>JARQOC010000003.1:660565139-662994311 GCA_033576535.1 Allobates femoralis | reverse complement strand
TCGCATCAGATCCGAAGTGATTCGATGCGATCAGGTTAAAGTAATATGGGAGTCTATGGGGTATCGGATTGGATGGAAAATCGGATCCGATTTTCTGTATTGAGCATGCTCAATACCATAGACCACTCCCGAAACCTCCCACAGCCCTCCCCCTGCCATTTAAATCGGATCCGATAAAAAATCGGATCGGATGGCATCCAATGGCATCCGATTTTGAGCATCCGATGCTGTCCGATTTTCATCGGACAGCATCGGATTTAACAAAATCGTAATGTGAAAGTAGCCTAAGGCTGCTTTCACACAGCGTTTTTGTGCTGTCCGAGGGGATCAGACTTTTTGCAGCTCCCCTCGAACAGCAACGGATCCAAACTGATGACTGCAATCGGATGCCAAATAGGCATCCGATCCCGATGTTTTGCAGCATCAGTTTGGATCCTCTCCTCCTCTCCCTGCTCCTCCTGTCACCTTTCTCCTCTGTCTCCCCTCTTTGTCCCCTCTTTGTCCCCTCTTTGTCCCCCTCTTTCCCCCCTCTCTCTCCCCCTCTTTGTCCCCTCTTTGTCCTCCTGTTGGCCCCCTCTTTGTCCTCCTGTTGGTCCCCTCTGTCTCCCCTCTTTGTCCTCCTGTTGGCCCCCTCTTTGTCCTCCTGTTGGCCCCCTCTTTGTCCTCCTGTTGGTCCCCTCTGTCTCCCGTTGTCCCCCTCTTTGCAGAGCTTAAAAAATAAAAAAATCTTCATGCTCACCTCTCCACGACACCCGCGGTGCTTCCAGCTTCTTCTTCTGATCAACAGGACCTGGCGTGATGTCACAGTCACATGACTGGTTACCGCGGTAACCGGTCATGTGACTCAACTGTGACGTCAGGCCAGGTCCTAGAAGCACAGAGCGCTGGAGGCATCGCTGGATGGTGGAGAGGTGAGAATAATGATTTTTTTATTTTTAACCCTTTCATTTAACTGGATATCACTTCTGCAATGTATGAATATACATTGCAGAAGTGATATTAGATGGCACACAGCGATTTTAGTGTACTGAGCATGCTCAGTACACTAAGATCGGGTCCGAGGAGACATCAGCTGTTTCCTCGGATCCTCGCTCCATAGGCCCCATGTTATTTGGCACGGATCAGGTCGGATCCAATTCGGTCCGATCTGACCCGCTGTGCCAAAAATCGCAGCAGGCTGCGATTTTGGGCACAGCAAAAAATCGGCCAGGATCGGATCCGACAAAAATCGGATGCCAATAAGGCCAAATCCGATGTGATCCGTGCCCATAGGATAACATGGGGCCAAAATCTGATCCGTGGCTGTCAGTTTTACAATGGACAGCCACGGATCACAGAAAATCGCTGTGTGAAAGCACCCTAAGAAGTGATGCACATCTATTGCAGCATATATATGGAGCCCAACTCTTGTCCTGATCTCCTATGCTGCTGTTTGTAGAATGTCAATATGTTAAGAAACTAAGCTAAGAAATCCTAACACTGTATATATTAAACAGAGAGTATTAATAAACATGCAGAGTCACGAGGTACCAAACGAGCACCAAATATTGATCCTCATTTTGGAAACTAGACCCATCAAGGAATTCATCCAAGGGTATGATGAGCATTTTGAACCTGTAGATGCTTCTCAAAACATTTTAAAATATGGGTGTGAAAAGGAAAATTTTCTTTCTGACGCTAAAATGTTGTTTTAGCCTCAAATTTGTATATTTTCTCATTGGATAAAAGGAGAACATGGTCCAATAATTTGTCCCACAAATTCCTATCGAATCTTGTGATGCCCTAGCCTGTACTGTTTGGCCACATGGCAGGGCTGAGAAAGATGGAGCGCTATCAGGGGTGGACCATCACCCCCGGGGCCCTGTTGCAGGAGAGGACCGGGGGAGGAGGTGTGTTGAGGGTTGGGGGGTGCTACTGCCCATTGGCGCAGCCTGGGGGGGGGTGTTGCTGGCCGTCAGCGCGGCCTGGGGGGGGGGGGGGCTGCTGGGTGCCGCTGGCAGCCGCGGGCGCGGTGCTCTCCTACCTGGTGAGCCGCGCCGGACGCTTGTAGGAGCCGGAGGGGCAGAGGAGAGGAGGGGCGGGATCAGGCAGGGGAAGCAGGAAGCTCTCTGCTTCCCTTGCCTGACCCTCCTCACCTTAGACGGCGGCTTGCAGGGGTCGGCTGGGGGCCCCCTCCAGACTTGAAGGGGCCCCCTAGCCAGTCGTGGCCCTGGAGCAGCTGCACCAGCCGCACCACGGTAGTTCCGCCCCTGAGCGCTATTCAGTTTTGAGAGCACAGATTTTGCTACAATAGTTTGTGGGTGAGATTCACGGAGCCCGTATGGTTCCAAAACAGCAGAAACCCCCCAAAAATAACCCTATTGTAGAAATTGCACCTCTCAGTGAGTTCATTTATGTCTGCAGTGACTATTTTGTAACATCCATGGCATGCTTTTTTCCAGAGAATTGACCATAATTGTGCCCAGCTTGTTCCTCTGTCACCAGGCACCCCATCAATTTTTAATTAGCCTCTCCTTGCTGCAATAATGCCAAACATGTTGCTGCTTACTGCAGTTTAGGCATGGGGGGCTCAGAATGAGGGAACACTTGGAAATGAGAGCGAAAGTTTAATTGGATTTTATTTGAGGGGTGGGAGCAGTCACTTTTCAAGAATCTTTATTCCACAAGTAATGGGCAAGCACCGTATATTTCCAGTGAGAGATACCAGACCTGCGCGGGGGCCGTTTTTATGTGGGACAAGTTAGGGGTGTTATGGGTAACTTTTTGGGATACAGAACATTTTTTGAGTGCTTTCAGCATAAGGCTGCGATCACATTCTTTTGTTCTACACTGAGCACTTACGTTGTGGTTTCCATGTAAATCCCACAAAATTGCATTCCACACTTGTGCGCTAAAAAGTTGCCTAAAATGATTGGACACCACCGGAACGAAGGCCACACAGAGCCCAAAGTGTCACCATCTGCCGCATATTAGTAAGTGGTTCCATCGGGGGTTTTGTCCTAATTTACACCAAAAACCCTGACGTAAGTGCTTAGCGTAAAGCTGAGGATAAATGTAAACTAAGCCTTATTAGAATGAACAAATAGACAGCAATATAGGAATAGTTTTTGTTTTTATTTTTGTATGTTTTACAGTGTAGTAATAGTAAGAAGATGGATTTGGTCTTTGGGTAGATGTGATTACGATGATACCAGATTAATATATTTTTTTTTATGTTTTGCTGCTGTCATACAGGAAAAATGCTTATTTATAATATATCATTTTTGTCACCATGTGATTAGAACTGTAACTTTTTTATTTTTATTTTTTGAGCAGAGCTGCATGGAGACTTCCTTTTTGAGTCATGAGTTGAAGATTATTTGGGTGTTATTTTGCGGTATATAACATTTTTTATTGCTTTCTTTCTATTCAGATTTTTCAGATGCAGAATGAAGAAAAAACAGCAATTACCCGTAATTTATTTTTTTCAATGTATTCTTTTTGCCCTGTGCACCGTACAGTATAAGTGATAAAACAGATTTATTCTTTGGGGCAATATGTTTTCAGCGATACGAGACATATAGCTTTTTTATGCTGTGAGATTTTTACACAGTAAAAACCATATTGTATTAAAAATAATTATTTCTTTTTACATCGCCATACTATGACAGCTATTTATACTATGTATTTATATTTATTTATTAGCCCTATTAGAGCTTGTTTTTTGGGGGATTTTAACTCATACCATCTTTTTTTTTAAATATGACTTTTTGATCGTTTTTTAGTCACTTTTTTTAGGTAACAATATGAAGAAAATGCATCATTTAATTTTTTTTTATTTTCATTTTTTACATTATTTACCATACAGAATAAATATCATGACAGTTTTATAGATAGGGTAGTTCTGCATGTGACAAAATCAATTATGTAACCTTTTTTGGTTTATTTTTGTTTTAACTCAAATGCAGCGTTATTGTTGGTGAAATGGGTTTTTGTTATTTTTGTGCGCTTTTCATGTGTGTGTTTCTTTACTTTTTACACATTTTATTTCTTTTTTACTATGTCACTTAGTCCCACTGAGAGATATAAATATTTTTTTCCTTTGATCAGTGGTCATTTCCACTACTGTACTTGTGTACAGCCGCACATGAGACCTGTCTGTGACTCACTGACTGCCTGTGAGATCCTGCTTATAGCAGCATCTCACAGGCCACCATACTTTGGGATCATCAGATGACCTCAGGGTACGATGACAACCATTGTTATTCACGATTACAATCGCGGAGAGCAAATTTTGCCACAGGGGTTTTTTTTTTACTCGCTTTTTAATCTCTCAGATACAGTTGTTGCAATTGACAGCAATATTTAAGGGGTTAATCGACCCTGATCAGTTCTAAAACTGATTGCGGCCAATGCCTGAGAGTGTCAGCTGTCATGTACATCTGTCACTTGCATTATCCACTTATTCCTTACTGCCATTTTAAAACTACAGTATGGAATAAGGCTCCTTAAAGAGGACCTGTCACCTCCCATGTGTGGAGCCCACTGGGACGGAGTACTCGGTACCGGACCGGGGTACTGCCGGGGGATGTCACGGCGGTCCTGGTCCGGACCGTGTCCCGGGTTCACACAAGTAAATGGGGTTTATTTACAAGGGATTAGGTTTGTCGTGACGCCACCCACGGGTTGTGGTCAGAGTGACCACCGTTGCTGCAGAACCTCCGGGGATGATGTTTGGCAGCTGTAGATGGAACGGCTACCCACAGGTAGAGCCTGGTTGTTCCCCGGGGCAGTGGTAATTAAAGTCTGTGATGGTTGTTATAGATGTTACAGGAAAGTAGGGATAGTAGTAGAGATGATGAGAGTGGAGGCAATGGCAGTTTATGAGGGAAAGTAGGGTTTCAGCACAAGGATCACACACACTCACGTTTGTTGTTGTTTTCCAAGTCTTTACTGTTCAGATGGTAAAGTAAAGTATTGTCCACGGAGTCTGTACCAGGGCCGGGTTGCTCCCACCCTGACCGGGTCCTTGGCTTCCTACTTCTGCGCTTTGTGTGTGGCCCTGCTGCCACTTTTAGCTGAACTGCTGGTCCTGTCTCCCCTCACGGGTACCAATCTGCTAGGCAACTTGAGTCCTCTGTGTCACTGACCCCTCCTTGTTGCTTGCTATGGTACAGTGAAGATGGTGGACCTTCACTATTCTGGTATTCACTGTCCTGTCTGTCTCAGGCACAGCATCGGATCCGGTATCCATCCTAAGCGCCTCTCCGGGGTGAGTTCAGGGTAACTCCTTGTCCCGGGTGTGTTCCTCTGTTTCTATGTCTCCTTCCTTCAGACCTCTCAGGACCTCCACTCCAACTCAACTCCCTCTTCCTAACTCAAACTCAACTCCAGACTAAACTAAACTCCACTCAACTGACTAACTGTCACTCCTGCTCTGAGGTAAACATTAGCTTCTCCCACTCTTGCAGGTGCCACCTAAGCTCCTCCCACTTTCTAGTGTAGTGTTGTGTGGGGAGTAAACCCGTGTTGCTGTTTCTGTGGCACATTAACCCTTGGGGTGCCACACATGCATGGTGATCTAATTGCAACACTGAATGCTGCATGTCTGCTGCATTCAGGCAAGGGGTCTCCCAGCCCTTGAGCCTCCCTGTACCCCAAGATAATTGAATTTGAAAACTTACATACTGGAGCCGGATAGGTGGAGTCTAGTGGCTGGAGCCACTTCCCTCACAGGGCAGTTTCACGCCCCCTGAATCTTTTTTACGCCCTCCGCCACCTCCCTCATGTCATTATTCTCTCACTCGCCTGCTGCATGCCAAGCTAAATGCAGGTGCAGGAGAGGGATCGCTTGTTGTGGTGCTGGTCGCATTGCCCTGCCTCCTGCAGTGACATCACCGCTAATACCCGCCCTGCTCCATGTTAACCATGGAGCAGGGCGAAGAAAAGCAGCGATGTCATGGCAGGAGGCAGGGTAATGCAGCCAGCACTCCAAGAATGATCTGAAATAAATTTAGAGGTTCACATGTGTGGGGGTGTGCATGTTTCATCTTAAGTGAAGTGTCATCGTCGCTTAGTGTCGCAGTTACTCCAATGGCAGTTAGTCAGGGCAGGAGTCGGGTAACTCACACTCTCTTTTTTTAACTATAGTAAAGGAGAAAAAAGCCGGGGTTTGTCCACGTTAGACCACAGGGACAAAAACGAAGATGCAAGCAAACCTTTATTCACACTCAAGCCAACGCGTTTCGTGGCCACCTGGCCACTTCATCAGGGCAGCATTATTTAAAGGGATCCTGTCACCCCCAAAACACCTCCTAAGCTATTAAAAGCTGTCCCTACAGCATATTAACACTTACCCTAGAGCTAGAGCTTCAAGCCCCGTACTGCGCATGCGCATGCGCAGTGCGGGACTTGAAGCTAACAGCGGCGCGGGTGTAAATACGTCACCCGGCGCCGGAAATGACGCGAATCGCGTCATTCAGCCCCCACACTGAAGCCCGGACGAAATGGGAGAGTGGGGAGGCGCGCAGGGAGGCGCGCATTTGAATCTATGATGAAGATCACGCCTATTCAGGCGTGATATGATGATGAGGGGCAGCCTGGCTGAGTGACTATGAATACCATAGTCACTCATTATCATCAGTAATGAGGTACTTTTATAACGTTTAGATTCAGTTTGACTATATGCATTTAGGAGCTAAAAGGAGTGTAGAGTAAGTGTTAATATGCTCTAGGGACAGCTTTTAATAGCTTAGGACAGTGATGGCGAACCTATGACACGCGTGTCAGCACTGACACGCGTAGCCATTTTCAGTGACACGCGGCCGCCGGAGAAACTAGACTCGCTATTTGGATAAAAACCACAGACACGGACACAGCAGCAAAAAACTGTTGCGAGTCGGGTTTCCAAAACAGCAATGCGAGCGCTTTCCGAGACATCTGCGATTTGTAAATGACACATTACTCGCTATTACTCGCTTCCCCATTCATTAACATTGGACTCGCTAGACTAGCAACGAGTAGCGAGTCCCGGGGTCGGACTCGCTAGACTAGAGTCAAGCGATTCCGAGTTAGGACTCGCCCATCACTAACTACAGATGAGGAAAAAAAAATGTGCTGGAGGTCTGTAGCCAGAACAGCAGAGCTCCGGCACAGAGCGTCTAGTCCTGGGACTTCCGGTAGGGCGGCGGAACTTCTGGCTGGCGCAGCAGGGAGCAGCGGAACGCTGTGGGGGACGCATATCTGAGGCCCTGTGATCGCTGTCTGGAGGTCCAGTGATTACAACCATCCTCGAGTCCAGTGAAAGGTTCTGGGCAGAATCTGGGCTGGGTTATCATGAATGTGTGATTGGCCATTACTGAGATAAGTGAGGGGGAGACTGGAAGAGGCCTGTGCTATGGGTGCCGTTTCCCGCCATTAATTTACATAAGGAACGCCATCTTGCAGCGTACAGACTCCATTTCACCCTATTAATCCCTATTTCTGCTTATTAACTCTGCCCTTTCCTAAAAGACAGTTAACCCCTAATTGCCTGCAGGGCTATCTATAAATCTTCTGTCACTGCCCCTCTGATGGAGAAGCCAAAAAAAACAAGGTTAAGTAAAGGAAGTGGTAGTAGTAGCAGTAGCCGACCCTTTCAGGAGACATGGACTGAGATGTATGGCATTATAGAAAAAAATGGCAGATCATTTTGCGTTCTATGTAGTGAAACGGTAGTAAGCAGAACGTGGAATATAAATAGACATTTTGACAGATAACCTTAGTAGCGCTTGCTTGGCCTTGAAGTGTACAAAATACCAACCTTCAATTGAAGATTTAGCCAATGAAATTCAGCAACAAAAAGTCACTAAATCAGTGATGGCGAACCTGTGGCAGTCCAGCTGTTGCTGTTGCTGGACTGCCACAGGTTCGCCATCACTGGAAGAATTCCCCCTCCCCCTCACTTATCTGACTTACTTCATGACACCCCACACAAGTTAAATAACAGCAAGACCAACAAAAGAAACCAACTGACAGATTAACAAAGAAGTCACTAAGCAGGTAAGTTAAAGAATTATACATATTTGTTATTTAAACTATAAATATCGTAAAATTAGGGTTTTTTTTCTCAAGGTGACACACCTCGCGAGTTATGCTCGCTTTTTTGGCGAATTTTGACACACCAAGCTCAAAAGGTTGCCCATCACTGGCTTAGGAGGTGTTTTGGGGGTGACAGGATCCCTTTAACTATGACCTTTATTTCAATTACTGTTTTCCTATGTGCATTTGTTATCCACTTTCATCGCCCCATCCCCACTCCACCACCACTCATCCACATCAGCCCCTTTCTCCTTCCCTCCCCCATACGCAACTAACAGGTTCTCCTCACCTTACTGAAGAATCTTAGCCCAGATTACTGCATTATAAATCATGTCACAAATCCAAAATTATTTGTTTTTCCTCTTAGTACTGCTGCTACTGTCATGTAATATCTCTCCTAATTCTGGTTCACCCTCTGCCAACTTCAACCCCTCCCCCACCTCACACTGAAACCCAACCAACCTTATTGACATTACTTTCACACTTTCATCTTCCTCTTTAAATTGCATGCTCTGGAATCCACAGTCTGTATGCAGCAACCTTCCCAACCTTCCCAACTACTTTCTTAGTAACTCTCTTAATCTGCTAGCCCTCACTGAAACCTGAATGCAGGATTCCAGCATGGCTTCCCCTACTGCTTTTTTGCATGTTGGCTTACATGTCTTCCATTCCCCAGGACCTGAAAACAAACATGGTGGTGGAGTGGCCTACTCCTCTCCCCACAATGCATTTTCCTGATCATCCCCCAGCTATATCACTCTCATTCCCTTCTTTTGAGGTCAACACCATTAGGCTCGTCCATCCAGTCCCCCTCAGAGTAGTCATTTGTATAATGTCCCCCCCTCATGGTTTCTCAACCATTTTCCTGCATGGCTGCCACACTTCATGTCCTCATTACCCTGGGAGACTTCAACATCCCCATAAACAGCCGCACCTCCCCATCTGCATCACATCTTCTATCTCTAATCACCTCTCTTGGCCTCTCATAGCTTCCAACCACTGAGAAACACAAAGAAGGTAACACCCTTGACCTGGTCTTTACCCGACTCTGTTCAACCTCCTCCTTAGATAACACACCTCTTCCTCTCTCTGATCACAACATTCTCTACTTAACGCTCACAAATCCTTGCCCATCCCATTACACTGTTTGCACTCCTATGTATCACACATTCACAAATCTATAGGTCATTAACCCTCATACACTCAAAGCCTCTCTACTCTCATCACTGTTCCCAATATCCCCCTTCTCCTATCCTAATCTGGCTGTGAATCACTACAATGATACTCTTAGAAGCACCCTGTACCAAGTAGCGCCCCTCACCCACAGAACCTCCAAACTCAATTTCTGCAGCGCTGCTCATGGAGTGCTAAACTTCAATGGAGGAAAAATTGCTCCCCAGAAAACTTTAGCCACTCTAAATTTATGTTAAGAACCTACAACTCCACCCTTTACTTTACAAAACAGACCTAATTCACCACTCTGATCTCCTCACTATCCACCAATACAAATAACTCTTTGACATCATGCACTCTCTCCTTAGTCCTAAAGTGCAGGCCCCTATGACTGACCTTTGTGCTGATAATCTGACTTATTATTACCACTCTCTGCTTATTTTTCTTGACCTTTCTGCAGCTTATGATCAGGTGACCATCATCTCCTAGTCGCTATGCTCCACTCAATCGGCATAAATAACACTACTCTCTTCTGGTTCTCTTCCTATCTTTCTGACTGCTCCTTCAGTGTATAATTGCTGGCTCCCCTTCCTCTCCTCTTCCCCTCACTATTGGGGTCCCTCAGAGTTCAGTCCTTGGCCCTCTTCTCTTCTCAATTTACACAGCCCCTATTGGAAAGACCATCAGCAGATTTGGCTTCCAGTAACATCTTTATGCTGATGACACACAACTATACTTAAACTTCATCCCCTGATCTTACCTCCATTGTATTACAGAACACCAGTGACTTCTAACCAGTTTCCAACATCATGTCAATTCTCTGTCTGAAACTCAACCTTTCCAAAACTTAACTTCTTCTGCTCCCCCCCTCCACTAACCTCCCTAAATCTGACATCACCCTTTGGGTGCTGCTACACAATAATGCCTAGCCAGCAGGCTTACTTTGACACTGATCCTTCACCTCCTATCCACAAGCTCTTGCCCACTCTTGTTGTTTGCAACTGAGGAACATCTCTAGAATCTGCCCTGTTTTCACCATAGAAGCAACAAAAACCCTAACAGTGGCCCTGATCCATTCCTACCTTTATTATTGCAATTCTCTATTAATTGGCCTCCCTCTCACTAAACTCTCCCCTCTCCAGTCCATCCTTCATGCAGCAACCAGGGTCACCTGTCTGGCTACTTGTTATTTGGACACGTCCACTCTGTGCCAGTCATTGCACTGGCTGGCCATACATTATAGGATCCAAATTAAATTGCTTGTTCTCACCTACAAAGCTCTTCACAGCACAGCACCTCCCTACCTCTCTACCCTCAACTCTGTCTGTCACCCTACCCATTCTCTATATTCTACAAGTTGCCTAACATCCCCATTAATCCGAACTTCCTACTCCCACCTTCAAGACTTCTCCTGAGCTGCACCAGTTTTCTGGAATGCTCTACCCTAAGACATTAGGACTATCCACAATTTACACAGTTTTACGCGCTCCCTAACAACACATCTTTTAAGGCAACCTATCATGCCCTCTAATTGAAGTCCTTTACATATAGCCCATTCACTGTTTCTCTGAACATAACTCTCGGTCAAACTCCAGCAAACCCAAAGTTCTACACAGATTGGCTGGTGGTGACTCATGCAGCCTTTACCAACCCTCCATTTCTTCAATATGGCTAGATCATCATTGTAAATAAACACCTGTACTTTTTGTCATCCCCACTTCATTGTAGATTATAAGCTCTTATGAGCAGGATTTTATTTCTTTTTTGCATTAATTATTCTATTATTGTATTTTTATAATTGTTACTTTTGGCTGTTTGTATATGAGTCTCTGAATTGTAAATCCATGTGGAATATGTTCTCACTATATAAATAAAGATTATTATTATTATAGTTATTAAAGCAGTTGTTCTGTGAAAACAAGTTCAAAGTTATCTGAGACATAGATGATGACTTTCTGAACAGAGAATTTCCCACCACTGAGACTCATATTGACTGCCGCTCTATTCATCCTCTATGGGACTGCTGGGAGAAGCCAAATGCGCTGCTTGGTTGGCCTATAGGGAATGAATGCTACTATGGTCAAGCATTCGCACTAATGTTCCAATAAATGGGGATAAAGGTTACCCGCACTTCTAATCTATAGAGGTCCGAGCAGTCGGACTCCTCAATCAATAAGTTATCACCTATTCCAAAGATAGTTGATATCCTATTTTCACGAGAAAAGCCATTTAACATTGCAATACTAGTTGTGTTCTCATTTAATTAGCTTTGAGTTTCTAGCATTGACTTTCTTTGGATCCTCCTGGTCTGATTTAAACACAGCTGTCATTGCAGACTCCAGGGTAGAAAAGCTCAAGATCTGTGCGTGACAAGAAGATATGTTATGTGATAAACCCTTAGATGGTTCTTCTAATGTAGGCCTGCTTTATTGCGATTCTCCTGGGGTTTGAATTATCTAGAATTAGCTAGAGGTTGAGCTTCTGCATTGTCCATTGTACAGATAATTCTGTCTTCCGTCTACGATTTCTCGTGGCTGATAACTCATCTTATATAAAGCCTATGGGATTTCCATTCATCCCCTGGGAGTCTGATGACATGGACAGAAATTAAATAATGCCATTATCCGTGTGTACATGATGAAGGATTCCCCAAAGCCTTTACATTAGTTACACGCAGCTAAACTCTCCCCTCCACATTGTTTTCTTTTAATTACCGATGTCACATTTAATTAAATACAATCATGTTGATAACACAAGTAACAATGGCCAGAATGCATCACGGTTGAAACACGTAAAGAAAACTATTGTTTGAGAATTTAGCTTACATATAAGTGACACCTGTCAGACTGAGGGTACATTGTGTTTTATCAATAGTATCATTACTAACATGCATAAAACATTAAAAATGAGGCAAGTGTAACTATGCATAAAAGGCCAATTGGATTTTATTTTTTTACAACTGACATTGTGTCCTCTTTCGGTAGGTTAGTACGATGATGGGACTAATGGAACAGAGGAACACTTTATTGTGAGATCAGACTACATAATGTTTGTTTGTTGTCTATAATTACAGAGACATAAATGCAAATAAATCTAAATGCGTAACTGTTTATTTTTTATTTCAGATATATTACTAAAACTGAAAAACAAAAAAAGGTTATGCTTATCCTGTATTTAACCAACCACCAGGATTTAATCACCTGTAAATCAGTGCAGCAGGTGATTGACATGTTCAGCATGACATCACTATTTGTATTTTTTATTCTTCCCCTGTGGGCTTGTCTCTCTGCTGTAAACCGAATCCCCCATGCCCCGGATTAGTCTGAATGAGATGGAGGAGGTTCAGCAGAAAGACAAGCCCACATGGGAGGAATAAATATTAACCAAATAGTGATGTCATGCTGCGCACGTCAATCAACTGCTGCACTGATTTACAGGTGGTTAAATCCTGGTGGTTGGTTTGCTTTAAGGAATAGAACATTTTGGCCTTACTGATCAAACATGTTTTTCTTTTCATCCTTTCCTTCCAACAACCATAGTCTAATATATTAAGCTTCATGTATTTATGTGTGCGTGTGTGTGACATAGACCTGTCCCCTCATAGCTCTGCCCCTCCATGTAACCCTGCCCCTCCACATAGCCCCAACTCCTTTATAGCTCTACTTTCTTTATTTACGCAAATCCACAAAGCAAATCCACAAGTAGAACTCAGTAGACACAAATCCAACACAAATACACAGGCAGATCTACTCACCTAAGTGGCTCTTTGATAGGGGGTTGCGGCCAGATTCCACTTGCCCCAAGTGCCAGATGGACGACGTAGATATTCTCCATATCCTATGGACATGCCCAATTATACGCATATTCTGGAACAAAGTGTTTACTATCATTCACTCAGCTATAGGACAGAGTGTTCCATCGGACCCACTCATTTGTGTACTGGGGTGTACTGAACCACTGTATGGTGATGACCACTCTTTACTAGCAATTTCCAGAATGCTCTATATTGCTCGTAAGCTGATCGCTCTTTATTGGATATCTGATCGATCCCCTTCCCGCAGGGAGTATATAAACAGGATTAATATCAATGTTCGCAGGGAGAAAGCCATTTACTCCAAGCGAGGGAAGGAGAGGGTTTTCTCTAATATTTGGAGTGGCTGGCTGGATTCCCCGGGACAGGCCTCTCCTGATTTGTAGTGATCTACAAAGAAGGTGACTCGTGCCTGATTCTTGAATGTTACTTTTCCTGGTTTCGTATTTACCTACGTCTGGCTGCCTAAGGGAGAATGGGATCGCCTTGGGAGGGGGAGGGAAGGGGAGGGGGTCTGTTCTTTTCTTTTTTCCTTTACTAGCTCTGTTTTTGTTGCTTTATTATAACTCTAGTAGTTTTTCTTTTTTTTTTTTTTTTGGATGCCATGGGCTATGTTTCACTCTATTGGCATTGTCATGCTACCTGTAATGTTTGTTTATGTTGATAAAACAATAAATACTACCTGATAAAAAAAAAAAGATCTACTCACCGATGCGGTGACCCTCGGCGGTCTTTGGGATCTGTCACTGTCATGGGCGTAGCATGGAGATCGTTGGTCGTTTTCCCTGTCACACACACCGATCCAGCATGCCCAGCGCGAGACCAACGATGAAAAAATGGTCCAGGTAATTCCATAATGATCAGCAATCTCACAGCGGGGGACCGCTCACTGGTGTGTGCCACACACAGCGATATTGCTGGCGAGATCCCTGCTACGTCACAAAACCTGTGACGTTGCGGCAATATCGTTAGCGATATTGCTACGTGTAACGGGGCCTTTAGTCATTAAAAGGTATGAACCACTGAGGACTCTCAGATTCTAATATTTTTTATCTGCTGGCTAAACGGTATAAATATTTTACTTTCACAAATACAGTGACATGACTCGGAATGTTATAGGTTACCATTCTATTGTGCCAAACAATCATTCAAATTATCACAGTTAGTTACATACTATTTATTATGGCCCGGTAATGCTAGGCTCTACAGCTAGTTTTTTTTATATTTTTCATGAACACAGTTGTATGACGACTTGTTGTCTGCAGGAAATGTTTTACTTGCAAGTGAACTTATGTGGGTGCATAGCTTTAACATTTATTTAACTCTTTAAGAGAAAAATTTTAAAAAACAAAACACAATTCTGCAGTTTATTTATTCATTGCATATATTACACTATTTACTTGCTGTACAAAAAAGATAAAACTTTATTTTGCAGGTTTGGTACAATTATAGTGATACTAAGTTTATATTTAGTAGTGTTTTATTACTTTTGTACAAAAAAATTCATTTGAAAATCTCAAGTTTTGGTCATATTATTCTCGGAGACATACAACATTTTATCCCTTTTTAGTCCAATTTGTTTGGCAGTTGGCATGAAAAAAAAATCAATAAATCTCGAATTGTTATTTTCCCTTTATTTTGAAAGTCATAACTTGTGAGGGTTTTTTGTATAACAAGTCGTCATTTTAAATGGTGTGATTATTTATTGGCCTGACAAGGAGATCATAACATGTGAGATCTCTTGATTGTTTAGATACTACTTATTAAGGGCAGTATGATTATGCACTAACATTGAATAATGCCTCATTCAGAAGTCAGGGGGTTTTTTTTATGTACGAGAAAAGTGGATAGAGTTTCATAGTGTCACCCGTTTCATCAAAGTTTGGTTAGAGTTTCATGTTTTTTTCACTAAAAAAATGTTTTTCCACCTTCTCGTATATGACATGCCCCACCAGGGCCGCAGGACACTTAGAACCGGGGCTTTCAGTTCTCTCGGGGATGTCACGGTGGCTCACCTGGTTCTGTGGCCCTGGCCTGTCATTAAAATGGAGGGGGTAGTTTATTTGAGGAATTGATTTTGTGACGCTGCCCGTGGGTTTCGGAAATTGTGCTGCATGGCCGATGCTGCAGTACAGATCCTCTGGGCGTGGTAATAACTTGAGGACACAGCAAGGTGCAGTCTTTGAATTTCACTCACAGTTGTTACACGTCTCCAGGTGGTTCCAGCCTGCAACGGGGTGCTATGTTCTCCGGGCCAAGACTCCAGATAACTCGAATTGTTCAGGGACTTTTTACCTTGACCCCCTTCGGATGTTCCTTTTTCAGCCGTCTCCCTGCGCTGAATTCTCGCCCTCCTTCCAAGCGCCTTACACCCAGTGTCTTGAGCTGGTAGCCTCTGGTCCTGTCTTGCAACCTCGTCCTAGTCCCCTGACTCTACGTGACCACCTTTTCAACAAATGAGTGTGGACTTGGACCATGGGACTTGAAGTCACCTCAGTCCCCGGTTTGTCAATTAAGTCATGCAGTTACTCCACTAAGCTGGGGTCTAGTCCCTCTAGCTGACCCCGGATTCTCCGTCAGCTCCGATGCGGGCACCACGTTTGGATCACTCACTTCCCCTGCACCTGGGACTCCTTTTGTCTCTGTTGAACCCTTCGCTGGCTTCTCTGTCAGTTCTGTCCTCTCTGACTCGGGAGGAGCTTTACCGGATCTAGTCCCCCAGGACGTCTCTCTCACACATCCGTTCGTCTTCGTGTCATCTCTTTAACTCCTCTCACGTTCTCTTCCAAGTCCTTCTACGTCAGTGCGTCCTGTATATCCTTCAGTCTGTTCCCATTTTCTAATTCTCCTGCCACTCTTCCTCCCCGATATCCCCTACCTGTCTCCCTTCCAGCCTGTGATGGGGCCCTCCCTAAACAGGGTCCGCCCGTACCCCCAACCTAGAGCAAGTAGTGTTGGATGTGGGTGTGTGGGAGCCATGTAGGGTCCCTTCCTTACCCAAGAGTGGGGTACCACACCTTTGGCTGATGTGCAGTATCTCTGTTGTGACTGGAGCCTCAGGGGCAACACATATGTATGTCAGTGAAACAGACAAACATTGATGTCACCTGAGAGCTGTCTGTTTTTTCATGGACCCATAGACTTTTCTTCCCTGGTTTGAAATGACATTCTGATATATATCGGACATGTTGTCGCAATTTTTCATGGACCACCCAGTCCACAAAAAATCACAAATATATGAACAGCATCATATACTATCAAACTGTATGTACTAGTGCTATCCTTGAAAAATCACTCTTACATGAAATGAAAAACTAACATGTGAATGAGCCCTTACTGACAGGAGGTATGGCGCCTCTGAAGTTCAGTCGCCACAGTGGTACTGCACCTATTCAACAGGTAAGACGGAAAAGCCCTGCTGAGACCACCAACACACAACCAACACTATCCAAGCTCCAGGCCAAGGAGATGCTGGAGGAAAAGGCTCACTGATAGAGCAGTCCCCATCGACTGGCTGGGGGAAGAGTGAGTTTAGGGGGTGGGGAATGTGAGAAGTTAGTGAGTTGAAGACAGCGACAACATGGCAACAATTTAGGAGAAAGTTCCAGGAACTGTTGGGAGCTGGAGAGAGAGCAGGACTATGCATAATTCAGCTGCAAATGTCCAGTCCCAAAGACCCAAATCTACAGCCGACTGTATAGGTCAGGTATAGGAAAGAGCTGCACAGGGTACCAGCCCCAATTCAGCCTGGATATCTTCAGGACAGGCAGAGTAGCTGGAGGTCACTGGACTGTATGCACAGTGGCTACCATCGTGGACTCTCCCAAGGCAAAGGAACTGTATAGGATCAAGAGGACTTGCAAGCAAGTCTCTTTGAGGGCCCGTAGTCACCTGTCTTTCGGACTTGTAACCACGGCGACGCAAAGAGGAAAAGAAGTAGAGGTGCTAGAGAGAATAGGGCAGCAAGGAAGGCCATATTCCCCATGTTTCAGCAGAGTGGACCCAGACTACTTGTGAGCTGGCTAAGCTGCAATCTTGGTGAACTTGGTAACCCGACTGGGTTGTGTTTGTAACAGACTACAATTAAAAGAGACTGGTAAGAACTGCAGCACCTGTATCTGTCTTGCCCTTACTACACACTACACACTACTATACACTTTACCCACCCTCCATTACAACCACCTTCATCATCATCACACCACCTTAACTACCACCAAGGGGCCTACTTCATTTGAGAGGAGTTCTCAACTAGCTGCCTTATTACCTATCCCCTTAGGACTACTTCAAGCAGTGCTGGTTATTTCTGACCAGAAACCTGGGATGGCATCACGACAAAATCTCTAACTTTTCCCCGTTAAACCTCTCCATTAACATATCCGGTCAGAGCCATGGCTTCTAGGGATTGCACCGGAAAGATGAAGACTTTAGCCATGGATTGACTGAGTACCCGGGCCCTTGCGACCAATAAAGAGGTATATTAAGTCCCACCTCCACCAAGATTTAGTAGGTTTTTGTAAGATTACTAAGCAGTTGTTAAGATTTCAAACTGCCATATAAGGATGATATGATGGGCAGACAGATGGAGCACGCTACCTCTTTTAAGCTTTTCAGATACTGTAACTGCTATTGATTACGTCATCTGAGTCATTTTGATGAAACTTTCCCAGCAGATGCAGCAGTAATACAACTGAATATTATAGACAAATTCCACTGATGATGATATGGGCACAACTCTTGTGCGCACATCCTTACCATGACATACATTATTGTCTTCATGCATACTTAATAACAACAGGATATAATTGTGCATAATTTTCTATTAAGGGATTAAATATCTTGATTATACTTTTTTTCTGCAGGTCTGATCTTGTAAATAAATCATTGATTTATATTGATCAGTACAATCGGACATTGTTATGTGCACGTGACGTTGCAGCGATATTGATGCATGTGACAGGGCGCATCAACCAGCGATAAATCGCTGGTTGATGGTCACCAGGTTTTCAGACTGGACCGAAAACCTGGCGATGGTCGCCCAGTGGACACACTGCATTGCTGCGTGTGATACCAGGAGACGCGCAATCAGCCAGCTCCCAGCTCCTCTCAGGAAGCGCTGGGAGCTGGTATCCATGGTAAACTGCGGGTAACTAGGCAGCGCGCGCTGCCTAGATACCCGATGTATACCTTGGTTACCGGCCTTCTCCACTAACCGGCTGGTATCCAAGGTACACAGCGGGTAACTAGGGACCCTAGTTACCCGCTGTGTATCTTGGATACTAGCCGATGAGCAGAGAAGGCAGGTAACCAAGGTATATATCGGGTATCTAGGCAGCACGCGCTGCCTAGTTACCCGCAGTTTACCATGGATACCAGCCTGCAGACATCGTGGAAACGATATTTAAATCATTTCCACAATGTCACTGGTCCAATGATCGCTTGTGAGTCTGCCTGCGTGACAGCTCACCAGCGATCAGCCGTCAGTGTCACCAGAGATCAGATCACTGACGACATTGACGTGTGTGACACCAGCTTTAGATCTCACCAGAGCAAAAATTGATGGTGAAAGCACAGGTTGCCAGATCCCCATTTGATCTGATATTGATGGCCTATTCAATTTTAATATCATGGATAACACCTTGAAAATTTTAAATTGTGGCAAATATGGTAAATAATTTGCACACCACACATAGGGTGTATAGCACAGATAGAAGTAGCAGTGTTTTAAGCACACAGCACTGCTTCGTATATATTCTCATCCCTGTGGCCTTGCCATCAAGCATTTCCAACATCGAGTATACATGTATACATATGCCATCCAACATATTCAGATATATATTGATCCAAGTAGTTCTATCTTCTGTGAAGACTATCTAATTCCAATGAATTACTGTAGTGTCTCCAGGCTGCTCATCCTTAGCAAATTCACCTCATCAGATGAGGTATGACTCTATGCATGGAATTTCCACACTATACAGATAGGGAATATCGATTGTGAGGCTCAATGGGGACAACTAATTTTTGACAATGTCAGTAAAGTGCTGAAGAATGTTTTGGCGCAATATAATCAAGCATATCAAATAAATAAGAACTCAAAAAAATTTAGTGGCAGTATGTATAATATATTGTTGTGCAGTTTATATATTTCAGCTCAACTGTGTCAGCATCACCCTATTTAGAATGTATAGATTTATAACCTTTTAAAATGAGAAATTGGCGACTTAGGTTCGGTCATTATACCTTATACAGAATTCAGTGTTCCACTGTAATATTTCAATTGATGGATATTTGACCCAGTAGATATACAGTAGAGAATGAAATGTGTTATTCCTATTATTATGAAAAGAATGGAATTTGCAGTGGAAGTGAACTGTAACGGCTTCACAAAGGACACAGTGACTTGTTCTGCTCTTTGAAACACAAGTCATTTTTCAGAGCATTTCATAAAAGGACCCTGGAGCAATGCTCTGCTCCTTGTAGAAAAATATCACACTTTAATGCCAACTACTTCCTCAGAATACCCAGATTAACCTGGAACAAGAATTGAGCGGAGCACGCCATTAGTTCCACTAACACAGCCAAGCTTTTAACGACCATAGAACGTTAGGCTGCCTTGCATCGCTCGGGGAGTTGAGCTAATCCTAAACTTCAGGGTTTTCATTTCTTTTGAGCCATTTGATTTGGATTTTTCTGTAGCATTAAGTGATTTCAGAACATTTTACTTCAATGGAAAGATGCCTAAACCAAAATCATTGACACCAACTAACACAAAGCACATGTCACCTATACCATCACATGCTTATTCTCTTTATACCACAGATTGACTATTTTACTGTAGTGTGTATTTTACTTTTGTGTAATAAAAAGAAAAAAATAAATATTTGTTACCAAGATTATATAAACCACTAGATGGAGGCAATCGCATTGGGAGGGCAGTGAGGCCACAATAGCCATCTCTCCCCCCCGCCGATGCACTCCCGACTGAGCGTATCTCTGTTCCCCCATGATGCGGTCTCTCTTGAGCTGTCTTCCTCCTCTGCACTTTACCCTCATGTGCTCTCTCCTTTGAATTGTCTCCCTATGTGGGCTCTCCCCCCTGTGCTGTCTTCTGTACTCATGTGCTTTCTGAATTGTGCTGTCTCTCTCCCCCATGCTGTATATGTATATGTGTATGTGTCCCCACCGCATGTGAATATATGTGTGTGTATATGTGAGAGTAGTACGTCACATGACCCGCCGTGTGTGTATATGTGTATGTCACGGCGGTCACGTGAACTGTTGTGTGTGTATGTGTGTATATATGTGTTTGCGTGTGACATGACCGGGCACATGTGTATATGTGTGTGTATATGTGTATGACGTGACCCGCCCGCATGTCTATGTATATGTATATAATGTGTATGTATGTATTTGTTTGTGTATGTACATGTGTATATATGTGTATGATGTGACATTGCAGATCACGTAATAGACATACAATATACACACACGTATGCACAGGTATACACACATGTATAAGCACATGTATACAGAACAGACATGTGTACGGACACACACGTATACCGACACACTCATGTCCCACACACACGAACACATGTATACAGAAACACACATGACAAACACATGTATACAAACACACACATACACACAGACATGTATACAGACACACACATGTATACAGTCACACATATTTATTACAGACACACAATGTTACACACACATACAACCATGTAACCACACATATATATAACAGATACACACAGTATACACATATGTACACAGACACACACATGTACACACACAGGTATACACACATGTATACAGACACGTACACACAGGTATATGCACACATGTATAAAGACACACATATATACACCCATACACAAATGCAGATATGCACACGTAAACACAGATATACATGTATACAGACACACATGTACACACACATACATACATATACAGAGACACACGTATACAGACACACACATCTACACACATATACAGACACACATATGTCACACACACATATACACACACACATTGGACAGACACACATGTACACACAGGTATAAGCACACATGTTCACACACATATGTATACAAACACAAACAAATGTATACACACAGACACCATGTATACACACATGTATACACACAGAGACACACATGTATACAGCCACGACACATGTATACAAACATACACTCATAAATATACACACACAAACATATACACACATGTCCATCCCTCCTTGCTGCTCTGTTCTCGTCCACTCCTTGCTGGTGAATAGTTCCAGGAAGAGACTCAGCGGGTCATATGACAGGACAGGCTGATGTGACATCACACAGAGCCTGTCCCGCTGATTTTCTTCCTGGAGCTATTCACCGGCAATGGGAACACCGGAAGTGGGTGAGAATAGAGCAGCAAGGAGGGGGGATGGAGCGGAGAGGAGGGGGGAAGGACAGAGTGCAGGGAGAACAGAACAGCAGGAGAATGGAGCAGCAGGAGGACAGAGCGGCGGGGAGAACGGAGCGGCAGGGAGGACGGAGCAGTGGGGGGGACAGAGCAGTGGGAGGGAGTAAGTGGGCTAAACTGCTGGGGGTGGGAGACTGGGCGGAGAGGGGTGCGTGTGAGCGGCATCGCTAACGGCCGCCATCTACTATATAATCGTATAATTCTGAAATGCGGCGTCGCTGATTGGTTGCGGGCGGCTGGCACGACCAATCAGCGATGCAGGATTTCCGTTATAGCCAGATAGACAGACAGAATTAGATGATTATATAGTTGATAGGTTTTCTGTTGCTAATAATTCTGTAAACCTTATGTTGCATGTTGCTTCACCTCAGTATATCACTTGAATGAATCTGGTGACAAATGGCCATTAGTAATGAGCGAATATACTCGTTACTATTCGTTACATGAACAGATAGTACGTGTAATCGCGATACTCATTACTGGGCGAGTAACGCTGGTGCTCATGACTGATGTGTCGAACTTGAGCAATCTGACACAAATTGCCAGCTCCCTTCAGTACAAAAAGACACCCTAGTGAGAGCAGCTTGAATGAAAGGCTCTCACTGGGGGGTACAGCAAGGTGTTGTATGCAGTGAAAATGCAAAAAAGATTTCCTGAAATTGCTCATTTATGGCTGGCTTGTGTGGGTTCTAACTAATTGACTTACATTGGACTCTCTATTCAGATGAGTAATTGTTACGAGTATAGCGATTACAAATATTTCTGTACTCACTATCCCTAATGTCCATGTACCCATGACATGCTTGCTGATACTCAAGGTACCATCTGTATCCTCTCCTGTGTTTTTTATTCACCAGCATCTCATTTACATTTTGGAATAATTTCTAAGACTAAATTCACATGTCCACTAATCATCCACTAAATGGATCCAGATGCCATCCATTCACAAAGAAGTTGTGCAAACACATGTTTCTTGTTCGTTTTGAAAAAATTTGATTTTTACAGAATTCATCTTTTTTAAATGGGAGTCAATAGAAAATGTTAACTTTTTGCTTATTAGCCATCAATATTCTTTCATTTGAAAATGATCTGTTTTTTTTGCTTACTGAATCTATTTTAAATGCAAAATAAATAGCAATTGGGTAACGGATCCTTTTTCCATAGAGTCCCATGTTAAAGAAACTGATCCTTCAGTTTTTCATAATGGATCAAAAAATTGTCTTTCCATAACTTTTTGACCAATGGCTTGCTGCTGGATCTGTTCTAAGGATGATTACTGGACATGTGATCTTAGCCTAAAGGCTGATAAACTACATTTTCTGTTAAAAGTGATCTGGTGACACGATTATGATGCCTATCCAAGGACTTATGGAACATGTACTTATGATCGACTGCCTGTAGACAGTGATTTTTCCAATTAAGTTAAAAGATAAAAATGGAAATTAAGTCAGAGGTACCATGAGGGGAAAAGAAAGACCACTGTTAGAATGTGGGCTCAATTAAAGGTGGCAGTTGTATTGAGGATGGAGAGACATGAAATGTCTCTCCAGGGTTAAAAATATCACAACATTTCTCTAAAATATCTAAATTATGACTTGGAGATGTCATGTTGTCTATTATACACTACTATACACTAGATGGCGCCCATGTTCCATAGTATATCTGAGACTTAAGCCAACCCATTAAGGGAGGAATTTAGATATTAGAATAATTTTATAAGAATTGACCAATTAGGAGATGATCACTTTGTAGAAAGTTCTAGAATTCTAACACGTCTTTTGCTTTCTGTATAAAAATGTGTGTTTCAATAAACGCTTGCGCAGTGTTTAATCTCATCTGGCGTAGGCATGAGTAAGGCTTGAGACGGCTCTGGTGTCCGTATCATTTACTTGCGGCAGTGCAGACGTGCACGATTGCCTATATATATAATTTGGAATGGCTGATGGACTTGTGATTGAACTGAGACCCTCAACAGTTGGACTTTTCCTTTAAAATAAACCATAAAAATTTGATGAATTTTGCATGAACCTGCAACCTGGTCGGGATAAGTTGACCATCTTATGTGAATGAAGGTACCGTTACACGTGGCATTATTGCTAGGCAATTTCACTGGCAATTTGCTGGTTGCAGTGAAATCATGGACACATTGTTCCATTTGTACACGGCCACAATATAGAACAATGTGTCCATGTTTTCACTGCAACCAGCAAATTGCCAGTGAAATTGTAAGCAATATTGCCGCGTGTGACGGTACCTTGAGAATAGCCTGACTGTCCACTTATACTTGCTGTCAGAATAAAACAGAGCCTGGTCATTTCACCCGCAGGGACACTGTCAGAGACTTATTTCTGACTTGCCTGACAAGGATGCTCTGCCATTGGTATGCAGGTTTATTAAAAAGGTAACAGTTATAATTTGTGATTTCTTGTCATGTCATGTTTCTGTCTAATAGACCAACCCTACAGATAGAGACAATCATATTGAGGGCCTCAGAAAAACCTTTTTGAACCAGGGCTACCATCCAAGAGCAATCGAGAACCAGATTACAAGATCCGTCAGAATATCAAGGAATCATCTCCTACATTACAAAACAACAGAGAGCCTCTCGTAGTCACCTACAATCCAAGTCTGGAAGTGCTAAGAGGAGCTGCACGGAAACTGCAAATAATACTACAAAAAGATGCCCGACCAAAATCAATATTGCCAGATCCCCCACTCGTATTTTAGCCAACCTCTGAATCTAAAAAACATCATTGTCAGAAGCTCCCTGTCCTCTCCAGCAACAACAGAAACCTTTCCCTGCAACCAGAACAGGTGCAAAACCTGTCCATTTATAATGACAATGGACAAGATAAAGATTCTTTGGATATGCATAGAAATGACGGCACTCACCCAACGGTTTCTTCCAAGTGCAGTTTTATTCCAGGCTGGAATAAGGGTAACAGGTGTGCAAGGAGGGAGGGAGGTGCAGAGGAGGAAGACGGGCGCTCCATTTCCTCCCTCCCTCCCTGCACACCTGTAACCCTTAATCCAGCCAGGAATAAAACTGCACTTGGAAGAAACCGTTGGGTGAGTGCCGTCATTTCTATGCATATTCCGATTATTTATGGTCTATCAACATGACTTGAGCAACACCCAACTCTTATGCTGGAAGGAGTCTTTTAAGTCAAAACATACACAGTCACTAGTGCCCGGAACTCTTGCATTTCTTTATAAAGATTGCTGGGACAGATTAGGACTACAAGATCCGAGGTAAGTTCAGTTGCATCACAAGCAATGTGGTGTATTTAATTATATGGACCACATGTCCAACAGGTGGCATGTACGTAGGGGAGATCGGGCAAAAATTGAGAACAAGAATGAATTCTCATCGCCACTCAATAAATGAAAGCATGTGGATCTACCTGTAGCAAAGCATTTTTCCAGCCCTGACCACAGTGAAACCGATATTAATCTGCTCGTTTTAAAAAGCAACTTCAAATCACAGAGAGAGAATAATTTGGGAACACAAATTGATAATGACCTTTGACACATTCAAAACAGGATTAAATGCCTCACATGGATTAATGCGTTTTTATATACAGTAGAATGAAAGGACATTTGGGGATATCACATCTTGCAACAGACCCCAGTTAGAGGACAATGAACTTTTCACACCTGCTATGTGAACTGTCTCGCTTCGATTTATAGCTTTCTACAATTCAATGAAGAATCTTCAGGTCTCCACAGGCCGCTAATCATGGAACAATAATACAATCTGTTCCTTTCATCTTAGAATTTTGACTTTACTTTCCCAGCTCCTCTCTCTCTCCCTCCCTAGCCTGACTCTGCTTTACGTCACCTGTCGTATTTACTACAGCATCTAAATCTGTTTTGTTTGTTTTTTTGTTTTTTTTCTTATGTATATATGTATGTGTCTGCAGAATTTATGTCATTATCAGCTTGACGAAGGGGCCACAGTGTCCCAAAAGCTTGCTATGTTTACCATCTTTTCAGTTAGCCATTAAAAGATATCAACCACTGAGGACTCTCAGATTCCAATATTTTTCTATCTACTGGCTAGCACGGTACAAACATTTTTTACCTAATAGAGCACAATCACTTTCAGTCTGTCGAGAACATTCAGTTGTTATACTCAACAGGATCCTCACTGCTGCCTAAACGTTTATGTAATTTCAATGCAGCTTTCATTGTATTCTTTAACATGGCAAACTCCATTTGACAAATAATGTTGCAGCTAAATGACAATTTTATGTTAACTCCAAAGTATATAATGTAATTGTGCTAGTTTTCTAAGTTTTTCCTAATATACATAGCAAAACAATGTGATGGTAGTGTCCAGACTTTGCATTGGAGGTAGATACTCCACTGCTCTGGAGAGGGATACATTGACCAATTTTCATTATAATGTTTTCAAATTTCCGAGCAATCAAATCAACAATGCCCAGTGAAATAGAATACAATGATCAATGAAAACAATGATCAACATTATATTTAATAAATGTAAAAAAATAACTTTTTCTGATAATTACGGTACTTGATAGCTTTAAATGAAAAAATAAACACCTGTTTACTACTCGGAGACATTTTTCTTAGCAATATTGGTAGACAGAAAAGAGAGAGTAAAATAAAACTAATGTGTTACCCTCAGGATAGTCTCCACCAGGAATCCTCATGCCAATATGTCTCTGCTTGGCTCTGCCTCTGGCAGCCGGCATCACAACTTGGGCATATGTTTCTCCAACAGCTTCAAACCATGAACAGCAACTGGAGAGCTTGTTTTCTTGACAGAAACTGTGCACCCACAAGACTCCCAGCTGCTTCTGACTACATTTAGTACAAAGGATAAGTGAGAAGAATAAATTTTAAAGGACCACTGCTGTTTGTGGCATACTATCTGGTCTGACATAAACATAGTCTTGGACTATATAAGAAGCTATTAGGGTGCGTGCACACGTTCCGGAGGAGCTGCGTGTTGGACACAGCTCCTCCGGATCTGAGTGAAGCCGCGGGTGGCCGCAGGGAGACCGCAGCCGCCCTGTACTCACCATGTGCTGCGGGTGCAGGGCGGCTTCTCCCTGCAGTCACCCGATGGAGCGCTTCGACTCCGCAGCATGAATAAACATGCTGCGGAAGAGCGGACTGCCGGCAACCCGCACCGCAGCTCCAAACACGCTGTGGGCGGGTTGAGCATAGTGAGGATGGGATTTTTTGAAATCCCATCCACTATACTAGTACTGTACTACGCAGCGTTTTGGATGCAGCGGCAAGACGCTGCGTCCAAAACGCTGCGTACACTTATCGTGTGCACGCACCCTAAGGATGTCTTTTACCTTCTAAGGCTGTGTGCTCACGATCTGGAGACACTGCGTGTTGGATGCTGGGATCACGGGTGGCTCAGTGGACCTGGGGGAACTCACGGGTGGCCGCAGGGAGACCACAGTCTCCCTGTACTCATGATCTGCAATGGGTGCAGGGCGGCTTCTCCCTGCATGCAGCTGATGGTGACCGTTTCCAACTCCATGCAGCAGAGTTGCGGAAGTCCAGCAACCCGCACCGCAGCTGAAATAATGCTGCGGTTAGGAGAAGCACAGTGAGCATGGGATTCCTTGAACTCCATCCCCTATGCTACTACTGTAAACCGCAGCATTTTGGACACAGCAACAATACGCTGCATCCAAAATGCTGCAATTCTTGACCGTGAGCACACAGCCTTATGCTGAGTTTGTCTGGCCTCTGGTCTGGCTCATATTACCCCAAATTCAATTGTTAATGCAAAAATATACAGTAACATTAAAGGGTGGCCATTCGAATCAGTGGTTGTCAATATGATGCTTGAACAGATCATGCCTGCTAAAGTGGGATCTGTTCTTACAGAGCTGCTCTCTTTTCTGATTCATAGAGGGGAACCCCTGCTATGCATTTCATAAGCACTAACCCAGCTTTTATTTTTTTTTTCTTTATTTCGTTTCATGCTGGTATAATAACAATTCAATTTTCTGGTTGCATTATTCACTGGAGTTGCAATCAAATAAGCCATTACAACTTCAAGGACTTGCATATTTTACAAATCACTGAACATCTAAGGTATGTTCCTATGGGAAGAAAATTTGCAGAAAACTCCACAATGGCAGTAAATTAAAGTACCCATCACTTTGTATTCTATTTTTAGGAGTTCCTTGCAAATTTTAAACGTTGTAATTTTTTGTTCATATGTATCCTAAAATAACCTACGCAATGAAATAAAGATATTAAAGACACTAATAGAACTACCTAAGTTCGCATGGTCTATTTAGTTTTGATAATTGTTGTGTGTGTTTAACAAATTTGTTTCCTATTGATATAAAAACACATGAGTTTTTAGGCATTGAAAGTTGTACTTTGGTCTCACCTATTCCACATGCCATGTACTTTTGCATCTCAATGAATTAGAATGTTATCAAAAATAATATCATATTGCCATGTATCAGGGCGTTTCTGGAAATAATGAAAGGCGTTGACTAATAAATCAATATTATATTCACCATTTGATGTCTCGTGGAATACGGCAGCACAGATTTTAACTCTTCATCCTCCCTACTTTATTTCTGTTAATGTTGATGATTATGGCTTATAGCCAACAACAACCCAAAGGTCATTGGCTCAGAAAATTAAACACTTGAATGTACACAGTTGCCCAGCCATCTCTTGAAGGACTTAAGCGAGGGGCCTGAATAAGTTCTTTAATTGTTTTGCTCAGTGGTGCCTGGTTTTCTCTACTGACATTTTTGATGATATTTTAATTCACTGAGATGCACTAGTACGTGACACATCTAGCAAAGTAAAGTGTCAGTCTTGGCTGATGACACCAAATTATGTAACATATTAAAAACTGAGCTTGACAGTATAATATTACAAAATGATCTGGATAAGATGCCTGCATGGTCAAACATATGGCAAATGAGGTTTAAAAAGGGGGTTCACTACAAATCACAGTGGTCACATGGATTTACAGCTGAGAATTAAGTTTTGTGCCAAATACCATATATTGCCAATTGTGCCTGTGAGCGGCACTATCACTGTCCACTTATCCCCTCACATGACCCTCGGCTAGTGGTACATGGAGCAATCAGAGGAATACTTAGACAATGGTCCAGATTTGCCACCTGATCACAGATAGTACACACTGGATCAATAGGTGGGAAAATGGTACTGCCAGTCATAACATGACAATAGTCACTTACCAATGGACTGGTATGAGTACAGGGTAGTGAGATAATCAGGAGTCATGTACTAGGAGAGCTTGTCATGTATTCAAGGAGTAAACTGAGGCATAGTCAGATAATTGTCTAGGGTCAAAATACCAGGAGAGCAACTCTGGGATTCAGAGAGTAAACTTAGGTGTACTCAGATAACAGTCCAGAGTCAAAATACCAGGAGAGCACATCAGGTACAGGGAAGATGGAAGACCTGAACAAACCAGCACCTCCCAGAACTAGAATGGACAATTGGACTGTCATTCAACACACTGACAGCTCAGCACAACTGATACCGGTCTGCATAAAATCCCTCATTGTATCCTAGACACAGTGTAGGGAGGAATCATGACAATACCATTGAGATGCTAGCCTACTACATCAGCAAGGTAGTGACACAGAATGAGAAGCTAGTCACAACAAAAAACTAGGTTTTGACACAGTCACTAATTACAGGAATAGAGCAATGGGGCAGTCAGGTAATCTGGGGTCAGTTCCAGAGGAGTTTGCAGTATACTAGGAGTAGCCAGAAATGTGGTCATGTAACAGTCTAGGGTCAGATATTCCAGGAAATCACAATGAGGTTAAAAGAATTAAACAGATGCTTAAACAGGTAATGGTTGAGGGGTACAAATTTCAGGAGAAAGGTAGCAGGTACAGGAAACAGGCCAAAGACTAATCAAGCAACAGTCCAGGTCAGATAAAAGAGATCAGAGTAGACACAAGAGATCAGGCCACACAGCACTTCAGACAACATGTACAACTGGCAGCATTCTGGGAAAGGCTGTTCAGTTAAGTAACAGCACAATCACTGGGTAGTAGAAACACCTGGGAACCTTACCCTTCCCAGAACCAGCATGGGAAATAGCTCTGAAAATAAACATACTGATAACTCAGCACTCCAAGGTACCTGTAACAACAACATAAAATGGCATTCTAGACGTGCTGCACAGGAAAATCGTGACAACTATGGCTTGGCCTTACAGAATGTAAAAGCGTAAGCCAAAGTAAAGACAAAAATATTGGAGCATTCGGAATTACTATCACTTACAGGGCACAACAGGTCTTTCTCTGAGCATATTACGGTGAAAATTCTCACTCACAAATTTTTTTTTATTATATCTTGTTCAGATGTGGTTGCAGATGGTTGAGTGTGTGGTTATGAACAGATTTATTTACTCCCTTCCATGACCAGTGCAGACCTGCGTTGCCCAGAGAGATCCAGAGAATTTGGGCAACTTAGTTTGCCTAGTGGAAAGGTAGCATGTGGTCAAGAAGTCCTTAGGGAAATCGGAAGGTATCAAATCTTCATGCTGGAATTCCACAAAGGATGCCAACTCTCAAAATTGGGATATTAGAACCCCAAATGGGGGACGTCCAAGGTCCCAGGATGACATAGGAGTTGCCAAAGGCCTCCTTTGTGTACTTATTTTGTTTGATGTGTCACGGTCCTGGGCACATAGCTGCCCATTGCCTTATGACTACCAAACAGATGCACTGAAGCATAGGATGGCGCTGTTCATATTATGCTTATCTGGCCTGCAGTGTGGACTGTCAACCTAGTGGGGGGCCGTAGTATATCCTGTGACAATAAATGGGTTGTAATGGTTGTGGACCTTACCAATTGATCCCTGGAAAGATAGTGAGTGTACACTGTATCCACTTCCCTATGACAAGAGTGGTCATAGCCACCAGCTTTTGCTCCAAAATCCATGAGGTTGGCGTATTCAAGGATCTCTTAAGGTACCTTTACACGCCGCTACAGGATGGTGGAAACAACCGGGTGATTCACGTGCACGAGCACGCACAAACGGTTGAAAACGGTACCCGCATCGCCTTTACACGCCGCAACAAGGTGCGCTACAGTAGGTTACATCTATCTCTGGATACACTGCCGGGTGCCACAAGTTACCTTCTGTAGCTCACCTTACCTCATTTACACGCCGCTATAACAAGGTAATATGGGCGGAACAAAGGCAGCAGGGACAACACATAGGCGTGCCACAATTGTGGATTACGAGAATTCCGTATGCTGATAGGACAAAGCAATAACATCATGATTGGGCAGCCAGCGCAGGAGGCTGACTAATACATGACGCTCGAGCAATTGTGTAGTGTGACTGGTCAGCTCCTTAAATATGCCGCCCTATGCAGCGTCTACCAATCGTAATGCAGGAGCTTCCTCCAATGATCGCTGATGAAGCGCGGTATCCCGGAGCCTGTGTCACGCCCCAGGTAGATAGCAAGGTGCCGAAACAACCCTCCTGTTCCTTATTTACACGCCGATACAGGCCGTAACAATCGCCTTGAAATCAACCTGTTTTTGAGCTCTGCTCTGAAACAGGTGCCTCAAGTGACGGGTGGCAACAACCGTCTTTACACGCCGCGACCGCGGGTTGATTTGGCGGTGCAAGATACATTTGTCTCATCTACCCGGTTGTTTCCACCATCCTGTAGCGGCGTGTAAAGGTACCTTTACACCTAGCTATAATAGGAAGGGACTTCACCTTATTCTGGGACTTGTGGTGAATGGTGGGGATGCCTAAGTACTCATATAAGAGCCAATACACCCTTAAAGAAATCCTATAACATCTTGAGGCGTATGAGTTTCCTTCATGTGTGCTTGTTGGTGATGAAGATGAGGAGCGTCTACTAAGAAGCAAACCCAAACTGTAAAGTACCGCTGGTTAAAATAGCCGGCGGTAAAGCCAGCGCCGGTTTTGCCGCCCCACTAATTCAAATGATCAGCTGATGATCATTTGAATTAGCAGGGCGGGAAAACCGGCGCTGGCTTTTCTGCCGGCTAATTTAACCAGCAGTAGCGGCGGCCGGGAGGAAGAGATCAGCGGCGGCCTGGTCCTCCGTCGCTGATCTCCGCCTCCCGGCCGCCGCCACTGATTGGATGGCAGGGCGGCTCACATCATATTTTCATATGAATGCATGCGGACAACCTCCGCTGCGGTCAGATGAAAGTGTTTGCATTCATCACTGTGTATGGGTATACGCAGCATACGCTGCAGTGACAAATGTGAAGCCAGCCTAACTGCGACTAAACACAGACACCAGCACAAAGCTTGGGCGTGAGAAGCAGTGAATATTCAATTTGTTTAAACAACGGGGGGTATGTATAGCAGTCTTACTGCAACGATTGGACATGTGGTGCAGATGCAGGAGTGGATTGGTATTGTTCCTCGTGTTGGTGACAAAGAACCTTTGCCTGTTTGAAGGTTGGCCCACATGGCACACTTCTTGTGTAAGTGTCACATGATACACATTTTCGCCAGCAACCTATACTGGTTAGCCACCTTTCTCGACCGATGCTACAAGGAGAAAATTTCTTCTCTCCTTTTGGAGTCACAAAAGGATTGCACAATGGAATCCAACAAGAGGTGCCATTGTACTTCACTTAATAGAAACATCACCCTCTGACAACGCTGGAGGCAGATGTACCAGCTCTTTTCAACTGCAGGGATTAATCGGGAGAGACCTAAACCCCTGGTATAAAAGAGTTGGGGGGACACGTGCACAAACTGGGCCATTTTCAATAAACCAACACATCAGCAAGGGATATCTGTGCCTGTAACAATGCCAAGGAGATAGAAGTTGAACAAGATGCTAAAGGTATACTTAAGTCACCATATCTGCATCATTCATGATGATTCACTTCCCTTTAATTATTGTGTTTCCAAGCTGAACACTTGGCCTGACCTCTCCTTATACGCCTTGGAGGTGCTGGCCTGCCCTGCTGCTAGTGTCATGTCAGAGCGTGTTTTCTGTTATGGTGGGGCAATCAATCATCACTGATAGGTGCACATGACTCTCCACGGAAAATTCAGTCAGACTTACTCTGACTAAATTCAAAAGGACTAGATTTATACCTAGTTTGTAATCAAATCCCCTCAAATGACAGCAGCACAACTTAAATTCCACAATTCAGTTAACTTTGAAAAATGATGTGAACTACAGATGACCAAATCTTGTAAAGTTTGTGCTTCGTTTGCTGAACAGGCATATGTTTGTTCCACGATATTGGCATAAAGGTCAATGAAATACTGAACCATATTCAAATCAATGTTGTCACGATAGTGGTATCGCCAAAGTAAAGCTTCGACATTAGTCAAAAATAAAGAGATGAATAACAGGTGTAGGCATGGTGCTCAGAGATCCTAGCTAAAATCACAAAACCACACAACACACACACCACCAGAAATGTCTCCCCATTTAAAAAGGCATGCCCAGATTGCACCAAAGTGGCATCAATTCACCCAAAATAAAAAATGTGTGGCACCCCATGGGTTAATATGCCACAATAACACCACATGGGTTCTCTCCCCACTACACACTGACAAACACTAGCACCTCTGGGCCAGGAGGGGGAGCACAACCTGCTTCCTTATATACTCTTGCCCATAGGAAGTAGCTCAGAACAGCTCAGGAGACCGTGCAGCACGGTGTAGTGCTGTGAAGAGCACACAGAGAGCACGAGTTAGCTCAGTGCAGACCTAGTGAGGGTCAGAGGAACAGGAGAACTACAGACTGAGGAACACGTCTGGGAGCTGGAGTGACACCTTCACTCGCCCCAGAAGAACACACAGAACGGACACCGGATCCGGTACTGTGTCTGGCACCCACAGCACAGTGAATCCAGGAACAGTGGGATTTCTAGATGCCCATAGTACCAGTGCAAAGCAACACGGAGGGTTCAGCACAGCACAGAGGACTCAAGTTGCCTAGCCAAGTGGTACCAGCAGAACACAGAGAGAGAGAGACGTGAGAAGTCCCAGCAGCTCAGCTAATAGCAGCGGCCAGGACACACACACAGTGCAGCACAAGGAAGCTGACGACCCTGGACAGGGTGGGAAGAGAGCTCAGCCCCATTACAGACTCCGTGGACTATAATCTGCAATAACATCAGCAGTAAAGCTTTGGAAAACAGCAAAACTGTGAGTCTGTGTATTGATTGCGACCTTTGCTCCACATTCAGCACAGAGAGCTTCCCCCTGCTACAAGCCTGTCAGCTCTGCAGCCTCAGGAGAGAAGGAGAAGTGCACCAGTGTCTACCAAACGTGAGTGTGTGTCCTATAACCCCATCTCCACCATCTATACCCCTTATAGACTATACCATCACTGCCCCGGGGAATACAGTTCTACCCACAGGAACTATACCATCTATGCTGCCACTACATCATCCCCGGAGGTTCTGTAGCAGCGGCGGCCCCCTTACTGGCCGCATATAGTGGGTGGAGTCACGACTGACATTTCCCCTGTAAATAATCCCCTTTTATTGCCGAGCCCCGGACACGGTCCGGACCAAGCCACCCGTGACTTCCCAGGCACCATCCGGTCCGGTACCGAGTACCCCCGTCCCGAGGGCCCGACAAATGTAATTCAACAAAATACCTCTGTTCGCATTCTGAAAATACTGCTGACATAGGCAACACCCCACTCGGTTTCTGGAATGTGTACAAACAAAACTGTATGACTGCGAAACCACAGGCACTTCCCCTGTGTTACCTGCTTCCCAATATGTTGTCCAGGAAGCAGGCCCTGATGCCACCTGCACACAACCTGCAGTTGCACATACACAACAAACATTCAGCATTGGACAATGGACGTATATCATATATACTTCTGGTGTCAAGCAAAATGGGACCACCCCGAAACTGACAGGGTGAACATTGAATAGTACATGGTTTCTGCTAAACAACATTACATGGCAGTAGTACTGCTTAGGATTTTACAGTGCTGTGCAAATTAATTGGGACAAAGCAAGTTTTTCTTGCATTAATTTAATTTTACTATTGCTGATAAGTGTTTTATCAGTTCTTGGTGTTGTTTTCCTTTTTCTTCCACATTTCCCTTTTCATTTTGGAGAAAACAATCCAGTTTCATTGTGTATGCGAATTATTCTTGAAACGGTAGATTTTCCAATACCAACGGTGGAAGTGATTTCTCTTACAGTCAGACTTGTATGTTCATTAAGAGTAATAATTCTAGACCTCTTACGAGGAGTAACATCCATTTTAACAGGTACAAATCACACAGAGAAAAAGTACACTAATCCTCTCCTCACAGAAACAAGCTCTCAACTGAAGCTGAGTGGGCAGCTAGGTGTTATTTTCTGACTAAAACCAGTCAATAAAACACATTTTGTTACTCAAGGTTGTACACTCACACCTGTTCAAAGCAGTTAAAACTGGTTTGAATCACTGACTGGTAACACCAACTTACGATTTTACTTAAAAAATGCTTTGTCCCAATTAATTTGTACAAGTACTATAGGACTGTATTAATTTTTTACCTTTTGGTGGCCCAATCCCACCTAAATGTCAGCACCAAAACAGCGTGAAAAAGGGCCTGGTGCTTGCTTGGAAGCAGGTAGTAGCAAATGTTTGGACTACTGCTTAGTGTCAGGCAATAACCGCCTTTTTAAGTGGAGTATTGTGGACAGCAGAAACCAGCCTGTTATCATAAAAACAGTGGGTAACATGGCCTGGCGTGTGATTGGCAGCAGTTATTAGGAAATGTTTGGACCACTGCTTTGTGGAGGGCAATTACCACTTTTTTAAGTGGAATATGGTGGATAGCTGAAGGCAGGCTGCCACCCAAAAACAGGGGGTAAAACGGCCTGCTGTGTGCCTGGTAGCAGGCAGTAGCAAATGTTTAGACTACTGCTCTGTGGATGCAATACCTCCTTTTTAAGTGGAGTATTCTGGATAGCAGAAGTCAGACTGTCAACCCAAAAACAGCGGGTAAAATGGCCTGCTGCGTGCTTGGTTGCAGGCAGTAGCATATGTTTGGACCACTGCTTTGTGGAGGGCAATTAACGCCTTTTTAAGGGGAGTATTATGGACAGCAGAAGCCAGCCTTTTACCACAAAAACAGCAAGTAACATGGCTGGGTGTGTGCTTCATAGCAGGCAGTGGCAAATATTTGGACTACTGCTCTGCGGAGGGCAATAACCGCCTCTTTAAGTGGAGTATTGTGGACAGCAGAAGGCAGGCTGCCTGTCACCCTAAAACAGGGGTGAAAAATTACTTTCTTGTGTATCTTCAGCTCTGAAAAGAGCTATTTTTGGGGGGTATTATGGAGCTACTAAGCAGCTTGTTTACACTGTCCCTGCTTGAGTATCTCCCTCCCTGTAGTCTGACTTGGTTCTGTGTCTTCAGCTCTCAAAAGAGCTATAACTTTCATGGTATTTTGCTGCTACTGAACCGCACCTTTCAACTGTCACTGCACGAGTATCTCTCCCTACCTTCTCTACACTGACGTAGTATACACTGTGTGCAGGATTATTAGGAAAATGAGTATTTTGATCACATGAAACTTTTTATACATGTTGTCCAAGCTGTATAGGCTTGAGAGTCAACTACCAATTAAGTAAAGCAGGTGATGTGCAGCTCTGTAATGAGGTGGGGTGTGGTGTAATCACATCAACACCCTATATAAGGTGTGCTTAATTATTAGGCAAACTCCTTTCCTTAAGCAAAATGGATCAGAAGAGAGATTTGACGGGCTCTGAAAAGTACAAAATTGTGAGATGTCTTGCAAAGGGATGCAGCAGTCTTGAAATTGCCAAACCTTTGAAGCGTGATCACCGAACAATCAAGCGTTTCATGGCAAATAGCCAACAGGGTCACAATAAGTGTGTTGTGCAAAAAAGGCGCAAATAACTACCCATGAATTGAGGAAAATCAAGTGTGAAGCTGCCAAGATGCTATTTGCCACCAGTTTTGCCACATTTCAGAGGTGCAACGTTACTGGAGTATCAAAAAGCACAACGTGTGCCATACTCAGGGACATGGCCAAGGTAAGGAAGGCTGAAAAACGACCACCTTTGAACAGGAAACATAAGATAAAATGTCAAGACTGGGCCAAGAAATATCTTAAGACTGATTTTTCAAAGGTTTTATGGACTGATGAAATGAGAGTGACTCTTGATGGGCCAGATGGATGGGCCAGAGGCTGGATTAGTTAAGGGAGAGAGCTTCACTCCGTCTCAGAAGCCAGCAAGGTGGAGGTGGGGTACTGGTATGGGCTGGTATCATCAAAGATGAACTTGTGGGATCTTTTCGGGTTGAGGATGGAATGAAGCTCGTCTCCCAGACCTACTGCCAGTTTCTGGAAGACAACTTCTTCAAGCAGTGGTAAAGAAAGAAGTCGGTATCGTTCAAGAAAAACATTATTTTCATGCAGGGCAATGCTCCATCACATGCATCCAACTACTCCACAGCATGGCTGGCCAGTAAAGGTCTAAAAGAAGAAAAAATAATGACATGGCCCCCTTGTTCACCTGATCTGAGCCCCATAGAGATACTGTGGTCCCTCCTAAAATGTAAGATCTACAGGGACGGAGAACAGTACACCTCTCGGAACAGTGTCTGGAGGCTGTGGTGGCTGCTGCACGCAATGTTGATCATAAACAGATCAAGCAACTGACAGAATCTATGGATGGAAGGCTGTTGTGTGTCATTATAAAGAAAGGTGGCTATATTGGTCACTAATTTTGGGGGGTTTTGTTTTTGCATGTCAGAAAAAGAGGAAGGAGCATAGGGTAAGAGCACAGACATGTAGTAATGCCAGGGAAATAAGGAACAAACAGACTGGCATTACAATGTGTTTATTGAAGGGCTAGGGCTGCCGAAATGCATCATCTCCCTTGATCTAACAAAAGGATACTGGCAAATATCCATATTCCAAAGCTCCAAAGATAATACATCTTTTCTACACTTGATGGACACTTTCAATACACTTTCAGTACACTGGGATGCTGTTTCAGTTGCAAGTAGCCCCTGTCACCTTCCAGAGGGCCATGGACCGGATCCTAGCTCACCACTAGAACTATGCTGTACATCAGTGACTTTATCTGAAGAAGGAGTGTGGCGCCCCGCAACGAGTGCGTCACAAGAGGGTATTGCAGCCATAAATGCAGCCGCAATATTCTCTGACACAGCAGTGATCTGGTTAATTTTGAGATCCAACCCTGCATGCATCACCTAGAACAGAGGACCAACACAGGGTCCTGGTGGGCGGAGTGCTAGGGAAGTGTGTAGGGAGAACGGACCCTTAGTCGAAGAGAAGGAGTCTAGAACTTGACCTGAGAAGTCTAGAACTTGGAGTAGCTGAAGCTGGCAGCAGTTCACCTCTGCTACGCGAACCAGAAGCGTGGAGGAGCCGCTTCACAGGAGCACCCCACCACCAGCCAACTTCCAGTCGTCTAACCAGCGGTGTACCCACTGAGGGATCCAAGGCTCCCCAAAACATCCATAACGTACATCTTGGATAGGGCATTGAAGCAGCCTCCCCGTACCCGATCTGGTATTCCTGGGCGACAATGGCAAAACACTTAGCTAGAATGGAGGAACACTTGCGGATCTCTGAGGGACACCATCACTACTGAGTCCACCCGGTCCACTACCCGTAAACTGTATACCATGTACTGCCTGCTGGTTACAGTAAAGACCCGTTGCAGAGACTTTCTGTGTCCGTGCTTCCTTATGAACTGTCCGTCCGCACTACAAGGTAACCGCAGCTGCCGCACAACATCTTAAGCAGCTCCAGCCTCCGGGGATCACCGCTCAGCCTTTGGGGAGCGTTCCATCTTGCTGCTGTCCATCCCCCGGAGGTTCCGCAGCGTCGGTAACGATTACCGAAACTACTCATAGGTGGCGTCACGAATAAATTAAAAACCCCTTTAATCTGTTCCTACAAGACGTCTTCAACTTTTGATCTGCACTTAACTGGGCCCCACTACCGACAGGCGCGGCCCACCCGTGATAAGGAGGAAGGAGCTACAGCCTGTCTAAACCGGAGTCCACGGGCTGACGGTGAGTCAGGAGCAAATAACTCTGAAACACGTCATAAAGGAATCACTTCTTTTCAAGATATGATTTGAGTTGAAATCTTTCCAAGAATCCTGACAGTGTGTTTAACCCCTTCTTACTACCCATCTTTACTGACACAGCATACCCAGATGATATCATGATCTTTAGCCGGATTAGGAAAGTCATCTAGAGAACGTCCAGTCAGTACTTGATACGCTGAGGAAGGCTGGGTTTTCTATAAACCCAAATAAGTTTGTTCAGGGCCGGGTCCCTGTGTCGTCCACCAGTCCCTCTGTCTCACCAAATACAGACGTACGGCAATCTATGTCTCATTTTGTACCCCAAGGGCTCATTTCCTCCTCTACATCTGTTCATCTTTCACTCCCTGGGCAAGCGTGGTCGTGCTCCACATCGCTTCTACACTCCCGACTTCCACTCGACTCTTTTCTCGCCGACGTTCTCTCCTTTTCTCTATCTTTTTTAACTATACACTTTTCCTCCCGCCTACGCTTGGCTCCTCCCTCTGGGACCACCCACCGTCCCAGGGTCCTAAGTGTTGTGTGTGTGTGAAGCTCAACTGCACCATCCCAGTACCTAGAGACCAGAGGCACAACTCTCACTCTAATGGAGGAGTGTACTACCTCTGGTGGCGGCCTAACCGGTGGGGCACCATATTAACATCTAATTTCAATAAGGCATTTGTGGTTCAGATAGATGCTTCAAAACTCAGGTTAGGAGTCGTATTGTGTCAGGTAAAAAATGGAGAGTAACATGCAATTCCTTACCTGAGTAGGAAACTTAATACAAGAAAGAAAAAAAATCAGCTCACCATTGATGTCCTTCTCCAAGAATCCTCTTCATAGCATGAGTCGCGGCTTGTCAACTGCTGATTATGGAATCCAGAAAGCAGAGATTGACCCAGCGATGGGGAAAAACGGCAGCACGTAGAGGAAAATTGTATAAAACTTCACTTTATTGCAGATCCATAAAAAAAGTATATAAAAAAAATGCACAATGTGCGGCAGTCAGATCAGTCCATAGGATGGTTAAGAGCAATGCATTTCGGCTACAACAGATGCCTTAACCGTTAACGGCGTCTCTAGCGCATCATGAGTGACGCGTGCGCTCAGACTCCGCCCCTCTTCAGACCTGCATCCCGGCATTTCACTTCCTGCGCTCCCCATAGAAGGTAATGACGTGGGGACGCAGGCAAGCGCAGGAGCTGACCATCTCTGCGTTCATGTGCAGCCCTGCGTTTGCCTGAAAAGTATCTGCGCTTGCTTTTTGCGCTAGCGCAAGCAGGCAAACGCAGGTAACTGCACAGATGCACAAATGTGAAATGGGCCGTAAAGAATCCAAGTTTCTTTTTCAACTTTTGTTACAAAAGCAAGTCAGTTTTCAGATTCTGATTTTTTAATTTAGTAAACCTTGTATTATTTTCTTTACACTTCACCAATACTTGCTACTTAGTGTTGGTATATCAAATAAAATCCCAAAAATATACATATAAATTTATGTAAGATAGATAAATAATATCAAATATGATATGATGATATGAATATTTTGCTAAATAATGCAAATAGATCGATTTGTTTCTATGAGATGTGTATCATAAATTATATATTTTTAATTTCCCTATGCATGAAGAGCACGGTTTTTGAAATAAATGTGCTAGTGCTGGTATTTTAAGGAATACTTTACCAGATACTAATGAGCTATGAATGCCTGCTCCAAGATCCACATACCTTTCTGTCTCCCAGTACAATTCTTCATTTATATATGTGTTCATGTCATGTCCTCAATGAAGGTCTGCGCCGAGTTTCTACAAGTGTTAAAGTAATAATAAAAACTGTCATGTAACAATTCCCTAAAGGAAAATGTCTGTTAGCCTGACATTTCTACAAGTATCGAGATAAGTTGTGTTTATTTGGAGGAAAGAGCTTTCAGCCACTTTATGAATACAGAGACTGTTTTCAATGCATACTCTTGAGGAAATGTGTGCCTTTATACCAGGTAGATATTATAAAAGAAACGTCTCATAGCTCAATATAATTTATGGAAACCTGATTAAATTTACCTCAATAGATTTGCCTGTATAAATGAATTTAGTTGTTCCGGGGCACACTTAAGATGCCAACATAGTGAAACATTTCAGGAGGGTTTGGTCTACTATTTTAGTGATAGTAGGAAAACAAGTGAAACAGATGAAATAAGGCTGTCTTCACATTTGCGTGTGGAGCGCAGCTCACCAAACACTTGCGCACATGCATTCCTATGTTTAACATGGGAACGCATGTGCCTGCGTATGGCTGCGTTTGGCAGCATTTGCGTTCGGATGCGCATAATTTATGCACCCTCCGACCGCACTCCAAACGCAGCATGCAGCATTTTTTTGTGCGTTCACGGCGCTTGTTCTTTCCGCAAGCGCACAAAAAATGCATGGATCTCAATGGATCCGCAGTGTCCTCTGCATGACACCGCAGGAGAACGCTGCGGATCTCATTGAAATCTCTCCCGGCGGCCACCGGGAGATCATGCAGGGCCGCCGCTGATCTCCCGCCGGTGTCAGCGGGGAGATACAGCTGATCTGACAGCTGTTTACATCTCCCGCGCTGACACCGAATAGGTGATGTCGGCGTGGGAGATTTGAAGCAGCAATCAGCTGTTTCTTATCTCCTGCGCTGATATCACCCTATTCGGTGTCAGCGCGGGAGATTTAAACAGCTGTCAGATCAGCTGTATCTCTCCGCTAACAGCGGCGGGCGATCAGCTGTGTCGGGAGGAGGAGATCTCTGCCACTGATCTCCTCCTCCCGGCCGCCCCCAGAGACAGCTGATTGGCTGCCAGGGCACCAAAGTAATGTGAACGCATGTGGAGATTCTGATATCCCTGAGGAAGGTGCCAGGTGGGGCACCGAAACACGTTGGAGTGGAAGAATAAAGAATAAGGATTTGTTTTATGAAACTCTGACTCTCATGTAAGTTTTCTTGGACTTGAGCAGCGCGGACCGTGACACACCTGTTTTTTCCCATCATCTTCTGGATATCACCATGTTTGAGTGGTCGGTGGAGGTCCTGCATCAGCTGGAGTACTGATGCTCTTTCAACCAGTTGTGGGGATCACAACTGTATCAGGTGAGTGGTTCCACAGCACCACCTCTGCATCCTGTAGTGTCTCTAGTGATAGGGCACTATTGCGCCTCTTGTCCCCCACCCCTCTTGTATTTATAAAGTCAAAAAACACACACAGGAAAAAATTGTTTATTTGAATAAAGACTCCCCCCATCACAAATCTGCTAATTAAAAAAAAATCTTCAAAGTAATTCAATGGTGTAATGTCCAACAATGCCCATCAAATTCTATGGACAAGGCTTCACAGGTCACTTATGGTCAGCAGCAAGTACGGAACTTCTCAAGAGTGTTACAAAAATATTAAAACCTGAGAGTCCTCAGTGGTTGACACCTTTTAATGGCTAACTGTGAAGATGGTAACAAATAGTAAACTTTCAAGACTCTAAGGGTACCTTTACACGTTGCAACATTGCATGCAATTTCACTTGCAACTTACTGGTTGCAGTGAAATCATGGACACATTGTTCTATTTTGTTGCCGTGTACAAATGGAACAATGTGTCCATGATTTCCCTGCAACCAGTAAGTTGCAAGTGAAATTGCATGCAATGTTGCGACATGTAAAGGTATCCTCAGATCACTTCATCAGGCTAATAATGACACAAATTCTGAACACACACATATAAACAAATAGATGACTGGATAATGCAATACATTAGACAGGTGACGAGAAGCAAAAATCTAGTGGTCAGTGTTGGGAGGAGGTAAAAGAGCAGTTGGGGCAATACATTTCAGAGTTCAGAGATATGAAGTGTGAGTTTTATTGTCCTTTGATTGGTGGTCTGGTCTTAGATTTGAAGATTCTTTAAAGGGATCCTGTCACCTCCAAAACGCCTCCTAAGCTAGCAAAACATGTCCCTGCACCATCCTATCACTAATCTCACACTCCTTTTGTCTCCTAAAAGCATCCTGTGAAAGTGGAGAAAAACGTTTTAATATTCACTCATTAGTGATTAGAATTAGCAGGGGCCATATTCTTTAGTCATCAGGGGGTGTTGTTTAGCAGCTCCAGGATCCAGCCTCAATCTGTCTGTGCTACTGTGAAACTGAAACTGAAGGCAGGACTAATGATTTGCATTCTGTGAGTGATAGAGAGAGGGGAGGGCAATGCCTGCACATCACAGCAGAACACACAGAGACAGGGTGGATCCTGGAGCTGCAAAACAGCCCGTCTTGGTGACTAAAGAATATAGTCACTGCTAATTATAATCACTAATGAGTGAGTATTAAAACGTTTTTCTCCACTTTCACAGGATGCTTTTAGGAGACAAAAGTAGTGTGAAATTAGTGATGGGATGCTGCAGGAACATGTTTTGCTAGCTTAGGAGACGTTTTGGAGGTGACAGGATCCCTTTAATTGATGTAAAAATATATAAATCCATGCGAGCAGGAATGAATGTGTAACATGGCGATATGGGAGGGGGGGCGTTTTTCGATGCTCTGCAGCTTGATCTGTTTATTTCTAGCGCTATATATATTTTATGTAATTACATTTATAAGGAAGCTAATGTACATTAATATTTATGCGGAAACACCATAACTGATGTGGATATGTGAATTGTAACTTTTCATATACTGTATTTACTTTAAAATAAATGTGTTAACCAATTTAGGTAATTTTCTGCTATTACATTGAAGTTTTCTTGAACGATTTGTAGGATACTTATTTACATCTGGGTAAAAAAATCTAATATGAAGCGTTGACAGGGGACTTGTAATCATCTGCACCTGCAATGGTAGGATCGTATACAGGTTCTTTATAGCAGGCTTTATTCTCTTTAGACATTATAATAACATTTCTACACATTAGAGTAGGTTTGACTTCTACAGTTTGTGGCAGTTTATTTTTTGTGGAGCTATATTTTCAGACTGCCTGAATTTTGTGCAGTAAATCTGAGTGCATGTGTGGAGCCCACTGGGACGGGGTACTCGGTACCAGACCAGGGGTAGCACTGGGGATGATCACGGTGGTCTTGGTCCGGACCGTGTCCCTAGCCCACAAGTAAAAGAGGTATATTTACAGGGATTAGTCGTGACGCCACCCATGGGTTGTGGTCAGTGAGGGGACCACCGCTGCAGTGTACTTCTGCCAGGAGGATGGATGGATGACGCTGCAGCAAGATGGATGAGCCCGCCGCGGGTCAGGGCTGCTCCTGACATAGCGTAAAGATGTAATAAAGAGTTCTGTATGCAGGGAATCACACACAAGAGACTGAAGCAGGGTTCACCGGGTTTACTTGCAAGTTTTAAGTGCAATTCAAACAGTTCACAGTACAGTTCACACAATTAACTCCAGACAGTCTCTGAACCCTCTGCAGCCAGGCTTCCTCTCTGAGACCCTTCACTTTCTCTGTAACCTTTCCGGCTTTTCTCCTGTTCTTCCCTGTGGGTTGTATGGCGGCAACTCGGTCCCTTTATCTGGCTCCCCCCTGCATGTGTGGGTGACTAGCCTGGGTCCTATGGTGCTACTGTGCCTCCAACCCGTATGGTAGGAACTCTGACCTGGAATCAGAGTCCCTCGTCGGTTTGTCTGGCTTCCGGCGTATAGCTGCGGTCCCCCTCAGAGCCGACACTCTGGTCCCAGCCTAGCCTTGGGTGTCCCTTTCTTGCAAGGGATCACCGGGCTCTCACTGACCCGTGTGACTACCTGAGTACATCCAAGGAAAGCTGTCCCGCCTGTAGTCAGTCAATGCTGCCGTACTCCTCGGACCCGGTGGTACCGGTCCAGTCTCTGCCCTTCCTTTCCCTTGGGCTGCAGGCTATGGAGCAGGCTTTCTCTCCATGGAACAGTGTCTCTGTGGATTCTGTGCCTCCAGGGAGCTTGTTCCTCAGGAAAGTGTCACTCTGCTGTTCTTGGCTTCTTGGCACCCACTGGCCTACTAACTCACTCTGCCTACTGTTCTCCTTTTGTACTTGGTCTGTAACCTGACCTACATTCCAACCACTTCCCTCTAAACTCTATCACCCCTTTGCCTGCCTAGAGTCCCGGGCTCCTGGTTGGGTCCTGTGTTCTGTGGGTGTGTGTTTTGAAGGTGTTTGGTGAACAAACTGTCTCCTATCTGCCTGGCTGCAGTTCCCCTTGTGGCCTCTTGGTCACAGGGGCGCCACATTCCCCCGGAGTTAAACCGGCGTGTCCCCACGCCGTCAGGCATGGTTCCCTGAAAAACATTTTTTTTTTTATTTTGTATAAACCATAACATTATGCAAGCTTATTCTTCCAGTTAAGGAGGCATGGGTTCTTAAACCTTACTTTAAATTAACCATTTACATTAGATACAGTATTCAGCCCATCCATGGCTTCAAGTGCTGAGGCCTCCGGGCCCTCAGGACACCAACTTGTGGCAAAGTTATTTCTCTCTGTGTCGGCACCTTACACCACACTTTCTTTAACCCCACACGGGACACGGGTTACTCAGTTCACTGTTAAAAGTTCCAAGAGTCCTGTGGCATAATAATACCGGCTCTCTATGCACACCGGGTTAAGTGCAAAAGTTCACATTTTAAAATACACACATATAAAGAACACATTACTTTCTTCAAAAGTATAAAACCTCAAAGGGGGCACAAGTGCTTCAAAAACTGTTCAAAAGGCACGTTGCAGTCTCAGTTCCAGTTCAAGTTCTGTGCACACACAGTGCTATGTGCTCTTAAAACCAATGGGGAGCACACTGGGTGCTTAACTATATACAGGGGAAGTTCGTATCAAATCATCGTCCTTGATATCAATTGTCTATAAAACATATACTGTAAGACAAACAGGGAAAAAGGCTATTCATTCATTCAGGTATGGGATGGGGTCAATAAGGAACACATCACATTCACACAGTTCCTTGCTTGATGAATCAGCTCCTTACTCCTTCTTCTTCCAGGGCAAAACTCCTGATGTTCTCCGGGTTGGGAACATTTCCAGATGCTCCAATGCACTGCACAACAAATAGCTGTATGTGGTCTGCATTGCTGCATCCACCATAATCTTTGTAGTGTTAGCATCCACAATTGTCATCTCTGCGCTGGTTGTTGCTGGTTGTGGGTCTACTGCAACCTCAAGTTCAGTAGTTGTATCCGAGTTTTCGATTTCAGAATACTCTGTATTAGCCCCCATTCTCAAGGCTAGTCTCTGTACTCTGATGCCATATGGGCCTCTCTCTCCTGGCACCACGATGTATGAGATCCATTCGCCCACTTGCAATTCCCTGTCCGGGTGTTTCTCAGGGAGGTGTTCTTCTACGTCCCTCCTGTTAATAAATATGTCTTGATCTGCTCCGGGTTCTCGAGCAAATGCATATCCCAGTTCTGGTTTTATTTTATGTTCAATATGTTTTTATTGAAGAAAAGAAAACAGAAATACATTCCGTATCATAACTCTGTGTCCGGTTAACAATAAACACTCTATAGACTGTATAAGATGGGTGTATATCAATTAGGCCAACATGGCGAATTATACATCCATTTACCAAATTACTCTGGGTAAATTGGGCCAATAGTCAACAAAAAACAGTAAGATTCAAAAATCTATAAGAGAAAAGAAAAAAGAAAAAGAACAACATAAATCCAGTGAAGTACATCAAAGTATTCGTTGCTTAAAAATAAGTAAGATTTCTACCGGTATGCCGGACTATTACAAAACAACTAAACATTTATCATAAGGAAGATAAGTATAAGGTAGAACAGGTTAAAGCTAAAATTGGGGGGGGGAGCTGGGGGAGAATGGGTGATGGAGCTGAGAACTATCCAAGGGAGAATTAAGGTTGTCATAGTACACATCCCAGTTGCTTGGGAACCGATCTGTAGCTCAATCACTCTGAGATAAGCTGTGCATACCGCTGCTCAAGGATTCCCCCTCAGGCCAGGACAGAGAGGGGAAGGGATGGAGGATGAGAGGGAGAAAGACAGGGAGGGAGGAGGGTTTTTGGGAATATAATATAGGTTGGATGTCCTATCCAAGAGAGCTCGTAGGCAGAATAATCACATCAGAGGACTCAATTCGCGATCTGAAAGGCTTCGCTGAACGCCCGGGAGTCCCTGAATATAATCCAAGCACTCCAAGTTCTGAGGTAGCGGTCCCTGCCATCCGTGACTTCGGCCGTGAGTTCCTCCATGCGGTGCAGTTTGTTCATCTCCTCAAGCCAATCAGTCATGGAGGGAGAAAGGGTCTTTTTCCAATACCTAGGTATTACAGTCCGAGCAGCGGTTAAGAAAAATCTAAGGAGATCCGTTTTTTGGGATTTAAAAGATCCCGGGAGTAGTGAGAGAAGTGCTACCTCTGGGGCCATTACCTCTGTCTGTCCACACACTTTGCTATACAAACTGAAGACCGAGCGCCAAAACGGCTTTATGCCTTCACAGTCCCACCAAATGTGGGCCATTGATCCACCCGAGTCCCTGCATCTCCAGCAGCAATCTGCTATAGAGGGGAAGGCCGCGTGTAAGGTGGAGGGGCATTGGTACCAGCGGGCTAGAATTTTGTAGTTTCTCTCTTGGGCTAAGCAAGCCATAGAAAGTTTATGAGTGAAGGTGCAAATCTTACTCCAGTCATCCTCTGAGAACTCCACACCCAACTCCTTCTCCCATCTACCCATGTACCGGGTCTTTCGTCGTCCCTCTGTCTGTTAAGGAAAGTGTAACAGGTCGAGACCGTGTGTGTCGGCGGGGAGTCCAAAAGGAACAATTTCTCAAAGTCAGTCGGGGGGAATGAGAAATCTGTTGTCAACCGGTACCTGGTAAAGTATGATCTCAGCTGTGCATATTCTATCCAAGCCCTTCCATTACCTACACCAGCCAGAGAGCTCAACGGCCCAAGCCTGTCTCCATGAAAAGCCTGCATCATACGGGGCCGATCCTCGCATCTCCATTTCAGGAAAGATGTGGCATACGCTGCCGGGGGGAAGGAAGGGTTATGGAACAGAGGAGTGAGTGGTCCCTGTCTCCGCGTCATCCCACCCTTTCTTGTCAGGTCATCCCAATGTCTCAAAGCCGTTCCCATAAAAGAGTCTGTCAGGGAAAGCTTCGGCCTGTCGGTTGGCAGTATCCAGGGCAAACACCAAAGTGGTAAATCCACCGTCTTTTGCTCTAGCTCAATCCATTGTTTAGTGCCACTGTGATACTGCCAGTCGAAAAGACGGGTCAGTACTGCCGCTATATAGTATGACTTGAATTCCGGTAGACCTGTACCCCCCGAGATTTGTGCCGGCATAGAGTTCTGTAGCTGATTCTCGGGCGCCTTCCACCCCACACAAATTTTGTGATTATTGTTTGTAGTTGTTTGAAAAATTGAGTGGGTACATCTACTGGTGCTGTTTGGAACAGGAACAGAAAGCGGGGCAGAACATCCATTTTTATAGCATGGATACGACCAAACCAAGAAATCCTGCGTCTGTCGTATTTACGGAGGTCCATTATTGTCCTCTGAAGCAGAGGGAGGTAGTTTGATTTATACCAAAGGGAGGGGTCTCTATGAATTACCAATCCCAAGTATTTAATCGCCACTTGCTGCCATTTAAATGGGAATGATCCAGCCAGGCGCTCCCTTTCACCCCCCTGAAGGGAAATGTCCAATGCTTCAGTTTTGTGCGTATTGATTTTGAAATTACTGTGTTTTCCATATTCGTCAAAAACCCTGAGAAGTGAGGGGAATGAAATACTTGGCTGGGTAATAAATAATAGTAGATCATCAGCAAAAAGTGCTGCCTTGTACTGGTATCCTTCCAGCTCAACTCCTCTGATGTCCGGGTTCCGACGAATCATCACAGCGAGATGTTCCATAATGACAATGTATAATAGTGGGGATAAAGGGCACCCCTGTCTCGTCCCGTTTTTAATTGGGAAGGGCTGGGACAGACCACCGTTGGCTCTAACTCTAGCTGTGGGGCAGCTATACAAGGACATGATCCTACTCAAGAAACGGGTCCCCAGGCCCAACCGCACAAGCGAGGCCTCCAAGAAGCGCCAATTAACCCGGTCGAAGGCTTTTTCAGCGTCAACCGATAGTAAGCACATCGGGATACCTTGGGCCCTCGACCGAGCCATGAGCAACATAAGCTTATTAGTGTTGTCTCTAGCCTCCCTCCCTTTCACAAACCCCACCTGGTCGTTGTGTATGACCGAGGGGAGGAGAGGAGCCAATCGATTGGCAAGCAATTTGGAGAATAACTTAATGTCAATATTGATTAGAGAGATTGGCCTATAGTTAGCCACGTCTGAGTGATCTTTATCAGGCTTAGGGACAACACTAATATGGGCCTCCAAAGACTGCGAGGTCCATGAACATTCGGGTGAAATCGCATTGAAGGCTCTCGCCAAGAACGGCGCGACCTGAGGACTGAGTAGCTTAAAAAACTTGGCGGTGAAACCGTCGGGTCCCGGGCTTTTCCCACCAGTAGTCTGTTTGATGACTTCCCTCACCTCCGCTTCAGAGAAGTCCATGTCAAGGGAGTCGGCGTCCTCGGGTTTAAGTCCCGGGGGAGCCGAGTCGTCTATATAGGACTGGAGTCTCTCCGCATATTTTCTACTATCCATATCCGCATAATGCCCTTTGATGTTATATAGATGGTTGTAGAAATCCCTAAAAACTTGTAGTATGGTGTTAGGGTTCTGAGTGAGCTCCCCATTCAGTTGTTTAATCTGGGGGACCCGACCAGGAGCACCTCTTGGATGGAGCAGTCTGGCGAGTGGCCTGCCACATTTATCGCCAAACTCGTATAGGAACCTGTGTAACCTCTCTCTTCCCCTGAGATACTTTTGGTCGATTAGACTTCTAAGTTCATCCCTAGCTACTGTGAGGTCTGCTAGCACTTGGCTTTGTAGGGACTGTTTATGGATTTGTTCTAATTCGGCAATCTTCTCCGTTATAGCTGTAATCCTTTCAGTTTTACGTCTCTTAAGTCTTGAGCCATGTTTTATCAGAACACCTCTTACCACGCACTTTAGTGCTTCCCACTGGGTCGGCAGGGGTGTCTGATCTTCCTCGTGGATTGCTAGGAATTCTGAAATTACTTCCCTCACCTCTGAGAGACACAGCTCATCATTGAGGAGATTGTCATTTAACCTCCAGGACCACTGTTTGGCGAGACCTCCCGGCAGTCGTAGTTCACAAAAGATGGGAGCATGGTCAGATAGGTTAATTTGCCCTATGGATGACTGAGGCTGCCACGTTAACACTCTCTGGCTGGCCAAAAAGAAATCTATCCTACTATAGGATCCGTGGACCAGGGAAAAGTAGGAATAGTCCCTATCTCGGGGGTGTAAGGCCCTCCAAAGGTCCACCAAGCCAAGGTGTTGAATCGCCCTCTTCACTGCCCTAAGTTTGGACCCCCGATACCCCCGTCCCCCTGAGGAGTTGTCGGTTATGGGGTTAAGTGTGAAATTGAAATCACCTCCTATCAGGATCACACCTTCGGCAAAATCTGCAAGCTCAGTCAACAGGGAGATACAACTGCTCGCAGGGTCAGCATTAGGCAAGTACCAATTGACAATTGTAAAAATGGTAGTGTCCACTCTAAGTTTCAAAAAAATATACCGACCGTTTACATCTATGACCGAGTCCAGGACTGTATGAGTGAGAGACCGATGCACCGCTATGGATACTCCTTTTGATCGCCCCTCGGGATTGGGGCTGTGCGTCCAGACATTGTAGCGTCGGTCACCGATCACAGGGATGTGTCCACTCTTGAAGTGAGTTTCCTGCAAGAGTAAAAGCATGACCCTTTGCTTGTGCATTACATTCATAACCTTCGAGCGCTTCTGGGGGTATTGAATCCTCTCACGTTAAATGAGCAGATTTTGAAATTAGACATTTTGGCCTACTAATATCTCAGGGGGTATGATCCGCAGAACAACCTGGATAGTGTAGTATAGATAAAGAGACTATGTCTCCGTAAGGGTAAAAGGGGAGAGGGTTGGTGGGGGAAGGAAGGGAACGTAGAAACCTGATTTCAGGAACTTCTGTAGTATAGCCCAGAGACAGGGTGTAGGGCACAGGGGGAGGGCCTGAGGGTTTACAAGACCTATTAATAGGAGAGAGAGCAGCGGCAATCCCAACAGCAACAGTTGTAAGCTCGATCAGATATATCAAAAATATTAGGTAGTTTAAACAGTGAAACTAAATATACCGAGTTACTGGATAGGGAGGAAAAAAAAAGAAAAAAAAAAGGGGGAGAAGGGGAAAACAAAAAGCAACAGAAAGTCAAAAGGGCAAGTAAGGGGGAATACAAGTCTATAACTGTATTAACCAGTTTGTAGGGAAAGACTTATCCCAGCGCACCAGTGCGGGAGGGATTCCCTGTGGGGATAAAGACCTTCTATCGAGGAGCCTCCCGCCCCAGATCCATATTTCCGTAGCTCAGAGTATCGGGATATTAACATATGATATCCGGAGGGCTTGGTTTACTGGAGCCCCTGCGATTCCAAGGGAGTCGGCGAAAGGACCTACTTCAGTTTATGCCAAAAGAGTAAAAGCAAAAGGCGGACCCAATCCAAAAACACTGTGTAGAGGGCCCAAGTTCAATTGGGTCAGGGCAGAACATGTCCTCTCAGGTATAAGAAGGGAATGGCAGAGAGGGTATGGAATAGGACGGGGGGGGGGGGGGGAAGGGGAGAAAGGGAGAGGATGGGGGAGAATATAAAAAAAGGGGGGGGGGAGAGAGAAGAAGGGGGAGGAAAGACAAAGCAATAAAAGGGGAAGGAGTGAGGAGGGGGGAATGGAACGGGAGGGGGGGAGTGAAAGAAGAGGGAGGAAAGACATGAGGGGGATAGGTAGGGAGGGGGGGTGGGGGTAAGTGAGGGGAGGAGGAGGGGTCAGGGTTCAGAGTCTAGTTGTTGTCGTCATCAGGTGATCAGCCCTACGGAACTCAGCATATACTGGGAGTCAGGGTTCTGCCTCGCACAGCCGCAGGCAGAATCATCGGAACCTTAACGAGGTGGTCTGCGTTCCTCCATTCGGTCCTGACGGCGGCGGAATCCACCTCCCTGCCTCTGAACATTCTCTGTCACTCTCATAGGGAACTCTGGCCAGTTCTGGATCTGGACCAATGGCAAGTCTAAAGCAGAAGTGAATGAGGGAACATCCTCTGGGGATCTTAGGATATACTGGCGACCTGCTCTCCTAACCTGCAGGCGGAAGGGAAACCCCCAGCTATATGGGAGTTCGTGGTCTCTCAGGGTGTCCAGAAGAGGTCGCAAGGCACGTCTTTTTTGGAGGGTTAGACGGGACAAGTCCGGGAGTATTGCCAGGGCCCTATCACCAAACTTGCATTGTTTTCCATTCCGGATCTTCGTCATGATGGCTTCCTTCACCACATACCGATGGATCCTGCATATAACATCTCTGGGCCAGTCCGGGTCAGCCGACCTAGGGCCCAGTGCCCTGTGTGCACGGTCTAGTTCAATGTTTGTGGAGGGGGGTCTCCCAGAATCTCATTGAATAAAACCTGTAAGACTCTAGGCAAGTCTCTTGACTCTACTGATTCCGGTAGTCCTCTAATCCGTACATTATTTCGTCGGCCTCTATTTTCCCCATCATCAAGGGCTTCCACCAGGTGTACTATTTGGTGAGATTGATGCTGGAGGGTAGCTTGTTGGGATCTACATATTTCCTCCAGAGCAGAGATCCTGTGGGCATGGTCTTGCCCCTGAGAGTCTACTCTAGAGACTTCACCTCTGAGGCATGACAATTCGCTCCTGTAAGCCTGTTCAAGGCGACTGATGTAGGCATCCATGTCCTCTCTTGTGGGAATTGATGCTATTCGTGCCCTCATGTCTCCCAGCTCAGCTAGGACACTGTAGCTCTGCAGCTGTTCATCTGATGTCCCTTGCTGACCTGCAGACAGTCTTATGGGGTCGGGAGGAGAGTTATGAACCAGGGCTGCATAGCTGTGCCCTGTGAGGATGTAATCAGGAGCTGCTGTAGCTGCAAAGGTGGGGGCTTCACCTCTCCCTCCTCTCCCTCCCTGTGCTCCACGGTGCACTCTGACTTCCCGAGGTTCTCTGGGGATCTGATTAACTCCCTGGTTATTCTCTGTATCCGTGTCCATATGTTGCGTCTGTGAGGCTCCCTCCCCCGCCTTGTACCTGGTGTCAGCTCTCATCTCAGCCTCCGGATCTCCTGCCTGCCGGCTGGAAGCACCTCTAGTCTGCATTCCCTGCTGGGTGCATGGGTCTCCTCCGGTTTCCGTCACCATCTGAACCGGGGGTAGCCGACCAGGTGCTGCATCTGCTGCGTCAGCTATGATCTCCACGTTGCCTTTCCTCCCAGCCGCGGCCATCTTGGGAGAACCCTTTCTGGCGGGAAGCTGCTCCTCAGAGCTGAAAAATCTTCTAATTGACGAACCTGAGGTCCGGGGAGTTTGGGAATCGGTACTCTTAGCTCTCGCCGATCTCCCCCTTCGCATGGCTGCCTTTGTGCCCGTGAAAACTGATAGCCGATCACTGATTTCAGGACCCGGGAGCGGGAGCTCGTACAGCCTGCGTCCTCACTCCTCCATAGCCAGGTCACGCCCCCAGTTCTGGTTTTATTTTAACAACTTTTCCCTCATGTCGCTGGGAACCGGTGACATTTGCATCCCGCCGGGCAAAAGTCTCTAAATACTGGGCACGGGCTATCATTGCCCGTTTCTGGGTCTGCCTCTCTATTTCTTCCTGCTCCCATCTGCGGACACATCTCCTCAGATATTCCTCCCGGGTTATTATTTCTACGGGACCTATTTCACCTGCAGGATGCCCAGGGAAGCCCATTAAATTCTCTTCGCCCTCGTCTTGTTCCCACCAACAGCGGAGCTGCTCACCTCTCACCTTGGTTGATGAAGGGGCCGGTATCAGAGGCTCCGGTAGTTGCAGGTATCCTTCTCCCATAGCTCCGAGCGGATCACTCATATGGCTGGTAGTCTGGGACACAGTTTCAGGGATAGTCGCATCCTCCAGATCCATTAACAGTTGTTGCTCCCTGCTCTGGGTAGCCTTGGAGGCACTAGTCCAGCTGGGCTGTACAGTCAGGGACTGCTGGGACTGATAAAAGTCTATTTGGATCCGGGTTCTCTGTTCCGCTTGAACCCGGGTTAACTGCAATAGTCTCAGCGCTGTGTGTATGGCCTTGCTGCCGCTTTAGCTAGGTTGCTAGTCCTGGTTCTCCTCACAGGTACCCCCTTTGCTAGGCAACTTGAGTCTTAACCATGTGCTTCTGACCCCACCGTGTTGCTTTGCTGTGGTACAGTGCAGATCTATAACCTCCACTAGTCCGGTGTTTACTGTGCCACGTGTGTCAGTCACAGTTTTGGATCCGTTATCCGGTCTTTGCGCTCCTCCGGGGCGAGTTATGGGGTAACTCAGTCTCCCAGATATGTTCCTTTGTTTCGCTTAACTCCTCTCCTCAGACCCTGGCTAGGCCTGGAATTGAGTAGCGGACTGTGGAGAAGCATAAGGCAGCTCCTTTACACCACAGTCCTTCTTCCTCAGTCCTCCAAGGAACTGAACTACTCACTTCCTCTCCACACCAGAGTATATAGGGGGGCTGCTTTAGCGCCCCCTTTTGACCTAGAAGCGCTAGTGTTATGTTGTGGGTTGTGTGGGGAGCTAACCCTTGGTGTTGTTACTGTGGCACATTAACGCTTGGGGTGCCACACATGCAATTAATTTGTGCAAAAAAATCACTTCTTTGTAGCTTTTTTTGCTTTGTACATATGAGGGTTTGGCACTTTCCTTTGGGCTGTGCACCTTATGCATTTCCAGCTTTCCACATGCAGGCATAAAAGACAGTCAGCCTAGATCCTTCTCTGCCACCATGTATTTTGAGGCCTAATGGCACATAGCAAGGATTGACTACACCTAGTCACTGTGAGATGGCTTTTATGTTTCTTTGAATAGATAGATATTAGGTTTAAAACCACTAAGACTATCTGCACTCTTGTTACCCTTTGTCTTTATGGCAGTCAGGTAAAACTGTACCTTTACCCAGATGTAGTGAGTATCTTGGAAAGACTATAGGCAAAGGAATAGGAGGCTCCTGGCCAAGACAGTAAAGCAGGGAGTTTTCCCTAAAGACGTCAAGATAGAATTATTATTAGCAAATTTGGTTTAATGTAGCAGAACTGGCCAATTATTTTTGTGGGCATTAGGACATAAGTGAAAATTTTGTGACCCATGGGGGATGTCACGGGTGGCCTGTACCCGGGCCCGTGGCTCTGGTGGTCGCTGAAAAAGGGGCTTAAATAAAAATAAAAAGTGTTTGTGACGCCACCTACGGTTCCCGGTGTCACGCTTCCGGGGTTAGGCGCCCTAGAGTGGACCCACTGGGCCGTGGTACCGAACTCCCCTGGGTGAGCTGGTCCTAGTTTACCCAACCCCTATACAGGGATTGTCAGGGGCAAGCACAGGGGGTCTAAATAGCACAGCTACTAGTACCAGGGGGGCGGCTCGTAAGGTTAGCCTATGCTACGGCACAGCTAAGGATTCCGGGATAACATGGTAGAAAGCTAGGAGAACAGGAATGGTGCTACTGGGGAAGAGCACAGCAAGGGTTCCAGGAAACAGAGTACAAGGAAGGCCTGACCAACAGTCAGCAAGGCAGAAGCAAACTGACTTAATAATGAGGTACCTCCCATCAGTGGAGGTGGCCTGATATACCAGAGGAAGAGCAGCTATTGGTCAAGGAAAGTGTCAGGTTGGACCGTGTCGACCCCTAGAGTCACAGGGGAGGAGTGCACCTAGTGTGCCGCTGATTGGTCACATGAACACGACCATTGTAATGTGCTCATGTGTGAGCCCGGGGTCAGCTGATAGTAAGGGAACCCAGTGACAGCTCCGAGTCACAGTATGCCTGGACGCTGGATGCCCGGTCGGCAGAGGGGCAGAGGATGCCGACCGGGGGAGGTGAGCTGGGGAGCGGTGCCAGGGTACCTAACACCCAGTAATGATACCGGCGCTGCTTGCAGCCCTCCGGGGTGATGATGGAGCAGCCAGATGGTGACGCTCCCCGTAGGTGGAGCGGGATCCCTGGGGCAGTTGTGGATAATAGGGATTTATTCAGGGAGGAGGCTCTGCAGGTAGAGGCGCTGGCAAACAGTCTGTATTGAGGGAACAAGTGTACAGCTCCTCAGGCGCAGGCAAATGAGACACATAACATAGTCTTAAACTCTGCATGGGTTTTACTGACAACTTCAGGCAACATTTAGTTGTTACAGTTCACAGGTACTGCTGGCCTGGGTAGTCGCCAGGGGCCCAGGACATCTCACTTGGAACCCTCAGTTGTGTGCCTGCTGTTTCTTTCCTTGTCCCTCACTGCACTTTCCCTCTCTTAAGGCCACGTTACACACACAGATATCTGTTTAGAGATTGGTCACAGATCTCTGGTTGCAGTGAAATCATGGACACATTGCTCCATTTTGTACACAGCCATAAAATGGAATGATGTGTCCATGATTTCACTGCAACCAGAGATCTGTGACCAATATCTGAACAGATATCTGTGTGTGTAACGTGGCCTTTACTCCCTTTAGCGCTGCCGCATGCAGCCGGCTCCCACGGGTCCTTTTTGGAAGGTTCCACTTCTAGGCCTCCGGACCCTATACGGGACCTTTTGGGGAGTACGCCGGGTGTCGGCCACGACTCCCCCTAAGAAGCTCATGACCCTCTGGTCTGGCGGCTTGGGGATAAACGCCCGCACCGCTCTTAGAGCGGGTTCTCCATTCCTGGACTAGGTCCCTCCAGCAGGTGGTCGTACTCGTCCGAATTCGGGTGCACCACAACACCCTAGGATCCCCTTTCTGTCTGGGCCATCTCTTCTGTTGTGCCCTCCGGTGCGCTTCTTGCAGGGTTCTCTCTTCCACCCTCTTCTCACTAACTCCTCTTCCCACTCTTCCACTACCCACCTAAGCTCCTCCCACCAGGACTGGTTCCCAAGCTACAGGTTAACTCATTGGTTCCCTGGTCTAAGGTGTGTGGATGGGTGTAATGAGGGTCCCTTATGTGACATCCCAACTCCCCTGGCCACAGGGATACCACACACTCTCTTGTGGGTGCAGTATCTGAGTCGAGCCGGCAGGATACTGGGACAGTGGGGATTACGACTGGTCGGGTCCCATTTCCGTGGGCACTCAATGGCTGATAGGGATGATGATTGGGAGATTATACGTGACGCCACCTGTGATGTCTGGTGAGCGGTTACCAGCGCTGCAGCCGGGCGCTGAGGTGATGGTGTAGTGCAGCAGAAGTAGCATAGCTCCCCACAGGCGGAGCTTTTCCTCAGCACGGCGCGGTGGATGAGGGGAGTTGTCGTCCAATTCTCTGTGGTGCTGCAGAGGCCTTTTGGGCGACGGATTAAATGAAGCCAGACATCAAATCAGCTCAAACAGTTCCTTTACTGGTACCAGATGGATAAGGTACACGTTACAGTCTGGCTCACTGGGAATTATAGCCACAGATTTTAGGATTCGCCACTGAACTCTGGTTACTAGTCCCCAGGTCTGTTGCCTTGAGTCATTGTTACCTCTTGGCATCTTGGACCTAGCTTTGGGACAGAGGTTAGGCTCCTTGGTGGGTGTTGTGACTCCCTTATGAGGTCCCACAACGTGCTTGTCTGCGGTTTGGGATAAACCTGTTCAAAAATGCCTCGGCTCCAGTTTACCAGTGTGACCTGGGCACTCCAAACGGCTCCGACCAGACCTGGAGTGTCCCCTTCTTGTCTGGGTTACCTCTGCTCCTTAAAGGTGTCCTCTCTTCAGGACAGCAGGGTCCCCTGCATCCGTCCATTCTTTCTCTCTGTCACCATCTGTCTGACTGTCTCCCAACTGTCACTCACGTCTCCCACTATCCTAAGCTCCACCCCCCTGGGACCTACTGAAATACAGTCCCCTCTGCTAGGGTGTCTGTGGGTGGGTTCTGTGGACAGACTCTGTAGTTTCCCAGTATCCACCTGTGGCTATGGAGATACTACACCTTCTTTTTGTGGTGCAGCACCCCCTGCTAGGGGGGGGGGGGGCGCCACATATCCCTATGTGGCGTCCTGACCAGTAGGGCGCCACATTTGCACCTATAGGTTAGCTGACCCTCTCAATTTAAGCATTACTTTGAGAATGTTAAATATGCAAATAGAGTCTGTGAAGCCTCGTTTAGGAGTCTCAACAACACAGGACTAGCCAGATCTTCCTCTAGTGAAGGACATAGCCATGATAACCACCCACAAAGTGGCCCTTTGAGTCAATATCCAGCTCTCTACAAGCTTAAAGATATGACAAGGGAATACCAAGGCCAGGTATCCATCCACAGACTGCTGTTTCAGGGTGTTGCCTCTCATCAGTGTGGAGTAGGACTCTGGCTAGGTGGGAGCAATGCCTAGTAGACCAACAAAACAAAGTATTCACTGATCTCATGGAGACCAGTTCAAGAAAACACTGCGGGCAGCCAGCTAAAGCGCTCAACACAGTGAATTCCTAGGCCCATTGCCCCCTGGGAATTTTGAATATGCAAATAGAGGAAGATCTGGCTAGTCCTGTGTTGAGACTCCTAAACGAGGCTCCACAGACTCTATTTGCATATTCAAAATTCTGAGGTCTGAAGCGGCACTGGTGCCCATCACCAGAATCTGCAGGTGGCGTCATGACAAACTTTTATTCTCTTTATTACCATTCCCTAATTCCTTTTACCAGTTGACCACTAGGGCAATGGGACTGGGCAGGCCACCAGTGACATCCCAACCACAGCAGGGCCCAGACACCCAAGTCCCCATAGGCCCCTGGGCTAGTCACAAACAATAAATCTGGCTCATGCTTGCATGATGCACCAGTGCTGCCTCCTTCTCCATCTTGGGAATTTCTCTGCTCCCAGCTTGTACTTAGTATTAGATGACCTAAGGTGAGTTTTATTGAATTTTTTTTTTTCAGTGGTGTCATATTAAGCTAGAGACTTGAGGACCCGTGATGACTGGGTTGCAAGCTTCCATATATTGGCCAAAATACCAACTAATACCTTACATTGTTCATGCACAGTTTATACATTTTTTGCAGGGTGTAGTGGGGCTCTCTGAATTTTGATGGTAAACTGGTGAGTCTGTCATGTGAGATACACTCATATAGTGCTAACTAGCCTGACAAACTGGGCGTCACTAATAGGCTATTGGTGCATATATTGATGCAGTGTGAACTAGCCCGCCACAACTGGTGTAACTAATAGGCTCCTGTTCAGAAACTTAGTTTATCTCACTTAGGGACCTTTCACATCTGCGGTACTTTACAATTGCGGCCGATCCGGCTGATTTCGCACATCTGCCATGTAACGTCCGACTTGCGGCAAGTCTGCGGCAAGCCCTATTCATTCTCTAAGGGACTTGTTGTCAGGTGCGACAAGTGTGGTTTTGCCAGATCGGGCACTTAGCTTTAGCTGCGCTGCCCATAGATCTAATGTAAACGCCTACAGGACCTCGGACAGCGCACATACTATACGTACATTACGTATAGTATGCGCACAGCTGTTAGTGGAACCGCAGCATCATTCAGAAAATTGTACAGAGCCGACAGGAGCCGGCTTACTGTACAGGAGTTATTAACACATTACATGCCCACCTGAGTAGGCAGCATGTCTCTAGGGGGGGTGGGCACCCCTTAGAGACATGATGGGCACAATTATTATTAATATTTTAGATTTTTTTACACTGTTAACACTTTGCTCATCCCCGCAGAAGCAGGAATGAGCAAACTGTATGGTAACCAGATTGCTCCGGATTACACATCCGGAGCAATCCGGTTACCGGATAGCGGCTTCAGCCACACATTTTTCATGAAAAATGTGTGTGAAGCTAATTGCGTTCACCGCATCCGGATCTGGATGCGGTGAACGCAATTCTCTGTAAAAGTGTGACCCTAGCCTAAGACATTGTGGGCCTGATTCACCAAAGTTTTCATGTCAAAATTTGGTATAAAAGCTCTGAAAAGTTGCAAAATTTAAGTCCAACTCAGAATTTTATCACCAGTTTCACAAAGCACCCAAGAATGGCGGAAAAGCTATGCCACAGCTAAGCTACTTCATAAGATGCTGTGGTGTCTCTACTCCAAAAACCTCATCTCAGTCAGGTACACCACTCGCTAAACGCTCCAACTGCATGCAAAATGCATGCAATTCTTCATGAATCAGGACCGTCTGACTTCAGCCGGCATGAACAACACCTGTCTAGATGAAGTGGGCCAATTACCGTATGTAATCAATTATACTTGATATTATGTATTACATTAGAATATATAGTGTATTATATGAAATGTAAAACTGTTTATCTGAATGCTGTATGAGGTGAAGCCACGAATCCTCAGGACTGGATGAGCACAACACAATAAGGTTAAAAGTTCATCAACATTTTTCATTTTTCCAACAAAATTTACAAAACCAATTTTTGTTAGAGAACACACCACATTTGAAATGACTTTGAAAGAGTCAATATGACAGAAAATGCCCAAAATTGACATTATTTAAAAAATTACACTCCTCAAAATGCTCAAAACCACATTCAAGATGTTTATTATCCCTCTAGGTACTTCACAGTAATTAAAGCAATGTGGAAGCAAAAAATTTAAATGTTAACTTTTCCCACGAAAATGTTGCTTTAGCCCTAAATTGTGCATTTTTACATGCGTAACAGGAGAAAATGGACTGCACAATTTGTTGTGCAATTTCTCCGGAGTACATTACTACCTCATATGTTATGGAAAACTACTTTTAGGGAACACGGCAGTGATCCACAGCAGCACAATTTGACTTTTTGAGCTGAAAATCTGTTGTAATATTTAGTGGATGCTATGTCACATTTGCAGAGCCCCTGATATGCTTAAACAGGAAAAACCCACCACAAGTGGCCTCATTTTCCAAACTAGACCTTTGAAGTATTTTATCTGGATATGTGGTAAGCACCTTGAATCTACAGGTGCTTCACAGAATTTTATAATGTTGATCCGTGACTTGCTCGGTGACACCTAGAATGGTTTCCTTCAGGAGTCTTCCATCAACAGACGAGTTGAGAAATGGATTCAGAAGCAGAGATACTGGAATCTGGTATTAATCCACCACATGTTGCTGTATGAAGTTCCCCCCTGAGCCAGAATCCAGGTATGCTACCTTCCATGAATCAAGCCTAACCGGAGGTCCCCTGTGTGATGGCTTATATTTTGCGGCTTGAGCTAACGTTTCTACTTATATAATTTTTGCAACTAGAAAAAAATTCTCTGCAGCATTCAGCTACTACCAGTGATGTACACATGCTAACAAGCTGTATATATATGAGAAAAAAGTTTAAAAACTTACGTTTTTTTTCAAAAAACTCAAAATTCTTATTTTTTTATTTCTGAAGTTCTTGGTACACACATTGGCCAATGTCTGCTTGCTCATCAACTGCGACAAAGTGACTTCAGGTCTGATGAGTCCTAACGCTGACATCCCTGCCCTCCTTTTCCTCCCTATAACACTTCTCAGTGGGCGGACACCATCTCGACCCTAGACCACCTGTAGGTGATGAGGGTGCACATTGCAGACATGGAGCAGCAACTCCACACGATACAAAAGAGAAAAACTGCACAGCACTCACAGACAAATGTGAACTGGTGCCAGCAGGGACGCTGGGTCAAACTACTAGAAAAAAATTCTCTGCAGCACTCAGCTACTACCAGTGATGTACATATGCTAACAAGCTGTATATATATGAGAAAAAAGTTTAAAAACTTACGTTTTTTTTCAAAAAACTCAAAAATTCCTATTTTTTTATTTCTGAAGTTCTTGGTTTTTTTCTCTATTGTATCGTGTGGAGTTGCTGGCTCCATTTCTGCAATTTGCACCCTCATCGCCTACAGGTGATCTAGAGTCTAGATGGTGTCTGCCCTGCTGGCACCAGTTCACATTATGTCTGTGAGTGCTGTGCAGTTTTTTCTCTTTTATATAATTTTTTGGTAGATATGTTTTGATCGCCTGTTATTGCATTTTATTGCAATGTTGTGGCAACCAAAAACAACATACGGTAATTTTGGCGTTTGGACTTTTTTTTCCGTTATGCAGTTTACCAATCTGAATAATTGATTTTTTATTTTGATAGATCGGGCATTTCTGAATGTGGCGATATCAAATGTGTATATTTTTTATTTTTTCAGTAGTTTTATTTTCAATGGGGTAAAAGAGGGGAGATTTGAACTTGTGGGTTTTTTTTTTCATATTTTTGTATTTATTAATTTTTCTTCATTTTACTTTACCCACTAAAGGTCATCAATGCTCCACTGTCTGATCGCTTCCCTTGTGTTTCAATGGGCTACAGAACATCCGAATATAGGGAAAATTATTACTCCCAGCTGATGATGTCACTGGGATATCGCAGGCAAGAAGTAAACCAGGACAGCTTCTGAGATCATTACAAGACACTGGGCTGTCCAGGTCAAAGGTCCCCAACTCCAGGCCTTGAAGGTTTCCAACAGTGCATGTTTTCAGGATCTCCTTAGTATTGCACAGAGCTTGGAATCATTACCTGTGCAGATGATTACATTAGCACCTGTGCAATACTAAGGAAATCCTGAAAACCTGCACTGTTGGCGGGCCTTGAGGCCTGGAGTTGGGGACCTCTGGTCCATGTAAAGCATGGAGGTTCTGTGATCACATCACGGGACCTCCAATCACAGCGGGGAACAGTACAATCCCCGCTGCGGTGGTTTGGATTGTTCTGTCAGTAACTGACAGTGCGATCCAAAGGGTTAACACCATCGATTGGATTGCTGGTGTTAGCTACACATATCAGCTGATGACATCAGCTGGGATGTGGGGAAGAATGTAAGCTCACAACATGAGCTTGCATCGGGGGGGGCAGGACGAAACCTGCATGATGGCCCATAGTGACCATACTAACATATCAACTTGGTAGTTTAGATGAATGGTTTGTTTTTAATAAGGGAAACACTGTTCAGGTGACTTTTGTGTTGCACACATACATCAACCACTGAAAATTGTAAAATCTAGGCTGCTTTTTTGAGGTGAAGCACATTTTAAAGGAATAACATAAAAGGTTTTAAATATTCACTCATAACCATGAGCCTCATTAATGTATAGTTAAAATCTCGTTAAGCTTCTTAAACTCTAGTGTCTGGTGCTGACTAGTCAATAGTATGTAAATGTCTCATTGACAATACCCTGCCCACCCCTATGTGCGGCGGGCAGGGGAACATAATGAGCAACATAAAGAGGCCATATATAGAAATAAAACTTATATAGCTTAAAAGCGCTATCCAAGCCCTATTTCAGGGTACTGTTACACAAAAATCACCTAACAGATAACCTTTAAGTACAGTAAGTACACATATTTTAATTCTCTGTTTAAAAAAAATGGCACCAGTGTGGAGCTTCACTTTAAATTACATGATATGTCAAATATTGCAATTAAGATTTCTTAACAGAACTGTTGTGTCAACCAATCAACAGTGATTTTGGCTCATTTATAGAACACAGTTGTGATGCGAGGGCCATAAAAGAAAGCAGTACGTTGTGTGTGTTCTGAAAAATCATTGTAAACCTAACAGCATAACAATAAACTTGTTCTTGAGTAGTTAACACTAGGGGACATTGAGATCTCCATTAATTAGTTTGTGCATTAGTGACATACTTTTCATGTTTCAAAACCTTCCCAGCTGTGTTGACAAGCAATTAATATTTCTGTATGCAGAATGTTAAAAATAAAATGCAAATAGCACTTGAGTGAGGCTCTTTGTGGTCTTTAACTATTCAGTGCCGGAAGGTGGAAACCAAACATTGAGAAGAAATGGTGGGGATGTCATTTGCAATGGAGCATTAGCATAGTGCAGTCTTGTAATGGAGTAATTCATGTAGTACTTTTATAATTTTATGATGACAGTTTATGGCCATTAAATTGACATGACATACTAGCCTGTGTTTTTAAAACTCAAAACACATAAACTGCAAGAGAAAAATGACAAGAAAAGCAGAAAACGGAAAAGGAACAGGTCAATAAAGGAATGGTTCACATTGCATTTGCCACTGTTTAGTGGCCCCATCGGGGATTAAGTACAGACTGTCCGCCTCAACTAAGCATATACGCAAATAATGCACGACAGAGCACACTATCTCATTCTGCATCTTATAGCATGGATCATACAGGTATTACTATCAAGCTCCATAGTCATCCATAAGGCTAACTTGTCCCAAAGTAAGTAGTGGAGGGACCCCCACAAGGCCCAACGCGTATCGCTGCACGGCAGCAGGGCAGCTATACAATTTTACGACTAATAAGTGTATATTGGTCTTTGTATACAGTCATGATGTTTTTTCCATATGGTAATTTACCTCGTAGCCCTACTCTAGTTAAGCCACCATTGAGTGTCCTCCAGCAATAGTCCCTTTAGATAGTACTGCATCAATAATTTGGCTAACAAAATCTAACTAGAAATCTTATTTAATCCTTGTGGCTTATAAACTTGGTATATACACATATACTTACATAATTGGTTTGCAGCATAATATACCAGAGAGTCTTGTTCACACAGGCTATATTGTTACATATTATCTCTTGAATGTTGGTTCTCACAAACTACACGATTGTCCCCTCTCTAACTACATATATGTGCTATTGATAAATGTGGTGGCCCCTTACTTTGTTCATTTTGTGAATTTTAATTGTTTTTAAACTATATGTCTGCATATGTGTTGAATAAACTATTTTTGTATACTCTAGAATTACTCCGGTATGCTCCTCTTATATGCCATGGCTTTTTCTGGTTACACATATTAATATAATAATTTAACGTATTCCCCATTCTCCCACTAACAATGACCAGATACCATTACAGCAACAAATAAGAACCTGACCAGGGTGAGTCGTCGGTTGTACTGTCTCTTGATCATGTAATCAAGGTTCACGTTCTGCAATTGTGCCTTCGCAGATTACAAATGTAATCCTTGCAAGACAGTGCAGGTTGAGGATTGTAATTCGCATATGTATTCACTGCAGAATATCAGTTTAGTCAGACCATCTTAAGGTGTCTGGGTTCTTTATAGAAAGACACATAGACTGTCGTATGGTCGCAGCTGGATTCCGCAGAGTGATAACAAAATGGGTAATTCGCTGCATCAATAGCGCACAGTGCCAGTGTTGCTTTGAGTAATGGGGATGTGATATATCTCTCGCTAGTATACCTGCATAATGATCACTGCAAGATCATATCAGTTTAAGATCAGACCACATCCTTAGCTAATTGCGCTGGTGTCAGAGCCCTCCTTGCTTCTTTACAGCCGTAATGTCCTATATAAGTTTAGAGATAAGATGTATCTGTCCCTGACCCAATACGACTAGGCTACAAGCTCATTTTACTGAGCGTATCCATTCGCTTAAAGACCATAAGTGATTAGAATAACAATGAACGGTTGTCTAAATAGGAGATGTGTGATCATTATCTCTCTGACCCATACACTGCTAAACCATGAATATCTGCAGCTAAGCCAATATTATTTAATGCCTTAAGAGTAATTATGATCATAATTCATAGGAAGGCATTGCTATGCCCAATTCCACTCCAACTACACACAATTTGGCAGAGCTGGTAAAAACAGTAAAAACCCTGTGATTTGCAAAAAATGTATGACTTTATAAGGTGTTTATGCCAGAATACTGAGTAGGTAGGGTTGCTTGGGGTTCCTGCGCTATATGACTGTTTTCAGCATTCACTTCCTTACACCTGCCTGGACCATCTGACTGAGCCTCTGGTCTGGTCTGATCAGGAAATATATTGTGCTTTTTACCACTGGTTTCTTTATTCCTTATTGTGGAACTTATTGGCACTTTTTTCCCCTCTTGATACTGGGCTACATAGATGCCAGGGACATATTGATACCTGGGTCTATCAGATACTAAGCCTATACTAGTCAATCCTTACCACCAGTTAACTCTGATACTTTAATGGAGCTGGGGGTGACTATATTGGAACCATATTACTAAACATATTGAAAAAGGTTTTCTGGCTACACTAGCCATTGGATATGTGTAAAGGGAACCTGTCACGTGGTTGATGCCCCTCAGCTATCACTATCTGTACCTGCAGCTTCATAGTACTAGTCTAATCATCCCTGTCTGAGCTCATAGTGTAATGTGAAAGGTGAAAAAAAGCATTTACTGTATACACTTATGTGGCACCCCTGGGGTTAATGTGCCACAGTAACATCACAAGGGTTAACTCCCCACACAACACTGGACACTGCACTAGCACCTCTAGGCCAGAAGGGGGAGCTCAAGCAGCTCCCTGATATATTCTGGTATGAGGAGGAAGTAGTTAGTTGATATTTGACAGGTGACAGTTCAGTTTAGTGCAGGGAGCACTAGGAGGAGGACCTGTAAATGGGAGCAGTGCTGAGCTCCTGACAGGGACCACTGACTACTTTCAGGCCTGAAGTCAGGGTCTGAGGAGAGGAGTACAAGAAACAGAGGAACATATCTGGGAGACTGAGTTACCTCATAACTCGCCCCAGAGGAGCACAGAAACCAGATACCGGATCCGAATCTGTGACTGAAACACGCAGCACAAATAACACCGGAATAGTGGAGGTTGTAGATCTACACCAGGGGTCTCAAACTCGGTTGGGTTGGTGGGCCGCACATAGAAAAAAAGTGATATCGGGGGGCCGCATTCCTTGTAGGACTAAGTGACATTTTAGCAATGCCAGAATTTTTGCTCAATATAGTAAAGTACAAATCCTGATAATTTTCTTGTAAGAATGTCCCCACCCTAACCTCCTTTATGTAGGAATATCCCCGTCTTATAGTAATGTCCCCATCCTGGTCCTCTTCTTGTAGGAATGTCCCCATCCTGATCCCCTTCTTGTAGTAATGTCCCCATCCTGGTCCTCTTCTTGTAGTAATGTCCCCATCCTGGTCCTCTTCTTGTAGTAATGTCCCCATCCTGGTCCTCTTCTTGTAGTAATGTCCCCATCCTGGTCCTCTTCTTGTAGGAATGTCCCCATCCTGGTCCTCTTCTTGTAGGAATGTCCCCATCCTGATCCCCTTCTTGTAGTAATGTCCCCATCCTGGTCCTCTTCTTGTAGTAATGTCTCCATCCTGGTCCTCTTCTTGTAGTAATGTCCCCATCCTGGTCCTCTTCTTGTAGTAATGTCGCCATCCAGGTCCTCCTCATGTAGTAATGTTCCTACCTGGTCCTTATCATGTAGTAATGCCCCCTTCCTGTTCCCCATCTTGTAGTAATGTCCCCATCTTTTAGTAATGTTCCCTCCCTTGTCATCTTGTAGTAATGTCCCTCATCCTGACGCCATTTTTTAGTGCTATCCCCACATTCTGATCCGCTTTTACGGTGATGTCCCCATAACCTGGTCTCTGTTATTTTTGTTCTCTCTCACTCACACACACTCACACATATGCACTCACTCACATATACACACACATATACACACTCATACATATACACACACACTCATTCACATGCACACACATACACCCACACATTCTCAGACATATAAACACATACACACTCACACATACACATATACACACACATACTCATTCATTCACACACAAACACACACACTCACATATACACTCACATATACTCACAAATATACACATACATACTCATTCACACACATACTCACTCACATATACACACACGCATATACGCACACTCAGACATATTCACACAAATACATACACTCACACATACACACACTCAGACATTCACACACACACACACTAAGGGCCGCTTCACACTGCAGCATGATCCGGTCCGATTCTGTCCGGGAGGACCCAGACAGCTGCGGACCGGATCATCAAACAGGACTGGGGGCTATTATGCCCTCCGGTCCTGTGCGCAGCGCACGCAGCTGCAGCCGCTGACAGGTCAGGACCGGAGGGCATAATAGCCCCCCAGTCCTGTGTGATGATTCGGTCCGCAGCTGTCTGGGTCCTCCCGGACAGAACCGGACCGGATCATGCCGCAGTGTGAAGCGGCCCTTACACATACTCACACATACACACACTCACACATACACTCAGACTCACACACATACACTATCACACCTGCCCCCTCCGTCCTCCTCACCATCACACCTGCCCCCTCCGTCCTCCTCCTCACCATCACACCTGCCCCCTCCGTCCTCCTCCTCACCATCACACCTGCCCCCTCTGTCCTCCTCACCATCACACCTGCCCCCTCCATCCTCCTCACCATAACTGCCCCCTCCGTCCTCCTCCTCACCATCACACCTGCCCCCTCCAACCTTCTACTCCTCACCATAACAACTGCTTTCTCCGTCCTCCTTACTATCACACCTGCCTCCTCTGTCCTCCTCCTCCTCACCATCACACCTGCCTCCTCCATCCTCCTCACCATAACCACTGCCTCCTCCGTCGTCCTCCTCACCATCACACCTGCCTCCTCCATCCTAACCATAACAACTGCCTCCTCTGTCCTCCTCCTCACCATCACACCTGCCTCCTCCATCCTAACCATAACAACTGCCTCCTCTGTCCTCCTCCTCACCATCACACCTGCCTCCTCCATCCTCCTCACCATAACAACTGCCTCCTCCGTCCTCCTCCTCACCATCACACCTGCCTCCTCCATCCTCCTCACCATAACAACTGCCTCCTCCGTCCTCCTCCTCACCATCACACCTGCCTCCTCCGTCCTCCTTCTCAGCATCACACCTGCACCCTCCGTCCTCCTCACAATCACACCTGCCCCCTCCGTCCTCCTCCTCCTCACCATCACACCTGCCCCCTCCGTCCTCCTCCTCCTCACCATCACACCTGCCCCCTCTGTCCTCTTCACCATCACACTTGCCCCTTCTGTCCTCTTCACCATAGCAACTGCCTCCTCCGTCCTCCTCACAATCACATCTGCCCCTTCTGTCCTCTTCTCCATCACACCTGCCCCCTCCATCCTCCTCCTCCTCACCATAAGTGCCTCCTCCGTCCTCCTCCTCACCATCACAGCTGACACACACATACACACTCACAAATACACTCACACATACACACACACTCATTCACACACTCTCAATCAAACACACCTTTATGATGCTGTGATGCTGTGATCCTGTTGTCCATTATGCATATGCATGTAGCCGCCGCGGTTCCCGGTCTATCGTGACTTCTGGGTCCCGCCTACACAAGCTCCTTCACGGCTTGTACATCAATGCAAGCCAGCGGCCGGCGGACCAATCAGAAGCCTGCAGCTGACGTCGGCGTCAGGAGGCTTCTGATTGGTCCGCCGCCTCTCATTGATGTACAAGTGTGAAGGAGCTTGTGTAGGCGGAACCCGGAAGTCACGATAGACCGGGAACCGCGGCGGCTCCATGCATAATGAACCGGGGCATGGCTTTTGTCTCTATGGAGCCCCGGGTCGCAGTGTGAAGCCTCGCGGGCCGCATGCGGCCCGGGGGCCGCGTGTTTGAGACCCCTGATCTACACTGTACCTCAGCGAAGCAACACAGCGGGTCAGAAGCATACTGAAAGACTCAAGTTGCCTAGCAAAGGGGGTACCTGTGAGGAGAGACAGGGCCAGCAGCTCAGCTAAAGCAGGATCAGGGCCACACACAAGGCGCAGGAGTAGGAAGCTGAGGACCCGGACAGGGTGGGAGCAACCTGGCCCCGGTACAGACTCCGTGGACAGTACTCTACTGAATACCATCACCAGTAAAGCCTTGGAAAACTTCAAAATCGTGAGTGTGTGTGATCCTTGTGCTCAAACCCTGCGTGCCCTCACAAACTACCATCATCTCTACTACTACCCCTATCCTACAACATCCATAGCACCATCTATAGACTATTACTACCACTGCCCCGGGGAACCCAGCTCTACATGCGGAGAGCCATTACATCCTCAGCTGTCCAACATCATCCTCGGAGGATCTGCAGCAGCGGTGGTCACCCTGACCATAACCCGCGGGTGGCGTCATGACAAACCCCCCTTTAAATATACCCCCCATTTATTGCGGAACCCGGGACACGGTCCGGACCAAGACCGCCGTGATATCACCAGCAGTACCCCGGTCCGGTAACGAGTACCCCATCCCAGTGGGCTCCACACTTACATTTCAGTCTACATCTTGGAGGAGGGACACTGTCTGGCAGTATAATAGTTAACTCACTATTAACTTGCATGGCTAAAGGACCTGTGTGATGTTATAGTGGGTGGAGCTAAGACAGCAAACTCATGTTATGTTATAGGGACTTAGCTCCGCCTATTGTAGTCCCATGGTTATGACATCACATCAGGTCTCCCAACATGCTCTAACATAAGGCTGAAATGTTAACTATTAACCTGCCAAACAGTCTCTGTCCTCCAAACTGGAGACTGACTGCCTCATTTACATAAGCAAATCTAAGTGTATAAATGCTTTTTTTTCACCTTTCATATTACACTATGAGGTCAGACAGGGATGATTAGAATAGTATTATGAAGCTGTAGCTACAGACAGTGATAGCTGGGGGCATAAACCATCTGACAGGATCCCATTAATGATTGAATGGGTATTTACAGATACCGCATGCTCTTTCTTCCACTTTTGATACATTGTATATATGTTCCTTTCTGGGTCAATCATTATTAGATGTGATATTTGTGGATCATATCTCTTGTTGAAGTGGTAAGGGTATATACTTTATTATCATTTACAACTATCCCTTGTATGTTATACATCATAATTCTTGCATATGACCAACAGGTTTATTCCAAGCCTCTTTTTGCATTCACCTTGGGCAGATAACTTCTCCACTTAAGGGTACCTTTACACGCCGCTACTGGCGGGTGGATACAACCAGCTACATGCGAGAAATGAATCTTGCATCAGCAATTCACCCCGTGGTAGCGGCGTGTGAAGACGGTTGTAGCCACCCGGCAGTAGCTGCACCTGTTTCCGAGCACTGCCCTGAAACAGGTGGCTACACAGCCGATTGTAGCGACCTGTATCGGCGTGTAAAGAAGCAACAGAAGGGATGTCTGGAGACCAGGCTATGTACCTGGTATGTAGCTGGGGCGTGACACAGGCTCCGGGTTACCGCGCCCCATCAGCGATCATTGGAGGAAGCTCCTGCATTACGATTGGTAGTCGCTGCATAGGGAGGCATATTTAAGGAGCTGACCAGTCACACTACACAATTGCTCGAGCGTCATGTATTACTCAGCCTCCTGCGATGCCTGCCCAATCATGATGTTCTGGCTTTGTCCTATCAGCGTACGGACGTCTCGTAATCCACAATTGTGGCATGCCTATGTGTTGTCCCTGCTGCACCAGGTCCACCCATATTAGCTTGTTGTAGCGGTGCGTAAATGAGGTAAGGTGAGCTACAGAAGGTAACTTGAGACACCCGGCGGTGTATCTAGAGATAGATGTAACCTACTGTAGCGCACCTTGTTGCGGCGTGTAAAGGTGGTGCGGGTACCGTTTGCAACCGTTTGTGCGTGCTCGTGCATGTGAAGTAGCTGGTTATATCCACCCGCCAGTACCTCAGGGTACCTTTACACGTGGCTAAATTTCTAGGGTGGCTACAGGTGACTTACTGGTTGCAGTGAAATCATGGAGACAAGGTTCTATCTTGTTGCTGTGTACAAATGGAATAATCTCTCCATGATTTCACTGCAACCAGTAAGTTACCTGTAGCCACCCTAGAAATGTAGCCACGTGTAAAGGTACCGTTAGGGTACCTTTACACGCCGCTACGGCAGGATGGATGCATCCCGCTACTTCACGTGCACGAGCACGCTCAAACGGTTACAAACGCTCAACGCATCACCTTTACACGCCGCCATAAGGTGCGCTACGCTACATGACATCTATAGCTAGATACATCGCCGGGTGTCTCAAGTAGCCATCTGTAGCTCATTTACACACCGCTATAACCAGCTACTATGGGCGTACCTGGTGCAGCAGGGCCAGCACATAGGCGTGCCACAATTGTGGATTACGAGCCGTCCGTACGCTGATAGGACAAAGCAATAACATCCTGATTGGGCAGGCAACGCAGGAGGCTGAGTAATACAGCACGCTCGAGCGATTGTGTAGTGTGACTCGTCAGCTCCTTAAATATGCCTCCCTATGCAGCGACTACCAATCGTCATGCAGCAGCTTCCACCAATGATCGCACATGGGGCGCGGTAACACGGAGCCAGGGTCACGCCTTAGCTACATTGCAGCTACATCGCAGGGTGTCCAGAGTTCCCTTCCGTAACGTCTTTACACGCCGATGCATCTTGCTACCATCGGCTTTGTAGCTCTCTGTTTTCGAGCAGAGGTCGTAAACAGATGTATCTGTTGCCGGCTGTATCGTCACGTCTTCAGACGCCGCTACGACGGGCTATATTGGCGCTACAAGCTACATTTGTAGCCTGTAGCGGGATGCATCCATCCTGCCGTAGCGGCGTGTAAAGGTACCCTTACTGTTACTTTATAGATATCAGGGATACTTGGCTCCTTGCCATTAAGCCCATAACTATTATTTGATACTAAACACCAGCAGTGCTCTGAAATTCCTAGGAGTTCTGTGGTTGATGAAATGGAAAATTATTCGCTCTATATGGTATTATTGACTACCAAGATTGTAGCCGCTATACGTGGCTCTTATGACTTGCATACATTAACATAAATTGTACCACTTTCAACATTTATCATGATATGTTTCTTGGATCACTGATGTGACATCTGGGTTGTATAAAAACCTGTACAAGCACCAATTTTATTATTTAATGATTGACCAGTAATCACATATTCACAGTCTTTGATGTGGAAAGAGACTATATTTGCGATTATAGTGATTTAATTTTTTCCTATTGTTTAGGTACGCACCTCAATATTGTGTATCCATTGGCTATTTCCATCTTACTTAAATCCAGAGATAGCAACTGGTTGCTAAGATTCCCCCATACTCCACTTAAAATTGTGAAGTGTTTTGCTCTAACAACTATGTTAGTTATTACTAGTGATGAGCGAGCACTAAAATGCTCAGGTGCTCGATGCTCGACAGCCTGGATAAACCCTGAAAATGTCACAAAAGTATCAGAACAGTGCTCAAATGACATGGGAACAGCATGGGGAAGACCCCTTTCAGCATTTCTGACTCCCAGGTCACTGCTGTGAACAATGTTGTCTGAGTATTACGCCACTTTTACGGACTCACAATAAAACGTCCAAAAATATAAGCAAAATGCATTTTCCTGGGTAAAATGGTAAGGGCTCATACTCATTTGTGAGACAGTGTTGCTGTATGATAGTTTTTTGGATTACATGAAAGATTTAAAAAACAAAATGCATGGCACTCCAATGCCGCTGGGAAAAGACGTGGATGAGGGCCTCTTTAAATAATGTGTGTGGCGCCCTGCTCACGCAGGTATCCACAGATTTCTCTAATGCACAGTTGGGTTTCCACAGCAGGTACCTACTACATGCAACTTCTTCCACACAGGCACAGTAGAGGGAGCTCAACTTGCTGCCCTTAGGCAAGATCCCCTATAAATACTGCTGCTGGGGGAGGAGTTAGTCAGAGTGTGCAGACACTAGGAGAGCTGGGAAGACGTCCTGGTGGTCGGTACCGCGATAAGGCCCGAGCCAGTGACCCGGAGTGGCCCTTCTACGTCCCGCAAGCCTAAGTGGGGACAGAAGGCAAGGAGCAGATTGCAAAAAGGGAGTGAGGAACTTGAGGGAGTTCACCCAAAGAAGTACCGGACATCGGGGATCCGCACCTGTGGGAAACACCAGGACCACAGAAAACCCTGTCACACCGTGGAGGCTTCAGCCACCCGGTTTCCCATGTGGGTCAAGAGAGGGAGCCAGACACAGCAGTGCACCACCGCCATGATCAGAGAGGGTAACCCCAAGACTGCACAGGAGGAGAGACAGACATCAGAGTCAATCTAAAAGCAATTCAAGAATGCGCACATAGGGTAATACCTTCTTTTATAAGGCTAAAATATGTGTAAAGAGGGAGCTGCTCACCTGATGCAGTTGTGAGAACCCACAACTGGTAATGATCGCTCATCTATGAGTGGTTTGCTGCAGGACCGTACTTCCACAGGTCACCGTGGTTCAATCAGCTTGTAGGACAAAGTACCTCAGGGACATTCCCTGAGGAAGGAGTTGGGAGATAACTCCGAAACATGTTGGACAAATAAAGAAGAATCCTGTTTGATCCAGACATTCCCGTGTGGCTGGTTTTTTATCTCCATTAATTGAAGTGGCAGCGCGGACCCACGGTACTTTGTCCTACAAGCAGACATCAGAGTCAGGAAGAGAGAGGAGGCAAGACTGGCTACAAGCAGGCTGTGCTTCATACATTACAAATGTAACAGAGGAGGCCTTATACCCACTTGCTGTGGGGACCCACTGTGCAACCTGGTCACCTGTCAGTGCCCTGGACGTCTTTACCTGCGTACCATCAGTAAAAGGTAAAAGAGACTTTGCAGTGTGGGTGTATCATTCCTCTCCGTTCCCGGTGCCCCTCATAGACTGCTCCAACACTCCCCATCCCAGCCACAGCTCCAACCCAAGCTGCCCCTTTTCACTACGCTGCCCCGGAGGTCCAGTCCTACCTGTGGAGGACTTTACCAACTCAGCTGCAATACCATCGACCTCTAGCGGACTGTGGCAGCGCTGGTGAATCATTACCAGAAACTACAGGTGGCGTCACGACAAACTTGTACATAATCCCCTGTAAATATTATCCCCCTTTTCAAAGATAGGCCCAGGACACAGGATCAGGCCCGGCCGCCATTCCCTGTGACACCGTTAACCCCTTCGAGGCCTGATACCCGAGTACCCCAAAGCCTGGGCTCGACATGTGCCCATTAATACAAAGTGGGTCTTTTCTGGTATTGCCCTAGGCAGGGCTGCCAAACATTGGGAAGCACTCTGATGCCCCTGGGAAGAGACGTGGATGAGGGCCTCTTTACATAATGTGCCCATTAATAGAAAGTGGGTCTTTTCTGGTATTGCCCTAGGCAGAGCTGCCAAACATTGGGAAGCACTCCAATACCCCTGGGAAAAGACGTGGATGAGGGCCTCTTTAAATAATGTGCCCATTAATAGAAAGTGGATATTTTCTGATATTGTCCTAGGCAGGGCTGCCAAACGTTGGGAGGCACTCTGATGACCCAGGGAAGAGACGTGGACGTCTTTAAATATTGTTCTCATTACAAAGGAGCGGGTCTCCTATACTTGAAATGCCCAGGCACTAAGTCTGGACGAAAACATTTACCCCTGGGGGTATACATAAACCTACTGTCTAACTTTTTAATGGTTAGGGGCATCACAAACAACATGTAGATGAAATACCTTTTCGTGGCATCATGGACCACAGTCGCCCTGATGATATAGTGCTGGCGGATGAGGAGAAGGAGGAGTACAGCAAATAGCCCAAATAAGGAAGTGTGTACCCATGTGTGGGTGTGAGGGGGGGCGTGGGAATATACATCTCCCAAAAAATACAATGGCTTCAACTTTACAATATGCTGCTATCATTTGGTGGTGTGCTGAAGTCAGGCCCAATCCAACCCTTGTTCACCTTGATCAGAGTCAGCCTGTCAGCATTTTCAGTTGACAGTGGGTGTGTTTATCAGTAATGATTCCACCGGCGGCACTAAAACCCCGCTCTGACAAAGCGCTAGCGGCAGGGCAGGCCAGGACTTCCTGGCGTAGAGAACCAATTCATGCCACGTGTCCAGCTTCGATACCCAAAAATTATAAGGCACAGAGGAATCCCGAAGCACTTTAGTACGATCGCCAAGGTACTCCTTCACCATCTTTACAAACTTTGCAGACCTTGTGACAGTACCCCGCGCCTCAGGGCCTGTGCTATCGGAGGGGCTGAGAAAACTCTCACATATCTCTGAGGGTACCTTTACACGCCACAACCACAGGAGACAATTGTGGCAGCGATATTGTGACCTGGCAATATCGCTGCCACATTGCCACCCAATTGCCTCCTTATTGCGCCGTGTAAATAGGGAATTTGGCGGCGATATGTCGGTTGCCCTCGGTTGCCTGGTTTTAGAGCACTGCTCCCAAAACAAAACCAGGCAACCTTGGTGTTATCACTGCCAAATTCGCTATTTACACGCCACAATAAGGAGGCAATTGGGTGGCAATCAGCCAAGAGAGAAATATCGCCTCCTAAATTGTCTCCTGTGGTTGTGGTGTGTAAAGGTACCCTGAAAGTGTTCCTCTACCTCTGCTGGATTGGAGTTGTGGCTCTCTCTCCCAGACGCCTTGGTTGGCCACCGAACTGTGACCCCTGCCGCCAGCGTTTTCCGAAGGGAATTTTCTGACTAATTCCCCAACAAGGGCCTTCTGGTACTGCAGCATTTTTGTAAACCTCTCCCCTGGTGGAATAAGAAAATTAAAGTTCTCCTTGTAGCGTGGGTCTAAAAGTGTCACCAACCAGTAATGAGTTTCCGCCAAGATGTTGATAACGTGAGGGTCAAGAGACAGGCAGCGTAACATAAAGTCAGCCATGCGCGCCAGACTAGTAACAGGCAAGACTTCAGGGTCATAAACAACAGGATGACTGGCCATGCTGGCCTCATCCTCCTCCTCCCTGTCTTCCTCGTCCCTGTCCTCTGGCCATCCACACTGGACCAACGGTATGACGGTTGTGCAGGTAGTACCGTCAACTCCGCATGAAATTAGCTCCTGTTCTTCTAACTCCTCTTCCTCATCCTCCTCCTCGTCATTGTTCCCCAATGCACGCTGGGATGAGATGAGGCTGGGCTGTGTGTAATCATACACTATGGTTCCGTGCTCCATCTCATCGTGCTCCGCCTGCAATGCATCGTCTTTGATTTTGGGCAGAGAGCATTCTAGAATACAGAGAAGGGAGATGGTGACGCTAATTATGGTGTCATCGCTGCTCACCATCTTGGTGCAGTTCTCAAAGTTTTGGAGGACGGTACATATGTCAGACATCCATGTCCACTCTTGAGGTCTTATGTGTGGAGCTTAAACCGAATACCGACCGCCTAGTTGATGCTGGTAGTCAACAACTGCCCTTTTCAGCTCACAAATCCTGACCATCATCTGCAGGGTGGAATTCCAATGTGTGGGGACATCACTCACCAGTCTGTGAGCCGGAAGCTGCAAACGCTGCTGAAACCCGGCAAGGGCGGCCGAAGCAGTAGGTGACTTTCTAAAATGGGCACACAGGCGGCGTACTTTGACGAGCAGATCCGGCAGCTCCGGGTAGGATTTAAGAAACCGCTGAACCACCAGGTTGAGCACATGGGCCAAGCATGGCACATGTGTGAGCTCGCCTCGCCTCAGAGCCGCCACCAGGTTCCTGCCATTGTCACACACGACCATGCCTGGCTCTAGGTTCAGCAGTGTGAGCCAATGATGTGCCTGCTCTTTCAACTCATCACCATTGTGGGGTTTGTCCCCTGCAGACCTTCCAGTTTGGGACTGTTGTGGTGGATGAAGAGAAGGAGGGGGAGGCTGAGGAGGATGACGTTCCGGAGCTGTAGACTGTGGGGGCAACCCTGACTGAGTTAGGGCCACAATCCTTGGCTTCGGGAGGACGTGTTCCGTCCCAAGGTCCGACTGGGTCCCGGCTTCCACTATATTTACCCAGTGTGTCGTCAGCGAGATGCAGCTTCCCTGCCCACAAGCACTTGTCCATGTGTCCGTGGTTAGGTGGACTTTGCCGGAAACAGCGTTGTTAAGGGCACAGCTAATGTTTTGGGACACGTGCTTGAGTAATGTGGGGACGGCACACCAGGAGAAATAGTGGCAGCTGGGGACCGAGTAACGAGGGACGGCTGCAGTCATCAGGTCACTAGCTAAAAGGCAACATTGAGCACAAGCAGTCGCGAAATGTGCGCATTTAGGAGTGTGGCGTGTGGGGCGTTGGCAGCATATTTGCGCTTGCGTTCCAATGACTGGGCTATTGATATCTGAACGCTGCGCTGGGACAAGGATGTGGTTGATGATTGTGGCATTTCTGATTGTGCAATGACAGGTGCAAGACAGGAGGCATCTTCACATGCACTATGGAGAGGGATTGGCTTGCACACACAACAGTGGAAGAATCAACGGTGTCACTCGCAAACACTGCTCCTGGAGCCTGTGGTCAGGGCTGCCACTAGGAATTTTGGGGCCCCTCACAGGCAAATTTTAGGGCCCCCTTAGGCTCCACCCCCACTGAAGCCACACCCACCCAAGCCAAACCCCACCTAAGCCACACCCCCACCCAAGCCACCCCACCCCACACAGTTTTACCACCCAAAGAGAGCGCGAAAGAGAGAAACTGACTGTGCGGAGCTATGGATGTTTTCTGAGCATGCTCAGTACCTGAAACCGGATCCAGCTCCATAGACCACCATGTTATTTCAAAAGGACAGTGTCAGATCCGGGACTGTTCGTTTGTGTCGTTTTTTTCACCGAGGCCCAAAATCAATGCAGTGTCTGATTTTGGGGCCGGGAAAAAAACAGGACAGAAACGAATCCTACACTTAATTGACAGAAACGGATGGCCACTTATGGCCAATCTGGCATCATAGGGATGCATGGGGGGCAAAAAATAATCCTGTTCTGTCCTTTTCAAAATGGACAAAAGAGGATACCAAAAAACGTGCTGTGAAGCCAGCCTGCGGCAGAGCAACACTGGTGCCGACGTGTGGGGACATCACTCACCAGTCTGTGAGCCAGAACTGCAAACGCTGCTGAAACCCGGCAAGGGCAGCCGAGGTAGTAGGTGACTTTCTAAAATGGGCACACAGGCGGCATACTTTGACGAGCAGATCCGGCAGCTCCGGGTAGGATTTAAGAAGTCGCTGAACCACCAGGTTATTCATTACCTTGTACAGGGGTGGGTAACCTTATTCCTGCAGGGATGACATTTGGAAATTTCTACCATCATCATTCAGGGGCCATACATCCCAATGAAAATTACACAGCTACATTTAATTAACTCACCTAATGTGACAGCTGCAGCTGCTTCTGTGTCCTGTGATGTTCGGTGATAACTGATCTTCCAGGTTTGCGTTCGTCTTGAGTGCAGTTAACTGTGTGATTATAAATTTCGTAAATCAAATACCGTACATAACATAGGAGCCTGGTGTATATATACAGGACACAGAGAGCATATACAGCACAGCAGAGTGTTAGGAGGCACAGACTGGGGGTGAGTCACAAGCTTACCAAAACAGCTGCAGATCTTGATCTGCGCATGCACCGCCTCCGAGGCTATTTTCTGGAAGTCTGGACGATAGAGACTGGGCCCCAGCTTGGCAATGCCAGCAGGCACATGGAAAATGGCCGCGACACCCGCGCAGCTTTGGGCCCGCAGTGTGGCCCCCCTATGGTCCGTGCAAACCTGCTTCCTGCACCACCACAACCTTTCCCCAACCCCCTTTATCATCCTTTGTAAGCCATAGCAGGTTCAGGATGGAGGACATATATACCATGGGGCATATATACTGTATGTAAGACGCAAGACTGACACTGGCATTATAAGACGGAACCCATTCAACATTAAGAATAATTTTTTTTGGTCTTTTCCTTCACCAAATTTGGGGGGCGTCTTATAAAGGCAAATTATAGTATATGCTGCTTTCCAACCACACTATCTCCACAGACTCTTATCCTTCTGGGGGGGCCAGAAACCCCTACACACCATGTGCACAATGTTATCCCCCTGGGGGGGTATGGGGCCGGCGGGGCCCCATACACCCACCAGCGTTACCGTGCCCTCTGCCCTGGCAGACCCCCCCCAGCCCGGTGGGGCCCCATACACCCGCCAGCATCACCCTGCCCTGGATCCAGCAGCCCCCCCATGGGGCCCCATACATCCATCAGCATCACCCTGCCTGGCAGACCCCCATCAGCCCGGGGCCGGCAGGGCCCCATACACCCGTGCCAGCTTTACCTGCCCTGGCTCCGGCAGGCTGCAGCCCCCGTCCCGGCCCGACGGGGCCCATCATCAGCTTCACCCTTTCCCTGGCCCAGGGACAGTGGGCCCATGGACCCCTACGGGCCCCACCCACCACCACCAGCTTCACCCTTACCCTGGCCCAGGGGCAGCGGGGCCCCATAGACCCCCACGGGCACCACCCACCACCACCAGCTGCACCCTGCCCTGGCTCCAGCAGGCTGCAGCCCCCATCCTGACTGGACCCTGGACCCTGGACCGTACCTGAGCCTTTATTATGATCCGGACACAGTGGAGCTCAGCTCATCAGCTGGGAACTGCAGTCTGTGGCCGCCGGCGCCAGGGGCTAATGGCGTCCACAAGGTCAGGGGTACCACTTCCGACCTCACCTTGTTCTGGCGGGGATCGGCGGGGATGGGCGGGCCCCGGCGATGGACGTCACAGTGACTGACTCACTGTGGCTGGGCTGCTGGCTCTGAGGGCAGGATTGATGGGCTGTTGCTGTGCCTGTGTGCTGTGCACAGAGCACAGACGCACGATGCTGGCCAGGGGGGCGGGCTCGGCCAGGGGACAGGCCCTGCTCGCTCATGATGCAAACAGCCACGCCCCCTGCAGTCATGGCCGGGCCCCCCTCTCCCTCATGAAAATGGCCACGCCCCTGTGCTGATCCGCCAGGCCCCTCACTGGAGGCAGGGGCGTCCCACCCTGATGGTGGACATGCCTGTGGTACATCCCACAAAGTCAGGTGATTTGCTGCCATGTGACTGATCAAGCTGGTGGTGGTCAAGCTGCTACATTGTCTACCCCTGCTGATGTTGGCATGGCAGGTGTTGTAAATGGCCTTTTTTGAATTCTCTGCTGACTCCCTAAAAAACTGCCAGACTTGGGAAGACCTAACTGTTGTACTGGCAATTTGCGTCATGTTGCTGTTACGAGGAACTGTTTCCCGCCTTCTGTCTGCAGACACCACTCTGCTTCTTCCGGCCTGTTGTAATGCCACGTTTCCCTCCTCCTGTTTGCAGCTGTTCTCACCCTGCATGTCCTCTGCCAGGTTGGGTCAGTTACTGGATCATCCACCATGTTGTCTTCCACTTCCGCACCCTGGTCCTCCTCCTGATTGTCTGGCAATTGTGTCACATCATCGTCCACCTCTTGTTGTGACACATTCCCACCGTCGCCTTCGTGCGATCGTGGCTGCTCAAATATTTGGGCATTGCTACATACAATCTCCTCAGGCCCCAGTTCAAGTGGAGCGGGCGAGAGGCCCGAATCCATGAAGGGCATACTAAACAGCTCTTCAGAGTGTCCAAGTGTGGAATCACACTCAGCATAGTGGGTCAGCATGGTAGGAGGAAGGAGGATCAGGGTGATGAATATGCGGCCCAGTCTCATGGCTACTGACACTTGACTATGTGGAAGACAGGGTGTTTGTGGTGGTGCCTAACTGACTGGAAGCATTAGCTGCTATCCAACTAACAACCTGTTGACACTGCTCTTGATTTAAAAGTGGCGTATTGCTGCAGTCCCCTAGAAATTGGGACAGGAAGGTCAAGCGAGATGATGTTGGCGTTTCTCATGGCCCAATTCGAGCTTGCCCACGGCCTCGGCCTCTGTATGCACCACCATCACATCCACTTCCTGGCCCCTTGCCACCGGCCTTGCGCATTTTGAATGGTGTGCTATACACACTTACTGTATACAACTAACTGAAGGATTCCAATGAATGTTTTTTAGATGGATTGATGAATTATATATTACAGGCTAGACACCTGCTACAAATGTTGCGTACAGGTAGACAGCGTCTTGTGAGGTATAGACAATTGGCCTATATTACCCCTCCTGACTATACAGATTTAAATTAATCCTTAATAGCACTGTTTTGGGATGGAGAGATGAAAAATTAGATATTACAGTCTACACACCTAGTACAAATGCTGAGCACAGGTAGACGGCGTCTTGTGAGGCCTAGAAAATTGAGCTATATACCCCTCTTGCCTATAGAGATTTAAATTAATCCTTAATATGACTGTTTTGGGATGGATAGATGAAAACTTAGATATTACAGGCTACACTCCTGCTACAAATGCTGCGTACAGGTAAACAGCGTCTTGTGAGGTATAGACAATTGGCCTATATTACCCCTCCTGACTATACAGATTTAAATTAATCCTTAATAGGACTCTTTTGGGATGGAGAGATGAAAAATTAGATATTACAGGCTACACACCTGCTACAAATGCTGCGTACAGAAAAAATAAAAATTTCCAGCTCACCTGTACCAGTCCGCCCCGTCCACCTTCCTAGAAGATCGGTGCTCGGAATTCAGAAGCTCCCCTTCCAGGAGAGGTGTATCATGAAGCAAAGGGGGTTTCCGGCATCACAATGTATTTTCATTAAAACAAGCCTTTATTCCAAAAATCTTTTAAATCCAAATTCCATTGGATATAAAAGCAAGTCCGGCTTACATGTTTCGAGTCCTTCTTATGACTCTTACTCATAGCAATGCTATGAGTAAGAGTCATAAGAAGGACTTGAAACATGTAAGCCGGACTTGCTTTTATATCCAATGGAAATTGATTTTAAAGAATTTTTGAATAAAGGCTTGTTTTAATGAAAATACATCGTGATGCCGGAAACCCCCTTTGCTTCCAAATGCTGCGTACAGGTAGACAGCGTCTTGTGAGGTTAGGAAAATGGAGCTATATTCCCGTCTTTCCGATAGAGATTTAAATTAATCCCTAATAGGACTGTTTTCAGATGGAGAGATGAAAACTTAGATATTACAGGCTACACACCTGCTACAAATGCTGCGTTCAGGTAGACAGCATCTTGTGAGGTCTAGAAAATTGAGCTATATACTCCTCTTGCCTATAGAGATTTAAATTAATCCTTAATAGGACTGTGTTTGGGATGGATAGATGAAAAAGTAGATATTACATGCTACACACCTGCTACAAATGCTGCTCACAGGTAGACAGTGTCTTGTGAGGTCTAGAAAATGGATTTAACCCTTAATAGGACTGTTTTGGGATGGATAGAGGAGATTTAAAGCCAGCACTCTACAGATGTGATGCTGGCTGGTATACTGGCACACCTAACTTTCCTATATACCCTGCCTCCCTGCCTGCTTGTATACAGCTAATTAGTCCTCAGAAGGACTGTTGTTTGACTTAGATTAGCAGCCCTGCACCTACACTAGCTGAAAGGCACGAAATCTGCCCCTGAATCAATAGCAGCTCTCCCTACATAGACTGTCTATGGCGCAGAGTGACGAGCACAGCGTGGTCAGGTCTTATAAAGACCTGATGATGCTATGCGGCCTGCCGATCACTGTAATGCCACAACCAACATGGCTGTGGCATTACAGTGTCTGGTAGCCAATCCCTGCATGTGGGCTGGCTCTGTAAAGAGCGCCAACATGCAGGGAGGTGGACCCAAGCATGAGCACGAGTATCGTGCCATTACTCGGTGCTCGCCGAGCATCCTGAGTACCGTGATACTCATGCGAGTACCGAGTAGGGGCGAGCATGCTCGCTCAAACTATTACAATGGTGCAGGAATCCCTTTTTGATGTTCTATTTTATTTGATTTTAAATTGTATTGGACCGCATATGTGTTGAATAAAATTGCTTTGTGTACTTTTACACTGACTAGTGTGCTCCCATTTTGCAAATATGCCATGTCTTTTTATTAACCTGCAGAATACTGGAATAAAATATCTTAATAATTAGAATCATTAAGCCACCTTCCCCTCTTATTGAGGCTTCCACCAATTACTCCATACTAAATACCCTGGCAAAATTATCATAAATGTAGTTGCAAATAAATACTATAGGTACCTGTCCCACCAAATACTCTCCAGACCAGACAACAGCTCTTAGACTCCTTAACTGAATCTAGAAGTATTACCTGTCGTCCGATTAATGTAAAAATAAATAAATAATTGAAAGCATAGTCATGCCTCCCCCCTATTTTGCTAACAGCCAATATAAAGGCACCAGCTGTGGTCTGCAGACTGCAGCTGTCTGCTGCACCCCCTCTGGCGAAGAATAATAGAGGGTACCCCATGGCTTTTTTTTTTATTAATTAGTTTTTGAAAGATAAATGCCAGGCTACAACACTCTTTAGTACAACATGAAAGGCACTAAAGGGTGCGAGCTTACGATATGTTTTGGGGTGGGACATTATATAACTGTTTGAAATCTATCTCTAAATCTATCCATTTTTTTATATCTATCTGTAAATCTCTACTTCACATCTATCTATCCATTCATTCACCCACTTGAACAGCTAAAAAGTTTATCAATCTTTAAAACCTTAAAAGATTTTAAAATCTTGAAAAAAATTAGCAGGCCGCAGCTACCCCAGGAGTGGTGCCCCCCTTAAATGTGCCACTACCTGGCTCTCTCACTGCCCAGGTGCCTTGGAAAGCAAGGTAATGATATTTGGAGTTGATGCCAACTGGGTAATGGCAGGTGGCAGTAAGGCCAGAGTTTAGTAATGTTGAGGTGTCAATCAGATAGCCAATATTACTAACCAAGTCAGTAAGGATAGAAATAACCATACCAATAATTTCATCACCTGCAGGTGTGATGACTACAGCACCTTGTGCAATGCTAAGTAAATCCTGAAAACCTGCTCTATCAGTGGCCCTTGAGAATTGCCATGGCCAGCCCTGTTCTACAGGAATGTGTGTAGTGTCTTGTATTTCCATACCTCAGACAGTCAAGCCAGAGGCCTGCTGCTTGTTTGACAGAAACAGTCCAGCACTCAGAGATGAATAAACTTTACTGTGGCAACTATTGAAAAAAGGTCATTTGTACCATTCATCAGACTCAAACAGACTCAAACATAGGCACTTAGCAAAGACTATAATAAGTTTCAAAGGCACATATATCCATATATATAGTATACATAACAACGTGCAGTCCCGCTAATCCAGATGGGGAAGCACATCCGGCACTAAACTTGGGAAGGGGAAAGATAAAATGAACAGAAAAACAGGCCTTCTCTTTTAAGAACTCAAAAACAACTGAAGAAGTCCTTCTTCTGACAAAATGCCAACTAAAGGGCAGGTCAGTAACCCAACAACATGCCATTGTTAGAGAAGTCCTCTTTCTTTAGAGGAAAAACTGTCTAGCAGCTTTCTCATTGCTGCCTAGGATGGAGGTTCCTCGTGGTACTCCGCTGTCGAATGCTCTCGGGGAGTCGCAGGGGCTAATCCTCCAGGGGCATTCTCTGCCACCACCTGCCCCCAGCACACTCCATCATGCCACTGCTGAAGAAGAGGATGAAGGAATTAGGGGACAACCACTCCCTCTAGGAAAGATGGGAGGAACTTGGGCAACACTTACAGGCTCTTCAGGCTCAATGGTCCCTTTGGGTTTGTTCAGCTGGATAGCTAACCAAAAGAGGCCTGGCCTCCATGCGATGCAACATTTGCTCCAGATTGGCCCCCTGCTGTCAGTTTTCTATATCATCGGCAGTGGCAACCCGACATATGCCTATCGCAAACTTTCCCTTGCTGCACTTCACCTTCATAAAGCTGACCTCATCCCAAACATAGTATGCAGGGTCTCTTGGGAAGATGGTGACATAGTGGGGTGGACCAGCTAACCTTGCACTGATGACCAGTACCTTCTTTGACTATGAAGTTAAATCCTCACTCCTGGATGATTGCCACCACCATGTCTCAGGTTTTTGGTCATAAACGTCATTGGCCTTCAGCCCATGCAATCACTCTCGGGCGATATCTGCAAATCTAATTTCCTCAAGAAAGGAAACAGGTCGGGGTGGTTCATGCCATGTTGGATAGTTGCTGGGAGGAGGTAGGGGTCCCCACATGGCATTCTATAAGTCGAAGGCCTCTGGCAGGTGTAGTACACAAGGCTGGTAAACAGGATCTTCTGCCTCCTCTTCCTCATCCTTCTCATCGTGCTCCTGGATTTATTGATCTACCGCCTGCAGGACCAGCTGCAGGTGTAATAACGCCAGGCATTCTGCAAGTTCCTCCTGAGTGTGACATCTACTGCTCCTGGCTGGCATCGGGAATGGCATCCAAGCCTAGCCCAGGATCCTGACCTTGCTGCATATGAGGCCCAATGCAGGTAGCACGGTGAAGCTCTGTGAAGCTCTAGGTCAAATATGTGTCCTGTATGGGCTGCTCCAGTTCTGGTGCTGAAGCGCCCTCTGCGCCTGGGATGTTGAGGAAGATGGCATCCTCCAGAGCTGGCATGTCTTGCAGTGGATCTATCATCACGTAGCCAAACTGCGTACTGCAGGCACACAGTAGCACAGTGTAACTGCATGTACTGCACTGCAAAGATAGCGCATGGCTCCACAGTGATGACTCTGCTTTGCTTAGGGGCCTGCCTCTTCCAGTGCCAGGACACAATCACTTACAGGATATTACTGTTTGCACAGTCTTGTTGCTTAGCTTCTTATTAAACCCTCCACGGAGTGGGCTGTAGAAAACACCTGATTTACAAATCTCATTCCCCATGCCGCAGGTAACACCTGGATTTGTAGTTGGGTGGAGTGATTATTGAAGCCTGACATATTAGGAGGAAAAATAACAAAAACAATATAGATTATTCAGCTCAACACCAATTCATCTGGAATTTTAAATAAGGCTAGTGAGCAGCAATGCACGGACAAGTCCAATATTAATGATGCATATAACACTCTTGTGCACATGCCAATATCTGCATTTTTAATTTGTGGAATGAAATGAAATAAAGTGATTGCAGATTTTCAAGAAGCAATATCCATAGTATGGTGATTCATAAGTGTGAACAGACCTATAAGACCATGTATGTGAAACATGTAATAGCCATATGCTATTTTTATATGAATTGCTATCATATAAGTGTAGAAGAGATGGCCTTGTACACTGTGGACCCTCTGCAAAAATAAAAGTTTGCACTACCAAAAAATAATAATAATTAAAAAAAGAAGAAATGTAAGCCCCCAAGGGCAGGTTCCTTCCCCCTCTATACCAGTCTGTCATTGTTAATTTGTTTACTGTAAACTATTTCTATCATTTTGTATATATCCCCCTCTAGTGTTCAGCACCATGGATTTAATGGTGCTTTAGTAATAACAATAATAATAAGAAGAAGAAGAATATTGAGAAAATGAATAGTAATAATAAAAAATAATCCATATACCCGTATATACTCGTGTATAAGCCGACCCCCCTACTTTTGCCCCCAAAATCTGGGAAAACCTATTGACTCGTGTATAAGCCGAGGGTGGACCCCAGCACAGGTATACAGCCCCCAGCAGTGTGGTATACAGGCCCCCCCAGTGGTATACAGGCCTCCCCAGTGGTGTATAACAGCCCCCAGCAGTGTGGTATACAGCAGCATCCCCAGTGGTATATACAGGCCCCAGCAGTGTTACAGCAGCCTCCCCAGTGGTATATACAGCAGCAGCCCCAGTGGTAGTATACAGCAGCCCCAGTGGTAGTATACAGCAGCCCCAGAGGTATATACAGCAGCCCCAGTGGTAGTATACAGCAGCCCCAGAGGTATATACAGCAACCCCAGTGGTAGTATACAGCAGTCCCAGAGGTATATACAGCAGCCCCAGAGGTAGTATACAGCAGCATCCCCAGAGGTATATATAGCAGCAGCCCCAGAGGTATATATAGCAGCAGCCCCAGAGGTATATATAGCAGCAGCCCCAGAGGTATATATAGCAGCAGCCCCAGAGGTATACAGCAGCAGCCCGCCCGCCACCCCCATTAGTATACAGGCGCCCCCCCATCAGTATCCAGGGCCCCCCCCCTTGCTCCGCAAACCTGTAAAGTAAGATCATTATACTTATCACTGTCCTGTCGCCGTCGTCCCCTCCGCTGCCATCGCGCTCCTCCGGCTTCATCCGGCTTCTTCCGGCTTCCTCCTCTGGCGCACAGACAATGACGTCATTGCCTGCGTCCACCGGAGGAGGAAGCCGGTAGAAGCCGGATGAAGCCGGAGGAGCGCAATGGCAGCGGAGGGGACGGTGGCGACAGGACAGTGATAAGTATAATGATCTTACTTTACAGGTTTGCGGAGCAAGGGGGGGCCCTGGATACTGATGGGGGGGCGCCTGTATACTGATGGGGGTGGCGGGCGGGCTGCTGCTGTATATCTCTGGGGCTGCTGCTATATATACCTCTGGGGCTGCTGCTATATATACCTCTGGGGCTGCTGCTATATATACCTCTGGGGCTGCTGCTGTATACTGATGGGGGTGGCGGGCGCGCCGTATGACTCGCGTATAAGCCGAGGGGGGACTTTTCAGCCCAATTTTTGGGCTGAAAAACTCGGCTTATATGCAAGTATATACGGTATATATGTATATATATATATATATATATGTATGTGTGTGTGTGTGTATGTATATATATATATATATATATATATACATATACAGCTCTCTAAAATACATGTTTATGGAACATTGTAAGTTTTCTGGACTTCACAGCTGCTGTTACATCTGGCAATATTTCCAAAATTCACATAAGAATTGATAAATTGATATGCTCATTCTTTCAGCAACGCAGCCTGTGGTGTCAATTTCTGCAAAAAACAAAAAACAATGTGTATGGACAGTTTTTCCAGAAATCACCAAGGTTTTGCTGGAAACCAAAAATGCAGGCTTAGGTTGGCATACATACACATAAAAGCAAGGCAATACCTGACCCTAAAAATGCAGCAAAATCTTACCTGTGTGAATATAGCCTAAAAAAATATTTTAAAGCTCCAAATTATTCTACAGGTTGAAAGAAAATGGTAGACCCGATGGCTGGGAACATTGTTAACCATATTGTTAGGTGTTGTTCCCAACCAGCAGGTCTTCCATTGAGCAGTTTGGCCCCAAACAATCAGGGAAAGATTTAGAGCCATTTTAAATTTTGAACTCTTTCCCCAAACAAAGCCGTATTTGCCAGTGTTTTTTAGGAAAAGCCTTGGGTTTATGATCACAAACCTAATCTGCAATGTTCATGTGGAATTTGAAATTGGCAAACATGTTTGGGGAAATTTTGGTCATCTTCATTGCTGACACCCAGACTCATATTATCCATCAATCAAACTACCTATCTATTCTTCAACCTGTCTTTTCAGATTTACACATAAAGGTACCTTTACACGCCGCTACGGAAGGTTAGAAACCACTGGGTGTCTCACGTGCACGTGCACATTCCAACGGTTCCTAACGGTACCCGATACCGCATTTACACGCCGCTACAAAGTGCTCCACAGCAGGCTTTTTCTATCCCTGGAGGCACCGACGGGTGCCGCAGGTTACCTTCTGTAGAGCACCCTCCCTCATTTACACGCCGCTAACACAAGGTAATATGGGCGGACCTGGGGCAGCAGGGACAACACATAGGCGTGCCAGAGTTGTGGATTACGAGGCGCTCGTACGGTAATTGGACAATGCAATAGCATTATTATTGGCCAGCCAGCGCAGGGAGGCTGGCTAATACATGATGCTATAGCAAATGTGTAGTGTGACTGGTCAGCTCCTTAAATATGCCGCCCTATGCAGGGACTACCGATCGTAGTGCAGGATCTTCCACCAATGATCGCTGATGGGGCGCGGTATCCCGGAGGCTGTGTAACGCCCCAGAGAGTTCACTAGGTGTCGCAAAAACCTTCCTGTTCCTCGATTACACGCCGCTACCATCGGGTTGAAACCAACCTGTTTTTGAGCACTGCTGAAAAACAGGTGTCGACAGTGACCTGGTGGCAACAACCTGAATTACACGCCGCTACCTCGCGGTGTTTTGGCGGTACAAGATACAATTGTCACCGACACCCGGTGGTTTCTAACCTTCTGTAGCGGCGTGTAAAGGTACCTTTTAAGATGTTTGGGGAGATAAGGATCCATCTTATCTGATTACAGACTGACAATCCCTTTGTTCTGGTGGTCAAGATAAGTCTCCACCAGATGTATCACAGGAACGTTCGGTAGTGCGTGGAGGAGTCTTAAGAGATAGCCATCATTCGGCCTATGGCTTTTATTGCTTCCAAGGTAATATTTATAAGTTTGATTGGGATCAAGAGTATTATATGTTTACATGCATTATATATATATAAATTTGCCTTTTATTACTAAATATCATTTACAAACATTTAAGTAGATGTAGCTTTAAAAAAAAAAGCAAAAAAAAACAGTGTTGACCTTGACAGGGTTGAAACATGTCATTTGTGAAGGTTTCTGATCCTAAGGATGCATGTTGATGGCAAGGCTTTTCATGTGTCTGTTCTGTCACTTATCCAAATAATGAAAGCTCTGCCTGTGTCAATTCTAAGCATGAAAAACGTCTTTCATGTAGCTTTCCCAATTTTAAAGAACAACCTGTGTCAAAATTAAAAAAGAATTCCACAGTGATTTAAATCGGTTACTAAAAGACTTTTTCATGTGACGGTTAAGTAGCCAAGTGAAACATGTTCTATGATATAAATCTCAACCAGAAGCAAAACATTGTCATCCAGCACCACCATTGATGTTCTAAAGCCGTAGACAACTCCTAGTCATAGATCTTAATAGCATATAAATTCTTAATGCACTAGATAGGCTTCAGGAATCTGAAATACATAATCCAGTAAGAACAGTGTTATGGAAACTGTAATGTCATAATTATACGGTGGATATCAAAAGTTTACACGCCCCTGTTAAAATGGCAGGTTTTAGGCAGGAGCTACACTGGTGTATCCATCCAATGCAAGAGCATCAGATGCGACATGCTAATGACTCTCGACTCAGGCTCTGCTGTGAGCGTGATCCGAGTGTCATTATACTGTGCTTCAATTCTGTGATCGGATCACAGCTGTTGACAGGAGGAAGAGATGAATATCCTCACCTCCTCCATTGCCGGCCTCGTCGTGTATCGCATTGCACTTGGATGTCTGCCGAGTGCAGTGTGATGTTTCACTTGCACCCATAGACTTGTATGGGTGCAAGTGATCCAAGACTCGCAGACAATCACTGCATGTTATGATTTTTTTCCTCAGTCCATAATGGGCTGAGGAAAAACTCACAAACCTGAGCTGTCTAACATGTTTAACATGGGTCCGAGTGCAATGAGAAATTTTCTTACAGGCAATCCACTGAGAGAAAAACTGAGGAGGACAAGAAAAATATCAAAACACTCATAGGCTATGTTCACACACAATTTGTGTTTTTTTTAGCACTCTTAAAAGCACTTGCGTTTTTTTAAGAGTGCTAAAAAATGTCCCTTGTGTGTCTGAAAGGATTTGCCACGTTTTTGGACTTAGTCATTTTTTCACCAAAAACGCAGGCAAAAACGCAAGCGTTAACGCAGGGTGCATAAATGTGCCTTTTAAAAACGCATGTGTTTCCCATAGGGCCCCATGTTAAAAAAACGCATGTGCGTTTTTTTAACATGGGCCCCTATGGGAAACGCATGCGTTTTTGAATGGCACTAAAAGGTACTAATGTACCATGCGTTTTTGCATGCGTTTCCCATAGGGCCCCATGTTAAAAAAACACATGCGTTTTTGGAAAAACGCACATGCGTTTTTTTACAGCACCCAAAAACGCTGCATGCAGCGTTTTTTGGACTAGGGGTAAAAAAACGCAAATGGAGCTGAAAACGCAGCTACACTCAAATGTACCCTGCGTTAACGCACCTGCGTTTTTTTTAACAGCCCAAAAACGCAGAGATGGTCAAAAAAACGCATGTGTGTGAACATGGCCATAGCTGCCATTTTCAGCACCTGAAGAACTAATACTTCAATAATGCACTTCTACCCTTGTGCCTTTAAATAACCCAGAGTGCCACTCCCTAAACATAATAATGTGGTTGCATTAGTGTGGTTGGATAACTGTGAACATCCTCCTATAATCGGGGATGTGATTGAGTTCAGAATTAGCTAAGCTTATTGACTAGTAGGCAGTGCATAACCTCTATCAGAGATTCTGATAAACTCCATACAAATTTAGCTGTTAATTTTCTTAGTTACAGTTGTGCTCAAAAGTTTTCATACCCCGGCAGATTTTTTGCTTTCTTGGCCTTTTTTCACATAATATGAAATAACACAAAACTTTTTTCCCACTCATGGTTAGTGGTTGGATGAAGCCATTATATTGTCAACCTACTGTGTTTTCTAATTCTAAATCATAATAACTATCAAAAACATCCAAATGACTCTGATCAAAAGTTCATACTCCTGCCTACTTTTGATAACCAGCACAGATATAGCAGACAGCAGTGAGTTGGTATTATCAGGGTGGAACAGTCCACGGTTATTGGCCCATCTCAGCCGAAAAATATCAGCCACCCCAGAATTGGTGCATCACTTTAGATGCGCCAGATCTGGTGCTTTACCCACTCTTCCCAATTGTCCTCGTAAGGTGGCAATCAGGGTAATATATGGGGTTAATGACAGCTGTGACACCCCTATTACTTAATCCAAAGAATAAATACAAACCCAGAAAAATCATTTATTTGAATTAAAAAGCAAAGACATCATCTTTTAAAATGTATTAATCCCAAAAACACCCCTTCAGTTCAAGCGTAATCCACACAAAATCCCATGATGATCCTTGGTTCTGCTACATCTGGAGGCTGCGGAAGACACTGACAGCTACATGGGAGCCACAGCTGTGAGAGCAGTGACATCAGTGAGGTCACCAGAGTTCACAACTAAGCAGTTTCCATGTTACCTTCCATGACGCATTGGGTACGTGCGTGTATAAGCAATCTGACTCCAACTAGTCATAGACATGGTCACAGAGGATGAGCGGTAGATGCAGTGAATATTCATAAGGTTTAATGAGCGATAGTCCGACAGCTGTCTTATCTTCTGGGAAAACGTAGCACAGTATGGCCTTGTTCACACACACCAATCAGTTTTTTTAGCAGTTAGAAACTGAGCAGTTTTTCTAAGGGTGCCAAATAGTGTTCCCTGTGGGTCTGAACATTTTTGAGAAGTTTTTGGATTTTGTCATTTTTTCATTAAAAAGCATATGCGTTAACGCAGGTGCCTATATGTGCCCTGCGTTAACGCATTCATTTCCCATAGGGCCCCATGTTAAAAAAAGTATGCGTTTTTTTAAACAACCCCTGCGTTTTTTTACAGCACCCAAAAAACGCTGCATGCAACGTTTTTTGGAATGGAGGAAAAAAAACGCAAGTGTAGCTAAAAAACGCATGTACACTCTGCGTTATTTAAAAACTGCTAAAAAACGCAGAGAGTGCCAAAAACCCAGGTATGTGTGAACAAGGCCTATGTGAAATTGTCCCACTTCAATCCCTACTTTCCTACCTCTTGCAGACCCTAATGGCCGCTTTACACATCCCGATAACATCCCGATATTGGATACAAGGGCACGGGAGCGCGCACATTTTTGGCAGTAATCCAAGATCATATAGGAGCTGTCACACAGGGAGATATCGGCATGCAACGTAACTGCGATGTAGACGCCCCCTTGTACGCGCGAACCAGGAACGACCATTTAACATGGGAGTGAATAGGGGAAGTTTTCTCCAAATCGTAGTTGCGCTGTCACACAGCACGATCCTGCCAGATCGTCCATCCAATATCGGGCAGTTGGAGAGCCTGCAAAATTCCCCCCGATATCGTTTTGGCATCGTTCTTGCATCGAATTGCACATTTACACCATACAACGCACGAACAATATCGGCGGCAACGGCCGAACCACGTGACTTTTTATCGTTGTTGGACAATGATATCGTGCCGTGTAAAGCGGCCATTAGCCCTGCTGCCTAAGGGTGCTTTCACACGCTGCGTATTTGCTGCATTTTTTTATGCGCAAGCTCATCACAAACCAAGAGTGGAACAATCAGAGGAAAAGTATCATAGAAACAAGAGCTCCATTTCTGGATTTAATCACCCATTCCTGGTTTGTGTTAAGCTCACACATAAAAAAATGCAGCAAATATGCAGCTTGTGGACACTGCGTTTTTGCTAGATTTTTTTTTTTTTGCTGCATTTCTGCACCAAAACACAGCACTCACAGCTTTGTAATGAAAGTCTATGTGATTTTAGAAATGCTGTGCCCACATGTGCGTTTTTGGGTGCTGCGTTTTTGGAGCAGAAATCACCTGGTTTTTTTATGTCCCTGCAATTAGCTTGACTATTTTGGGCTGCGTTATCGCCATAGCCTCCATTTTAACCCCCTAGAAAAAAGCACCACAAACAAATGGGTATTTCCACAGAGCATTTGTGGCGCATTTTTCCTGCGATTTCCAAAACAAAAACTCAACTATATTCACCCTCCCTAGCGATCCCCAGTGATTCCCGGTGATATCTTCATTCGAGTATCGGGAGAAGAGAATGAAGGACCTGCGCTGCCTCATGTGACCGGTCATGTGACTCAACCTATTCATGGCCAGCTTCTGATTGAATGAAATCCACAGGTCCTTCTGTTGCCTGGGAAGAAGATATCACTAATCAACCTGGGCTCACCGGATGGTAATAAAGTCTGTGCGTGTGCCGTCTGTCTGTCTCTGTGTGTGTCAGTCAATCGTTGTGTGTCACCTTATTTGTGCTGCGTTTGCATGTGCATAAAAGCAGCACAAGTGCAATAGGTTTGTGCTGCTTTTGCTGTGTTTGTGCAAACAAGCGGAGCACAAAAAACGTGGGCACTTAGCCTTAGCTCGTGGTAAACATGGAAGACAGAAAGTCTTTCAACAAGTTTCATTTGGGTGCTAAACCCGAACAATAACACAGACATACAGTTAAAAATCCATGATCAGGGTTTGGCACCTTACAGTTCAGGTTCACTTCATCCCTATTCATTACCCAATCAGGAGAAATAATAACTTCTTTCAGCACTTGCACATATACCTACTCGTATATCACTGTACATCTGACTTGTGCTGGCAATTTATGGGATTTGTAAGATCATGAAATTGTCTTCAGTTTTTACACTTATGGCTGAAGGCACACTGTCGTGCATCAAACACAAGCTTGTTTGATGCATGACAGTGATGTGAGTGCTGTGCGTGTTTGTGGGTGTGTGTGGTGCGAGTGTGGTGATGTGCTGAGTGTGGCTGGCTGTATGTATGTTAAGTGTGCTGCGATTGTGAGGTGTGAGTGCGTGTGTGGTGCGTGATTGTGATGCTGTCCACGGTCCTGAAGGACCGCGGGCAGCATTTGTCGGGAAATTTAAGCTCTGCGGCTGTCAAAGCACAGAGTTTAAATTTCCCGCTTTGTCGGTACAGTAAGTAATCATCTTGTACGCTGTGTCAGTGGTGCAAGATGATTATAAGCACCCAGCTGATGGGCACTTTTGTATATTTTTGGGGGTTAAATTGCATATGCAAGCATCTGTGCGGTGTTAAACCCCGGTAATGAAGGGTTAATATGTGCCAAATAAGTTGGCACCATGTCTCTGAAGAGTGCCCCCCTCCCTAGAGCCATGGTGCCTAAAATCATTGGTAGTTCAGGGGTTAAATGGCCAAATTACTGAATTGCCGGCATTTGTTGGCTTTCTGTAATGTTCAGTGAAAGCCGCCGGCTAACACAGCGGTGCAAGATGATTACTTACTGTAACGGCAAAGCGGTCATTTTAAACTTGCTGGCTTTGACAGCCGGCGAATTTAAAGGATTTGCGCAGCACACTTGTGCGAATATCCCACCGTGTGCTGTATGAGGGTGAAATTTTCTCGCCCCATACACTTGCATTGCGCTCATGCGCGTCAGAATCGCTTGCAGTCGCAGCATGCTGCGACTGCACTCGCTTCTGACTCACAATGCAAGTTAGGTGCGGGGGACTCGACCAGTCTGCCCTGCCTGATAGGGCAACACTGGTCCGAGAGCAATGCTAGTTTCCCTTTCATTGCACTCACGCGAGTCCCTCGCCCAGTGTGCCTTCAGCCTATCTCTATTTTCTATATCTACTTTTTCAATATATGTACATTTTAAATACTCTTTTGGTACAGTTTTTTACTTATTCATTAAGTGGGATAGGTTTTCATTAAAGACATTATCAGCTAAGGGGAAAAGTAAGAAATACTTTTAGTTAATTTCATATGTAAATGACCAATGTTCCAATTAAACTTTTTAAATTATGCATAAGGGGTAGATAAGGAACATTTCTTTCACTTTCTGTAATTTGACATGCTCGTAATTCTGTTACAAGTTAAGAAAAGAAAGAGTTTTTCATCTCTGTATAAAAAGTAATGTAGTAGACATTTCCACAAAATTTTCCCCATAAAATATTTAAAATACAAATTCATTTTGCAGATATATCTATATAACCTCTGAGTCTGTACTTACAATGTACTTTAAGGGGAGCCCTTCACTTGATTCATGCTGCGCAAAGCACTGGAAGCATTAATCTGAGCCTGGCTGCGCAAGTTCAGCCAGGTATATTTTTCTCTGAAATGCTCTGGCTGAGAGCTACACTGGAGATCAAGATTAGAGAGCAATGTATGATCACTTGATTTTTTCAGACAGAATGTAATCTACATTGATCACATTTGAAGGTTGTTGTGTAAGGGGTACACCATGCCACTAGAACAGTGTTTTCCAAAACAACCAAAGTTTATCAACTTAAAACTATTTGATCATAATTAGAGAACAGCAATGACTGCAGCCAGAGAAAGATTAAAGCTAAATTTTGTGAAGTTACAACAGTCACCAATCAGTAGGAAGTGTACAGCTTTACTTGTACAGGCCTTTGCTTTGAATGACTTCGCACATCTGCGGTCACAAGACATCACTAGTCTCTCACACTGCTCTGGTATGATTCTGGTCCACTCTTCTTCCAGTCTCTTCCACAATTCTGTGACTGTTGTGAGTTTCTTGCCATAACTTTGTCACCAAGGATTTTCCGGAGGTTTTCTATTGGGTTTAGTCAGGATTCTGGGCTGGCCATTTCATTGTTTCAATGTTTTCTGTTTCAAGGAACTGCTTTAGGCTGGAATCACACTGTACGTGTGACATGAAACTAAGTCGGACATGTCACAAATGATTAACGTGGAAAAGGCCGCCTACCTGTCAGGACGGGAGTGTGGAGCTGCTTAGAAACACAAGCAGTTGATGCTCTCATCCAGAGAGGGGAGAGCCAGTCCAAGTTAATCATCCGTGACACGTCCGACTTAGTTGCATATCACACGGAGAGTGTGATTCCAGCCTTAACCTTTTTGTTGTGTGACAAGGGTGCTGTCCTGCATGAAAATTGCTGGCTGATTCAGTGCTGAATGCAAGTAAAGGCCCCGTTACATGGTAGAGATCGTGAACGATATAGCTGAAACGTCAGGGTTTGAAGTCGTTGAAACGACATTGTTAGGACGTTGTTGCATGTGACACCGAGATGCGGCTACGATAAATCGTTGGATCGTTGATCGCAGATTTGAGAACATGTTCTCAAATCAAACGATCCTCGATCAGCCAACCTGCAGAATCATTTTGTGTGACACCGCGATAGCGATTTCATTCACAACTTCGCCCATTCACATCAGTGAACAAGTATCAGTTGCTGGGTTGTGCAAACGATAGCTGCTGCTACATCGTTGGGGCGTCGTCCACGATATCTACACGTTGGTGTCAAAACGATGTCCTAATGACCGCGTGCCCATGAGATCGTTACTGATATCGTTACAACATTGAAGCGTGTAACAGTACCTTTAGGAACCACATGTGAAGGTACTGATACACACTTGCATTCACTCTGCCATGTAGCTGTGTGAGAGGTCCAACCCCTGCAGCAGAAAACATTCCCCAAACAATGACACTTCCTCTATCACCTTTCACAGACTTCTTTACACACTTTGAGTTCAGTCTTTCCCCAGTTTGTCGATGAACATAATGGCTATGGTCACACTTGGCAGTCTGTGCTTGCAGGATAATGAATTGGCAGTCTACAATTCATTATCCTGCAAGCATCCTCGGAACTGGCACTCCGGTAAATGGACCAGAGTTCCCTCCCGGAGTATGGGCGCTCCGATCTGGGGGGTCCCCTCCTTCAGTCTCTGGGAGTCTCCTTCTCTCTCTCAGGGCTCCCATGCTCCTTCGTCCCTCGAGGCAAACTTAGAATTCTTCATTTTTCTACCTCCCTGCTACCCTAACTCCCCCCCCCCCAGGGACTACTCTCCAACCATTTTTCTAGGTGGGTGTGTGGGAATGCTGGGATGGGAGCCTCCTACAAACCCTGCATTCCCACTGTGACAGGGGTATCCTCACACTTATTTATGGGTGCAGTACCCCAACTGTGACGCCTGACCAGTGGGGCACCACATACCCTTGTGCTTAAGTGGCTGCCATTTTGAGCCTAATCATGTAGGTACACTACATTATCCTTATCTTGTCCTCCTCCTTACATCCTCTAGGTAACGTTGCCCTCCCGGCATGTATCTTGGTGTTGAGCGGCTCTGTCGCACCATACACGCTGTAGCGTTCAGTTGTGTATAGTGCGACATCCTGGACGTCTACTGCCTTCGAAACTAGTTGGTAGACTCTGACATACAGTGGTCATTGCATGCAATCCAGCTCTGCCAGACGGCCCTTACTACACCCCATATACGATGACACATGACTGTGACCAACTACTGACATCATGATGACGTAGGTATCAGCTGACTGAAGGAGATTCCGGAACCCGGAAATACATGACTGAATGCTACGGCGTGTGTGGTGCGACAGAGCCGCTCAACACCAAGATACACGCCGGGATGACAACCTAGAGGACGTGAGGAGGAGGACAAGATAAGGATAAGGCAGTGTACCTACATGATTAGGCTCAAAACAGCAGCCTCTTAAGCACAAGGGTACACCAGTACACTGTGGTGATTATAACCTAGATTTCCACACAGGTTCACTGGGTGAAACAATATATGGAGAATACAAATACACAGCACAGTAGGCACACAATAGATTTTGGATAAACAAAAGTGCTTAAGCAGTAAGCTTACAATAGAATACATCAGCAAACCTTTATATCACCCAATAAATTCTTTTGCTTTAGATCCAGTAACCAAAATGAGGAGGATTATTTGGGAGCACTTCTTAAAAAATCAGCCACCAGCATAAGGTAGTGCATATGTCTATTTATATGCAGTGAGATTTATAACTGAATGAGAACTAAGTAAAAATATTTATATTGGACTTAGGCTAGGGTCACATTTAAAACAAGAATTGCATTCACCGCATCCAGATCCGGATGCGGTGAACGCAATGCCGGGCACACACATTTGTTTTCAAAAATGTGTGCTGAATACCGCACTGCAGTAACCGGATGGCTCAGGATGTGTAATCCTGAGATATCCGGCAACTGCATAGTTTGCTGATCCCGGCTATTGCCGGGATGAGCAAACTGTCCTATGCCTATTAAAGAGTTAAATTTACTAACTAAAGGAATGTTTGAGGACTGTAGGGGGGCTTAGACCCCCCTACAGACCGGCCGCCCACTCTGGTGGGCTTCTTCTACAATTTCCCCCATGGCACGGGCTCCTCCGAGCTCCGTGCATGTCCCCCAAACTCCCGCCCCCCGTATCACTATAGAGGGGTGCCTACACCCCTCTTGTATAGTTATTCCTGTTTTTTGAAAAATAATGTATTAAAGTATAGAATGAAGCTTATATTTACATGATCTCGTCGGCAGTGTGGTGGGAAATCCATGGGCGGGGCTGCTTGCTGCAGCCTCCGCCCCCTCATTCATTATGGCCGCCCCCTGTGGGCTTCATCCAGTGTTGTGAGGGCGGCCGTGTCATGAAAGGGGCGGGGCTAATCGCGGCACACCGTTAGCCCCGCCCCTTTCATGACGCGGCCGCCCTCACAACACTGGATGAAGGCCAGAGGGGGCGGCCATAATGAATGAGGGGGCGGAGGCTGCAGCAAACAGCCCCGCCCATGGATTTCCCACCACACTGCCGACGAGATCATGTAAATATAAGCTTCATTCTATACTTTAATACATCATTTTTCAAAAAACAGGAATAACTATACAAGAGGGGTGTAGGCACCCCTCTATAGTGATACAGGGGGCGGGAGTTTGGGGGACATGCACGGAGCTTGGAGGAGCCCGTGCCATGGGGGAAATTGTAGAAGAAGCCCACCAGAGTGGGCGGCTGGTCTGTAGGGGGGTCTAAGCCCCCCTACAGACCTCAAACATTCCTTTAGTTAGTAAATTTAACTCTTTAATAGTCATAGGACAGTTTGCTCATCCCGGCAATAGCCGGGATCAGCAAACTATGCAGTTGCCGGATGGCTCAGGATTACACATCCTGAGCCATCCGGTTACTGCACAGCGGTTCAGAGAACCGCTGCGAAAACTGCTGCCTGCATGATTTTTAACGCAGGCAGCAGTGCCGGACACGGACACCGGATGGCTTGTGAAGCCATCCGGTGTTTTGCATTGGCTCCTATGAGGAGCGTTTCCTGGTCCGGTTTTGAGCTTTTTGAAAGCTCAAAACCGGATCAGGATTCTAAAAAAAAACCGTAGATGTGACCCTGGCCTTATTGTCACTTCAGCCACAGGTATATACAAACTGAAAAACAAAAACATCTGCCCAAAAAATAGAAATATACTCCGAGGTTTGGGAATTTACAGATATACATGCAAACAGGTATGGTACAAGACAAATTTGAATATTATTAAACCAATAATATAATATATGGGTGTAACACTGCTGTATGTACATACCGTATATTTAATCCTAGTTTGAACAAAAAGTGAAAAAAAACAGACAAGAGCACCAAACAGATCCATTTCAAAATTCCCATAACAAATCCAAAAAACAGGGGGAAAACAAATAAGGAATAAAGAACAACTACATTAATAGCGGCCACATCAAGGTGGGTAACAAAAACCAGTACTCCTATTGAGATTTGGCCTAATATACCCGGTTAAAACTAAATGTTTTAAATTATATTACAGTACATGAGGAAAACACACTGATACTGTGTGGCGCCCCGCAACGAGTGCGTCACAAGGGAGTATTGCAGCCGCAATATTCTCTGACTCAGCAATGATATAGTTAACTTTGAGATCCAACCCAACATGCAACACCTAGAACAGGGGACCAATCCTAGGTCCTGGGGGGTGGAGTGTTAGGGTAGTGCAGTAGAACACACAATAATCTATGTAGTCAGAGTGAGAGAAAGAATCTAGAACCTGACGAGAGCAGACTAGAGCTTGGAGAGGAGCGGGGGCTCCGCACTCCGTGCGGGCCCCTGGGCCGTCACCGGTCGGGTGTCAGCACCTGAGGCCTTAACTACCGGGATTGGGCATATCTACACGGGTTCCCAAAAGACTCCCGTGCCCACAACTCACAGCCGGTTCACTGGTACCGAAGCTGGCAGCAGTTCACCTCTGCCACGTGAACCAGAAGAGTGGAGGATCAGCTTTACAGGAGCACCCCACCACCAGCCAGTTTCCAGTCGTCTAACCAGTGGTGTACCCACTGAGGGATCCAAGGCTCCCCAAAGAATCCAGAACGTACATCATGGATAGGGCATTGAAGCAGCCTCCCCGTACCCGACCTGGTATTCCTGGGCGACGCTGGCAAAAAGGAACTAAGTAGGTAGAATGGAGGAACACTGTGGATCTCTGAGGAACACTATCACTGCTGAGTCCACCCGGTCTACTACTCAACCACTGTAAGCCATGTACTGCCTGCTGGTTACAGTAAAGACCCGTTGCAGAGACTACCTGTGTCCGTGCTTCCTTATGAACTATCCGTCCGCACACTAAGGTAACCGCAGCTGCCGCACAACATCTTGGGCAGCTCCAGCCTCCGGGGATCACCGCTCAGCCTGTGGGGAGCGTAACATCATGCTGCTGTCCATCCCCCGGGGGTTCCGCAGCGTCGGTAACCCTTACCGAATCTACTCATAGGTGGCGTCACGAATAAAACAAATTAAACCCCTTTTTAATCTGTTCCACGAAGACGTCTTCACTTTTGATCTGCACTACACCGGGCCCCACTACCGGCAGGCGCGGTCCACCCGTGACAAGGAAGGAAGAAGAATCGCCTGTATCAACCGGAGTCAGCCGGCCGCGGTGAGTCAACTGCATCCCCTGAACAGAACTATGCATCTTACTAATGAAAGAGGATCACCCATCATGATCCACAGCTAAAGAAGAACTTAGTGGTAGCAGAATTATTTATTTTAAGAGTTTTTAACTGTTTATATAATTTTTGTTACTTAATTAAACTTTTACAATTTTTTTTGTATATTTTAAAAGGTTATTCACATGTACCAGTTTTTTCAATAAACATCCCTATAAAAGGGTAAAACCAGTATGTAATGTGGAGACTATACCCGCAGCCATAGATAGGGGGTGGTTTAGCGGTGGGAACCCTATACATTTTATAAATCCCTATCAACTAAACGGAGGAGACCTACATGATGCCCCTCCAGTTCCCCAAAGCAGCAACTCACCAGGGCTAACATCTTGGTGAATACCCCTATAACAGCGAGCTCCAGCATACCAATAGTAATAATACCTACAATTAAATCATAGATGTTTTCAGGGGACACAGGACTACAGGTCCACCTTCTTACACAAATACCATCAGTGATTCATCTTGGGGCCTGGTCATACACAGCACCCTGCTGTTTGAGGTTAGTAGGCACAACAGCAGGTCACAATATTATTAGTGCTGGATCCGTCCCGAGATGGGTCACCTTGTCGTTAGTGGGATGGCTTCAGTACTTTTTTGCAAAAAAGGTATGTACCAAGTACCCTGTGTTTTTTAAGTACTTAGTTTTTACCTATTTATTGCAAGGTATTTGGACACCACACAGATACTTTTTTGTTTTATTGTTCTTTAGTCGGTTTACACCTTCAGACATAGCTGCTATCAACAGGAAGTGTAATGCTCACTTCCTGTTGATAACCCCTAAGTCCAAAGGCATGGCAAGAGAGAAGGTGGTGGTGATTGAACGCGGAGCTCACGTGACATAACAATGTCATGTGAGCACCAAGCCACAGTTACCAACAGCACAGGAGGTGAGTACAGGGCTTTTTATTTTAACTAGGAGAAACAAGTTGATTCAGAAGAGGTTGTCCTAGTAGTGGACAACCCCTTTAATAAAACAGTAAATATGCACTGATGATGGATTCTATCTGATGACCATATCCTTCTTTAATCAATTGTTTTGGTCATATGTTTTTTAAATATTTAATAATAATAATAATAAAGCTTTATTTATATAGCGCCAACATATTCCGCAGCGCTTTACAATGTAGGGTTAGAGTACAGAAAATATAATACAGTAAGTAATTACAGTAGAGAACAAAAACAGTACAATAATTGGATACAAAACAATAGGCATAGAATCAATGTAAAAAGAAAATACAATAAATAAAGCAAGAAATGAAGGTGACCCTGCTCAAAAGAGCTTACAATCTACGACGGGATAGGGGTTGCACAAGGTACAGGGGCTTATTGCACTGATGGTCCAGGCATCTTGAGGAAATGGGGCATAGAGATAAGCTTACATGGATGGTCATTGTACAATCTGTGTAGACCTTTTTTGGTTTTGTTGAGTTTATAGAAGAGTAATATCCAGAGGGATAGCCCATTCACTGTCTACAGTACAAAGGACTTCTATTAGGGAGTATGATAGGCCGCCTTAAAAAGATACGTTTTTAGGGATCGTCTGAAGCCATGCAAGTTGTGGATAGTCCTGATTTCTTGGGGTAAAGCATTCCAGAGTTTTGGTGCAGCTCTAGAGAAGTCTTGGAGCCGGGAGTGGGAGGATCGGATTAGTACAGATGTCAGTCGAAGGTCATTTGAGGAACGTAGAGAACGGGTGGGGTGATAGACAGAGATGAGGGAGGAGAGGTAGGGGGGTGCTGCACTGTGAAGAGCTTTGTGGGTGAGAACAAGCAATTTGAATTTGATCCTGTAGTATTTAAATATTGTAAATATGTAAATATTTAGATGTTTGTTAATCTCTCATACATGAAAATAATATTCTGTTTACATATCTTAACTGGTTATACTTCAATATCAAAAGTGTTTGGGGGAAACCTGTCTTGCAATATGAAAGTTTTACAGGGTCCCCAATTCCAATCAGGCAAAATACTGAAGAAAAGGTTATAAAACCTTAAAATCCTAGAGGACCAGGTAAGATGCATATTTACTTTGACAGATTGTAAACTCAAAGTGGAGTCTATAAATGTTGCCTCTAGGTCTGAAAAATGTTGAATGCAAAGTCACAGGATAAGTCGTTTAACCCTTTTCTGGTAAGTCACCATCCATCTGATAAATGTGTCTTGAGATCTGTCAAGCTCATAATGCTAAATCTCTTCAATCAGTTTCAGAGCTTGATGCTAAATCAATGGTTAGCGATAGAAGATTATCTTTGATAGTTGTCTGGATGACTTGCTCCATCAAGTAAAATGTAACCATGAACAAGGATATAATTTGACCATTCAAAAGATAGTCAAGGAACAGAAGGGAAATGCTTTCATCATCTGTGGAAAATGCAAAGAAGGTTATACGTCAATCCTCTGAACTACTCAGCCGAAGACTGTAGGATTAATGAGCAGTAATGTATTGTTTCCATTTTTTATAATGTGCAGTGACCTAAATTTTCAGAAGGTTTCTGAACTCTAATATTTTTTTTCTGAATAAAGTTTCTACAGTTATCAGTTCAAAGTTATCATTTCTGTAATTGATACGCCATGACTTCAAGAAAAAACTAAAGTAAAGGATTCACTGAGCAGTTTTTCAAGTGTTTAGTCAGTGACACTGTGCAAAATACTGAAAATAGAAAAAAAAATGATTCACTTCAAGGTGATACAACAACTGTACTTCAGTCACAATGGAAAGATATGGTTCTAAATTGTTGTACAGCGGGCACTGAAAGACTATATTGATGTTTGCGTGTTTGCCTTGTACCCTCATGTTGGCATCCAAAAATGAATCCATCAGATCTATCTTATACATAGACCAGAAGTATAATACCTGGAATTAGTTCAAGTCTATCCAAAAATGGTCATTGAATACAATTAGTGGTTTACCGGATGTTGCCCTCTGGCCAGCTGGACCTTTCTCCAGGGTGTAGGGAGATTGGGTCCCATCTCGCCACCGACGTCCCCTAGTGCCCCGCTCTCATACTTACCAGGACCAAGCTCCCGCGATGCTCCCTCTTGCTGCAGCGGCTTCCCAGCCTCTCTCTTCCATCTCCTCACTTCCGGGTAGCGGGGAGAGCGAACATAGAGTGCGCGCGCGCCGCTGCTCTAAGATTTAAAGGACCAGTGTATCATTTTGCTGAATTAATTCTCAGCCAATCGCTGAGAGACCGGTGCATACATAAGGCCCTCACTTCTTTTGGGAGGTGCCTGGGCAACTTTGTTTGTAGCGTAGAAGCCAGTTTCAGGTCCTTTTCCAGCACTTGCCTCTTGGCTTGTTTTTTCTGATGTGCTAACGTGCCTTGTTCATGCTTACAGTTCTGGATCCCTGTCTGCCTTATCTATCCGAACCTCCTTGGTTGTACCAGGACAATCCCTGTATAAGGGTCCGCTTCTTGATGCTTGGGGGATTGTTCTGTTATATTTTCAATAAAGTCTACTCCTTTATCTGACGTCCTTGCCCGGCTAGTTTCTGGTATCAGCTTCCACAGTATTTCTGTGGTTAAGTGGGTTCACTGTTTAGCTTCGTCTGCATTGGCATGACACTGGATAGTCTTATCAAACCATGGACAAATACCATTTGCAACCATTTCTGGTAGGGTGTCAACAATGGTGAACACAAGACTAGTTTTACAAAGAAAGGGGGAACATCACTACTAAAACATATAATCAAAATCATTACCAAAACTGTAGTCATGTAGAGCTGATAATATCAGCTGAAAATAATTTTATAGCTGACTATAAACACATGGCTTTTTGCTAAATTGAATACGGTAAATAGTTTGCAGTCGATTCCACAGTTGGACACAGGTGTGTAAAACCTCATTAGAAATTGTCACACAGATCCTTCAGAGACTTAATATAGCTAAATCTAAAATCATAGAACTAAGAGAATCCATTTAGCTTTAACGGCATGAAAGCAGCCAACAAAACTTACCATCCTAGCATACAATAACAACACAAGCATACAGCATGCTACTGTCCCGGTCAAGCCCGTGGTATTAAAATAATAAAATTAATTGCCCCAAAAGGTATACATGTTTGTTATTTAAAAACTGGTATCGGCCTGATGGATTCACTGCAAGACATGACAGCTCTGGACGATGTCATCTTTCTCACCAGTTCAGGGGCTGAGGGTGTTTCAGATCCATAAGACTGCGTTCACACGCGGCGTAATTGCCGGGTTTTTTTGCAAGCGCGTTTTTTCACATACTGCATTTTTTTTACCACCGCTTAACACGTGATGAATCCTGTGTTCCTCCCTCCATGTGTCATGTCGGGGCTGAAGTTTTCCTTTCCCAGTGTATTTACATGCATGCAGGCATGGGGGACAGGGATGATCGGGTGGCACCAGGGGGCTGCGGGAGCAGCAGCCGTTCATCGCCTGGCAATGTCGGTGTGGGAGTTGTAAACACAGCTGATCTGACAGCTGATTCAGGTCATTGAACCTGATATTGATCATCTGATCGGTTTGCCAACAAGCAAGTCAATCAGATGATATTGGATCCGGATTGGACGTCGTGGGACCCTTGAACCTGGACTACGTCGGAGGGGGTGGCGTTCTTTTCTTTAATAGAGATGGAGTCCCTAACTGTGTTCTGTTTTATTTCTAATAAAAATATTTTTTCTCTGTGTTGCGTTTTTTTTCTATATGATTACTAGAAATTCATGGTGGTCATGTCTAATATTGGCATGACCCCATGAATTTTGTGCTTAGGGCCAGCTGATAATACAAAGCAGGCCCTTATCCCTTTATTATCCAATGAGCAACCGCATCAGGGCACTGGATGAGTCTGGTACAGCTCCAAAAGATGGCGCTTCTATGTACGCGCCATTTTTTGGGGCGGCTTCGGACTGTAATTCGCAGCGGGGGGGGGAAGGCAGAAAGCTTGGGACACCCGCACTGCTGATTCTAGCCCCCAGCTGCCTATTTGTACCTAGCTGGTCCCAAAAATAGTGCGAAGCCCACGTCAAATTGATTAAAATTATTTCATGAAATAATTAAAGAAAAGAGCTTCCCTATATTTCTGGTTCCCAGCCGGGTACAAATAGGCAGCTGGGGGGTGGGGGCAGCCTGTACCTGCCTGCTGTACCTGGCTCGCATACAAAAATATGGCAAAGCCCATGTAAAATTTTTTTTTTTTAATAATTCATAAAAAATATATAAATAAAAACACAAACAAATTTAGGGACTGCTTCTTTATTAACCCCTCAACCCTCATGTCTGTGCTGAACACTCTCGGCTCTGCTACATCAGAGACCAAGGGGACGAACAAAACTATTATCCCCATGGTCCCTCAAGGAGAGCCAAATGTCTGAGTTACCCCCCCTCACGATGCCGCAGCGCTCCAGGCTCTACTTGTGTACTGTGGAACAGTCTATGGATTCGGACAATGCAAGTGTATGAGTGCGATGTAAACATTGCACACCATATGCACAGCACACTGACAGCTATTTTAGCATGGACATTTCCATGCATTAAAATGTTATAAAAGATAGACAGACAGATAGATAGATAGCAGGGGTGGACTGGGCTGGGTTGCAGGGAGGCATTTGCCCCCCAGGCCGGAGGATTATTTACAGTTTAGGGCCGCCCATCCGCCCTGAAACTGAAATAATTAAGCCGGGTAGCTCGGGAGAGCGGCCACCTGCCGAAGTGGTGCGGCCGCACTCACGAGAAGATTGACAGGAGAGGGGTCAGAGAAGAGGTGATGGGGGGGCCCCAATCTCCTCCGGGCCGTGCACCCCCACCTCTTCTGTAGGTCCTATTTCCAGTCAATCTTTCTGGGCCCCGTCCCCTCATCTCTTCTGTGGGTCCCGGAATTATTTGCACAGCATGGGAGCCAGCAAAATGTGAAGAATGGAGCTGCTGCAGGCAGCTGCTGGTGGTGAATGGTGAGTAGTGTGTGTGTGTGTGGAGGGGTGCTGGCTGGCTCTGTGGCTGTGTCTGTGTGTGTGTGTGTGTGTGTGAAGGGGGGCTGGCTCTGTGTCTGTGTCTGTGTGTGTGTGGAGGGGGGCTGACTGGCTCTGTGGCTGTGTCTGTGTGTGGAGGGGGCTGCCTGGCTCTGTGGCTGTGTCTGTGTGTGGAGGGGGGCTGGCTGGCTCTGTGGCTGTGTCTGTGTGTGTGTGTAGGTCCTATTTCCAGTCAATCTCTCTGGGCCCCGCCCCCTCATCTCTTCTGTGGGTCACGGAATTATTTGCACAGCACGGGAGCCAGCAAAATATGAAGAATGGAGCTGCTGCAGGCAGCTGCTGGTGGTGAATGGTGAGTAGTGTGTGTGTGTGTGTGGAGGGGGGCTGGCTGGCTCTGTGGCTGTGTCTGTGTGTGTGTGGAGGGTGGCTGGCTGGCTCTGTGGCTGTGTATGTGTGTGTGGAGGGCGGCTGGCTGGCTCTGTGGCTATGTGTGTGTGTGACTGGCTGACTGTGTGGCTGGATGTGTGGCTAGCTGTGTGTGTGACTGGCTGACTGTGTGGCTGGCTTTGGCTGTGTGTGTGTGGCTGGTTGACTGTGTCTCTGGCTTTGGCTGTGTATGTGTGTCTGGCTGTGTGTCTGTGTGTGGCTGGCTGTGTGTGCATGTGTGTGGCTGGCTGACTGTGTGGCTGGCTTTGGCTGTGTGTGTGTGTGGCTGGCTGACTGTGTCTCTGGCTTTGGCTGTGTATGTGTGTCTGGCTGTGTGTCTGTGTGTGGCTGGCTGTGTGTGCATGTGTGTGGCTGGCTGACTGTGTGGCTGGCTGTGTGTGAGTGGCTGGCTGACTGTGTGGCTGGCTTTGGCTGTGTGTGTGGCTGGCTGACTGTGTGGCTGGCTTTGGCTGTGTGTATGGCTGGCAACTGTGTGGCTGGCTTTGGCTGTGGCTGGCTGTGTGGCTGGTTTTGGCTGTGTGTGTGGCTAGCTGGCTGTGTGTGTGTGGCTGGCTGTGTGTCTGTGTGTGGCTGGCTGTGTGTGCATGTGTGTGGCTGGCTGACTATATGGCTGGGTCTGTGTGTGTGTGTGTGTGTGTGTGGTGGCTGACTGTGTAGTTGGCTGTGTGTGGCTGGCTGTGGGGCTGGCTTTGGCTGTGTGTGTGGCTGGCAACTGTGTGGCTGGCTTTGGCTGTGTGTGTGGCTGGCAACTGTGTGGCTGGCTTTGGCTGTGGCTGGCTGTGTGGCTGGCTGACTGTGTGGCTGACTTTGGCTGTGTGTGTGTGGCTGGCTGTGTGTGGCTGACTATGGCTCTGTGTCTGTGTGTGGCTGGCTGTGGATGAGTGCGTATGTGGCTGGCTTTGCGTGGCTGTGTGGCTGGTGGTTGTCTGTGTGGCTGGCTGTGTGTCTGTGTGTGTGGCCAGATGTGTCTGTGTGTGGCTAGATGTGTCTAGGTGTGGCTAGATGTGTCTGTGTGTGGCTGGCTGTGTCTGTGTGTGGCTGGCTGTGTCTCTGTGTGGCTTATCTCTGTAGTGAGCTCAGTTCTGCTATCTTATCTCTGTAGTAAGCTCGGTTCTGTTCTCTTATCTCTGTAGTAAACTTGGTTCTGCTCTCTTATCTCTGTAGTAAGCTCGGTTCTGTTCCCTTATTACTGTAGTAAGCTGGGTTCTGTTCTCTTATCTCTGTAGTGAGCTCGGTTCTGCTCTCATATCTCTGTAGTAAGCTCGGTTCTGTTCCCTTATTTCTGTAGTAAGCTCGGTTCTGTTCTATTATCTCTGTAGTAAACTTGGTTCTGCTCTCTTATCTCTGTAGTAAGTTTGATTCTGTTATCTTATCTCTGTAGGAAGCTCAGTTCTGCTCCCTTATCTCTGCAGTAAATTTGGTTCTGTTATCCTATCTGTGTAGTAAGCTCAGTTCTGCTCCCTTATCTCTGTAGTAAGCTCGGTTCTGTTCCCTTATCTCTGTAGTAAGCTCCGCTCTGGTCCCTTATCTCTGTAGTAAGCTCAGTTCTGTTCTTTTATCTCTGTAGTAAGCTCGATTCTGTTCCCTTATCTCTGTAGTAAGCTCAGTTCTGCTCCCTTATCTCTGTAGTGAGCTCGGTTCTGTTCTCTTATCTCTGTAGTAAGTTTGATTCTCTTATCTTATATATGTTGTAAGGTCAGTTCTGTTCTCTTATCTCTGTAGTAAGCTTGGTTCTGTTCCCTTATCTCTGTAGTAAGCTCAGTTCTGCTCCCTTATCTCTGTAGTAAACTCGGTTCTGTTATCTTATCTGTGTAGTAAGCTCAGTTCTGCTCCCTTATCTCTGTAGTAAGCTCGGTTCTGTTCCCTTATCTCTGTAGTAAGCTCGGCTTTGGTCCCTTATCTCTGTAGTAAGCTCAGTTCTGCTCCCTTATCTCTGTAGTAAGCTCAGTTCTGCTGCCTTATCTCTGTAGTAAGCTCAGTTCTGTTCTCTTATCTCTGTAGTAAGCTCAGTTCTGTTCCCTTATCTCTGTAGTAAGCTCGGTCTTCTCTCTTATCTCTGTAGTAAGCTCGGTTCTGCTCTCTTATCTCTGTAGTAAGCTTGGTTCTGCTCCCTTATTTCTGTAGTAAGCTCGGTTCTGCTCTCTTATCTCTGTAGTAAGCTTGGTTCTGTCCCTTATCTCTGTAGTAAGCTCGGTTCTGCTCCCTTATTTCTGTAGTAGCTCGTTCTGCTCCCTTATCTCTGTAGTAAGCTTGGTTCTGTTCCCTTATCTCTGTAGTAAGCTTGGTTCTGCTCCCTTATTTCTGTAGTAAGCTCGGTTCTGCTCTCTTATCTCTGTAGTAAGCTTGGTTCTGTTCCCTTATCTCTGTAGTAAGCTTGGTTCTGCTCCCTTATTTCTGTAGTAAGCTCGGTTCTGCTCTCTTATCTCTGTAGTAAGCTCAGTTCTGCCCCCTTATCTACTATATGTATATATATGTATCAGCCTTTAATCTTTTTAATCTTTTACTCTGCTGCTTTAATGTAGCGGCCAGTGATAAACTGGCCAAAGGTGGGCCGCCGCCGAAACTCATGGGCCACTACCTTGTGATTGCCCCAGGCTGAAATGTGCCAGCCAACCCCTGATAGATAGGATAGATAGATAGATAGATAGATAGATAGATAGATAGATAGAAAACAAAAAATCACAGCTGCACTCAGTCTAACCAACAAGTGTGTGCTGACAAGCAATAATGGTTTGAGAAAAAAATTAAAAAACATCAGTTTTTTCTGAAAAACTCAGTACTCACTTCTGTTATTAAAAGCCGGGGCTCTTGGTACACTCATTGGCCAATGTATGCCTGCCCTCCGGCCACTTCTCGGCGGCCCCGGGGTCCGGAGGGTCCTAACGCTGACATCCCTGCCAGATCCTTGTCCGTGGACTCCCTGGTCCTTCTGACCTCATCCTGATCCCTGAGCACCTGGGGTCGGCGGGGGTGCAATCTGCAGCTGGGTGGAGCCAGCTACTCCACCTCGTCTAGTATATATCAGAACAAAAAACTGCAAAGCACTCGTTACACTATGCGAAAGGTGCAGAGCTGTGCTGCTGGATCAACATGCAACAAAAAACAAAAAATCACAGCTGCACTCAGTCTAGCCAACACCGACGGGGAGGCACACATTCCAGGTCTGGTCACCCAACACACGGGCTGGAGGATCAGCAGCACATAGGACCCAGGCTTACCACCCACACACATAGGGGGAAGCCAGACAAGGGACCAAGCTGCCCCCATACAGCCCACAGGGAAGAGAAGCACAGAAGAGAGCCTGAAAGGAATAGAGAAAGTGAAGGCTCTCAGAGAGGAAACCTGGCTGCAGAGGGTTCAGAGAGTGTATGGAGTTAACTGTGTAAAAGAACTGCACTGTAAACTGTTGGAACTGTGGAAGAACTTGTTAGTAAATCCCGGTGAACCCTACTTCAGTCTCCGTGTGTGATTCCCTGCAAACAGAACTTTATTACATCTTTACACCCTGTCAGGAGCAGCCCCGACCAAAGGCGGGCTCATCCATCTAGCTGCAGCACCATCCATCCATCACCCTGGCAGAAGTAAGCAGCAGCGGTGGTCCCCTCACTGACCACAACCCGTGGGTGGCATCACGACAAACCCCTGCAAATATCCCCTTTTACTTGTGGGCTTGGGACACGGTCTGGACCAAGGACTGCCATGATACCCTCCGTGATATCCCAGTATGGTACCGAGTACCCCGTCCCAGTGGGCTCCACAACCTGGCGTCACGAACAGGATGGACCCAGTCCAACAGAACTGGAGCCCGTGTGCCTAAGACTGTTCTGCAAAAATCTGGGCATAATGGCGGCCTTAGGAGCCTGAGGCCATGTGCGGAGGAGGCGTGCCCAGACCCCCTATCGTGGGCTAGCCCGGCCCAGAGCAGGAAAAGAAAGGCCCGCCCTGGCTCCCCTTAACTCGGGGGGAGCCAGCCATCAATCCCAAGGAAGAGCCTCCGCCTCAAACTGCAGTTACCAATGAGAATATGGCGGGAGCTGAGGAAGAAGACGACCAAAGAATGCGGGGTGAGCAACCGGATGGAGTGCAGTCGCCATTGCTGGACACCCAGACGGAAGGAGAGGATGCCAGGCTGAGCGACCAGATTGGGAGACCTAAATTGAGCTCGGGACATGGTCCGGACCAAGGGCTGCCGTGATACCCCGGTCCGGTACCGAGTACCCTGTCCCAGTGGGCTCAACAGAGCCATTTCCAGGTGCTTTAACAAGCTCTTCCAGTGGCCCTGGTGGTAGTGCCATGCTGGGTAAAAAGGGGTTAATACTAGTTTGTATTGCCAGCTGGTATAATCCCTAAGATTCCTAATTTCAGGCCAAGTTACATTATGGAGAGAGGCAGAGTGGGAAGGATTATTATGAAGAGGGGCAGTGTGAGAGAATATATTGGAAAGGAGCAGCACACAGAGCAGTTCCTCACTCTGGCATGACATATAGATGATTAAACTCCTGCAGTCTGGCCATGTCTCACTACAGCCAGGTGGAGACTCTCCAGATACAAAAGAATATAGCAGTGCTGGATGTGTTGCAAGGGGCAGCTCGTGAGACAATCTGACACACTGGGAGGAGGAGAACGGTGCTCGTAGTGAGTAGGGCGGTACTTACCATCTGTGTGAGTCAGCCACATGACAATATGTATAAGAAGTTAAAATAAACTACCGATTGTCCATTGTTGTAAAAAAAAAAAAAAAATTTTTAAATGAAACTTCAAAATTCTAAGCAAAATACTTTTATATACAATCTGAAAACCAAATATATGTCTGGTCAGTGCATCATTCTAAAGTGCAGCATTCGAAGTATGATATAATGAATTACACCAGAAATAACATGATGTACCTAGTCACCTCACATCATTGCTCTCTGATAATCATCTAATCATCATCTCCATCTCCATCTCCCCACAGGTATGTCACTCGCTGCAATGCTCTGTATAATCCTCTATACTTATAATTTGGAGGTACTGGAGCTAACCAATTGGTGTCAACTAACCCACTAGGGTAGTTGTGGTAGCTGCTGGGCAGGGCCGGACTGGGACCAGAAGCAGCCCTGGAAAACAAACCCCACCAGCCCACACACTATATCACCCATTAGCCCCGATCATTGAAGTTTGCTTTTAAAGAGAACCTGTCACTTCCATTAAGCCCCCCCAGGCTATCACTACCTGCCCCTGCATCTTCCTATTACTTCTCTAACTATCCTTTCTGTGCTAAATGTGCCCTGTGTCTGCGTAATAAAAGCTTTTTCTCACTCAAGCGCATCATTTCCGGCACTCCGCAGGCTGGACTTCAGGCTGCACAGTACGCATGCTCTACAAAGCACATTACGTCAACTCATCTGTGATGATATCTGTGATGAGCTAACATAATATGCTCCACAGAGCATGCGCAATGCGCAGCTCTGTGGATGAGTACTGGAAATTACAACACTCGGCGTCATACCCACCATTCTGCAGAGCGGAGCTAGCCAGGCTGGGGCCGGGGGTGCACATTTGGATGTCAACATCACGCCCATCGGAGCATGATAGACTATACAGGAGGCGGCCATGGGACACAGAGAGAACGCCCAGGGGGTCTAGCAATGGTAGCCCCCTGTTCATTATCATACTAATGAGTGAGTGATAAAAAGCTTTTATTACACAGTCACAGGGCACATTTAGCACAGAAAGGGATAGTTACAGTAGTAATAGGAAGGTGCAGGGACAGGTAGTGATAGTCTGGGGGCTTTATGGAGCGGACAGATTCCCTTTAAGTTGCCGTGGCCTCATCACTTTCTTAAAGGAGTTATTTGAAGAGCCACATGTGAATGGTGCAGCAGAGTGTACAATCTACCACATCTCCATTCACATGGTGATCCACAAAGCCACATTTCTCAGGATTGTGGAGTCCCAGCAGTCAGATACACAGTGAAGGGAAAGTCATCACCTGTACAGAAAGGAAGTGATGACTCCATATTAGGGATAATCAAATTAAGCAACATTTAAATGCTGAAAATCAAAGTTCAAAACCACCTCTCTGAAAAAAGGACAGGAGAAGTGGTACTGTACAGTGTATATATATACAGAATAATACAGATACTGAGGATTACACCCAGTATACAGCACAGGAGAAGTGGTATTGTGCAGTGTATATATACAGAATAATACAGATACTGAGGATTACACCCAGTATAAAGGACAGGAGAAGTGGTACTGTACAGTGTATATATACAAAATAATACAGATACTGAGGATTACACCCAGTATACAGGACAGGAGAAGTGGTACTGTGCAGTGTATATATACAAAACAATACAGATACTGAGGATTACACCCAGTATACAGGACAGGAGAAGTGGTACTGTGCAGTGTATATATACAGAATAATACAGAGACTGAGGATTACACCCAGTATACAGGACAGGAGAAGTGGTACTGTGCAGTGTATATATACAGAATAATACAGGTACTGAGGATTACACCCAGTATACAGGACAGGAGAAGTGGTACTGTGCAGTGTATATATACAGAATAATACAGGTACTGAGGATTACACCCAGTATACAGGACAGGAGAAGTGGTACTGTGCAGTGTATATATACAGAATAATACAGGTACTGAGGATTACACCCAGTATACAGGACAGGAGAAGTGGTACTGTGCAGTGTATATATACAGAATAATACAGATACTGAGGATTACACCCAGTATACAGGACAGGAGAAGTGGTACTGTGCAGTGTATATATATATAGAATAATACAGATACTGAGGATTACATCCAGTATACAGGGCAGGAGAAGTGGTACTGTGCAGTGTATATATACAGAATAATACAGATACTGAGGATTACACCCAGTATACAGGACAGGAGAAGTGGTACTGTGCAGTGTATATATAGAGAATAATACAGATACTGAGGATTACACCCAGTATACAGGACAGGAGAAGTGGTACTGTGCAGTGTATATATACAGAATAATACAGATACTGAGGATTACACCCAGTATACAGGACAGGAGAAGTGGTACTGTGCAGTGTATATATAGAGAATAATAGAGATACTGAGGATTACACACAGTATACAGGACAGGAGAAGTGGTACTGTGCAGAGTATATATACAGAATAATACAGATACTGAGGATTACACACATACGCACATGCAGCCTGCCCTCTCACACACACACACACACACACACACACACACGTAGCAGCCTGCCACAGCCCCCACACACATGCACCAGCCTACCCAGTCAACCACACAAATGTAGCAGCCTGATCCAGCCCCCACACACATGCAGCAGTCTGTCTCGGCCCCCCACACACACATGTAGCAGTCTGCCCCAGCCCCCACACACACGTAGCAGCCTGCCCTGGCCCCTACACACACAGCTGCCTGACCCGGCCCCCACATGCACGTAGCTGCCTGCCTCAGCCCCCACTCGCACGTAGCGCCTGCCCAGGACCCCACACGCATGTAACAGCCTGCCCCGGCCCCACACACATGCAACAGCCTGCCCTGACCAAAACACACAGAAGCCAGTCCTCACACACACACAGCAAACAGCCTGTCCTCAAACACACACATGCAGCCTGTCCTCACACACAGACACACACACAGCGGCCTGTCCTCACACACACTCACACATACACACACAGCAGCCTGTCCTCACACACACTCACACATACACACAGCGACCTGTCCTCACACACACACAAATACACACACAACAGCCTGTCTCAAACACACTCACACATACACGGCAGCCTGTCCTCACACACAGACACACAAATACACAAAGCGGCCTCTCACACACACTCACACACACACAGTGGCCTGTCCTCACACGCACTCACACATACACACACAGCGGCCTGTACTCACACACACTAACATACACACACAGCGGCCTGTCCTCACACATACACACACAGCGGCCTGTACTCACACACTCACACATACACACACAGCGGCCTGTACTCACACACACTCACACATACACACACAGCGGCCTGTCCTCACACATACACACACAGCGGCCTGTACTCACACACACTCACACATACACACACGGCGGCCTGTCCTCACACATACACACATAGCGGCCTGTCCTCACACACACTCACACATACACACACAGCGGCCTGTCCTCACACATACACACACAGCGGCCTGTACTCACACATACACACACAGCGGCCTGTCCTCACACATACACACACAGCGGCCTGTACTCACACACACTCACACATACACACACAGCGGCCTGTACTCACACACACACATACACACACAGCGGCCTGTCCTCACACATACACACACAGCGGCCTGTACTCACACACACTCACACATACACACACAGCGGCCTGTACTCACACACACTCACACATACACACACAGCGGCCTGTCCTCACACATACACACACAGCGGCCTGTACTCACACATACACACACAGCGGCCTGTCCTCACACACACTCACACATACACACACAGCAGCCTGTCCTCACACGCACTCACACATACACGCACAGCGGCCTGTACTCACACACACTCACACATACACACACAGCGGCCTGTCCTCACACATACACACACAGCGGCCTGTACTCACACACACTCACACATACACACACAGCGGCCTGTCCTCACACACACTCACACATACACACACAGCGGCCTGTCCTCACACACACTCACACACACACAGTGGCCTGTCCTCACACGCACTCACACATACAAAGCGGCCTGTCCTCACACACAGACACACATACACACACAGCGGCCTGTCTCACACACAGACACACATACACACACAGCGGCCTGTCTCACACACAGACACACATACACGCACAGTGGCCTGTCTCACACACAGACACACATACACACACAGCGGCCTGTCTCACACACAGACACACATACACACACAGCGGCCTGTCTCACACACAGACACACATACACAGCAGAGTGTCTCATACACACTCACACATGCACAACAGCCTGTCCTCACACACATACAAACAAATACACACACAACAGACTGTCCTCACACACAGACACACAAACACACACAGCGCCTGCCCTCGCACACAGACATACAAACACACAGCAGCATGTCTCACACACAGACACACAAATACACACGCAGCTGCCTGTCTTACACACACACACACACACACACAAATACACACACAGCAGTCTGCCCTGCCCCACCCCCACCCCACACATCTCAGGTCAGACAGATAAAAGTGAAAGTATCTTGCCTTAGCTTTGCTTGTTGTCCCGCACTGCAGCCCCCGGGTCCGCAGCTGGGACAGATCACAGGAGGAGTGAGGAGGCGACTCAGTCTATGACTGTGACAGTCACAGGCTGCTGACTGCTGCCTGCAGGCCAGCTCCACTGCCTGCACACGGGCCCACTTGGTAATAGCCTGGGTGGCTGCGATCTGTTTCTTGGGCGGGAGAGCAGAGTGTGTGCTCTCTCCGCCCACAAAGAACGTGCTATACAGCCTGCGCTCTCCTTAAGAGCCGCTGTCAGGGCTGCCCGCCCGCCTACTGGTGTGAGTCTGTGTGCCAAGAGGTAGCGGCCGGCGTCCTTCACTAGACCCGGCATGTCGGCGGGTGGCGGGCGGCCGCTGCAAAATCATTGAAAAGTTGGCCTGCGGCTGGAGGAGCGGGCACTGTGGCCTCACCCACTCCACAACCACCGGCCCATCGGGAGAAGTCCAGAATCTCCCGCCTGTCAGTCCGGGCCTGCTGCTGGGGATCAATGAGTGAAACCCGTGCTCGCTTGTTTAACTAGGTGTAGTTTTAGTATTAGAGAAGGTGTAATGATCTAGCGCATTCCAAGCTTGTATGGTTTGAAAAATGTATTTCTATCAGAATTATATTGTCAGATATAAAATTTGAAATAAGTTTCAAAAATAAAAATAAAAAATTTTAAAATAAAGTTAAAACTGTCCAGGCTCTTTTATTAAACTAATTAAAGTGCCTATACTAATATCCAAACCAGGATTGTTCTTTCCTCTGCTTGTTGCTGTGAATCAAACTCGACTTCAGGCTGGGATGATAAGTTGTACCTTGTGTTATTATTGCTTAAAGACTAATTTCTATAACGTAAATAGATAGCGCCCATTAGTTCCATTTAATGGTAGTATTACCTTATGTGTTTTACAGTGGCAGGACGAACTTTACCTACACAGGGGTATCTATAGTGCTTGGTGTTGAGTTACTCTTCTGGGGTTTGGAGTCCTCGCTTTTTGCCTCTAGGTGTCGCTCTTTCTTCCTCCTTAAATACACAGATAAAGTTGGATTTTGTAAGTTCATGGTGCTAGAACATTCCAACAAGAAGGGAAGGGGGTTACCTTTTGTGTGGTGCTGATTAAGATATTCCGGAATTGAGTATTCGCTTTGTGTCTCCAAATATGACCCTGCTGCCTGGTTCTAGAGTGAATACATCTGGTTATTAATATATTGGGTTTTTCTTTTTTAGTCTATCATTCTCTAACGGCTGGATGCTGTGTAATACTGAGGTGGGTTACCTTTTTGGTAATGCAAAGTGATAGACACACTTGCTTCTTGTATGCAATTCCACTTTTTGTGATTTCTGTGGATATATATAATGGTCCTAATTAGGTAATTCTTGTAGTCGTTCAGTCAATGCACGGTTAAATAGGTATCACTTCTCCTAAACCTGCGATTAACTTGCAGAAAAATGCTTAAACTACTCACTCGCTTGCAGTGACTGTCTTTGGTCTCCCTCTGTTTCCTCCTGGGCTCCTGCAGTGTCTGGGTGGCCCGGAGTGGTTCGCATGGGGCCCTGGCCACAGGCACAGTGTCCCTCTTCCGGGTGAGGTTGTTACTCAGCGTGTGCTCTTCCAGGAAGTGCGTCACCTGCTGGAGCTGTCAGGGGTCTTTGTCGGGTTGGAGGTCACGTGAGTCACTGGGCGGTGCTGAGCAGTGTCTGATTGTGAGTGGAGTGGGCGGGGTCAACGCGTTTTGTTCACTATCAGTGATTTCTTCACAGAAACCACTACTAAAGGATAAAATCCTCCTCTAGCTATCACAGGACCTGATGATCCCTAGGTGCAAATTCTAAAAAAGACAGGTACCATTAGTATCTCTCTATTTCTACACTGATCGGACACTATCAATAAATGCGATTTCCATTCTCCCAATCACATATAGTCTCTCATAAGTCTCCCATAATCCTCCCTATCACTATGGATAACATATGGAAACCTCTATACCATACACTTCCAAGTATATGACGGATATGTGTAATACATTAAGTGTTGACTATGCACAACACTTTATTTGCGTGTACATTTTGTATATATTGTATATTTGTTCACTCCACTGTTTTTGTATTTCACAGCGATAATTTGATAAAGATCACGGGATGTGATCGAAAAGTCAGCCAGATCGCAAATTGTCTTTATGCACTAAGGAAAATAAACACATATCTTCACCTTGAAAAAACTTTTGAGTGTGCAGTGTTCTTTAAACTATATCATGCATTTGCCATACTGTTATGAATTTGATGTGCCCCAGGGCCGTGGGGTACTCTGAACTGGGCTGTGGTGTCTCTAGGGAGTCACAGGGGTCGAGACACGGTTCCGGACCATGGGTTCAGCTTCAAAGGGTTCTTAGGGAACTATAGAAAGGATTATTCGTGATTCCACCTGTGGCTTGTGGCTATGAGTAGCCACCACTACTGCAGAACCTCTGGGGATGATGGACAGGCAGCTGAGATGTAGTGGCTCCCCACAGGTGGAGTGGATCCCCAGGGCAGTAGATGGGGATAGGGTATAGGGTGCAGGATGGATGGCGCGAAGTAACCGACAGACTCACGTTTTGTTGGTTCCTCAGGTCCTTCACTGGTGATACTGGCACAAGGACAGATGATGTTACTTGAATTCGGCAACTTGAGAGCAACTTGAGGTTCTCCTCATCTGGCAAGTTCTGAGGCTTCCTTGCTGCGCTTTCTTAGCAGGACCCTGCTGCTGCTAAAACTGAGTTGTGGCCCTCTCTCCTGCAGTGTTCCGTATGACAGGCAGCTCGAGTCCTTCTCTGGCCCCACTTCTCTGGTAACTGCTCCTGGGCTCTTCACGCTGCTTTGCCTCTGGGCACTTTGTTGCGGATGGGGAACTTGAAATCCCCCACTCTCCGGACATTAGGCACTGCACAGCCTCGGACTCCGGTGTCCGCTTCTTGGAGCTTATTCCTCTAGAGTGAGCTTGACATCCCTCTTCTCCCCAGGCTCTCCTCCACTCCCTCAGACCCTCGGTTACAGGTCACTCAAGCTAGGCTTTAGCTTCCTGGGACGAGCTTAGCACTGCTCCAGTCCACAGGATGTCTTCCTCAGTCCTCCTAGGAACTGAACTGACTAACTCCGCCTTAGACCAGAATTTATAGGGGAGCTACCCTGAATCTGGGCTTAGATTTCCCCCCTCAGGCCTGGAGCCAGAAACATTTCGTGTGCTTTGGTTTTGGCTGGTGTGCATGTGGCGCCACTCTGGGTAAACTGCTACCAGGGGTACTGCACTTCTGCGGTCAGGAAGTGTAGTGCCCCTGTTCTCCAGGTATTGGGATGGTATGGTTGAGCCATAACAACACAACACACATAGTGATGGGCCCCTGAGACAATGCGTGGACCTTGAGGGAGGACCCAGGTCACAAATGGGGGACGGGACAGTGTTAGACGAGCAGTTAGTTCAGTTTAGCAGAGGAGCGAGTAACATCAACTCACTGAGGAGTAGTAGACGGGAGTGTAGAGATGGTGTGGTGCCGGCTCCCGCGGGTTGATGCTACACCACCATGCTCGCCCGCGGGAGTGAGAGAACTGATCAGTAGAGACGGAGAGAAAAGTCCTAAGGGTGCGGTTGAGGCATCGACCCCCATACGCCTGAATCTGATGAGACAGAAGGGTTCATGGAGGACAGAAGGACCGGCTCTGCAGACGGTGTGTAAGCTTCAAACACGAGCCAAAACTGAAGGCCTCAGACTTCTAACTGGAGCTGTGGCCGAACACCCGACACATCTTGGGGAAGGTGGCGAACTAGCGAGCAGTGCCCGGAAGGGATCCTAATGGTGTCCGGGACACACAGAAGCACCGTGGCTACCAGTACCTGAGCTCTGTGTAGCGGAGGGCGTTGAGAGCCTGGGGGGCAGAGCGATAACCTGTTCACCTCAGATGTCTTATAACGCAAAGAGACGAGACCCAACAGAGACTGTAACACCAAGAAAGTGGAGTAAGGGGCACTAACCGTGGCTTGACTGTACCAACCCGGCTCTGAAGAAAGAGTAAAAGTACAGGAGACTGGCAGACAGCATACCCGGTGGCCATGTTTAACACCTAAGTAAAAGTAACAGAACTGCAGCTGTGGTGTGTGAGACTTTTATTAGCGACGACCATTGGCCATGGAGGCCACCTGAGACATCGAGGCTACTGCAGACCGAGTGACCAGCTTACAAGGTACGAGTCGGGGGAAACTATTATGAACCAATGACTCAGGAGTAACATTCAGATTCCACAGAAGTCGTTGGTGCGATACTGACTGCAATCCCTGACTACACACCGCTACTAGAAGTAGCCATTGGATGTAACTAACCAGACCTAGACACCTCTGCACAGCCGGAGAACTAACAGCTCCTAAAGATGGATGTAGGAAAAGCTATCTTGCCTCAGACCAGAACTCCAAAAGAATAGCAAGCCCCCACAGATATTAACTGGGAAACAAGAGAAAGAAAAACAAACACAGGCAGAGTAAAAGGTTTAGCAAAAGAGGCCAAACTAGCTATATAGGAAAGACAGGATAGAATATTATTGCTGTCAGTATAAAATACTATAAAAAAAACACCAACAGTAGATAGTACAAAAATTACCCTGAGTCACTAAGACTCGGCGCCCTCTATATCTGCAGACTTCTATAAATCAAATGCCAGCAGAACTGGAAATAACAGATAATAGTGAATGGTAAAATTCGTAGGAAGAAAACTTCCTATCTGAAAGCAGATAAATACATATGCAGACTAAATTGCAAACCCACAACTCAGAATAAGACAAAACACAAGCAGAACCTTAAGCACACAAAAGTGTGCCACAAAATATTGAAAAAACATCCACTTAGCTTGCAAAGAAATCCACAGAGCAGAATAAACCAGAGAGATGTGAACTCCTCCAGGAACCACAGACAACTGGCAAGGATTGATCCACTTCAAACCATTATATGCTCCAAGAACCAGATTGGCAATCATCACCATCACCTGTGAAGCCCACACAGTCAGCTGCATCACCAGCAACAGCCACCAGAGGGAGCTCCAATGAATTCACAACATGAAACCACTCCACTGCCCTGGGGAATGTGCTCCGCCTGCGGGGAGCAGGACTATCTAAGCTGCCGGTCATCGTCCCCAGAGGTCCTGCAGCATCGGCAGCCGCCCTGGCTACATACCGAGGTGGCGTCACGGATAGCCCTTATCCCCTCAGACTTTCCCCAATATCTATCCCTTTTATTTAAATGGCACGGCCAGGGCCACGGAGCCGGGTGGCCACCTTGACATTCCCCCAAAAAAGAACTGCAAGAACTACCCCAGTAACGAGTACCCCCGGCCCTGAAGTGGGCGTGTCATGGATACTCTCTGTTGCTCTCAGGTATGACACTACCACCCGGGGGAGATAATGACATTGTCGTATCCAGACTCTGGGGTGCCACAAATTAATTCCTACTCATCTTTCACATTCACTGAATCCCTGTGTACCTGGCACATATTTTTTATTCTGCATGTATCTTCTTACTACCATCACCCCCTTACTTTCTTTTATAACTCTTTGTGTAAGATACATATGTTTTCCCTACAACTTGTTCCTTTGATTAAATGGTCATGAGGAGTCCAGGCACCTCACCCCCACTTTTTCACACCAGATAGCACTTGTATGTGTATATAGTGTGAGGGGTAAGACTAACTTTAGACTGGTCAGTGCATCATTCCAAAGTGCAGCATTCAAAATGTGATATAAAGAATTAGACCAGAATTGGACCAGAAAGGACTTTAAGGTACTGGAACACATTGTTACTGTGAACAATGTTTCAGTTTCTTTTCACTTTCACCTCCATGCTACTTCATTTTATACTAACTCCTCTAATCTCTTTACCATGTAGTGAACTGGTCATCTCTCCCTCCATTCTCCCCACCTATCTCATCTCCTCCTCAGAACTGTTCCTCCTTATACAATCCTTTGTCCCAGACACACATGGCCACATCATGCCCTCTCCTGCTCCCACCTTCTAACGCTCTCTCTGCTTCTCCTCATTGCTGGTGATATCTCCCCAAATCCTGGTCCTCCTCATCACATCCCCACAGTCGTATCTAACCCCCACCCACAATCCTTCACAAATTTTTGCAACCCTAATAACATTATACCCATTAACCTAGCGCCTGCTTTCCCAGGTTCCCTACCTGGAGCCCTATGTAACACACGGTCTGTCTGCATCAGACTTTCATATATCCATGACCTCTTCATCACTAACAAACTCTCCTTCCTTGGCATCATTGATCCCTGGCTCACCACCTCTGACATAGCCTCTCCAGCTGCACTTACTTATGGTAGATTCCATCTTTCTCACACCCCTTGTCCAAACTAAAAGCATGGTGGAGGAGTTGGCCTGCTCATGTCTGATATCTGCTCCTTTACCCCAATTCCACTGCCATTCTCCTTTAATCTCCCCTCATTTGAGGTGCATTTTGTCCACATCTACTTTCCCTCCAACCTCCAGCTGGCAGTCATTTACTGCCCCCCAGGGTACCCCACTGTGGTGCCCCACTGGTCAGGACGCCACGTAGGGTACTGCACCCACAAGAGAGTGTGTAGTATCCCTGTGACCAGGGGACTGGGATGTCAATAGGGGACCCTCATTACACGCATCCGCACACATTAGGTCAGGGAACCATAGGGTTAACCATTGCTAGGAAACCGGTCCTGGTCAGAGGAGCTTAGGTGGGTAGTGGAGAGCGGGAAAGTTAGTGAAAGGAGTTGAAGTCTGGAAGTGAACCCTGCGAGAAGCGCAATAGAGGGCACCTCAGTACAGGTGGCCCGGAGCAAGAAGGGATCCTAGGGTGTTGAGGTCCACCCAAATCCGGACCGGTATGACTCCCGGCCAGAAGGATCCAGTCCGAAACCGGAGGACCGGCTCCAAGGCGGTGCGGGCGTTTATCCACGAGAAGCAGAACCGGAGGGCACAGACGTCTTCAGAAGTCGCTGCCAACGCCCAGCATAACCCCCTAAGGCCCCGTATAGGATCCGGAGGCCTCAAAACAGGAACATACTGTGATGCTTACCATGTATTTAAATATGTTACTCATGTATATACTTTTTTCACCTAGTGTGGGATGTACAGAAAATCCATTTCCCTTTACAAAAGTATCAGGTTCATTATTTTATGAATCAAGTACTTCTATGTATTAATTTCTTATTTGGCAGAATCAGGAGATTTATATCCTAGGTACGCATAGAGGTGTGGCCAAATGTATTGACGAGCCTGAAATTCTATTAGATAATAATCAGTTTTTTCCTGAAAATGATTGTTACAAAAAACTTTGTCAAATGGTTAGGAGGTAGTTTAGTTATTAAAGTGTACGAAAGATCTCTACCAACTTGAGGGATATTTAAAAAGGTGAAAACTTTATTAAATTTCTTTAAAATAGTGTGAAACCCATTACAAAAGGTAAACAATATATACAAATATAAATACAATTATTCTGAACCATGAAAGGATCATATTATATCAAGGACAATGCATAGAATGTTGCATTACTGTTATGTTTGATTCTTTTCTCAGACACTTTTGGCTTTTCTTACAAGATAAAAATAAAAAATACATTTATGGTAATCTTATATAGTGGTCAGTTGATGTCTCATTGACCCCTATATGTAATAAACAATGGGGTATTTTTTATCTCGATAGTGCAGAGTCAAACAGATTTTATTATACAGTTTAGTCCAACTTAACTCAACAAAGACTGGAGAGAAGTTGATGTCCTTGTGCCTTTCAGGATAGGTCCAGATATGTGAACATTAAAATAAGGATTATTACTCCAGGTTTGACGCGTTTCGCCTCTATATTTTGGAAGAGGCTCATCAGAAGAAAAAGGAGCTGGCATACACAGTCTGCCTGTCACTGGAGTTATAGATTATGGACCTCACGAGAAACGTTCTCAATCGAAACACTGGGATTTGGATGCCTGTTGCTTTTGTCCCAGGTGACTACGTACTCCAGACCAGGATATTATATCCCAAGTGATAAATGGGAAAATAGAAGCATCCTGACAACATAAGGGCAGATAGTCATCATCATCAGGTTAGGAGCTGGCTTTCATAACCATTATATCCAGTGCAAACAGAGTCCTGGCTGGAGTCCGTAGTCACCTGGGACAAAAGCAACAGGCATCCAAATCCCAGTGTTTCGATTGAGTACACTGGGGCTGCTGTATACTACCACTCGGGCTGCTGTATACTACCACAGTGGTAGTATACAGCAGCCCCAGTGGTACTATACAGCAGCCCCAGTGGTAGTATATAGCAGCCCCAGTGGTAGTATACAGCAGCCCCAGTGGTAGTATACAGCAGCCCCAGTGGTAGTATACAGCAGCCCCAGTGGTAGTATACAGCAGCCCCAGTGGTAGTATATAGCAGCCCCAGTGGTAGTATACAGCAGCCCCAGTGGTAGTATACAGCAGCCCCAGTGGTAGTATACAGCAGCCCCAGTGGTAGTATACAGCAGCCCCAGTGGTAGTATACAGCAGCCCCAGTGGTAGTATACAGCAGCCCCAGTGGTAGTATACAGCAGCCCCAGTGGTACACAGCAGCCCCCAGGGGGTACACAGCAACCCCCTGGGGGTCCCCAGCAGCCCCCAGGGGGTACCCAGCAGCCCCCAGGGGGTACACAGCAACCCCCTGGGGGTCCCCAGCAGCCCCCAGGGGGTACCCAGCAGCCCCCTGGGGGTACACAGCGGCCCCCAGCAGCCCCCAGGGGGTACACAGCAGCCCCCTGGGGGTACACAGCAGCCCCCAGGGGGTACACAGCAGCCCCCAGGGGGTGCCCAGCAGCCCCCAGGGGGTACCCAGCAGCCCCCTGGGGGTACACAGCGGCCCCAGCAGCCCCCAGGGGGTACACAGCAGCCCCCTGGGGGTACACAGCAGCCCCCAGGGGGTACACAGCGGCCCCCAGGGGGTCCCAAGCAGCCCCCTGGGGGTCCCCAGCAGCCCCCAAATGCTGGCACTCGCCCCCCCTTGCAAGGGCCCCCCCCCCGCTTCTCTTACCATTCCGGACTTCTGATCCGCGCCGCTCCTCGGTGCATCATCCTCGCTGCTCCGTCCGTCCGTCTTCTACATCCGGGATCCCCAGCCATCGCGATGACGTCATATGCCTGCGACGGCCGGAGATCCCGGATGTAGAAGACGGACGGAGCAGCGAGGATGAAGCACCGAGGAGTGGCGCGGATCAGAAGTCCGGAATGGTAATATAACCATCGGGGGGAAAGCCCTTACAAGGGGGGGCGAGTGCCAGCATTTGGGGGCTATATGCACTGCTTCCCCCTGCCGCTGATTGACAGGGGGACGCAGTGCATATTTAATGAGCGGCCCCACGTGACGGGGCCGCTCATACAGCAGCCCCCCCCCCGCCTCCTCCAGCCTCCCCAGCCCCGGACACAGCCCCCCCCCGTATTGACTCGTGTATAAGCCGAGGGGGAGACTTTTCAGCCCAAAAACTCGGCTTATACACGAGTATATACGGTAATTGAATGTTTTTTCAGAATAAAATGTAGATTCAGCATAATATGACGCAATTATCTAGTCACACCCCTTTGCACATCCCTTTAAGGATAAGTAATAAAACTGCTAACTGCTCCCTTAATAAAAGGTCTTTGTCATTAAGTTCTACATTGACTAGTGTGTCAGTGTGGCGCCCCTGCGTCCAGGAGGCCACAAAAGGGAACTGCAGCCAGTCAGGTAGGACACTTGTTGCACAACAACACCCTCACAGCCCACACAACCCACGTGTAGTAGATGGTAGCATCCAGCCCTAAGATTGGAAGACTCTAGGCAATTGAGGGGTGGTGGATTTAGAGGAGTGGGTTGGGCACACACGTAGTCAGGTGACTTGACAGTAGAAATAGGAAGGGGGAGGAAAAAGGAGTTCAGTAGGCCATAGTGAGCTGAACAGCAAAGACCAAGCACAGGCCAGAGAACAGCAGAAGGCTGAGTGAAGCTGAGCAGCAAGAAAGACTCACATGTCCTGATAGTGTACGGTGTAGGAGCACAGAATCTGTACCGAGCCAGGGTGAGCCGGAGGAGAGAGAAAGCACGTCCGAAGCCAATATCACCAGGAGTGTGAGGAAGATATACAGCTGAAGCGACCGACTGCAAGCGGAGTAGCCCTCCTACAATACTGAGAGATGCAGAGGGAAGGAGCCTGGTAGAACCTCACACTTGAGGACTGCTGGAGGCTGGGCTGAGTAGAGTGTCGGCTCTAGAGGGGACCGTTGTTTACCCGGAATCCCCAAACAACACGACGGGGAACCACAGCTACACGTTAGGGTCCCTACCCCAAAGGACAGGCAGCTCAGTGACAAACAGGAGGACCCACAGGGGCCCGAGTCACCGCCATACTGTCCGGAGACATCCACCGAGTACAGAGAACGTAAACAGCCCGGAAAGGACACAGAGACTGTGTGAGGGGTCACAGTGAGAGAGACCTGGCTGCAGAGTAAAGGGAACCCGGAGAGGGAGAGTGTGCCGTGTACTTGTACTGAACTTTGTAAGAACTGTAACTGACTTGTGAACTGTCTGAAGAACTGAGAGTAAACACGGAGAACCCTGAATCTGCCTCCCTTGTGTCTCTGCATGAAAAGCGATTCTCTCCATACAGGATTACAGAAAGCCCTCCACCTGCAGAGCCACAGCACAGCCTGTCAGCACCAGCATTGAGGAGAGATTCCTGCAGTGTCTGCACAGTAAGTGTACTGAACATTCCACAATAGACTTAACCCTTACTGCCCCGGGGAATACAGTTCTACCCACCGGAACTATCCCATCTAGCTGCTATTCCATCATCCCCGGAGGTTCTGCAGCAGCGGCGGCACCATCACTGGCCGCAGATAGTGGGTGGCGTCACGACTGACAATCCCCTGTAAATATTCCCCTTTTATTGCCGAGCCCGGGACACGGACCGGACCAGGACCACCTGTGACTTCCCAAGTAGCAGAACTGGTCCGGTACCGAGTACCCCCGTCCCAGTGGGCCCGACATCAGCGTGGTTCTTTATACAGTGACGTGCACGCACCCAGACAAAGCATCCAATTTGGCAGCAGACAATTAATATGACAGCCTCACCCGAAAGGTGTGGGGGCATCCATTACAGTTGGAGCCCACTGTGGGGCTAGGACGAGATGTCCAGGGGATGACAGCCACAACTGAACCTTCATTCCCAGAACAGACTATACACGAGGGGTAGACCTGCAGGCTACAAAGAGGTAAGAAAATTATTTATCTTACCTAAGACCCTCCTGTAACTCCGTGCAGGGATGGAGTTAGCTGACTGTCAGACTCAGACATAGATGACCGGATCTGAGAAGTCCTAGCCCTTGTAACCCGGTCCTGAGAATTCCTTAATTGTCTGCTTATTTGTGTTCTTGCAACCTGATCCTGAGTGAGTTTATCTGTGTTTATGTCAGTGCTATCATTGTTACAGTTTCAGTACATAGAAAGGAAGGAGAGAAAGGCGCACGGTGACGGAGAGACGGGGCTGAATGGGGAGATTCTGTTTCCCTGGCTGTCCAGCTCTATTCCCAGGGGATAGGGCTGATGATTTGTCAATCCATAATAGGGTTGATGGTTTTCTGGCCCCTGTAAGGGGGGCCGATGGTTTATTTCACTACTGGTTTTCCAACCCCCTAAAAAGGGTTGATGGTTTTCCAACCCCCTAAAAAAGGGTTGATGGTTTTCCAACCCCCTAAAAAAGGGTTGATGATCTTCCCACCCCGCTCCGGGCTGCGGTGGTGGATGAGTATGTAATTTACGTAAATGATAGTAGTGATGATATTGTTCTATTGTTCCGTCTCTCCAGATAACTCAGGATAACGTGCCGCTTGTGTAAACAAGGTATAGAGCTAGCAATTACGCCCGCTGGCTGGATAATAAATCGTGTTACTGACTTGCCATATGCACGGGAAGAAACTGGTTATATAGCAATCCCTGGCACTTCTCCAGTACTCAAGGTGTTCAGACAGAATATACATGCCCAGTTAACGATAGTCATATAAGGAGTTTTGTTGCAAGAAGTATATGTAAGAAAGTTATATGACCCAGTTGTTGCTCCACTGAGGTGTAGAGGGGGCCGACACAGTTTGATGTTTTATCTGTTTTATCTGTTTGGTGACCACCATTCCAGTCCCAGTCCTCAGACTGACTCTGACTGAATGATTGCAGCAAGGTGTGAAGCTTGCTATTTCTGCTGACTCTGTGGAGGAAAGGGAAATTACTAGACAGAAATATCTACCGACAGACAAATACTGAGTAAAGGTGTATTTTTGCTTACAGTTATCAAGTAAATTTAGCAAAAAGGTATTGAAACCCTTAGTGTCTCCCTCGAAAATTGTCCTTTTATAAGAGGTAATATGGCAGCTACAGGAGCCGTTGGGGAAGCATGTCTGGATTGTTGGACATTCCTATATCTATTGGGCAGAGAAGAGGGCCCACGGATGTCTGTATTCAGAAAATGTATATTTTCCCAAGGAGTTTATCCATATACGGTGGTACGGACTTGGGGTTAACTGTTCCACACGTGGTGTGTCCAGGGGCCGCCTTAGGGTAAATACAATGGTTATTGTTCTGCATACTAAGTAAGCTTTAGTCATTTCACAACATATACCTTTTAGAGTTTTTATTATCCCCTGTGCAGAAAAATTTTGGTTATTAAGAGTGTTCAGAATAAACTTTAATGCCCGGCTCACTGAAGGTATCCCAGTTGACTGCCCTTTATACAACCCTGCTGACAGTGGTAATCTTGAGTGGTGGACAGTTATTGCCAACATAGAAGCATAGAGACTTGGGTTTAAGCTATAATATGGGTGTTAATCAGTCAAAGCCTCAGCAAGTTACCCCCAAGAGACCTTGTGGCAGAGAGGAAAGTAAAAGAAAGTATGTAAAGAAAGTGAAGGAGTATGTAGCAAGGAGGGGAGGGAAGACTGTGGTTTTGTGATTATTTGTTAGGACGCATTAGCTTTAATACTGGAATGCAGGCTGTCAGTATAAGGACAGGCGTCCTCTCCAAGAAGGAGGGAAGACTTGTGTACCACGGCATAAGTATTTGCTGGGATAGAGACACCGTTAAATAGTGATTGAAGATGTTGCGTCTTTTCAAGGAAAAACACAGTCTCACATTAATATGGTCCATGAAAGAGAAGGGAGAAAGTATGTTAAAAATGCAAACAAGCAATTAGAAGGCTATGAGGACGTTAAAGGAAAAGGAGGGTGCTGTAATGCTATATGGTGCACATAGTGTTGAATGAAGCTGTAATCGGGGCCCCTGTGTATATTGTATGTATGCTGGGATGTGAGATGTAATGTCAGGGTTGACTGTATGTTTTGTATCACGCATGATGTGAGCAGGTGTGAGCGATTCCCTAGGGAGAACGCTACCTTATAATGTGTGTATGTTCCCCTTGGCATATTCATGGTGTTCATTCTCTGCCAGTATTAATTCGGTCCAAGGTTAGAATTGTGCGCAGATATTTCCCCCTCCCATCAGATACTGTAGGGAAGGGGGGAAGGAGCGAATCTGAGCATTCATTTTTACATGCAGGATTGAAAAAATCATCTCTCTATAAGTTTAAATAGTAGGCAGGAATTTCTTTTCATTTTTGTCCGTGAATATTGGGAATCATAATTGTTTATTGTGTATTTAGTTGGAAGCTTGTAATATTGCCTATTATTGGACGCAATAATAGTTATTTTGGACAGTTTTTTTGTACATTCCTGCACGAGGTCCTACAGAATTAGGTTTTACTGATTTTCATACAGGGATTATTCTATTTTATTGAGTCATACTGAGACACTGTGTTTGTGTTGTGTTAATATTTTTTTAGACACTAGGATAACTATTCGGGATAATTTTTGTATGTTTCTGTCTAAATTTTACGGAGGAACAATATTGTTTTAGAAGAGGCATAGAGAACAGATAATAATACTTAGTATATGTGTGTTAAATCTTCAGATTCTAATCCCATTGTTTTCTAAAGTTGTTTTTTTTGTTATGGCGCTGGCTCCAGGTGGCGGATGGACTTGTTTTCAGATTCAGATAGAAAACCTCAGCTCAGAGTGTCTCTCCCCCCATCTTAGGAATGTAAGACTCAGAGAACTTCCTGTGGCAGAACTTCCTGTGACACAGAACTTCCTGTGGCGGCCATCTTACAACACCCAAAAGGCCTGTTAACAATGAGACTACATCACAGTTAGTTCCACTACCAGTTTATATATCCAGTTATGATTATACAAGAGTAATATATATATATATATCTTTTTGATTCCCCCATTCCCAACATGGAATTCCCTCATGCGAAGGGGGGATGGAGACATATATGGAGAAATATATGTGGTTTTTGGTTAAGCATCATACAGTTATAGTTTATAAATATAGCGCCAATGAAGACATTTATAACAGAATTTAAATGGGTTTTTGGTTAAGCATAAAACAGTTATAGTTTATAGCTATCAATATAATTAGTAGAGAATTGTAATAAGAATTTTGTTAAATAAATATTTTTTCAGTTTTTTTGTTAAGCTAATACGAATTCTTGAGTGTTTTATTTCAGATGTACGTATAGGAGAGATGATCTTACACTGGACACCGGTAGGATCCTCGCATGAGGTAATCAGAGCAATTGATTCTTAGTTTTTGCACTTTTGTAAGCAGGTGGAGCTTCTTCTAAGTACAATTCTTACAAAACGGTAAGCATATTGAATGCAGAATTGGTAAATCACGGTGAGGAAGACACCATGTTGCCAGTCTAGGATGGTATAATCACGCTGATAATCACTACAGATGACCCTTAGAGGTAGAGGGCAAGGTACAATTTGAAGTTAAAATAAAGTTAGCCTAGGTAGTGGCGGGAGGTCATCCATCCCAGCCTTGTTACGTCTGGCTGCCTAAGCACCCCCTCGGTATCAGACTGCCCGGACAGAACTAAATAAATACTAAAAGGAACAAAATGGGAGTCGTGCTGAAGGATGGGAAAAAGGACAGGCCATGATGACGTCTCTCTTCAACAAAAGTTAGAATAGTCTTTGCTTAGCCCCACATACACCTCAACCGGTCACGAGTCTAGTCAGATGAATACTGCCTGGTTCGCTCCTGGTTACAGGTAAGGCCTCGTGTACAATCCTGCATTATTCTCACGCACAACACAACTAAGAAAGGTAAGAGTTTGAAGCAGCAGCCGCTCCACAATCCTTAAGAATTGCAAATAGGGTGCGGACAAGGAGAAGAAAGTTATAAACATGTCCTAGTAGGTGTGAATCTCTCTCTCCTATATAAAATACCATAAGATGTCTAATATATTGGTTAAAAATGTTCTGAAGCATAGTAAGTGGGTAAATGAGTAAATATATATGTAAATAAGAATATGGTAGTTGTATAATAAATAATTGGAAGTTTTCCCAGATATCCAGTTACCTTTTTGACCTGTTTTCAGAAAAGCAGAAGAGACCACTGATGAGAAGTATACAGTAATTATATTGTCTAATGTTATACTATATGTTATATTTGTTTGACTTTACATTGTATCATATTGTTTTATTTGTGCTCTGACAGACCTGCTGAGACCTGTTACAATTACGGACTATTGACAGTGTATCTAGTGACCCCATATACTGTATATTCTCGCGTATAAGCCCTCGGCTTATACGCGAGTCACTGTATACTGTATACACTGTATACAGTGTATACAGTATACAGGCCCCCCTCATCAGTATACAGGCCCCCCCCCTTACTGCAGCAATCCTGTAAAAGAATATATTGTTATACTTTTCTCTGTCGCTGTCCCGCTGCCGCTGTCCCGCCGCCGCCATATCTTCCGTCTTCATCCGGCTTCTTCCGGCTTCCTCCGGTGGGCGCAGGCAATGACGTCATTGTCTGCACGCCAGAGGAGGAAGCCGGACGACGCTGGATGAAGACGGAGGAGCGCGATGGCGGCGGCGGGACAACGGCAGCGGGACAGCGGCAGGGATAAGTATAATAATGTATTCTTTTACAGGATTGCTGCACTAAGGGGGGGGGCCTGTATACTGATGGGGGGGGCCTGTATATACCACTGGGGCTGCTGCTGTATACTACCAATGGGGCTGCTGCTGTATACTACCACTGGGGCTGCTGTATATACCTCTGGGGCCTCTGTATACTACCACTGGGGCTGCTGCTGAATATACCACTGGGGCTGCTGTACATACCTCTGGGGCTGCTGTATACTACCACTGGGGCTGCTGCTGTATAAACCACTGGCGCTGCTGTATACTACCACTGGGGCTGCTGTATATACCTCTGGGGCTGCTATACTACCACTGGGGCTGCTGCTGCATATACCACTGGGGTTGCTGTATACTACCACTGGGGCTGCTGTATATACCTCTGGGGCTGCTGACCATGGTGCGTCTGCTGTTAACAAAGAGTTGTAATAAGGGTCTTTTGCTTGAGCGCATACTACCAACGGGTCCTGTCTAGTCAATGGATACTGCTGTATGCTCCTGGTGTTACATACTGGCCTGTGTACAAGTCCTGCATTATTATCCACTGCACTACACAGGCTAGAAGTAATAATCTGTGAGCAGCACTGACCTCCTCCATACCATCCTTTGAATTCTAGGGTGCGAACAAGGGAGCGTTGTATAACACTAGAGGTGTGAATCTCTCTCTCTCTTATAATACCATGGAGATGCTGATATATTGGTTAAATGTTTACTAGTGGTGGGTAAAATGAGTCATATATGTGTAATAACAATTGGTAGTTGTATAACTAATTGGGTTTTCCCGATATACCATGGTTACCTTTTTGACCTGTGTTTCTGGCAAGTAGTACCACTGAGAGAGTTAATATTACTTGGCTATGTGTATACTACTATGGTGTTTATATTGTGTGTTTACTACCATTGTATCATAATGTGGTGTATATTGTGCTGGCACCTAGACTCTGACAGAGCTTACATTTCCAGATTTGGGCAAAGTGTATCTAGTACCGTCGCTATACACGTATATTCTGGTATAATGTACTGAGCAATATGCGTATCATGTTATAAGTATACAACGAACATGTGTAACAATGAAACAGGTAATCAGTATACAGTCAGCCCCCCCCTTACGCAGCAATCCTGTAAAAGAATATATTGTTATACTTTTCTCTGTCACTGTCCCACTGCCGCTGTCCCGCCGCCGCCATAGTCTCCGTCTTCATCGGCTTCTTCCGGCTTCCTCGGTGGGCGCAGGCAATGACGTCATTGTCTGCACGCCAGAGGAGGAAGCCGGACGACGCTGGATGAAGACGGAGGAGCGCGATGGCGCGGCGGGACAACGGCAGCGGGACAGCGGCAGGGATAAGTATAATAATGTATTCTTTTACAGGATTGCTGCAGTAAGGGGGGGGCCTGGTATACTGATGGGGGGGGGCCTGTATATACACTGGGGCTCTGCTGTTATACAATGGGGCTGCTGCTGTATACTACCACTGGGGCTGCTGTATATACCTCATGGGGCGCTCTGTATACTACCACTGGGGCTGCTGCTGATATATACACAATGGGCTGCTGCTGTACATACCACTGGGGCTGCTGTATACTACCACTGGGGCTCTGCTGTATATACCACTGGGGCTGCTGTATATACCACTGGGGCTGCTGTATAATACCTCTGGGGCTGCTGTATACTACCACTGGGGCTGCTGCTGTATATACCACTGGGGCTGCTGTATACTACCACTGGGGCTGCTGTATATACCTCTGGGGCTGCTGTATACTACCACTGGGGCTGCTGCTGTATATACCACTGGGGCTTGCTGTATACTACCACTGGGCTGCTGCTGTATATACCACTGGGGCTGCTGGTATACTACCACTGGGGGGTGCTGTATATACACTGGGGCTGCTGTATATACCTCTGGGGCTGCTGTATACTACCACTGGGGCTGCTGCTGTATATACCACTGGGGTGCTGCTGTATACTACCTCATCACTGGGGAGGCTGCTGTATATACCACTGGGCGCTGTATACTTGGGCGCTGTAACTACCACTGGGGCTGCTGCTGTATATACCACTGGGGCTGCTGTATATACCTACTGGGGCTGCTGCTGTATATACCACTGGGGTGCTGCTGTATACTACCACTGGGGGCTGCTGTATATACCTCTGGGGCTGCTGTACACTACCACTGGGCTGCTGCTGTATATACCACTGGGGCTGCTGTGATATACCAGCTGGGGCTGCGCTGTATATACCACTGGGGCTGCTGCTTGTATACTACCACTGGGAGGCTGCTGTATATCACTGGGGCTGCTGTATATACCTCTGGGGCTGCTGTATACTACCACTGGGGCTGCTGCTGTATATACCACTGGGGATGCTGCTGTATACTACCCTGGGGCTGCTGCTGTATACTACCACTGGGGCTGCTGCCTTATATACCACTGGGGCTGCTGCTGTATACTACCACTGGGGCTGCTGTATACTACCACTGGGGCTGCTGTATATACCACTGGGGCTGCTGTATATACCACTGGGCTGCTGCTGTATATACCACTGGGGGCTGTTATACACACTGGGGGCTGCTGTGCTGGGTCATATACACTGGGGTGGGCTATACTTGGGCTGGTATTACCCTCCTGCTTATATACCAGGGGACACATGTTTCCCGGGGATTTTGCGGGAGCGAACAATAGTAGGGGGTGGCTTATACACGGGTCAGCTTATCACGAGTATATACGGTATATATGTTGACTGAGCAATTGCTGTATATGTTTATGGAAGGTAATGACTAAACAACACTTTACAACAAACTGAAAAAGGTATATACAGTGTATACAGTATACAGGCCCCCCTTACGGCAGCAATCCTGTAAAGATATATTATTATACTTTTCCTGTCACTGTCCCTGCCGCTGTCCGCCGCCGCCATCGCGCTCCTCCGTCTTCATCGGCTTCTTCGGCTTCTCCGGTGGGCGCAGGCAATGACGTCATTGTCTGCACGCCAGAGGAGGAAGCCGGACGACGCTGGATGAAGACGGAGGAGGCGAGGCGGCGGGGGACAACGGCAGCGGGACAGCGCAGGGATAAGTTAATAATGTATTCTTTTACAGGATTGCTGCAGTAAGGGGGGCCTGTATACTGATGGGGGGGCTGTATTACCACTGGGGCTCTGCTGTATCTACCAATGGGGCTGCTGCTGTTATACCACTGGGGCTGCTGTAATACCTGGGGCCTTGTATACTACCACTGGGGCTGCTGTGAATATACACTGGGGCTGCTGTACATACCTTGGGGCTGCTGTATATACACTGGGGCTGCTGCTGTATATACCACTGGGCTGCTGTATACTACCTGGGTGCTGTATATACCACCACTGGGGCTGCTGCTGTATATACCACTGGGGTTGCTGTATACTACCATGGGGTGCTGTATATACCTTGGGCTGCTGTACACTACAACTGGGGCTGTGCTGTATACCACTGGGGCTGCTGTTACTACCACTAGGTGCTGCTGTATATACCACTGGGGCTGCTGCTGTATATACCATGGGAGGATGCTGTATATACCACTGGGCTGCTGTATATACTCTGGGCTGTGTATACTACCACTGGGGCTGCTGCTGTATATACCACTGGGGATGCTGCTGTATATACCTCTGGGCTGCTGCTGTATACTACACTGGGAGGCTGCTGTATACTACCACTGGGGCTCTGTATATACTCTGGGGCTGCTGTACACTACCATGGGGCTGCTGCTGTATATACCACTGGGGCTGCTGTATACTACCATGGGGCTGCTGCTGTATATACCACTGGGGCTGCTGCTGTATACTACCACTGGGGAGGCTGCTGTATATACCACTGGGGCTGCTGTATATACCTCTGGGGCTGCTGTATACTACCACTGGGGCTGCTGCTGTATATACCACTGGGGATGCTGCTGTATATACCTCTGGGCTGCTGCTGTATACTACCACTGGGGCTGCTCCTATATACTACCACTGGGGCTGCTGCTGTATACTACCACTGGGGCTGCTGTATATACCTCTGGGGCTGCTGTATACTACCACTTGGGCTGCTGCTGTATATACCACTGGAGCTGCTGCTGTATACTACCACTGGGGGGGCCTGTATACTACACTGATGGGGGCTGTATACTTGTGCTGGGGTCCACCCTCGGCTTATACACGAGACAATAGGTTTTCCCAGGTTTTGGGGGCAAAAGTAGGGGCGTCGGCTTATACACGGGTCAGCTTATACACGAGTATATACGGTATATATGTTGACTGAGCAATTGCTGTATATGTTTATGGAAGGTAATGGACTAAACAACACTGTACAAACAAACTGAAACAGGTATATAAGATCAAGGATAGGTTAAGAACAGATAGGGTGAGTCGACGTGGAGCTGGGGGCACCACAGGTGTTTCAAGAGGGTGCCGACCTCCGCTGGTTAGGTAGGTTTCCAGCTTTAAGGACATTACTAGGGTACTATTAGGAGTGGGTATATCATTTATAAATCGTGTAAATCTTATGTTTTTGTTTCTATGAGCTATCTTGGGTGACAATTAATTTTGATATTTTAAATCAATAGAAAATGATTTTTGATTGTATATAAGATCCTTATATAGAAGTTATTTGACATGAACCATAAGTGTATGATTTAGAATTGATGATTTGTTTTTCACGAACCCAAAGAATGTAATGTTTCTGTATATATAGTATATCTCTTCCTCTTCTCTTAGGGATGATTGTTTTTCATTTATAGGTAAGTCAAGAACTGATACCATATTCTTTTTATATCTTTTTCTTGAAAGATGGGGTGTATATGTAATATTAGATGATAAGATGCTCAAGGGGGGTGACTTATATTCTTAAGGTTATAAGGCTATAAGTAAAATTGTGTGATTTGTTTTTGTGTTGCAAGGTATTACTATGTCATAGATAGTTATGAAAATGGTACAAATTTTTATGAAATTATGGTTGAAAATGTTGTCCAGGTAATAGATTCCCCGAGATAGGTTTTCTTATGTTTTGACACTTGTCTTGTGCTTGTCTACATGTATTTTTGAGCTTTCTCTCCCCCTTTAACATGCAGCTACTGTGGACCGAAGTCGCTTCCCACAGTCTGGAGATGGAGTGATGGTTAGAAGAAACGTCAGATATTCTGCGGATGACTGAGACAGCTAAAGAGCTCAAATGGCATCCCAACTAGATCCAAGATCTACACTTCAAGGCAGACGAGCCCAGGAGAACTACTGAATGTCTCTTACTACAGACACTGGCCTATATGCGATGGATATAAACATCCCAAGGGACACTGACTGCTTAGGACACCTTTATTTTTTTTTTAATATCAGAGACTGACTTATTTTAGATAAGACTGAAGTCTCCACCAGCAACATTGACTCGGTACGAGGCCATGTCCTCCTGAATTAGATCGTAGTGAGGACTGAATTATGGAGAATGTCAAATATAATGACAAACAGTTGAGTGATAATTATGACCGGTATTTGATTGCGGTATTCGTATAGTTTCCTTGTTTGCCTTGGTTTGTGAGTATTTGTGTCCATCCGATGGTGTAATGGGCAGACCAATGTGGGAATCCGGTGAAGTGGTGTAGAAAGACCGGCTCCTTCTACTAGGGGAGGAGAATGTACCTGAGTAGGTCTGTGTGCATGCACTTTGGTTGGAGTATTCACTCATTGCCGCGGGCGAAGGGAACTGTGGGAGCAGCATTCATTTTTATTATATTTAGAATCTATTTTAGTAAATATAATCTCCATATTTTTGTGTGAAAAACTTTTACTATGTATTTCAGTAGCATTAAATAGAGAGGTGAGACATCATCTTAGATAACAGTTTAGGGTGCGGCAAGACCAACTACAAAGGCGTTACGATTGTCATTACGGTTAGACGTTACGGTTGTCTCAATGTTGGTGAAGACTGCTTTCCCCCTCTTGTCACCTGGGGCAAAGATTTTGGGTAAGATTTTGAATGTCTCCAAATGGGGGAATGTTATGGCAATAAATAGTTAATAATTTATATTAGAAGACATTCAGAAATCTCTTAGTATAGGCTCGAGGCCTGTTTGTAGGAAAAAGGCCTTGGCCTTGCTCTTTTCCCTAATGTTTTGACTTAGAGGTAGCCGTATAGAAGTTCTCATCAACATGTTCTGAACGTCCTGTACGACTTCAAGGCTAGTTTATACTAACTAACACACAGAATATAATTGAATGCTTTTTCAGAATAAAATGTAGATTCAGCATAATATGACGCAATTATCTAATCACACCCTTTTGCACATCCCTTTAAGGATAAGTAATAAAACTGCTAACCGCTCCCTTAATAAAAGGTCTTTGTCATTAAGTTCTACATTGACTAGTGTGTCAGCGTGGTTCTTTATACAGTGACGTGCACACACCCAGACAAAGCATCCAATTTAGCAGCAGACAATTAAGATGACAGCCAGGTGTGGGTGCATCCATTACACCGGAAGCGGTTGATCGCAGTTATTTTGGCTAAAGGTTGTGCAACCCAGTATTAGGCTGAGGGTGTCAATACTTTTGTCTGGCCCATTTTTAGAGTTTTGTGTGAAATGATCAATGTTTTGCTTTTTGCTTCATTTTCTTTTGTGTTTTTTCATTGAAGACAAATTAAATGAAGATAATAATACCAAAGAATTTGTGATTGCAATCATTTTCAGGAAGAAACTGAATATTATCTGACAGAATTACAGGGGTTTCAATACTTTTGGCCACAACTGTATGTCAATATGAATTCTTTATTTTGGTGATTGTAACTTTGTGCATTTTGTATAAACTATTATTGTATCTAACTTCTCTTTTTGTTGTATCAAAATCTTGTAGACCTATGTTATTTTTCCCTGAAGAAGACTTCATAAGTCGAAATGTTGGGAATTATTAATTACCCTTATACAAAAAGCAAGAAATAAAAAAAAAATTTCTGCTGAAACAGACTTCCTCTAATTGTTTTAAGTGTGTGCCAACTACACTTAGATTATATTTTATCAAGACAGGAACCATACATAAGGATCTGTGGGGACTGGTGGAGAGTTCGGTGCATGGGAACGCTGAGGAAAGAACAGGGGGAGAGCGCAGTAAGGACAGATGAAAGGACCAGGCAGGCACACCACCGAGGGTCCCCAATGAGATGTCTTACTTCTCTGGTGACTACCCAGGCCAGCAATATGCATTGACTGTGTAAAGACTGTTTGCTGCCTAAGTCACCAGTAAAACCTGGTTAGAGTCAGACTGTATGTTGTGTTTTTTTTGGCCTGCGTCGGAGGAGCCATACTCTTGCTCCCTCATAACAGCCTGACTGCCAGCACCGCTACCTGATGAGCCGCCTCCCTGTGAGAATCCTTATCCATCCATCACTGCCTGGGGGACCCTGCTCCACCTACAGGGAGCGTTACCAACAAAGCTGCCTCAACATCACCCCGGAGGTCTGCAAGCAGAGTCGGTATCATTACCGGATACCGTAGGTGGCGTCACAAACTCTTTTTATTTTATTTTTATTTTAACCCCTTTTTCAGAGACCACCAGGGCCATGAGCCCGGGCACAGGCTACTGTGACATCCCCCATGAAACTACAGCCCAGGACTGGGTACCCCACGGCCCTGGGGTGGGTCACCACCACATCATTATTCCCTCATCTCATTATACTACCCCACCAGACCTATCCATCAAAGTCAATGGCTGCTCACTCGCCCCAGCCCCACGTTATCAGTATCAGGGTGATTATTGATTCTGCTCTCTCCTTCAAGTCACATATTCAAACCCTGGCCATATCCTGCCGACTTCAACTCAAAAATATAAATATTATATTAGATCCATACATTCATTGACAAGAAACTGCAACCCTTGTGCATGCCCTCATCATCCTCCGCTTCAACTACTGCAACCTCCTGCTGTCTGGCCTCCCCTCTAACACTTTCTCAACCCTACAATCTATCCTAAACTCTGCTGCCTGACTAATCCACCTGTCTCCCTGCTGTTCCACAATCTCTCCTCTTTGCCAAACCCTTCACTGGCTCCCCATCTATCAGAGGTCCCATTTTAAAACCATAACTATGATATACAAAGCCATACACAACCTCTGTACATCTGTAGCATGTTAATGTTTTGTTTTAAGAACTAATGCTGCAGTAATTTAGTTCGGCCACTGGAGGTCACCATTGAATACGAGTAGAAAGGACTGGATACAGGAAGTAATTTGGCTCAGAGTCTCCTGAGGTAAATTTTGGAGAGACGGATTCCTGAGGAAATCCTACACAGATAAAAACATGTTGGCTGTTCTGAGGGGCTTGTGGACCTAGGGAACGACGTGTCTGGCTTGAACTGTATTAGATTTATTCAAGGACTCTATCTACATCGTGCGCTGAAAGATAAGCCGTGTGCTATGAGTACATAGGGTTGACCTGTCAATATGTGAATAGTCAGTTAGGATGAGTTAGCTAGAAACTGCTAAGGACTATTTTCCATCATCGCCACGACAGCACCACCTGAGAGAGAGGACCGCCCATCCAAGACAGGAAACCTCTGAGATAAAAAGGCGGGACCTCTCCTGGACCTCAGTTTAGGTTTCCTGTCTTGGAGGTGGGAGACCTCTGAAGCTCATGCGGTCCTGGCCTGACCCGGTAGCTGGAAGAAGCTGTCCTTACCTAGGCAGTGGCTCCGGACTTGGGTTCAGAAGCTCCTCCACGGGGTATCCCCTGCGGTGGTGGAGGGCACGGGGTCTGGAGACGGCCACCAGCGGCCGGTGCTCGGCCCTTGTTGCCGCCCGGGGGGTCACAGCTGCAGGGTTGGTGGCTGCCTGGCACACCTGTGCCCCGGGTGAAGAAGCCCTTTGTTCTGGTAGGCGCAGCGTGCCTGGGTCTGTAAGGGGCCTGGGAGCGGGTTCCCGGTGGCAGCTTTCAAATTTCGCGCCGGGAACCGCTACTTCCGGTTTCGGGCATCAACGCAGGTCCGGGCGGTTTGGGAGGCAGTTTCTGTGTTCCTTCCTTCCCTTCGGGGGCGCCATCTGCGGGTTCTCTCCGACAACAGCGTGTCGGTGGCTTACTTGAACCATCAGGGGGGCACCCGGTCTCAGGCTCTCATGGGCGTTACACGGGACATTTGTCAGTTGTTGGAAGGCCGTCAGGTTTCCCTCTCTGCCCTTCACATACGGGGGGTGGCAAATTCCCGGGCGGATTTTCTCAGCAGGGTGCAGCTCCGACAAGGGGAGTGGGCTCTGGATCCGAGGGTTTTCGATCAGATTGTGGACATGTGGGGCCTTCCGGAGATGGATTTGTTTGCAACTCGGGAGAACAGGCAGGTTCGCCGGTTCTGCTCTCTGAATCCCGGAGACCGGCCCTTTGCTGTGGACGCTCTGATGATCCCCTGGTCCTCGGGTCTTCTGTATGCCTTCCCTCCCTTAGTCATGATTCCTGCAGTCCTTCGGAAGGTCAGGGAGGACGGGGCGAGACTCATCATGATAGCGCCTTTTTGGCCCCGGAGAGCTTGGTTCTTTTGGCTCAGTCGCCTGTCCGTGCAGGCTCCTTGGACTCTCCCCCCGTCCCCGTCTCTCCTGTCTCAGGGGCCGATCCACCATCCGCAGGTCTCGGGTCTCCGGCTGACGGCGTGGAACTTGAACGCCGGCTCCTGTCGCGTAGGGGGTTCTCGGACGGCCTTGTTCGTACGCTGATGTCCAGTCGGAAGCCGGTTACCACCAATATTTATGGTAAAGTGTGGAAGAAATTCCTGTCCTCTTCGGGGGCAAGTCCAGAGGGGGAGGCTCCTGTGCCGGCTGTTTTGGAATTCCTCCAGAGGGGGTGGGAGATGGGTCTATCTGTCAATACCCTGAAGCTCCAAGTTTCGGCCTTGGGGGCGCTGTACCATTGTCCCCTCGCGGGGTCTTCTTGGGTGACGAGGTTTATTCAGTCCTGCAAGCGGGCCACTCCTGTTCCCTGTCCGAGGGTGCCTCCTTGGGATCTAAATTTAGTTCTTGATGCCTTAACCAGGCCTCCTTTTGAGCCTTTATCTTCTGCTTCTCCTAAGGTCCTTACTCTGAAGGTGGTCCTGTTGGTGGCTTTGACGTCGGCCAGACGTATTAGTGACCTGCAGGCCTTGTCAGTGGTGGGGCCTTATACTCAGATTTTGCAGGATAGGGTCATCCTCCGCCTGGACCCTTCCTTTCTTCCCAAGGTGGCTTCCAAGTTCCACAGGATGCAGGAGATTGTCCTCCCTTCCTTCTGTGATCAGCCTGCAAATCAGAAGGAAGAGGTTCTCCACACGTTAGATGTCAGGAGGGCGTTGCTTACATACTTGGACGTGTCCACTGCCTGGCGTCAGTCCCCGTCCCTCTTTGTTTCCTTTCAGGGGGCCTCTCGGGGTAAGGCAGTCTCCAAGGGTACCCTGGCTAGGTGGTTGCGGGAGGCCATTGCTCTAGCTTATTCTTCTAGTCAGGTGCCGGTCCCGGTGGGCCTTACTGCACATTCCACCAGGGCGGTGGCTACGTCTTGGGCGGAGAAGGCTGATGTCCCCTTAGAGTTAATCTGTAGGGCCGCTACATGGTCTTCTCCTTCTACTTTCTTCAAGCATTACAGGCTTGATCTTTCTTCCACCGAGGAGGTGACCTTTGGTAGGCGGGTTCTGCAAGCGGTGGTCCCTCCCTAATTTTCTTTTCTCTGAAATCTCTCAGGTGGTGCTGTCGTGGCGATGATGGAAAAATCTAAATTACTTACCGGTAATGGGTTTTTCCGGAGCCACGACAGCACCACCGCATCCCTCCCTATTGCCTGTTGGTGTGGTCACGTTTGAGGGGTGTTTGAATTGTTGATTTCTTTTGGTGGTGGTTGTGTACTAATGATTTGTTGGGTTCCCCTCTCCGGTCTCTGTAACCAAAACTGAGGTCCAGGAGAGGTCCCGCCTTTTTATCTCAGAGGTTTCCTGTCTTGGATGGGCGGTCCTCTCTCTCAGGTGGTGCTGTCGTGGCTCCGGAAAAACCCATTACCGGTAAGTAATTTAGATTTTTGTGTGTACTCCTGAGGAGAGACCAACCAGGCTTGGTCTATACAAGATTCTGCACGAGTGTGAGATGCAGAGAAGTTGAACGTGGATGACAACCGTAGGCCTGAGAGAATGATCGCCATCCCTGTTATACTGGGCTGTGCTAAAAAGCCTAGTGTAACAAAGATCTTATATACCTCATTGGCCGATGGTTAGGGTTAAACAAAATACACCCTGTTAACTGTACATTACCAAGTTTCAGAAATATTTTCACCCCTGCAGGAGGGGAAACTGCATTTGCTGTAAATAGGTTGTGGGATATATTTATAAAGCGGAATCAGGGATCCTGAAGTATTTTGTAAATAGCATGGGAGGGGGGTGTAAGATTATATCCTGAGTAGAACACGTGCTGCGGCTGCAGTAAAAGCCTGGGTATGCTCTGTACAGAGTAAGGGGTGGGGGTGGTATAGACAGGGGTAGTTATGTTCCCTCCCTGCAAAACTGACATGTGAGCTCCCTCGGGCTGCATAATTTGTATACTGTGATAGGGCTGTTGGGGCCCATATCTTTGTTGAAAAGTTTGAATCTGTTATCTTTTTTTTTGGCACCAATAAAGAGAGTTAATTTGCCACTTTTATGGAGTCAGTGTCGTTCATAGCAGCGCCGTATTCCTCACACACGAACGACTGGCATCCGGTCGTTACACATCTATAACATAGTCTCCCAGTACTTACCTTCATGCAACCTGTGATCCTCTCAAGTTGTACTTCTCTACTCCCCTCTTTTCTCTTTTTCCACAATCGCATACAAGATTTTTCCTCTGCATCCCCCATAACATGGAACAAATCAGACTCCCACCATCATTGAATCCTTCAAAAGAAACCTGAAGAACCATCTCTTTCAACAAGCATACAACCTGCAGTGATCCTCAGTCCACTAAACCGCCGCACAACCAACCCCATCTCTCCTAGTGTATACTCACCCATCCCTTGTAGACTGTGAGCCCTCGCAGGCGGGGTCCCCTCTCCTCCTGACCTGTGTTTGCCTTGTATTGCTCATGATTATTGTACTTGTTGTATGCCCCTTTTCACATGTAAAGTGCCATGGAATGAATGGCACTGTAATAAATAATAATAATAATAATAATATATATTTTGTGTGACATGATGATGGTGATGATATCATAGACTGTAAATACAACCAAATTTGTGCTAAATAAACATAATAAATAATACAATCAAATTAAAGTGCAGGTATTATTGGATATATCATTACAGCACTTTCCACTTAATAGAAACCATTTTTGACAACTGGCAAAAAAAAAGAGTAAGTGTCGGTCACAAGTTATTTAAAGCATTGCTAATTAAAATAGTAACACAGCATGTACATAACTAACAGAAAATATTTACTACCCCGCAATATACCAGTTTGTCAATTGGTGTAGTAATTAGAGAATACAGCACAGCTTCTTTACAGATCCCTGCCACTTTGTCATGCAGATAGGTGGCTCGTTTTTAGCAAATGAGTTACACAACATGCAACGTGGAAGTTAGACCTCCATTCTCATACACTTTGTGAGAGATTATGTAGTGAACCTTGATAAATGTAGCATTGAGCCACACGCATCACTGTAAGACCTTTGTCAAATAACCACAATAAGACCCTGTACCCAGGTGCATTGTTTGATGCTTTTTATGCAGATTTTGCGAATCTGCATCAAAATCTGCATGTCTATCCTGAGGCCAGCAAAAAGTCTATGGCTAGGGCCACACTGCCGTTTTACCCTATTGTACCGCAATCTGGTTAGGTTAATACTTAGCAGATTTTCCAGAAGCGCATAGCATTACCGCGTTATCAATGCCCTGATGACAAGACCAATAACTTGAAACGTACGTAGGCGCAAATGGGACAACAGTGGAACACAGCAGGAGCACTATAGTGAAATCCAGGTAGGCACTATAATGAGTGGTTGCCCACAAATATTGGGAAACTCTATGTGATTTCATTTGGGAGATCTATTCCAACGCTATAACATAAGGATGGCTACTAGTAAGATACATGATATACACAGCACGATAGTGGTGATAAAAGAAAGGGAGGCTGGGAAGCATTAGAGCCCCCAGTAATATAGTAGTATATCTGTAAAAGGATAACATTAATAATACAGTGCTATACTAGTTACCTGGATAGACAATATATAAACATTGAGCTATGGGTATTTAGAGCTATATAAGTGCATCCATTGTTGTCAGGAATTCATAAATGTATTTAGTTTATAAGTAGCTTATTAAGTGGTACCTGAATATGAACTGGAAAAGTGTTTTTATTAAAAATATATGTATGACATTTTAACTAATAAAGGAAATTAATTTGTATAAAGAGAGTGTACATATCACTGTTTTTCACTAAGGATACCTTTGTAGGAAAATTCCTATGGTGATTTTGATTAGTATGTTTTTTTAGAGAAGCACAGGATACCAGTAATTTAAGACATTTGTGTTCAATTTCAATATTAACCAGATTGCGGTACAATAGGGTAAAACCGGCAGTGTGGCCTAGCCATAAACTTTGCTGGCCTCAGGATAGACATGCAGATTTTGATGCAGATTCGCAAAAAAAGCATCAAACAATACCATGGGCACAAGGACTTAGGGTGCCGTCACACCTGGCGACGGCACCGGAGATGTCGGTGGCGACTGGCGGGAGCGCGCACTTTTTTGTCGCCCCGCCAGCGTCGCCGCCCCCGTTTTCACGGGGAGACATCTCCGGTGATGCATCGGTGAGCTTTAACAGGCAGCATCGCCCGCCGGGGTGTCACAAACCCCAGCGGCAATGCAGTACAATGGAAGCCTATGGCTCCCATCGCCTGTCAGGTCGCTGGCGGCCGGTTACATGGGGCAATGTGGACGCATCGCCCCAGATCAGCCGCCTGGTTTCACATCACTGATGTGAAACCAGGTGGGCACTCAGAGACGCCGACATCGCCCCTTTACATTAGGTGACGCAGGGGCGATATCGTCGCCAATAGGCCAAGCCCCTACGTCGCCTAAGACATCGGAGGTGCCGTCGCCAGGTGTGACGGTACCTCAAAGTGATAAATATACCCCAATGTGAAGACATTTTGAACCTTATAATGAAAAGCAGCATTCAGATATTTCATCTTGAAATCCTTTGTTAATCTTCAAATAATTCATTATTATTGAGATCTGATAAATATATTAGACTGATATCCTGTTTACGTAATTATCTTTATACAATGGCTTCAGAGAAATGTAGTTAAAATGAAAAATCTGTTTTGTCTACGAGAACAAGACACAGATGTAATTTTTTAAATGTGTATGGCCCATTAGATTTCTATCATTCAATCCATCATCATTTGCAAGATAGGATTTTATCTCCTCCAATTATCCATTTAATGGATGGTAATTATAAATCCATCAGACCGGTGGACTCCAGTATTTGTGTTCTATAACTTTGCTGAATCCAGAGCAATGCTTTACATATCTGATTGGTGATATTTTCTGTATTCTCAGGCTCCGCTTAGTCTACTGAAAATGTCTGGTTCACGTTGGCATCACCATTTTTCAAAGGGTTCCAGGCACAATAAAAGCTATACTAATGTCATCACTGTGACAAACATTTCTATACTCAAGAGGACTTGTCACTTCTCCTGACACTTCAGTTTTACAAAATAAATGTATTCTTCATGAAATGACAATTCTGAATACTCTTTTCTTATAACTCTGTGTTGTACCATTCTGCTATTATTCACCTGCAAGTTTATAAATATGTAGAGAACTAGATGTTACCAGCCAGCATTGTGCCCCTGTAAACCCTGACAATGTCAATCTGTGTTGTCTTAGTCTTCACTGCAAGTGACATGTACATTTTATTATTGCAGTACAATGTGAGAGGTTGAGTCTTACAATGATCATGAATAAGGCATCAACAAAAGCAAGGGACGGTATAAAGAGCTTCATGTTTGTGTTATTCTTTATTATGTAAAGCGTAACCGCCATTTACATATTTTATTTAAAAATAATGTAGAGCAAGTGATTTTAATAAAGTTCATGAATACTTTATAAGAGAATTCTGGTTGAAAACCATTCTTAAACCTTCCACACGGTGTCTCCACTAGACTGTGTCAGAAGTAGACGTGTTCATTCTCAGTCAGATCCATCTTCAAGCTTGTCACACTGAATACGGGGCATGTAATTATATAAGGGTGGGGGCATGGCTTACACAGTGTGCGAGCTCCTGACTGCAGCTGGTGAGGTGACAATGTATTAGATTAGCTTAGATTATAGCACAGTTGCTAAGCAATGTCAGAATGTCAGGATCAGTGCAAACTCCTCTTTCCTTGGCACAAGCTACTGATCTGTCATCTGACTCATTCTCTGTTCAGTCACGATCTCTGTTAACCCCTTCTCTACGATCACACTGTACTGCTCCCTATCAGCTGCTGGCCATGCCCACACAGCCATAATATGCAGTTTTAAAGTAGCACAGAAAATTGTGAGAAAATACTGTAAACCATATGGCATATAAAAAGCATTATCTTAGCTGCTATGTGACCTATCACTAACAACCAGTGCAGTATTGTGTTTTTTTATTCAATGAAAGGACATTTACACTTTACAGTATCTTTCCCCTTTCAATAAACATAAAATTCTATAGGTTCAATGATGTTTAAAGGGAACCTGTCAGCAGGTTCTTGCTATATAATCTTTGAGCAACATAATATATAAAAGAAAACCTGATTCCAGGGATGTATCACTTACTGGACTTCTTGGTGTAGGTTTCATAGAATTCCTGCTTGTCTGATATACACGTAACAGAGCCAAAGAGAACTTGTCAGCACAAATTTGTAATGTAAAGTAGACATGGCTGTAATGATGCTGTAATAGGGATTAAATTGGTAAAGAAATCTGTTTATTGTTCTTCTTTAATCACCATTTGAAGTTTTCTTCTACTTAGATTTCAGTGCACAGTGTACAGGATTTCTCCCCCCTATCTGTGATTTCCCTGGCCCTCTGCCTTCAGTCTATGAATGACCAGCATCCTCTATTTGAAATCTCAGCAGTGACCTGTCAGTCAAAAGCTGGAAGCAAGCGGAGGCTAGGGAATCACAGACAGGGAGGAGAAGACCTAACAAGTAGAAAACTTCAAATGTCAGTTACAGAAGAACCACAAAGTGGATCTCTTCCCCATTAATGTACTCAGCATTACAGTGCCTATACAGTTGTGTCTTTAATTTATATTACAAAGTCCTGCTAACAGGTTCTTTTAAGACTTCTAGACTGTGTATAACCTCACCCATACGCATGACTGGCAGTTTCCTGTGCAGACTGTGAAATGCCAGCAAGCTGCCAATCAGTGGTGGGGTTGCACCAATTAGCCTGACTGCCATACACATACTTCAGTACTGATCCATCTGCTAGTCAGTGCCATGGGTGTGTGTTATAGCCGCCACTCACTATGCACTGAGCTGTGAGCTAAAACCACGTCAGCCGCACTTCTACGACTGAAAACTGGAGGCTGCCTGGAGGAAGATAGATCATTTTGTTTTGGCACTGGGTGGCTGCATGGCTTCAGATTTCTACAAACCTGCAGATTAACTCCAAATCTACATGGTTAATAGAGTTTCTTTAAATTACATGGTCAGAGCACATTGAAACTCCGGCCATGAGGTGATGCAGAATTGTTCACCTCCATGGAGAGCGGTGGCTTAACTATGCAATTAGCCTAAGTACCTGGGACAGCTACTCATTGAGGACGCTGCCCAGCAATGTACTTACGCTAATTGCGTAGGTACCGCGCTCTGACAGCCAGGACCCGCCGGCTTTCACTGTACATTACAGAAAGCCGACAAATGCCGGCTATTCAGAAATGTTCCCATTTAACCACTAAACTACCAATGATTTTAAGCACCATGTCTCTAGGGAGGGGGCAATCCCGAGAGACATGGTGCCAACTGCTTTTACACATATTAACCCTTTATTACCGGGGTTTATTACAGCATATGCAGCATCTGTGCTCATATGCCGCACAGATGCTGCATATGCAATTTAACAGCACAAAATATACACAATCAAGCTGGGGGCTTAGTAATCATCTTGCACCGCTGTCACAGTGGTACAAGATGATTACTTACTGTACCGGCAAAGCGGGAAATTTTAACTCTGTGACTTTGACAGCCGCAGAGCTTAAACTTCCCGACAAATGCTGCCCGCGGTCCTTCAGGACCCCTGATAGCATCACAGTCACACAGCACACACGCACTCACACCTCACAATCACAGCACACTAACATACATACAGCCAGCCACACTCACACACACCGCACCACCACCCCCCCCGCAAACACGCACAGCACTTGCATCACTGTCGTGCATCAAACACGCTCCATGTTTGATGCACGCCAGTGTGCCTTCAGCCTAAGAGTTACAATGTTACTTATTATTGCAGCTACCTTCAATCGCATTACAGTCAGGAGCATATCCTAAGGAGAGGCCATAAATATTAGGTACAAAACCAAGAACCCCACTGACCAGCTATTATAATCTCTAGTGGAAGTTGAATATAAGCAATGTAGAGTGGAACACAAGTGGCTGAATTTTAGCTGCCTATAAGTGAAAGGAAGACAGAAAAGCGCCGCAAAAAAACACCATTTCCGCATGCAAAACTGCACTGTAATGTGCAAAAACGCATTGCGTAATTTGTAGTGCTTTTCTGCCAAAGGATGCGGATTTGATGTACCAAATCTGCAGAGTTGGGCACAAAACCAAACTGGGAAACCTCTTGTAAAAAACAAAAGCACAATCAGGTAATGTTGGGCTATGTGCTGATGCTGTGGATTTCCATTGCTTTTTGCCTCGATTTTCCCTTGTTTTTTGGCGTATTTTTGACAATTCTGCAGTACAGCACCTTCCCTGCACAGTGTATGGGAGATTAGAAGTGTTGTGTCAATGCTGTAGATTTTCCCGCAGCAGTAATGTCACATTTTCAAGTGGAAAAATCTGCAAAATCTCAATTCTTTCCGCGTATTTTGACTTTGATTTTTACTTATACAGCTCCAAAATACGCAGCAGTGGTCACACAGTATTTGCTACGTAGTAGTGCAGATTTGGCGTGAATTTTGCACTGATGACATAGAGCTCTACTGTATTTATGATCACCAACCCAGGTACAGTAGGCAGGTACAGGCTGCCACCCACCTCCAGCTCCCTAGTTTTACCTGGCTGATAATCAAAATACAGGGGTGCCTTTTTTATTTCTTGAAATAATTATTAAAAAATGACTTGGGGCTTCACTGTACTTTTGGTTTACAGCCAGGTGAAACTAGGCAGCTGGCGGCTCAGATCCTCAGCGTGGGGAGGCCCAAGCATTCTGGGCCCCCACCCTGCGAATTGAGTCTGCAGCCGCCACAAAAAAATGGCTCATTCATTACAAATGCCATTTTCTGGTACTTTACCCTGACTCTTACAGCTGCCCTGTGGCGGTGGCAAATTGGGTGAAAAATGGGTTAATGCTAGATATGTATTGCCAACTGACACAAAGCTCGAGATTCATAATGTCAGGCCAATGTTAGACCTGGCCATTATGAACCTCTAAGTAAATAGTAAATAATACACAAGACACAGAGAAAAAACATTTATTTGTAAAAAGAACAGAATGACAAGTGAACAATTGCTAAAAAAAAGAGAGGCAAAAACGCACCAAGAGACCTGCGATTCATCGAATATTCACTGCACACATTCTACATCAGCACAGTCTAATGTGCAAAAACACAATGCAGGTTTTGTTGCGTTATCCTCCCAAAGGATCCAGAGTTCGGCTATGTTCACACACTAGGCGCTTTTACCACCGTTTTTTCCCCAAGCAAAAAAAGAAGCAGTGCTTTCACACAGCACACTTTACTACAGGCCTGGGGGAGAAGTGATGTCATAGAGGGGAGGAAGAATCCTGGTTCCTCCTCCCCTCTGTGACATGTCTGCCAGCCATTTGATTTTGCAGTGTATTAATATACACTGCGAAATCAAAATTAAATAAAGCCAGAGGTATTAAAAATATTCCCTTTCCAACACCCTTTTGCGGTCTCCGATGCAGAGGCAAGGCCAGGTATGTCCTGCCAGGGCCTTGCATGATGTCATAATGACGTCTTGGGCACTGATTGGCCGCTCGCGGTTATGTGATCACCACGGACAATCAGCGCTCGTGACGGCACTCTGACATCACGCGAGGTCCTTCCAGTTGGTACCTGGCCTTGTCTCCGCTCCCGATCACACAACAGGCCGCCGAAGGGATTTAATCTGTATTATTTTTCACACATTTCCTTTACTTTAAATTGGGTTTCGCAATGTATATTAATACACTGTGAAACCCAATGGAGGCGGTCACAGATGGGAAGAGGAACCAGGCTTCTTCCTCCCCCTCTGTGATGTTAGATGCAGCAGCGCCGGTCCCTATGGGAGAAAGCGCGGCGCTGCTGCGTAAAGAATTAACATGTCAATTCTTATTACGCAGGTGCTTTTTCCCATAAAAGCGCAGCGTATTTTTACGCACTGTCTGTACAGTAAAGTGAATTTCCCATTCACTTTGCCGGCAGACACAAGGCACATCGTGCATTTTTGAAAACGCTCGTAAAAAAGCGCTCAAAAATGCGCAATGTGTGAACATAGCCTTAATGCAACAAAGCTGCAGCGTGAGCACAACAGCCAGACTGGGAAACGCACAACCAAGAAATGGTGTAGGAGTCACGTGATCCCAGTCCAGCCCCCGCCCACAGACAGGCTGAGGACACTGAAGGCAGCTGTATATCCGGAGTAAGCACTTTCGCGCTCCAAAAGTAAAAAATAAACCCAAAAGTGTTGAATAGACAGTTCTTCTTCACAAGGGATAAAGCTAAAACCAGTCTTCGTACAGTGGTTATTTTTCCTACAGCGTCCTTCTTTATAGACTGTCGAATCTGCCGTGAGGTAGAACCGGAAGTGCGTCCTCCATCTTGAGCAGCGCAGTGCGGTGGCGGGGCTGCTCTGTAGGCCGTGTCCTCTGTCATGTACTCCGGTTCTGCACGGAAGAAGAGCAGCGGGAAGCCGGGCCCGGCGGCGGAGCTCCTGGTGTTCGGCTATGCCTGCAAGGTGTTCCGGGACGATGAGAAGGCCCTGTACCACGAGCACGGCCGGCACCTCATCCCGTGGATGGGAGACTCCCACATCCAGATCGATAGGTCGGTTGGTCTCCTATGGCGATTCATTAACGGTCACTAATCTGAATGTTGTTTTTCAGTGGCTGCTGTGACTCCTCGGCTGTAGACAGGCGTTGTATAAGGCGTGTACAGACTGTATACAGTGTATAGCGCCCCATGATTGCCGGATTACTGGGCTCCTCCGTGTTAGAGCAATGATTCTGTGGAGCCCATGGCTTATTGATGAGCAAGACTTTTATGGTGGTCGGCCGTGCCCGTATGTGAGCCATTGGCCGACAAAGTGCGGTGACCTCCTCAGCCTAACTACTGTATGTGGGATGGCTCCGTCATGTCACGCCACATATGAAAACATTACATATGTGTAAGTCAGTTTCTTCAAAGGACTGCTGCCTGAGACAGGTTTAGTTTATATGGGTGAACCGCCACCATACATGCCTCGTCCCCCTTTTGGATAGTGTCATCCCGCCCATCTACGATTATGCACCAGCTGTGATGCCCATACATCCGTCCCCATTGGATCAGCTCCGTCGCCCTCATACCGTATTTATGGCCACCCTCCAGCTGTGAGTGCCACCATACATGCTCGTCCCCCTATTGGGAATCAGCTGCCCTCCCGCCCCATCATACCGTATTTATGGCCACCCTCCAGCTGTGAGTGCCACCATACATGCCTCGTCCCCCTATTTGGGGTATCAGCTGCCCAATCTGCCTCATCATACTATATTTATGCCCACCCTCCAGCTGTGGGTGCCTGGGGTGGCTGCAGGTCTGTCTACTAGTGAATCGGGTGGACAGCAGAGTTTGATATAGCAGGAGTCTTGCTGTGAACCGGTTAACGGACTTGATCAATAACATTGGGTTCTATAGAGTAGTTGTATAGGTCTCTTTAGGGGCCATGCTGACTGTCTGCTGATTTCCAAAATTGGACCTAGGCAGGGCGCGTTCTGTAATAACAGGCCTGGTGTCTCACAAGATGGCAGGGAATGCAAACATTGTGCTAACCTTGAGCTACCTACCTATTATCTAAAGGTAAAGGAATATGATACCAGCAGGTAATATTCATGCATCACAATGTAATGGGTCGAATTTTCTCCTTGTGGAAATTGGCCATAAGGAGACTTATCAGCCTTGCAATTATCCATATGAATTTATATGTAAATAGCCTCCTCATAGAGAATGAAGAAAGGTTTTGATCTGACACCCAGATCACAATAGGACGTGCACAGCCCCATAGAGTATCATGGGTACATGTGCTATTTGTGTAAACCCCGATATAATCAGTCGTGTGCACGAGCCCTTAGATGGAACAGATACTACTTGAGAAGTAAAGGGAAGGGGTGAGGACACAAAGAAAGGTAGCTGTACATTCCAAGCGAGTACGTCCTGCCATCAGTGCGACTAAAGGCAGGCACAGACTGGGGAACTACCAGGGTTTTGACAAACATGGAATATTTTACAGGAATAAAGCAAATTCTCCAATATTGTGATCTGCAATGTTTTAGAAGTTTCCATGCTGGGCAACAAATGTGTGAAAAACAAAATATTTTAATTATTGTTTAAGATGACTGTTTTTTGGCATACCTCATATGTTCTTGGCTGTGAAAGGGTTAGACCATAGTTGAGAGATAGAAATGACATTTTACTGGGAAAGTAACAGTTGCAGCATTTATAATGTATAGTTTGTTGGTCAAATGGCTAATTGAAATGCTGTTGAGGTCTAATGGTGGGGTTACACGTAGCGATATCGTCCCGATATCGCTATACAACGGCGCGGGAGCGCGCATTTTTAGTGCGCTTTTCCCGATATCGCATCGGCGGTTTACACGTTGCGATATCGGGAAACAACGTCCCTACGATGTGTACGCCCACCAACCCAGTAACGACCATTTAACATGGGAGTTAAGGGTAGCGTCGGCGTACACATCGGAGTTGGATGTTTACACGCAACGATCCGGCTCCAAGCATCGATATCGGCGGTGAATGACGCTCATTCGACCCCCGATATCGGATTACCATCTTTCCTGCATCGTATTGTACCTTCAAACAGTACAATGCAGGAACGATATCGGGTCCAACTCACGAACCACGTGACTTTTTGTCGGAGTTGGATCGGAGTTGGATGCCGATATCGCGGCGTGTAAACCCACCATAAGGGAGGATTTAAACACGGCCAGTGCCGCTCCCGGTGAAGCTTTAGTTGTACACTACAGGGCAGTGTTCCCCAATCTGCGGCCCCAGGTAGGATGATTCCCAGATGGTGGAGAAGCTGCATTAATGAGACATTGTGACTGATGTGATTCATAGCCATGTATGATCCTTATCACTGGAAAGTTGTGAATGCCACAACCAAATCAAGTAGTTAAGTAGCCATTTCTGCATGACTGGGGCCATAAATTTAAGAACTTCTGTTTCTATATATTTATTATTACTATAAAGTTGCCAAAGCTGATAGCGAATAAATTGATTTTCTGTTGATTATTAGATTACTCTGTGCACATTGGGGGTCAATGGGATCCTGGTAATACATATGTTCATTGCTGATTCAGTAGAAAAATCTAAGCAGTTCTGAATGAAATGACTACAAAATTTGTGCCAGGGTAATCATATTGTTTGGAAATGAGCAAACTCGCTTGGCATGGGCTAAGGCCACGTTCGCACGTTAAGTATTTGAGTTTTTTTACCTCAGGATTTGTAGCCAAAACCAGGAGTGGATGATTAAATACAGAAGTGGTGATGTGCTTCTGTTATACTTTTCCTCTGATTGCTCCACTCCTGATTTTGTCTACAAATACTAAGGTAAAAAACTCATCAAATAGGCTGGCTTCACACTTGCAGATGCATCTGCAGCGTTTTGCAGATGCATCTGCAAGTATCAGCATGCAGACCACGGCCGTGGTGTGAATGCTCTCATTGATTCCTATATGTGAGCCGTAAGCAGGCGTATGCCTGCTTACAGATCACACTCTCCCGCCCGCACTATGGACGCGAGATGTTGCGTCCAAGGTGCGGGGCGGGAGTGTGTGATCTGTCAGCAGGCATACGCCTGCTTACGGCTCACATATAGGAATCAATGAGAGCATTCAGACCGCGGTGCGCCCTATTATAAACATAGGGACCGCGGTCTGCATGCTGATACTTGCAGATGCATCTGCAAAACGCTGCAGATGCATCTGCAAGTGTGAAGGCAGCCATACTCAGTGTGTGCATGTGGTCTAGCAGTTAAAGTGAACCCGACAGCAGATTATTTTTTTTTTTTGCATATAAACTGCAGCCACGACCAATAAGGCCTTATAGGGTATGTGCGTTTTTGGGGTCAGGTGTTGCCTTGGTTTTATGTAAATGTATGCTAATCTAATCCTTGAGTTTTTGGTTTCCAGCAAGACCTATGTGATCAGGAAAAAGCTTTCACACACATTGGTTTTTGTTCTCTGAAGACAGGTTTTGCTAGAAAACAAAAACATAGCAAAACCTGTGATGTTTACCCTATGTGATTCTAGGATTAGCTTTGCATACACATTGGTTTTTGTTTGGTGAAGAAAGTGGAAACGCCTTTTTGCTGCGTTTTAGGCTGGCTTTGCACTGCGGCAGCATCAGGTCCGGGGCTGTCCGGGGTGAACCAGACAGCCCCTGACCCGTTTTTGCCATAATGCAGCCCTATAGGGCCGGATGGCAGCTATCTGCCGTCCGGTTTCCATCTGTCCGGGAGGATCCAGGCAATTCGGATTTTTCTCCTGTCCGGGGCGAAAAATCTGCCCAAATTGGATCCGGGAACTGGACACCGGAGGCTGAAGTTCAGCGTCAGCTAAGTTGAACTTCAGCACCAGGGAGCTGTACCCTGTGAAGTGGTTCAGCAGCATTTCGCAGGGGACAGCTGCGCTCTTCAGCATCCGGCTACAAACAGGACAGGAGGGCATATTTGCCCTCCGGGGCTGTCAGGTTCACCCCTGACAGCCTCGGACCTGATAGTGCTGTGGTATGAAGCCAGCCTTAGGGCCACGTCTCACACACACATATCTGTGCAGAGATTGTTCGCAGATTGTTCCATTTTGTGCCCGTATACAATGTGTCCATGATTTCACTGCAACCAGAGATTTGCAAACAATATCTGCACAGTGTGTGTGATGTCACGTGGCCCATAGAAAGAATGAGCATGTCTATTCTTTTCTGCTCCTTTGTTAAAATGGAAACACTTGTGATGTTTCTATTTTCAGGAGAAAAATATTGCTATCTGAGAGTCCCCAGTGGTTGATAACTTTTTTTAATGGTTAACTGAAAAGATGGTAAACATAGCAAGCTTTCAGGACACTACGGCCCTTTCGTCAGGCTGATAATGACACAAATTCTGAAGACACGTGTTTCCCATGTACATACATTGCGGAAGTGAAATTAAGTAAAAGGAAGTTTTAAAAATAAATATATATACTCCCCTCTATGGCGTGTCCCCTGATGTCGGCATTTGTCTTCCGGCTTGAGGACCTAGCCCCACCCAGCTAACCAATCAGCTGATCAGTCACATGACCAGTTACTGCGGTAACTGCAGTCATGTGACCGATCAGCTGATCGGTCAGCCCCAGGTCCCTCAGGCTTTCTGTGTCTGGATCCGTGAAAAATCACGGACCCGGACACAGGAATGGCATCTGGAGGTCACTTCCGATGCGATCCTTTTCCTGTCTGTGGGGTCCTGCAAATAGTAGGATCCTCACGGACAGGAAAAAATCGCAGTGTGAAACCAGCCTTAGGGCTGCTTCACACGCTCCGATATCTGAAACGATATCGTTGAAACGTCTTGCTTTTCAGAGCGTTCAAATGATATCGTTTTTGAATCGTTGTGTGTAAACATTGGATAGCTGAAGGTAAAATCGTTGGATCGATTATCATAAGTTTGAGATCCAGACCTAAAATCCATCGTTCATCGTCCAATTAAGGATCTGTGAAGCAGCAACATCGTTCAGTGTGACACCTTTTTGAACGATGTCGTTCATATTTCTCCCATTCCTTTCGCTTTGTTAAATCGCTCAAACGTTCTTCTCCAAATAGCTGGAACATTGCCAAATTTAAGATCGTTAACGATATCCTTGCGTGTGATCACACTAACAATGTCGGAAGGATCACGGTCACGTGACATGGCTAACGATATTGTTCACAGATATCTGAGCATGTGAAGCGGCCCTTAGTAGTCTGTGGAGACCTGAAAATACTTAAGTGAATTGTGGAAAGCAATAAGGGGCCCGTCACACCTGGCGATGTCGGCGGCGATTTTATAGGTGACGCTGAGGCGTGGCCTATCGCCGCCGACATCGCCAATGCGTCGCCTAATGTGAATAGGCGAGGGCGACACATTTGAGTGGTCGCCTGGTTTCACAGCAGCGCCCTGAAACCAGGCGACCACTCTGGGGCGATGTGTACACATCGCCCCATGTAAACGGGAGACGGCGATCTCACAGGCGATGGGAGCCATAGGCTCCCATGTTACGGCATCGCTGCTGTGGTTTTTAGACACCCCAGCGGCTGCGCCGCCTGTAAGATCGCCGGTGTGTCGCCGGAGTTGTCGCCTCATGTAAACATGAGGCTGATTAGCATATATTTACATAAAACCAAGGCAAAACCTGAACTTAAATGCAGCAATACGCAGCAAAACCTTACCTGTGTAATGCAAAAAACAGCTTTAATCATACCTTGGGGCGGTCTGGTTCAGTGGGTGTCGCTGGTCTTGGTCTGGCGCCTTTTTTCTTGTGTATGCCGTCCTCTTCTCTGCTTCATGTGGGTAACTCATCCTACGTCACCCACACAGTCTCCTGCATTGCGCTCATGCATATGTGTACTTCACTCTGCCCTGCTGAGGGCAGAGAATGTATTGTAATGCGCAGACATGGGAAAGGTCAAAGAACGCATACGCAGGACCACAATGGAGAAGACTGCGTGTGACGTAGGACATGTCACTCGCATGAAGCAGAGAAGAGGACCGTGATCACAGGAAGAAAGGAGGCCCTTGATCAAGACCAGCAACACTCATTGGACCGGGCTGCCTCCTTTAAGTATAATAAAAGCAGTTTTTTTTGCATTATGCAGATTGGCCTGGGACCTACTGTATTTTTCGGATTATAAGAAGCACATTTTACCCCCCACAATTCGGGGGAAATGGGGATGCATCTTAAAGCGAACCTGTCACCCCCCCCCCCCCCCCCGGACATCAAAAGCTAAAATAGCCACCTTCTGCAGCACTAAGGCTGCATTCAGAGAAGGTGGCTATAGCCTTTTGATGACCTATATACAATGAAATATGCACTTAGATAAATACTTACACTTAAGGTGACCGGGAGACGCGGTTTCACGCTCCTCCGACCCGCCCCCTGTTGTCAATCATCCTGGTCGCCTGCTTCTGCCTCCCCTCAGTGTACACAAGCTCCGCCTTCGCAGCCATTTTCTTGAAGCCCAGCACGTCAAGTGCCTGCTGATCTATGGCACCCACTTCAATGCCTCCTCTGAGCCACAGGCCCTCAGGATCATCCACCCTGCCTCTGGTGACCCTCCACCTCGCCCCCCGGTGAGATAGACTTGGCATATAACAGTCTAGATTATAAAACTACCGTAACTCCCATTTTTACATTAAAAATAATTTTTTTCAATTTTTCTTTTTAAATTTAGGGTGCGTGTTATAATCTGCAAACTACTGTGTATACTCCATTCTGGAATGCTGTATATAAGGCCTTACTGGTGGGGCTACAGCTTATATGCAAAAAAAACAAACTGCTGACCAGTTCACTTATGGATTAAACTTCCTGAAGTTTTCGATCTAGGACTGGTCTCCTTTAACCTTTTCAGTGCAGGACTCCTGCCTATGTTGAGCTCAGTTTCTCTTATGCATTGCTTTTTATTTTCAGTACTGTGTAGGAGCGAGTTCTTCATCGATGGACTGTCACGTTGTGTCCTGAGGCGACACTTGTTTTTGTACTCAGTGGGTCGGTGGGGGGCAAAATGATGGAATCTTTTTCCTATAAAGATCTTTTGACACTTTATTATAACTTCGACATTAGTAGCTTTACTTTTTTGCCCTTAAAACAGCTATGTTTTGATTTTTTATGAGAAAAAGATTCACGATGCTTTGAAGGTTACTTATATTGTTCTTAAAGTGTGCCTCCTATGTTGTTGACATCAAATTGAAGTAGGCATTTAGTTCAGTCAAGTCTGTCATATAACTCATCATTAACAGTAAATGCTTCTTTGTAAGGGCCCTTTCACATCAGCGTTTTTCGTAATTCGCGGCAGATGCGGTGAAAAAACCGCATCTGCCGCGTTTGCCGCATAACCGTTCCACTTGCGGCGCGGTTGCGGTTTTTCCCATAGGAAGTATAGGGGGACTTGCGGCAGGTGCGGCAGCGAAAAAAACCGCGGTCAGCCGCGGTTTTTTTCGCTGCCGCACCTGCGGCCAGTGCAAAACCGCACTTGCCGCATCTGCCGCAAGTCCCCCTATACTTCCTATGGGAAAAACCGCAACCGCGCCGCAAGTGGAACGGTTATGCGGCAAACGCGGCAGATGCGGTTTTTTCACCGCATCTGCCGCGAATTATGAAAAACGCTGATGTGAAAGGGCCCTAATAGACAGAAGTCTCATCTTAAAGGGAACTTCTCAGGATGATTTTACTGCCGAAACTTGTAGTATGCCCTGGTTCAGCAATGAAATGATACCTGCAGAGAATTTTATATGTTGGCACTGAAAAAGGGAATGTGTCAGCAGTAGTGATGAGCAAATAGTTTGGTATTTAGGTTTGGATAAGTCTAACCAAATACTTCTTACTTTTTGGATGTTTTTCCCAAATAGTGAACATAAAGCAAGACAATGGGGAACTTTGATGTTTGTCTGGAAGATTCCCCATTGACTTGCAAAACTCCAAAATCTGATGACAGATTCCCTTTAAGCTTTGAGGCCTCATTCAGATTAGGCAGTAGACTCATTGTAGACTCACGTGTCAGTGTAGTGTGTAGCGATGCCCCCAGTGCACTTCAATGCTGATTTGCTTGCTTCTCAGTGTTGGTACCCATGGCATTGCTACAAATTGGGAATCCTTTTCGTTATTGTACTTAGACCCACACAGTCATACTCCATGAGCAGAGATCTCCAACCTTTCTGACATTGAGAGCCACATTCAGCTTTCAGAGAGGGTCAGGAGCCACATTCAGCTCCTGCCCCCCCTCACAGTAGTGGCACCCAGGGCTCCCCATTACCGGTATAATGGTGGGCAAAGCTTTATCACAGAAATCACACAGGCATATACGAAGATCCAGGGGTTCCTAACTTGCCGTCATTCAGATCTGCTCTTCTATGTATGACTACTCACAAAAGTTACAATCTGGAGACCTGCACTTCATGGCTCTTTGCTAGACCTGGTGCTAATGCACCAAGCTGGCCGACATATATCACATGTGGCTCCCAAGCTATGGATTGGGGACCCCTGCTCTACAGTCATCATCCTGACAAGTCAAAGGAGCTGCCGTGTTTCTTTACAGACTGTAATGGAGGATATGGCAGGCTTGTCAAGTTAGGTAACATCTACTATTCTAAAGGGTAAATGATTTGGGATGCATATTTTAAGAGCATTATTCATGTGCATTAAACACTATTAGGAGGCAGTGCTGACGTAATAGGTTTATGGCACATTTTGGTGAAAGCAGTAAAGCAATCCTTCAATTAAGATAATCATGTTGTATATTAAGGAGGCTTTAGTGGATTATTCTCTCCATATAGAGATGTCTTTGTTATGTACCTGTCTTTTCTGCAGTGTAGTTGATTGCCGCCATGTACCTCCATTGTGATAAGTGGTCAGCCTTCTGCCTGCAGCACTGCTATAACACATTTTCTGCTGTGCTATTGGTACTCTATGAAGCCTCCTTAAACTACATATGTATGTTCTGTTACCATGTATGTGTGTGTGTCTCTCTACTACATAACCAGAACTTATTTCCTCAGCCATTTGGCTAAGGGTCGAGCCTAGCCATGATTATACCTCCAAGAGATCCACGTTTCTGCGGCGAAGATTTCTGCTGAGAGCTGTGGACTAGCAGAAAGAAGCGAGAAAATTTCCAGCCTTTGGTTCTTACGGATAGGTATTTATGTGTTCGGGTTCGTGTGAATGTAAATTAGACGTTTCCAGATTCCCCTCAGAAACAAAACTAAAAAAATAAGTAAAAAGTTAACACTTAATTGCATAAGTGGTTAAAAACAACCAACATAAGGTAAGAGCTTTTCATAGATTACCAGCTAACATTTTGGGAATCTGATCTAATCTTAAAGGAGCCAGACGAGATAGACATGTAAAGTTTTACATTGATGGAGCAATCTACACAATGTACAGCTGAATGTCCAGACTCTAAAGAGTTAAGTTAGAAGGAACTCCATTTCCAGAATGATTGGGAGACCTCTTTTGTGGGTCTGTTTTGTGACAGGGCAGAGTAGATGGGTAAATTCTCATACTGGAGCATTGAAGTTCGAAACACATCGTACTGACCATCTCCTTCATGTTGCAGGTATGATGGGCGGGGTCACCTGCATGACCTTTCTGAATATGACGCAGAACACAACTCATGGAACAGAAACTATAATTTGTCTGAGGAGGAGGCTCGAATAGAAGCTTTATGTGATGAAGAGAGGTATTTAGCGTTGCATACGGACTTGCTTGAAGAGGAAGCAAGGCAAGGTACATCCCTATATACATACCTGTCCCTTACTATAATGCCATCCCTTCCTTTAGAGTTAAATTGTACAGTGCATATATATTTAACTAAGATCTTGATTATTTTATACTCACTCTTTCTGATATTATCTATTTGACAGTATCCAATGGAATGGAAAACAGCTCTCTGAATGGGGACCGCAGGATAGTTTTTGTTTTATCTTTTTATTTTTTTTGTAGAGGTTGCCCTTTCCCAGCTTATCTGTGCACTGGAATATACTGGCTTTATTATAGAGACAAACAGCATCAAGTAGCAGACAAATCTTCAGAAACCTGAACTTTGTCCTGCCCGTATGCTACCAGTTTCACTTGTCAGGAAAAGTAGTTTCCTTTTTCCTGTTCATCAATGTGAATATATTTATATTTGACCTTTGTCAATATCAGAGTCATAGTGGCTTGTCACACAGCGTGCTGAAGCATGACTTTGTGTTTTTAGTTTTGTACTATTTTTAATATATTGGTGTTTTCCTTCAAGAGGAAGAATATAAGCGATTAAGTGAAGCACTGGCAGAAGATGGGACGTATAACACTGTTGGTTTCCAATACAAAAGTGACTATTATGATCCATCACAACCAACAGAGGAAGAAGATATGCAGAAAGACAAAGACGACAAAGGTATTTGATAAATGTATTTGTTACAATTTAAGAGTCGTTCGTAAATTGCTTTAATTAGTTACGTAGCATGACAAGTTTTTCAATTGCCCTGCTTTATCTGCTGTCATTCTTTTGCACTGAGACATTTTATCTTTTATGGTGTACAGCTTGTTTCTATTGAACCTGGCCTTTAGCGTTAGGCCACAAGTGCACAGGAGAGAGGTTGACTTTTAACATCCCAGTCAGCTATCTTCCGCCATTGATTTCTATACCACCAGTTAGCTGGTCACCTCCCTTTTTCAATCATCTTTTGAAGTGATACAGTTCTGAGTTATAAACCATTAGGTGTCCTAATCACAGCTCTCTGCTCTCCCTGTTGATTGTTTAAATGCTCTATTAGCTTATTGTAAATACAGGAAAAAGGGGGTGATTTGAACTTTTATGTTTGTATTTAATTATTTTTTTACATGTTTATATTGTAAAAAATAAAAGTATTTAATTTTATTCTTATTTTTACACCGCCCCATAGAGAGGCACCCTGCTGCACAGTCCGATCGCTTCTGACAGATACCGATGTGCTACAGCACATCGGTATGGCTGGAATCACACTGTCCAGATGATATACGACTAAAGGCCCAGTTACACACACAGATAACTGCAGAGATTGTTTGCAAATCTCTGGTTGCAGTGAAATCATGGACACATTGTTCCATTTGTACACGGCCACAAAATGGAACAATGTGTCCATGATTTCACTGTAACCAGAGATCTGCGAACGATCTCTGCACAATTATCTGTGTGTGTAACTGGGCCTTAAGTCGGACGTGTTACGGATAAGAAAGGCTGGCTTCACACAACAGTTTTTTGGATCCGGGGGTATCCGGTGTGAACTGGACACCCGCGGATCCGATTCCGACCCACAGTAACCCTATGGGGCCGGAATACACCGGATGACAGCTTTCTGCCATCCGGTTTTTGGATATCCGGGAGAATCCGGGAGGAATTGGATTTTTCTTCCCGACACAAAATCGGAGCATGCCTCGATTTTGTGTCCGGGGAGAAAAATCTCCCCAAACCGGATCCGGGGCAATCCGGCGCTCCCTAGCATGGAAAGCTATGGGGCCGCATTGCCCCGATCTGGGGGGAACCGGGTACCGGCGGCTGCACGCCGCTGTTGTTTCAGGACCGTGGCTAGCTCCATGCTACCCGCGGTCTTGAAAAATCAGCAGCTGCGGCTGCAATTACAGCCATCTGGCTGCACACAGGACCGGAGGGCACATTTTGCCCTTTGGTTCTGTGTGCTGATTCGGTCCGGGGCTTTCTGGTTTATACCGGACAGCCCCGAACCGGACCTTGCCATGGTGTGAAGCCAGCCTAACTTGGAATGGCTCTCCCCTCTCTGGACGGGAGCATCAGCTGCTTGTTTTTCTAAGCTGCTCCACACTTCCGTCCTGACAGGGGAGAGCCATTCCAAGTTACTCATCCGTGACACGTCCGACTTAAGGCCCAGTTACACACACAGATAATTGTGCAGCGATTGTTCGCAGATCTCTGGTTGCAGTGAAATCATGGACACATTGTTAGGCTGGAATCACATTGTCCGTGTGATATACGACTGTCAGAATTGCGGACAGTGAGTGGTTGGCAGCACTTGCCAACCACTCACTGGAAGTGCTCCATGACGGCTTTCAGGGTCAAGCCAGGACCCCGGGCTGTCACATGAGCGCCTAAGATCCCGTGATATTATTGCGGGATCTCTGATTCAGGCAGGGACCAGCGCGTTACCCTCCGCAGCACTTTTGGATCCTGTTGTTAGTGATTGACAGCGATCGGTGCTGTAATCTCAACATCTCAGCTGATGAGATAGCTGAGATGTCGGGAAATGGTGTGAGCTCCTCGGGTCGTTAAGGGGTTAAAGAGGACCTGTCAATCCCCTGGTGCTTTCCAAACTGAAGCACCCCTGAATGCAGCATGTCTGATGCATTCAGAAAAGGGGACCTCCATGTCTCTAGCCTCCCTGTATGTTGTACAAAACACTGTTATAAAGTGTACAGGTAACGAGTCCAGAGGAACTTGGGGTGCTTTCACATTTCGAATTTTTTTTTTTTTTTTTTTTTTTTTTTTTTCCCTGTCCGTGGGATCCCACGGAGAGGAACGGACACCACAGGGGGTGGCCTATTTTGTGATCTCACGGATCCGGACACAGAATGAGCTGTGCGGAGTAATTTCACTTCCACAATGTATATATACATTGCGGAATTGAAATTTAAGTAAAATCAAGTGTTAAAAATAAAAAAAATCAATCCTCACCTGTCCAGCGATCCAGCGCCGTCGGCATCTAGCTCTGGATGCTGAAAGGACCCGGCTGGGCGGGGCTACCCCCTCAGCGCTGTCGGTCACACTTGATTTTACCTAAATTTCAATTCCGCAATGTATATATACATTGCAGAAGTGAAATTGGCTGGAGAGGAGCAGTTTTAGTGTACTGAGCATGCTCGGTACACTAAAATCGGGTCAGAGAAAACATCGATTTTTTTTTTTTTTTTTTTTTTTTTTTTTTTTTTTTCTTTTTCTCGGACCGTGCTCCATAGCCCCCATGTTATGAGCCACGGATCATGTCTGATCTGATTCGGTCTGATTTGATCCGCTGTGCCCAAAATTGGAGCAGTCTCCGATTTTGGGTACAGCAAAAAATCAGACCAAAACGGATCTGACAAAAATCGGATGCCACTTAGGGCAAATCCGATCCGATCCGTGCCCATAGGCTAACATGGGGGCCAAATTGGATCCGTGGCTGTCTGTTTTACAACGGACAGCCATGGATTCCAAAAAATCGTAATGTGAAAGCACCCTAAATCATGATGAGTCCTCGCTGCTCTCTGGTTTCCTTCCTGCCTCCATCCTTCTCTGTGCAACCTCCAGCCCCCTCAGTGACGCCTCCTGCCAGTGACGTCCGCGCCGGAGCCTGCCCTGCTGTACATACATAATCTGGAGCAGAGTGGGCTCCGGCGCTGACGTCACCGGCGGGAGGCATTTTAGCTGCCATGACGCTCCCGCCCATTGCTCGCTCTGCGTCTGCGTGACTTTAGACGCAGAGCAGCATGAGCGGCTGAGGAGGGGAGACACAAAGAAGGCAGCACTGAGGGGGCTGGAGGTGGGGAGGACACCAGGGAGCAGCGAGGACTCCTTACTGAGTACCGTATATACTCGCGTATAAGCCGAGTTTTTCAGCCCAAAAATTGGGCTGAAAAGTGCCCCCCTCGGCTTAAACGCGAGTCATACGGCCCCCTAAAAAGTTTTGCGCCCCCACCTCCCTTTCTGGGCCCCCCCGCATGCAGCGCTGCGCATATACATTACCTGTCTAGCAGCTGTCACCCTCCGATGGCTGATCGCGGCTCCCGGCTCCGGGCTCCATCTTCCTCTCTGTCTTCCTGATTGTCAGGTGACCGGCTGGCGTCGCGATGACGTCATCGCGCTGCGCCCCGGTCACACAGCAGGAAGACAGCGAGGAAGATGGAGCCCGGAGCCGGGAGCCGCGATCAGCCATCGGAGGGTGACAGCTGCTAGACAGGTAATGTATATGCGCAGCGCTGCATGCGGGGGGGCCCAGAAAGGGAGGTGGGGGCGCCAAATTATGAGGGGGGCCCTGCTGGGGCCCTGTATACTACCACTGGGGCTATATACTACCACTGGGGCTGTATACTACCACTGGGGCTGTATACTACCACTGGGGCTGTGTGTATACTACCACTGGGGCTATATACTACCACTGGGGCTGTATACTACCACTGGGGCAGAATATACCACTGGGGCTGCTGTATACTACCACTGGGGCTGTGTGTATACTACCACTGGGGCTATATACTACCACTGGGGCTGTATACTACCACTGGGGCAGAATAAAACCACTGGGGCTGCTGTATACTACCACTGGGGCTGCTGTATACTACCACTGGGGCTGCTGTATACTACCACTGGGGCTGCTGTATACTACCACTGGGGCTGCTGTATACTACCACTGGGGCTGCTGTATACTACCACTGGGGCTGTATACTACCACTGGGGCTGTATACTACCACTGGGGCTGTATACTACCACTGGGGCTGCTGTATACTACCACTGGGGCTGAATATACCACTGGGGCTGCTGTATACTACCACTGGGACTGTATACTACCACTGGGGCTGTATACTACCACTGGGGCTGTATACTACCACTGGGGCTGTATATACTACTGGGGCTGCGTGTATACTACCACTGGGGCTGTATATACTACTGGGGCTGCGTGTATACTACCACTGGGGCTGCTGCTGTATATACCACTGGGGCTGCTGCTGTAACACTGCTGGGGCCTGTATATACCACTGGGGAGGCTGCTGTATACCACACTGATGGGGGCTGTATACCTGTGCTGGGGTCCACCCTCGGCTTATACACGAGTCAATAAATTTTCCCAGGTTTTGGGGGCAAAAGTAGGGGGGTCGGCTTATACACGGGTCGGCTTATACACGAGTATATACGGTAAGTCCCTCCGGACTCGTTATCTGTACACTTTATAAAGTGTTTTGTACAACTTACAGGGGATCTAGAGACATGGGGGACCCCTTCCCTGAATGCAGCAGACACTCTGCATTCAGGGGTGCTTTGTTTGGAAAACACCAGGGGCAGGGGGGGTGACAGGTCCTCTTTAAGAAACTGAGCATTTCGTATCTTGCCATCAAAATAATTGCTGTCCCTTTGCTGTATAAAACCCTTATAAATGGGCTGAGTAATTTCTTTTCATTTTGCCTACTTAGTATTCATTGGGAACAATTGTTGTATTGACCCTGGGTAAATACATTTTCATCGAGACTTGTACTAATATTTTTTTTGCAGAGATTTGATTTTGCAAATTGGCTGAATGTAAGCATTTTTGATGAACTGAGTCTGAGTAATAAGGCAGAGAGGGGAAAATAAATGAAGTGATTGCCAATTTTTCATTTGGTTGAATTGGTAGCAGTTCATTCTGATGCTACGTACCGCACTATTCATGTCAATAAATAGTTTCCCGATTTGATTTTGACATTTACGCGTACGTGTTAACAGTGCTTTTATTAAAGAAATAAATGCTCTGTTTCTTACCGCCAGTTTTAACCCTTGCAATCTGTTGCCTATTGTGAATGAGTGCATTGAATATCACGTGTAAATGTCATGTTTTGTCCTACTGTCACCGTCCAATTACGCATTGTTAGGAACAAAGCAAGGGTTTCCTTAGATGATATACAGAGCGGTCTCCTCCGCTGTACATGCTAATCACTGTCTAGTGACCAGTATTTTATCTTCCAGTGGTTTGCAGAGCATTTGGGGTTTGTTCTTTGTTCATTCATGCTGTTTGTCTTTAACTTCTGGTCTGTTCTGTGTGCTAACATTACATCATTTAACCTAACAATCCTTATTCAGCAATGCTTATCACCAATTTGAATCCTTTTGTTTGATCGAAATTCCTTTGTATGTCATGTAGTCCTCTTATTCATTGCATTACTTCATCAAACTGAATTTGTTTTATTTTTTTATTTAAGAGGACCTGTCACTTGCTCCAAAAATTGGAATGAAGTAACATGGAAAAAAAAATGAGATCCCCTTACTTCGATGCTCTTTTGCATTTTAGACCGCATCACTCAATCACAAAGAGAGTGCATGCTAGAAGTAACAATCGTGAATATGAGAAATCTCTGCTTTGTAGTTAATTATTAATTTCTGCATCATCATCTTTGGGATGGTGTGCTTTCTCCTTTCCATCCCAGATACTGCCCACCATAGCTATTTATCTGTCAGTCAGTCTCGAATGATGCCAAGCTGTGGCAGCACGTGGGATGGAGGAGTGAAGGTGCACGCCCTCAGAAGACTGAAGAAATGCCCAGCTGGACTGCAAGGCAGAGTTTTCACATACTGCTCCAAAGAAAACTGAGAAAAACCTCTACTATAGTGTGACACATAGCAAAATGGAAGAGAGCTGCAGAAATCAGGGATTTTTATTTATATAGATAGATATAGATTAAGAAACTCAAGTTACAGGTCTTCTTCAACTGTCTTTAATATTCTAAGGTGTTTCTTTTGCTGAGACTTATTAACTATAGTGAAATTCTGTGAAGTACCGCCTCTATAGGAGGTCTGCCTAGTTATCATGGCCAGATGACCTCTTACATATTTTCACTTCCTTCATAGTATATGTACATGCCATATTCTCTAGGACGGTGTTCCCCCAATGCCAGTTCCTCAAGAGCCACCAACAGGTCATGTTTTCAGGATTTCCTTAGCATTATGTAGGTGACAATTTCTTTACCTGTGCAATACTAAGGAAATCCTGAAAACATGCACTGTTAGTGGGTCTTGAGGACCGGAGTTGGGGACTCTGCTGTAGAAGAACCGTTCATTCATACAGAGTATCCCCATTTTACAATACAAAGTGTATATTTCACTGGACATGTATGTATCTTATGTTCATACAATAAAGATTGAATTAAGCTGATCTACTGGACTGTGGTACCGTAGCATTGTATTTTTGTAGCAATCATTCAGAGATAACCAAGATTTATCTTCTGCTATCTGTTCCACTTTAAATCATGGAATAACTAAGGGGCACAAGTTGGCCATCTTTTATTCCCTCTGCAGCAGACAATATGGGTGGGGACCTTTACAGCAGTCAGTTGTCTTAGAGCCGCACCCTAACAATAAGACGATGGGGAACATTGCTTATCCTCACCCTAGGACACACACAGGAAATATCTTTGTATGTTTTTCAGTTTTAATTGTAATGAGACAAAGTTGGAGAACAAAAAAATAGGGTAAGGATTGCTGGGATTTTTACTTTGCACATTATGTAGGTTAACTGTGGTTAATTTTTATTACCGTATTTGCCGGCGTATAAGACGAGTTTTTAACCCCTAAAATTCTCTCCCAAGTCGGGGGTCGTCTTATACGCCGGGTCAGGCGGGGTACTGAGGAAAAAAATGCCGGCATCGGTCCGCCGTGCATAATATAAGGGCCCCCCCCGAAAATGAGCGGTGGCAGGTGGCAGGCAAGAAAAAAAAATGATACTCACCTGCCTCTGCCGTCCATGTCTTCCGGAGCTTCCCGCTGCCACCACCGCTGTGTACATAGCCACCGGGCGCCCTAGATGTACGATCAGGAGGCTGCTGGTGTCTGATTGGCTGAGGCATTACCGTACATCTCCTGAACGGAGGTAACTGCGCCGCTCAGTGTGTATGTACGGTAATGCCAGGGCCAATCAGACGCCAGCAGCTGCCTGATTGGCTGATGGCTTGTTATCGTACAGCTACGGTGCCCGGCTACGTGCGGTGGCGGTGGTAAGCTCCGGCAGGGTCCGGTGGCACAGCAGTGGCACAGTGTGTCTGACTGTGTGTGTGTGTCTGACTGTGTGTGTGTGTCTGACTGTGTGTGTCTGTGTGACTGTGTGTGTCTGTGTCTGACTGTGTGTGTGTGTGTGTCTGACTGGTGTGTGTGTGTGTCTGACTGTGTGTGTGTGTGTCTGACTGTGTGTGTGTGTGTGTGTGTCTGACTGTGTGTGTGTGTGTCTGACTGTGTGTGTGTGTGTCTGACTGTGTGTGTCTGTGTCTGACTGTGTGTGTCTGACTGTGTGTGTCTGTGTCTGACTGTGTGTGTCTGACTGTGTGTGTCTGTGTCTGACAGTGTGTGTCTGTGTCTGACTGTGTGTGTCTGTGTCTGACTGTGTGTGTCTGTGTCTGACTGTGTGTGTCTGTGGGCTGACTGTGTGTGTCTGACTGTGTGTGTCTGACTGTGTGTGTCTGACTGTGTGTGTCTGACTGTGTGTTGTCTGTGTGTGTGTCTGACTGTGTGTGGTCTGACTGTGTGTGTCTGACTGTGTGTGTCTGACTGTGTGTGTCTGACTGTGTGTGTCTGACTGTGTGTGTCTGACTGTGTGTGTCTGACTGTGTGTGTCTGACTGTGTGTGTCTGACTGTGTGTGTCTGACTGTGTGTGTCTGACTGTGTGTGTCTGACTGTGTGTGTCTGACTGTGTGTGTCTGACTGTGTGTGTCTGACTGTGTGTGTCTGACTGTCTGTGTCTGACTGTCTGTGTCTGACTGTCTGTGTCTGACTGTCTGTGTCTGACTGTCTGTGTCTGACTGTGTGTGTCTGTGTCTGACTGTGTGTGTGTTGTGTGTCTGTGTCTGACTGTGTGCGTGTTGTGTGTCTGTGTCTGACTGTGTGCGTGTTGTGTGTCTGTGTCTGACTGTGTGCGTGTTGTGTGTCTGTCTGACTGTGTGCGTGTGACTGTGTGTGTGACTGCAGAGGAATATTGGGGGTTGATGGAGGCTGTACTCTCCCACCACCACTGTAATACTATAATATATGGAGGACTACGGGGGTGCATTACACTATATGGAGCACAATGGGGTGCATTATATTATCTAGGGGACTATGGCGTGCATTGCACTATATGGAGGACTACGGGGGTGCATTACACTATATGGAGCACAATGGGGTACATTATATTATCTAGAGGACTATGGCGTGCATTGCACTATATGGAGGACTACGGGGGTGCATTACACTATATGGAGCACTATGGGGTGCATTATATTATCTAGAGGACTATGGCGTGCATTGCACTATATGGAGGACTACGGGGGTGCATTACACTATATGGAGCACAATGGGGTACATTATATTATCTAGAGGACTATGGCGTGCATTGCTCTATATGGAGGACTACGGGGGTGCATTACACTATATGGAGCACAATGGGGTACATTATATTATCTAGGGGACTATGGCGTGCATTACACTATATGGAGGACTACGGGGTGCATTATAATATATTGAGGACTTTGATGATGCATTATAATTTATGGAGACAATTATACTATATGGAAGCCATTATAATACTTAGAGGGCTCTGTGGGAGCATGATAATACTTGAAGGGGTATGAGGGAGCCTCTATACTTTATGCAGGGCTATTTTAGGGCTGTGTGGTGGCCATAATACAGTGTGAAGAGATGTAGGGGTCATTATTCTATATGTGGGTCCATTATATTGTGTGGGGGTCATAGTGGGAATCATGCCGTAGAAGAGGGGGTAGTCTTATACGGCGAGTATATCCCAAACTCCATATTTTAAGTGGAAAAGTTGGGGGTCGTCTTATACGCCCAGTCGTCTTATACGCCGGAAATATTTTTGTCACTATCTTGTTTTATTGTAGAGATTGTATAGATCTTTAAGTCTTTATTACAAGTATCTGTACTTTTTTCCTCCCTTAAGACTCAAGTGATGTTGAAGATAATGAAGAACCCTTTATTGCACCAGACGGATTAAAGGTTCCCCCTGATGTTGAACTGGTAAGCATAAATTCAGAGCATGTGTTTATTTTGAGGGGTTGTTTTTAACACTGTGGCTATATTCACATTAGTATTTCTATGTATTCTAGTTCATTGTTGTTACAAAAAACGTTAATGTAAATGATTATTCTCGATATGAAATTAATAGATAAAGCACATCAACTGCTTATTTTCCTGCTATGAGCTGTCATTCTGCTTGAGCGCTTCTGTCTTGCATAGTGTATGTACAGCTATCAAAGCTTTCAAAGAGTCCGACCAACAGAGCCTGGCCAATAATTTGTAGTAGTTCAATTCCTGGATAAGGAGTTGAAAACTCATGAAATATCAGAATTCTCTCTCAAGTCCAATAATTTCTATTCCGCAGTTAACTGTTCACTCCCTCTCATCCTCTGACCTGGAGCTGATGATATCCATCCTGCAAAATCACAAGCTCTGGGCCCTCTCCTGTCCCTATCATGGCTTGAACCTGCAGTCAACCGATCATCTATACCAGGGATCTCCAACTCCAGGACTCGAGGGCTGCCAACAGTGCAGGTTTTCAGAAATACTTTAGGATTGCACAGGGGTTGGAATCATCACCAGTGCAGGTGATTACATTATTACCTGTGCAATACTAAGGAAATACTGAAAACCTGCACTGTTTGTGGTCCTTGAGTCCTGGAGTTGGAGATCCCTGATCTATATTACATACTGACATACCAAAGTATTGTGGTATTTAGTATTAATCTTTGTTGATTTTTGAAGCTCAACATATAGATGAGCTTCTTCGAAAAAACCAAGATGGTGCCAAGATGGACATAAGCAGGTTCCATATATAAAGCTGACAGCATAGTTGAAATGATAGTCTCTAAAACCATGGCCGGTTTTAGAGACTATGATAGCTATTTACTATAGTCTGTATCTGTTTCATATAGAGAGAGGTCAGCTCCTGAACCCTCTCCAAACCCTTACCAAGGTCAAAACACTATACACATATGACACTCAAGGTTTCTGCTCTGTAACCCTATGATATAGCTCTGTATACATGGAAGAAAGCTGCCAATTAAAGACAGCAGCATAACCACCTAAAGGCTAGATCTCCCTCAAGGTACAATATAATGATCATACAAGAGCGTAGATGAATTTAATCTGTCCCTAATTGTCACATTGTCAAATCTGGAACAATCTCTTCAGGCAAATGTCATCACTCCATAGGTGTCACTTAAATCGCAGTCCTCCATAGGATAGTGTCTCCTTCATAACACCATTACACCTTTTATATTCTAGGACCATTAATCAGCAAATATACATCATTTTTCTCGATGTGTTTCATTCCACCTCATCAGGGGAGTCAGGCCAGGTAGATGATGCACAATTGACTAATATCATTCATAATATAGATGGCAGATCAATAGTTTAGATACTCTAAAATAAACAGATATATATATATATATACACACACACACACACACACACACACACACACACACAGTGTGTGTACGGGTGGTTCCAGAAAGAGGCATGTGCCATTGCCAGTGAACAAAGTCCTAATGTGGGCCCCTACTCTTTATCTAGCACCTGTAGCATCACTTTTGTGTATTGCCTCGTTAGCTGAGGGAAGAAAGCATATAAAACCTCCATTACCAGGTCATGAGGAACGCCAAAGGCCAGAAGTGATGTTCCTTCCTCCACTTAAACCGCACTATGGAGTGCACAGCGCAGTCACTTCTGGATTCTGGCCGCAGTAGAACGCATGATGCGTTCCACAGACAGTAGCTCCCATTGACCCACCTCTAAGGGGGCATTACCAGCTTCATAACAGTGATGACAGGATTGGAAACACCTTATAATACACATATCAGTTAGAGGTGCAATTTATAGTATGTGATTAGTGTAAAACTGTAAAACTATCACATATAGTACCATCAAATGGAAAGTATATAATTTGCAGAGAATTTTATCATCAAGTAATCGAACACCAAAGGTCTGCAAAGGTATCAGTCTATCGGCAGAAATAATTATGAAAGAGGAAATCTAATACCACCAGACTATACACCATACGGGGCAAATCAATGAATGTTTATCAGATAGAAGTCAGGGCAAGGCATATTTGTAAGAATAGATTAGTAGAGGCGAACATTAATGATAATAAAGTACATGCAAAAATAAATAGACTAGATGAAAATAAATTGAGGAGATGCAAAAAAACAGCTGGGACATGAAAGATGGGGGAAAAAAGGGGGAGGGGTTTGAAGGTAAACTAAAAGTGAACCCTAAATAACCCTATGCTATTAATTCTTTTTTGCTTATCAGCAGAGGTCAGCACCCTAATCCTATCCCATTTGCCGCTCCAACTCCTTGGCGGCTTGCCCTCCTACATTGTCCAGATTTAATGTGCTTTTGAAAAGGAGGAGTTCATTAAGGAGTTTGCGGAATTCGGGGTGAAGATCCAAAAAGTCTCCTTCTGGAGAAATCTTTTGACCCAGTTACCTCTACGTTGAGGGATTTGATTCAGTCAATCCCCGTGGATGTAATCAGTCTCTCATTACCAGCATGGGAAGCATACATATGTCTAGCAATAGGGGTATAATTTTTTTCTTTACTGATATCCCTCCTATGCTCCCCTATCATTCCGCAAGTACAGGTTGAAGGACCGTGATTTGAGCGACACCTGTGGAGTGATGGAATTTGCCTGGTGAGATTTACAGATTTGTTAATTAGGAACAGGTTATATTCATCCATGAACGTTCTATTGTACCCTAAAGGGGATCTGTCCTTTAGGTGGTTATGCTGCTATCTTTGTCTTTAATCAGCAGCTTTCTTCCATGTATACAGAGCTATATCATAGGGTTACAGAGCAGAAACCTTGAGTGTCATATGAGTGTATAGTGTTTTGACCTTGGTGTGATGCACACATACACTTGTACATGTTTTTGTGCTATTTCATGGGTGAAGATTTTTGTCAGTTATGAGCTCTCTCCTCCATCTAAAGGTATCATTTTTTACTTGGGTCCAGCTAATGGGGCTTATTTTAGCAGTAACAATTAAAGGTTACATTTTAGCTTTTTTCCTTCCATTACATCTAGTTTTACTATTGACAAAGTTTGTTGCACTGTTCTATGTACCGTATATACTCGCGTATAAGCCGAGTTTTCTTTTTCGCTCCATTGGGAGACCCAGACATTGGGTGTATAGCTTCCGCCTCCGGAGGACACACAAAGTATTACACTTAAAAACAAGAAGCGTAACTCCTCCCCTACTGCCTATACACCCCCTCTAGGAGGAATCCCATCAGTTCTTAGCTTTGTGTTGAAGGAGGCACACTCTGCACTCATCCACTCTCACTTAGTCTTACTCACTCTCCTCGGAGAGTGTCGGATGGAAGCAAAGAGGATCCTTAGGGACCCCCAGCATGTCTCCTTCCTCACCCTCGGGCAGAGGCGGTTGAGGTACCCTTGGGGTACGACGGGCTGGAGCCCTCATGCTGCGTTTTCCTTCTCCATCCCCTCGGGGCTCTGGAGAAGTGGGATCGGTACGGGCTCCCAGAACTTCTGGAGCTCTGACTCCATCCACAGCCCCTAGGGATCCTGTCGGCTGGTGTCGTGGACCACAGGGCTCGGTCCCCTGCACCTAATTAAGGTACTCTGGGAGTTATGCTTGCCCTGCCTGCCCTGCTGCGGCCCGGTCCATCCACCTGGGAAGGGAGTATGTGGACTCTGGAGACATTGTCCCTCTGTGTGTGCTCCCTCCAGGCTCTCATGCCCTTTTCAGTGGGCTCTTTCATGTGTTTGCAGCTGCTCACACTCTAGAGGGGCCCCTGGTGGTATTTTCCCGGTCCCTAGCGGCCTGCCACTGCAGCGCCGCGGGTTTCCCGGGGGTCGCTGGTACTACTGCGCTCGGGTGCTCCCGAGCGCGGGCCGGCGGTCTAAATTTAGGCCCTGGCTTCATTGAGGCCTTGTTTTCCTCCATGAGCCCGGGCTCCAAGGGAGGCGGGCCTGCCCGCCTTCGGGGGCGGTCTTGGAGCTCGGCCGCTCCCAGCCAGGGCTTGCATCATAGCCTGGCTGGGGAAGGGGAGTAGCCCTCCGGATTCCCGGGCTGCTAGGCCACGCCCCCTCGCTCGGCTCCGGCGGCCATCTTATGTAGGGGCTGGAGACTGCTGATCCCATACTCCCAGCGTCTCTCCCTGCACTCTGCAGCTGCCAGTACAGAGCGGAGCATCCGGAGGGCACACACACACTCCCTGGTCGGTCTGGTAAGTCACCACAGGTCTCCTGTTGGTGCCTTTCCTTCTCCTATTCCCCCCTCTGGCTTGTTTCCCTCTGGGAGGATTAATACTAAGGGCGACATGTCTTCCACCAGGAGCAAAGCCCCTAGGGTGAAGGCATTTTACTCTTCTTGCACTGCCTGCAAGATTGCCCTGCCTGCTGGGTCTATTTACCCTCATTGCACTGTCTGCTCTTTACATGACCCTGTAGAGGCTCAGGGGGCTCCCCCAAGCTCTGCTACATCAGAGCCTTCCCCGAGTCAGGGGGACCAGGATGTCCCTCCTTGGACTGTAGCTTTCACTAGGACCTTTTCAGAGTCTTTTGCCCAGTCCATGACGGCTCTGACCAGGGTCTTGCAGGAATCTTTGCAGGCTGGTCACCGGGAAAGCGCCCCCGGTCCCTCTGCCTCACGCCGCAGGCACCTCAGCGAGTCGTCCCCTGCTGGGGGTGTGGACCCTGGAGACAATACAGGGGTCTCGGACGCAGATCCCTCTCCTCGCCCACCTAAACGCCCACGTAGAGCACTCTCTCCGGCCTCCTCTCTTCGCACGGAGCAGACTGAGGGTTCTCAGATTGAGGGGGCTGATGGTCAGGAGTCCGTGAGGCCCTCGGACGAGGCCTCAGAGGAGGATTCCTTCGTGGATGACTTGGTGTCCTCCATTAATACGGTATTGGACCTTACGGCTCCCCCTCCCACGGTGGACACCTCGCTCTCAGAGGAACTGTATCAGTTCCTTCCTCCATCCAGACCCCGGGGCTCTTTCTTTGATCATTCAAACTTTAGATCAACGGTTCAGACCCCCAGAGCTTGTCCTGACAAGCGCTTTTCCAAGAAACAGAAGGATACTCTGTATCCTTTTCCCTCTGACGTTGTGAAGGGTTGGTCGGCCTCTCCTAAGGTAGACCCCCCGGTCTCCAGGTTGTCGGCCAATACTGTCATGTCGGTTGCAGATGGCTCCTCTCTTAAGGACCCCACTGACCGACAGATTGAACTTCTGCAGAAGTCAATCTATGAGGCTACAGGAGCCTCGTTTGCCCCGGCTTTCGCTGCAGTCTGGGCTCTGCAGGCTGTTTCTGCTTGCTTGACAGAACTGAATGCGGTAGCTCAGGATCTTCCTGAGGTGACTTCCCTTACTGCTCAAGCGTCTGCTTTTACTGACTACGCCAGATCGGCCGTCATGGAATCCGCCAGCCGTACCGCAGTGGCCTCGGCTAACTCTCTTGCAGCCCGCAGGATGCTGTGGCTGCGTGACTGGAAGGCTGATGCCACGTCCAAGAAATTTCTACAAGGCCTCCCGTTCGCGGGACACAGGCTCTTTGGCGAACAATTGGACGACATCATCAAGGAATCCACGGGTGGAAAGTCAACTTCTTTACCTCAAACCAAGGTACAGAAGTCTGGTCAGCGTCCGATGCACGCCAAGTTTCGTGCCTTTCGTCCCTCCTCAAAGACTTCGTCCTCCTCCTCCCGTACGGACAGGGATCAGAAGTCAGGCCGGACGTGGAGGTCCAAAAATCAACAAAGGAAGCCAGCCAGCGCTACAGCTGCCAAGGCGGCCTCTTCTTGACTCGCCGCCTCTCCCAGCAACATCCTTGGTCGGTGGCAGGCTCTCCCACTTTGGAGACATCTGGCGCTGCCAGATCCAAGACCAATGGGTAGTCGACGTCGTCACCCAAGGCTACAGAATAGAACTGACCTCACGTCCTCCGACTCGTTTCTGTCTCTCTTCGCCCCCGCCAACAAGGGCCTTGGCCTTTTGTCAGGCGCTGGACGCTTTGAGACGAGACGGGGTGGTGACCCAGGTTCCATCCGGGGAACGATTCCGGGGGTTCTACTCGAACCTCTTCACGGTTCCCAAAAAGGACGGCTCGGTACGACCGGTTTTGGATCTCAAACTTTTCAACCGGCACGTGAAGGTCAGGTCATTCCGCAAGGAATCTCTGCGGTCTGTGATAGCGTCTCTATCTCAGGGGGACTTCCTAGCCTCAGTAGATGTCAAGGACGCCTATCTTCATGTCCCCATCGCTCCGGCACATCAGCGATGGCTGAGGTTCGCGGTAGGAGAGGAGCACTTTCAGTTCGTGGCTCTGCCCTTCGGCCTGGCCTCCGCACCAAGGGTCTTCACCAAGGTGATGGCGGCGATGGTGGCGGTTCTGCATTCTCAGGGCCATGCAGTGACTCCGTACCTGGACGACCTTCTGGTCAGGGCCCCCTCTGCGGAGCAGTGTCAGCGGAGTCTCTCGATTACTCTAGACACGCTGCAGCACTTCGGGTGGTTGATCAACGTACCCAAGTCTGTTCTTCTGCCTGCTCAGTCCATAACTTATCTGGGCATGGAGTTTCATACTGCCCCGGCTCTGATCGTCCTTCCGGTCGACAAACAGATCTCGATCCAGGAGGAGGTCCAGTCTCTCATGCGGTCAGACTCAGTGTCCATCAGGCGTCTGATGCACGTTCTAGGGAAGATGGTGGCGACCATGGAGGCAGTGCCATTTGCGCAATTCCATATCCGTCCGCTGCAATTGCAGATCTTGCGCGGATGGAACAAAAGGTCCTCCTCCCTCGACCAACACATCCCTCTGTTGTCGGACACGAAGGAGTCTCTTCGTTGGTGGCTGCTTCCCTCCTCCCTCTCTCGGGGCAGATCCTTTCTGCCCCCCTCTTGGTTGGTGGTGACCACGGACGCCAGTGTTCTAGGCTGGGGCGCCGTTTTTCTTCACCACCGGGCACAGGGCACCTGGACAAAGCGGGAATCCTCCCTTCAGATCAACGTTCTGGAGATTCGGGCCATTTATTTGGCTCTTCTGGCTTTTCAGAGATTCCTGGCGGGGAATCCGATTCGGATACAATCCGACAACGCCACCGCGGTCGCTTACATCAACCACCAGGGAGGCACTCGCAGTCCTCAGGCCCTTGCAGAAGTCCACCGTATCCTGCAGTGGGTCGAGGACAACGGCTCGTCCATCTCAGCAGTACATATTCCGGGAGTGGACAATTGGGAGGCCGACTATCTAAGTCGGCAAGGTATGGACCCAGGAGAATGGGCTCTTCACCCAGATGTCTTTCGGCACATCTGCGACAGATGGGGCACTCCAGATGTGGACCCCATGGCCTCTCGGTTGAACCACCAGGTCCCGCGGTTCATGTCTCGCTCGCAGGACAGCAGGGCGGTGGCGGCGGACGCTCTGGTCCAGGATTGGTCCAGGTTTCGCCTTCCGTACGTGTTTCCTCCAATCCCTCTATTACCCAGGGTTCTTCGGAAACTCAGGATGGAATGTCATCAAGCCCTGCTCATCGCCCCAGACTGGCCCAGGAGGGCCTGGTATCCGGATCTTCTACAGCTCTCGACGGGGATTCCGTGGAGGCTCCCTCTCCGGCCAGACCTTCTGTCTCAAGGGCCGTTCTTCCACCACAATTCAGCGGCCCTCAGCCTGACTTTGTGGCACTTGAAGACTGGTTGCTGACATCCTGTGGCTTTTCTTCGGAAGTCGCCGCAACCATGAGACAAGCCAGGAAACCTGCCTCGGCAAAAATTTACCGTAGAGTCTGGAAGATTTTCTTTGCTTGGTGTCGTCTCCACAGAAAGTCCCCCTGGCCTTTCTCTCTTACAACCCTGCTTGCTTTTCTTCAGACCGGGTTGACCAAGGGGTTGGCTCTCAGTTCCCTAAAGGGCCAGATCTCCGCTCTGTCTGTGCTTTTCAACAAGCGTCTGGCTAACCTGCCTCAGGCCAAGACGTTTGTACAAGGGGCGAATCACATCGTTCCCCCCTACAGACGTCCTCTGGACCCATGGGACCTTAATATGGTTCTCGCGGCTTTGCAGAAGCCGCCTTTCGAACCCTTGAGAGAGGTGTCTCTCTTGAGACTTTCTCAGAAAGTGGCCTTTCTGGTGGCTATTACATCTTTGCGCAGAGTTTCGGAGCTGGCAGCTCTGTCCTGCAAATCTCCTTTCCTGGTAGTTCACCAGGATAAAGTGGTACTCCGTCCTGTGGCTGAGTTTCTACCGAAGGTGCTGTCCCTGTTCCACCTGAATCAAGACATTGTCCTGCCATCTTTTTGTCCTAATCCGGTTCACCAGTATGAGAAGTCCCTCCATACTCTGGACCTGGTCAGAGCGGTCAGGATTTATATCTCCCGCACGGCTGCCTTTCGCCGCTCGGATGCCCTGTTCGTTCTTACGACGGGCAAGAAGAAAGGAACGCAGGCTTCCAAGTCCTCCTTGGCTCGGTGGATCAAGGCTCCCATTCAGGAAGCCTACATTCTCTCTGGTACACCTGTGCCGGCTGGGATTAAGGCACATTCCACAAGAGCTGTGGGTGCCTCGTGGGCCCTACGTCATCAGGCCACGGCGCAACAGGTGTGTCAGGCGGCCACTTGGTCTAGCCTGCACACCTTTACGAAACACTATCAGGTTCATGCATATGCTTCGGCTGAAGCTAATGTGGGTAGACGGATCCTTCAGGCGGCGGTTGCTCACATTTGAAGTTACTGTCTTGCTTGGGTCTCTTCCCACCCAGGGATAGCTTTTGGACATCCCAATGTCTGGGTCTCCCAATGGAGCGAAAAAGAAAAAGAGAATTTTGTTTACTTACCGTAAATTCTTTTTCTTCTAGCTCCTAATTGGGAGACCCAGCACCCACCCTGTTGGCCTTTGGGCATTGTTCTTTTATTGAGTGACTGGTGTTGTACATGTCGCTCTTTTGGCCCTGTTGGCCGACAATGTTTAACCGGACCTTTTGGTCTTGATGTGGGTTTTATCCTCCTTCCTGCTTGTGCACCGAACTGATGGGATTCCTCCTAGAGGGGGTGTATAGGCAGTAGGGGAGGAGTTACACTTCTTGTTTTTAAGTGTAATACTTTGTGTGTCCTCCGGAGGCGGAAGCTATACACCCAATGTCTGGGTCTCCCAATTAGGAGCTAGAAGAAAAAGAATTTACGGTAAGTAAACAAAATTCTCTTTTTTCAGCCCAAAAATTGGGCTGAAAAGTACCCCCCTCAGCTTATACGCAAGTCAGTGACGGCTTGAGTATACAGCAGCCCCAGCAGCCTCAGTAATCCAGGGCCCTTCCCCCTCGCGCTCCGGAAACCTGTAAAGTAAAATCTTTATACTTATCACTGTCCTGTCGCCGCCGTCCCCCGCTGCCGACATCGCGCTCACCCGGCTTGATCCGTCATTGCCTGCGCCGAACAGGAAGCCGAAAGAAGACTGATGAAGCCGGGTGAGCGCGATGTCGGCAGCGGCGGGGATGGCGGCGACAGGACAGTGATAAGTATAAAGATTTTACTTTACAGGTTTCCGGAGTGCGAGGGGGGGGGGGCACTGGCTTGCTGAGGCTGCTGGGCCTGCTGTATACTGCCGCTGGGCCTGCTGTATACTACCACTGGGCCTGCTGTATACTACCACTGGGGCTGCTGTATACTACCACTGGGGCTGCTGTATACTACCACTGGGGCTGCTGTATACTACCACTGGGGCTGCTGTATACTACCACTGGGGCTGCTGTATACTACCACTGGGGCTGCTGTATACTACCACTGGGGCTGCTGTATACTACCACTGGGGCTGCTGTATACCTGTGCTGGGGTCCACCCTCGGCTTATACACGAGTCAATAGGTTTTCCCAGATTTTGGGGGCAAAAGTAGGGGTGTCGGCTTATACACGGGTCGGCTTATACATGAGTATATACGGTATTTAAAGAAAAATAGGGCAGTCTTCTCCAGTCTATTGGAAATGGAAACCTAGACAATGATTTTTCATCATCTTATGTGGTCAACAGAACATCTAGCAATCTTAGTCATCTTTAGGGGGTCCAGTGACCGATGTATGGGGCTAAATAGTTCAGACTTGTGTGCTGCCTTTGGTCTGTTCAGCTATTTGGAAATAAAAAGTTTGGACAATGTTTATAAATGTATTTTTAAGTGTGTTGCACAGAATTTCTAAAATTTATTTTCTTGGAAGGGACTTAAAAAATAATTATTTTTCTTCCTCTGTTACAGCCGCCCACTGCAAAAATGCATGCCATTATAGAACGTACAGCAAATTTTGTCTGCAAGCAGGGTGCTCAGTTTGAGATCATGTTAAAAGCCAAGCAAGCTCGAAATTCACAGTTTGACTTTTTACGTTTTGATCACTACCTCAACCCTTATTACAAGCACATCCAGAAAGCCATGAAAGAGGGACGCTATACCCCGCACACAGCTAAGCAGAATGAAGAGCAAAAAAGTATGAACTTTTTTTATTTACTTTCATCTTCTCACTCCTTACTACTATTCCAGGACACCACCCCAGTGTTTTCTTTTGTCACCACCAGAGTGCTATCACTAATGCATGTAGCCTGCCCCTCTTAACATACTTACCAGCCGCCATCTTCTGCTGTTCTCGGAGCAGCTCTGGTTGTTAGCAGTTTGTAACATGCCTAAACACTAAAGTGTTTGTTAAGCAAGCCAGAGAAAGTCTATTAAAGCGAACCTGTCACCCCCTCCAGACATCTAAAAATACCATAGCCACCTTCTGCAGCACTAAGGCTGCATTCTGACAAGGTGTCTATAGCATTTATGCTCCCTTCATTCACTGAAATAAAGACTTATATAAAATCTGTTTCAAACCAGATCCAAGACCGGGAGGCGGGTTTTCAAGTGTCTGTCTCCCTCCTCTGTGGTGTCAGTCATCCCTCTCTGCTCTCTGTGCACCTCCTCCATGGACACCTCCCTGCACTACAGAGCTTTGTCAGCTCTGCTACAACATAGAGCTGCTGTTATAGGAGACCCCACAGTAGTAAATCTAGCAGGAGGACCCTGAGCAGAGAAAGCACTGCCTGCTACATAGCAGCCTTGAGCTGAGCTGTCAGCAGTGCAGCAGAGTTGAGTTTGTGCTTTAGATCAGGGGCTGAGGACGGAGCAATGCTGCTGGGTACAAGAAACTGAAAGTGAAACCTGCTCAGCTCAAGGGCTGCTACGTAGCAGGCAGTATCCTGCTAGATTTACTACTGTGGGGTCTCCTATAACAGCAGCTCTATGTTGTAGCAGAGCTGACAAAGCTCTGTAGTGCAGGGAGGTGTCCATGGAGGAGGTGCACAGAGAGCAGAGAGGGATGACTGACACCACAGAGGAGGGAGACAGACACTTGAAAACCCGCCTCCCGGTCTTGGATCTGGTTTGAAACAGATTTTATATAAGTCTTTATTTCAGTGAATCAAGGGAGCATAAATGCTATAGACACCTTGTCAGAATGCAGCCTTAGTGCTGCAGAAGGTGGCTATGGTATTTTTAGATGCCTGGAGGGGGTGACAGGTTAGCTTTAATGTCCGAACTGGGTTCCTATAGACTTACACTGAGAGCTTGTGACTGTTTATCTGACTACTGGTCAGTTACAGGATGATGGAGCTGCACCTGGAAGGGCAGAATATGCTGACTGGTAAGCTTATTGCTAAAGGTAGGGAACATATGTTAGTGATATTAGTGATACCAGTCCAGCTGTGAAATAAAACAAAAACCACTGGAGTCATGCCTTATTGTCATTTTCTGTTCCTGGATTTCTTGGAAATGTCATGTATTAAATTAGGTTCACACCATGTTGGTTTAGCTCTCCTATCAACTTGATTGCATTATAGGGCATAGAATAAAGTTGTTACTGCGATGATTTCAATGTATGCTTTTAATCTTTACATTGCCAGGGGTTGGGGGACAATATTAACTATTTGGACATATACAAGTACAACCTGAATTATAACATTAAAACAAACCCTAAATCAAAATGATAATATTCCCCCATGTTTTAAATTTGTTTTGAAAATTGACATCTGCCAGATTGTAGAAATGCCTTGTGGTAATCATATAGTACTGCTCATTGTTATCGGCACCTATGAAGTGTAAGTACATAACGTGGAGTATCTCCTGAAAAAGTAAATTAAGTCAAACATCTTTTTTGTATTGACCAATTGTGTTACATACAAAAGAGCAAATGATAAACCACAATTTAAAACAAAAAACCTAAAGCTTGCTGTGACGCTGGTATTGGCACCCTGTACATTAAATTAGAAACACATTTTGACTCGCCTGTGCTAAATGACAAATGAGAATCGTCTGTGATAAATTGTCGGTGCCGATGTGATATAAATTATCCAATTGATGATGACTTCAGTGTTTCAAAAAACCACGTGTTAGGTCCTGCTCCTTTATCACAATGGTGAAGACAAAGGAGATGACTTAGGACATCAGAACTGCTATGATTTAGCAAACTCAAGACTTCCAAAAGGTATAATGCCATCTCCAAAGACTTTGGTATTCGAATATCAACAGTGCGCCATGTTACTAAGACGTTTGCCAAGCATGGAATCGTTTGTAATCTCCCTGTACATAGGGGGAGGGGGAAGAGGAAAATTGACAAGAGATGTCTTCGAAGGTTTGTGCGAATGGTTGAAAAAACACCATGTCAAACATTCAAAAACCTGAAGGCCAATCTGAAACAGTCTGGGGTCTCGGTTTCAACAAGTATCATATGCCGCACACTAAATCAAGCAGGGCTACATGGGCGAAGGCTGCGTAAGTAACGATTGCAAAAGAAAATATAGAAAATGAATGACTGATCTTTGCCAAAGAGTACCTTGACAAACAAGAATCCTTCTGGGAAAAAGCTCTGTGGACAGATAAAACAGAAATGGACCTGTTTGGCAATGCAGAGCAACAGTTTGTTCAGACAGTGCAATGAAGCTTATAAGGAAAAGAACAGGCTACCCACAGTTAAGCAAGGTGGAGAATCCGTAATGCTGTGGGGTTGTTTTGGAGTGTCTGGTACTGGAGGCCATGACCGTATCACTGGAATAATGAAATCGCAGAATTAGCCAGAGATTTTAGAGCAAAATGTTCTACCCAGTGTAAGAAAACTTTGTTTGAGTCTTCTAGCAAGACGATGACACAAAGCAAACATTCAAAAGTACACACAAATGGTTAAAAAGAAAAAAATGGAGTGTATTAAAATGACCAGCAACGAGTCCTGACCTCGATCCCATTACAAATCTTTGGAGAGATCTGAAATCTGCCATTGAAAAAAGGAACCCTGCAAAAAATCAAGAGCTTGAACAAACTGCAAAGGAAGAGTGTGAAAAAATACCAGCTGAGAAGTGCAAGGAGGTTATTGATGGCTACAAGAAACGTTTGGAGGCTGTCATCAATGCCAAGGGATGTGTAACAAAGTATTAAGGGAGCTTTATTGTGGCACATGCTGTTTGTTCTGTTTCTTCTTTGAAATTGTAACGTGTAAATTGGCAAAAAATGTTTTATTTTTGTATTGCTTTAGACCACTGAGTAAAACATCCTGAGGATATAACGGTTAGGGTATGTGCCCACTGGACGGTTCTGCATCTTTGCAGACCGTCAGAAAACCGGTTGAGAATTGCAGAAACTGAGTTTTCTGACCTCCGCAGTGTCCATCGTTTTTTGAGCGGTTTTATAGCGTTTGTACAGCGTTTTATCGGCGGTTTTCTGGCGGTTTTTCTTAGCGTTTTAAAGACTGTTTTTTTTGTGCACTTGTAAGCTGGAACCGCTGGAAAAACGCTCAAAAGAAGTCACTTGCTCTATCTTTGAAAACCGGTGGAAAACCGGTGAAGAAAGTGGAAAGGAGACAAAAAAAAAGTTCTAATGTACACAGCGTTTTCTAAAATCCATTGACTAGCATGTTAAGCCAACCGCTGGTTAGGATTAACATAAATTAACATAAAACTCAGCGGAAAACGCCGACGGAAAACGCTAAAAAACAGCCCACAAAACGTCCAGTGGGCATATACCCTTAAGGTACCATCACACACAGCAATATTGCTAGGCAATTTCACTGGCAATTTGCTGGTTGTAGTGAAATCATGGACACATTGTTCCATTTATACACGGCAATGTGTCCATGATTTCACTGCAACCAGTAAGTTGCAAGTGAAATTGAATGCAATGTTGCGACGTGTAAAGGTGCCCTTAGATTTGCATTTATTTCTGAATATATTGTACAGTCTATGAAAATGAAACGAAAGGGTGCCAGTGATGTTAAGCAGCACTGTAGGTGCCATCATACAATATTTTAAACAATGCATAACTTGTTTTTTACTGCATATGTGCCAGAAATCAAGCTATGTCTAAGGCTGGTTTCACACTAGCATATTGCAGAATCCGGGGACATGCAGGAAAAGTCATTACCTTGAATTCCTCTGCAGTGACAAACTGGAAGCACCCATACTCCTTGCGGGAGCCTCCATTTGCATATTTTACTAGGATCTGGAGCAGCGTACTGCACATCCGCAGCTTACAGAACACAGGCCGGAAGTCCGGATCCACTGGGATCCCTGCCCTGTTGTTTTTGTGTCACATAGGCCCCCATTGAGATTTTACACATGGTACGCTGGATCCGTGTAGATCTGTGGCTTCACATTTTTTTTTTTTTCACGGGAGGCCAAAATCGTATGAAGATGCAGTTTTTGTCCCCATGAAAAATCTGTGGAAATCTGCATCCACACAGATCAAAGGGCAAACTGGACACAACTGGATACACCCGCAATTGTCTCCAGCCCCATTGAAAGTCAATGGGGATGAAAACAGATGCAGGTGATGCACTGATTGCGAAGAACAGCAGCGTGAAACCAACCTAAGATTCACAGAACCTCCTGAAAATTAAAGTTCAAGATATGCAGGGTTTAAACTATGATTTATGCCAATGTTAGCAAACATGCTTAGAAGATCATAAACTAAAGAAAATAACTAATAGATACACATGAGGCTGTGACATTCGGACCATGCTCTGATCAGATGACCTGGTCTGGAGCCCCAGTGATTAGGCCATGGCTTCCTATCAAAGCATGGTCTCTCACCGATGTGTGAGACAGGCCTGAGGCACAGTGTGCAGATACTGAAATATCATTAGCAAAAATTCACCCTTCACTCCCTGGGAGTCTTGTAGCAGCCAGACATGGGTGAGATAACAGTAAGAGACACTTCTGGCTGTCACTAGCACCTTCCTCCAGACATTGAACCAGGGAACAAAACGTCTCATCCTGAATAAATATTACAGCTAGAGATTTGATCCTTGTGATTTCAAAGCTTCTTTGCCTTCTTGGCAGTGAAAGAGTAAAGAAAAAAATTTCCCATTTCATTACATCCTTTCCCTGGATATTATAACTGTAATGCAGGACAACCATATGGTGTAACGTCAGCTGTAGGCTGAATGTAAAGTCACCCTATAATTTTCAGATTTATATATAAATGGTTTATAGGCTTTGTGTGTAACAACAATTTTGTTACGTTTTTCCAGAATCTGCAGCCATCACGAACAAACACAATCACAGTGATGATGACGACGATGATGATGATGACGATGATGGAGGTGATTATCTGCATCCAAGTCTATTTGCTTCTAAGCGTTGCAGTAGACTGGAAGAGATTACCAAGGTACTAAATATTATTACAATATTATTATTATGTTATTATTATTATAATATAGGATAGAATATTACTGAAAGATGTGCTTTAGTTCACTAGGCTTGTTTTAGTAAATCTTGTTTCTTTTTAAAGCCCTATTGAGTCATCAACTTGTGTGATGAGCCGCTCTGAGGCTCTGCTGTGCTGCTGTATTGAGGCTCTGTGTTAGAAGTTGCTCTTTTTTTAAGTTGTAAATTTTCTGACTTCTTATTTTTGTAGCCTTTAAAGGTGATCGATCCTGACCACCCACTTGCAGCTCTTGTCAGAAAGGCGCAGAATGAGAAGATGGCCTCCCAGCTGGCTGCTAATGTTGCACCTGCTCCCACCACTGAGACAGAAAGCACAGCAGACAGTAAGTGAGATATTTAGTCTTATTACCAGTCCTTGGAGACGTTTTCTTGAAAGCTGCTCTTTGGGGGCATCTATCTCTTTTGTCTTCTCATTTATCTGTTTTGTATCTGGGTTATTTTTAATATGTTAGTAACCTTATCCAAAGTAAAGATTCCTGGTGCGGTTAGGGCAGAAAAGATAAATCCGAGCATGTTACAGAAATGAACGTTAATATGAGAACGTCTTAAAGTTATCCAAAATTCAATCTGCAAAACCTATTAAACAAAATGGTGATTGGGGGCTGCACTGGACAAGCAGGTTGTTAGCCCACTGTATTTATAGTGAAAACAGGCTTGTCCATAAATGTAGATTATCTTCTTAACTATTGGTTTCATGTTGTAATTTTTTTGGTTCATCAATTGTAGTAATAAAAAAAAAGCAAAACTTTTTTTTTTAAATGCTAGTTGTCACTACTGCCATCAGTTGCCATACATTTACATCAGTGCTGGGGGCGCTGAGTGGGGGCTTCAGCTGAGCTGCTGCCATACATGGTTAGATCACATAGCTGGCAGCTGTCTCTACCTAGCTGAGCTATGATTGCTGCTAACCATTTAGTTGTCATCTCTGACAGTGGTATCTAAATGAAGTGTTTTTCATGTACTGGCTTCCATCACACCTTCTGTGAAGGCAATCAAGGGACACCCATAGGTTGCTGCGCCCATTAGTTACCGTGCCCATACGTTACTGTGCTCATAGGTTAGAAGCCTGGACCTGCCATCTTGGTATTTCAGTAAAGCTTAGCAATAGGACTGGCTTCATAGGGTACATTGATTTTTACTTTATACTGTGTCATTGCAACATGTTTGTTAAGTACTGGTTCACTACAGGGCTTTAAAGAAAAAAACTGTTTAAAAAAATACAAAGAGAACCCTAAGATTCATAAACCCATTTTCTGTGTTAAACATAAAGAAATTGAACCCGTCAGCCGTTTTTCTGATATAAGCTGAGGCCACAATCGGTAAGGATTTATATATATTCTGGAATGCCGTATAGAAGGCCTCAGGCCAATCTGTATAATGTAAAATAAAAGCTTTTATTATATTCAACCTGTGGGGGTGATGTACGGACCGATGGGTGTCACAGTTCTCTGTCCCGGTGCCTTCTATCTTTTTGTGATCGCATCCTACTTATGGGAGACGGATCCTTGACTATAATGTGTGCTGCTGCTGCCACCGCCCTCCTCTCGATGCTGGCTTCTAAGCGGGTACATGTGACCCAAGGTAGGTGCTGCAGCAGCCTACCTCCAGTGACGCACTTCACCGATGCCTCCCCGCCACAGCCAGGTCCCATATATCTGGACTATAAGACTCACCCCTACTTTCACTCCAAATTTTGTTTGGGAAAAACTGTGTTTTATAGTTTGAGAAATATTCTGAAGTGAAATATTATACCTCTGTTTTACCCTTTTATGACCTATGCCATGTCATGCACTGAGCTGACCCTGCATCTTTCCCCATACATCAGCTGATCGGATCAGCCGACCGACATGTGCCTCTAACAGTGGTGAGCGGAGTTCCAACTGCGCTTGTTAACTAGTTAGAAAATTGTGTCAATTTCACAGGGTAATCGAACATGCGCTGGTGGGAATCACACCATTCCCTATCCTCATTGGTGTGGCCCCTTGGCATGATTGCGAGGCGCCCATTAGCTGTCATGACAGCCGGGGGTCAGCATAATGACCTTCCTGTGGACACTGGCTAAGTGTCGGAATTCACAGCAGATGATCATTAGATGCTGTGCAGTTTTGTGGTGGTGCATGGTTCTGTACAGCAGAAGCGATCAGATAGTGCCATCTTCAACTCCCCTAAGGGGACTAGTAAGGCTGCTTTCTCATCTGTGATTTTGTAAATTCGCAGCAGATCCGACAGATTGTTCCGCATCGGCTGCTTAACGGCCTACTCGTGGCAAGCCTGCGGCAAGTCCCATTCATTCTCCATGGGACCTGCAGTCAGGTGCGGCAAGTGCGTATTTGTCGGATCTGGCAAATCCAGCACTTGCGTCAGTGCAAAAAAGTGTAGCTTGCCACATGTCGGCCGTTACGCGGTAGATGCGGAAACAAACTGTCGGATCTGCTGCAAATTAACAAAATTGCAGATGTGAAAGGTCCCTAAAAAAAATCAAGTGCAAAAAAAGTTTTTAAAAATGTGAAGAAATTAAAAAAAAAAAAAAAGTCCAAATCACCCCTCTTTTGCCCCATTGAAAATAACACTATTAAAAAAATTTAAATATACACGCATTAGGCTTTTCTGAATGCAGCAACATGAAATCTATCATAATGTAAAATTAATCTGTTCGGTAAAGGACCTATTGACAAAAAAAATGATAAAGGCCGAAATTGTGGTTTTTGTGTGGTCGCCGCAACATTGCAATAAAATGCATTGAGGTGATAAAACATATCTATGCAAAAATGGTATTTCTAAAAATGTCAGATCAGGGCACAAAAAATAAGTCCCTCACCCCAAGATCCTGAAAACTGAGAACGTTAGGGTGCAAGGTCTAGAATGTGCCCCAATTTTTTTTTTTTTTCCTTTCAACTTCACCCCACTTAGTACTTTTTTTTTTCTTTCCTTTTTTCAAATACACTATATGGTAAAATGAATGATGACATTTAAAAGAACAACTTGTCCTGCAAAAAACAATCCCCCAAAATGAGGGTAGAATGGACAATTGCCTGTTTGTGAAGGGGATTAATGTTTTGGCGTACATATTTGTGGACTCTGTAGTGTGCTGTGGACTATATCGGGTGCAGGAACCTTTTTTCTTTTGCTCTGTTCAGCTGTAATCGTTCAATAGCAGCTTTCAGTGGGTAAAAGCCTCATTACGCTGAGCTCATTTTCTCCACTTGAATGATTCACAGAACTCTCCTATTCTGTACTGGTTCTTAAGGTGTTATAGCATTAGACTACTCTGGCCAGAAATTGACATTTTTCGGTTATTTTACCAACGATAGACACCTATAAAATTAAAAAAAAACCAAAGTTTTGTTTATTCCTGACATGATGTGAAAACGAGCTGTGTACAGAATCAGACCTAACTGCATTGAGAAGGATGTGGCGTCTCGGAGCAGGGAGACATTGGATATTTCTGCAGATAAGGTGTTTGCTGTTGATCTTAAATGCCTGACTCTCCATGAATAAGGGCCGCTTTACACACACAGATATCTGTGACCAACTTCTGAACAGATCTCTGGTTGCAGTGAAATCATGGATACATTGTTCCATTTTGTGGCTGTGTACAAATAAAGCAATATGTCCATGATTTCACTGCAACCAGAGATCTGTTCAGAAGTTGGTCACAGATATCTGTGAGTGTAAAGCGGCCCTAAGACTGAGCAGATCTTACTAATAACTGCTTAATCAGAAAATGTCTTCTTGTATGAAGTGTTTGTGTGATTTCCATGGTTTTGGGGATTTTTTTTTCTGGTCATCATAATGGGAGACCCAGACAATGGGGTTTAGGGCACTGCCCTCCGGAGGTCACACTAGGTACTACAAGTTTGTAGACACCGCCCCCTCCGCTTATAAACCCCTACCGCAGGGAACATCCTCAGTTTTAAACTTAGTGTGCTCGGAGGATCACGCTTTGCTTGCACTTCACTGCATTCTCACTACTTACGTGATGGCGTCTGAAGACAAGGTAATAAGGTCCCAGTCGGGACCGGTGACAGCCTCCCCGCTCACCCTTAGTGGCACACGCTGGTGGAGGTACCGGAGGGCCTAGGGCCTGGACACCTGGTGTTCTCCCGGTACGCTGTTACACTCCTCTCTATCCCTCTCTGGGGGGCTCTGGTGAGTGGGAGATGGGAGCCTTGCACAGCTCCGCTCCGTCCGAGGCCTCCCTAAATGGTGCTTACAGACCGGACTGGAGCCAGCCCAGTCCGAGGCCTCCCTAAATGGTGCTTACACTCCGGACTGGGCTGAGCGGCCCAGTCTGAGGCCTCCCTAAATGGTGCTTACACTCCAGACTGGTGCTGCACCCCCGTCCGAGGCCTCCCTAAATGGTGCTTACAGACCGGACCGGCACTGAGGCACTCGGTGTCTCCTGTGTGCCTGGGGGTAGTGTCTGGCACTTTATGTGTTTCATGACACTCAGACCGCGCGTTACCCTCGGGTCCGCGGTTCTGCGGGTGTACCCTGTGCTGGGGTCACCCTGGCTGACCGCCCTGTGTGTCACAGGGGCTGAGGCCGTAGGCTGCGGATGTGTGACATGTAATTGCAGTCTGTGTACATTGTTTTTTACACTGTTTCCCGCCCTGCGGGCTCCAGCTCCCTCATGAGAAGGATGCTTGGAGGATGGGATGCAGCCCGTGCGGTGACGTCACCGCGGGGCGTGTGTGTGTGTTTTCCCGCGTGTCTTCGGCGCCGCCCACAGTTTCTCTGTCGGCGGCCATCTTTACCCTCACTTCCCGGCTGGGAACTGTATGCAGCGTGCGTCTGCACTCCAAGAGGGGAGACCGGAAGACAGCGCGGAGGTCACACACACACACCGCTCCCTCATACCGCTTACAGCGGTCGGTAAGCCACCGGGATCCCCGGTTTTATTGTCTGCAATTGGGCTTATCTACCCCTACTGTGGCCATGTCCTCAGCTGGGAAGCGTGCTGCTAAGGCGGCCGAGGCCACCGTTACATGTGCTACGTGCAATGGAACACTGGTGGAGGGGTCCTGCAATAACTGTGGACGCCCAGAGGCCCGGGCTGCAACTACTGGGTCAGCAACCCCGGTGCTATACCCCGAGGTTCAGGTGATCTCAGGGCCTTGGGAGACTCAGAACAGGATCAATGAATCTCTGTTGTCTCAGCTGTCCTCCGTGTCGCAATCCCTGGAGGCACTTAATAGGAGACTGGATAGCCCAGCTACTCCTTCCAGTTACCCCCGGGTGTATCCCTCTTCTGCTGTGAGGCCCCTTAAGCGGGCTCGTCGTGAGGCTTCACCCGAGCTCCAGACTCTCTCTGAGGAGGAGCGTTCCTCTGATGGTGAGGAAGATGATGGGGGTTCGACTTTCGGGTCTGTATCTGTATCTGAACCACCAGATGGGGTGGAGGATCTGGTGTCCTCTATCAACGAGACCTTACGTCTCGTGACACCCCCTGAGGAGGTGACGGTGCACCCGAAGGAGGTCTATCAATGGCTGCGGCCGGAGGCTAGACCAAGTGGCTCCTTTATGGACCATACTAATTTTGGAAGGGTGATTAGAGCCCCCAGGTTACATCCTGGGCGGCGTTATGTCCGCAAACCCAAGGACAATCGCTTTCCCTTTCCCCAGGAGGTGCTTCAGGAGTGGTCGCAGTCCCCGAAGGTGGATGCTTCCATGACCAGGATTGCTGCACGCTCCCTTTTCTCTGCCTCTGATAGCTCCTCACTGAAGGATGCTACTGATAGACATGTCGAGCAACTCGCCAAGTCTTCCTATGAGGCGGTGGGGTCGTCATTTGCCCCTAACTTTGCCACGGTCTGGACCTTACAAGCGATTACTACCTGCTTGGATGGTATCACGGACCTGGCAAGGTCCAGTCCAGAGGTCCTGGCACTTACCGACAGGGCAAGGGCCTATGCGGACTACGCCAGAACGGCGACTCTGGAAACTGCTACTCGCTCAGCTGTGGCTTCGGCCAATGCTATAGCGATCCGCAGGTTGTTGTGGCTGCGTCTTTGGGACTCAGATGCCACGTCTAAGAAGATTCTGCAGAATCTTCCTTTCGCTGGTGACAGGCTTTTTGGCACAGAGCTGGATAAGCTAATTAAGGATTCTGCTGAGTCTAAAATACCGCAGAATAAACCTAAGCCACGGTATACCGTTAAAAGGAACCCAAAACAGTGGTCCTTTCGGTCCAGCTCACAGTCATCAGCACCGTCCGCTCGCACGGACCGAGGGGGCAAGCCCGCTTCTCAGTGGCGCTCTAAGAGTCGTCCAAAGAAGCCGGCGGGGGCAGCAGCTGCCACCCCCAAACCCGCCTCTACATGACTCGCTCTCTCTTCCTGCCTCCCCACGGGTGGGGGGCCGCTTGTCTCGCTTTCAGAACGAGTGGCTACTTCACGTTTCAGATCAGTGGGTTCGAGACGTGGTCTCGCGAGGTTACAGGATAGAGCTGACGTCAAAACCGATATCCCGATTCCATCGGTCGGTCCCCTCCCCAGAAAAAGCTCAGGCCTTTTCTTTGGTGTTGGAGGGACTCCGCAGAGACGGAGTGGTGGTCCCGGTGCCTTCCGGGGAGAGGTTCAGGGGTTTTTACTCCAACCTCTTTATAGTCCCAAAGAAGGACGGATCCTTCCGCCCGGTTCTGGACCTGAAGTTGTTCAACCGCCACGTGCTGGTTCGGAAGTTCCGTATGGAATCACTGCGCTCAGTGATCGCGGCTGTGTCACAGGGGGACTTCTTGGCGTCCATAGATATCAGAGACGCTTACCTTCACGTGCCCATTGCACCGGCTCACCAGCGATGGTTGAGATTTGCAGTGGGGGAGGAACACTTCCAATTTGTGGCGCTGCCGTTCGGCTTGGCCTCGGCACCACGGGTGTTCACAAAAGTGATGGCCTCCATGATGGCTCTCCTGCACGTGCAGGGCCATGCCGTCATTCCCTATTTGGACGACCTGCTGGTCAGGGCGCCATCGGAACAACTCTGTCAAGCGAGCCTGGATGTGACCATGCGGTCTCTGGAACAATTCGGTTGGCTCCTCAATGTTCAGAAGTCAACCCTGGTTCCGACCCAGTCCTTGACTTATTTGGGCATGGACTTCAACACGTCCTCAGCCCTGGTGTCTCTGCCACAATCCAAACAGGTAGCGATCCGATCGGGAGTACAAGCGGTGCTCCTGTCACCACAATCATCCCTTCGTGGGTTGATGAAGCTGGTGGGTCGCATGGTGGCAGCGATAGAGGCGGTGCCGTTTGCACAATTTCGCCTCCGTCCTCTCCAGCTGGAGATCCTACGCAGGTGGGACAAGAGGACGATCTCGCTGAATCGGCTGGTGACACTGTCACAACCGACCCGAGATTCCCTACAGTGGTGGCTTCAACCACATCACTTGTCGCGGGGCCGGTCCTTCATAAAACCGTCTTGGTTAGTGGTGACCACCGACGCCAGTCTGAAGGGCTGGGGTGCGGTGTTCTTACACCACAGGGCCCAAGGCCTCTGGACTCTGTCGGAGTCGGCATCGCAGATCAACGTGCTGGAGATCAAGGCGATCTATCTAGCACTCCTGGCTTTTCAGAGATTCCTCTCAGGACAACCCATCCGGGTTCAGTCCGACAATGCGACGGCCGGCGCTTATATAAATCATCAAGGAGGAACCAGGAGTGCAGAGGCTCTGGCCGAAGTCCACCGCATCCTATCCTGGGCGGAGGACAACAACTGCCTGATCTCCGCAGTTCACATCCCAGGGGTCGAAAACTGGGAGGCCGACTATCTGAGCAGGCAGGGGATGGACGCCGGAGAGTGGGCCCTTCATCCAGACGTCTTTCGGGACATCTGCAGCAGATGGGGCACTCCGGACGTGGATCTGATGGCCTCACGGCTGAATCATCAGGTTCCGCAATACATGGCGAGGTCATGGGACCCCCAGTCGTTGGGAGCGGACGCCCTGATCTTGACTTGGTCCAGATTCAATCTACCTTATGTGTTCCCTCCTCTGGCTCTGATTCCCAGGGTGCTGTGGAAAATCAGGTCGGAATGCAGGGTAGCCATTCTAGTGGCTCCAGACTGGCCCAGGAGGTCCTGGTATCCGGACCTGTGGCAACTGTCAGGCGGACACAGGTGGGCTCTTCCAGAACGCGCAGATCTTCTCGCGCAAGGCCCGTTCTTCCACCTCAATTCCAAGGCCCTCAGATTGACTGCATGGCTCTTGAGGCCTGGCTGCTGACATCCAGGGGGTTCTCCCCTACAGTGGTTGCCACTATGAATCGGGCTAGAAAACCAGTTTCCAGGAAAATGTACCACAGGACGTGGAAAATCTTTTTTACCTGGTGTGCCTCTGGGGGCCGGTCCCCGTGGCCCTTGTCCATCCCGACACTGTTGGCATTCCTACAGTCGGGTTTGGAGTTGGGATTATCCCTTGGCTCCTTAAAGGGTCAGGTCTCAGCACTTTCTGTGCTGTTTGACAGACGATTGGCGCTTCTCCCGAAGGTCCGTCAATTTCTGCAGGGGGTGTCGCGGATGGTTCCACCCTACAAAAGACCTCTGGATCCGTGGGACCTTAACATGGTCCTGGCGGCATTGCAAAAACCGCCATTTGAGCCTCTGAGGGAGGTTTCCCTTTCTCGTCTGTCCCAGAAGGTGGTTTTTCTGGTGGCGATTACATCTCTGAGGAGGGTCTCAGAATTGGCTGCACTTTCGTGCAAGTCTCCCTTTCTGGTGGTTCACCAAGACAAGGTGGTGTTGCGTCCACGGCCGGAATTCTTGCCAAAGGTGGTTTCAACGTTTCACCTGAACCAGGAGATTGTTCTCCCGTCATTTTGCCCCGCTCCCGTTCATCAGGTTGAGCGCGACCTCCATACTCTGGATCTCGTGAGAGCTATACGCATTTATGTGTCCAGAACCGCCTCCTTTAGGAGTTCGGATTCTTTGTTTGTTCTTACGACAGGTCGCTGTAAGGGGTCCGCGGCTTCAAAGTCAACCTTAGCCAGGTGGATTAAGGCTTCCATTCAAGAGGCTTACCCGTCTTCTGGTTTGCCTCTCCCGGTGGGATTGAAGGCTCACTCTACCAGAGCCGTAGGTGCCTCATGGGCCTTGCGACATAGAGCATCTGCTCTACAGGTGTGTCGGGCGGCCACTTGGTCCAGCCTACACACTTTCTCTAAGCACTATATGGTGCATGCCCATGCCTCTGCGGATGCAAATTTGGGCAGGCGGGTTCTACAGGCGGCGGTTGCCCACCTTTAAAAGGGAACCATGTTATCCGTCTTGTTGAGGAACTCTTCCCGCCCTGGGGTATTGCTTTAGGACATCCCCATTGTCTGGGTCTCCCATTATGATGACCAGAAAAAAGAGAATTTTGTTTACGTACCGTAAATTCTTTTTTCTTTAATCATCAATGGGAGACCCAGTACCCACCCAGTTGTTCCTTTGCATGTTTTGCATTGGCCCTGTTCTCCGTTGAGACAGTGTTTGCCGGGTTGTTGAACCGTTTGTGCACGGCATTCTTCCCGATGTTTCGGGTGTGGTTTAGTTTCCTCCTCGCAGCTTGTAGACCAAACTGAGGATGTTCCCTGCGGTAGGGGTTTATAAGCGGAGGGGGCGGTGTCTACAAACTTGTAGTACCTAGTGTGACCTCCGGAGGGCAGTGCCCTAAACCCATTGTCTGGGTCTCCCATTGATGATTAAAGAAAAAAGAATTTACGGTACGTAAACAAAATTCTCTTTTTTTTCACTATTGACTTTTTTTTCATATTGCAATCTTTATTAGGGATAAGAATGAAACCTTGCAATGTTCATACTGGCCACTAGGACTTTTTAATTTATTTTTTTTTTTTTTAATTTTTTTTTTTTTTTAGATTTTAACTTCCTGTGTTCTAGAATTGACATGCACATTAGTAGCGATAGACATTCGATTGTGTATTGAAGCAGCTAACGAGCGTAAGGCTGTTGTTTCCTGCATTATTGGTGCATATTTACCTTGGGTTTATGCAAATCCATGTTGATCTAAACCTGCACTTTTCATTTTCAGCAAAACCTATGAGATTCAAGTAAAGTTGTGCACACACATTGGTTTTTTCCCTGTCGGAAATAGAAATCTGCATGGTTTTTGCTGTGTTTTTGAAAGAATATGAGCATGTCAGTTGTCTGCATTTCTGCCTTTCTTTTGTGTGAATGAATTCTGGTAAGCGAGAAATCTATTCATCATGTTTATGAGGCCAAAGAAGACCCAATATATATTTCAAATTGTAAACCTAAACTAGAAAACCACGGTAAATATGCAGCAAAACCTTACAGATGGATGCAGGAAACCATCTGCCAGAGAATGTTTACAACCATCTCACATCAGTTTTTGGTGCAGTTTTGTTGCAGAAAAAAATGAACATAGCCTAAAGGGGTAAGATAAAGGTTGTTGTGTATGGAGAGTGAGTAGGGTCAGTTGTGTCCTCATCTATTCCGCATGCTCAATCCTTTATATCAGCTGTGTATGGAGGTGTAATCGAACATTGTAACCCTGCCTCTGATAAGGACTGGAGGGTCACTTTTTTTTTTAATCTGCTTCACATATTTGGAAGCCTGAAGGGTTTAAACAGACTAAACATTAGCACTGCAAATCATTTTTACATGTGGGCCTGCTTATAAAAGACATTGCATAGTCAAGATTCAGGGACTGCAGCTTATGTACATAAAGTGTGCTCTGTCCCGATTCCCCTGTATTCCCATATGGGCAGTCCTATTGTAATGGATGCCCTCCACACCTTTCGGGTGGGCTGTCCTCTTAATTGTCTGCCGCCAAATTGATGCTTTGTCTGAGTGTGTGCACTCCACCATAAGAACCACGCTGACAACAAGTCAAAGTAGAGCTTAATGACGAAGACCTTTATTTTAGGAGGGGTTAGCAGTTTTATTACTTAGGGGTGTTACTAGGTGATTGCATCGTATTATGCTGAATCTACATTTTATTCTGAAGAGAACATTCAATTATATTCTGTGGGTTAGTATTCCAATTAAGCCTTGATTAGTACATTCGATCCAGGAACATCTTGATAAGAACTGCTTCAGCACTGCTACATAATCTTGAGACAGAAAAATTTCCAGAGGAGGGGAGGATGAGGGAGAAGAATAGGAGCAAAGGTTTATATCGACATAACATGCTGTTAGTACACTGGAAGATTTCTGAATGACTTCTATAAGAGTTATATAGGTTATTAACTATTTATTGGCATGACACTATGATTGCATATATCTGAATTGCATACTTCTGGTCACATGCCAACAAGTCTTGCGTTCTCTCAGACGCAGGGCTATGGAGTCTGTATAAAATGGATCGGCTCTGATTCCTAAAGTATATAAATTGTATGTGCTGAATATTATTATGAATTACACTGGGGAACAATTTGAAAAAAAATTTCTGTTGAGTTAGGTTTTTGAGCTGATTTATACTAAAATTGGCATGTTGATCCCAAAAATGTAGTCAGTTTTTTTCTAGCACGTCAAGTTTTTCCTCCACAACTTACCTGCCAGAGAAGCACAATTGCACTGATATCTGTAATAAGACTTGTTATCTGATTACAATCCGACTCATATATCCTTTGTAAAAAACATGATGGTGTTAAAAAACATTTGTCATGCCTATTTCTTATATATTTCATTTTTTGTTCATATTTGTACTATTTAAAAAAAAACAAAAACACTTTTTAGGTACAGTAGTTTACATATTTTTGAGAAAACAAAAATCTTATAGTTCAAAAACTTGACGTGATAGAGAAAAACTGAGATCATTTCTGGATTCAGCATCCAAAAATTAATTAATAACAGTTGTCTGACCTAACTCCTAAAAAATTGTGTTCCCCAGTGTTATTACCTATTATATGCTCGAGTATAAGTCAACCCAAATATAAGCTGAGGCACCTGTATTTACGATAAAAAACTGGGAAAGCTTATTGACTCGAGTATAAGCTGAGGGTGTGAAATGCAGCAGCCTCCCATCCTGGTATATCATCCCCCATCCTATTACACAAGCCCCATCTTAGTATGTGCCCCATCCCCATACTGGTACATGGCCCCCCTCATCCTGATTCATAGCCCCCCTAACCTGATACATGGCCCCCTCATCTTGGTGCATGCAAAAAAGAAATGATTTAACTCGCCTCCCCATCGCTCCACTACAGCACCACGGCGTCCTTATGTCTTGTGCCGGCATCTGATCATGTGAGCAACCCGCGCTGTGATGTCATCACTGTCCTGCACCGCTCACATGATCAGATGCCGGCACAAGACATAAGGACGCTGCGGTGCTGCAGGGGAGTGATGGGGAGGTGAGTTAAATCGTCCGTCGACCGGATATTCAGCTTCCCAAGCCAAACATGATGCATAGGGAGCGGTGAATATCCACACACATGATAGCCCCTGACTGCAGCTGTTGGTCATGTGGGCCGGCTACATAAAGTAATGCTGAAAGGTGATGGCCAGGGGGATACAGTGAATATTGCATTAGCCTAATGAGCAGGCTCAGGTGATCACCGGGCGCAGATGTAGCCTGCTCCAGCATCCAGTCACCCGCTCCAGCACCGCAAACAGTGCAGTGCGTCTCAGAACACTCACGTGTGTATAAGCTGAGGGGTGTGCTGGGGGGGGGGGCTTTTTCTGTATAAAAAATGTGCAGGTAATTTGGCTTATACCCAAGTATATACGGTATGTTCTGTCTAAATGGCTTGATAATTGTATCATGGTAATGACTAAAAGCCTGATGCTACTGTTTCTCAGATCCGTGCTGCTCATATGATGAAAGAACCACAGTTGTCAGATAGTGATGGCTTTATTCCAACACGTTTGAGAGTGATATCCCCGCTCCCTCCTCGGGGAGCCAACATAGTGCCTGAGAAAGGAGCTGGGATATCGCTCTGAAACGCATCCAAATAAAGCCATCACTATCTGACAACTGTGGTTCTTTTATCGTATGAGCAACACGGATCTAGGAAACACTGTTCTTTTTGGGGGTTGTCTGTTGGTTACCACTGCCTGCATGTGGAGTGTGGATCCTGCAGCAGCCATACTATACATTTACACTGGTTGTGGGTTACACAACTGTTCCAGGTGAGCAGTTGGAATTGTTTGCTTCACAAAAGTGTTTTAAGGATAAGACCCTATTGTGCTTTATTTCCTTCTTTAGAGTTTCCCTTGATGCTACCATTGTACTACAATAAATAGATTCCTTAAAGAGGACCTGTCACCCCCCCTGTTGCATGGCAAACTAAATGCAGCATATCTGCTGCATTCAGGAAAGGGGTCCCCCATGTCTGTAGCCCCCCCCCCTGTAAACTTTAGAAACCTTAGTTATGATGTTGCTTGGGTGGGATCTTAAGAGGTCCTGGCTGCTGGCACAATCCTCCCTGCCTCCTTCTTGTGTGTTCTGCCCCCTCTGTGTCTGCCACCGCCTCCTCTTCTCCTGGGTCTTCCCTCATCTTCTGCTCCTGACCTCACAAGGAGCAGAAGAGTAGGCATTCAGTGCTGCATTTAGTTTGCCATGCACCAGGGTGCTGACAGGTCCTCTTTAAACATGAACCATTTATGAGGGAGTCGGGGAAATTAAGAAGCCTGAGGTTCGGCTTAATGACTCCACAGTCCTGCTGAAAAGTGAGCGAAGTGCCGGAGTCTGCACCGGGGTGTGTGCACATGTCCACGATTCTGCACTCACCAGACTGATCTGGCTCCTTTTTTTTTTCTTTTTTTGCCACCAGACATTTTGTTAATTGTGCTATACATCACTTGTAATATATTTTTTTGTCTTTGTGAATTTTCCTGTGTAATGTCCTTTATGCATCGCAGCTCTACATAGCTTTACACACACGGCGGTAGTTAATGATGTGATCTCTCAGGTGTGCACACAAGACGCTCTCATGGCTGATAGTGACTGATTATGTCTGAATGTCGCAACATTTCAAGTGGTTAACGGTAATGTCTGCTTCTTCACAATGGATCTAATGATACAGCCTCCTTTTTAATCTCCCTGTGCTTGCAGTGATGGCTTCCAGTCCTTGTTATGAGCAGGATCCACTCTGTAATTCCTTTTATTTGGTCAGTAAAGGCACTTGCAGTCTTTGCTTCCTCCTAATAGTTTTTCACCAAGCGAACAAATAAATGGCCGTTATCCAGACATCTTATTTGTGTTTCTGTCGCATGAAGGCTGCTTTTACTTTGATTTTTATTATGCCACGGCACTGGAAGGAGTCGTACAGATGTCTGTCTGTAATGAATAGTACAGATTTAGTGGAATTTTACACCGCTACATGCTTAAACTATACATCTGCATCAATGTAATAGCTTTTTTGTTAGACAATACCCTTTATCCAAATGAATATCATGTAAATAGTCGGTGGCATTTACAGCTGTACCGAGATTGTTCTGAACTCCGGCTTTAAATGAAATGGAAATAACTGATACATTCAGAGACACAAAGATTAAAGTAGATTCGTGAGTAATAAGAATAATTATTGAAAGCTTCAGAAATGCCGAGGGCATACGTAATGGGCCGTGGCTCGGAGAATAAGACGACTTGTACATTCTCACATACAGTTCTTAAATAAGATACTAATCTTAGTTTGACCTTTTCTGGTCATCATAATGGGAGACCCAGACAATGGGGTTAAGGGCACTGCCCTCCGGAGGCCACACTAGGTACTACAAGTTTGTAGACACCGCCCCCTCCGCTTATAAACCCCCACCGCAGGGAATATCCTCAGTTTTTAACTTAGTGTGCTCGGAGGTATCACACGCATTGCTTGCACTTCACTGCATCCTCACAACTTTCGTGATGGCGTCTGAAGACAAGGTAATATGGTCCCGGTCGGGGACCTTCGGCAGTCTCCCTGCTCACCCTTAGGGAACACGCAGGTCGAGGTACCGGAGGGCCTAGAGCCTGGACACTGCGTGTCCTCCCGGTACGCTGTCGCACTCCTTCCCATCCCTGTTTGGGGGCTCTGGGTAGTGGGAGAATGGAGCCTTGCACAGCTCCGCTCCGTCCGAGGCCTCCCTAAATGGTGCTTACAGACCGGACTGGAGCCAGCCCAGTCCGAGGCCTCCCTAAATGGTGCTTACAGACCGGACTGGTGCTGCACCCCCGTCCGAGGCCTCCCTAAATGGTGCTTACAGACCGGACCGGCACTGAGGCACCTTGTGTGTCTCCGGTGTGCCTGGGGGTAGTGTCGGCACTATATGTGTTGGGACACTCAGACCGCGCGTACCCTCGGGTCCGCGGTTCTGGCGGTGGACCCCGTGCTGGGGCCACTCTGGCTGACCGCCCTGTGTCTCACAGGGGCTGCGGCTGTCGGCTACAGACTTTTGTCTGCAGCCATTAGTATTGTGTTTTGTGTCACGGTACTTCCCGCGCTGCGGGCCTCGGCGCCTTCATTACTGAGGCTGCCTGAGGAGATGGAAGCAGCCCAGGCGGTGACGTCAGTAATGGGCGTGCGTGTGTGCTCCCGCGTGTTTTCGGCTCCGCCCACAGTTAGTCTGTCGGCGGCCATCTTTCCCTTCACTTCCCGGCTGGGATCTGCTTGAAGTGCACGGCTGCACTCAATTCAGGGGAGACCGGAAAACCTCGCGGGGCCACACTCGCACACACCGCTTCCTCCACCGCTTTACTGCGGTTGGTAAGCCGCCGGTTGTACCGGTTTTTTCTTTAAAGATCGGCTTTTTTCCCCCTGCTGTAGGGATGTCCTCAGCTGGGAGGAGCGCTGCTAAGGCGGCAAGTAACACCACTGCCTGTGCTACGTGCAACGGGACACTGGTTGAGGGGTCCTGCAATAACTGCGGACGCCCAGAGGCACGGGCTGAGACTGCAAAGGAGACAGCAGCTTCGGTGCTATATCCTGTGGTCCAGGTGGGCCCAGGGCCATGGGAGACACAGAACAAGATAAATGAATCTATGTTATCCCAGCTGTCCTCCATGTCGCAATCCCTGGAGGTACTAACCAGGAGGCTGGAAAACCCAGCTGCTCCTTCATATTATCCCCGGGTGTCCCCTGCCTCAACTGTGAGACCCCTTAAGCGGACTCGACGTGAGGATTCACCCGAGCCCCAGACACTCTCTGAGGAGGAAGGTCTCTCTGAGGGGGACGAGGATGATGGGGGTTCATTACTCGGGTCCGTGTCAGAACCACCAGAGGGGGTGGAGGATCTGGTGTCCTCCATCAACGAGACTTTACGTCTCGTGACACCCCCTGAGGAGGTGACCGTTCACCCGAAGGAGGCCTACCAATGGCTGCGGCCGGAGGCTAGACCAAGTGGCTCCTTTCTGGATCACACTAACTTCGGAAGGGTGATTAGAGCTCCCAGGATTCATCCTGGCCGGCGTTATGTCCGTAAATCTAAGGACAATCGCTTCCCCTTCCCTGAGGAGGTGCTTCAGGAGTGGTCGCAGTCCCCTAAGGTGGATGCTTCCATGACCAGGATTGCGGCACGCTCCCTCTTCTCTGCCTCTGATAGCTCCTCATTGAAGGACGCTACTGATAGACAGGTCGAGCAACTCGCCAAGTCTTCTTATGAGGCTGTGGGGTCTTCATTTGCCCCTAATTTTGCCGCGGTCTGGACTCTGCAGGCGATCACCTCCTGCTTGGACGGTATCGCTGACCTGGCAGGGTCCAGCTCAGAAGTCCTGGCACTCACTGATAGAGCAAGGGCCTATGCGGACTACGCCAGAACGGCAACACTGGAAACTGCAAATCGCTCTGCTGTGGCTTCGGCCAATGCTATAGCGATCCGCAGATTGTTGTGGCTGCGTCTATGGGACTCAGATGCCACGTCCAAGAAGATTTTGCAAAATCTTCCGTTCTCTGGCGACAGGCTTTTTGGTACCGAACTGGACAAGTTGATAAAGGATTCTGCGGAGTCAAAGATCCCACAGAATAAACCTAAGCCACGGTATACCGTAAAGAGGAACCCTAAACAGTGGTCCTTTCGGTCCAGTTCACAACCTTCAGCATCGTCTGCCCGAGCGGACAGAGGGAGCAAGCCCTCTACTCAGTGGCGCCCCAAGGGTCGCCAGAAGAAGCCGGCGGGGGCAGCGGCTGCCACCCCCAAACCCGCTTCCGCATGACTCGCTCTCTCATCCTACCTCCCCACAGGTGGGGGGCCGTCTGTCTCTTTTTCGGGACAGATGGCTGCTCCAAGTCCAAGATCAGTGGGTACGAGACATAGTCTCCAGAGGTTACAGGATAGAGCTGACGTCACAGCCGGCACACCGATTCCATCGGTCGGTCCCGTCCCCAGAAAAGGCTCAGGCTTTTCATCTGGTGTTGGAGAATCTCCGCAAGGACGGAGTTGTGGTCCCAGTACCTTCTGGGGAGAGGTTCAGGGGTTTTTACTCCAACCTCTTTATCGTCCCAAAGAAGGATGGCTCTTTTCGCCCGGTTCTGGACCTAAAGTTGTTCAACCGCCACGTGTTGGTTCGGAAGTTCCGCATGGAATCCCTGCGCTCCGTGATCGCGGCTGTGTCACAGGGGGACTTCCTAGCGTCCATAGATATTCGGGACGCTTACCTTCACGTGCCCATTGCGCCGGCTCATCAACGCTGGTTAAGATTCGCAGTGGGGGACGAACACTACCAGTTCGTGGCGCTGCCTTTCGGCCTGGCCTCGGCTCCACGGGTGTTCACGAAAGTGATGGCCTCTATGATGGCTCTCCTGCATGTGCAGGGACATACCGTCATTCCCTATCTCGACGACCTGCTGGTCAGGGCGCCATCGGAACACCTTTGTCAAGAGAGCCTGAATGTGACCATGAGGTCTCTGGAACAATTCGGTTGGCTCCTCAATATTCAGAAGTCAACTCTGGTTCCGACCCAGTCATTGACATATCTGGGCATGGACTTCAACACGGCCTCAGCCCTGGTGTCTCTACCACGGGCCAAACAACTGGCCATCCATTCAGGAGTGCAACAGATCCTCCTGTCCCCACAATCATCCCTGCGGGTGTTGATGAAGCTGGTGGGGCGCATGGTGGCAGCAATAGAGGCGGTGCCTTTCGCACAATTTCGCCTCCGTCCTCTACAGCTGGAGATCCTCCGCAGCTGGGACAAGAGGACGACATCTCTGAATCGGCTGGTGACCCTTTCCCACCCGACCAGGGATTCCCTGCAGTGGTGGCTACAACCACGTCACCTATCTCGGGGCCGGTCCTTCATCAAACCGTCATGGTTAGTGGTGACCACCGACGCCAGTCTGAAGGGCTGGGGGGCGGTGTTCTTACACCACAGGGCCCAAGGCCTCTGGACTCAGTCGGAGTCGGCGTTGCAGATCAACGTGCTGGAGATCAAGGCGGTCTATCTGGCACTCCTGGCTTTTCAGAAATTCCTCTCCGGACGACCCATTCGGGTTTAGTCCGACAATGCGACGGCCGTCGCTTATATAAATCATCAAGGAGGAACCAGGAGTGCACAGGCTCTGGCCGAAGTCCACCGCATCCTATCCTGGGTGGAGGACAACAACTGCCTGATCTCCGCAGTTCACATCCCAGGGGTCGAAAACTGGGAGGCCGACTATCTGAGCCGGCAGGGGATGGACGCCGGAGAGTGGTCTCTTCATCCAGACGTCTTCCGGGACATCTGCAGCAGATGGGGCACTCCGGACGTGGATCTGATGGCCTCGCGGCTGAATCATCAGGTGCCGCAATACATGGCGAGGTCGTGGGATTCCCAGTCTCTGGGAGCAGACGCCCTGGTCCTGAGTTGGTCCAGATTCCATCTGCCGTATGTGTTCCCGCCTCTAGCTCTGATTCCCAAGGTGCTGTGGAAGATCAGGACGGAGTGCAGGGTAGCCATTCTAGTGGCTCCAGATTGGCCCAGGAGGTCCTGGTATCCGGACCTGTGGCAACTGTCAGGCGGACACAGGTGGGCCCTTCCAGAACGCGCAGATCTACTCGCGCAATGCCCATTCTTCCACCTCAATTCCAGGGCCCTCAGATTGACTGCATGGCTCTTGAGGCCTGGCTGCTGACATCCAGGGGTTTTTCCCCTACAGTGGTTGCCACTATGAATCGGGCTAGGAAGCCTGTTTCGCGAAAGATATACCACAGGACGTGGAAAATCTTTTTCTCCTGGTGTGCCTCTGGTGGACGGTCTCCTTGGCCCTTGTCTGTTCCGACCCTGTTGGCTTTCTTACAGTCGGGTTTGGAGTTGGGGCTATCCCTCAGCTCCCTGAAGGGTCAAGTGTCAGCGCTGTCTGTGCTGTTTGACAGACGTTTAGCGCTCCTACCGAAGGTCCGGCAATTTCTGCAGGGGGTGTCTCGGGTGGTTCCGCCATACAGGCGACCACTGGACCCTTGGAACCTTAACATGGTCCTGGCGGCACTGCAGAAACCGCCGTTTGAGCCGCTGAGAGACATTTCCCTCTCTCGTCTGTCCCAGAAAGTGGTATTTTTGGTGGCGATTACGTCTCTGAGAAGGGTCTCAGAATTGGCTGCACTTTCGTGCAAGTCACCCTTCCTGGTGGTTCACCAAGACAAGGTGGTGTTACGCCCACGGCCAGAATTCTTGCCTAAGGTGGTGTCCACTTTTCACCTGAACCAAGAGATTGTGCTTCCATCATTTTGTCCCGCTCCCGTTCATCAGGTTGAGCGCGACCTCCACACTCTGGATCTGGTGAGGGCTGTGCGCATTTATGTGTCCAGAACTGCCTCATTCCGGACGTCGGACTCCTTGTTCATCCTTACGGCGGGTCGCTGTAAGGGGTCCGCGGCATCAAAATCAACCTTGGCCAGATGGATCAAGGTGCCCATTCAGGAGGCCTACCGTTCTTCCGGTCTGCCTCTCCCGGTGGGATTGAAGGCGCACTCGACCAGAGCTGTCGGTGCCTCCTGGGCTTTGCGACATCGAGCTTCTGCTCTACAGGTGTGTCAGGCAGCCACATGGTCAAGCCTGCATACTTTTTCTAAGCACTATATGGTGCATGCCCATGCCTCTGCGGATGCAAGTTTGGGCAGGTGGGTTCTCCAGGCGGCGGATGCCCACCTTTGAGGGGGACCGTGGTTATCCGTCTTTTGAGGAACTCTTCCCGCCCTGGGGTATTGCTTTAGGACATCCCCATTGTCTGGGTCTCCCATTATGATGACCAGAAAAAAGAGAATTTTGTTTACGTACCGTAAATTCTTTTTTCTTTAATCATCAATGGGAGACCCAGCACCCACCCAGTTGTTCCGTTGGATGTTGTCACATTTGACTTGTTCCCAGTTGGAACAGTTTATTCCGGGTTGTTGGACCGTTTTGTTCACGGTTTCTTATCCGAGGTTTCGGGTGTGGTTATTTTGTCTCCTCGCAGCTTATGGACCAAACTGAGGATATTCCCTGCGGTGGGGGTTTATAAGCGGAGGGGGCGGTGTCTACAAACTTGTAGTACCTAGTGTGGCCTCCGGAGGGCAGTGCCCTTAACCCCATTGTCTGGGTCTCCCATTGATGATTAAAGAAAAAAAAATTTACGGTACGTAAACAAAATTCTCTTTTTTTGTGGTTCTCACTGATGAGTGCACATGATTTCCCTGTGCTGTAAATCCGCCATCAGTCTGGATCTACATGTTAACACCTAAAATCTGCAGGAAAAAAATCACCTTAAAGGCTACCTTCACTTTTGCGTTCCCCTCCACAGCGTTCTGCGGAGGTATCCGCAATGTGACCGCAGCACCGCAAGCCCCTATCTTTATAATGGGAGCGCACGGGGCTGCGCTTGACCGTGCGCACCCATTCACTGCCATATGTGATCTGTGCGCAGGTGGATGCTTGCGCACAAATCACCCAGTCTCGTCCGCACCATGAATGCGACATGTTGCATTTCTGGTGCGGACGAGACTGGGTGAGTTGTGCGCAGGCATCCACCTGCGCACAGATCACATATGGCAGTGAATGGGTGCGCACGGTCATGCACAGTCAAGCGCAGCACCGTGCGCTCCCATTATAAACATAGGGGCTTGCGGTGCTGCGGTCACATTGCGGATCCCCTCCGCAGAACGCTGTGGAGGGGAACGCAAGTGTGAAGGTAGCCAAAGTGAATGTTATACAAGGTTTTTTTGTACATATTTTTTTTTTTTTGTTTTTTTTGTTTTGTTGCAATATAACTATCTATTTAAAAAAATAAGAAAATCAAATCTTGCAATTATCCCACTGGCCAAGAAGTCAAATACTAGACTTGCACTTTTATTTACATCTTTAGCGCTTTATTATTCGCACTTTGTCACTTTTGTATATTTTGTCATTTTTATTCTACAGGACTATTAAAGGGAACCAACCACCCCAAATGACCCCCCCCCCGGACTGTTAATATGTGTCCCTACACCCAGCACACACATTTGGGGCAATCGTTTTTGCTAAAAAAACTGTTTAGTAGAAGCTAAGATACATGTTTATAAAGTGTAATCAATCGCGACGGATAGGTGTTACCTAGCTTTGTCCACGTGCAGTGTTCGTGCCTGTGATCCTCCTCTCCCCCCTCCCTTCTCACATTCTAAGAGCCCGGCCGTGTCATGAAAGGGGCGGGGCTAAATCGCGGCGAACCCCGCCTCCTTTCATGACGCGATTTAGCCCCGCCCCTTTCATGACGCGGCCAGGCTCTTAGAAATTGAGAGGGGAGGAGGGAGAGGAGGATCACAGACACGAGCACTGCACGTGGACAAAGCTAGGTAACACCTATCCGTCGCGATTGATTACACTTCATAAACATATATCTTAGCTTCTACTAAACAGTTTTTTTTAGCAAAAACGATTGCCCCAAATGTGTGTGCTGGGTGTAGGGACACATATTAACAGTCCGGGGGGGTCATTTGGGGTGGTTGGTTCCCTTTAAGTTATATTTTAATTCTCTTTGCTACTTATGTTAATAATATAATAATAATAATAATAATAAAGCTTTATTTATATAGCGCCAACATATTCCGCAGCGCTTTACAATGTAGGGTTAGAGTACAGAAAATATACAGTAAGTAATTACAGTAGAGAACAAATACAGTAGAATAATTGGATACAAAACAATAGGCATAGAATCAATGTAAAAAAGAAAATACAATAAATAAAGCAAGAAATGAAGGTGACCCTGCTCAAAAGAGCTTACAATCTATGACGGGATAGGGGTTGCACAAGGTACAGGGGCTTATTGCACTGATGGTCCAGGCATCTTGAGGAAATGGGGCATAGATTTGGTGGAGTTTATAGAAGAGTAATGTCCAGAGGGATAGCCCATTTCACTATCTACAGTACAAAGGACTTCTATTAGGGAGTATGATAGGCCGCCTTAAACAGATGCGTTTTTAGGGATCGTCTGAAGCCATGCAAGTTGTGGATAGTCCTGATTTCTTGGGGTAAAGCATTCCAGAGTTTTGGTGCAGCTCTGGAGAAGTCTTGGAGCCGGGAGTGGGAGGATCGGATTAGTACAGATGTCAGTCGAAGGTCATTTGAGGAACGTAGAGAACGGGTGGGGTGATAGACAGAGATGAGGGAGGAGAGGTAGGGGGTGCTGCATTGTGAAGAGCTTTGTGGGTGAGAAGAAGCAATTTGAATTTGATCCTGTAGTATACGGGCAGCCAGTGCAATGACTGGCACAGAGCAGAGGCATCTGAGTAACGATTGGCCAGATGGGTGATCCTGGCTGCTGCATTAAGGATGGACTGGAGAGGAGAAAGTCTGGTGAGGGGGAGGCCGCTTAATAGAGAATTGCAATAGTCAAGGCGGGAATGGATGAGGGCCACGGTGAGGGTTTTTGTTGTTTCCAGGGTGAGAAAGGGGCGGACTCTAGAGATATTCTTCAGGTGTAAGCGACAGGAGCGGACGAGAGATTGTGTGTGGGAGGAGAAGGAGAGATTGGTGTCAAACAGAACACACAGACAGCGAGCCTGCTGCCTAGGCGTTATCGTGTGCCACAAACTGAGAGAGAGATGTCCGATTTAGGGAGGTTAGTGGATGGGGGGAGCAGAAGAAGTTCAGTTTTGGAAAGGTTTAGTTTCAAATAGAGAGTGGACATGATATTGGAAACTGCAGCTAGACAGTCATTGGTATTCTTTAATACCTCAGGGGTAAGGTCAGGGGCTGAAGTGTATAGTTGTGTGTCATCAGCATAAAGATGGTACTGAAAGCCAAATCTGTTGATGGTCTGTCCAATCGGGGCTGTGTAGAGTGAGAAGAGGAGAGGACCAAGGACTGAACCCTGAGGGACTCCAATAGTGAGAGGAAGAGGGGAGGAAGTGGAGCCAGCAAAAGATACACTGAAAGAGCGGTCAGAAAGATAGGAGGAGAGCCAGGAGAGAGCAGTGTCCTTTATGCCAATGGAGTGCAGCATAGAGAGTAGGAGGTGATGGTCGACAGTTTCAAAAGCTGCAGAGAGATCAAGGAGAATAAGCAGAGAGTGGTCACCATTACGTTTTGCTGTCAGAAGGTCATTGGTCACTTTGATGAGGGCGGTTTCTGTAGAGTGAAGGGGGCGGAAACCAGACTGTAATGGGTCTAGAAGAGAGTGAGTGGAGAGGTAACGAGTGAGGCGGGAATAGACCAGGCGCTCCAGGAGTTTAGAGATGAAGGGGAGATTGGAGACTGGTCTGTAGTTATTTGTGCATGATGGGTCGAGAGTGGTTTTCTTTAATAATGGAGTAATGATCGCGTGTTTGAAGGAGGAGGGGAAGATGCCAGAAGAGAGGGAGAGATTGAAGATTGTGGTTAAGTGAGTGGTGACGACTGGAGAGAGGGACTGGAGCAGGTGTGAGGGAATGGGGTCAGTAGTGCAAGTGATGGGACGAGAGGAAGAAAGGAGCCTGGAGACTTCCTCTGTGACTGGGTCAAATGTGGAGAGTGAGCCGGAGGAGATGTGGGGAAGAATGGGGGTGGCAGTGCTTGGAGGCTGAGAGCTGATTTCCTGGCGGATGTTGTCTATTTTCTCCATGAAGTAGGAAGCTAGGTCATCAGCACAGAGGTCAGTGATGGGGGTCTGCACTTTAGGACTGAGGAGAGAGTGAAAGGTGTCAAAGAGTTTTTTTGGATTGTTGGATAGTGAGGAGACCAGGGTGGTGAAGTAGGTCTGTTTGGCAAGGTGAAGGGCAGAGTTGTAGGTTTTGAGCATGAATTTATAGTGGATAAAGTCTCCTGGTGAGCGAGTTTTCCTCCATAAACGTTCAGCACTCCTCGAGCATCGCTGGAGGAATCGAGTTTGTGGTGTGAGCCAGGGCTGTTTTGTTCTCTGTTTGGAGGTTCTCAGGGTGAGGGGCGCTACTTGGTCCAGGGAGCTTCTGAGAGAGTCATTGTAGTGATTTACTGCCTGATCTGGACAGGAGATTGAAGAGATTGGGGACAGAGATGAGATGAGGGAGTCTGTGAGTGCTTGAGGGTTAATGGCCTGTAGATTTCTGGATGTGTGATAGGTAGGATTGGGCTGTGTTGGCCGAGGGTTAGTGAGTGAGAAGGAGAGAATGTTGTGGTCAGAGAGTAGAGGTGAGTTATCCAAGAGGGAGGATGAGCAGAGCCGGGTAAAGACCAGGTCAAGGGTGTTACCGTTTTCGTGCGTCTCAGAGGTTGAGAGCTGTGATAGGCCAAGAGAGGTAGTTAGAGATAGGAGCTGGGATGCAGATGGGGAGATGGGGCTGTTTATAGGAATGTTAAAATGTTAAATGTTCTGATATTAATAACACAGTACAACAAGGATCATGTGTTTTATTAGAAAAATTTCTAAAAACTTGGACTACTGTACTCTGATGAAACTTGCATAACGTAAGTGAAATGTACGTCGGGCCCCCTCCCCATTGGGTGGGTTTATGATGGACACCTTATAACTGATTTAATTTATGCTGTGAATTGTAATCTGGTGACTTGGGGTGAGACTTTTGGGGTGCTACATCAGCTCCTTGTCCTACCCACATTACTTGATACTATCTGGATGGCTGGAGGATTGGGTCTATTTTCAATTATATCTTGATATTATAGGGTCATTCCATGTCAAGTGATCCAAATATGAGTATTTTTTTTTTACCTGACGTCTTTAGATTTTTTTTTTTTTTTTTTTTTTTTATTTGAAGTACATCTTTAGTTAATTACAAATTAAAAGAATTTTTTTCTTAATCAGTTACCGTATATACTCGTGTATAAGCCGACCCATGTATAAGCCGGCCCCCCTACTTTTGCCCCCAAAACCTGGGAAAATCTATTGACTCGCGTATAAGCCGAGGGTGGACCCCAGCACAGGTATACAGCCCCCAGCAGTGGTATACAGGCCCCAGCAGTATGATATACAGCAGCCCCCAGTGGTATATACAGCAGCTCCCAGTGGTATATACAGCAGCTCCCAGTGGTATATACAGCAGCTCCCAGTGGTATATACAGCAGCTCCCAGTGGTATATACAGCAGCTCCCAGTGGTATATACAGCAGCCCCAGTGGTATTGCAGCCCCTATATACAGCAGCCCCAGTGGTATTGCAGCCCCAGTGGTGTATACAGCAGCCCCTATATACAGCAGCCCCAGTGGTATTGCAGCCCCAGTGGTATTGCAGCCCCTATATACAGCAGCCCCAGTGGTATTGCAGCCCCAGTGGTGTATACAGCAGCCCCTATATACAGCAGCCCCAGTGGTATTGCAGCCCCTATATACAGCAGCCCCAGTGGTATTGCAGCCCCAGTGGTGTATACAGCAGCCCCTATATACAGCAGCCCCAGTAGTATTGCAGCCCCAGTGGTATTGCAGCCCCTATATACAGCAGCCCCAGTGGTATTGCAGCCCCACTGGTGTATACAGCAGCCCCTATATACAGCAGCCCCAGTGGTAGTATACAGGCAGCCCCAGTAATGCAGGGCCCCCCCAGCCTGACTCCGGTCACCTGTAAAGCAAATTATACTTATCATTGTCCCGCTGCCGTCCGCGCCCGCATCTGCCGACATCGCGATCCTCCATCTTCATGCGTCCTCTTCCAACTTCCTGTGTTCGGCGCCGGTAATGACATCATTGGCAGCGACGAACACAGGAAACAAGAAGAAGACGCATGAAGATGGAGGATCGCGATGTCTGCAGCGGCGGGCGCGGACAGCGGGACACTGATAAGTATAATTTGCTTTACAGGTGAACGGAGCATGAGGGGGGGGGCCCTGCATTACTGGGGATGCGGGGGCTGCTGTATACTGCTGTATACAGCAGCCCCCGCACTGACTCGCGTATAAGCCGAGGGGGGTACTTTTCAGCCCAATTTTTGGGCTGAAAAACTCGGCTTATACGTGAGTATATACGGTAATTTTTTACAGATGTTTAAAGTTTTTAAAGTGTGAATTTTGGTCTGGTATGGCTTCACATTATAATCTCGGGCTAGAAATAAGATAATGAAGTGGGAGAGGCATCATTTTACTCAGAACAGTACCAGCTTTCATTTGATATGTCATAAGACTATGTTTATACATGTAAATTTGTTTTCTATTCTATCACTAAACATGTAATTTATGAATTGTTTAATAAGAATAGTACAGTAGCTAAATCATCGTTCTATAAAATATGAACTAATCAAAGAATTTAATAGTACGTTTTTAAAGTGTTTTTTTATCATCAATTTGTCCCTTCTAGCGGGTGAAATGTAATTCGCACTTTTTTTTTTAAAACTATAAAAATCTGTAAAAAATTAACTGATAAAAAGTTTTGAATTTTTTTTCTTTATTTATAATTAACTAAAGTAGTACTTCATATAGAAAAAAACTACAAAAAAAACTAAAGACTTCAGGTAAAAAATATTCATATTTAGATCACTTGATATAGAATCACCCATTGACGCTATTAATAGTAAAATATTTTAAAATATGATCCCATCGCGATCCCAACTTGAAATTTGGTTGAATGTGGCTAAGGGCATAGCAGACATATGGGCAGTTTTTGAAATATTTAAATTATGGCGATTTTTTTTGGAAATACGTTTTAAAAGTTTGTGTTTGTGATCACATGGGTAAAACATTAACAAAGATAGTCTTGTGACATATCTAGTGAAAGTCTGTACAGGTCTGAGTAGAATGGTTTTTATTTTGTTTCTCCATCTTATTTCTAGCCTGAGTTATGAGGAGAAATGTAAAGGCAGGCAACACCGAAATTCACACTTTTTGCGAACTTTAAAAATCAATAAAAAAAAATACATTTTTTAAAAAAATTTCTCTTCACATTTTTCATTCTCTGACATGCTATTATCAAATAACAAAATCTCAAAAGAATTAAAAATATAGAAGTAAAAATCATTGGTTCACTTGACATGGAATGGCCCTATATCATATAATATAGAGAAAAATATAATCTAGAGAAACTTGTTTGTGGACAGGGGTGGAATATGTTTGCACTTTGCAACTGATTGTTAAAATGCACCCCATGTGTTTTCCCTCTGATTTGGTGTGATAAAATTGACGCAACTGTAATATCTTTGGTGTACTATTTGAAAACACCCCTTTCTCTATCCTGCTTCTTTACCGCCATCTGTTTTTCGAAATTTTTCTAATAAAACACATTTTATTTGCATGATACTCAGTGTGCTGTGATGTTAATACGATAGAGTACGTCCTGCTCAGTGTCACTCTCATAGGGCCAATTAGGTCCTGGTGTGAGTGACGCAGTTTGATAATGCCGAACTGGATTTTGTTTATGTTCTTATGATATTGAGCATTCCCAGATCTACAGGTGCATGTCAATGAATTAGAATATCATCAAAAAGTAAATATTTCAGTAATTCAATATGTAAAGTGAAACACATATATTTATATAATGTTTTATTTATGTTAATGTTGATGATTATGGCTTACAGCCATTGAAAACTCAAAGGTTATTAGCTCTGAAAATTAAAGTACCTAAATAGGTATCAGAGGGTTCACCTTGTGTGGTTGTGAGAATCACAACCACTATAAAAGCATATCACAGCTCCTGCAGTCCAGTGTGATGCATATAGAGTTGGGAGGATGAAGGGTTGAGAACCACTCTGCCATATTCCACAAGACATCAAAGGGTGAATATAATATTTATTTATTGATCAACGCATTTCAGGGCTCCCTGGCCCTTTCCTTAGGACAAATCAATGTCATATTGCCATGTTTCAGGGCGTTTCAGGGAGCCCTGAAACGCATTGACTAATAAATCAATATTCTATTCACCCTTAGATATCTCGTGGAATACAGCAGCACAGTTTTTACCTTTCATCCTCCCTATTTTAGTTTTCATTGGCCAAAATAAACACTTGAAATGGATCACTGTTTGTAATGACTTTATAAAATATATGCGTTTTTTACTTTTTGTATTGAATTACTGAAAACACTTTTGATAATGTTGTAATTCATTGAGCTGCAGCTGTAGCTAATTTTACAAGATCAGTTAATGTCACATTTTCCTTTGCATCGTCCAAAACGCTTTGTTCAGTACAAGCACAGTGGATGGATTTCTAGAAGTCTCCCTTGCACTGTGCTTTTTTTCTGCAGCATAAACTGACATGCGATTTCTCGACCCTCAGCATGTTGATTTATGCTTGTGAAGACATGAGTGTTCTCAGCGGGAGAATACCGCAAAAATGCACTGCGCCCAGAATCCTGATTGTGGGCACTGACAGTGCGCTCACTGGCAGAGAACAGTTGCATCTACGTAAGAGGAAAGACTCTGCGTCTGGAGCGCAACTTATCTTGATCGTGGGCACTGAGCCTTGGTGACCATTTTTATTTTTTTTTGCTTTTTAACTGCTCTACAATCTAGAGAGTGATGTGAACTAAAGCCACCCATCCCATCCAGACAGTATGGCCAGCATTGAGTGTGTGGCTTTTTACGCTCCATTTCTTTTCACTAGATGTGATGGGACCACAAGTACATATGTTTCTATTCTGAAACCAGTGTTATTGTGGTGCCACACTGATACTTGCTGTTATTTGTACATTTCGTGTTTTTATTCTCTGGCCTTTTGCAGCTGCTCGCTGTTTTTATTGCTGGAATTGGCTTTCCTGTGTTTTTTTTTAATTTTTTTAATTTGGTTTCACAGTATTGAACTACCTGCATGCTGCCAGCGCATGGAGACTGTTTAATCTGGTCTTCCCTGGTGCTTGCTTACCTAGCTTTGTGAAAAAGATTGTGCTGATCAAGATACATGATGTACAAGGGAATGATCTGCAAAAATTCCTCCTGTAAGAGATGTTTCCATCTTAGATATATGGTATATACAGGATACCAGAAGTGTGTCAGTGATGCAGGTGTCACCTGTCTGGTGAATGGGGCCTTTCTCATGTGCCTGCCTCCCCCACCGCTATTTACATCCACTGGTTTTCTGAAGATAACCTTTGGCCCCTCACACCATCTTAAAGGGAACCTGACCCCTCCAAATCAGTCCCCAGCCTCTAAAAACCAGTTCCTGCACCCTCCTATAAAGTATCAAGCTATCCCTCTCTTTCCCCTTAGATATTCTGTAAAGTGGAATAATCACATTTATTACCTAGCAAATCTGCGGCTTCTGCTGCCCTGAGGAGTCACAGTGGGGGTTCCCTCTGGCTCTATATCGCCGCCTCCACTGTTGTTTTTCACGCCCCAATGGTGGAGAAAATGAATGTTGATGATCCTGTGTCGGAACGCTGGGCGGACTTAGCCATAATGATGCAAATCGCATCATCTCCAGCGCTGTGACGTCGATACAACTCACGCTGCGTATTACGCATGCGCGAGTTGTAAATAACACCTCGCGCGTGCACAGTGAGGTCCGTACATACACCCAAAGGGTGTATCGACGTCACAGCGCCTTAAATTAAGGGATTTGCATCATTCTGGCTAAGCTCCCCCGGCGATCCGACACAGGATCATCAACGTTCATTTTCACGCCCATTGGGGTGTGAAAAACAACAGTGGAGGCGGCGATAAGGAGCCAGAGGGAACACCCACTGTTACTCCTCAGGGCAGCAGAAGCCGCAGATTTGCCAGGTAATAAATGTGATTATTCCATATTACATAATCTCTAAAGGGAAATAGCTTGATACCTTATAGCAGGGGTGGGGAACTCCAGTCCTCGAGGGCCGCAATCAGTGCAGGTTTTCACGATTTCCTTAGTATTGCATAAGGATTGGAATCATCACCAGTGCAAGTGATTATGTTATCACCTGTGCAAAACTAAGGAAATCCTGAAAACCTGCACTGATTGCGGCCCTCGAGGACTGGAGTTCCCCACCCCTGCCTTATAGGAAGGTGCAGAGACAGGTTTTTAGAGGCTGGGAACTGATTTGGAAGGGTCAGGTTCCCTTTAAAGTAAAAAATGAAACCAATCCGAAGGCATTGATCAGTCATTGTATGTGACGTTAGACTAGTGAATCCTCACATTGCCCGCACCACCCCTTTAACCTGTGAGTTCTCTGCAGCTTTCCTGCATGTCTATTTACACGGTCTCCAGGTGATCCTGTTCAGTTAGATATACAGATATGGTTGTATGACCCCCTGTGTTATTAGATAATGCAGCATAGGATAAGTCTCCTTCCAGGTAGTGAAATCTTACAGCTGCATGAAGAAACTAAAGAGGATGTGTCACTAAGGCTCCTTTCACATCGCGTTATTTTTCCTGTCCTACTTTTTGTAGGACCCCACAGACAGGAACGGACTGCATCAGAGATGAGCCTCCTGGTGCTTTTTCTGTGTCCGGGGCCGTGCTTTAAAAAAAAAAAATCGGATCCGACAAAAATCGGATGGCAATTAGGCTAAATCCGATCCATGCCCACAGGATAACATGGGGGCCAAATCGGAATCGGATCTGTGGCTGTCTGTTTTACAACGGGCTGCCACGGATCCTCAAAAATTGCAGTGTGAAAGCACCCCGAGTCATAAGACACCAGGTTTATTTGCTCTCATTGTATTCTTGAGTCTCACTCAATATTCTTTCTTTTGTTTTGTTTTCTTTCAATCTGCCATCCAGTTCTAGAATTATGGCAGTTTTATTTTCTAAGGGGTTGTGTCCACAAAATGCTCTGGAGACATGTTCTTGAGCAGCTCTGCATAATTACAATGTGAACAATACCCATTTTGAAGAGACTGTAAAGATTGGTACAGTGACACGTCTGTTTTCGTTGATAATTCGTCCGAAAACTATTGCCGAACGCCGAGACAATGATTTCCATAGTAAACAATGTAAAAATCTGTTAAAGAGGACCTATCGCCTAAACCCCCCCTCCCACCCCTGCATGGCAGTCTGAATGCAGCATGTTTGCTTCATTAGGGAAGGGGTCCCCCATGTGTCTGTGTACCCTGAGATGTAGGGGAGGAGGAACCAGGATTCTTCCTCCCTTCTGTGACATCACTTCTCCCCCAGGCCTGTAATAAAGCGTGCTGTGTGAAAGCACTGCTTCCTTTTTTTGCGTGGGTGCAAAACGCTGGTAAAAGCGCCCGCGCAAAAAAAGCGCGATGTGTGAACATAGCCTTACTCTTACACACTCCATATAGGGTAAATACAAACTGGCAAAAAGTGTTGTTGTTTTTTTTTTTTTTTTTTTCTTCCAAGAAATATTTATTAATTACGTATAAAGAGCAAAAGCAGACACAAAAGTGTACATGATGACATTCTCTAAGGCTACTTTCACATACCGATTTTTAGGGAGGCGATGCTGTCCGATATAAATCGGACAGCATCGGCTCCCTTCTGATGCCTGGAATCGGATGCCAAATAGGCATCCGATTCCGGCATTAAATCGGAGCCTCCGGGCTGAAAAAAAGAAGGGAAAAAAAAAAGCTTATGCTCACCTATCCCCGAGCCCCCGCCGTCTTCCTGCAGGCTCTCGGTGGCTCCCGCAGGCTGCAGAGGTCTTCATGTGTACAGGACCTGCGGTGATGTCAGTCATGTGACCGCGGGTTCCACCATGGTAACCCGCGGTCACATGACTGTGACATCACCGCAGGTCCTATACAGCAGAGGAAGACCTCTGCAGACACCGGGAGCCTGCAGGAAGACGGCGGGGGCTCGGGGAGAGGTGAGCATAAACTTTTTATTTATTTATTTTTTAACCCTTGTGCTCCCAGTTAGTAGCAGTTTTTACTGTACTTAGCATGCTCAGTACAGTAAAATCGGGTCCGAGGAGACATCAGATGTTTCCTCGGACCCTTCTCCATAGGGCCCCATGTTATAGGTATCGGGTCAGATCGGATGTGCACTAAATGCCATCCGATTTGGTCCGATCCGATTCTGTCAGATTTTATTTTCTGTGCAAAAATCGGAGCAGGCTCCGATTTTTGCACCGATAATAAAATCGGACAGAATCGGATCGGACCAAATCAGATGGCATTTAGTGCACATCCGATTCGGTCCGATGCCCATAAAGCTGCATGGGGCCAAATTCGGATCCGATGCTGTCCGATTTTGATCGGACAGCATTGGATCTGAAAAATCCATAGTGTGAAACCAGCCTAAGACATTGATAACAGAACATCACATACACGGAATTTTTATAATCAACGTAGTGGTCAAAGGTATCCATACAAGTGCCCAGAGCCACTGGTATATGGCAAAAATGCTTTTAGCCTTTATAATGCTGGGACGTTCATTTAAGTGGTATCCCTGCAGTATGCAGCACTATTTTGAGTAAGAGGCCTTTTACACTTGCGGGTTTTTCCTGATTTTGGAAGATTAGGGAAAAAACACTTGATTCTCACTGTATTTTGCCCATTCACTTTAATTTTGTCAAGTAGAATCTTGTTGCTTCATGTTTTTTTCCTGAAATCATTAAAGAGAATGGGCAAAAAAAAACGAATCCTGTAAGAATCAGGTTTTTTCCTGATCTTCCAAATCAGGAAAAAAACGCAAGTGTGAAAGACCCCTTAGAGCATCTTTGCCTTATACCAGTGACTCTGGCGTTCAAAATGTGTTTGTTTATGCTTTTGACCACTGTGCGTTGGAGAAACTCTTTGCATTCATACTGCTGTGAAATATTCTTGCAATAGTGTATGCAATGCTGTGTTATAAATGTTCACAGGAGGTGCACCTAGTGGTCAGCTGTAATTGGTGCAAGAGAGCCATTACAGGAGGTATACCTAGTGGTCAGCATTGTAGAAGCATTAACCCAGGAGGTACACCTAGTGGCATTGCATGGGTAACCTAGTATCAGCATTGTAGAAGCATTACACAGGAGGTACAACTAGTGGATTCAGCATGGTAGACCATTACACAGGAGGTACACCTAGTGGTCAGCAATGTGGAACATTACGCAGGAGGTACACCTAGTGGTCCGTGTTGTAGAGCATTACACAGGAGGTACACCTAGTGGTCAGCATTGTGGAACATCTTTACAGATGCATGTATTAACACGAAAGTGATCATGAATTCTTCTATTTCCATCCATTGCTAATCATTTTCTGCATCATAATGTAAAGGGACCCGTCAGGTCATTTTTCAGTATGATACTGATAGTACTCTTGAATAGTGTCTGGGCAAACCTTCCAGAATATGTAAAAATTGTTACTGTACATAAGTTTTCTTGCTATAAGCACCTTCACACCCAGTAGGCAGCTGTCTTCAGCAGTAAAAGTAATTGACAGGACTAGTAAATAGTATGCAGTGTGTAAATGTTTTATTATTCACTCCTTCTCAAGCAACTATCACCTCCCACCCCCCTGTGCTCTGCCTCAGTTCCCCTCTCTCTCTATCTTCTCTCCCCCACGCTCTCTGTCAAATCTCTCCCCCCCCCCCGCTTCTCCGTCTCCCTCCCGCTCTCTCCTATGGGACACTATATTATGTGAACGCATACAATCGCCGCTGCGTTCACCTAAGTGTGTGCATTCGGCACTGCGTGTGCATTTCCACACCATACGCTGCACTACCGAATGCAAGTATGACCTTAGCCTTTGGTCACATTTGCATTTGGCACGCAGCGTATGGTGCGCATATGCACACGCAGTGCCAAATGCAGACTTTTATGTGAACGCTGTGACGATTGTCTGCATGCGTTCACATAATAGCATAATGGTGTCCATAGGAAAGCATTGTATTGAGAGAGGCAGATGGCACTGCGCACACATTAACCTCCATTCATTATTTGTGCACGTCTGTCTGCTTGCGTACAAATCAAACAGCCAGCCACGCACAAAAAAACCCCAACAACTTGCTTTCGGCAGGCGCACAAATTATGCGCAGCCAAAAGCAGCCATTATGTGTTCCCATGTTCTTAGGAACGCAGTGTGCATGTGTTACGCTGCGTTCACAAAGCAAATGTGAATTTAGCCTAAGGCATAATCTCCTCCAGTTGTTTCTCTGAGCAGAAGCAGTGCTGTCTGTGAGAGACTGTTTATTTGAACACTTGTCTTGCTGCATACAAGGAGAGTAGAGAGGAGGATACTGCCCCCAGTGTGACTAACCTCTACTGAATCTTGCTTCCGTCCAGTGCCATGATGCATGAATATTCATTCCCTGGGAAATGGGAATCCGAGAACTAAGTGATCACTCACAATGACTGACAGAAGGAATGAATCTCTTTATTTGCAGTTTACAGAGGATAGGGGGTTAATATAAACAAAAAAAAATATATGGTTAGAAAGAGCTTCACCAGAGGAATAAGAAAATGATATCCATTACATGCGGATTTTTGTCCTGACAGACTCCCTTTAATACTCAACATTGAAAAGCTCCTTATTGAGCTATGTGATTATTAAGCAATATTTGTAAGGATTATTGCCATATCCCCCAGCTTCCATTTTGTCCCAGAACACCCCAGAATCAGAAACTTGCCGTGTCTGGTTTTTGCTCTCCCTAAAGTTTGGGACTTAAACGTTAATGACTGAGCCTTGGGATGTGCCATCGATGGAACCAAGCAGTTCCAGCGAGTGACGCTCCAGGAACAACTGATCAGCAAGGGTGCCGGCTGTTCACAATGATCATGCATTTATTCACCATTGCAATACAAATTAGATCCTGAAATCATGATCGTTTGAAGGGACCACGAGGACTGGATTTGGAAAACTCGGGTTTAAACAATCTGGATCCCAGCGCTGGCAAATCTGTCGACTGCTCTAAACTTTCTATTAGATTCAGTGATCCTGTAAGTCTTTTATGTCCTTATAGATTTTTTTTCTACATTCACCTACTGTTATATTTTTGTTCAGTGAAGCAAATATTTGACCTTAAGGAAGAAGGTTGTAGAGGGTAAATTGCACAAATCTTTATTCTAAATAAATCAAGGAAAATGTAAAAGTCAGCCTAAAACGTACAGGTAGAATGGATACAATGATTAGAGGTGCTCATTACTGTGAATTGTGTGCAATGTGATCATCTATCTCCTCTTCTAATCTTTGTCAGAATTGCTTCAGTGATTGTATCAGCTTTTGATCATCAGTAGGTACATTAAATAATTTGTGCACGAGTTCTGTCCAACCTTTGCAGAATAGTAAATGGACCTGTTTATAGCAACGGACATTTTTTACATCTATTTTGAATCCGTCTGTGGTTATGCAGGAACTAATGAAGCTTGTAAGATTTAGACACTTTGCCAGCATCCTGTAGGGCTTGGTCACGCAGGTCTTATGAGGAGATAGGCTGGAGTCAGAGGCTTCCGATTCCTGAAGAGACATACACCTCTCATGAATCAGGAGTGTCTGATGGGTGACTTTCCCCTCATCGCTTATCCTACTCCAGTCCCTGCTGGTGTAAGATCTGTGGCATAGCGAGTGCCGCCGCTCGTCGGATTCATGCCACACCCTGACCTGTCCTGCCTCAGCTTCACTCATTTCATCGAAGCTGGACGAAAATAGTGTGAGAATGGTGAAAGGGGCATAATTTTTACTGCAGCCCCGATTGTGCTGAGATTGTTTTTTTTTTCTTTTTTTATTTTTTTATTTTTTTTTTCCTCCCCTTTAATTCTTACAGCTTGCTACACCAGAATGATGGTATTAGATGGTATTAGAACCCAATTGAATTGAACCAATGTCTTTCAGACAATTTTTTTTCATTACCTATTTTCAGCTTCTTGTGTGTGTGTGTGTGTGTGTGGGTTGTGTGTTGTGTATTAATATGATATGAACCAAAAAAATATTGCAGCACTCCTTCTTAGAGGTGTATATGTCTTTATCAGGCCTTCAGTCAGGTACTTTGAGCTTCTTAACCTATCACTACCGTTGCTCCCTACTACATCTTTAATCATCCCTCTCTGACCTAAATGGGAAGTATAAATGTAGAAAAAGCGCTATTTAGAATGTACATTTTCCCATAACCGCATTTTCCACCATTCTGATTCTGAGGGCGTTCCTAGTCGTGTGGGCGATTCGCTCCTGGTCTGTTTTTCTCCTTGCACCAATGGTATCATGCCCCAGTGACTGTGATAATCTACTTCAGAAGCACGGTCCCAGCGTTTGAAATCTGTGGGTGGTTCCTCCCTGTACAACACTGCTGTGTGTTATTTCCGGTCTGGCACAGTGTGGGGACGCATTGGTTATACCAGCCGGCTCCGGAACATGCGCAGTGCTAATTCTGGAGCTGGCTAGAACACCCGATAATCCTCCACAATGCACCGGACCAGAGATGACGCGCAGCGTCGTCATACAGGGAGGAACCACTCACAGATTTCAAACGACGGGTCCGTGCTTCTGAATTAGACTATCACGGCCACTGGAGCATGGTACCATGGTGCAAGGAGAAAAACAGACCTGGAGCGAACAGCCCACACGTCTAGGAACGCCCTCAGAATGGTGAAAAAATCCAAGTTACTTACTGGTAATGGGATTTTCATGAGCCCATGACCGCACCACCTGAGAGAGGAGATCCGCCCCTTCCAGACAGGAAACCCACTGAAATAAAAGGACGGTACCTCTCCTCATACATCAGTAGGTTTACAGAGTCAGAGAGGACCAGGAGACACATGGTTAACAACCGCCACCATAACACCTATAACGGTAACACTAGCCCGAATTTGTGACCACAACTGTGAAATCGCAAAAAGATGGGGGGAACTGCGTTTGAAATATGTGAGTGATTCCTCCCTGTATGACGACGCTGTACTTCATTTTCATTCCAGTGCATTGTGGAGGATTATCAGGTGTACTGGCCAGCTCCAGAATTAGCACTGCGCATGTTCCGGAGCCGGCCGGTATAATCAATGCATTCCCACACTGTGCCGGACCGTAATTGACACGCAGCAGTATTGTACAGGGTGGAACCACCCACAGATTTCAAAGCCGGGACCGTGCTTTTGAATTAGATTTTCTTTTGCGCTCCATTGGGAGACCCAGACATTGGGTGTATAGCTTCCGACCTCCCGAGGACACACAAGGCATTACACCTAAAAGTGTAACTCCTCCCCTACTGCCTATACACCCCCTCCCGGGAGAATCCCACCAGTTCTTTGTTTGTGTTGAAGGAGGCACACTCTACACTCATGCTCTCTCACTGTTTAGTGTCGGATGGAAGCAAAGAGGATCTTTTGATCCCCAGCATGTCTCCTTCCTCCTCCCCAGGGCGGAGGCGGTTGAGGTACCCTGGGGTACAATGGGCTGGAGCCCTCATGCTGATTATCCTTCCCCAACCCTTAGGGGCTCTGGGGAAGTGGGATCCTCCTGGCCCCCACACTTAAGCTCATCCACTCAGTCCACGGCTCCCCCGGTGTCTGCTAGCCTGCGTGAGGGATCCACAGGGACCGGACCCTGCACCACCAATGAGGTACTCTGTGTGGGGTCCGTGCTGCCTCTGCAGCTGCTCTATACAGCTGGGAAGGGAGCGCTGCCTCCTCCGGCTGTCGGGATCCTGGCCAGGCGTCCCGCGATTTTCGCGGGTGCTCCGCGCTCACCCCCTGCTGACAGGCGGCCGCAGAAATAAATTTAGGCCCCGGCTTGCGGCCTAGTGTCTCTAAAGCCGCGCGACGGGGCTTCATGGGGCTATGGGGTTGCCGCCCCTAGGGTTGTGCCCGCGACCCTTTGGAGCGGGCGCCCGGCAGGCCGATCCTTGGTCCCCTATGGGGAATGCTGCCTTGCAGCTTGGGGGGGGGCGGTGTCTCAGTGGGGGAATGAACCTGCCCTCCGGATTCGCGCGCTGGCTGGGGACACTCCCGGGTCACGCCCTCTCTTTCAGCGCATCGGCCATCTTGGGGGCTTCTAGTCCCTGCATTGTGCTGTTGGCTGTAGGGCTGCGCGTCTCTGGAGGGCACACAAGGTCCGGTAGGTCACCTCAGTCTCTGGTGGTGCGCTATCTCCCCCCTGTCTTCAATCACACCCCATCTTTCCTCCTCTGAGTTCTCTCACTGAGGTTCACTTTGGAGGCACCATGTCTAGCTCCAGGAACAAAGCTCCTAGGGTGCAGACACGTTATCATGCTTGCACAGCATGTCATGCCCAGCTGCCTGCTGGATCCTCTGACCCTCATTGCACGGCCTGTGCCATGCATGAGACCGCCGTCTCCCCTGCCCCTGCACTCCAGGTGACTGCCTTGGTGCATGAGGCTCCCCCTAGCTCTGGCTCTGTGGTGTCTACCCCTGACCCTGTGGATCCAGCGGTGCCGCCGCCTTGGACGGCTGTATTTGCTCAGTCCATTTCTGACTCTGTGTCTCAGTCTATGGCGGCTATGACCAGAGCATTGCAGGAGTCCTTGTCAGGTGGATGGGAGGGCTCCCCTGGGGCCTCCGCCACGCGTCGTAGGCGTCGGAGTGGTTCTTCCTCTACTAAAGGTTTGGACTCTGGCGGCAATTCCGGGCTCTCGGAACAGTCTCCGCGACCTCCTAAGTGGCCTCGCCGGGCGGTTTCCCCTGCGCCCTCGCAGGCGAGTTCCCGAGTGGCGGCCTCTCTGTTGGAGGGGGAGGAGGACTTAGACTCCGTCCGGGCTCCTGATGAGGATCCGGACGAGGGTTCTCTGGTGGACGATTTGGTGTCCTCTATCAATACGGTGCTGGATTTGATGGCACCTGTGCCGCCGGTGGATCCCTCCGTTTCAGAGGAACTTTATCAGTTTCTCCCCCGGCCAGGTCCAGAGGATCCTTCCTGGATCATTCTAACTTCGTTCTACGGTTCAGGCCCCTCGGGCTTGTCCTGACAAGCGCTTTGCTAAGAAGCAGTAGGATTCCCGTTACCCTTTCCCACCTGACGTGGTCAAGGGTTGGTCTGTTTCTCCGAGAGTGGACCCTCCGGTGTCTCGGTTGTCTGCCAATACCGTTATGTCGGTGGCGGTCGGGTCCTCTCTCAAGGATCCCACGGACAGGCAGATTGAGCTTCTGCAGAAGTCCATTTTCGAGGCCACTGGGGCCTCCTTTGCTCCAGCCTTTGCGGCTGTGTGGGCCCTTCAAGCGGTTTCGGCTTGTATCTCGGAGATCCCTAGGGTTGCTTCGGGGATTCCTGAGGTGGCGGTTCTGACGTCTCAGGCCGAGGCGTTTATTGAATATGCTAGATCCGCAATCATGGAATCGGCTAGCCGTTCTGCGGTAGCTTCGGCTAACTCGCTGGCAGCATGTCGGATGTTGTGGCTGCGTGACTGGAAGGCGGACGCTACGTCTAAGAAGTTTCTCCAGGGCCTCCCGTTTTCGGGAGATAGGCTATTTGGGGAACGTCTTGACGATCTCATCAAGGAGTCTACAGGAGGGAAATCCACCTCCGTGCCGCAATCTAAGGCGCAGAAGACCGGTCAGCCAAGCCAGCCTCATCCTCCTCCTCCTCCCGTCAGGACAAGGACCAGAGGTCTCATAGGTCCTGGAAGTCTAAGGCCCAGCAGAAGAAGCCCGCGGTGCCTCAGCCGCCAAGCCTGCATCCTCCTGACTCTTCGCCTCCTTCGGTAGCGTCCAAAATCGGTGGCAGGCTCTCCCGCTTTGGAAGCATCTGGCAAAGTCGCATCCAGGACCGGTGGATAGTGGACGTGGTCTCTCACGGCTATAGGATAGAACTGGAGTTGCGTCCTCCGACTCGGTTCTGCACCTCTTCGCCCCCTCCGGCGAGGCCTGCGGCTTTTCAGCTAGCGCTGGACGCTCTACTTCAGAGCGGAGTTGTGGTTCCTGTTCCGTCAGAGGAACGGTTTCGGGGGTTTTACTCGAACCTCTTCACGGTTCCGAAGGACGGTTCAGTGCGACCGATGTTGGACCTCAAGCTCCTCAACCGGCACGTGAGAGTCAGGCCCTTCAGGATGGAATCCTTACGCTCGGTGATAGCGTCCCTGTCTCAGGGGGATTTCCTGGATTCAGTGGACGTGAAGGATGCTTATCTCCACATCCCCATTGCCCCTGCTCACTAGCGATGGCTGCGGTTCGCCGTGGGAGAGGAGCATTTCCAGTTTGTGGCGTTGCCTTTCGGCCTATCCTCCGAGGATCTTCACCAAGGTGATGTCGGCGATGGTGGCAGTGCTGCATTTGCAGGGTCACGCGGTCACTCCGTATCTGGACGACCTCTTGATCAGAGCCTCGTCTGCGGAACAGTGTCAGATGAGCCTCTCGGCCACTTTGGACACTCTTCGGACCTTCGGTTGGATAGTCAACTCCCCGAAGTCGGTCCTCATCCCTACTCAGACGATCTTGTATCTGGGCATGCAGTTCCACACTGTCCCGTCTATGGTGATCCTTCCCTTGGACAAGCAGTCCTCGATTGCGGAGGAAGTCCAACTCCTTTTGCAGGCGGATTTGGTTCCCATCAGACGTCTCATGCACGTTCTAGGGAAGTTGGTGGCGACCATCGAGGCGGTCCCTTTTGCGCAGTTTCACCTGCGTCCGCTTCAGCTTCAGATCCTACGCGGCTGGGACAAGAACCCGTCCTCTCTAGACGAAGGAATCTCTCCGATGGTGGCTGTTGCCCAGGTCGATGTCCCGAAGCAGGTCGTTCCTCCCCACTTCTTGGTTGGTCACTACGGACGCCAGCCTTCTGGGTTGGGGTGCGGTGTTCCTGCATCACAGGGCTCAGGGCACCTGGACGGCGCAGAAATCATCTTTGCAGATCAACGTCCTGGAGATTCGAGCTGTATACCTGGCTCTCCTGGCCTTCCAGAGGTTTCTGTCGGGGAATCCAATTCGGATCCAGTCCGACAACGCGACTGCCGTCGCCTACATAAACCGCCAGGGAGGCACTCGCAGCCGTCAAGCCTTTGCGGAGGTTCAACCCATCCTTCGGTGGGTAGAAGACAACGACGCGTCCATCTCGGCTGTCCACATCCCCAGGGTGGACAATTAGGAGGCCGACTACTTAAGCCGGCAAGGAATGGACGAGGGAGAATGGGCGCTTCACCCAGAGGTGTTTCGACACATCTGCAGCACGTGGGCTGAATCGTCAAGTTCCAGCATTCATGTCTCGCGCTCGAGACAGCCTGGCAGTAGGGACGGACGTGCTGGTCCAGGATTGGTCCCGCTTTCGTCTTCCCTATGTCTTTCCCCCATTGGCCTTGCTACCCAGGGTTCTGCGGTAGCTCGGTGCGGAATGCAGGCGAGCCCTTCTCATCGCCCCGGACTGGCCCAGAAGGGCCTGGTACCCGGACCTGCTGCGGCTCCCGGATCGACCGGATCTCTTGTCTCAAGGTCCTTTCTTCCGCCACAATTCCTCGGCCCTGAGCCTGACTTTGTGGCGCTTGAAGTCTGGTTGTTTACGTCTCGTGGTTTTTCCACTAAAGTCGTTGATACCATGAGACAGGCCAGGAAACCGTTTTCTGCAGGAATCTACCGCAGAGTCTGGAAGATTTTCTTCTCATGGTGCCGTATCCACGGCGATTCTCCCTGGCCTTTATCTCTGTCAACCCTTCTGGCTTTCCTCCAGTCGGGGTTGGATAAGGGTTTGGCACTCAGTTCCATCAAGGGTCAGATCTCGGCGCTGTCGGTTCTTTTTGATAAGCGTTTGGCTACGCTTCCTCAGGTGAAGAGGTTTATTCAGGGGGCGAGTCACATCATTCCTCCCTACAGACGTCCTTTGGACCCATGGGATCTTAACCTGGTCCTGGCGGCATTGCAGAAGCCGCCTTTTGAACCTCTCAAGGAGGTTCCTCTTTCCAGGCTTTCACAGAAGGTTGCCTTTTTGGTTGCCATCACTTCTCTGCGGAGAGTTTCGGAGTTGGCTGCCTTGTCCTGCCAGTCGCCTTTTCTGGTGTTTCACCAGGATAAGGTGGTGCTTCAGCCTGTGGCGGAGTTCTTGCCTTAGGTGCTTTCCCCTTTCCACCTGAATCAGGACATTGTCCTTCCATCTTTTTGTCCGCATCCGGTTCTCCAGTATGAGAAGTCTCTCCATACTTTGGATCTGGTCAGGGCTCTCAGGATCTACGTTTCTAGAACGGCGTCATTCCGCCATTTGGATGCCCTGTTCTTTCCGACTATGGGTCAGAAGAAGGGTGAGCCGGCCTCCAAGTCTTCTCTGGCTAGATGGATCAAGTCTCCTATTCGGGAGGCTTATGTCTCTGCTGGTGTGCCTGTACCTGCGGGTATTAAGGCTCATTCCACAAGAGCTGTGGGGGCCTCGTGGGCTTTGCATCATCAAGCCTCAGCTCTTCAGGTGTGTCAGGCGGCCACATGGTCTAGCCTTCACACCTTTACTAAGCATTATCAAGTCCATGCTTTGGCATCGGCTGATGCCAATGTGGGCAGGCGGATCCTTCAGGCAGCGGTTGCTCACTTCTGATGGGCCTGCTTTTGGGTTTTTTTTCCCGCCCTGGGATAGCTCTTGAACATCCCAATGTCTGGGTCTCCCAATGGAGCGCAAAAGAAAAAGAGAATTTTGTTTACCATAAATTCTTTTTCTTATAGCTCCTATTGAGAGACCCAGTTCCCACTCTGTGCCTTTTTGGGGCTTTGTTTCTCTGCTAGTGCCTGGTGTCGTTTCACCTCGTGTGTTGGCCCTGTTGGCCGTTTGCTGGTTTCCCAGTCCTGTTGGGCTGGGCGCGGGTGGTCTTTCCTCCTTCCTGCTTGTGCACCGAACTGGTGGGATTCTCCCGGGAGGGGGTGTATAGGCAGTAGGGGAGGAGTTACACTTTTAGGTGTAATGCCTTGTGTGTCCTCCGGAGGTCGGAAGCTATACACCCAATGTCTGGGTCTCCCAATAGGAGCTATAAGAAAAAGAATTTACGGTAAGTAAACAAAATTCTCTTTATTACGGCCACCGGAGCATGATACCATGGTGCAAGGAGAAAAACAGACCTGGAGCGAACCGCCCACACGTCTAGGAACGCCCTCAGAATGGTGGAAAATGTACATTATAAATAGCGTTATAGGAGAAGAAAAAGAAGTCGCACTCAGAGCTTCTATAAACAGCAGTTCTTTATTGTGCTTCAGTGCACACAGCAGGTGGTGGCATGCGGGTGGGAGGACGGGAGGACTAACCTGCTGAAGCGCCTTATACGGCGCGAAACGTCGTGCCCCCCCGTCCTCCCACCCGCATGCCACCACCTGCTGTGTGCACTGAAGCACAATAAAGAACTGCTGTTTATAGAAGCTCTGAGTGCGACTTCTTTTTCTTCTCCTATAACACAAAACTGGATGTGACGTATCGGACTGTTGGGAGTGAGCACCAGAGTGTGCAGAGCGGTGCAGCAGGGAGGACCCTCCTCATCATCCTCCATAGCCAAGGGCTGAAAGCTTGCAGGCGGCGGTGAAATCTCCCCAGGCTGTATGGGAGACGCTGCAAGGTGGTGCTGACCCCATTCTAATCTTCAAAACCCTGACATTATAAATAGCGCTTTTTCCATATGTATACTTCCCATTTAGGTCAGACAGGGATGATTAGAGATATAGTAGGAAGCTGCAGGTACAGGTATTGATTAGGGTTAAAGGTCCAAAGTACCTGACAGGTTCCCTTTAGCTGCTTTATAGCTTGTATCTAAAGTGGTTAAGAGTCTGAACCTGTGCACAACAAACTGTTTTTATTTGGCAATTCATTTTGTTGGTTCTTTTTTTCTTGCTTTTGCACTTTTTTTTTAGCCGACTCCACCTGGTAAAGCCAACACGTGCACTTACCCTTCCGGGATTATCGTTTTCGTATTTGCTCACTGCGAATTGACGGATTAGCATGTTGTGAAAATGACATGTAGCACTTTAAAAATCCAAGAGGAGGCTTATGTGGGTTTTATATACTTTTATGTATGTCTATACATTTTCCTTCACAAAATCACTCACTGAAGATTAAAAATAAAAACCATAATCATTGTGATTTACATACCCGATAACATTTGTGGATAAATTCCCCGAAAAGATGTAAAGGGTGAATCCTATCTATATGGAGGGGTGATAACATGATGAAAAGTTCATGCACCACACGCCTGAGGTCATGGGAAACCAGATTCAACAGTAACGCGCTTTCTTCTCTCCCTGTTAACTCTTGTGGCTGTGTAAAATCAGAACAGTGTTGTGTTTCTGTGCATCTAGCTTTTAAAGAGGACCAACTATAGCAGGTTTTAGGTTTATAAAGTGAAGCCAGTGCCTTACAGGCTCTGGGAAACTGAGTGCAATCAGACCGTTACTTCAGTGAATACATGTATAAATGTAAAGATAAATGTTATAGAAGTCCTTAGAAAGTTTGCAGCACATTAGTATAAGAGGGACTGGGGTTCTTTGTATTACTGCCCTGTTTTCACACTTTCACACTTTTTGTGTAAGACTGGTTTCACACTACGACACTTTGAAATCCGACGCTGTCCGATAGAAATCAGACAGCATCGGATCCGAATTTGGCCCCATGTGATCCAATGGGGATCGGACCTGTCCGGATGTGCACTAAATGGCATCTGAATCGCGTCCGATCCGATTTCTTTCCGCTGCAAAAATCTGAGACTGCTACGATTTTTGCATCCGAATCAAAAATCTGAAAAAAAAAAACAGATCTGACAGATCGGATGGCAATTATGCCAAATCTTATCCGATTCCTTTAACATGGGGCCCTATGGAGCAGGGTCCGAGGAAATATCTGATGTCTCCTTGGACCCTATTTTAGTGTACTGAGCATGCTCAGTACACTAAAACTGCTCCTGACCATCTAATTTTACTTCCGCAATGTAAGTAAGGCAGGGGTTAGAAATAAAGAATATGAATGCTCACCTGTCCTCGAGTCCCCCGGCTTCTCCAGCACCTCCTGCCTGTAGGACCTGCAGTGATGTCAGTGTCACATGAACGGTTACCGCGACATCACGCGAGGTCCTAGGATCAGAAAATATAGCTGGAGACACCGGGGGACTCGTGGACAGGTGAGAATAAAGATGTTTTTTTTTATTTTTTATTCCGGAGCAGAGGAGGGGGAGTACCAGGGAGAAGAGGGAGTACTGGGGGAGAATAGAGGAGTACCAGGAAGGAACAGGGGGAAACACAGGGGAGTACCAGGGGAGAAGCTGGGAGTACTAGGGGAGAACAGGAGGCAGAGAGGAGCCGGCCAAACTGATCCTGCAAAATGTCGGAATTGGATGCCTATTTGGCATCCGATTGCAGGGATCAGTTTGAATCCGATGCTGTCCGATTTATATCGGACAGCGTCGGATTTCAAAAAATCGTAGTGCGAAACCAGCCTAATCTGTAACTGTCCGTTATGAAACGGACAGCTACGGATATGGCCCCCATGCATCCCTATGGGCCACGGATCTGATTGGATTTGCCCTTAATGGAATCCGATTTCTGTCAGATCTGATTTTGTCCGAATTTTTCCTGCAGACTGCTGCGATTTTGGGAGCATCGGACAGAATCTGATCCAACATGATCCGAGGCCCTTAACATGGGGGCCTATGGAGTGCGGGTCCAAGGAAACAGCTGATGGTTTCTCGGGCCCGATTTTAGTGTATTGAGCATGCTCAGTACACTAAAAACTGCTCCTAACCGTGTAATTTCATTTCTGCAATGTATATACATGTTCTGATCCTTACAGGATCTGGCTTGATGTCACAATCCGGTCACATGACCGGTTACCGCAGTAACCAGTTATGTGACTGACGCACCCACGGGTCCTAAGGATCAGAAACTAGCTGGAGACGCCGGGGGATCGCTGGAAGGTGAGAATAAAGATTTTTTTATTTTGTCAGGTCCGGAGGAGAAGGGAGAAAGAGGGAGAGACTGAGGGAGCAGGGAGAAGAGGGGGGAAAGAGGTGACAGGAAGGGGACAAGGTGACAGGAGGAGCGGGGGAGAGGAGGAGAGAGGGAGAGGATCCAAACTGATCCTGCAAAATATCGGAATCTGATGCCTATTTGGCATCCGATTGCCGGCATCAGTTTGGATCGGTTGCTGTCCAAGGGGGTCCTACAAAAAAATGGATCCCCTCGGACAGCAAAAAAACGCTGTGTGAAAGTAGCCTAAGCCAAACCCTCTTCCCTCCCTTCCATCTCTCTGCTTGACTGTGATCTCACAAGCAGGAGAAGCCCCCACCAGTCTCTGCACGTCCTGATTTGTCTCCTCTCACAGATCTCGACACATCCCTGCTATTGTCATCACAGATCACAGATCGGGATCTGTCTATGAAGCATGCTGGGAGTTGTAGTGTCTGGATCTGCAGACTCTGTGATGGAGCATGCTGGAGTTTGTAGTGTCTCTGGATCTGCAGATCCTGCGCCAGAGACACTACAACTCCCAACATGCTCCATAGGCAGATCCCCATCTGTGATCTGTGCTGACAATTGCCGGGACAGAGGTGTGGGAGAGGAGACAGATCAGGATGTGTAGAGACTGGAGGGGGTGGGGGCTTCTCCTGCTTGTGAGATCACAGTCAAGCAAAGAGATGGACGGAGGGAGAGAGGAACGGGAGAGGATTTGGTTTAGAGAAAACAGGCCAGTAATACAAAGAAAGCCAGCCCCTCTTATACTAATGTGCTGCACATCCCCTCCCCTTGCTGCACAGATTCTAGGGACTTCTACATCATTTATCCTCAGCAATTATACATGTAATCATTGAAGTAAAGGTATGATTGCACTCAGTATCCCATAGCCTGTAAGGAACTGCCTTCACTTACTTTATAGCCCTAAAACCTGCTTTTTGGTCCTCTTTAAGAACATTAAAGACTTTATAATAAAAAGTAATGCGAGGTGGTGTTTGGACTTAGCAGTGACATATATCTATAGAGAGGTGTAAAGCAGAGGTCCCCAACGCCAGGCCTCAAGGCCCACCAACAGTGCAGGTTTCAGGATTTCCTTGGCATTTGACAATTGGAATCACCACCTGTGCAGGAGATTGAATTACCAACTGTCAAATTTCTAAGGAAATAATGAAAACCTGGACCGTTGGTGGGCCTTGAGGACTGGAGTTGGGACCTCTGCTGTAAAGTATGTAATTCCAGAGATGTCGTCTTTAAGGTCTACATTTCTATCAAATTATTAGAAAATAAATTTGGTTAATTTTAGGCATGCAGATTTATAGGTAATCTTCGTGAAAACCTGCAACAATAATTATGTGCAAAATGGTGTCACAGCCAGTATATGGTATGTGTTACCACAAACAACCTATTTATTCCTTAATGAAGGTACTAGTGTGGAAATTACAGGACATCAGATAATTTGCTGGTTGCCGGGTGGTCCGACCCTCAGCATGACCTCCTGGGAACTGTAGCTGCTCTGTCTTCCATTGCACAATGGTATATTTTGTGGGGTTTTGTGTACTTTTACTCCATGACTTATATTACATTTTTTAATTTTGTTTTATTTTACACTCCTATTTAAATACAACTTTCTCTTGACTTTTTAAATAGCAACTGTGACTTCTACATACTACAATTATTACATGTTGCCTGATGGGACGTACTGTCTTGCACCACCACCGCCAGCAATGGATTCTAATGCTTGCTACAACTCCGTGCCAGCAGAGGAAAGTGCAGACGTTGCTCCTGCTCCACAAGCCAATGCCTCCCCCTCTCTGAACAATGGTGCAGCCAGCAGAGTATCCAATGAGATGTCTGCACCAAGGTAATGTCCGGCCGACCCTATTTTGTCTACTTTGAAAGTTATGATAATTGTATTTCTGATATATACAATCATGGCCAAAAGTGTTGGCATGTTTGAAATTGTTACAGAAAATGAATTATCTCTCCCAGAAAATTATTGAAATTCTGCGTGTTTATTTCCTTTATGTGTATTGGAACAACACTAAAAACAAAAAAGGGTTAGTACGAGCTGACAGGTTCCCTTTAACCTAGATCAGTCCCAAAAGTCATCATTGTATTTACTTAAACATAATTATGTACGTATACCTGAAAGGAGAGTTCCCCATCGCCTGTATCAAAGCCCTTGATAGGGTTCTCCAGAGCTATAGCCATACCCTTAAATTAGGTCAATCATATCAGATCAGTGGGCGACCAACTCATGGAACACTCAGCGATCAGCTGTGAGCAGATCACACTGCCGATGATCAGCGTATGGAGCTGAAACTACATGGCTCCATGTTATGTACTGGCTATTTTGGGTACTGTAGTTCAGCTCTTTCTGAAGTAAATAAGCCTTAAAGAAAAATATATTCTTTACACCATGTTCCAAATTATTATGCAAATGTTCTTTTTCTCTGATTTTCCTAAATGGTCGGTGCAAATGACAGTCAGTGTAATAAGTCATCACCCGTTAGAGTATACATCAAATTTTATTGAAGAAACCTCCCAATGATAACAGTATAATCTTCAAAATTAAAAAAAACCCTCTAAATGCACTGTTCTAAATTATTAGACACAGCAGAGTTTCTAAACATTTGACATGTTTGAAAGAACTGAAAATGCTCATTTGTTGAATTTGCAGCCTTAGAAGGTCACATTCACTGAAATAAAAAGCTATTTAACTCCAAAACATCCTAACAGGCCAAGTTACATGTTAACATAGGAACCCTACTTTGTATCACCTTCACAATTCTTGCATCCATTGAACTTGTGAGAATCTGGAGAGTTTCTGCTTGTATTTCTTTAGGCCACTTCACACACACAGATATGAGTCCAATATCTGAACAGATCTCTGGTTGCAGTGAAATCATGGACACATTGCTCCATGTTGTACACAGCCACAAAATGGAGCAATGTATCCATGATTTCACTGCAACCAGAGATCTGTTCAGATATTGGACTCAGATATCTGTGTGTGTGAAGTGGCCTTTTGGATGATGTCAGAATAGCCTCCCAGAGCTGCTGTTTTGATGTGAACTGCCTCCCACCCTCATAGATCTTTTGCTTGATTATACTCCAAAAGTTCTCTATAGGGTTGCGGTCAGGGAAAGATGGTGGCCACACCATGATTTTATCTCCTTTTTTGCCCATAGCAGCCAATGGCACAGAGGTATTCTTTGTAGCATGAGATGGTGCATTGTCATGCATGAAGATGATTTTACTCCTAAAGGCATGATTTTGCTTTTTGTTCCATGGAAGAAAGTTCTCAGTCAGAAACACTATATACTTTGCAGAGGTCATTTTTACACCTTCAGGAACCTTCAAGGGCCTACCAGCTGTTTCCCAATGATTCCGGCCCAAAACTTGACTCCTCCACCTCCTTGCTGACATCGCAGCCTTGTTGGGACATGGTGGCCATCCACTACTCCATCCATCTGGACCATGCAGGGTTGCTCGGCACTCATCAGTAAACAAGACTGTTTGAAAATTAGTCTTCATGGATGTCTGGGCCCACTGCAACCGTTTCTTCTTGTGAGCACTGTTTAGGGGTGGCCGAATAGTAGGTTTATGCACCACAGCAAACCTTTGAAGGATCCTACACCTTGAGGTTCGAGGGACTCCAGAGGCACCAGCAGCTTCAAATATCTATTTGCTGGTTTGTAAAGCCTTTTTAGCAGCTGCTCTCTTAATCCTATGAATTTGTTTGGCAGAAACCTTCCTCATTCTGCCTTTATCTGCACAAACACATCTGTGCTCAGAATCAGCCACAAATCTCTTTACAGTACGATTACCTCGCTGTAGGGTATGTGCCCACAGGACGTTTTTGCTGCGGTTTCTGCATGCAGTTTACCATTGGTTTTATGGTAATTTATGCTAATTTGTTCCTGCGGTTTTGATTCCCAGCAAAACCAATGTGTTTCACAAAAACGCTGTGCCCACACATTGGTTTTGCAAGTGTCAACAACTGTCAAATCCCTCCGGTTTTCCTGCGGATGGGAGAGAGTTGACATGTTCTATTTTCCTGCGTTTTTGCTGCAGTCAATAGCAAAAACGCAGCATCAAAAACACAGTAAAAATGCAATAAAAACGCAGGACCTGAACGCAGCAAATCTCCTGGCAAGGACTCTAGGATCCTTGAAACCAGTACAGGTTTTGCTGTGTTCAGGACTGTTTAAAAAAACATCCTGTGGGCACATACCAAGTTTTTGTGCAGTATGTAATGTTTTCATCCCTTGTCCAAGGCACTGCACTGTTTGTTGCTTTTCGGCAGCAGAGAGATCCGTTTTCTTTCCTATGTTACTTGAAAACTGTGGCCTGCTTAATATTGCGGAACACTCAGTTTTCCTTTTATTGGGCTCACCTGCCAAACTAATTATCACAGGTATCTGAGATTGATTTCAGTGATCCAAAGAACCCTAAAGGTACCGTCACATGTAGCGATATCACGAACGATATCGCAGATACGTCCTGTTTTTTGAGGCGTGGCTGCGATGTCGTAGTGTGTGACTCCTAGATACGACGAAGATAATGCGTCGTATCGCCCATCGCAGATTTGAGAACATGTTCTCAAATATGGCGATTTTCGACCGTATGATCTGCTGCATCGTGCTGTGTGACACTGTGCAAACTATCTCATTAACGATTTCGCCTATTCCTGACACTGGCTAGCCTCGATCGGTGGGTTGTGCGCTGGATCGCTGGCATGTTGCCAAATGTGAAATCGTTAACGGCCTCTCTGCTTGTGACACCGCACAAGCGATATCGCAAAATTGTTCTAGCGATCTCGATCACATGACTTTCCTGGCTATATCGTGATTGAGATTGAAGCGTGTGACGGTACCTTCAGACACAATACCATCAATTGATTTCATTGACAAAAAAACCCCTATGACACTTAAAACCAATTTGCATAATAATTTGGAACATGGTGTATTACTCTTTTGATAAACTTGCTATTTTTTTCATACACCACCTAAGCTTTGTTTCCTCTCAAACGAATGTTGCCTGCCCAGTTGCAACACATAGTAATGTACTGATTGTCATGGTTGTCAGCAGCTCGTTGGTTTTAGGGTGCGTTGCACATGATCAGTATATGCAGCGTTTTGGACGCAGCGTCTTGCAGCTGCGTCCAAAACGCTGCGTAGTACAGTATAAGCTTAGTGGATGGAATTTCAAGAAGTCCTATCCTCACTATGCTTAACCCGACCGCAGCGTGTTAGGAGCTGTGGTGCGGGTCGCCGCCTTTCCGCTCCTTCACAGCATGTTTATTTCATGCTGCAGAGTCAGAAGCGGCTGCTATCGGGTGACTGCAGGGAGAAACCGCCCCGCACCCACTGCACATGGTGAATACAGGGCGGCTGCGGTCTCCCTGCGGCCACCCGTGGCTTCACTCAGGTCCGGAGGAGCTGCGTCCAACTCGCAGCTCCTCCGGACCGTGAGTATGCAGTCTTAGTATTGTATTCTGTGGATTGCTGTCTACACTATAGCCCCCAATGCCTATTTAGTTTTCTGAGCTTCAAAGGATAGTCTGATTGCACTTGGTAATTAGTTTAGCAAATCAGTATCAGGACCTGAACAGCCCCAGCTGAATGGAGTGGAAGTCGATAATGTGCACCACCACTCCATTTCTTAATGGGGAACATTGCCGAGCACAGGGCTCAGCTGATCACCATTGCTTTTATAGAATGAATGGAGCAGAGATGTTCATTGTTAACCTCCATTTAGCAGCCTCAGTTCTCAGGATTGGTGGATGCCATGGCGCTTGGATCCCTAACGGTAATTTTCAAACTTGGACACACATTAAAGCCAATCAATGGAAAATAATAGATCTTGTCCACTCTTGCTTGTGTCCTTTTATTTTATTATTTTAAGATGTTCTTTTTGGGGTATTTTCAGTCTTGTTGCCATTTTTCTTGTAGCTTTGGAAGCTGCCTATTCAGCTTCTTTAACTTTAATTTCCCATTTTTTGTACCCCTTAAATAAGATTTCTCCTTCGCCTCATTGGGGGACACAGACCGTGGGTGTTATGCTGCTGTCCACTAGGAGGCGACACTAGGCAGAATCTGAAAAAGATTAACAGTGACTCCTCCTCTGCAGCATTACACCCCTGGAAGAGGAAATGCTTCTCCAGTTTTTGCTTAGTGTCTTGTAGGAGGCACACACACATTTTATTGCTCCTAAAATTTTTCACTTTTTGATGCTTTACTTCAAGAAGAAGAAAAGTGGGTCTCTAACGAGACTCCCGGCATGGTCCCTCCTCGGCCACCCACTGTTGGGGCGCCTGGTTGAGGTAGACTTTTCCCCCTAACATGCCGCTCCTTCCTCGGCCCCCCAATGTTGGGGGCGCTGGGTTGAAGTTGAGACAACGGTCTTCCTTCCCCATTTCCCCACTGTTGGGGCCATTGGGTTGAAGTCGAGGTGACGGACGAGTCCTCTGATGGTGGAGCAGCATCCCTCCCTAAATTCCCCTTTGGGGTTCATTTAGGTTGAGACACCACAGGTAGAGCCAGCAGGTGCAGCACTCAGAGCACCCCAGGAGTCCTCAGCTCTGCTGAGCCACTCCATGGACTTCAGCGGCAGCGTGTTCGCCGCAGTACACCCAGGACTCACAGCCTCGCTGTGTACTCCTGAGGGTGCCAAGGGACCAGCAGCGGGGCAGCCAGCATCCCTCCCTAATCACCCCTGTGGGACCATTAGGTTGAGGCACCACAGGTCACAGGCCGGCTGCAGTGTAATCCAGAAGCCTCAGCCACGCTGAGTGCTTCTGATGGGCTGACATCCCAAGACTGCACATCCCAGGGCTGCAGCATATCCCAGGAGCCCCAGCCCTGCTGTGTGCTCCTGGTGGGGCCGGAGGACATCATGTCCGGCAGTACAGGCACCTATTACATGGAGCACAGACTCCCTATGTCCCTGCAGGCCAGCACCATGCCCCTGGAAGCCGGCACCTGCATATATACCAGATCCCAGGAGACCCTGACATAGGGTCCTCCGGCGGGAACCGCCACCACAATGGCGCCATAATGGCCGGGGGTCCAGCAGCTGCCTCTGTCTGCGGGCAGCTGTGTCAGGCCGAGCTCCAGGAGACCCAGTTCCTGGGTTCTCCTGTGAGGGACAGCGCCGCACTATACCTGGGAACCGCGGGGCTCCGGGGCTGTTCCGGTCCCTCCGCGGTCTTCGCGCCGGCCGGGCACCATCTGCGGCATGAGTACATTACTAGAGGCCGCGGCTTCGGCCTAGAGAACGAGGCCGCCGCCTCTTTGCCCGCCCCCGGCCCGCCCCCGGATGACGCGATCAGCATCATGGAGGGGGCGGAACGGAGCGTGCAGGCCACTGTGGAGCAAAGTTTCATTTCCCTGCACGCTCCGCCCCTCTCCTGGTTTCTTTTACAGACCTCTCCTGCAGACATGCTGGGGACATCTGTTGTGTCATGGCAAAGCCATATAATAAAGCAATATTAGGGCACCTGGTAATCCCTGCATCTAGCAGGGAATACCTTGGTCCCTGCACTTCAGATATAGGTGCAGGGTACTCTGTACAGCCCCTCACAATGCTCGGAGCTCCACTATTCTTGTGGCCTGTATGCACTGGGAGCCCCACAGGACCTCTTCCCTGCCGCAGCATGCAGGCACACAGAGGAAAGGGGGCTGTACAGTAGCCCGCCCGAGGGGTACCGGTCTGCGGTGTCCGCAGTGCCCTCATCGATGTCATGGGAACCGACATGCTTCGTCCCAGACTCCCACTGTAGGGTGGCACGGTTGAGGTCGAGACTCCATTTCATATGCCGCCCCGCTTCACCAGATTTCCCTGGGAATACTGGGTTGAGGAGTCCTCCCCGAATCCTCCAGCCATGCTGTCCAGCAGTACTGGTGGCGCAGGATCTCACACTGCACACTCTCTGCAATGAAGTCAAGCAGGGCTCCCTCCCTGCTGCGGCTCTGCATGCTTTTCCCCTGCAGCACAAAGCATTGTAGCCTGGAGGATAGTGATATGGACCTTGCACCTGCGGGTTGCCAAGTTCAAATCCCCTACACCCGTGTGTCTATATATTATATGTGGATACATATATATGTATTTCTGGATGTATGTAGAGTGCTATGGAATTAATAGCACTATATAAATGGATAAATATTATTATAAGTATTATTGGAGCCTCGGCATACTTCTCCCGACTGTGGCTCCACACAGGACATAGGACGTGACGTGGACAATAATACCACAGTAAAGGCGCTACAGGCAGCAGACCAGTCCTGCCCTCCGAAGGCCAATTTAACCACGACTCAGATCTCAATACGTCCTTAGCCCTAGAGCCGCCAGACTGTCGCTCTATTGGAAGATCTAAGATATACTGTAGCCTCAGTCCCTCACAGGCCTCCCATATCCCAGGGACGTCTGTCCAGAAGACAACTGGTCACATTGCATTCAGATGCCATGGGAGACCAAAGCATTTCCCTCCCTCAGCGCACAGCCAGGCGGTCCTTCAAGCGCCGTCAGCAAACTGCATTCCAACTGGAATTCATTCAGCCAGTTCACATCTAGACTGACACGGACAAGATTCGCTTCAGTCAGGGCAGCGACAGCATTAGCAGGTCAACCAATATTGAATGCCTCGTCCGCCGCCCTACTCTGACGCCCCAAACAACTCGAGTCGCCACCTCAGCTGACTACCTAATGTGCGCAGCCCTGCACGTTGCCAGTTGCTCAGCAATAGCAGCTCACAATGCCATTCCCTTAGATGTGCCCTCTGGGTACGGGAAGGGAAGAATGGACACAATACCATTCCCTTAGACGTGCCCTCTGGGTACGGGAAGGGAAGAATGGACGTGGTCTCCAAGAAGCCCCTCACAGTTTTTTTCCATTCCTCAGAGGACACCTGTTCGAAGAACAGCTGGGCAAGTTAACTTCAGATGCTAAGAGACGCAAGGGCACTCCCTCCCTCAGTGCAAACCTGGACGACCGTTCCTTTCAGAATTTATTAAGGTCGGTCAAGACTTAGACCGACGCTGACGAGTACTCGGTCGCCACGCAGGTACCTGTCCCAGGATACCCAGAAGGGTAGCTCATCCTGACAGTCAGTCTCGCCAATCCGAGACCAAATCGTCTCCACTGCGTAAAGGCTCAAGTACCTTTCCATGCTGTAATGCCTCTCCTCATTTCAGGAGTCGCTGTGACCGTATCACGCAAAGAGCGTTTTCCAACCTATCTGTGGTCCAATCAGGAAGGTACAGTACGATCCGTACTGGACCTGAAACAACTAAACTAACATGTCCGGATAACTTATCCCACATGGTATCGCCACTCTAAGTTGCTTCCAAAGAACGATTAATATTCCTTCCGCCCATAGATATACAGGACGCCTACCCGTATATTCTTATGCAGCTACTGACCGAAAGTTTCATCAGATTTGCATTCAAACAGGAACACTTGATTAGTGGCTCCCCCGTTTCGATTCAACTACAGCTCCTTCAGTGCTCACAAAGGTCAGGGCAGACGTCATGACTACCCCTCACTCCAGGGGTGTCATCATCCTTCCGTGCTTGGACGTTCTGCCTATCCAAAACTCTGATCCTCGTGGACTGCGAACATAGTGTCTCAGCACTGTAGACACTATAACAACCTCCACAATTATACTCCGGTTCCAACAGTTTAATATTTCACAGCTGCATCTCAGACCGCCTTCACACTCTCTATTCTCAATTCAAGGAACAAGAACCTCAATCACTCGACAGGAGTTTTTCACCTGTCCTCTGAAAGTAGGCGGTCTCCCCCCTCCCCCCGGTGGCTCTGACCACTCTTTCTATCATACGGGGAAGGTTTTTCGTTCCACCACGCTGAACAGTTTAGCTGAACAGTTTAACCACTATCACGAGCCTGACGCGATGGGGTGCAGCGTCCCACATCACAGTACACAAGGCGAGTGATCCCGCCCGGAGTCAAAAATGCCCATGAATATACGGAAGATTCCGGAAATAGTCCTAGCACTGAAGTCCTTTAGCCAATGCCACGGCTGTGACATATGTCAGTCACTAGGGCGGAACCCAGAAGTCTCCAGGCAACGGCTGAAGTTCATCATGTACTTCACTGGGCGGAATCCACAAACTCGGCACTATAAGCCGGTCACACGCTGGCTGTAGATGACCGGGAAGTGGTTTTTCTTCGCCCGCAAGGGGACTACCTCAAGGGAGTGTTTCCCACGCCCTCACGTTGTCCCATGAATCTACCGATGCTAGGAAACCCCGGATGAGGTACTCGTGATTCCAGCCTTCAGGACCAGGTCTTATGACCCACAGTCATTGGGACCACACACACCAGTCCAGGGATGGATCCGTTTCCGTCTCTCACTCATAGCAGCCGTACCATGGCGCTTGCCGGACTGTCCAACCAGACAGTCCAGACTCACTCTCTCAAGACAGGTTATACCGTCAGACTTCCTCAACTCTGTATTGACGGCATGTCTGTTGAGACCTGGGTCTTAACCAAGCTGGGTTTTCTTAGGATATTGTGGCGAACATTATGAGAGCGAGGAAACCAGCCTCCTCAAACATTTACCGTCGCACATGAACATTTGTTTTTGGTTGCTCGGTGCACCTCTAGAAGCCATTCACTTTGGCCCTATCCCTGCCAAGAATTCTCCGTTTTCTCAATTCGGGCCTGGATTCAGGCCTGTCCTTGGGTTCTTTCAAGGGCAGTTTTCAGCCCCTTCCACCTTCTTCCACAAACGTTTTACTCCCAGACCTCAAGGAACTCCGTCCTTCGAGGGTTTGCCATTTGATTTCCCCATTCAACAGGCCGCTACACCCGTGGGACCTAAACCTTCTCCTCACGGCTGTACAAGAACCATCCCTTAAGCCTCTATGGGTCACTCCCCTGAGCATTCTCATACTAACAGTGGTGGTTTTTGGTGGAAATTACTTTTTCCTGCAGAGTATCGGAACTTACAGCACTCTCAGGTAAATCTCCTTGTCTGGTCTTCCATCAAGACAATGTTGCCCTTCGCCGGTCCCATCCTTTCTTCCACTGGCGGGGTACTTCTTCCGACTAAATGAAGACCTCTCTCTGCCAGCTCTGTGCCTGGTTCCAGGCCATTGGGTCGTGAAGGCTTTACATTGTGGGACCTCGTCAGGGCCCTGCGCATCTATGTATCCAGGACAGCACCTTTTTAGGAAGTTGGATTCTCTCTTCCTTCCTCCAGAGGTCCGATATAAAGACACGTCAGCCTCTAAGGCTACTATAGCTAGATGGATTCCACCAACCATCCAGGACGCTTATACCTTCAAAAAGCCGCCCCTTCCTGCTGGTGTCGGGGCACATTCTACTACGGCCGTGGGGGCCTCCTAGGCCGTCCGGCCCCAGGCGTCAGCACATTGGTGTCGTAGGCAACCAGGTGGCTCAGCCTACACACATCTACAAGTCACTGCAGTGCTCACACTCAGGCCTTGGCAGACGCAGGTCTAGGTAGATGTGTCCTCCAGGAGGCAGCAGCCCTCCTGTAGGTACATAGTTTTTCGCTGCCAGGTTCGGCATTACTAGTTCCATCGTTTTTCCCACCCAGGGACTGCTTTGGGACGTCCCACGGTCTGTGTCCCCCAATGAGGCGAAGGAGAAAAAGGAGATTTTTGTGTACTCACCGTAAAATCCTTTTCTCTTAGCCTCTAATTGGGGGACATAGCACCCACCCTATTGCCCTTGTGGGCCTTTTTTCTACAGTTCTCACATAGCTTCTCAGCTGTTACATGGGTAACATGTTTACACATGTTTGCCTATTGTCACTCTGTTAACTGTTTGAACTTGTGCCTGTTTAGTTCCAGGCCTTGTAGTTCTGTGAGTCTGTTTAGTTACAGGCCTTGTTATACGATTATTACTTCGTTATCTCTTCACTGTTTTCCACATGCACCTGCTTAGTTACAGGCCTTGTGGTACTAGTGTGACTCTGCTAACCCTTAACTGTTTACACACGTGCCTGTTTGAATTCAGGCCTTGTTACACTGTTATTACCTTGTTAACTATATTTGTTTACACAGGTTGCCTACGTAGACTTCCTGTATCCCTGTTATTATCTGTTAACTCTCCTACTGCTTTAGCACAAAACTGGAGAAGCATTTCCTCTTTCAGGGGTGTAATGCTGCAGAGGAGGAGTCACTGTTAATCTTTTTCAGATTCTGCCTAGTGTCGCCTCCTAGTGGACAGCAGCATAACACCCACGGTCTGTGTCCCCCAATTAGAGGCTAAGAGAAAAGGATTTTACGGTGAGTACACAAAAATCTCCTTTTTCTGTCTCAGTAGCATCAAGTGAGTTCTTAAGCGTTCAGTCTACATTTTTCTTTTTGTACTGCCCGCCTGGTACAGATATGTGCTGACACTCAGAACTTCTATTCAGTATACTATGCTTAGTACAGTTCCTTCTGCCATTGTGCACGCTTCATAATAGGCTAACATTTGTATTAGTTTTTCGCACTGAATGCAGACCTTGATTAAAGTACAGTCTGTTTTATGCTCACTTTCATTCAGTATAGATATTTTTAATTTCTATTTATGTAAAACATTCTGAATACTAAATACAATAGAATACGTGATCATATTCTGTTATTTCTTGTCAAAATATTTTACCATTTTTAAAGGTCTGCGCCACTCAAAATATTTTACAGACCGTAAAATGTGTCTGTCTTAATATGTTGGCCATTATTATGGTATAGATATAGGTGCTAAAGCTTCCAAGAATTGGTGTGCCATATGTTTTACTGGGAGTGCTGAAACAATACATTGTAAAGAAAAAGATGGAGGGGCGCAATGTGTAGCAACTGGTGTTCTAGGGGGTTAAAAATGTGCCAGGCCAAGTGGCCACTTACCCAATGGGTTGTACAGCGAGCAGAACACCGTGATGCGCTGATATTCAGCAGGGTCCCGCTCTGTTAACAGCCGCCAGTCGGCTCACGGTCTCACTTAGTCACGTGATCCGAAACAGGAAGTTGCATCACTGCGGATCTGCAAGCAATACCGCAGGTCCTGTTCTGGGATTCATGTGATGCTGGTCCCCAGGCCCTCAGAGGATTATTAAAAAGAGTGCTCAGCTCCACCAATGATCCCATAAGGGATTTATGCATGAAACAGAATAAAAATAATTATTGGTTATTGATGAGCGCTAGGACAGGAGGCAAAATGTTGTATCACCTGATGAAGATAGCCTGCGTGCTATCGAAACGCATTGTGGCTTATACAAGGTTCAGCAAATAAAAAGGTTTGAGAATCTCAAATAAGTCCATTTTGCCTCCTGTCCTAGCGCTCATCTATCGCCAATAATTATTTTTACTGTTTCAGAAACAATACATTGGACATGGTTTGAGTTTGGTATGTTCAAAAGGAGAGATCCTACCTCCCCAGTAACTGGTAGAAGAAGCCTGTCAGTTACTACACTAAGGGGTTGTGAGTTTGCCTGTGTCATAAACGCACTGTATTCTGTAGCTGTAATACTTAGGCAGCATATTTGAAGGGGTTGTCCAGTCTAAATCTGATAGTTCTGCAGTCACTCGACTGCTGGTTTGTAAGCCTGAAACAGACCGCAGTTTTGCAGTATGCATGTTCCCGGCCAGAACCCTCGACTAGTGGGTGTAGCCTCGCTCAGTACAAATGGATGTGTCCCGTCTAGTGGGCACAGTCTTGCTCCATACACTTGTATTGAGTGAGGCCACGTCAACTAGTCAGGCACATTGGCGGGGAACATGCATACCGCATAACTGTGGTCCATTCCTGCTTTAGAAACCTCGAATCCTCGCAGCGCACAGTGCATGCTCTGGGAGGATTGGGAAGTCTACAGTCATAGCGTGAAGCAGAATTAGACTGGAGAACCGCTTTAAGCAGATCATTATGCTTCAGAAGGCATAAAGAAAAGTTTCCCAGGAGCCTGGATATGTAAAATAATTTTTTCTCCCCTGCCTATACCCATCTGGATCTGGCAAAGACATCACAGTTCTACTAGCAGTCAGGACCGCTGCGGCCTATGATTGGCTGCAGTGCTCGTGTGACGTGAGTAGCACATCAGCAAATGTTTTTCTAACGATGCACTGCTGTAATCATCTGACTGCTGCAGCCAATCACAATCCTTGTGTTGCTGAATCAGTGACATCTTACATGGTGTAGGCCTGCCCTGGATTCCACTGGGTGCCAGTAGGAGGTAATCAATTTTTTTTTTTTTTTTTTTTTATTTTTTTTTTGTATAGATTCAAGCTCTAAAAAAAACTTCCTTTTTTCGTTTTGTCTGGACAACCCCTTTAAGGTAGAATGGTCTTATTGATTCCTGTTATCCATTGTGTCACTGCTTGCTTCGGCTTGTCTTTATAAGTGGTCCCATCTGGACATAATGACATTGGAAATCTGCTATGATTGGTCTTATTCTGCTGCATCTACAGTTATTCTAATGGTCCATTTGAATTGATTGTTTTGTTTCAGCCCTTTGGCTCCAGTGGTGGCCATTATTCCCCCACCTCCTGATATTCAGCCCGTAATCGATAAACTAGCACAGTATGTGGCTCGGAATGGACTTAAATTTGAAACCAGCGTACGGGCGAAGAATGATGCCAGGTTAGTACCGATGGAGTGTGACATTGAGCAGCACGTGTTGTGCCTTCATACCTAGTGTGTAGCTTTACTAAATCTTTTCTGTAGTCACAGAATATGGCATCTTTAGTATAACCAAGTCTTTGCCTTTTTGTTAGGTTTGAATTTCTTCAGCCGTGGCATCAATATAATCCTTACTATGAATTTAAGAAAAACTTTTTTATGCAAAAAGAAGACACTCTAAATCCTCAGGTATGGATCATGTAATGTATAATACCGCTGATGCTATTGACTGACTATAAATATGTCTGGTTTTTGTTAAGAAAAAAAGTCAAATGGCAAATACTATAGAAAATATGTGTAAAATATTTAGTAACTGAACAATCTCACATAACACATTTCTGAAGCTTATTTTGTAGACTTGGCCTATATTTCATTTTTCAGTTTTGGAGTTAACAATCTTTCTACAATGCAATTTGATAAATGAAAATTGCCATAATTGAATTTATGCATAATCTGTATCTTTCACTTCTACATTAAATATGCTGGATGTAAATGTATGCAATAGATGGTTTTTGGTTTAATTTGCACAATTGATAATTACTGAAATTGTCCAGAGAAAGACATTCCACTCTTTAACTAGTACACTGTGCCATTCGTTTTAAACTGTATAAACAGCAGGTGAAATAAGTATTGAACACATCCCCAATTTTCTAAGTAAATATACAACCCCTGGCAAAAATTATGGAATCACCTGGCTCGGCGGATGTCCATTCAGTTGTTTAATATTGTAGAAAAAAAGCAGATCACAGACAAAACACAAAACTAGCCATTTCAAACGGCCACTCTCTGTCTGGAAGAAACACTTAAAGAAATCTTGAAAAAAAAAAAAATATGCTAGCCACTAATGGTTACTTTTGTAGACCAAGCGGGGGAAAAATTATGCAATCACTCAATTCTGAGGAAAAAATAATGGAATCCTGACAAACAAAAAAACACTCAAATACATCACTAGTATTTTGTTGCACCACCCCTGGCTTTCATAACAGCTTGCAGTCTCTGAGGCATGGACTTAATGAGTGACAAACAGTACTCATCATCAATCTGGCTCCAAAGTTCTCTGATTGCTATTGCCAGATCAGCTTTGCAGGTTGGAGCCTTGTCATGGACCATTTTCCTCAACTTCCACCAAAGATTTTTAATTGGTTTGAGAGTCGGACTATTTGCAGTAATGACATTGACCTTATGTGTCTTCTTTCAAGGAATGTTTTCACAGTTTTTGGCAGGATGCATTATCATTTTGATAAATTATTTCATCATCCCCAAACATCTTTTCAATTGATGGGATAAGAAAAGTGTCCAAAATATCAATGTAAACTTGGGCATTTATTGAAGATGTAATGACAGCCATCTCCCCAGTACCTTTACCTGACATGCAGCCCCATATCATCAATGACTTGAAATTTGCATGTTTTCTACAGACAGTCATCTTTATAAATCTCATTGGAACGACACCAAACAAAAGTTCCAGCATCATCACCTTGCCCAATGCAGATTCGCGATTCTTTAGTGAATGAGACTTTCATCCAGTCATCCACAGTTCATGATTGCTTTTCCTTACCCCATTATAACCTTGTTTTTTGTTCTGTTTAGGTGTTAATGATGGCTTTTGTTTAGCTTTTCTGTATGTAAATCCCATTTCCTTTAGGCGGTTTCTTACAGTTCGGTCAGACACATTAACTCCAGTATCCTCCCATTCGTTCCTCATTTGTTTTGTTGTGCATTTCCTGTTTTGGAGACCTGTTGCTTTAAGTTTACGGTGTTGTCACTTTGTCTTCCTTGGTCTACCAGTTTCCCTTTAACAACCTTCCCATGTTGTTTGTATTTGGTCCAGATTTCAGACACAGCTGAATGTGAATGACCAACATCTTTTGCAACATTGTGTGCTGATTTACCCTCTTTTAAGAGTTTGATAATCCTCTCCTTTGTTTCACTTGACATATCTCGTGTTGGAGCCATGATTCATGTCAGTCCTCTTGGTGCAACAGCTCTCCAAGGCGTGACCATTCCTTTTTAGATGCAGACTAACGAGCAGATCTTATTTGATACAGGTGTTAGTTTTGGGAATGAACATTTACAGGGTGATTCCATAATTTTTCCCCCTGCTTGGTCTACAAAAGTAACCGTTACTGGCTAGCACACTTTTTTTTTTTTTCCAAGATTTCTTTTAGTGTTTGTTCAAGGCAGAGAGTTGCCATTTTAAACTACTTAAGTTTTGTGCCATGTCTGTGATCTGCTTTTTTTCTGCAAAATTAAACAACTGAATGGACATCCTCAGAACCAGGTGATTCCATAATTTCTTCCAGGGGTTGTATTTCTAAAGGTGCTATTGATACACATTTTTCATTAGATGTCAGTAACAACCTATCCAATCCACACAGACCAATAAATCAAACCCATAGATGTTCGTAAATTGTGTTGAGAAATGACACGGTGGGGGTAGGGGGAAGAGTGGCTTGAGTACGAGGCATTGTTTTTGAAATTTAATTAATGCTTCGTACAAAAGCCTTGTGTTGGTAATGACCGCTTCAAGACACTCCCTGTATGGAGAAGTTAGTGACCTGCACTGCTCAGGTGTGATCGTAGCCCATTCTTCCACACAGACACTCATCAAATGCTGAAGGTTCTGTGGACTCCTATGAATCCTGAGTTTTAGTTCCTTCCACACATCTGCTATAGGATTCAGGTCAGGTGATTGGCTGGGCCGTTCAAGGAGCTTTATTTTCTTTCTCTTAAACCACTTAAAGGGAAACTGTCATGTTGTGTTTTAATTAAAAAAAAAAAAAAAAACACCTCCAATGCTATTTAGATGATGTAGTGTTCATTAGTAAGCTTTCTTTTTAAAATCGGATGTATCCCAAAAAGCATTTTAGACACTCACATGTCTTCATTAGCTACCTGCCCAAACAGTCAAGCAGTCATCCAAGTATTTAATAGTCAACAGACCTGTCACTCAACTACAGCAATGCCAAAAATTCATCAAATGCTCTGGTATAAAGGACCTGAGGTGATGTCACAAACATGTGATTATAATGGGTGGATCTAAGGCGTGGAGGACAATGTAAACTTATCTACACCTATTAGTCACATGGTCATGACATCACAAAGCTCTTAAAGCATCGTATGAATTTTGGCATTGCGACAGGTTTGTTAACTGTTAACCAGCTGGATCACTAGGTAGCTAGTGAAAACATGGAAGGAACTAAAATTCTTTTTTTGGGGATGAATTCAATGATATAAAGAAAACAAAAACTAATGAACAATACATGATATAAATAACATTGGAGATGTTTTAATATAAAAAAAAAGGTCATGACTGGTTTCCTTTTAAGTGTCTCCTTGGCTGTGTGTTTGGAATCAGTCTTGCTGAAAAATCTACCTCGTATCTTCATCATCATCCTGGTTGATGGCAGCAGATTTTTATTGTCTCTGTACATTTGTCCATTCATATTTCCTTCAATCATATGAAGTTGGTCAGTGCCATATGGTTAAAGACAGCCCCACACTATGATGATCTAATCTCCAAACTTTACTGTTAGTATGGTGTTTTTGGGGTGATGTGCAGTGCCTTTTGGTCTTCAAATATGCTGTACATTGGGGGCGTGGTCTGCAAGCTCATGGTGCAGGTCGCTTGAACTAAGAGCTCCCACAGGCATCGGTTCACAAGCAGCTTCAGCCGCAAGCACCTAGATCAAATTTCAGCCCAGTGAGGTGGTAACCTAACGAGGACTGACTAGTGACCTCCTGATGCCCAGGGAATCCTCCAGGAGAGCGGGGGAGCCACGGAAAGTGACCGACTTCTTTGCCCTTTAGAGGTCCTCTATTCCCTCCCCCAGTATGGCTCCTGCTTCTCCTTTATCCTCCTCCCGGAGCCCTGCAGCAGGTACAGAACAGGATGAAGACGATACTCCTATCACCAAGAGGCACATGCAGCTCCTTTTGGGATCACTCAGGAGATCACTGCAAGATGACCTCAAAGGTATGCTGGGGGAGCTGAGGAGGGATATATCATCACTGGGGGAGCACACTTCTCGCATAGAAGAGAAGATGGCCGATTATGTTTACGCCCACAACACTTTGTCAGACGATTATTCCATAATGGAGAAGATGTTTCAGTTGAAATATAAGATGGGGGACTTGGAGAATAAAACCAGGCGCTGCAACTTTCGCCTGCGAGGGGGGGGGGTCTCTGAAACAGTGGGAGATGGGGAGTGAGGAGATTGCTTCTACTGCTACAGCACTTATCCAGCATGTCCTCCCTGAGACCCTACTGAGCGATCTACATATAGAGAAGACACATACAGACTGCCTAAGCCGCCTCGTGAACAAATCAATGCGTAGAGACATTCTAGTCTGCCTCTCCACCTATACCACAAAGGAAGCCATTCTACTAGCCCTGAGGAGGAAGCTCAGCCTTCCTGAAACCTTTGCTGCAAGCTCTGTCTACCCAGACCCCTCCTTAGGCACCCTGGAAAGACACACAGAATTTGCACCCTACTGTAATGTCCTAAGAGATCAGGAAGTTCTCTACAGTTGGGGTTCCCCTGTTAAAGTTCGCTTTAAGTATATGGGCTCTCATCATGAGTTCAACTTCCCCAAACAACTGGGAAGGCATTAAAGTCCTGGAACTTGTTCCCTACTACAGGGTCAAGCCCCTCCAACCCTTCCCCGAGGCCAGACAGGAGGTTGGTTACTTCTGATTGGGAAAAATTTGGCTGAACGTTGACATGACTGTTCTTTCCTACCTCCACTTCTTTTTGGCAGACACCTTTTTTTTTTTCTTTAGGTGCCAAACCTGCGGGAGCCCGCCTGGCGGAAGCCCAGCTCTCCTGCCTGTTTCACCTATGCCCATCCTTTCGGGCGGTTTGCCTGCGCACCATTGTGCGCACGTTTTTCCTTGTCGTCCAAATCTGGGAGACCCTGACATTGGGTGTTATATGCTGCCCCCTGGAGGTCACACCAAATATAGAAGAGATTTACTCCTCATTCTCCCCTGCAGCATATACGCCCCTGCAGGAATACTGTCAGTTTGTTATTTGGTGTCGTTGGAGGCACATCTCCACACTGAAGCTCCAATTGCTACAGATGAAGTTTTGGGGACCATCGGGGTCCCCCGGCATGGGCCGTCGGCCCCATATGCCGTGCTCCCTCACCATACCCTTTCAAAGGGCCTCTGGTGAGGTGGAAGCTGACTTGAGGGGTCTACAGTTCCCTGTGCCCCTGGCCGTTACAGAGTCACTGTGTGGCCCCCTGTGACGGAGTTCAACTCCTGGCAGTCACAGGCGATGGATGCAGGCTCCACTTCAAGGTACTGAGCTGGCCCCCAATCTTCTCCCCTTCTGGGGATTCAGGTATGTGCTGTGCACTTGGGGCCCCCCGCATCCACAGCAGGATCCAGGATGAAACAAGCTCGTAAGCCTGTCTCGCAAAGGATTTATCACCGGACGTGGAGAATTTTTCTCTCCTGGTGCTTTACTAAGGGCCATTCTCCTTGGCCCTTCTCCTTGCCGACATTACTTTTGTTTCTTCAGTCAGGGCTGGACTCTGGTCTTGCCTTGAGTTCTCTAAAAGGACAGGTTTCAGCTCTCTCCGAACCTTTATTCCAAAAGGCTGGCTAGGCTCCCACAGGTTCGCACATTTATGCAAGGGGTGGCCCACATTGTCCCTCCTTACAAGCGTCCTCTAGAACCTTGGGATCTTAATTTGGTTCTCTCGGCCCTTCAGAAGCCTCCGTTTGAACCTATCTCGGGCATCCCTTTGTCCACCCTGTCACAAAAGGTGGCATTTCTGGTGGCTATCACCTCGCTTCGGCGGGTGTCTGATTTGGCGGCATTTTCATGCAAGCCCCCATTCTTGGTGGTGCATCAGGACAAGGTTGTCCTGCGCCCCGTTCCCTCTTTTCTCCCGAAGGTGGTCTCTCTTTTCCACCTCAATCAGGATATCTCTCGTCCATCCTTTTGCCCAAATCCAGTTCACAGGGTTGAGAAGGCCCTCCACACTCTGGACTTGGTCAGGGCCCTGAGGGTGTACTTGTCTCGCACAGCTCCTCTCCGTCGAACGGACTCCCTCTTCATTCTCACGGCCGGATGCGGCAAGGGCTCTTCCGCTTCCAAGGCCACAATTGCCCGTTGGATCAGGTCGGCCATATTGGAGGCCTATTCGGCCTCGCACACGTCGCCCCCAGCGGGTCTCAAGGCGCATTCCACCTGGGCTGTGGGCGCCTCCTGGGCTTTGCGGCACCAAGCCTCGGCCCAACAGGTGTGTCAGGCTGCCACTTGGTCAAGCCTCCACACGTTCTCGAAGCATTACCAGGTACATGTTCATGCCTCAGCGGATGCAGGTCTGTGCAGACGCGTTCTCCAGGCGGCTGTTGCCCACCTGTAAATGTCTGAGTTGCCTTTCAGGGTGCAGTGGTTTTTTCCCACCCAGGGACTGCTTTTGAACGTCCCAATGTCAGGGTCTCCCAGATTTGGATGACAAGGAAAAAGAGAATTTTGTTTACTTACTGTAAATTCTTTTTCCTTTAGTCCGTAAATCTGGGAGACCCAGCACCCTCCCTTTTTGCCCTACGGGCGTACCTGCGGTTCTGTCTCGTTCCTCTCGGTGGTCATGTCGCTATGCTCCAACTCTAATGCGAGGCTCCTCTCCTCAGGCTTTCTCTCACGCAGCTTCCCAATCACTAATGGGACCCGACAAAGGTGCCCGCTGTATCCAATCATTTACGCCCTTGCTGTTGAGCCCCTCGCTGTATTGATCCGATCCAACCGGGAAATCTCGGGTATTCAGGTTGGCTCCAAGAATCATGTTATTGACCCTATACGCTGACAACATTATAATAACCTGCACAAACTTTTTTCCTTCTCTTTTGGCGGCCCTATCCTCCCTGGCCACCTACTCTGCTGTCTCATATTATAAACTTAATGCCTCGAAAACTGATTCTCCTGATCCTGGTTCCCCTTCAGACAAAATTCCTTATCAGATGGGATCCCCTATTTGGGTTTAACTCTGGCTTCCTTGCACCAAACCATAGATTGTAACTTTGGCCACCTCATACAGTTAGGGCCAGAAATATTTGGACAGTGACACAAGTTTTGTTATTTTAGCTGTTTACAAAAACATGTTCAGAAATACAATTATATCTATAATATGGGCTGAAAGTGCACACTCCCAGCTGCAATATGAGAGTTTCCACATCCAAATCAGAGAAAGGGTTTAGGAATCATATCTCTGTAATGCATAGCCTCCTCTTTTTCAAGGGACCAAAAGTAATTGGACAATGGACTCTAAGGGCTGCAATTAACTCTGAAGGCGTCTCCCTCGTTAACCTGTAATCAATGAAGTAGTTAAAAGGTTAGGGGTGGATTCCAGGTGTGTGGTTTTGCATTTGGAAGCTGTTGCTGTGACCAGACAACATGCGGTCAAAGGAACTCTCAATTGAGGTGAAGCAGAACATCCTGAGGCTGAAAAAAAAGAAATAATCCATCAGAGAGATAGCAGACATGCTTGGAGTAGCAAAATCAACAGTTGGGTACATTCTGAGAAAAAAGGAATTGACTGGTGAGCTTGGGAACTCTAAAAGGCCTGGGCGTCCACGGATGACAACAGTGGTGGATGATCGCCGCATACTTCATTTGGTGAAGAAGAACCCATTCACAACATCAACTGAAGTCCAGAACACTCTCAGTGAAGTAGGTGTATCTGTCTCTAAGTCAACAGTAAAGAGAAGACTCCATGACAGTAAATACAAAGGGTTCACATCTAGATGCAAACCATTCATCAATTCCAAAAATAGACAGGCCAGAGTTAAATTTGCTGAAAAACACCTCAAGAAGCCAGCTCAGTTCTGGAAAAGTATTCTATGGACAGATGAGACAAAGATCAACCTGTACCAGAATGATGGGAAGAAAAAAGTTTGGAGAAGAATGGGAACGGCACATGATCCAAGGCACACCACATCCTCTGTAAAACATGGTGGAGGCAACGTGATGGCATGGGCATGCATGGCTTTCAATGGCACTGGGTCACTTGTGTTTATTGATGACATAACAGCAGACAAGAGTAGCCGGATGAATTCTGAAGTGTACAGGGATATACTTTCAGCCCAGATTCAGCCAAATGCTGCAAAGTTGATTGGACGGCGCTTCATAGTACAGATGGACGATGACCCCAAGCATACAGCCAAAGCTACCCAGGAGTTCATGAGTGCAAAAAAGTGAAACATTCTGCAATGGCCAAGTCAATCACCAGATCTTAACCCAATTGAGCATGCATTTCACTTGCTGAAATCCAGACTTAAGACGGAAAGACCCACAAACAAGCAAGACCTGAAGGCTGCGGCTGTAAAGGCCTGGCAAAGCATTAAGAAGGAGGAAACCCAGCGTTTGGTGATGTCCATGGGTTCCAGACTTAAGGCAGTGATTGCCTCCAAAGGATTCGCAACAAAATATTGAAAATAAAAATATTTTGTTTGGGTTATGTTTATTTGTCCAATTACTTTTGACCTCCTAAAATGTGGAGTGTTTGTAAAGAAATGTGTACAATTCCTACATTTTCTATCAGATATTTTTGTTCAACCCTTCAAATTAAACGTTACAATCTGCACTTGAATTCTGTTGTAGAGGTTTCATTTCAAATCCAATGTGGTGGCATGCAGAGCCCAACTCGCGAAAATTGTGTCACTGTCCAAATATTTCTGGCCCTAACTGTATCTACCCTTGGGAGGGAGGCCTCCTTGCACTCTCTATCCTCCTTGTCTTGGGTTGCAAGAATTCACTTATTCAAAATGTTACTCCTCCCGAAAATCTTATTACTTAAAGTGCATCCCGATTGCCATCCCTAGCAGAACTTTGCTCAAACTACAAAACCTAGTTTCGAGGTATGTGTGGGCTAATAAAAAACCAAGGGTCGCTTGACGGGTCCTCTTTCTTCCATTCTGCTCTGGAAGTATGGGGTTTCCAGACTTGGCATTCTGCAGCTATATTGGGGGAAGCCAAAAATTGGTGGCATCCCCCTCATCCCTGGGTTGGGTACAAATTGAATCCTCTTTTGCAGGGTGGGGGGGTTGGTTATATGGGAACGGCACCCGCTGGCAGCCCCGATTTCCCATTAACTACTTGTTACTTACTCACTTTGATATTGTTAGTGTTTGTTTGTACTATATTGTATTCTGCTTTACAATATCTCCTTTTATGCCTAGTTTTTATTTCCCCTACCCCCCACACTCCCCCTTGGTCCAGTTAAACCCCTGTATTCCTTCTGTTATGTGATTATCACCGAAAGATCAATAAAAATTTATTGAAACCAAATATGCTGTGCATTATGGCATCCAAAAAGTTACATTTCTTTTCACTCCTGCGTCTGAAATCTTGGAGGAACACCTGGTTGTGGCCGATTTATGGTGAAATTATGTTCTTTCCTCTTCTGGATGATGGACTCCCAGTGCTTACTTGAACGTTAAGTAGTTTAAAAAAATTCTTCTGTAACCAATGCAATTATTATAGATTGAGAGACTCTGGAGACAGCTCACTAGTTTTACCCATCATGAGACGTTTCCTGTTTGACACTTTGGTAATAAGACACCTTTTTATAGACCTTAAGTTGAACCGGCTGATTATTTTTCACTCTAGCAGGATTGCCTTTTAATAACTGATAGATTTCAGCTGGTGTCATGGCTTTCTGCACCTCTATTTACTTGTGTTCAATACTTTTTTCCTATCTCATTTCTCAATATTACATAACTTAATTTCTGGACATTATGGTTTCATTTCTCTGCCTGCGTGGGTTGAATGTATTTTTAGCATGGAGAAATTTATGTTATTAGCACCTTTTAAAAATGTCTCTACTTTAAATATTGGGGACATGTTCATTACTTATGTATTATTATATTTATTATATTTTTTTTTCTGTTTTGGAATTTTGCAAGGTGGAGCATTCTAATTTAATTTTCAATTTATTTTGTCAGGTTTACTTGGTATTTTGTATAAATATTAGTCAGTTCTGCATAATTTTTAGTGCCATCCCCCAACATAATCAGTTTATCTAGTTATGGATAGATACATAATTGATGGCTTGGCCGAGACTCCTGCATCTGTTGAGACCTGAATCTGCATAGGTTTGCGCTCGTTAAAGGTCACAATTTTCATAGGAAAGCAAAGGCCAACTTGCTGTGTGCCCAGCCCATTACTCCCGGTCCTCTTTCAATATTCTGAGACTTTTTCTCCAGTTCACATTTAGTGAATTAGGCCAAGCTTTCTGGTGTTCTCTATGAAATAGCAGTTTGAGACTTGTGGCAGCGGCTTTTCTCCCGAAGATCTAAGGATCTGCTGTTTAAATTGGAACAGTCGCCTCTTTCGCTAGTCCCAGCATCATCTGTCGGAGAGGAGTCTGGAGGCCGCCATACACACTTAATGATTGGTGAAAATCTACCTATTCGGCCTGCTGATATCTAGTATGTGTGGGGCCCTTAAGCTCTGCAAGGAGTTTTCCTTTTGTAATGGGAGATCTGAATATGATTGAACATTACTTTGTCTTTCTGAAAGATAAAACCTTGCTGTAAGGTTTTGACTTTCATTTTGTAGTCAAGTATATTCTCATGTGTGGGCGCAATCCCAAAAAATGTCATAATTGGCTAAATGAAAACCTGAGTTGATTTGTGACCCCTGTTACATTTCATTGCTTAGCGAGTTTTACAATCGCAGCATTTCTTCCTTATGTCTCCGCTAACATGAAACATTTCTGGACAGGGTTTACAAAATCTGTCAGACAATTTATGCAATCACTTAAAAATGTCAGACGTACTTTGTTCCTTCTTTTAATCTTCCAATGAACTGTCTTGTAAACTTTATTGTGTTGCTGTCTTGGCATGATTGGTTGTACACAAATCTCGGTAATGAGAAGAGTATAATTAGATGCGGAGACGACTAGTTAAACTGTCCTGGACTTTGTCTTGTGATGAATATTTTATTTCAGTGATATTCATCCAATCAGGTTTAGTCAGCAATTTGATTTCCTGATACAGAAAGCATTGAAATGCATTGTCTGAGATTCGGACTGCCTTGCTATTGGAAAACTTTTTTATCCTCAAATTACCTTTTACTATGACCACAGAATTTTATAGATGAGTCTTAATTCAAGCAGATTTCTCACCCGATTTCCCAATATAACCTACACTCCTTATGTGAAGTTTACAGACCTGATCTGGCTGGTGTATTCACTGTGAATATCCACAATCAGAATATCTGTAAAGTCCTGTTACAATGTAAATCAATCTCTGCACATCTAGACTAATTGAAAACTCTGCAGTGTTCCTCCTGTTGCTGGGATCTCGCCCTGCTTAGTATAAGCTGCAGCTTGCCAGGCTGGATAAGTAGATACTGGATACATTTTGATACTAAAAAGTTGACATCAGAATCATGCAGCCACTCTGGCAAGGATTTTCAAAGTATGCAGTTAGTTTTAGGAAATCTGACAGATTTGTTTTAAAAGAGGTGATTCCTTTCAGTTAATTTAATGTCCCCTGGGTGCAGGTTATTGTAAAGGAACAAACAGTGCTGTATCCTCCTTACCAGCGTCCACTGGCAGGTCTCTGCCGATATTCCCAGTACATGGGATGGGCAGCGGCAATTATGTCATGTCGACTGCTTGCAGCCAATTGACGAGCTCAGCCGCTGTATCACGGTAAATGGAATATCCCCCTTCACAACTACAGGGCTCACTGACAATGTGTCATCAGCATCACAGCCAGAGATCAGCCCTTTTAATAATCATATATTGTCCTAAAAATGCTTCATATTGAGAATGCATTTATTGTTGTTGGTGCTGATTCCAGCCTTGTATTGCAGGCCTTTTGTTTGAGAGGCTGATCTCAAAAGTTCTGGTCAAACGTTTTGACACCAATAAAATGAATGTAAACTGCATAGTGACCACCAACACGACTTAAAACTGACCTGAGATATAAGTGAATAGCATACTCTGACAGGTGAAAATGCAGTAGTTGTTGGCTGAATATGATAGCTGATATTCTGTTTCATCAGTCACGATCGGTGTTGGCACAGACCATGGCCATTTAATCCCTTACATGCTGCTGTCAATATTGATTACAGCATTTTAATGGTTAACAGTGTGAGGCCTCCTCCTTTAACCCTCTAAGCATCCTGAGATCATGATTGTGTGGTCCTGATGATTACCATGGGAAATCATGGCCAAAGAATGGCCTTAGAGTCTGCTGGCTAAAGTGATCTGTTCAGAAGTTAGCAACATTTAGGTGGTAAAAATATAATTTTTCTTTCATAGCATGTCATTTTTGCATTAATTCCTGAAAGGCAGCTCAAGGGTTATCTGGCATGTATTTATAAGACGCACCTGATTATAAGACGCACTCCCAATTTTGGAAAAGAGAAAAAAATAATTTTTAATGTTAAATGGGGGCTGTCTTATAATGTCAGTGTCCGTCTAACAAATCTTATAGGGTATATGTCCCACATAGCCCCCTCATCCTGGTACATGGTCCCTCATCCTGGTATATAGCCCTTCATCCTAGAATTAGCCCCCTTAATCTGGATATGGTACCTTTATATTGGATATAGCCCCCTTGTGCTGGCACACGTCCCCCATTGATGGCACACGTCCCCCATTGATGGCACACGTCCCCCATTGATGGCACACGTCCCCCATTGATGGCACACGTCCCCCATTGATGGCACACGTCCCCCATTGATGGCACACGTCCCCCATTGATGGCACACATCCCCCATTGATGGGACACATATGCTGCCCCCACGTAATACCTCCCCTCCATTAACAAGATGGCCCTTCGCCCTGCACTCCCCCTGTCACTTATATGCCCCCACGCTGGCCAGCAGCAAATAAACTAAAAAAAAGGCTTCTTACCCTATGGTGATAAGCTCACAGCGTCACCGCTAACTCCCGGTCTCCACACTGGTCGGCTTCTTCCGCTCATGTGATCGGGCAATGATGTCATCGCTGTGTGCCTGATCATATGAGCGGAAGAAGCCGACCAGCGTATGGACCGGTAGTCGGTGGTGATGCAGTGAGCTTATCGCCGGAGGGTAAGTAAGAAGCCTTTTTTTATTTTATCTGCTGCTGGCCAGCGTGGGGGCATATAAGTGACAGCCCCTCGCCCTGCACTCCCCCCTATCTTCTTAATGGAGGGGGTGGGTGTATTACGTGGGGGAACCATATGCAGGGCATGGGGGGCATATGGAGGTGGTCAAAAGAGTGGGGGGGGTGAGTGCCGGCTCACTTAATATGCACTGCTCTCCCCGTCTTATCTGTCAGTGCAACTTCAGCACTGAGAGGTGGACAGCGGCAGTGCATATTAAATGAGACGGAGCAGGAGATCTCCCTGCTCTCTCTGCAGCCCCGCATCCAGCCTGCTTCAGAGCTGCCCCCAGCCTCCCCTGCAGTGTATAATCCGTGTTCGGATTAGAAGACGCACCCCCCACTTTCCCCCAAAATTTTGGGGAACTAAAGTGTGTTTTATAATCCGAAAATACGGTAATTATATACCGTATACCCAAACACAACTGCCTGTTGTGCTCAGCGTCAGTCACCTCTATTCACCCCGGCACAGATAATGTTAGATACTGTTCTTAAGTCATGCCATTTTTCGTTGGCAGTATTGTATTGTGAACTTCTCTGTTGCCCTTCATCCATAGGGTGCTTTTTATCAGAACGTTTTACTGTTGGCATGACTCAGGACTCATGGTAGCACTCACCTCTTCTTCTATGGGACAATCATTCTTCCAAGTGTCCCAGTTTAAAGGGGGCTTCACCCCAATTCTCTCCAGAGTAATCCCTGTACTTCAAACAGAATGCCTACCTATATGGTTTTCTTGGAGGAAAAATTGCTTCTTTGCTGCAGTTCTTGACACCGTCAGCCACCAAAAGCCTTCACTTCACTGTTCATTCAGAATCACTGCCTCTCGCTTGCTGCCATAACTGAGCAAGCTCCGCAGTAGTGGTTAATTGTCACCATAGCTAAATCCTCTTAGGTAGATCTTGTTATACTTTCTTGGGTGCCATGTAGCTTTCTATACAGCAGTTAAACTTCTTACGTTTTTGATGATTCTATAAATGGCTGATTTTACGTCTGCTATTCATCTGATCACTCAGAAGCAGTCTCAAAAATTTTTGCCACAACTAAACGTAACTCACACTTGTCTTATTTTCAAGATTTCTCATGAGCCTTCTGAAATATAGGAAATATCTCTAGAGGGAAAGTGCTTTATACTGCAATAGACAGTTCAACATTGAAGGCAAGCGGTGCAACATTTTTAATGAAACCCAATTGTAAAATTGATTTTGGCCCCAAATTTAAGTTTGAAAAACAATTGTCCACTAAGGTGGATAGTCCCCTGAACGTAGTCCAACAAGGTAAAGTGTATGTTGGAGAGACCTCTACACACGTAAGAAACCCTGAGATCACACATTTGTTTGTTATTTTGCCTTCAGATGCTAAGATTTCATAACTTAGTTGAACAAGTCCCTGTTAATGTGATGTAAAGATTCCTTTTTTTAATAGTCGATGTTGCAAATCTTCGTGTTATGCAGAATGATGGCGCACCTGACGTTCCCTTTGTATAGCTGGCAGCAGAGCATCAGACATTTTTCACAAGCAGACTCCTTTTTTCCAGTACAGTAGCTTCTGAATATAACACATTTGTTCTGTTCTCAGAAGTTGGGTTATACTGCTGAGTCCTTTGTTTGAAACTGGTCAAGAGGAAGCCTATTTTACGCTATGGCTAGCCTGAAGTTATTACGGCTGTGCAATAAAGGGTTTTGAAAAGCATTTAAAGTTCTATTTTTTTCCCTTTGTTCTTTTTCTTTCTGATAAAGAGTTTAAAACTTCAATTAGAATGTAATTGTTCATCTCACTTTCATTACTCTTACAGTCCCTTCACTGACATTCGATTCCAAGCTTTTTTGGAAAACCTTTTTAAGTTATTAAATATGGCCGTACACTCAGTGTCTAACAATTATTCTAGGAACGTTCCCAAAAAGACCGTTCATCATTCACCAATGACATTGATCATGTATGGCTAGTTTGATAGACTGCAAAGGTCAATATGGCTGTGACAGCTTAATGGCGATATATTCAGCAGTTGAAGGGAACAATCATGTCCTTTTTTTGGTATTAAACTGTCCCCAATGTTCTTTAGATCATGTACAGTATATTAATAACGTTAAAAAAAAAAAAAAAGATTGTTGTATTTATCCCAAAAAAAAAACTCTTAAATGTTTTCAATTGCTACCTGTCCAAACAGTCAAGCAGTTATCCGGGCGGTTAGCAGATATGTCAACTGCAAGCATGCCGAAATTCATCTAATGGTGTAGGACATGGTGATGTCTACATTGTCCTTTACGCAAGCCCCACCCATTATGGTCACATGGTCATGACAGGTACCACTAGAGATCATTGGATACATTTCGGCATGTCTGCTCTCTGCCCAAACAGTCAGTGTCTAAAATGCCTCTTGGGGATAAATTTGATTTAAATAAAAAAGGTTACTAACGCACAGTACATGATCTAAATAACATTGGGGACAGTTTAATAACAAAAAAGGACATGACCGGTTCCCTTTAACACACTTGTATGGCAATAATATGTCAATCTCTGTTTGTTTTTTGTTTTTATCGGATCTTTTTTTATTGAAGCTTTTTAAACATACATCTCAATACTCTATGCCATCAGTTCCCATCCCCCTCCAGCATCTTTGTATTTTCTGGTTAGCTATCAAATTTACCACAAACAATAATTGTTAAATTCTAGAAAAGAAATATATTAAATCTCGGTGATTGTTCACCCTCCTGTTGGGCAACAAACTGCATGTTAAAAAATGTATTTCATATGATCACATAGTGCCATCATATTCCACTGCTCTGTACGAAGATCATTGTCATACTCTGTCCCCATTGGAGTTCATAATCTTATTTCTCTACTTGGGTTAATACCCCCATATACATTAAAGTCTTATGAAGCTGCAGATTTAGAGTGAGATTGGCCAACTACCGGATGTGTATGGGGGTCTCCTGATAAATAATAATGAGAGAAGTATCAAGCAGTTTGAAGTCAGACAATCAACCCTTTTGTTCTCCAGCTAGGTAACCGGTGGAGTCAGGCAGCAGCTTATTCCCTTCCCCATTAAGAACCCACAAGCACTTGACTGAGTGAACAAGGAAGCAATGATTGTCAGCCTTCTGTTTAGTTTAACATACTAACTTTTTTTTTCTTTTAAATACAGCCTTCTACAATCTCAGAAGCTAGCAGTCCGTCTGTACAGTCCACCGATGACAATATCATATTAAGTAACAAAGCTGCAGATGATGGAAGTGATGCTGGTGCCAGTGATGCCACAAGTGACGAAGCTGGCAGTAAGCCTGCCAATGATGGGAAGCTCATGAAAAGTACGTGAACGTGACAAGTTGTTTCAAGCGCAAAACAGCCTCATGGTTTTTTTTCTCCTTTTTTAACTCCTTTATATATTACAATTTTAAATCATAAGGATATTCTTTTAACTTTCTTTTACGTAATTTCTCTTCTGCAATGTATGTATATACATTGCAGAAGTGAAATTAGAGGGTTAGGAGCAATTTTAGTGTACTGACCATGCTCAGTACACTAAAATCAGGTCCGAGGAACGATCAGCTGTTTCCTCAGACCCGCGCTCATAGATCCCCATGTTAAAGGCCGAGGATCGGATCGGATTTGGCCTAATTGCCATCCGATTTTGTCAGATACGATTTTTTGCTGTGCCCAAAATCTGAGCAGTCTCCAATTTTGTAAACACAGCAAGACATCAGACACAAATCGGATCCCACAAAATGGGATGGCAATTAAACCAAATCTGATCCGATCCGACCTCCATAGGATAATGGGGGCCAAATCGGATCCGTGGCTGTCTGTTGTACAACGGACAACCACGGATCCAACAAAAATGTGATGTTAAAGCAGCCTTAGTCACGTTGATTGTAGATGTTGGTTGTCATCAGCCATGAAGCCTTACACTTACCAGTTTAGACGACGTGTGACCAGAGTTGCCTGCTTGTCCTTTTGGGTTACTTTCTTTCTCTCTCCTGTTTTAGTAATATCACACCTGTAATTTTTTTTTCCATTGTATTTTCAGTTTCCTTTGCTCCAATAAGCTTTGCGATAAAGGTGAAAGAAACAGACCTTTTGCCCCTTGAGAAAAACAGAGTAAGATTAGATGATGACAGTGAGGAGGAGGGGCAGGATGGAGAAAGCAAAGATGGCCAGCAAAGCAAGACGAGTAGTACTTCTAATAGTAGCCAGCTGATTAATGCTGGGAGCGTTCCAGTGGAGGAGAAGAGACCACAGCTGACTCCAGAGGAACTTGAAGCTAAACAAGGTATATCTATATTTTGGTTTGTTGTCTTGTATGTTTTCTCACACTGTTTCTCTTACATAAAGCTCTATAGACTGCTATTGCTTATTTTCAGCAGAGATATCTGCCATGTGGTGCTGCACATAGGAATTGGCACGTAGATTTTAGTTGTGTCTCATCACATTGTGCACGGTTGTTTATCTGCAATGTTTGTTTTAGCTTCAAAAGATTGGTTGCTTGACTACGTCAGTTATTGTACCGTCAAACATAGCGACGCTACAGCGATCCCGACTGCGATACAGCCTGGCCGGGATCGCTGGAGCGTTGCTACATGGTCGTGGTCGCTGGTGAGATGTCAAACAGTCACATCTCACCAGCGACACAACAATGATCCAGAATGATAGGTCGTTGGGAATGTGTCACTCTTGGGCGTAGTATTGAGATCGCTGGTTGTTGTCCCTGTCAAACACAGCGATGCAGCATTCCCAGCGGGAGCGCGACAACCAAAAAATGATCCAGAACACTTTGTAACGATCAGCGACATCACAGCAGGGGCCTGATCGCTGCTAATTGTCAAACGTAGCGAGATCGCTGGCGAGGTCGCTGTTACTTCACAAAACCTGTGACGTATCAGTGATCTCGCTAGTGATCTCGCTATGTGTGACGGGAGCTTTGGGGGTACTTCACACACAACAATATCGCTAGCGATATCGCTGAAATCGACGACCTCGCCAGCGATATCGCTATGTGTGAAAAGCAGCAGCGACGAGGCCCCTCCTGTGAGGTCGCTGATCGTTACACAACGATCAGGACCATTTTTTGCTCGTTGGTCTCCCACTGTGCAGCACGCATCTGCATGTTTGACGGCGGGAAACCAACGAGCAGCGGTCCCGAGAATGCATGAAGCCGGCGCGGGACAAGGCTGGTAACCAAGGTACACAGCGGATAACTAGGACAGCACTGTGATTAGTTACCCGCTGTGTACCTTGGTTACCAGCCTTGTCTCACTTACCCAGCCATGTGGCGGTCGGCTCCCTGGTCGCTGAGGAGATCTGCCTGTTTGACAGCTCCCCAGCGATCACACAGCGATGTTCCAGTGATCCTGGTCGTCGGGATCGCTGGAACATCGCTGTGTGTAACGGCACCCTTAGAGGTCAGCAATTTCATTACTAACACTCCTGTGCTTAGCAGATCACGGTCGGTAGAAATGTGCATGCAGAGCCTGGTATGGGCTGAGGCAGCTGAGCTCTGCTGCAAGATAAATCTAAAAACTGTTAGTACAGCTGCACCCAGTAATCAAAGTGACAAATTGTTGGATTTACATCATGCTGCTCTCAAGTGAGGGAGCAAAACTCTGCGGACAGATTCCTTTTAAGAGTTTTCACACAGAGAATATTGGCATCATAACAGGACACTCTTCTTGGAACCCCTATGTTCATACCACGAATTGGGGTGGCTTTGCTATATATTTATTTGCTGCACGTGTTTACAGGTGAAACATGTTAAAAGTTATGTTTCAGCTATGACATAAGTGTAATCAATAAGTGGGTCGCCGAAAGGTGTAGTTTTGCCTTATGTGGCCTCCTGATGCACTACCGCTATGTGTGAACCCAAGCTGACACTTGGGAGTATAACATGCAAAAGCCAGGTTGATTACAAAAGTGAAAAGTCTCCTGTGTTTGGCATGTGTGACTCCAGCCTTATTGAGGATCACATCTCTGTCAACTGAATACGTCCTCCCTTCAACTTGAAAATTTCTAAGAATAAGGAGACAAAGCATTATACAAAAGTTGTGCAGATTTATTAACACAAAACTGGAAAACCCCTTTATCACTGCTTAAATTTATAAAAAAAAATTAACAAAACTGAACTTTCTTCAATTTACCCTGGTCCAACATTGTGGCTCCACCACTGCTCCTCTGTCCTTGTCTGTAGGACTGACATCACATTGACAGCACTGGAGCTTGATAAAGATCACGCTGTGATCGAAACGTCGCCTGTTATGACCCTGGAATAAAGACCAGAAGTTTATCTGCACCATCCGTGTCTGTGGCGCTGTCCTTTCTTGTGTGAGCACTGCAGCCAATTCCTGAGATAGTTGACGGCACGAGCAGGTCAGAGCTGCTGAACTCATTGATTAGCTGCAGCGCTGCAGGCCAATAACAAACCATGGGACTAGTGGCAGAAGCTTTTCAGTGGATCCACGTAGAGCAATACAAGCTGTTTTTGTTTGTTCTTTTTTTTTTTTTGTTTTATTTTTATTTTTTTTAAAAACTGAAAAATAGGACAGGGAATTTTTATTTTAAACCAGAAAACCTCTTTTTACAGAGCATTTTTGAAAAATAAAATATAATTCACACTTCCTTAAATATCATGGAGATTGCTGAGGGGCCAGATCCTGAGACCCATAGCCACTCTAAGGTTTGCTGCTCAGCAGGTAGATGCTCCAGCTCGTGCACAAAGATGTATAGGATGAGACTTTAGTGTAATCTATGAGGGTCTCAGGACTAGGACTCCACTGATCTGCTCAGGGTAAAAATATTAAAGAAACAAAATGTGGAATGAAATTACTTACAGCTTTGTTTTTTCCTGGAATTGGAGGACCAAGCAGGGCTTTATTTTTGCTATGTAACACATTGAATCTGAAGTTATTTTGGAAATAGAAGATTTTAGCGTCCCATATTGGACTTAAATTATATGTTTATTGTAAACTTTGTAAACTTCCATTGTAGTTATTCTTTTGAGAAATTAAAGAGGACCTGTCACCCCTCTGCTGCATGGCAATCTAAATGCAGCACTGAATGCAGCATGTGTGCTGCATTCAGGGAAGGAGTCCCCATGTGTCTGTGTGCTGTGTACCCCGAGATACAGCCTTAGGAAAACTCACTGTTAGAAGCCATGAGGGCATTCCCTGTGGCTGGAGTGAGCTCGATTGACGGGGAGCCATTCCCTCGCCCTCTGCCTCTGTGCGGTTTCTGCTGTGCCGGCTCTGCCCTCCTCTCCTGCTGTCTGTCACTCATCTTGCCCCACACAGCATGCAAATCATTTGTCCTGACGTCCGCTCCAGATTGCTTCCCTGCTGTCTGAACAAAGCATAAACAGCACAGCAGGAGGCTGCACAGAGGGGCAGGAAATGGCCTCCCGTCAATCGAGCTCACTCCAGCCACAGGGAATGCCCTCGTGGCTTCTAACAGTGAGTTTTCCTAAGGCTGTATCTCGGGGTACACAGCACACATACATGGGGGACCCCTTACCTAAATGCAGCAGACATGCTGCATTTAGATTGCCATGCAGCAGGGGGCTGACGGGTCCTCTTTAATATTGCTGATATTTACAAATCATGTATTCAGTCTTTTCCAATTCTCTTTTTCATGGAAAAACCTTAATTTGTACAGAGCTGAAACAGCATTGTAATCTCGGAGTCCATATTCCCCAGGGATATCATTTTTTTTAATCAAGAAAATTTGCAGAGTTTGCACGATTTTATTTTAGATTTACATGACAGATCCATCATAAAATCTATTTATAAATCCAACTTGTGATGGCGATGCCGCTGTGTGATTGTGCTGCATGGCAAAATAAATACCGTATTTTTTGGATTATAAGACGCACTTTTGTTCCCCCAAACTATGGGCAAAGTGGGGGGTGCGTCTTAAAATCCGAATATACGGATCATATAGTGCAGGGGATGGTGGCAGCAGGTCTGGAGTGTGCCTGGGGGTCCAGTGTGCTGGCTGGGGGCAGCAGGAGGGAGCGGGAGATTTCCTGCTCCCACTCATTTAATATGCACTGCCGCTGTCCATCACCGCGGTGCTGAAATCTCACCGCAGTGATGGGACTGAGGGCGCAGCACATATTAAATTGCCTGCGCCCCCCCAGTGATTACACATGCCTCCCCCCATGCTGCATATGGCCCCCCCAAGCTGCTGTCCATAATAAAATAACAAACATTTTACTCACCATTTCCAGCGATGAGCTGCTTGTCTTCCTACTGTCTCCCTCGTGCAAACTGTGCCCGAACTTCCTGCTTCTCTGCCTGTCATGTGAGCTGCTCAGCAGAGAGTCACATGACAGGCAGAGAAGCAGGAAGTTTGGGTGCAGCTTGCACGGAGGGAGACAGCAGGGAGACAAGCAGCTCATCGCTGGAAATGCTGAGTAAAATGTTTGTTATTTTATTATGGACAGCAGCTTGGGGGGGCCATATGCAGCATGGGGGGAGGCATGTGTAATCATTGCGGGACGTGTGCCTGCAGTGGGGGACTTGTGCCAGCCATAAACCGATTAAGGGGGTCATATCTAGGATGGGGGGGCTATATCCCAGGATGAGGGACCATGTACCAGGAAGTGTGGGCTTTGAGAGATATATACACTATATGATTTTTAAGACTGACACTGGCATAAGACGGACCCCATTTAACATAAAAAATTATTTTCTCTTTTCCTTCATTAAATTTGGGGGGGTGTCTTATAATCAGGTGCGTCTTATAAAGCGGAAAAATTCAGTATGTAGGTGGTAAATAGACGACTAGTGCATATAGGCTGCTGTACTCCTCACACTACCCTTAAAGGAGATGTCTCATCTGAAATGGTTAACACTACTAAGTGCTTGTACAATCAATCTTGCAATTTATTAAAAATTACAAAGTTTTACTTTTATAGTTTACCGACAACCACTTCAGTCTCAGTGAGACTGGTTTCCTAGACAAGTAGTGCATGTTGCTTGCAAGCTTTATGCTTTAGAGCAGATGTCCCCAACCTTTTTGATCTCGCGGGCCACGGCCGGCCTCTGAGCGAGGCTCGCGGGCCACGGCCGGCCTCTGAGCGAGGCTCGCGGGCCACGGCCGGCCTCTGAGCGAGGCTCGCGGGCCACGGCCGGCCTCTGAGCGAGGCTCGCGGGCCACGGCCGGCCTCTGAGCGAGGCTCGCGGGCCACGGCCGGCCTCTGAGCGAGGCTCGCGGGCCACGGACGGCCTCTGAGCGAGGCTCGCGGGCCACGGCCGGCCTCTGAGCGAGGCTCGCGGGCCACGGCCGGCCTCTGAGCGAGGCTCGCGGGCCACGGCCGGCCTCTGAGCGAGGCTCGCGGGCCACGGCCGGCCTCTGAGCGAGGCTCGCGGGCCACGGCCGGCCTCTGAGCGAGGCTCGCGGGCCACGGCCGGCCTCTGAGCGAGGCTCGCGGGCCACGGCCGGCCTCTGAGCGAGGCTCGCGGGCCACGGCCGGCCTCTGAGCGAGGCTCGCCTCACAGTAATGACTAAGAGATCCCACAACCTGAATGACTGCCAAAGCTTTTCCACAGGAATCACACAAAGGCAGTATAACAGAGGTTCCTATCTCGCCCACCCTCCATTCAGATCTGCTCTTCTATGTGGGGCTACTCACAAAAGTCACCATCTTGAGACCTGCTTTTCATAGCTATTTGCTGATAGTAGTGCTTATGCACCAAGCTGGAAGACAGCCGCATACCACCCATCCCGATACCCCTGCTTTGGAGCCTGCTCTGAATTGACAAATCTTTGAATCTGGCCATCTTCTGTGGCCCTGCACTTTTCCGTACTGTAGAGACAAATCTGTCTCTTGTGAGCAGCTTAGGGAAATTCTCAGTGTGTCCCTGTGGTGCAGCTGTCAATCTTCAATCTACCCTGACAAACAAGAAGCTGGGAGACAGAATGGTGCGCTCCTAAAGAGAGAAAGTAGGAGGAGGAAGCGAGGTGCACAGCAGGGCCAGGAGTCGTAGTTGCTCATCTGCTTCTGTTTGAATACCAAACGTATCTGAATATAATATCTGCTGTTTGGCACCAAAAGACATTGGCCCTTCAGCTGTAATATACCGCCAAATGTATCTTTTGCTCATAATACAGCTGTTCTAGCTCCCACCGAGCAGCCTGTGCGGCCCCTGCTGATACCTGCTGTCTTTACTAAGAATCACAGGGCTTTATGTACAATACCACTGCAGGCCGAAAAACCACATTGTATACGGTGACAGCAGACTGCAAGGTGGTTTTAGCAGCTTGGACATATTTCCCTCTGGCTCGGGGGTAGTTTCATTACCATGTTGTCATGTCACTTTAATACTTACAAGTCATCAGAATGACAACTGCACAGCCAGAAAGGTCTACAGTTTACATTAGAGCATGTGTGTTTTTATTAGTTTACTGAAAACATTCTCTAACAATGGAAAAATTTGAAATTCAAGCAATCTACATTGTTTAAAGGGACACGGTCAGGTCATTTTTCAGTATGATACTAATATTACCCTTGAATAGTGCCTGGGCAGACCTCTTAAAAACATGTAAAATCATTATTGTACTGTTTGTAGTTTCCATGTTATCACCATTGTCAGACCCTGCAAAGAGCTGCTGCATTAGTACTGTCCCATTATAAGAAGAGACTATTAGTCCTGTGCTGTGTAAACTGTCATGTAATTATGCACTCCCTCTCAGCAGCTTTCTCCTCCCTCCTCCCTTTGGTAATAGTGCAGTGTCAGGTTTCACTTACAGGTCTGTTCAGTTGAGATCACCTTGGAAGGAGAGAGCTACTGCAGGTCTGCCTGATCTAGACTCCATTTGTTTCTGTAAAGAAGATACCCTGCTGTGATGTGACATGCATATTCATGCATGGGGAGTGGATAGCAGAGAACTAAGTGGATCAGTCACTATGAGTGACAGAATTAATCTCTTTATTCGCAGTTTACAGAATATAGGAGGGGAATATAAAAAATAGAAATACATAAATAGAGAGAGCTTAGAATGAGGAATTAGAAAATATCAGTTACATGTGGAGTTTTGACCTGACAGTTTTCCTTTAAAGGGAACCTGTCACCTGATTCTAAGTCCCTACACTATCTTTAGCTGTCCCTACACCTTCCTAGCAGCTCCCTATCTATCCCCTTCTTATCTAAAGTGTCCCTATTAAACATGTGTAAAAGAAGTATAAACTTACTGCAGTCCCCGAGGTTGGGGGACTGGGTAGGCGTGGCCACGCTTCCTTCATCACACCTCTGTGGTGTAATGTACGCCCCGCTGGGCGGCATTATTCTGTGTCCTCTCTGCCCCTTGTATTTGGAATCTCCCGCCCTCTGTGTACTTCTATGCGCCGGCCGGGCGTCGCATCCGGCGCGGTGCATTATGGGGCCGGTCACGCGATCGGCCCTAGTGCATTATGGGGCTGATCACGTGATTGGCCTGAGTGCATTATGGGCTTGATCACGTGATCGGCCCGGCTTCAATAAGCACATTGCGCATGCGCGGAGCCGGGCCAATCACGTGATCAAGCCCATAATGCACTGGGGCCGATCACGTGATCGGCCCCACAATGTACTGGGACCGATCACGTGATCGGCCCCATAATGCACTAGGGCTGATCACGTGACCGGCTCCATAATGCACTAGGGCTGATCACGTGACCGGCTCCATAATGCACCGCGCTGGATGTGACGCCCGGCTGGTGCATAGAAGTACACAGAGGGCGGGAGATTCCAAATACTGGGGGCAGAGAGGACCCAGAATAATGCCGCCCAGCGGGGCGTGCATTACACCACAGAGGTGTGATGAAGGAAGCGTGGCCACGCCTACCCAGTTCCCCAACCACGGGGACTGCAGTAAGTTTATACTTCTTTTACACATGTTTCATAGGGACACTTTAGATAAGGGATAGATAGGGAGCTGCTAGGAAGGTGTAGGGACAGCTAGAGATAGTGTAGGGACTTAGAATCAGGTGACAGGTGCCCTTTAAGGATGTTGGTTACCATATGTATTCTTATTGGTGTTTCCTGTTCTGTACTCGCTCCTGTTGCTCATGTCGCCTCTGTGCTATGGCCTCCCTGTTGAACTGCATGTCATTTTATTAATAGTTTATTGTGCCACTATTATATTTTTGAGACATACCAGCATTTTCTTTAGTCTTGTTCTGACTATTGCTCTGTGGAGTTGTCGCCCCTGCTGCATAAATAAAAGATATACTGGAGAGAGGCAGAGCATCAGTGTGTTTGTTTCAAACTTATGCAAGCCTTTACAATGAAGAAATAGTTTTGCTGTATTCCCATCAGACATTTTGGTGTTTAAAAGTACATGCTGTTAATGTCTGATGTCTCAAACTATCCAGAGATGACAGCGAAGTGCTCAATTAGCACATGCCTGTCCCCACTTCTGAGCTCTACACTCCTCTGACATGAGATGTACATGTGAGGAATCATATAAAAAAACCTGCGTGTGTTTTGAGACGCCACATTAGTGCACCACTGGTTTAGGTGGTGATCTATTTTTGTATGAATTGTACACCATTACATATTTTTTTACCATGTCTTTACAAGCCTAATCATATCATGCATCCTGATTGGAGACATGGTGAGGCTGGAATCTGAATTAACATGTTAGCACTTGTCCCAGATGTTTAGGAAGGTTGATTTGTATGCAAATATGCGTTCTCTCAAGTACGCAACCAAATATTTGTATTGTTACATTTCCCTCACGTAGGCCACATGTAAATTGTCTGCCTTCAGTTGGCTAAGAAGAATAATCAGATTTATCAATGTGTCCGGTGTGATCTGACTGAAGTACTTTCCTATAGTACAATGTAATCTAGCACCTGGTGTCTATCGCATTCTGTAAGACTTTAGCTTTAATACTTGTATAAATTAGGTTTTAGTATTCTCCCTCTTGTGTACATGCTGGAGATTGGGCATCTGGTAACCAGGACTAGAGAGTCGAAGTCTGTGTCCATTTTGTTGAAGTTGGATTCAGGGAATTTGAGGAGTCTGAGATGGTGGTTTGGCTTACTGTCTCCATAGCCATGCTACTAACTGTGTGTAATGTTAGCTAGATGTATAATTCTGTCTAAAAACCTAATTAGCCCTTTCCTTGCCCATGAAGTACATGTGTCACTTGTCTGGTGCAGGCGTATGGAGTAGATTTGAGAGCTAGATTGGCTTTTATGTATAGCCAGCACCTGCCTCTGTTAGTCGGATCAGAGCAAGTTCTGATCACTGCTGATTAACCAGTTTTGATTTTTTTTTTTATGCAGTTTTTTTTAGTTGTTTTTTTCCTGGCGGACCCAGTCATTTAAGTGCTCATTTCCATCTGCTTGTTTTCTATCTATCTCCACCTTCCCCTCCTCTTTGACAGCTTTGGCTTCATAGAGCCAGAGAAGGACTGAGGTAGATGGAAAACAAGCAGATGGGAAGGTGCATTTAAAGGGACTCTGTCAGGTCAATTTTCAATGTGATACTAATAGTACTCTTGAATAGTGCCTGGGCAGCCCTTTCAGAATATGTAAAAATCATTACTGTACCCTTTATATTATCTGCTGAGCAAATGATCAAATGTTCATATCAACACAAAGAAATATTTAGAGAGCACACAATGAAGATGTCAGAGGTGCAGCTGCTAAGAGCACACACCTCCTTCCCCAGCCTCTCTGCTCTGCACTGTTCCTGGGAAGCCTCACTCACGGTGTAGACATTCCACTGCTTTGGACGTGTGCTTACAGAGCAGTGCAATGATGTCACTAAATGAATATTTATTTCCTCGGGAATGGACAGCAGAGAATAAATGTTCACTCACTGAATGACAGGTGGAATGAATCTTTTAGTTTGCAGTTTACAAAAGATGGGGGAGGAGCATAAATAAAAGAAATACATGAATAGAAAGAGCTCTAACAGAGGAATTAGATGATATCAGTTACATATGGATTTTTGGCCTGACCGATTCCCTTTAAATGTTTAGCCCCGCCATGATGCACTGAGCGCCTGTACTTGGTTTGATCAGTCATTACATGCTGACAGTCCCTTTTAAGTCATCTTAAGCAGATCTCCCATCAACCTTTTCAAAAGTGCCCAGTTCCCCCCTCAAATAAGTATCTTTTATTATTTTCCATATTTATATATGGCGTCTGCTCATCAGTATGGTTCAGGCTGATGGATTTCACTGGTCTGTGCTTGATGTTTCCTCTGTCCCCACAATCAAAGCAGGAGTACATTGATTGAAGTGGCTCACTGTCATCCATTCTGTTTAACTTGGCACTTTAGAAAACAGAAGCTAAATAAGCGCCACTGACTCAGTATGATGGAGACAACAGACTGTCAGCACAGAATGATGCTTGAAACCAAGCACTCTTTGTGCAATCTTTCCTAAGTACACTAATGGCTCATATATGATCAGAAACTACTGTTTGGGCACACTGCAGGGTTTGGAAGGGCAGAAGCACTGTGACTTTTGTAGTACTAGTTTAGCTACAATAGCTTGTGTACTCCATGTTGCATTTGCAAAGCTTTAGATGTGTCAGAACAGCAGAACCCTACCTCAGAAGAATTCTTTTTCAGATACACCCCTCAAGAAATTCATCTAGAGGTGTCGCAAGCATCTTGAACCTGCACCATAAGTGCTTTAAACACCATCCCATTTTTTATTTTTTCTTAATTTCAGAACAGGAATGATGCTTTACATCTAAGCTCCCTGCCCCATGTCTTAAACTCCCCATTCCCTATCATCTTCATCTGTTTTCAACATTATTTCCACTGGTCTCCAGCCAGCAGCTCCAGTGTTTCATGGCTTGCACTGGAGGTCACAGCTCAATACATCTGTATGGGAGCCTCATTCTGGCCTCACTCTGGCTCTCATAGAAATGCAGCGAGCAATTATAAAATAATGTGACTTCTGGCCAGTCAAAAGTTACAAGCAAAAGATGGCGCTACACCAAGAAAAAGGTGACTACATTGGAGGGTGAGTATAAGATTTGGAGCAGGGGACTTCGATTTAAAGCACCACTCCTACGGTGAAAATAAAACAAAATACTTGAATGGTGCTATCACAACATTTTAGAACATTCCAGTAAAATATTGCTGTAGCCCCAAAGGTTTCATTTTAACGAGTAGCAAGAAAAGGTGTATGTTCAGCCAGTGAGCCGATAGAGGAAGTCTGTAATCTTCCCAACAAGCCGTAAAGAAAAAAATATTCAATTCAGAATGCAGACGAATTGTTCATAAATTGCAGAATTTCCTGATTTTCCAAGCATTTTCACCCACGTAATAATAACCCTTTAATGTGTTTGCCTTTATTTCCTGCAATTAATCACATTGAGGGCCTGGGTCATCATTGCTTTCGTGCCTTTATTTTTATCTGGTTTTTGTGTTCTGCTTATGTCTTTGTTCTCACCATAATCAACTTGCCATTTGGACTTTTTTTTTTTTTTTTTAATCTTTTAAATTTGTCATTGTGAACGTAGTTTGTTTTTCAGAGGATATCGCAAAATTCGTTTGACTGATTAAGTTTGATTAAAACACAAAAAATTCACAATCACTTCATTGGGGGACACAAAACCATAGGTGTTATGCTGCAGTCACTAGGAAGCTGACACTAAGTGGAATATGACAAAGACAGAATAACTTCCTCCCTGCAGTATACACCCCCTGGCTGGCAGATGCGGTCTACAGACCCACATCTATTTTTATTTTTATACTTATTTTTATTATACTTTTTTTCTTTTTCCTTCTGGATGAAGATTAGACAGGCGACGGTGCCCTCGGGCACCGCTCTCCCCCAGCCACCAACAGACTGGAACGTGGAGTGTCGCCTCCAAGTACCCCCTTCGGCGACGAGGGATCCCTCTTCACAACCTTTTTTTTATGCTTTATATTTTTATTCTTATTTTTGACAACTGGCGACAGTTCCTTCGCGTTCCGATCTCCACCATCCATCAGAAGGGCACGCGGAGTGTCACCTCACCGTATCCCCCTTTGCACCGGATATATCATGCTAGACTAGCCCTCCCCACTATCCCACTCCATGAGACATAGGGTTGTAGGCTTCCGGTGCCATCACAGGAGACCTATGGCCCTCCCCAGGTCCCACAGTTGGGAGCCTGGTTTGAAGGTGCCAGGTGTCACATCTGGGATCCCTGGCCCTCCCCATCCTCCCTCTTCAGGGATCCCGGGTTGTAGGTGCCATTCCCACTACAACTGACCCACAGGACCATGGGTTGCAGGAGCCAGCACCAGGAAAGGCTACTTGGCTCTCCCCATCCTCCCTCCTCAGGGACACTGAATTGAGATGCTTACAGAGCATGGGACTGGGAGCTCCCCTCTGCAACAGGTGCGGTGCATTGCGGGCGGAGGGCTCCCCCACCACAGCGGCAAACATCACGCACGGATCCCTGTACGTGTCCCCCTCGCCAGCGCCACATTTCCCCTGGGGTCGCCATTACTCTAGTCTCTGGCTTCGACCTGTTTTCAGTGCGGTTCTGCCCCCTCTGTCCGCCCGCCCCTTGGTGATGTCACTTTCTGCCGGAACGCCTCCCGGCCGCTTCCCAGAAGAGGCGGTCCTACTATTTTCGGCGCTTTTCGCGAGATCTTACAGCGTGCCCTCTCTGCAGCCCTCCCACTCCTCCACACATGCAGCTTACACCGCCGGCTTTTCTCTTACAGTGGCCGTGGCATAAAAGCACGTCCTACACCAGGCAGCGCTTCGCATCTCCAGCGCTTCTCATCTCTGCACAGGGGGGCACCGGACCACTCTCAAGGCTGCACTTGGAGATTGGACCTTAGAGCTTGGTTAAGGAGCTCAGCAGATCCTGCTCTGCTGCAGCTCATTCTCTTGTCCTTTCATCTTATCCCTGTCTCAGTATATCTCAGTGCCCCATAGTGCGGCTTTATTTTTTTGCACACACTGTCCATATAATCATGCAGAGCTCAAAGACCACAAAGAAGGCACCTAAGGCTGCCTTCACATTTGCGTATGTGAACGCAGCTTATGCTGCTTTCCCATACGCAGTCAAACGCATGCGCACTGCGTTCCTATGTTTAACATAGGAACGCATAGTGCTTGCGTTTGCAGCGTTCGGGTGCGGATGCGGACGATATCTGCTCCTTCCGGTGTCCAGCGTCCGCAGCATGTTGGATTTTTTTGTGCGCTCGGGGACCTTGGAAAATCGGCAAGCGTCCCCAAGCGCACAAAAAATGCATTGGCTTCAATGGGTCCGCAGTGTTCTGCGCTTGACAGCGCAGGAGAACGCTGCAGACCCATTGAAAAATCTCCCGGTGGCCGGCGGTGATGTCACAGGAGATCACCGACAGCCACCGGGAGATCAGCTCAGCCTCCGCTGATCTCTTCTTCCCCGCCGCCGATAATCTGCTAGCGATGTCGGCGGGGAGAAACAGCTGATCTGACAGCTGTTTGAATCTTCCCGCACCGACATCTCCCTCGGTGTCGGCGCGGGAAGATTCAAACAGCTGTCAAATCAGCTGTTTCTCCCCGCCGACATGTCCCAGAGCTTACCGGCGGCCGGGAGGCGGAGACTCCGGCGCTGATCTCCGCCCCCGGACACCGCTGATTGGCTGCCAGGCTGCACAGTGATGTGTCCGCAGGCGGACATTCTCCGCTGCGGACACATCAAAATGGCCCTGCTTTACACTGAGTTTGTGTCTGCATGCGATCAGCATGCAGACACAAACGCTAATGTGAAGCCAGACCTACACGGTCTCGTATGCCTCTTGCATTAAATGTCGTTCTTAGCTGCCAAGCGGACATGCTGCTCCACACTCCCAGACTTGCACCATCCTGCACCCCTAACCCACCTGATTGGGCCATGTTCCTAACACAATCCATGGACATGCTCTCTACTACCCTTGTCCAGGCCCTGCAGAGTCGTCCCACGCTCTGTACCTCTGGCCAGCCAGCGTCCTATTTGGACAATCCGGCACACGAGAGCACGCCAGATGGGGGCAGACAATGAGATAGACAACAATCCGTGGCTGGGACAGCGCGAAAGAGACATCATAGAAGCGCTTCTCCTGCATCCTCGCAGGGTTCCCATGCTCCCTTGTCAGGGATTTGGACCTGCTTCACCCCCGTCTTACGCATTTCACGACCTGGACGCAGATCCTTACCCGGACGTATCTTTTGACCTAGATACTCCTGACACGCAGGCCATGGTCGAAGACTTGATCATGGCTATCAACTAGAGACTTAAGGTCGATGACCCCCCCCCCCCATGTAAGGCACCCGACCATGCAGTGTTCCAGGATATCTTAAAAAGCATAGGAACCGTCCAGATATAAATTTGGAAATCGCAAAGCCATCGATGCTCGCTATCCTTTTTCACCTGCCTTAGGCCAGGACTGGGCGGACTCCCCTCAAGTCAATCCCCCAGTTTCCCGTTTAGCCGCAAGGACCTTACTTTCTCTGCCCGATGGGTCCTCTATTAAGGGCTCAACCAACAGGCAGGTTGAACAACTGGCTTGCTCGGTTTTCGAGGTGACTGGTTCGTCCCTCTCCCCTTCCTTTGCTTCCATGTGGGTTGCTAAGGTGATCATGACCTGCCACAGATACCCTACATTCCTCCCTGCGGAATAGCAGCCTTCCTCCTGAGTTGACGGACCTGGCGGCCCATATTTCAGTAGCCGGAGAATACCTTTATTCATGCATCCCTGGAGTCAGCTAATTGCGCAGCCTCGAATGCCATTACCATTCGCAGGGCGCTCTGGCTCCGAGAGTAGAGAGCAGATTCCACTACAAAGAAATCCCTGACTAGTCTTCCTTACCTCAGCGGCCGATTCTTTGGTGAGTGGCTAGATAAACTAACTTCAGACCCCACCCGAGTGAAGAGTACCTCCCTTCCCCAACATAAGCCGAGACGCCCTTTTGTTCGTCAGCAGACGTGTTCTTGATCCTTTCGGAACTCGTTTGGCTGGGCGACCTCCCGCCCATCCCATTGTACGAACCACTCCCCACGCAGGTACAGGAGCGTTCAGTCTGCAACCCTTGGCAAAAATTATGGAATCAACTGGCTCAGAGGATGTTTATTCAGTTATTTAATGTTCTAGAAAAAAAGCAGATCACAGACATGGCACAAAACTAAAGTCATTTCAAATGACAACTTTATGGCTTTAAGAAACACTAAAAGAAATCAAGATTAAAAAATGTGGTAGTAAGGGTAATTTTTTGTAGACACCGCAGAGGGAAAAAATTATGGAATCACTCAATTCTGAGGAAAAAATTATAGAATCATGAAAAACAAACACACAAAAGAACACTCCAATACATCACTAGTATTTTGTTGCACCACCTCTGGCTTTTATAACAGCTGCAGTCTCTGAGGCATGGACTTAATGAGTGACAAACAGAATTTATCATCAATCTGGCTCCAAGTTTCTCTGATTTCTGTTGCCAGATCAGCTTTGCAGGTTGGTGTATTGTCATGGACCATTTTCTTCCAACTTCCACCAAAGATTTTCAATTGGATTGAGATCTGGACTATTTGCAGGCCATGGCATTGACCTTATGTGTCTTCTTTCAAGGAATGTTTGCACAGTTTTTGCTCTATGGCAGGATGCATTATCATCTTGAAAAATGATTTCATCATCCCCAAACATCCTTCCAATTGATGGGATAAGAAAACTGTCCAAAATATCAATTTAAACTTGGGTATTTATTGAAGATGTAATGGCTGCCATCTCCCAAGTGCCTTTTACCTGACATGCGGCCCCATATCATCAATAACTGTGGAAATTTGTATGTTCTCTTCCTGCAGTCATCTTTATAAATCTCATTGGAACGGCACCAAACAAAAGTTCCACCATCATCACCTTGCCCAATGCAGATTCTCGATTCATCACTGAATATGGCTTTCATTCAGTCATCCACAGTCCACAATTTCTCCTTAGCCCATGGTAACCTTTTTTTTTTACTGTTTTGGTGTTAATGATGGCTTTTGTTTAGCTTTTCTGTATGTAAATCCCATTTCCTTTGGGTGGTTTCTTACAGTTCGATCATAGACATTGACTCCAGTTTCCTCCTATTCATTCCTCATTTGTTTTGTTGTGCATTTCCTGTTTTGAAGACATATTGCTTTAAGTTTCCGGTCTTGACGCTTTGATGTCTTCCTTGGTCTACCAGTATGTTTGCCTTTAACAACCTTCCCATGTTGTTTGTATTTGGACCAGATTTTAGACACAGCTGAATGTGAACAACCAACATCTTTTGCAACATTGCGTGATGATTTACCCTCTTTTAAGAGTTTGATAATCCTCTCCTTTGTTTTAATTGACATCTCTCGTGTTGGAGCCATGATTCATGTCAGTCCACTTGGTGCAACAGCTCTCCAAGGTGTGGTCACTCCTTTTTAGATGCAGACTAACGAGCAGTTCTAATTTGATGCAGGTGTTAGTTTTGAAAATGAAAATTTACAGGTTGATCCCATAATTTTTTCCCTCTGCTTGGTCTGAAAAAATGTACCCTTACTGACTACCACATTTTGTATCTTGATTTCTTTTATGTTTCTTAAAGCCATAAAGTTGCCATTTGAAATGACTTTAGTTTTGTGCCATGTGTGTGATCTGCTTTTTTTTTTCTACAACATTAAACTGAATGAACATCCTCCGAGCCAGGTGATACCATAATTTTTGCCAGGGGTTGTACACACAAATCGAACACGACCTGGCAGTCCCGAACAAAACAGTCCAGACCTAAGGAATCCTGATCCCATAGGTTCTCTTCATCCTAAATCGCCCTCATTCACAGAAGACACCACCTTAGTAGGCAGCCGTTTGTCCTTCTTTGGTCGTGTCTGGCTCTCCGTCACAGAAGACAGGTGGGTCAAGGAACTGGTGTCTTCCGGCTACAACATAGTTTGTTTGCTGCCTGCTGAATCGTTTTTTCCCCTCCGCACGGTCTCCATCAAAGGCTCGCGCTTTTTTCAAGGCCATCGACTCCCTCCTACAGGCGGGAGTCATCATCTTCGTTTCGGAGGGTGAATGCTTCAGAGGTTTTTATTCGAACCTCTTTGTAGTTCCCAAGAAGTATAGCTCTCTCTGTCCCATCTTGGATCCGAAGCACTTGAACAAATTTGTTCGTCTTCACCACTTCCGCATGGAGTCCCTCCGTTCCATCATTTCATCAATGGGGGAGAGAGATTTCCTGGCATCGATAGATATTCGAGATGCGTACCTTCACATCAAGATATCCCAGGCGCACCAGCAGTACCTGCGTTTCGTGATTCACGAGGACTGTTTCCAATTTGTCGCATTACCCTTTGGGCTCTCCACGGCCCCCAGGGTTTTCGCCAAAGTCATGGCGGCCATCATAATGATTCTTCATTCCCGGATAGTAACTGGCCTATCCTATCTAGGTGACCTCCTGATCAAAGCCCCTTCCTTCGCGGACTGAGAAGAAAGCGTTCAAATTACCATAGACACGCTCTTTTTTCTGGGGTGGTTGATCAATCTGCCCAAATCCTCTCCAGTTCCGGATCAGACTATCACCTTCCTGGGGATGGTTTTCAATACCTCCCACGGGTTGGTTCTTCTTTCTCTAGACAAATCCGGGACTCTGCGTCAGGGTGTCAATGTTCTTCTTTGCTCTTCATCTTACTCCATCCGTTTCAGGATGAGTCCTAGGCAGGTTGGTTGCAGCAATGGAGGCGCTTCTTTTTGCCCAGCTGCACCCCAGGCCCCTGCAGATGGCTTTTCTTACAGCCTGGAACAGAAGCCCGTTCACCCTCAACCGGATCTCTCGGCTATCCCCCAAAGTCAAGCAGAACCTTCGTTAGTGGCTGCGACCAGTTTCCCTTTCGCAAGGAAGGTCCTTCCTCCCTGCTCTCTGGGCAGTGCTCACCACCAACGCCAGCCTGATAAGCTGGTGTTCAGTCTACCGCCACCATATGGCTTAGAGGCGATGGTCCCACCGGAGTCCTCTCTGCCCATCAACCTTCTGGAGATTCGAGCCAAATTTTTGGCTCTGCGAACCTTCCAACATTTTCTGGCAGGCCGCCACATTTGTGTCCAGTCGGACAATGCCACAGCTGTGGCATACGTCAATCACCTGGGAAAGACCCGCCGCAGGCAGGCGATGCACGAGGTGGAGTCCGTTCTCCCCTGGGCCGAATCAACCCAGTCTGTGCTCTCTGCAGTGCACATTAAAGGCATCGATAATTGGGCAGCGGATTTCCTCAGCCGTCCAGGGCATTGTATGAGGGGAATGGGCCATACATCCGGAGGTTTTCCAGCAGATATGTCATCTTTGGGGGACTCCGAACGTGAATCTCATGGCGTTGCGACTGAACGCCAAGGTGCCCACATTCATGGCTCGATCGCACGACCTGCTGTCTGTAGGAGCGGACGCACGAGTCCAGCTGTGGACTCAGTTTCGTCTACCTTACATCTTTCCCCCTCTGCTGACGGTGGTGAGGAAAATCAAGACTGAAGGTGTCCCAGTGATTCTGGTGACACCAGATTGGCCCAGGTGCGCCTGGTACGCCGATCTGGTGCGGCTCCTTGCCGACACGCCCTCGCGTCTTCCAGACTGTGCAATTTGCTAACTCAGGGACCAATATGCCACTAGCACTCGACGGCCCTGAATTTGATGGCGTGGCTGTTGAGACGTGGGTGTTAACCCAGGTCGGTTTCTTCTCCGCAGTGATCAATACGATGCTCAGAGCTTGGAAGCCCACCTCTGCTCACATTTACTACCGCACATAGAAGACCTTCTCTTGGTGCAAGGCTCTGGACCATTCAACCCTTGTGTTTTCTCTCCCTGTAGCTACAAGACCTCAAGTCAAGACCTTCATTCAGAGTGTCTCCAGTCTGGCTTCCCCCTACCAGCATGGGACCTAAATCTGGTCTTGGATGTTCTTCAGAAACCTCCCTTCGAGCCTCTGAGGAAGGCTCACTTTTTTTCCTGTTCTGGAAAGTTGCTTTTCTCGTGGCAATAACCTCTATATGTCGTGTCTCGGTGCTGACAGCGTTTTCTTGCAGAGCACCTTTTCTTGTTTTCCATCAAGATAAGTTTGTGCTTTGCCCGGTACTGTCGTTTTTCCCAAAGGTGGTTTCTTCCTTCCACCTGAATGAGATCTCTCTCCCCTGCTTATGCCCGCGTCGGTGCACCGTGTTAAGGGGCTCTGCAGACACTGGATCCTGGTCAGAGCTCATAGATTCTATGTATCTAGGACAGCACCCTTCCGGAAGTCTGATTCTTTGTTCACCCTTCTGGAGGGTCACAGGTAGGGCATGGTAGCGTCCAAGGCCACATAGGCTTCCTGAATGGTCGACTTAATCCATCTGGCTAATCGACTAAGGAACATGCCCATCCCAGTTGGATTAAAGAAAAAGGTTTGTTACCGTGTTAGCCAGTTGAGAAAATGTTGATTGCTCTCAGTGTGAGAAACAAGATAAAAATCTTGTGGTTGTGATACCTTTTAATGGCTAACAAAAATAAAATGTTATAAGGCGAGCTTTCGAGACGACTTGGGTCTCGTCATCAGGCATGGTATGACAAGATATTGAATGAAACTCAAAATATATGCATGCACAACTAAAATGATTGGACATTTGACTGAATAAACATTACCGGGACTGGACATTTGGAAAAAAAAACAAGCTGCTTATAACATCATTTTGTTTTATTTTTGTTAGCCATTAAAAGGTATCATAACCACAAGATTTTTTATCTTTCTCACACTGAGAGCAATCAACAGTTGGATTAAAGGCGCACTCGACACGTGCAGTGGGAACATCCTGGGCCGTTCGACGCCAGGCATCCGCCGAGCAAGTATGCAAGGCGGCCACCTGGTCTAGCACTACAGTGTCCATACTCCGTCATCGGCAGATGCTAGTCTTGGTAGGTTTTTCTTGCAGGCGGCGATGGCTCATCTTTAGAATAGTATGTCTTGCAAAAGGCGATATATATATATTTTTTTTCTATTTCTTCCTCCCCACCCAGAGGGACTGCTTTAGGACATCCTGTGTCCCCAATGAGGCGATTGAGAAAAGGGGATATTTGTGTGTATATTCACCATAATATCCTTTTCTCTGAGCCTCTAATTGAGGGTGAAAGCACCCTCCCTGTTGCCGTCCAGGCCGTATGCTCTCCTTGTAGTTGTTTAAGTTCTCCTATGGTTGCCTTCTGACAGGCCTATATTCTCTCTTTCCTACTGCTTTGGTCACTGAACTGGTTCGGCTTGTGCCAGCCAGGGGGTGTATACTGCAGGGAAGGAGTTATTCTGTCTTTTTCGTATTCCATTTAGTGTCGGCCTCCTAGTGACTGCAGCATAATATCCATGGTCCTGTGTCCCCCAATTAGAGGCTCAGAGAAAAGGATTTTACGGCAAGTACACACAAAAATCCCCTTTTTTTCACTTTGTGTAAGATTGGTGTGTCGTATGTGCCTTTTTGAAACAGCAAAAAATGACGACAAGTACATTACAAGACATAAAATTGACAGTGTTTTTCATAGGTCTTCGTTAAGTTTTTCTAAAGTAATTTATACTCTCATTCTAATTGGAGATGTGAGGTTCATTGCTGCACAAAGCTTGTGCTCAGGTGTAGTGCGGGAAGAAAGCTGCCATGTTCTCTAATTATAGACATTTCCTTTAACACATTTCCCTATTTTGAGGATACTGGATTGCAGATGTGGAATAGAATAGAATTCTCCTGACATTTAGTTGAAAAGTATGGAAACCAAGATTTTATGTTTTTCTGCTTTCAGCAAAGCAAAAGCTGGAGGACAGACTGGCAGCAGCTGCTCGGGAGAAACTGGCACAGGCATCCAAGGAATCAAAGGAGAAACAACTGCAAGCCGAGCGCAAAAGGAAAGCTACTCTGTTCCTCCAGACACTAAAGAATCCGCTGGACATGGAGATGGGAAGGATGGAGGAGAACTATAATTCCGAGGTTAGTGCATTTCATTATTTGTGAAAGATCTAGAATTCCATAAAGTAGGAGCAGTTCAGTGATCCTTTCTGCTGAACCTCAATAGTGTGGGAAGCCATGGCTTCTATAAATAGCTGTAAATTGGCTGCTGACTGCTCACTTCATTAATTAGATTGAAGTTCTGTAGAAAGGAATAATGTTAGTTACAACATTTCTGAAAATTATTTTTTTTCAGTTTTTTAATGTCATTTATTTGCATACAGTGCAGCAGAATATGACCGCAACAAAAAAATAAATAAGTGGAGACTGCATGTCAGAAAGATGTCAATAGACTAATACAGATACTATCTACATCTACTAATGATGATAATTTGATAACTTACTCTTTAGTCTTTGTATTAACAGCAACATCGGACTAGAATTTCAGGGCCTAAAGTATGGGCTGCATACATTACAGAGCCATAAATAAGATTTTTTTTTTTCTTTCTCCCGTTCGTATAGGGGTATTGTGACTGGCATATATGTGTACTATTTTATGGATTTAGATGCAGTAAAGACCATAATGGTGCAAGATGGGTTCATGCCCAGGTATGGGTTAGATGAAATTAACGGCAATATGTGCTCACCTTTTGTACTTGTGAGAAGCCACAACTTCTATACGGACATACAATAATAATAATCCTCGGCAGAGCAGTCCCTTAAAGTGTCAGACTAATTCCATAGTGTTCAGATAAGAAAAATGGATTTAATCCATACTGCCACAGGTATCCTCAGCACACAAAACAATGATCCATATATTAAAATGAAGTGATTTTATTTATTATGCGTTTCAGAGCGTGCAGCTCCTTCCTCAGATACAAAATCACCGATGCGCATCCATTGTATGGATTTATAAATGGTCTAAAAATCCTAGAATTTCATAGTGTGAGAGCAGGGACAGTCAGTTAGTCAGGTCCTGTCTGTAATACACAGCCATTACCTGAGGAGTATGGGTCAGCTCACCTCAGGAGCCCGCTCTATACACTCACTTCCGACTTGAGTCATACATGTACGGAGGATTCGGAAAGGGCGTTGGAAAGCTGTAGGCAATGATCTTGTGGGGGTGCGGTCGTTTCCGACATCGTTTTGACCTCGTTGGTGAGATGTCACATATCTAGATTTCGTGGACGATGCACCAACGATGTTGTAAGCAGGTATCATTTGCACAACCCCGCGAATGATACCTGCTCATTGCTGTGAATGGGTGAAGTTGTAAACAACATCGTTATCGCGGTGTCACACACAATGATACGGCACATGGATAGAGTTGATATCTTCAGGTTTTACATGTTCATAAACCTGTCAACTCCGATCCAACGATTTATCGCTGTCGTATCGTGCTGTTACACTCGCCGATGCACTTACGATGTCGTTTCAACGTCGTTCAAACCGTGATTTTTAAGCAATGTCGTTCACGATGTTGTGCTGTGTAACGGTACCTTAAGACCTGCATTGAATGTAAATTCCAAATGGCACTAAAGAATTCATCTCAGTCCTCAATAAAAATCTATACTTTTTTGGCAGGCATTAAAATAATGTAGCAATCATCCAAGTGCTCCTTCAGATAATACTGTCCATGCCAATGTGTATTTATATCCAGTTTATAACTTTTCCTCTTATTGTTGCCATTTATATTCATAGCTAACAAAGCTTATGCGGTTTATCTACAGAGGAGTATTAGAGTGTTATTTATTTATTTTTTTTTTTTTTTATTTGTTTTGGGGATACTTAAAAACAAAATTATTTTTGTGGTGTTTCATTAAACATTTTGCACAGTTTGACCTTTACCTGCGGGATCTGAATTCCTTTTACATGTGTCAGATATCCGGTTATACAATACAGCTGGCACCCACCTCTAACGTCTGCTGCTGGCACCAAGTTCTGGCCAGCACTGTTAACAACTTTAAAGTGACCCTATAGTGTTTAGGGTCACTTTAAGTGCTGCTGTACACCTCTGGCAGTAGCATTTAAATGGAACATGTGCTGGTGCCTGCACGCACCGTTTCGTATTGGTCACCCACCACCGCCATTGCCTGTTTGTTTCATCAGAAGAGGTGGAGATACCTGCATAACCAGTACACTCCTATTGTCAGAGCAGAGTTAGTACTTTGCTCTCGCAACATTACCTGGAGCACAATGCACAGGAGCCCCCACCAATGACATCTGCTCCGGGGAGATAGATCACATGAGGGAAGAGTGACATTAAATTCATCTACTGGAGGCCAACAGTGAATTGCAAAGTACAGCAGAACTGCAGAGTGTAGGGCCTGCCCTGATGCACTTGAGAATAAAACTTTCCAAAAAGAGAAATGGATTTCTCCCTAATGTACAAACGAAATTCCACTTATAAGGTAGTAATGTAATGAGCGTAAATGGGCCTTGACACTCACACCTCTAGTTAGGGATCTGATATTCTGTTGACAGATCCTTTAAGTCCGAAGCAAAATGCTAACACATTCACTATTATAGCCTTTGGTTTTCCGCTCAAGTAAAATTCAATAACATATTGTAGTTCTTTGCTGGAAACAAGTTCTGAAGGTCTGGATTATCAGAAAGACTAAAGAATTTGAATGTTATTACTGAGCACCAACTTAAAGAAGCACTCCCATAAATTTTGCCTCTGCATTAATCTAGTCACCTACCACCTCCATCTGCAGGTTACAGCACCGTTCTGCTCCTCACTGACATCTGCAGACTCTCCAGGTCATGCTGCTACCCAGCGTGCTACCAGGGCCACTGGAATAGCCTGGTAAAGCGCCTGGACATGACGCTTATTATAAATGCGCCATTTTCAGGGGTGGCTGCGGGTTGTTATTCTGTATGGGGCCTCACCTCGCTGAGCCCATGCTTTTTTTTTTGTTTGTTTTTTTGTTTTTTGCCAGCCAAGGGAAAATTAGGCAGCTTGCAAATTTCTGCTTTCATTGGGCTGGACTTAAAAATGCTGCGAGGCCCCTATGGTTTTTTAAATTATTTAATACCCTATGAAGACTAATGTGTATGGCAACCAAGCAGAATCGCTGTCCAGATTGAGGAAATCCAGTCTGACTACAACAGCCAATCACAGATGATCTCTGAGTTTGAGATTCTGTGATTGGCTGTTTGTCTGACAGTGCAGTGAATATGCAAGTAGCTTAATAGGTGGCCTCAATGTAGCAGAAGGAGACTGGTAAACCCAATCTACCTATTCTGTCTAGCTACTCTTTTATCTCTTGATACAGCATGAGATATACCATGTTAAAAACGCATTGCACACTGACCTCACTCGCAACACAGTCACACCACACTCATTGTTCTCGCACCACACTCGCATGACTGTCGTGCATCAAAAATGCTCAGATTTTCGCGCATTCAAGTGTGGTTTCACCCTAAAAGACTTCAGGCTCTCACACACAGTGAGTGATGACATCACAGAGAGTAGCAGAATGATGCTGGATCCTAGAGAAGACTGCAATAAGTGATTGTATCAAACCAACACACACTGCATTATATGAACATATACACACATCTATTAAAACAAAAAATCTTTGAGAGGGCTTTTTAATAGACTATTAAACATTCTGCAGGAAGACCTGTCCTCATACTTGTGAGAGTTCTCTTCAGTTTTAAGAGGATGGGCCCTTTAGTAGTCAGCATTTATATTGAAGTGCTGATTACATGTGTTCATATTTTGCCCAATACTCAGATGTTTTTTTTTTCCTCTTTGAGTTATAGAACTGTCACTGCTGTTGATATTAAACCCTTTGTACTGCTTCACTGTGCACACAGCAGAGACCTTTATGTTTATTATGGCTATTAGGCTGTATTAGGAAATGTCAAGCATATGCAGTAAATAGATTAAAAGCATGCACATTTATGGAAATCTGAGTGCATGCTCATTCCATTTAATTAATCTCTGCTAATAATGTTCATGATTTCATTAGCACCAATCAAAGCCGAAGCCCAAACACCTCTAGACCCAGCAGTCTGAGCGGGATAATGATGTATTCTAATTGCCAAATGAAATTATCTTATCCTTACTGGCTGAACATGTTTCAAGAACCAGATATCTTGAGTACTAAGGGGTTATTGTCAAAATGCTTTACACAAACTTCTTCTAAAAGAAATATATATATTATTTTTCATTTGCAGTGTTATGTTATAAACATCACATGCACATTTTATAAGAGAATACAAATCTCATCTCCATGGTAACAGACTACAAAGTCACTCTGTAGTCTGGTTCTGCATTGTGCCGCTTTCCCAGATTCAGGCATCACTGGCCAAGTAAACTCTAGTGCACAGATAGTCCGTGGGAACATGACCGCCTTATAGGCACATGTTAAGGTGTCAAGACCCACAGACAGTCTGTTCTTTCCGAATCCGTATTCAGAATGTAATACATGGATGTGCAAGTACCTTATTATTCATGCTTTTAAGTTGGAGAAAATTATTGCCCCAAAGATATTCATATGCTTTAGCTGATGCCTTCTTCAGACGTTATGTAGCAAGACCTCTAAATAGACTGATGGCATTTTAACCCCTTCATGACCAAAGATGTAATAGTACGTCCTTGGTCGTGTCCCACCCCCTGATGCAAGCTAATGCTGTGAGCTCGCATTCTCTCCCCAACATCTTAGCTGATGTCATCAGCGGAGATATGTAGCTAACTCCACTGATTATGCGACCTTCATGCATTACCTGGACAGCCCGGGGTCCTATAATGACCCCGGAAGCTGCCCTGAATCACTTCCTGCCTATGATTTCCCAGTGACAACGGCAGGCAGTGAGTGATAATTTTCCCTATGTGGAGCACTTTATGCCATCTTGTGGGCAAAGTAACATATTTAAATTTTTTTTTTATTATTTATTTATGAAAAAAAAATAAAAAATAGTTCAAATCAACCCCATTAAAGATGAAACAATTTAAAAAATATACACATTTGGTATCAGCGCATTCAGAAATGCTTGATATATCAAAATAAAAATTCAATCAGATCTGTATACTACGTAACAGAAAAAAGTCCAAATACCAAAATTACATGTGTTGTTGTTTTTTTCTTTTGTTTTTTTTTGCTTGCTGCAGCATTGCAGTAAAATGCAATAGGCAATCAAAACATTGCATCTACCCAAAAATGGTATCATTAGATACGTTAACTCAAGCCGCAAAGAATAAGCCATCACACAGCCCCAGATCCCAAAAAATGGGGACGCTACGGGTCTTGGAAATTGGCGCAAAGGAGCAACCTTTTCTTTATGAATTTCTAAATTTGTTTTCATCACTTAGCTGACAGTAAAAGTATACATGTTTGGAATCTATGAACTCGTACCGACCCGAGGCATCACACTGACATGTCAGTTTTACCATATAGTGAACATGGTGAATAAAATACCCAAAAACAAATGTGTAATTGCATATTTTTTTTGCAATTTCACTGCACTTGACATTTTTTTTCCATTTTCCTTTACATAATATGGTAAAACAAATAATTTGTCAGAAGTACAACTTGTCCCCCGAAAAACAAGCCCTCATGTCTATATTGACGGTAAAATAAAGTTATGGCTCTTAGAACAAGGGGAGGGAAAAACTGAAAATTGCTTGGTGAAAAGGGATAAAGTGTGCAATATGGCCTGATGAAGGCTGTATCCATTATTAAGACCATACCTGTGATGTTTTTAATTTAGTTTTTGCTTCCTGTTTGGTGAAAAAAAAAAAGGAAAAAACCAATCTGTTTGATTCGATGTGCTAATTGGGCTACTTGGCGAGAAGCGTTCTGCCCCGTGATTTAGTGAATGTGCAGGCCTTCCCCTCCGGTGGCTGACAGCCCTCTCTCCCCTGGATGAGCGTTGCCTATGTGGTCTAAACTCTGGTGGGCGAGCACAGCTGACTTTTAATGTCGCTCACTACACCTAGAAGGTGATTTTCTGTTATGGAGACTCTCCCTTTGAAGTTGTCTACCCTGCAGTGTCTTCCTCTGCTTTTAGATTGTTTAAATATATTTAATTGTTCCTGCTGACTCATTCTTGATTTCTTGTCCTTTATTCTTCTGTCGTCTTCCAGAACATCAACTCCGCGTCCATGATCTTTTCTTCTTCCTAATTACTTTAGCTTACTTGAATACAAGCACTGCTGAATACTTTGTGACTGCAGTCTTTTATTCAGCTGAGAGGAAGCGTCGTGCTGTTTGTGTTGTGCAATTTGCTCATCAATTAGCTCCTGGCAAGAAAAAGAACTTTGTACAATCGTAGCATATTTTATTTCTCAATTTGTGACCTTGGAAAATGTGATTCTTTTTAAAAAAATAAATAAAAATAAGGCTGTTGTGGGGGTCACTGCTGTTGAGTTATCTTGGGTACTCCCATTATGCTTGAATTGACAGTATTGCTGTACAATTTTTTTAAAGGGGGCTTCCCTAATATATTTTATTATTATTTTACAGGTTTGCTCTTTAAAAAAGTAACAAATTAAGCTTAAAGTAGTTGTCCACTACTAGGTCAACCCCTTCCTGAACCCACGTGTTTTCCCCGGTTGACACAATAGAGCCTGTTCTCGCCTCCCTTGCTGCCACCGTTCCAGCGCTGTCAGCATTTCCAGTTCTGGACACACGTACCATCACACAGGCCCTGCGTCTGATCACATCCGACTTCTGTCTCTCCACCTCCGACCAAATAAGTTATGAACAGGAACAGAGCGGCAGCGTCACTTCCTGTTGATTGTCTGCTTGGTCCGAAGGCAGAGATACTTAAGCCGGCTGTGATTGTGACATCACGCGAGCCCCATGCCCAATGTCATGTGAGTGCTGGAACGGCGGCAGCACAAGAGGTGAGTACAGGGTCTTTTATTTTGACGGGGGAAAACAAGTGGCTTCAGAGGGGTTGTTCTAGAATTGGCCAAACCTTTTAACCTCCTCCTGCCCCTCTGTCACTGTCTCTCTGCTGCCCTCAGACTCATGTTATGTGGCTGCAGCGTTGCTGTCGCTAATACAACACTACACCAGTGCAGCCAATCACTGGACTATGCAGTCTTATGTTCTACATCAACACTGAGCACAGGGTCACAGACCCTGCTTCCATGGATCAAACCCATTGAAGGTAGAAACCTTAAAATTAAAAGCAGACATTTTGTGTCCACAGCCAGTTCCTTAACTCGGATCTGTTTTCAGTGATCTTCATATGTAAACTCCCTCCTGTTTCTGTATCATTCATCATAATGCACCTCTAATTTAAAAGTTTTGTGGCTGTTTTCTGAATCCTGTGAAGAAATGTACTTTACCAAACAAATCCCTAATGAGTAACATTTCCAAAGGTTTTGAGATGCATAATAAAATATTTAAATATTTATAAACTACAACAATAAAACAAGACATAAATCTTGAGTTTCCTCTCTGCCAGAACAAAAACCTGTTCACATTAGCTTTTAGTGTAGACTATAACAGGTTTACAATAATTAGCTTGGTTTTGGCAAGTATGTAAGCTCATAAAGAGTTTCCGTGTCCTCGTCTGCCTCATCACAATCATTGATACAAAAGCAATTAGAAACGCCTGCGACAACCCTCTAAAACATACTCTGCCTACTATTGATTTTGTGTATGCAGCCTGAAAAAGAACTGATGGATGAGGAGGGAAGCCAGCCAATTCTTACGGGAAAAGCAACTTAAAACCCTGTTTTAACTGTTTTGACTTTGAGGTCCCAATGTTTATGCAGTCAGATGTATTCACCTACTGTATATTGTTTTTAAATTGCTGTCATGGTTTTATAGATCTGTGTTCCTGTTGGCGACATGGTTTTAAATTGTTACGAAAAGTGACCTGAAGATATTTTCACTTTAATTCCTGCAATTTCTCTTATTCAGCTTCTTTAGGAAGATTGATTTGTTTTTAGTTTTCTGTTTTAACAAAACCTTTGAAGAACTATAGAACCTTGTTTTGTAAGGATCTGTTAGTAGCTGCAGACTGCAGGAGAACAGAAACTGAAGACAGGATTGCAGCTTTTATTACTGTGTTCTGTGTATAATATGCCCTGTTTCACAGAACAATATGTCAGTGCTCATCTTAAAGGCGTTGTCCATTACTCAGACAGTCCTCTTTAAAATAATAAAACATACACTCTTCTCCAGTGCTGGCGCTGTTCCATCGGTGTCAGCATTCACTCTCCGAGGATCGCATACAAGTGTGATGTCACACGATCCCCGTTGCCAAACACTGGCCACTTCACTCTCCTCGCCTTCGAACATATCGCACACATCCAGCGGGAAGGGAAATATCAGCAGCATTTTTAAATGGAGAAACATTTGGATTGAGTAGAGCTCCAAGTAGTGGACAACTTATTTAAGATCGTCACACACGTTCTGGACATTCAAAATCCTTCGTTACTAATAGAGAAGCCCATGTCTCTATAACAACTTTTTATTATTCTACGAAGGCTTTCTTCACAGTTTTGGAGTGAGTCCGTGGGAATTTTTAGCGTTCATCCAAGAGAGCATTTGTGACAGACATTGGTGTTGGGTGAAAGGACCTGGCCACAGGTGCTTGATCATTTTGGGGGCTTTGTTTGGGTCAGTCAAGCTCTTCCTTACCAAATATACGCAAATATGCCTTTACGGGCTTTGCACTATTATGCAAAACAATCAAAAAACATTATGCCTTCTCCATCAAACGTTTATAATGTGGTCTGCTTTCTCCTATTGGACAAAACCCAGCTCAACTATCAGACCGCCAAATGACAAAGCATGATCTGCTTCCTCTATTCCAGAGTCCAGTAGTGACCTCTTATATTCCCTTCCATATGATGCCTAGCATTGCATTTGGTTGTTTGATGCTTACAATGCAGTTGCTTGGCCATGCAGTCCCATGCCATGAAACATCCAGGGTAGTTTTTGCGCTGATATTTAACACCAGATGAGGTTTGGAGCTCTGCAGTTATGGAGTCGGCAGATTTTTGGTAACTTGTACACACTATGCCATCTCACGATATAACTTAACATAATCTCTACTTCATAACTGAGATACATGTATCAATATTAGCACTCCAGTTTTATGGTAAAATATTTAGGAGGGAAGACATTGCGTGAACTGACTTGTTACAATAGTGGCATCATATCACATTACCAAGCACATATTCAGTGAGCTCTTCACCCCACCACTGATTGACATCTTTCTGTCCATATGCAAAGTACACACAAACCTGGTAATCTGTGATGGGCTTCTACAGAGCTCTTGAAAATTATTTAAGCTGTGTTCACACACAGCACTTTTTTCAGTATTTCACCCGTGCAAAAAAGCCCTGTAAAAAAAACCGTGGTGCATTCACACACTACATTATTTTATGAGGCTACTTGTTCAGTGATGTCACAGAGGGGAGGAAAAATCCTGTTCCTCCTCCCCTCTGTGACATCTGTCACAGCCCCAATGTAAAAAAAGTGACAAATGTATTAAAAATAATAAAGATTTTTATACTTGCCCTCCGCCCAGTGTTCCGTAGTCGGGAGCCACAGGACCTGAGCAGCAGGACCTTGCGTGATGTCATCGATCGGGCTGTCATCGGGCGCTGTGATTGGCCGCTCGTGGTCATGTGATATGTACGTCATAGGACGTCACATATCACTTGACCGCGAGCGGGCCAATCAGCGGTCTAGCAAGGTCCTGCTGGTTGATACATGCTGCTGCTCCCGGCTCCAGAACACGTCGGAGGGTAAGTATAAAAATCTTTATTATTTTTAATACATTTGTCATTCTTCTACATTTGCTTTTGTAGTGTATAATACACTGAAAAACCAAATGGGCTGTGACAGATGTCACACAGGGCAGGAGGAACAGGATTCTTCCTCTCCTGTATGACATCACATCCTGCAGCGCCAGCGTAATCCCGCTGGAATTACGCATAGTCTGAACGGCGATGCATAATTCCAGCGGTTATGATGGCTCCTATGGGAGAGAGCACGCACTAAAAAGTGGAAAGAATTGACATGTTCATTCTTTTTACGTGCGCGCTTTCTACCATAAAAGCGCGACCGAAAATAGAACTGCGTGTGAACGGCAAGAGTGAAAGTCTATTTACTTTGCTGTCAAATGCAGACACAGGTGTGCTTTGGGGGGGAAAAGCGCGCGCAAAAAAGCACGAACAATACGCAGCGTGTGAACGGGGCCTAACTACTGGACAGCAGGTTTACTGATACTCTAGTGATTATCTCTTGCTGGTAAAAGTGATAGGCTGGCTTTACAGCACGTTTTTGGGGTTCGTGTGTATCAGTTTTGGAATGGATAGGCAGGGATCCATTTTTGCCTCTCATGTGTCCCTATGGGCACGGATTGGTCCCATATGGCCATCCATTTGTCAATTCAGTCAGGGATCCATTTGTGTCATGGTTTTTTCCTGTGCCCAGAATTGGAGACTGCTCCGAATTTGGGCGCAGCGAACAAAAACTGACAAATCCGATGCGGTCCGCATCACATAACATGGGGGGGGTCTCTATGGCGACGGATTCGGTAAAAAAAAGGATTGTTTCCTGGATCTGGTTTGCGGTACAGCGCATGCTCAGAGGCAAGGTACAGCTTCTCCCAGCCCTATTCCTGTTGAGGTCTCTCTCTCTCTGTCATTACCTTTAAGTCCTATGGCTGTAGTAATTGGTAATATTTTTGTATGATAAAAAAAAACGGATCTGTCAAAAAAAAAGGATTCGGGACCATATGTGCCATCAGTTTGCACAGATCCGTGCCTGTCTGTCTGGTCCTTCAAATTAAAGGATATACACAGACAGGCAAAAAATGTGGTGTGAAGGGGGCCTTGCATCGCTATCTCTTCATTATGCTGCTCTCAGATTAGGTGGCAAAAACCTTATGGCCGATTCCTTTTGACTACTTCTAGACTGCCCATAACCTATAGGCCATGTTCACACATTGAGTATTTGGTCAGTTTTTGTTACCTCAGTATTTGTGGCCAAAATCAGGAGTGGGACAATCAGAGGAAAAGAATAATAAAAACACATCACCACTTCCTTATTACCCACTCCTGGTTTTGGCTACAAGTACTGAGGTAAAAAACTGACCAAATACTCAACGTCTGCACTTGGACTTATAGGTCTGTGTGATCCACACTTGACTCTGCACTGATGTTCTAAAACGTCTATTCATTGTAAACCGCTTGTATAAGATTGTGCAGTTGTGGAGGCATTATCCTATGTCGCTAGACAACTTAGGCCCCACTGACAGCTAGACTTCCCAGAGAAAAAAAGTATATTAAAACCAAAGAGCAGCGTTGTTCTTATTGATTGGGTTCCTAATTGAATTCCTTTTGAGCCTCAGGCGCCTCAGATACTTTAGGTAACTCCACTTGTGCTAGTTTTGATACATTATCCTGGTTTCCAAAAATTGAACGCTCCCATAAAGATAATCTGTCCCCATATTTGGCATCTCTTCCACCCCCAGTCTTCTCCAGCACACATAAACCTTGCCCTACACAAGTATCAGTGACCCTCCAACACCTGCGCAGAAGCCTAGGAGGATAGAAGCGGGGACACGGAGGAGGAACGACAGGAGAATGAATGAGGCACAAAATTTCCTGTTGGGGACCTGACGTCGCATGAACAGAGCGACGCTGATGGCAGGCGGTTCATATGATGAAGTGAGGAGGCAGCTCTCTCTTCTGGGCAATGTCCTGCCCATGGTATGGAAGAGGTCATTTACATAAAGTGATAAAACATGATTTATCCACAACAAGGCATCTGATATTAGTATATGGTTATAGGATCCCGCGCTCACTTACACCTTCTTAGTCTGCTATAAATATGAGAGATATTTACGGTATTATCTAAAAAATATTTTATTCAATATAAAAATTTGTTAAGAACATAATGTATCATTAAAATGTATCAATAAGATTGTTAATTGCTGATATGCATATCAGCAATTGACAATCTTATTGATACATTTTAATGATACATTATGTTCTTAACAAATTTTTATATTGAATAAAATATTTTTTAGATAATACCGTAAATCTCTCATATTTATAGCAGAATAAGAAGGTGTAAGTGAGCGCGGGATCCTATAACCATATACTAATACCCACTACTATTGTTAGGGTGGTCAAAAAAACGCGGAACCCCCTAGTGGTCCCTTTAGCAGCACAACTTAAGGTATCAAAGGACTCAGAATAGATGCTTCCTAGCCAGCTCCAGTGTCTCCCCTACCTATTTCTACGAATTAAGGCATCTGATATGAGACATTCAGGTATCACACTTTTCAGTGTTCTATAACCTGTATGCCAATATTAATAGTTTAAATGTCTCAAATGTGGTAACAGAATCCCTTTAAATAGGGACACTTGGTGTAGAATTCGTTGGGTCTTATTCATGTCTCAAGCAAGTGTCCTTTTTTTGTTATGGCTATGATTTGCTCCATAGAATCATGAATAGTAGTGTTTGCCTGTCTAATTGTGTAATTTCATTAATTTTATTGCTTGGTTATCCAAGACTTCTGTTTTTATATCTTAAAACTATGGCACTTTTTCCTCCTGGAATAGCATGCTCTCTGTGGGGCCAACTATAACACTATTTTAGTAATATTAATAAAAAGAGAGAGACAATGAAACGCGACTGTGCGAGACCAGTCTCTGCATACTGTGATATGCTGACTAGCCGCTGGTCTTCTGACAAATAGAAAGACCCTCACACATGCCCATGAGACTGTCGAGCTCTGGTAAGGAGACCCTGCTGCCAGTCAATATAACACAGGACGTACTCGGAGCGTGAAATCGGCCTAAGGATGGACTTTATAATTAGATACATTTTCAGTTCTTCAGTTTTCAGCTTAGGCAGATGCCCGTGGTCACGCTGAGCCTTTACTTATTACCATAACATTTAATTCTGAACCTTTTTGTTAGCCATAAAGTCATCTTTTATAGTGTAACAGACACTTGAGTTCTGGTCTCTGGTCACATTCTTTTGCGGTAAATTAGGTAGATGTTGCTTTGATTATCCAGCTCATAGTCAGGAGTAAACTCCCACATGGAAGAATTAGGACTGAGGCTGTGCAAATGTCACACAGTGCAACCACCTGCAATTTTTTTTCCCATAACCACACATTTAATTAACTGTCCTGAATAAAAGTGCAGTTTCATCTTCCTCAATGTGTATATGAATCATAAGGTGGGGGTATTTGTCATCTTTTGTTTGACAGCAGTCATTCTGCAGCAGCCCTGTGCAGCTTCTCTACCGTGCAATCTTTTTACTGGTTCCTAATCTGGCAAGTTGACAGTGGTTTCACCTGCAAAACCAGGATGTTTGCGCAGTTTTGCAGATAAAACAGTGGTTTCCCTGCAAGATTAAAGGGGTTGTCCGAGTTCAGAAGGAAAGTGTGGAGTCACTGATTGCTGAATCATGCCTCTGTGATGATTCCCCATGTGGCAGGATACCCAAGTGACTGCTTGGATGCAATTAACTTACTTGGTGTCCAGAGTCTCCTCTGCTTCTCAGTGGTCTGGTGGTGGAGAGTCCAGTTGGCAAATTGGATCCATGTGACCGCTCACCCACACGGGCAATCAGGACGGAATCATGATTTGCATAGAATGATGGCAGACTTCCCTTCAGAGACTAGATAAACATCTTTTAAGTAATTTGTGCAGAGAAACCGTAAAGACAGCAGTGGAACAGGGCTGCTGCGAATAAAAGCCTCAGCATGAACTCTTGAAAAGCTTGGAAAAAAAAAAAAGAATCCTTACCTTTTCCTCATTAAATAATGCCTGTAAAGTACTGATGGCAATATAACGAAGAAGAATAAATAAATTAATCATCTGACATTTATTTTATATGCTGAGTCTTATTAGTTAGGTTTTGTAACCAAGTGCAACTAACCAGTCATCTCATTTATTGCTCCTCTGTAGGCGAGAACAACGTGCTCTTCTAAGGAACACTTTTTTTTTTTTTTTTTTTTCCCCTCTCTTGACCTCAAAACCATTCTTGTTCTATTGAATTGGAATTAAAACATTTGGAACCTTCTGGAACAATTTGTATTTTTGGCTATAATGTACTTTTATGATTAATTTTGTTAACAATTTAGGCCACTTTGCTTCTATAGTCTCTATGTAGCGCTGTATGTTGCTTCCTGCAGAATTGGCTGACATTGAGTCTTCAGTGAGCTTGTCTCCAGGGTTTGTCACCATTTTCAAAATCAAACTTTTTTTTCCTTTAATAATTCGGTACTGCATGCAAAATTATGTAACTTTGCAAATGATTAAATTAGAAAGGTTTATAAAGTAAAATAGAAAACTTAATAAGATAGGGGATGCATTACTTTTTCATGATCCCTATCATCTCCTTGCAGACACAACCCCATACTAAGCCTTCAATGTCCCCATATGCAGCCCCCAATATTCCCCTAGTAACCATATGCAGCCCCTATTATCCCCTTGCAGCCTTCAATATCCCCATATGCAGTCCCCATCAGGGCTGTGTCTGTATGTGTGCGTCTGTGTGTGTGCCTGTCTGTGTGTGTGCCTGTCTGTGTGTGTGCCTGTCTGTGTGTGTGTGTGCCTGTCTGTGTGTGTGTGCGCCTGTCTGTGTGTGTGTGCCTGTCTGTGTGTGTGTGCCTGTCTGTGTGTGTGTGCCTGTCTGTGTGTGTGTGCCTGTCTGTGTGTGTGTGCCTGTCTGTGTGTGTGTGCCTGTCTGTGTGTGTGTGCCTGTCTGTGTGTGTGTGCCTGTCTGTGTGTGTGTGCCTGTCTGTGTGTGTGTGCCTGTCTGTGTGTGTGTGCCTGTCTGTGTGTGTGTGCCTGTCTGTGTGTGTGTGCCTGTCTGTGTGTGCCTGTCTGTGTGTGTGTGCCTGTCTGTGTGTGTGTGCCTGTCTGTGTGTGTGTGCCTGTCTGTGTGTGTGGTGTGTGTGCCTGTCTGTGTGTGTGTGCCTGTCTGTGTGTGTGTGCCTGTCTGTGTGTGTGTGTGCCTGTCTGTGTGTGTGTGCGCCTGTCTGCGTGTGTGTGTGCGCGCCTGTCTGCGTGTGTGTGTGTGCGCGCCTGTCTGCGTGTGTGTGTGTGCGCCTGTCTGCGTGTGTGTGTGTGCGCCTGTCTGCGTGTGTGTGTGTGCGCCTGTCTGCGTGTGTGTGCGCCTGTCTGCGTGTGTGTGCGCCTGTCTGCGTGTGCCTGTCTGCGTGTGTGCATGTGCCTGTCTGCGTGTGTGCGTGTGCCTGTCTGCGCGTGTGCCTGTCTGCGTGTGTGTGTACGTGTGCCTGTCTGCGTGCGTGCGTGCCTGCCTGTGTGTGCGCGCGCGCCTGCCTGTGTGCGCGCGCGCGCCTGCCTGTGTGTGTGTGTGCGCGCGCCTGCCTGTGTGTGTGTGCGCGCGCGCCTGCCTGCCTGTGTGTGTGTGTGTGTGTGCGCGCGCCTGGCTGCGTGTGTGTGTGCGCCTGCCTGTGTGTGTGTGCGCCTGCCTGCCTGTGTGTGTGCGCCTGCCTGCCTGTGTGTGTGCACCTGCCTGCCTGTGTGTGTGCACCTGCCTGTGTGTCTGTGTGCGTGCCTGTCTGCGTTCTCTTATTTGTGCTCCGTTTGTATGTGCACAAATGCAGCTGCAAAAGTGATCTGTGTGTGCTACTTTTTTTTTTTTTTAAACCTAATGAGGGTTTTCATGCAGAATTTTCCTGAGCACAAACCAATCACTTTTTTGTGTGTGCACATTGCCTAATATGTTCTGGGGGAAATAAACAGTCTCCAAATCATTGGCAAATGTTGAAACAAACATTATAGTTATTGCCACATGAAAATTGTCTCTTCGGGGAGGAAGTAGACAAACTCTAGCGCCACCTATTGGAAGTAGCAATCCTAAAAGTCATAACTGACTCTTTAACAAGCCTTTCAATACAACTTAAGATTTATGCCACATCAGAATCCCAATCTGCAGACACAGCGTTTCGGGGTGATTTTCCCTCATAAGTGCAAAGTACGGGAACTGATCTAGCTGTATGAGAGGCTTAGACTGGGTCCAAGGCTGTGTTCATGCACCACATATTCCTGCATTTACGCAGCACTTTTGAGCTCTAGTGTAAATGCAGTGAAACACAACTCTGGAAATGCATTTGCTGAAATGCGTTGACATGCTTGCACTTTCTCCTTCGCCTCATTGGGGGACACAGACCGTGGGTGTTATGCTGCTGTCCACTAGGAGGCGACACTAAGCAGAATCTGCAAAAGAGTTAAGTGGCTCTTCCTCTGTAGTATACACCCCTGGGGCAGACACTGCCTCACCAGTTTCAGCTTAGTGTCATTAGGAGGTAGATGCATCTAATGACCCTCGTCATTATCTTTATTATTTTTAAATTTTTCTTTTGTTTTTTGGCAATTTTTCTCCCTCGGTTGATGATAGACGGGTGACGGTGCCTTTGCTTACCACTTTCCCAAAACCAACAACAGGCGGGAACACGGAGTGTTACCTCCAGGTACCCCTCCTGCAACAAGGAATGATCTTTTTAATGGACATGCTCTCCTATCAGATGGGTCGACATTTTTCAAGCCTTCCACTGATCCCACAACTGGGACACTAAATTGCAGAAGCAGGCACAAGCCCCTCTACCATAATGACACTGGATTGAAGGACACCAGATCCCACAGTTGGGATACCGGATCGTACGAGCAAGGTGTCACACCGGGATCCGACCCTCCTAGGAACACAGGACCGTGAGGAGTCGAAGCCTACACCTTGCACACTGCCCTCCTCATGTCCCCCTTACAAGGGAACACAGGTTACAGGAGCCAGCTCCGGGTAGGGCCTCCTGGCTACATCCTTCCCCCCCCCCCCATGAGCTCAGCTTACAGGCAGTGCCCCATTCTCAGAGCACATCATTGCTCTATTGGTGCACACTTTAGGCGGGAACGTGGCGGTTCAGGCCTCTGCGCCTAAACACAGCTGCATAGTGCGATCCTAATTGTAGGCGGTCCCCCCCCCTCCCAGGCGGCAATGGCGGCGGCTCAGATCTCCGCGCCAGTCCTGCACTTTTTTCGGGGCCATAAATCACTTTAGTCCCCGGCTTAGGGCCTGCTACCATTCGGCCCCGCCTCCTCCGGGCCTTCGCCCACTCTAACGTGACATCACTTTTCTCTGGTACGCCCCCGACCGCCTCCCTGAATGGGGCAGTTTGGCCAGATTCTGGCGCCTCTCGCTCGCTGCGAGATTCTCGTGCTCGCCTTCTTTTCTCCAAGACTCGCCCGCCTCCTCCCACACATCCGGTCCACCCATTACCTTTAACTGTGGACCTGATATTTCTGTCACAGGACAGAGGGCTCTGCGCTCACCGCAGCTGCTATTTTTACACACGGGGACACCAAAGCCCATAGCACTGCTACTTCCTAGTGTACAGGGAAAGCATCGGATGTTGCACAGAGGCATGAGGGATAATGGATCAGACAACAACTTTGTAACATCTCTGGACCTAGGCTGGGTAAGGAGCTTAGTAGTCTTTGGTCTACTGCAGCTCAGTTTTTTTCTTTGCATACCATACTCCACAGTGTCACCTACACTATAGTCCATGTGCCCGTGTCACCTACACTGTGTTCTCGGCCGCATGCTACATGTGCCAGTGTCACCTACACTGTTCTCGGCCGCATGCTACATGTGCCAGTGTCACCTACACTGTATTCTCGGCCGCATGCTCCATGTGCCAGTGTCACCTACACTGTACTCTCGGCCACATCCTCCATGTGCCAGTGTCACCTACACTGTATTCTCGGCCGCATGCTCCATGATCCAATGTCACCTACACTGTACTCTGGGCCGCATGCTCCATGTGCCAGTGTCACCTACACTGTACTCTGGGCCGCATGCTCCATGTGCCAGTGTCACCAACACTGTATTCTCTGCCGCATACTCCGTGTGTCTGTGTCATCAGCACTGTATTCTCTGCTGCTTACTACATGCGCCAGTGTCACCAACACTGTATGCTCTACTGCATACTCCATGTGCCACTCATTCCACACAAATGACCAGGTGTCTCATATGCTACATTTCTCACTTGTGTCCCAATATTGTTCAGAAGTCCCCCACCGGCAAGGCTTCTTTACAACTCTTAGACTAACCAGCCCCGTTCCAGCCTGCCACGAACTGGCACATCTGACCATGTAAGGTCACAAGTGGGCTCCCTGCTACATGACAATACGTCACATGAAGACAAGCTACATGATGCTCACCAATGTTATCATGAAACAGTAAGAATATTTGGGGCAACGGTACCTCAGCGTTCCGATTTCCCACAACCTACAACAGGCGGGAACCCCCTTTTTTCTCAATGCTAAATAGGATGACCCCGTTGTTCACCTACGATTCAATAGTCAGTCACTACATACGCCTCTCTCCAGGGGTTTTTCCGGCCCGTAACAGGCTAACAAAGCCTGTTGGTCTTATAACCAATAAGTGTTTATTAAAATTTGTCAGAAAATATAGGGACAATACAAATCAATCAGCAGATAGGGCTATAATCATGAAACCCAACATTAACATAAGAGTTAGGGGGGGGGGAGGGGGGTTAAGGAAAGGGGGGGGGAGGGAGTAAAAAGGGGATCGGAGGGGAGAGGGTAACAGTGAGAGGTTGGCAAGAAAACAATTATACGTGCACAGTGTTATGTACAGAGGTGGCCCAAGGGTCCCACCAGGTAAGCACTCTGTTCCTTTTTAGAAAGTGTATGAGATAGTATCAACTCGTACTTGAAGTGAGTGTTGAATTTAATCACCAGGTCTGCCAGGGAAGGAGCTGCTGTTGATCTCCACGTCGCCGCGAGGCATTGCCTGGCTGCAATAAGAACATTGGTGTAAATAGGGCGTATTGGAGCAGGGATGTGCTCCAGGCCAATGCCCAGTATTACCATTTGGGGGAGAAAGGGGGTAGTAAGCCCCGTCAGTTCAAGCAACAAAGATTCCACCCCCTTCCAAAAAAGCCGGATCACAGGGCAGCCCCACCACATGTGCAGAGTGTCTCCAGGAACCTGGCAGCCCCTCCAGCAATAGGGACTGGTCCGGGGAGAGCTCCGAGCAAAGCGTGCTAGACGCTCCGGTGTATGGTACCATTGCATCTGAGTTTTTTTGGACTGTTCCAAATGCGTCACACAGGAAGAGTAGTGAGAGGCATGTGTCGCGGCCGATCGCCATTCCTCACAAGAGGCAGAGAAGGATAATATTACTTCCCATTTCTGCATGTAAGGAAGTTTAAGGTTCTCCTCGGAACACAGTAAAGCCTTATACATGATAGACACTCCATGCCTAGCAGTGCCCCCAGCCTTCATGAAGGACTGAAGTCCTGGATCCATAGAGACCAGGTCCGGGACAGGCCAAACCATGGTGGTCAGGAGGTGTCTGAGCTGCAAGTACCGATAAAAAGTGTTTTTTGGTAAGGCAAAGGTCTGAGAGAGGGCAGAGAATTGTTGGATATGGCCAGACAAATTCATCAGTTCCGAGACACACCGGATCCCCCTCCTCCTCCACTCCAGAAGAGACAGGTCAGGTACCAAACGCTCAGCGGCGGCTAGGGATATATATCGGTATAGAAAGGGGAAATGGGATCTACCCACCTTCGCCCAGGTCCCCAGCAAGGCAGACATAACCCTAAGGGAGTCAGGGGGAGGTCGGTGTTTAAGTAGGGTCATCTCGAATAGTAGGCGGGTAGAGCCCCCCGGAGAGAAGCAGGATTCCATCTGCATCCATCTGGAGGAAGGAGCATCAGACCACCAATGTCCAACCGCCTGTAAAACAGCAGCTCTCGCATAAGTTGAGATACTAGGAAGCCCCATTCCCCCCTAGAGTAGGGGAGGAAGAGGACCCGTCTAGCAACGCGGGGGGGTCTGCCATCCCACACAAAGCGACCCAAAGTGGCTTGTAGGGCTTTGAAATAACTACTTGGGAAGTTCAAAGGGAGACACCGCAATAAATAGAGAATCTTCGGGAGAATGGACATTTTGATAGTTTGGATCCTAGCAATCCAGGATAGTTGTAACCCCGAGAGCCCCTCAATCTCCCTCCTGATGTCAGCATGTAAGGTTTCCCAGTTACGCTTAACAATCGTTGAGAGTTTGGTGATATTTATCCCCAAATATTGGAATCCTTCCCTGGCCCAGGTGAATGGAAGCAGACGGTGGAGAAAAGCTTGATCAACAGCAGGCAGATGCAGAGGGAAAAGAGTGGATTTGGAGAAGTTCAGTTTGTAGTACGAGGCAAGAGAGAACTCTTCCAAGACTGAAAGAATGGCTGGGAGGGAGGTGCGTAGGTCAGTGCAAAAGAAAACCACATCGTCCGCGTATAGCCCTATTTTATGCTCAAAGGGTCCAACTGGAACCCCTCGTATATCCGGACAGTTACGGACAATGGAGGCGAGTGGCTCCATTATAAGGGCAAACACTAAAGGAGAGAGAGGACAACCCTGACGGGTGCCATTAGTAATATTGAAGCGCGGAGAGAGGAAGCCTGAAACACTGACTGACCGCACAAGGATTGGAGTACAAGGCGTTGATAGCATCTCGAATCGGCCCCCGGAGCCCAAACTTCAAGAGGACCTCGTCCAGGTATCCCCAGTGCACCCTATCAAAGGCCTTCTCAGCGTCCAGAGATAGGAGTGCACTGGTGAGTTTCCGACGCTCAAGCAGATCCAGAACATTCAGGAGTCTGCGTGTACCGTCAGACGTCTGGCGTTCAGGGACAAAACCAACCTGATCCAGTTGAACCAAGGAGGGGAGAACGACCGAGACGTGCTGCAAGCAATTTCGCATATATCTTGAGGTCGCAGTTGAGTAGCGAAATGGGCCTAAAATCTCCAGGGGAGGTGAGAGGTTTTCCCGCTTTAGGGATAGTGGATATAAGGGCCTCCAGTCCCTTCGCTCGTATCGAACCCCGCTGTTGCCAGAAAGTAAAAAGTTTAAGAAGGTACGGTGTTAGAAGAGTAGAAAAGGAAGAATAATAAGCGTAAGAGAAACCATCCGGGCCAGGGGAGGTACGTTTCTTAATTGACCGTATGGTCGTTGAGATTTCCTCTTCTGTGATCGGGGAATTCAGGAAACCCAATTGTTCGCTAGAGAGACAAGGGAGGGAAGCTTTAGATAGGAATGTCTGAATGGACTCATTAGAGGGTTGAGGAACATCCCTTGATTCCCCCAAATTATACAAGGAATGATAGAATTTCCCAAATTCTCCCGCAATTTTAATCGGATTGCGGATGGTGTCTCCCGATGGGGTCAGCAAGGTAGAAATTCTCGACTGTGTTTCCCTTTTTTTAATCCTCCTGGCTAGCAGGGCACCCGCTCTATCCCTCATGGCATAAAACCTGGATTTGGTTTTCCTCAAGTGTTTTTCAGCAGTTTCTAATAGACATGCTCTCAGATCCCGTCTCGCCTCAATCAGCTCTTGCAGCTCAGGGCCCCCGGGGGATGTTCTATGTGCTGCCTCCAGGAGTTTAATCTTGGAGAGTAGAGAGGCAACTGCAGCTTCACGTTCCCTTTTGGCTCTGGACGCTAGTTGGAGGAGAATACCCCGGAGTACTGCCTTGTGAGCATACCAAAGTATTTCCGGGTCAGTCCCAGCTACATCGTTGGAGGAGAAATACTGCTCCAAATGTTCGTTTATATGATGTACATTAGATGGGAAAGATGAAAGATACTCATTCAGCCTCCAGCGAGCCGGCGGTCTGAGTGAGGTAGGGTCAACCACTTCCAAAGAGATCTGTGCATGATCCGACCAGGTTATGGAGGCAATGCTGGCATCAGCACAGTGTGAAAGAATGGAATCATCCACCAAGAAGTAGTTGAGCCTACTCAGGGTTCCGTGCCGGGGAGACATAAAGGTATAGTCTCGTTCCGAAGGGTGAAGATAGCGCCAGATATCATGTAGCTGGGACTGAGCGAAAAGAGGGCCCAGATCACCCCGATATGTCGAGGGATTCGAACAGTCAAGACGCCGCTCCATGGGGGCATTAAAGTCTCCAGCAACTATCCTACAACCCTTAGCGTGTGAGGCCAGAATTTTAAGGAATCCCTTTAGAAAGGAGCGCTGTCCTGTATTAGGGCCATACACTGAGGCTAATGTATACAGGGCTCCGCCCAGTCGTGCCACAACTATTACAAAGCGTCCCTTTGGGTCCGCCGTCACTTCAACCAGGGAGAAATCAACATTCTTATGAACAAAAATCGCCACACCTGCCCGTTTGGATTCTGCTGAAGCAAAAAATTGAGTAGGATAAGCCTGAGAAGTCATTCTGTGACAGTCTCCGCTCAAGAGATGTGTTTCCTGAAGGAACAGGATATCACCACCAGCTTTCTTAAGTTGGCGCCAAACCACACTCCTCTTGCCAGCAGAATTCAAACCATTAACGTTAACAGAGGCTAATGATAAGGTCATGGCGATACAGAGGAGGCAGAAACAATTAAACGTATGCAAGGAAGAAGAAGGAAATATAAAAGAGTACGGTGTACAGTGCAATCCTCTGCAAGCTTATACAATCAACCAAATCGGTGGGGAGTGAGGGGGGGGGGGGAAGGAAGAGGGAGGGATAATATCAGCACAGTTAATATCAGCAAATCAGCAATAGGTGATAGTAAGTGGCAGTGCACCTAAAGCTATCCCTAGGGTATCAGAGATATTCAGTACAGAGTGCAAGTGAAGCCAAGCACCCAACCGGGGCGGCTGGGACCCCGTTAATCCAGAAGGGAGAGAGGCCAGAGCCAGAGAGAATAGTAAGAACAGAGGGGAATAGGTGTTAGATAAATCTGGAAAGCTGGTCCAGTAAGTGCAAGGAAATTCAGAGAGAGAGAAATGATTGCTCAGTCAGAGCCAGAAAGCATAAAGCTCCAGGGGAGTAAGAATAAGGTTGGAGAGTCAGAGGTGAGAAGGGAGTAGCAGGAGGAGAAGGATAAGGAGGAAGAGAGGAAGGGGGTAGGGGTGAGGGGAAAGTAAATGAAGTAGGAGTAAGGAGAAAAGAAGACAATTAGAGTCCAGAATGTAAGGATGGAGGTGGGAATTGGAGGAAGATAGAGAAGGAAACTGAAACTACAATGAGGCAGAAGAGAGTAGAGAGGAGAAAAGCTAGAAGAAAGAGCAGTGAAGATCAGCCCTTAGCACATTTATGCAGTGAACAGGAGGAACCTGTAGGTCCAGCCAACACATCAGTCTTTGGACCATTCTGGATCATTGCTGCCTCCAGGTTCAGGTCGTGGTGAGACAGCAGGGGAATGAGCCTCTGATGAGGGGATCGGCGGCCATAGTCCCCAGCGTACAAGGTGTTTCTCAGCTTGTGGTGGTATGAAGCACACAGTCACTTTACCGTCCCGGCGAATCAGGAGCTTAGTAGGAAATCCCCAGCGGTACGGTATGTCCTTTTTCCTCAGGACTTCGGTGTAAGGTCTGAATGCGCGTCTCAGGGCCAGCGTTCCCGGAGAGAGGTCCGGAAAAACCTCCAGGGCTGCAAAGGGGTCCGGCAGAGATGGTTTCTGGCGCAGGGCTCGCAGGAAATTCTCCTTGATCTCATAGTAGTGTATCCGTGCAAGTACATCTCTAGGACGATCCTCCGGGACTGAGGGAGGTTTCGGGACTCTATGTATACGGTCCACACTGAGGAGCATTTTGGAAATGTCAGGGAGGACTTGGAGGATAAAATCCTGTAATAGAGAACGTAGGTCCGGAGGGGTTACCTGTTCCGGAATGCCACGGATCCTCACATTGTTGCGACGTGAGCGATCCTCCAAGTCAAGTGTCTTAGCTGAAATTCTGTCTGTTCTGGCTAAGTGCTTCTCATGAGTGTCCATCAGCTCATTATGTGACTCCACTAATTCAGCCATCTTTGCCTCCAGTTTGTCCACTCTGGTGCCAAACTGCGTGACCTCCCCTCTCACCTCAACAATCATGGCGCGCATATCTTGTTGCAGGGTAACTCTGAACCCAGCCAGGAGCTCCTCCATTGCACCCCTGGTAAGCGGGGCCTCCAGTGGGTCGGGAGCCGCTGTGCCCGAATCCTCCATGAGTGTAGTGCCGCGTCTAGCTGCGCGCTGTGCACGGGGCGATGAAGGAGGCGCCATTTTGAGAGAGGAGAGAGGTTTCCCGCCGGGGAGGAAAAAGTCAGAAACCCGCCTCGGTGAGCGTTGTGCGGGTGGCCTCTGCTTGCCCATAAGTTCCCCTGTCGCTCCGGGAGTGAGGGCAGCAATTTGGGGCTGCTCAGGCTCCTCCAAACGCGGGGTATGGCCGCTTTAGTGCTGGGGCTGATCAGAGCTCACTTACTGTGCGACCGGCTCCATTGCTGCCAGGACACGCCCCCCCAAAGCCTGTTGGTCTTGATCCATCCAGACCAGACCAAATACATACGGACTCCATAGGTTCTCTTCTGGAACAGAAGGCCTACTCACTCTATATCTTCACGTCTGGGTCGCCACCATATAAGACTGGTGGGCCAAAAAACTTGCGTTCTTTTTCGATCACCCCGTCAGCCTGTTTCCCGATCATCAACTCCTTTGCTCCGTCTCCACTACCGCAAGGCCCTTCACAGTCTCGCATCTTTCTCTCCCTACTACCAGTGGAAGTCAGCATCCTGGCTCTGTAAGGCGAACGCCAGTGTGGTCCAATCAACTTTTTTTAACCATGGAACCTCCCCTTTCCAACATTTTATCACTGGATGTCGGGAAGTCACTAGTCCAGATCCGTATTGACATCTCCCAGTTCCTTGGAGCATCAGTAATGTCTGCACTTTGCCATTTACGACAATCCTCTTTTCAGCTCGTCCTCTTTTCAGCTCGTCACGCTGCCCTGGGATGCGCAATGCTCCCCAGGCTTTTCAATCAGGTCATGGCGTAGCCATCACAATTTCCCACTCTCGACAGTGGATCTCCTGCCCTGCCTGATTGACCGAAACCACACTCTTTCCAGTCTGGTACACTTCATCCAGCGGTCAGTTTCCTCAGCCCTGACTGAGACAGGTACCTTCCTGGGGATGCGCTCGTTAAACCCCCCCACCCCCTCGTTGGTTGGTTCTCCCTCACGCAACCCCTTCTCCGCCCTCACCTCACTCCATTTGCTCATGCATCAAGGTCTTGAGCAGGTGGTTGGACGTTCAAGGCAATTCCTTTTGCCTATATGCGATTCAGGACCCTGTTGTTCTTAGGTTTTTCAACAGGGAACAGGATCCCGTTGGTCTTTGACAAGATCTTTGGTTATCTCTTATGCTCCACAAACCCTTTGCGGTTCCCGCGACCAGCCTCTCCCTCGCAGCACAGGTTTCCTTCCTGATTGCCAAGCAGGACGGTCTTCCAATGCTAGCCTGTTATGTTGGTAAGGAGCTAACTGTTATCATATCGTGCAAGGTCAATGATTCCCCTGAGACTCTTCCCTACCGTTCTCCCTTTCAGGTTCACTTTACTGCATTATCACCATTTCTGACAGATAGCCACGTTCTTTTTCAGGCGACCATAACTCACAGCTGTGGCCAAGGTCAACCCCGTGGAGGCCCCCGGCACGGATCGAGCTTTGCATAGCAAAACACTTTCCGCGGGCCCGAATCGGCCCACTCTGCTCTTCACGGTTCTTCTGTCCGTCATAGTCAGTTGAGCGCCGATTTTTATTGTAACCACACAGGCTTTGCGCCTGGGATACGGTTCTCTGATCACGCCTAAAGATCCACGTTAGTGGCTCGGTCCAAAGTTCCAGGTCTCTGGAACTAGACTCACTGTCCAGCTCAAGGTCCTGTCAGCTTACCTTACACATTCTTTTCACTGTCTCTAAGACCAGAGTGGCGACCGAACTCAAGCCAGCAGACGTGTCTGTCATTCTTATGATTTCAGATGGTCCACATGCACCGGGATCCGCCTGCCTAGTGCAGTCTCTGCCAGCATCTCTTTCAGCGCCCTATATGCCACCGACCTTGTCAGCGCTGTAGTTGTCAACTCGGCTGCGGGCGACTGTTTTTTTTCTAACCCAGGCTAGTTTCCCATCTGTTATACTCAAGATAATCGTCACCGCTAGGACACCCGTCTCAGCTCGCACAGCCAGAACTGGGTGCCAGCCTATTCCCCGGTTCTCTCTTATTAGTACTTAGCTGGAAACGAGGACTCTGGATCTGGTCGCTTGTCCTTCGAAGGTCTCCATCGAGTTTTCATGGGGTTCCCCTCTTTCTCTTCAAAACGTCCATCCGCTGTGTCTCTCAGCTCACTCCTGTTCCTTGCGAAAGCCTATTCCAATGGTTGCCTTTACCACGGCGATATCCGTCGTGTGTCTGACTTCACTTCCTTTTCTTTGCAAGGCCTGTTCCAGAGGGTTGCCTTACCACGGCGATATATATCTGCCGTGTCTCTGAGCTCACTTCCGTTCCTTGCAAAGCATTTTTTTCCTAAGGTAGCATCGGGATAAAGTCATGCTCTGGCCACTGTTGTTTCCTCGCAATGGATTGTTTTCTTCCATCTGCACAAGGACTTCTCCCTTTCTTCACTTAGCCCAGCATCGGTACACCATGTGGACAGTTTTCTGCACACACTGGATCTACTTACGGCTCTTAGATCAAGCCTTGAACGACCACTCCTGGGTGTGGGATTCTCTTTTCATTATCTCAGTATGTCGCCAGAAGGGGATAGTGACCGCCAAATCCACTACCACATACATTAAGTCATTCATTCTGGAGATATAATGCTGAGTGTGCATGCCCATCCCAGTTACGGTACAGCAGTTGAAAGCGTCATACATTTTTTTTCACACTAGTCTCCGCCGGGCACGTTTGCCAACGCGATCGCCTGGCATGGCCCACACTCTGTTGCGAGTCACCCTCGACGGATTGGTGTCTAGGTGGGCGTCTCTTGCAAGCTTTACTAACTCATATCTATGATGTACGCCTTGCAATGTTCTGTGTCTTTCTTTCTATCTTCCCACCCAGGGACTGCTTTGGGACGACCCACGGTCTGTGTCCCCTAATGAGGCGAAGGAGAAAAGGAGATTTATGTGTACTCGCCGTAAAATCATTTTCTCTTAGCCTCTAATTGGGGGACACAGCACCCACCCTGTTACCCTTTCGGGTTTTTTGCTACTATTTTCATGTTGCTTCTCAGCAGTTACATGGGCAACTCTTACACATATTTACCTGTGTAGTTAACTACAAATGTGCCTGTTTGTCAGAGGCCTTCTCATTTTATTATTACTCGGTCATATCTTACCTCTACATATGTGCCTGTTCGTTGACAGGCCTTATTATACACATGTTTGTCTGTTTGAATACAGGCCTTTTTTATACTGTTATTACTCTGTTAACTCTCCTGCTTTAGCACAAAACTGGTGAGGCAGTGTCTGCCCCAGGGGTGTATACTGCAGAGGAGGAGCCACTTAACTCTTTTGCAGATTCTGCTTAGTGTCGCCTCCTAGTGAACAGCAGCATAACACTCACGGTCTGTGTCCCCCAATTGGAGGATAAGAGAAAAGGATTTTACGGTGAGTACACAAAAATCTCCTTTTTTCACGTCTTTTTGCGATAGCGCTTTCACTGCAAAGTGTATCCAGAAAAAGAATGACCATGTCAATTTTTTGCGCCTTTTTCGGTGTGCTTTTCCCATAGGCCACATCATAAAATAAGTTCAGAAAAAGCGCTGCGTGTGAATGCAGTCACGCTTTTTTTTGCGCAAAGCGCCACTGCACAAATATGCCGTGTGTGAACGTAGCCTAAGGGAATAGCTTTTCTCTCATGTGTCACTGCAGATAGAAGAGGCAGGCTGAGTGCATGGACCACCCTTCATGCTACCCTAGCCTGATTTGCATATGGCTTTTATACTTGATTTCACATCGCCAACACACTGAGTGTTTAATTGTAATTCGGGTTATAAGAGGGAGGACAAGCACCTACAGCACCGTACCACTACTTCCATATTTGACCATTTGCTAACTGGTTCACTACTGATTCTGAATGCCAGCAAGTAGGTATTTAATAATTGTTGCTTTTAGGCAGTAATGATAAAGGCTAATTTGCAATTTTAAGGTCTAAAACTAAAATGTTTTGACAGCAAAGCTTCATTTTAAGCAGTGTTGTAGTACAGAAATGAGACTGTAGAGAAAATGAAAGGTAATTATGGAAGCGTGTTAATAAACACATCCTTTCATGAGGGCGGTTATGATGTTCTATGAGCAATGAGTATCATTTGTGCTTTTATATTTTTTTGCCTCAGTTTCTATTTTCCTTTCCATCAGTAAGGAATAAGATGAAAAAGAATAGTGTTCGTTATCTCTTAAATAGATTACTCGGCTAAACTTATATCTCCAATAGGATGACATTTCCCCTTAATCTGTTGATAGTTCTGCTGTGACATATTATTACTAGTGTTTAAGCCAGACATGCTGAGGGGTGTTATATCAGTGGGTATTGATTTACGCCACCAGATTTCTCTTGTGTGGTTCCCTACATATGTGTTTGTAAGGTACCAGCCAAGCATAGAGGAATGTGGTGGACAGGTGAAGGGAGCGGTTGAGCCTTCCAGTCTCCAGGGAGAATTCTCTGACTTGTCTTCATCAGCTCCTTTACTGGTCATCCCTTAAGTGTAGTCTGAGTGCTGCTTTAAGGTACCGTCACACATGGACATATCGCCGGCGATGTTGCCGGGGATCGTGGGAGCGCGCATCCCTAACAACATCGCCGGTGAGATGTCAGACTGAGCAACTTACCGGCGATGTCGCCGGCTAGTTGCCGCGGCTATCGCTCGCTGAGTTGCCCAGCAACCCAGCGAGCGATAACCCGCAATGTTGTAGATAGGCGGAATCGCCCGTAACATTGCGGGTTGCCGCGTTACACAGGTCGATCAGGCATGATCGCCTGAGCAACATCGCCAGATTTCCCAACATTGTTGGGAAACCTGGCGATGTGACTCAGGCGATTCATCGCCTGATTATCGCCCTGTCACACGCGGAAATTCGCCGGCGATGTCGCCACAACCTGGCCACGCCCCTCGGTTGCCGGCAACATCGCCAGCGATATCTCCCCGTGTGACGGGCCCTTTAGTGTTCACAAACCTGTTACTGAGTCTCCTGGACTTACATATTGATGTCCTATAGTTTAGGTGTTTCAGAATTAATATCCCACCATGCTAAACTCCTGGAATCCATTACTATTTAGAGATGTCCATTTGTACTGTCTCCAGAAGATACTGTATTTGGCAAATTAATGCATCTTCAGTTTGCTTTTAGTCTCTTGATGTTTTCTTCGCTATTACTTTGTCTAACTTATTCTTATATCTTTTAGGATTTGGACTCCTTGAATTGTGATCTCCTCCCAGAGGATATCATTGTGCCTACAACAGAGTACCCCGTCACGGCAAGGTCTCCAATTCGTGAATATCCACGTGACGAAAAGGAGAAAAAGAAGAAGAAAAGAAAGAAACGGTCCAGATCAAGATCTCGATCCCCAAAGGTGTATTACGAATCCAAATCCCGATCTCATTCCAAAGTGAAGCATTCTCTTCCCACAGCGTATCGAACAGTGAGGCGTTCCAGGTAAGTCTCTCATGTCCACTGCCTTTATGCTCCACTTAGGCGCCAGCACCACACATCTGACAGACCCCACAGTATATGAATATTTGTTTTTGTGGTATGTGTACATGATATTGCAAAGCCATGGACACATTATGGTGATATACACGCTTTCTGTATTACTTGGGCACAGCTTGAAGACTGAGATCCTGGTACCACTCCTGACATTGTTGACATGCTGTAATTAAAAATATTTCTCACCATTCCAGTCTTGCCTCTTCTGCTGCTGCACATATCTTTGTTGATATGGCTTGGTCTTTATATTTGTATGTTCTTTATCTGCTGTATTTTTTGGACAAAAAGACACATTTTACCCAAACTTTTTGGGGGAAAGTGGGTCTTCTAGTCTGGATGTACAGTACAGATATCTCTACATGGCAGTGGGGGGTAGGGGGTAGGGGGCAGCAGTGGAGCAGGTTACTGGTGACAGTAGCAGGCTGTAAGTGGCTGCATAGTGACTACGTGTGGCTGCTGTTTAAGGTCATTTATTAGAGAGGTAAGTTAAACAACTGACACGTGAGCGCCCTGCAGCCGCAGGCGATCGTGTATGTGGATATTCACTGCTTACCGCGCATCATCATTGGCATGGGAGCAGTGAATGCCTCTATTTTTTCCCCTATTTTCCTCCTAAAATGGGTGCATCTTATGGTCCAGTGCATCTTATAGTCTGAAAAATATGATATTTTATAAACTGACACATGTAGAGAAGCAGAAATTCTCATGGTTCTCAGGTTTCTCAAAGAGGTGCAGATGTGTCGTACTGATATCCATTTTTCCCTCTTATTTCTGCTTAGTGTTGGTATTTCGTGAATGCTATTAAACTGCTGTTCAACCAGGCAATGTTCGTCATGACTATTACTTATACGCCTACACAACTCTTGTGGTGTGATAAGTTACCAAACCTTGCAGTACATAAAACATTTGCAGAATGTACGCCTTTGCTTTTGGCTTTTTAGCAGAATCGCTCTGATGTTCTAATGGGTTGGGCATCCTTTCTTCCTTCCATCCAGTGTAGACATTACACAGGATGCCTTTTCTAATGGTTGGACATCCTTCCATCCAGTGTAGACATTACTCAGAATCCCTCTTATAATGGTTGAGCATTACACAGGATGCCTTTTTTGATGGTTGGGCATCCTTCCATGCAGTGTAGACATTACACAGGATGCCTTTTCTAATGGTTGGACATCCTTCCATCCAGTGTAGACATTACACAGGATGCCTCTTCTAATGGTTGGACATCCTTCCATCCAGTGTATACATTACACAGGATGCCTCTTCTAATGGTTGGGCATCCTCCCATCCAGTGTGGATATTACACTTTCTCTTCTAACTATCTTCTCATGGTGAGGCTGGATATTAAATGCTTGTGGGTTGGAGGCAATGGGGAAACATGACAGGTTCCCATTAGGATATCCAATGTTTGTTTTTTTTCACCCCAGCATTGTAATTATTTCCCTCTTTACTTGGAGGCACACATTAAGTTGCACTTTAAATTCAAAATGCAATTTTTTTAAATTTATTTTTACTTTAGATCACGTTCAAGATCACCCAGAAAACCACCACAGGCTACAGAAAGAAGAAGGGAGGAAGACAGGGAGAGGGATTTCACATCTTCTTATCGTGTTGGCCACAACCCTGGAAACAGCAGGAAGCATTCTCGGTCACGGTAAGAAAATTGTAGGCAAAGCTTTCCATAAACACATGTAATGGTTCACATGCTAGTAGTTTGACTGCCACATGTTGTATTCTAATGTATACATTAGGAGAAGAAATGGGGACTAATAGTATTCGTAAAAGTGGTGTAAAAGTAAGTAACCAAAAAATTGCACTTGTTAAAGTTAATCTTTTATTGTAAAAAAATAATAATAATCCTTCTCAATACATCATCAGCTCAGGTGCAGACTGACATCTTAGTTCTCAGGTTGCAATCACACGACTGGCATATGTTCAGGGAAAGCTTTTGACATATGTCAAACCCAAGCCCTATTTATCTGAGCAGGTCAAATAGGGGGCCGATCTCCATTGAGCCTGTACATCAGCCTCCTCCAACTAAAAAATGTATCATTTGACAAAGCTGCTTTTCAATTGGAGAAGGCTGATGGACAGGTCTGGTCACAAACTCCTCCACCATCGGCCATGCCATGGACAAGTGCGTTCTGCAGTCTGTGACGAAGACTGTGCTTATGAGTGGTAAACAAGAACCTGCAATAATTATACATTAGTAAGTGTCTCAAAACCATTTCCCCAACACGTTTGTCAACATCACCTCTAACAGGTGAAATGCTCAGTGTGGAGTGCACTAGGCTGACATTCTTACCTTGTGTATTTTGCCTTTTTTGACTACACATGTAAAATTCTCATACAAAAAAAAAAGGACTTTCGCTTTGGGGCCCCATGATTTCTATGTACGCCCCTGGTGCAGGATGTCCCTCTACTGCAGGACTGATTGGCCATAACTTACACACTAGGTCCAGAGCTGCCCCTTGGTACATGCAGGCCTCCGGCCAAGTCTCTCCTGATCGGTTGTGGGTTGGTGGCGCTCGCCCCCCCCCCCCCCTTTCCCTTCCTTCCCGCTCCCCATCGTCAATGCAATTGTACGGCCCCCTGTTATTTGCTCTGGACAGCCCCATTTGCAGTGCTAATCACTGGCTGAGTGTTTCTGTAGAAGCAGGCGTGGTGTGTTGGGAGTTTCCCTGAGTCTTGTAGCTGTATGCCATAGATAATAGGTTGGTAATCAGTGCTGCCCCCTGTGCTAGAAGGATGCAGTACTGTGTCTGCATACAGGACCACAGTTCTGCAGCCATCATTGTGTGTGTGTGTGTGTGTGTGTGTGTGTGTGTGTGTGTATATGCTTGTGCCATGCCGCCATTGCCATTAATGATCCTTGTTCTGGATTCTTCTGTGTGGTTTTTGTATGTGCATCTCTTTATCTATTTTTCTAAATTAAAATGACCACTAGTGTTCTAATTTTTACAGGATAGATATAAATCTGTATAAACCAGACATAATAATAATTAGTACCGATTAACAAAATTTACTAGCACGGGGAGGGCGTGCCGTTTTGCAGTTCGCCTCGGGTGAACCTAGCTTCTCTGCTGCCTTTGATCATCCCCTTCCAAACCTCAATATTCCCATGCAGCCCCCAATATCCCCATCATCCCCTTGCAGCCCCCAATATACCCATGCAATATCCCACCCCCCCCCCCCATCTTCTTTTAGGGGAAACATGTTATGTGGTCAGTCTCTTTAGTCATCCTAACACTTATGGTTTACAATAAAGACGCCCTTGCTTCCTTTCTCTGTATTTGTAGCATTTTCTCCTTTTTTTCCATCCATTGTTGATGAGATCTATCCTATCAGACTATGGGATGCACAGCAGTGATTGTATTGCCTTTGTAATGACAAAGTAATGACTTGTAATCTTCTCCAGAATGTAGTTCTATTTTGGCTTACTGTTATTTTCGGTTCCATGACAATTGTGTACAAGATAATTGTGTACGGACAATTGTGTACAGACAATTGTGTACAGGCCAATTGTGTCCAAGGACAATTGTGTACAAGGACAATTGTGTACAGGGCAATTGTGTACAAGGCAATTGTGTACAAGGCAATTGTGTACAAGGCAATTGTGTACGGACAATAGTGTACAAGGCAATTGTGTACGGACAATTGTGTACAAGGCAATTGTGTACGGACAATTGTGTACAAGGCAATTGTGTACGGACAATTGTGTACAAGGCAATTGTGTACGGACAATTGTGTACAAGGCAATTGTGTACGGACAATTGTGTACGGACAATTGTGTACGGACAATTGTGTACAAGGCAATTGTGTACGGACAATTGTGTACAAGGCAATTGTGTACGGACAATTGTGTACAGACAATTGTGTACAAGTGTGTACAAGGCAATTGTGTACGGACAATTGTGTACGGACAATTGTGTACAAGGCAATTGTGTACGGACAATTGTGTACAAGGCAATTGTGTACGGACAATTGTGTACGGACAATTGTGTACGGACAATTGTGTACAAGGCAATTGTGTACGGACAATTGTGTACAAGGCAATTGTGTACGGACAATTGTGTACGGACAATTGTGTACAGACAATTGTGTACAAGTGTGTACAAGGCAATTGTGTACGGACAATTGTGTACGGACAATTGTGTACGGACAATTGTGTACAAGGCAATTGTGTACGGACAATTGTGTACAAGGCAATTGTGTACGGACAATTGTGTACAAGGCAATTGTGTACGGACAATTGTGTACAAGGCAATTGTGTACGGACAATTGTGTACGGACAATTGTGTACAGACAATTGTGTACAAGTGTGTACAAGGCAATTGTGTACGGACAATTGTGTACGGACAATTGTGTACAAGGCAATTGTGTACAAGGCAATTGTGTACAAGGCAATTGTGTACGGACAATTGTGTACGGACAATTGTGTACAGACAATTGTGTACAAGTGTGTACAAGGCAATTGTGTACGGACAATTGTGTACAAGGCAATTATTTGTGTACAGGCCACTTGTACAGGCCACTTTCACAATGACGCTTACTTTCAGTTTCATTACTCACCCCTTGCAACTTTCACCATGACTTTTACTATGAGCAAGTCTGAAAAAGACAAAGATGTCCTTAGGCTTGGGGGACACGAGTATATCCTGCACAGGACACGTGATGACAGCATCAAAGAATGGCGGTGCAGGCAAGTCAACAAATTCAAGTGTCCCGCACGCATGCACACATCTGGAGCCGCGATTGTTAAACAGCCGACTGAGCACAGTCACTCTGCAGATCCAGTTCAAGCTGAAGCCAGAGCTACAATGGCTGCTCTGAGGCAAGAAGCAATCAGCTCTCAAGCATCTACTAGAAGCATTGTTGGACAGGTTCTTCGAGACAGGTCTGATGACGTGTTGTCTCGAATGCCCAAGCGAAGTGACGTTGAGCGAAATACACGTCGGGTCAGGCAGCGAGCAAACACCATGCTGACTCCTCCTCAAAGCATCAATTTTGCTATCCCCCAGGAATACAGCGACATCATTTTATATGACTCTGCAAGAGATGACCCCCACAGGATTCTTGCCATTGGTAGCAATGAACTGTTGCCTTATTTCGAAAGAGGAGAGACATGGTTTGGCGATGGAACGTTCAAGGTGGTGCCAACCATGTTCTTTCAGCTGTATTCTCTCCATGCAAAAGTCGGCAACTCCTATCCTCCCCTGATCTACTGCCTGCTGCCAAACAAGACTGGTCCAACCTATCGTCGAATGATCACGGCGCTCAAAGGGTTGATGCCAGGTGCAAATCCCCAGAAAATTCTTCTTGACTTTGAGATGGCAGCAATGTCAGCTTTCCAAGATGAGTTTCCAGCTGCAGCGATTTCTGGCTGCTTCTTTCATCTGAGCCAGTCCATTATTCGAAAGGTCAATGAGCTGGGCCTAAAGGCTGAATTTGAGGCTGAGGATGGAGAGTTCAATCTCAAGGTAAAATCTTTGGCCTCCTTGGCGTTTGTCCCACCAGCCGAAGTAAGTGCAAGGTATGACGAACTAGCCCAAATCTTCCCTGATGATGATGCTACCAATCAGCTCCTCTCCTACTTTGAGCATACCTACGTTAGGGGGCCAGGAGTAGGTGGACGCTTTCGAAACGCAAGGTTTACTCCAGAGGTCTGGAATCATTATGCTGACGCTTTGGCCTCTGCCCCCAAGACCACGAATTGCTGCGAGGGGTTTCATAACGCCTTACAAGCACTCTTTCTTTGTGCTCATCCTACCGTGTGGAAACTGTTCAACGGACTCATTAGTGACATGGCAATTCATAGACTTACAGCCCAGAATGCTGAGGTACTGAATGTTGAGCATCCACGAAGCAAGTATGTCCAGCTAGCTGAACGACTGCGTGTGAAAGTGGCTGATTATCACAATCAAGGAGACAAGCTGCGGTATCTACGAGCGATCAGCAACATGCAGGCACGATAGACAAGACCAGCAATATTTGTAGAATAAGAATAGAAGAAGCTTTGAAACTGTTATTCAATAAGCAATCTTACGTTAAAATCAATGATGAATAAAGTATTTCCTTTTTTTGGACGTTTAATTTTTTGTTTTCCCTATACTTGTCTGTAAATAATCGTCCGTACACAATTGTCCGTACACAATTGCGTTGTACACAATTGTCCGTACACAATTGCCTTGTACACAATTGCCTTGTACACAATTGTCCGTACACAATTGCCTTGTACACAATTGTCCGTACACAATTGCCTTGTACACACTTGTACACAATTGTCTGTACACAATTGTCCGTACACAATTGCGTTGTACACAATTGTCTGTACACAATTGTCCGTACACAATTGCCTTGTACACAATTGTCCGTACACAATTGCCTTGTACACAATTGCCTTGTACACAATTGTCCGTACACAATTGCCTTGTACACAATTGCCTTGTACACAATTGTCCGTACACAATTGCCTTGTACACAATTGTCCGTACACAATTGCCTTGTACACACTTGTACACAATTGTCTGTACACAATTGTCCGTACACAATTGCGTTGTACACAATTGTCTGTACACAATTGTCCGTACACAATTGCCTTGTACACAATTGTCCGTACACAATTGCCTTGTACACAATTGTCCGTACACAATTGCCTTGTACACAATTGCCTTGTACACAATTGTCCGTACACAATTGCCTTGTACACAATTGTCCGTACACAATTGCCTTGTACACACTTGTACACAATTGTCTGTACACAATTGTCCGTACACAATTGCCTTGTACACAATTGTCCGTACACAATTGCCTTGTACACAATTGCCTTGTACACAATTGTCCGTACACAATTGCCTTGTACACAATTGTCCGTACACAATTGCCTTGTACACAATTGTCCGTACACAATTGCCTTGTACACAATTGTCCGTACACAATTGCCTTGTACACAATTGCCTTGTACACAATTGTCCGTACACAATTGCCTTGTACACAATTGCCTTGTACACAATTGTCCGTACACAATTGCCTTGTACACAATTGTCCGTACACAATTGCCTTGTACACACTTGTACACAATTGTCTGTACACAATTGTCCGTACACAATTGCCTTGTACACAATTGTCCGTACACAATTGCCTTGTACACAATTGTCCGTACACAATTGCCTTGTACACACTTGTACACAATTGTCTGTACACAATTGTCCGTACACAATTGCCTTGTACACAATTGTCCGTACACAATTGCCTTGTACACAATTGCCTTGTACACAATTGCCTTGTACACAATTGTCCGTACACAATTGCCTTGTACACAATTGCCTTGTACACAATTGTCCGTACACAATTGCCTTGTACACAATTGTCCGTACACAATTGCCTTGTACACAATTGTCCTTTTACACAATTGCCCTGTACACAATTGTCCTTGTACACAATTGTCCTTGTACACAATTGCCTTGTACACAATTGTCCGTACACAATTGCCTTGTACACAATTGCCTTGTACACAATTGTCCGTACACAATTGCCTTGTACACAATTGTCCGTACACAATTGCCTTGTACACAATTGTCCGTACACAATTGCCTTGTACACAATTGTCCTTTTACACAATTGCCCTGTACACAATTGTCCTTGTACACAATTGTCCTTGTACACAATTGCCTTGTACACAATTGTCCGTACACAATTGCCTTGTACACAATTGCCTTGTACACAATTGTCCGTACACAATTGCCTTGTACACAATTGCCTTGTACACAATTGTCCGTACACAATTGCCTTGTACACAATTGTCCGTACACAATTGCCTTGTACACAATTGCCTTGTACACAATTGCCCTGTACACAATTGTCCTTGTACACAATTGTCCTTGTACACAATTGCCCTGTACACAATTGTCTGTACACAATTGTCTGTACACAATTGTCCGTACACAATTATCTTGTACACAATTGTCCTGTCACCGTTATTTTCTATGGCATAGTATTGGCTGTAGTTTGTTTTTTATACATTTTATTTTCTGTTAATATGACAGTCAGGGAACAGTCTTCGTTTGTTCACTTTTTATACGGGTATGTTTTTGTCATTATATGAGAGCATCAGCCACAGATGTGATAATGAATATTGTCTCCAGACCTAGTGGTCTTGCTGTGCTTTGTAGTACTTTTCCACAGCTTCAGAGGCGGCAAAGTTCTTGCAGACACAGCGCGAGACTGAAGAGCTTTGTGTCTTTTCACAATGCAGGTTTCTCTTTCCTTCAGCACTTGAGTATTGTCCAGATTCCTGGTGCTTTTGTGTACTTTAACTCTACACTGCTGACGGCAATACATCTGAGTGTGTGAGTTATGTAAATGCACAGGTAGACATCGCCTGCTGATTACTTTTATGGAATTAGTCATCCTCGGGCTTAAGAAACAGTTCAGATTCTCCATCCATTACAGAATGATGATAATTAGTAGCTACTGTACATGGAGGATGATATTGTGACATAGAATATTGATATAGTGAGGGTCTTTAAATCTAGCAGTACTCAATCTGGATTGTGCCAAGCTATGAAATATTGTGGATAAATGGAAGCCAAGTAGTATCTAATGTTTCAGGGAGAATCAAGCACTGAACCATCAGATGATGGATTAAAGTAATTTTACTCTAGTTTTCTATGGTATTTTAAGTATTTCTGGTTAAAAACATTTACTGCAAGTGGAAAAGTAGAGCTTGAATGTCGTGCTCACATCCCTTCACCCCTTCAAAGTTTGTCCCCTGCAGCTTCTAGACACTGACACTTAATGCTACTTAGTAGAGTCCTCTCTTTATACCAATGTGGGTAGCATAACATTGTGATTAATGAATGGAGTCGTTCTCCTTATAAGTAAGTTCAGTGATCCGGCCTGTGTTTAAAGGTGTTGTCCTACAATGACTTCTGATCTATCACACACCCTGAGCACTCCATCCATATATCAGCCCCTCTCCTCTCCTGCACAGTTCTCATGCTCCTTTTAGAATTCTCAACTATCAAGATCCATTCAATCCTATCATACAATGCAAGAAACGCTCTCTGAAAATACCTTAACCATCTGTTCACTCTCTTTATTGTCCTTCTCCTCCTAGTCACAGGAGATGGTGAACCTAATCCAGGCTCCTCTTAAAATAGTATTTTAACGCCTTCCCTGCTACACTCAGAAACCCTAGTAATCTCCTATTCCTTGCATGCCTTCTGTCTTCTTAATTGCACCCTTTGGAGCCCTCGCTCAGTATGCAACAAACTCTCCTACATCCATGACCTTTTCCTTTTCACACTGCCTTAGCCTCCTAGCTATCACTAAGACTTGAATTCAGCAGTTGGAAACCACCGCCAATCTCTTCTCTGGGGACCTACAATTTTCACATACCCCTAGACGTGAGAGCAGACCAGCTGGACACGTTGATTTGCTGCAGTAATCTAAATGTGCTTTTCAGGTTATCCCTCCTTCTTTTAAGGTCCACACTGTCAGACTTTACTTCACCCTCCTTTCTCTCCTCCCCCATCCCCCCCCCAGTCAGTTCCTTGATCACGTTGCCACCTGGCTTCCACACTTTTTAACCTGTGACATCCCTAATCTCATGATGGGGACTTTAAAATCCCTATTAATTTTCCCCTCACCACATCTGCCTCTCATCTTTCATCTCTAACCTCTTCTCTCAGCCTTTGACAACTTAATAACTCTGCTACTTATGAAGATGGGAATACGCTGGACCTGATTTTCTCCTGGCTCTGCTCAGTGCTTGATCTTACTAACTGCCCTCCCACTCTGACTGCAAATTTCTTTGATTCTCAATTAAGAACTGTTAACCCATTAAGTATACCCACAACTAACACACTTAGGGCCGAGACACACTATGCTAGATGCATGTAAGATACTTGCATGACTCGCCCAGAACATCCGCCATCTCTCCGGACAGGAGTGTGGAGCGGCTTGTGTTTCTATGCAGTTCAGGGTGACTCATGGGAGTATCTTGCATAGTCTGTGTCTCTGCCCTTATACGAATATATGCACAATTAACACACAGAAACTTATAAAGAAATTGCAGTCATTATTGGCCCAAGTCTCCTCCCTCTCATGTCCTGACTCTGCTCTGAAACGTTATAATGAAACACTCAAAGTTGCACCTCCTACACATAGACAACTCACTGCAGATGGCAGCAACCCTGCTCCAGCTGCAAACACCTTTGCGCCAGCGGTGCTCCAGGTGCGCTGAGCATCTGTGGAGAAAATCTAAGCTGGGAGAAGATTTCATCCATTATAGGTTTATGCTTAAAACATACAACACTGTCCTCACCTCGCCAATCAAACTTCAATACTCTCATCACCTCACTAGCCAACAATCCTAAACCACTCTTTGACATGCTCCCTCCTCTGTCCAAAAGTGCCTGCCCTAACCACCAATTTCAGCGTGGACGATGTGGCCAATTATTTTAAAGAAGAAATTGACCATATATGACAGGAAATTTCCTCCCAGCCCCATAATATAAAGCATTCCTCTCCTTCCTGCACTTCATGTAGCTCATATTTGGTCTTCGATCTGGTCACAGAAGAAATTACCCAGCTTCTTGCATCTTCTCACCCTATTACCTGTACCAGTGACCCTATTTCCTCACATCTTTTCCAGGCCCTCTCCCCAGCTGTCAGCACTCACCTAACTATAATATGTAACCTCTCTCTCCCTCATGTAGAGTCTCTCCCTCCTCCTTAGAAAAACATCTGTCGACCAGGACTGCACTCATAACTATAGACCTGTCTCTAATTTCTATTACATCTCTAATCTTCTGGAATGCTTGGTCCACTCCCTTCCGATCCACTATCTCTCAGATATTTTTCTCCTCAATCCCTACAATCTGGTTTCGACTTAAACTCTACTGAAACTGCCCTAAAGTCTCTAATGAGCTACTAACTGCTAAATCTAATGATCACTACTCCCTGCTGATTCCCCTAGAACTTTTTGCTGCATTTGATACTAGGCTCACCAGTTCCTCCTCACCATGCTCCACTTTTTTGGGCTTGAGGACACCGCTCTCCTGGTTCTCCTCCTATCTCTCTGATTGCTCCTTCACTTTATCCTTTGTCAGCTCCTTCTCCTCCCTCTGTCAGGGTCACTCAGGGTTCAGTTCTTGGCGTCGTCTTCTTCCTGTATACTGACCCTATTGGACAAACCATAAGTAGATTCGTTTTCTTTTTTTTTTTTTGTCCAATTATGCACCTTTTCCCCTGACATCACCCCTGCATCACTACAAAATACTATATGCAAATTGTCACTTCAGTGAGGAAGTAGACAAACTCTAATGCCACCTAATAAAGGTATCAATCCTAAGTTATAATTGACTTTTTAACAAGCCTTTTAATATGACTTAGGATTTGTACCAGATCAAAACCCCAAACTGCAAATGCTGTGTTTCGGCGTGATTGCCCCTCATCTGCAGTTTTGGGTTCTGATCTGGCACAAATCCGAAGTTATATTAAAAGGCTTGTTAAAAAGTCAATTATAACTTAGGATTGATACCTTTATTAGGTGGCATTAGAGTTTGTCTATTTCCTCACTGAAGTGACAATTTGCATATGCAATTTCCCAGAGGAGCATTGTGGCTTTAAGTCTCCCTGCCGGCTGGCAGAATACTCTCCACAAGGAGAATACCTATTCTACAAAATACTAGTGATTGTCTGTCCACAGTCTCCAACATGATGTCCTCTCTTTACCTTAAACTGAATCTATGACAAACTGAACTTCTCATGTTTCCTCCCTCTACTAACCTCCCTAAACCTAATATTGCCATTTCTGTAGGTGGTTCTACCATTTCTCGCCAGCAGCATGCCCCCGCTGTCTTTGGGTCTTATTTGGCTCAGATCTCTCCCTCACTTCCCACTTCTGATCACTCGCTCGCTCATGTCACCTAGATCTCAAAAATACCTGTAGACGTCAACCTTTTCTTAACGTTGACTCTACAAAAATTCTTACTGTCTTATTCATTCTCATCTGGATCATTGTGATTTTCTACTAATCAATCTAAACTATCCCTTATCAATCTATCCTGAATGGTGCAGCCAGAATCCTATTCCTCTCCAACAACTTTACCGATGCCTCTATCCTGTGCCAGTCATTGCACTAGTTGCCAATCCACTACAGAATACAATATAAACTTATCACTCTCACCCACAAAGCCCTCCACAATTCTGCACTGTCCTACATCTCCTCCCTCATCTCTGTTACTCTTCCTGTGCCCGTCGATCCACTAATAACCGAAGACTGACATCCTCAAGAATCCACACTTCCCAATCCCATCTCCAAGACTTCTTGCGAGCTACGTCAATTCTCTAGAACGTGCTACCAAGAATATTTCGATGAATTCCCAATACCCACACTTTTAAACAGGCCTTAAAAATGCATTTCTTTAGACTAGCCTTATTACCTCACCTTTTTAACTACTCCCCATTCTGCCCTTTACAACATTTTCTTCCAAATCTGGCCCCTTGTATTTTCTGTCTATTCCCTACATACACTTAATAGCACTTTCTCTGTACTTGTACAGATCCCGGCTGGTGACCGGTTCATGCAGCAATATGTGAATCTCCTATTATATTAATGGTTGGACCATATACAATGGCACTCTTTACCATTTACCTTTTGTGCCGCCCCTATTTCCTCATAGTTTGTAACCTTGTGAGCTGGGCCCTCACTCCTCGTAGTATCTGTGGAATTTTTGTTACTCTGTATTGTCTCATATTGTCTATGTCCCCTCTGAATTGTAAAGTGCTGCAGAATATGTTGACACTATATAAATAAATTATCACCTATCCACCAGATAAGGAAATAGTCTTTAAGATGTCATTATTTTAACTGATCAATACTGTTGTAATATTTCTGTGATCCCATTGGATATGCTTATGGATTTCAGTGGACAATGACTTTGATGGTCTGCAATAGTTAATTTTAGGCCATCTATTAGGACCTAAGGGCTGTGCACACCTTCATATGTGGTTTTTTTTTTTATTTTGTCAATACAGCTGAAATAAAAAGTCTGATTGTGTAATAATTCTTGATTAAACATTTGTCTCCATAACTGTAATGCATTCCTATTTGTGTCCCGTAGTAGCCGACCACAAACCCTGTGTAGTCTGATATGTAGTCTTATTTTCCCTCTATGTTCTTCTGCTACTTGATAACCTATTAAGTATGACCGATGGATCATCTTCTTAAATTACATAGCAAAAGCCTGCTGACAGATTCCATTTGAGGGTAGCATGAAGTCGGGGCTGAGACATGGATTTCAAAGTTGTTTCTTATTAGACTGTGTTTCAATACATTGAGTGTTTTATCAGCAGGAGATTACCACTGCCCAGACTAGGTGACCAGTGCCTCCCGATTTCTGCTACATATCAGATCTTTAGGGGTTTTGTTTTTTTCCCGTCTTTTTTCTGCTCTCCCCCCTACATTATGCGGCTCTCAAAGAAGGTAACTAAAGCAAGAGGACATTTCTTTCAATGGTTTAGGTGTTGCCTACAATGACGTCTAAAGCCCCAAATGACAGGAGGTAATTTAAAAATAGTGTACTTAAAAATAATCAAAAGGTTTTCCCACAATTACAGATTTTTTTAAGCAGCAGATTACAGGGTAGGTTTCTAGTTTCTGGGCATCAGTCCATGAGGGAGATTGTCAGAGCTGATTGCTTTAAGGAATAGCCCAAGCGCTGTACTCTACCTCCATCAGTCCTATAGACTTTGTGGAGCCAATTTCTTCTATGACCACAGGTCTATTGGTGAATATGTTTGTAGGATTTCTGTTGGTACTTTATAATGATTGGGCTGAAGGTTTGTTACATTCGTTTCTTGACAGCTCAGATTTCTTGTTGGAAACCAGTCATGACTAGGAAACTACAGCTTTTAAAGGGATCCTGTCACCTCCAAAATGCCACCTAAGCTACCAAATCATGTCCCTGCAGCATATTATCACTAATCTCACACTCCTTTTGTCTCCTAAAAGCATCCTGTGAAAGTGCAGAAAAACGTTTTAATACTTGCTCATTAGTGATTATAATTAGCAGGGGCTATATTCTTTAGTCACCAGGGCGGGTTGTTTTGCAGCTCCAGGATCCACCCTCTCTCTGTCTGTGCTGCTGTGAGGTGGAGCTGAAGGCAGGACTAATGATTTGCATTCTGTGAGTGATAGAGAGGGGGGAGGACAAAGCCTGTACAAGCAAAGCAGTACTGACAGAGAGAAAGAGGGTGGATCCTGGAGCCTGCAAAACAAACACTCCCTAAGGGCTAAAGAATATAGCCCCTGCTAATTATAATCCCTAATGAGTGAGTATAAAATTGTTTTTATGCACTTTCACAGGATGCTTTTAGGAGACAAAAGGAGTGAGATTAGTGATAATATGCTGCAGGGACATGTTTTGGTAGCTTAGGAAGCCGTTCTGGAAGTGACAGGATCCCTTTAACCTCCCTCATCTAATAAAGATAGAGACCTGACATGCTACGGCTAATTTAACACTTGGCGTTTTTGCTGCGCTTTTTTTCTAATAGCTTTTCTGAAAACCTGCAGCATGTGAACTGTTTCAGCATTTTTTCCACCTATAAAAGACAATGAGAGTGAAAAAAACACAACTTTACATCTGCGGATCAATCAGAACAAGTTGCTGATACATACACTAGAGTATCATCCTGGTAAACAGGTTAGCTATCGCTGAAGCCCCGCCCAACATGTAGCTGAGCAATGACTGCAGGTTACACCTTTGTAAATTGTGCAGCCATTGACCATCCACAGGTGGGTGCGGTTTGGACCACAGTTACAAACAGACTGGTTTTTATTACTGTAGCCTTGTATGCCCTTCTGTGATTGTCTATTGCTGCTTATATTTGCCAGGCAAACATGACCCCAGTGTCTGCTTTCTGTGTAGCCAGTACACGGCGCTTCCTCCACAAGACACATTACAAGCCTTCTATACATTTCTCTGCAGTATCATTTTACTTTCTTGCCCTTAAAGAGGACCTGTCAGCTCCCCCAAATATTAGAATCTAAGGGCAGCACTGAATGCAGCATGTCTGCTGCATTCAGGCAAGGTGTCCCCATGTCTGATGGCGGCTGGTACCCCAAGATAATAGTTTAGTTAGGCTGGCTTCACATTTGCGTATGTATCCGCAGCGCACGCTGCGGACAACAATATTCAAATGCGCATGCGGACTGCGCACCTATCTTTATCATTGTATACGCATCGTATGCAAGACACTGCTTTTGCTCGCGCACGGCTGCGTATCTGTCCGCATGCGTACGCTTTAGGAAAATTAGTTGCGCCTGGAAACGCAACATGTTACTTTTTTTGCCGTGCATAAAATTTCCCCGCGTCCGCATGCGCACGCTCGCTGATAAAAAATGCATTAAGCCCTATGAGAGCGCAAGCGTGCGCGAGGATTTGCGTATGGTGCGTACGATGCGCATGCGTACGGGCCTTTTAAGAAGGCCAGAAAGCACATGTACTTGCTGCCAAATCTCCACCCATGACCCAGCCAAGAAAGAGGCATGACACTGGTAAGGATATCTATTTATGTGGTCTCAAGTCACTTCCCATGGGCGTGCCAGTAGGTGGGACAAGTGAAATCTTGCCCAATTTATTAAACGCATGCGCATGAAAAACGCATGCGCATGGGCATATACGCATACGAGCGCAGGTATACGCAGCGTACATTGAACGCGTGCGTATGCACATGCTGATGAAAAATCCTCCGCATGCTTGCTTATACAGGCGGTTTTACCAGCGCATGCACATACGCGGCGCTCAAAAACGCAAATGTGAAGGTAGCCTAAAACTTACAATCAGGAGCCAAGTAGGCTGTCCCTCGAGCGGCATCCTGTGTGTCTGTGCCGCCTCCCTGCTGCCAATCACGTCTCCTCGCTCTATCTCTGCTCCCTGTGCTGGTGACGCAGGCAGAGCAAGGTAATGCTTATCCCCGCCCCCAGCCAGCAGTCCCGCCTCCTGCTGTGATGTCAGCATTTCCCCGCCCAGCTCCATAGCATAACATGCAGCTGGGCGGGGAAATGATTTGATGTCACAGCAGGAGGTGGGACAGACAGCCAGAGGCTGAGATAACATTACCTACTGTGCACCAGCACAGACACAGCGAGGAGACGTGATTGGCAGCAGGGAGGCAGCACAGAGGCACAGGTTGCCGCACCAGGGACAGCCTACTTGGCTCAAAATTGTAAGTATTACTAAGCTATTATCTCGGGGTACCAGCCACTATGAGACATGGGGGACCCCTTGCCTGAATGCAGCAGACATGCTGCATTCAGTGCTGCCCTTAGATTCTAATATTTGGGAAGGTAACAGGTCCTCTTTAAAGTGTAAATCTCATTTCATTGAAAAAATACTGCACTGGTTGCTAATGATAGATCACATAGCAGCTAAGATAATGATTATTTATGCCATATGACTGATTTTCACACATTTCTGTGGTGTTTTAAAAGCTGCATTTTCTGCCTCTGTGGGAGTGACCAGCAACTCATAGCACTGTATGTGAGAGCAGGCTGGTAGTAAGCTGTGTGGAGAGCCAGCAGACAAGGGGTTAACAGATTGCTGGGTGGAGACAGATGACATTACAGAGAGCTTTTATAGAGAAGTTTACATCCAGCTCTGGGATGTAATCTGATACCATGTCTCCTTTGAGCTGGCGTGTCTACATCATTATTAAATAAAAATTTAAACAACGGTTACGCTTTAAGGGGTTTTCCCACAACCAAAGTTCATTTGAATGAATAGATCCACAATTGCATGTGTTTAAGTAAAATGTTCCTGTACTGAGATAATCTTGTATATGTGTCCCTGCTATGTACTGTGTAATGGCTGTGTCTGACCATACAGGGACATGGTCTGATCATACCACATCTCCTGTGCTGAGATAATGTTATATCTGTGTCCCTGCTGTTTACTGTATAATGGATGTGTCTGATAATACCACATCTCCTGGACAGAGGAGGACGCAAGAGTATACAGATATTACTGCATAGGATTACAAATAATTATTTCTTTGATGTAAAACAGACAGGGAAATGTTTTACCTCAAAAAGAATCAGCTGTGATCCCATGCTGTAATGTCTGTATACTTTGTCCTCCCCTGCCCAGGAGATGTGGTATGATCAGACCTTGTCCCTGTACGGTCAGACACATCCATTACACAGTACACAGCAGGGACACATATATAAGATTATATCAGCACAGGGACATTTTTTATAAACCTATGCAATAGTGGAATGTATTATTATTACTAGATCTATTCATTTAAATTAACTTTAAAATTAACTTTGTTTGTGGGAAAACCCCTTTAATTTTAGTGGATGATATCATAAGAAAGATTAAGTTTCTGCTGGAGTGCGCTTGTGAGTTTAACGAACAATTAAGATACATTGTGAGAAGCTCTTATTCGCAGCCTTCTTGCTCCTGCAATGATTCACCATTATACTGTGTAATAAGTGTGACAAATTAGAGCAATTTAGCTCATAGATATTCTTCTATTCTCGGAGGGTCATTTGTGAAGTCGGCTCTTAACATTCGTCCAGTTGAATGATGGTGCTGTTCACATTATTAGAATATGAGGCTTCTTTAGATTTAGATATTAATGCCCATCTCTAATTTGTAACTTTTGCATTCTGGACTGTACATAGATTTTTGCTGTGCATATTTGGAGTTTGATGGATTTTGGATTGCATAACTTGCCTCATAGTTAAAATGAATAGAAGCTTTTCTGTGTAAAAGTTTAATGAGAATTTTTGCATTTGTTGTATAGCGGGAACAACTTCGCAGACAGATAAAGATGAATGTGCCCTCATACAATATGTATTTGTAGCAAATTATGAAATCTATTCATTATTTTTCTGACTTGTGCGGGAACTTTGCTTACAACAAGCAGTCTACTTCTGTTATAATAAACTGTAGAATTCTATGGGGCAACCAGTTCCTGCTGTCCGCCATGCTTACTGTCATATGCATTCTGCATCCAGTCTGTGTGTGGCATTGTACTGGGATAAGTAGAGGCAGCGCACAAAAGGACTTTGCTGAACTCTGTCCACTCATATGTGGTTGTGGAGACTATATTACGATAAGTGCTATTTTGTAACCAACAGTTGCAAATAGCCTGGTGCCTTTGGTTATGATAGAAGAGCACTCAGATTCAGCCTGGCACATTTATACTAACCCATAGAGGTTTCACTATGTAATCTTGCAGCAGGGTAAAATACTTTGCATCCTCAGCTATATAATAATTTTAATTTCTTTAGAGCCAACATATCCCGAAAAACTTTACAATTCAAAGTGGACGTGTACATACAATATGAGACATTACAGAGTAAGGGTAGGTTCACATACCGTTTTTGCTTTGCGTTAACACATCCGTTTTATAGCAGCACAAACGCAATGTAACGTATGCTGTCAGGTAGCGCCGGGATTGCAAGACAAACGGCAGTGAGCCCGGTATCAGTTCATACTGTACCCGGATTTATTCATGAGGCACAGCAGTGGCACAAGCCGGCAGGTTCCGGGACGCAGCCGGGTACAATGCATACATCCACTGTTCAGTAACACGGTCCCATCAGGTTAGGAGTTCTCTGCGGTCGATTTCGCACTGGGCTCCCAGGTTAGGCCGTGTTGTAACAGCACACAGCCCTGACCTGACAGCTCAGCAGCCTCTTCGGCCTCAGCTCAGGCTGAAGCTCTCCACCGAGAACCCCGCCCTGTCTCCTGACCTAGCATTTAACCTCGTGTCTCCCTCCGGGGAAAACCTACAAGACCCGGCCTGGAGTGGAGTGTCCCTCTATCCTATGTTCCTTACCGGGTTCAATACGTGACAGTGCACATTCTGGGGGACACATAGCACCCTTCACATATGATCTCCCTCACTGTCTCACAATGCATTAACGCATCCATAGACTTGCATAGAGCAAACACATACTAACGCATGCCAAAATAGGTATGCATTTGAAAGCATGCATTTTTTTTTTCAATGCACATGAAAACGCGAACTGCAGCGTATTCATGTGCGTTGAAAAAAAATGCATGCTTTCAAATGCATACCTATTTTGGCATGCGTTAGTATGTGTTTGCTCAATGTAAGTCTATGGATGCGTTAACGCATCCGTTACATTGTGTTTGTGCTGCTATAAAACGGATCCGTTTTTACGCAAAGCAAAAACGATATATGAACTTACCCTAACAGAATACAATAGATGTCAAGAAGAGTGAGGACTCTGCTCACAAGTTTATAATCTGTATCAGCAGTTCTAGCAGTGATGGTGGTAATCACATTGAACAGAGTTGCAGAATTGCTGCTATTCCGAGAGGGCTTATTGCTTATCATACAAGGATGCACACATATAAAGGGAAACTTAAGGGAGATTAAAAATTATTCTAATGCACTTGCCCTGATAAATTATAAAGATATAATCCATAGTGTTGTTCCCCTTCTTCGCAGTACCTGTAATACAGTGTGATGCTAGAGCTGCTCTTGGTGCCCTCTCTCTTCTGGGATGTTACATCTCACATCAGTGGGTTTGACCTGTTTCTTTGTATAAGCTTCCAACTGCCTGATAGAATCTGCTTTCCAGTAGTCCTAGATCTGTGAGCAGGCCAAGACTGAATACAAGCCGTTATTATCAGAGGGCTGCAAGCTACTAGCAACCAGGAGCAGGCCAAGCCCACTGATTTGTGATATAATATCCCAGAAGAGAGGGGGAACACCAAGTGCAGCTTCGGCTTCACACTGAATTACAGGTACTGTGAGGATGGGGAACAACACTATGGATGTTAACCTTGCCTTCAAACTGTAAAGATATAAGCATAATCTCCCCAGAGTACATGAGTGAGCAGTAACTACATATATAATCCTTGTCAGTTGGCTATAATTATCAAATTTTGGGCCAGTAATTGGTGATGGTGGCTTTACACTTGCGTTCGCCTGCACTGCATATTGTGGCGGGCGAACGCAAGTACCGCGCGTTCCTATGTTTAACATGGGGACGCACGGTGTATGCGCTTGGCTGTGGATGGCCGTGCGCACCCATTGCTCCCCATGTGTGATTTGTACACATGCGGATGCTTGCGTACAAATCATAGATTCTCGTCCGCACCATGAACGCAATATGTCCATCCGCAGCCGAGCTTATACACCATGCGTCCCCATGTTAAACATAGGGACGTGCGGTGCTTGCCCGCCGCAATGCGCAGCGAAGGCCAACGCAAGTGTAAAGCCACCCTAAGTGATTACTTTGGAAGCTTAAAACATCTAATTTCTTTTTATTTTGGATTTCTAATTTGTCCTGAACTCTTTAAATGAAATTCAAGTTTTACATTGCAGAATACCCCTTTAATTAGACCTATAGCACTGCCTTCTGGACACACTGTTTTCATTCATATGTAGTCAGCAGCTGCAATAGTTGTGTGTGGGGATTTTCTGAGGAGAGGACAGGCTTGTGTATAGTCTGTGTTCATGGTGTGACCCAGAGGGCCTCCTCCAGACCCTGACCTTTGTTGTGCAGCTTCTATACTTTGTATGATTCTGTTCTCCAGATTTTTTTTTATATTCGTGTGTACTTGTGTGTGAATATGTATACACGTGAGCCGATTGTAAACCTCCACAGCTCTCGGGTTGGAAATTTGTAGCCTTGTTTTACTGTTGGTTCAGAGAGCAGCAAAGAAATCTGATGCAGAAGGAATGTGTTCAGTATTGTCTGCCACATCTGAACAGTACCTGACAAGCCTATGTGATATTAAACTCCAGTTTTTGTAGCACAATGTGTCCAATTTTAGAAAATGGAGTTGAGTTCTGGATGAACATGTCATATCTGTTCATATAAATCATAGTGGATCAATATCAGAGGTCACATAATCAGCTTTTGGGTCTCCATTCTGCGGCCTCCTCAGCCTGTTTTATCCAAACCTTTTCTGAAATGCAGAAAAGTGTCCTCATTGATATCCATTTTCCAATTTCCTTATTTCCCCACTGAGCTTGTGATTACGACTCCACAGATAAACAGGATTTGTCATCTTGCTGTTTTAGATGTATTAGCCGTAGCTTGTGCTGGAGCATAAATGAGTGAGCCGGATCACACCTTTACTCTTTCGCACCCGGAGCAATGGTATTCATACATGTGCTAATCAGTAAAATAATGCAGCTGCCTCCTATGTAACACAGCATTGTGTGTATGATGTATGAAGCTGTACTTTACTGTTGACCAGAAATAACGGGCTTCTTCTATTAAGCGCCTCACTGTCAGGTTGGTGATTAGCCTGTACAATGTCCTTATCTACATATAAGAAGTGAAGCTGTTCAGAGTTTGCAGCAGCTGTCTCCAACTCCTTTTTATTTCATTTAGCCAGGCAATTACAGCATTAAATTAAGAATATTCGTCATTGCATGTAGAAAACAATATGCACAATGTTTTGGCTGTTTAGACATGTTCAGATAAAACGAAAGCCATTAAAGTAATGTAGCAGGACGGCGCTAGCTTAATAGAATAACACCAAAGGGAAAGCCGCAGGGTCATAGACACCTATCAGATTACAGCTATTAGGAAGACAGGCTAGGAAATGAGCGCCAACCTGACTGCGGGCAGTGCCTCTCGGGGCCTTTTTACTATAAATGTTTATGAACTTCCCTATGTTGACTTTAAAAGTTTGTTCAACTAAAGGCATGAGTTGACCGGTTGCTAGTGCTGTCTGTAGGACGGTAGGCTGCTGAGCAGGCAGTCATTTTATCATCATTGTGCCATCTGCAGGTAGACAAAAAAAATCATGTCCTTTTCAGGTTGTGGTACTAGTCTTATAGCAAATGGGAAATTTCATGAAAACTACACAAATTCCAAAACAGACTTTGGTGCATGAGATCTAATCGTGAAAAAGATACTAAAGTTGAATAAAAACTACTGTTCGTGCCATGATAGTCCATTCTCCAAGCATTCACAGTCCTTCATAACTGTGGTAATAGTTGCTAGTTTTTTATCACCATAGAGCATTGTGACTCCCCAATCTCTTAATTATATAGCCATTATTATTATTTATAACAGTTAAACGAAGCAAATAAGATCATTCTGCTGGATTTTGTATTAACTCACTAGTCAGACACCCAAGCGTTTAGGACTGCGTGATATATCGGCAAATGATGCGTGCAGAGCACAGTAGGGTGGCCTTTTGCAGCTGAGAGATTATTTTGTCAACTCCAATAGTTTTCAAGTGCTGGCCAAGGTTTTTAGGCACAGTACCCAGTGTGCCGATTACCACTGGGACCACCTTCACTGGCTTGTGCCGGAGTCTTTGCAGTTCGATCTTTAAATCCTCATATCGTGTAAGTTTTTCAAGTTGCTTCTCCTCAATCCTGCTGTAGCCTGGTATAAGCCACATCGAAGATCCACACTTCCTTTTTTGTTACAATGGTAAGGTCCGGAGTATTGTGTTCCAAGACTATAACAGTCTGAATTCGGAAGTCCCATAGTAGTTTTGCATGTTCATTTTCATTAACCAGGTTTATGATCCCACCAGGTCTTTGTTGACAGGAAGATGGTAATTGTGGCATAAGTTCCAGTAAATCATCTGAGCAACTGTATTGTGCCTTTGCTTGTAGTCTGTCTGCGTGATCTTCTTGCAGCAGCTTAGTATATGGTTCATTGTTTCATTTGTTTCCTTGCAGAGTCAACATTTGGGGTCTGTAGTTGATTTTTCAATTCTGGCTTAAATCGCATTTGTGCGATCTCTTGCTCTTGGGCTGCTAGAATTAAGCTCTCCGTTTCCTTTTTTTAATGTTCCATTAGTAAGCCACAACCAGGTTTTTTCCTTGTCGACTTTACCCTCGATTTTCTCTAGGAATTGTCCATGTTTTCTCTTCTGCTTTGTACTGCGTTTTTACGGTATTCCTTTTTTGTCTGTTGTACTTTAAGCAGTTTTCTGTTGTTAACTTCCATCAAGGCTTGTTCTCCACGATCATTCACATAATCTGCAGGGCATGTTTCTCTTCTTCTACAGTTTGCTTCACTTGCAAAAGTCCTCTGCCTCCTGATTTTCTTGGCAGGTAGTCTGTCAACACCACTACGTGGATGCAATGAGCAGTGGATTGTCATCAGTTTTCATGTTTTTCTGTCTAGATCATCCAGCTCTCTTTGTCCAGTTCATAATTCCAACAGTATATCTAATGACAGCAATGGCCCAGGTGTTTATGGCCTTGATGGTAATCCCATCATTCAATTTGCTCTTCAAAATTTCTCGGACTCTTTGGACATATTCCTTACTAACCAAATTTTTCACATGTCTGCTTGATGTTTTCCAGCTGTAATATGCCCAGGTATTTATAGGCTTCAGGCTGTTGGCATTTTATGGTTTGTTCATTAGGTGTTTCTATGCCTTTACTGTCAATTATTTTCCCTTTTTTCAGTGCCACTGTGGCACATTGTCCAGGCTCCTTACATGTCATTACTAAAAATTCTAACAGTTTGGTCAGAGACTGGATCTGTTTCAGACTTTCCATACAACTTTAAATCATCCACGTACAACAGGTGAGACATTTTTGGTGAATTCCTGGCAGTTTGATAGCCCAAGTTTGTATTTTGCAGAATTAATGACCGTGGAATCATTGCAATGATAAACAACAGTGGTGACAACAAATCCCCCCCGGAAAATTGCTCTCTTGATGTTGTCTATTCCGTAGCTTTGGTTGCCCACATACAGCTCAGTTTTCCAGTGTTCCATTGCATTTTCAATGAATCTGCCAATATTTCCACAAACCCCGATAACATCCAGACACATGATGATCCAATTGTGCGGCAGTGAGTCGAAAGCTTTTTGGTAATCTATCCAAGTTGTATATAGATTTGTTTTACGACTTTTACAGTTCTCCAGTATCATTTTGTCAATCTGGAGTTGATCTTTGGTGCCTCTGCTTTTTCTTTTATTGCCTTTATGTTCTACTGGCAAGATGTTATTTGTCTCCAGGTAGTCCTGGATTTCGTCAGCTATTATGCCTGTCAACATTTTGAACATTTTAGGCAAACACGTTATTGGTCTGTAATGTTCTGGTTTTGTCCTTTTTTACTGTAACAAATATATTCCCAGTTGTCAACCTTTCACTGATATTTCCACTCTGCTGAATATCATTACATTTTTGGACCATTTTTGCATGCAGACTGGTCAGATATTTAAGCCAAAATCCATGCAATTTATCCCCAACAGGTGAAGTCCAGTTCTTAATCTTCTTTATTCTTTCTCTCATCATTTCTGTTATTTCTACTTGTCCCATTTTGTTGTTGGAAAGTTTCTTTTCAAAGTCTTTTAACCCCTTCCCGACGCGTGCCGCAGCATATGCGTCATGAAAACAAGTTCGTTCCCAACCCATGACGCATGTGCTGCGTTATCGCGGGTTTCCCTTCCTGCGGCTCTATTAACCGGGGTCACTAAAGGTTAATAGAGCCGCAGCTAAGTGACAACCTGTACTTTAGCCCAGGGGGGGTGGCTTAGCCTCCCCGTGGCTAAAGTCGCTCTGATTGGCAGTTTGAAAATGAAAATGCCGATCAAAGCAAATTAGAGGGACTCACCCCTCCACATCTGATTGGATTCTCATGAGCAGTGTGTGAGAGTTCTGTGTGGGAGGAGTGTTCTCCAGCTCCCATGCAGCCTTTGAAGTGTTCACTGCAATCAGCTCCTGCAGGCACATTGTAATGTCACAATGCCTTATTGTCTTCCACCACCTCCTAGGTCAGTAAGCAAATATGTAGGTGACTAAATAAATAAAAGCCATCTGTCCTGTGCAGAATGATGATCTCCGGCGTGCACAGATGAGGACTGTCAGTAGCAAAAAGGAGCTGCATCCAGCCGCACAGCCAAGGGAGGGAGGTGAGAATCATTTTAGCTAAGTTAAGCCTTGGATGGTTGCTGGATACATCTTATTTTTGCTCAGGCCTCGTATACCGTATGCCTCTGGCCCCGTGTACCCTTGTGTTATATACTATGCCTCAGATCCCATGTGCTGTGTACTATGCCTTTGGCCCAGTGTACCTGTGTGTTGTATACTATGCCTCTGGCTCCGTGTACCCGTGTGCTGTATACTAAGTCTCTGGCCTTGTGTACCCGTGTGCTGTATATTATGCCTACTGCCCTGTGTACCCGTGTGCTGTGTACTATGCCTCTGGCCCTGTGTACCAATGTGCTGTATACTATGCCTCAGATCTCGTGTACCTGTGTGCTGTATACTATGCCTCTGGCCCCGTGTACTGTATACTGTGCCTCTGGCCATGTGTATCTGTGTGCTGTATACTATGCCTCTGGCCCCGTGTACCTGTGTGCTGTATACTATGCATCTGGCCCCGTGTGATGTATACTATGCCTCAGGCCCTGTGTACCCTTGTGCTGTATACTATGCCTCTGGCCCCATGTACCCGTGTGCTGTGTACTATGCCTCTGGCCTGTGTACTGTATACTGTGCTTCTGACCCCGTGAACCTGTGTGCTGTATACTATGCCTCTGTCCCTGTGTACCCATTTGTTGTATACTGTGTCTCTTGCCCCATGTACTTGTGTGCTGTATACTATGCCTCTAGCCCCGTGTGCAGTGTACATCTGGCCCTGTGTACCCATGTGTTGAATACTATGCTTCTGGCCCCGTTTACCCTTGTGCTGTGTACTATGCCTCTGGCCCTGTGTACCCGTGTACCTGTGATCAGTATGCCTCAGGCTCCGTGTACCACCCAGGGGCTGCATACCTTAGGCTATGTGTTCGCTGATGAATGTGTGTGCTTACCAGCATGAGATGAGTAGTTTGTTCACTTTGTAGTTGTGGTCAGTGCAAAATGCGTTCCGCTCTTTCAAACGTGATGCAGCTGCCACTGGTCCGAAGTACTTTGTGTCCCCAAGGATGTCTGTGCCCCCCAGTGTATTAGATTTCCTCCAATGCTGTATGTGCTCCTAATGATGTATTTACCCTCCAGTGCTGCCTCTGCTCCCTAGTGCTGTATGTGCCCCACTGTGCTCTATATGCCACCAGCATCTCCTGTGATTTATATGCCCCCGCCCCTTCTGTGATGTATATGCCCTTCAAAGTCTCCTGTGATGTGTATGCCCCGCCCCTTCTGTGATGTATATGCCCTTCAACGTCTCCTGTGATGTGTATGCCCCCGCCCTTCCTGTGATGTATATGCCCCCCAACTGCTCCAGTGATGTATATGCCCCAGCATCTCCTGTGAGATCGCTGGTGCGTTGTTTTTCACATCGCTGGTAACATGTCAAACAGGTATCTCACCAGCAATGTGAAAAACGACGCACCAGCGATCCAGAATTATACAGAGGTCGTTGGGAATTGTCACTCCATAGCGTAGCATTGAGATCATTGGTCATTGTCCCTGTCTCCTTGTCAAACACAACGATGTAGCATTTCCAGCGGGAGCGCAAAGATGTAGATATTATCCAGAGCAGTGTGTAACGATCAACGAATTACCCAGAAAGATGAGATTTCAAGGGAGTGTCATTGCTAATGACTTTATAAAGTAAGCACTTATCTATGTTGGGCAGCTTGAGAATCCATCATCAGAAACAGAAAACTGTTAAAAATCATGCTACCCTGAGAAATAAAATGTTATAAACAAAGTTTGTGATCTTTATTTTCTAATTGTTTCAGGGTGAAAGCCCCTTTAGAAAAAAGATCACAGGTGTACCTCTGATTTTTTTTCCTGAAGGGGCTTTGACCCTGAAACAAGTAGAAAATAAAGATCACAAACTTTGTTTATATCATTTTATTTCTCTTGGTAGCGCAATTTTTAACCCCTTTCTGTTTCTTTTCGGGTTGTATTTCCCTTTGGTGGGGACTGCTGCAAACCATTATTTTGGACATCAGTTGGATATCATATGCGATCAAAATGGTTGTGATTTTCACAACCTTTCTAGGTTAGCAAGACCATACTCCCTTCTGATTAATTTTATGTACGGACAAACCCTATTGTGCCCCGTATTTTTTTCCAGCTTCTGCATTTGTAGAGCAGCTTGCACATAGAAGCAAATTTGGACTTCCAAAATCCGTGGGTTGCTCTTCATGCAATTTGGCCGCTCCCTTAATTGGTCAAAAGTGACGTGGCCCACTTCTGTTAATCAATGAAGCAGGGGCAGGAGGTAGAGGGAGAAAAAGTGCAAAATAGGGTCTTACCAAAGTAATATCAATGTGAAAAGATACTGGTTGAGTTACACAACCATGACAAAAGCATCTGCAAACCCATGTATGCAGTAAAAAGTAGGATAGGAGACAAGGGTATATCCTGTGCTCTTGTACTAATCAAAAGTCTATAAATAAAAACTAAAAATAATAGATTTTATTATACACGTTTCAAAGCTATCCTGCTTCGTTGGGAATAAATCACATTACTGTGATTTATATCCTGAAAAAGCAGTATAGCTTCAAAACTCATAGAATAAAATCCATTTTTTTTTTTTAGTTTTTACTTGTAGACTCTGATTACTACAGCAGCAAAGGAAATACCATTCTTTCCTATCCTTTTTTTTTTTTTTTTTTTTTTTTCTTTTTAAAAATCATGAAGCAGATATAGGAGCTGTACATCCAGATTGATTGAAAGAAGGTTCCCAGGGCCGTCTGTCCGCGCTGCGTCGGGCCCGTCTGTCCGCGCTGCGTCGGGCCCGTCTGTCCGCGCTGCGTCGGGCCCGTCTGTCCGCGCTGCGTCGGGCCCGTCTGTCCGCGCTGCGTCGGGCCCGTCTGTCCGCGCTGCGTCGGCCCGTCTGTCCGCGCTGCGTCGGGCCCGGCTAATTTGCACATTTATAAAATCGCGTTTTCTTGGAAAAATAGAGTATTTTGAATTTATAGGTTTACTGCTTCTCAGGACAAGATGCTATACATGGAGGATGTGTTTATTACAAATTGGAATTGTGTCCTGACAGACTCACTTTAAACACTATCCAAAAGGTGAGGCGGTTTAAAGCCGGCTTCACACCACGGTGAAATTTCTATCCGGGTTGGCAGGGGTGAACCTGACAGCCCCAGACCGGATTTTGGCCCCATAGCTGCCAACCGGCTCCATAGCATACTATTCTGCCATCCAGCTTCCATCTGTCCGGGAGGATTTGGATTTTTCTCTCCTGGGGACACAAATGCTGCATGCAGATTTTTATGTCCAGGATAAAAAGGCTGATCCTCCCGGATGCTCCTGGCCGGTGCAATCCGGCGCCCCTAAGATGGGGGTCTATGGCGCAGGATCACACCCTGGACGCCGGTGCTGAAGCTCAGCGCCACGGAGCTGTCCCCTTCTGACCGTTTAGGACTACGGCTTGCTCCCCGCGATCTTGAATTATCAGCAGCTATGGCTGCAAAGGAGCCATCCGGCTGCACACCGGACTGGAGGGCATGATTGGCCCTCCGTTCGGTGTCCAGATCCAGTCCGGGGCTGTCATGTTCACCCCTGACAGCTCCGGATTGGATTTCACCGTGGTGTGAAGCGGCCTAACTTGTCAAGGTTGATTACAAGCATGTGGTAGATGTAGCCTCTATCTACATGAATGTGTTTTTTGCAGAATACAGTTAATATACAGTATACATAAGCGAGCCCTGCTCCTCTGTCAGCTGAGCACGAAGATTGGTTTTCTGACCCTACAAAGGAACATTCTATTCACTTACAGCAGGCAGAGATTTTCATAAATTGTGAGGCACAAAGTAAATTAAAAAGTTGCTAAATATTTAGTTCTGTTACGTTTTGGTTACAGAAACTTTAAAGCCTTGAAGTCTTCTACTCCCCAAGTCTGATAAGCGGATCCAGTGTGAAATAAATCCCTCCTCATCCGACCCCAGAGAGAAAATTGTACACTCCTCTGCCATTCAGCACATTTAGGATACAGCTGGCTTCCTTTTTATGCCCGCTTCTAGGCACAGGCCCATCTAAAATGTTTACATTTAATTATTGATGGGCAGATGTGACCAGAAGATGCTCCATTTCTCCCCCTTTTTACTATTTGAAATCTGCCGTTAATTTGATCCAACAAACTAGAGGTTGTTTGTTTTTGGCGCATAAAACCTGCAATAAATAATTTCCTCCATGCACAGCGTAAAACCCTGGATGGAAACTGGCTTAATTTATTTCTCTTGAAAACACGATAAATGAAATCTCCCATGTGAGCCACATCTCCATGTATTAAGCAGCTTCTGACTACACCATCGGGCAGTACACGATTACACACAGTGTGAGCTGCTTCTGGATCAGTAGCTTTATATTCTTACTGTCCGCGGTGCCCAAACATAGACTGGCAGAAGATGTAACACTGTTACATTCAATTATCGGGTAGTAATGTGATTAGACATATTGGTCTGATGGAAAAACTGCAGTAGGTTCACAAACACCTGAGAAACTGGAACCCCGGATGGGAAGAGGAGTATGGCACATAAGAAGTTAATCTTAATTGTATTAAGAGAACGTAAAATACTGATAAAAGTAGGAATTAAGGGAACACAAGACAGTTGTAGAGAGTATAAAAACTGCAGAGTGGACGTATCCACAATAAGAAGATGAAGAATAGTAAAGTGCAGTTTACATAGAGAGATATATATCAGCATTCATCATAAGAGGGCGGAGGAACAGGTCCAGGCTTCTCTATAGTTAATTTAGTAATATTACCAACACTTAGCTGTACTATGGTAGGTGCCTTATTCCTTCTTTATATACCCTTGGACTGGTGCTCATAATATGTGATGGCTACATTTCTTATTGTGAATGGTGATGTATATCTCTCTATATAAATTGCCTTATTCATGTGGATTTGTCCACTATCCAAATCTTATGGTCTCTGCACTCAATGTCCTGTGTTCTTTCCCTGTAGTTCATTCCTAATTTTATCTGTATTTTAAATTGTCCGAATGAATTAAATTATGAATTTTTAACTACTTATCTGGCATACTTCTCTTCCCCTCCTGGACCCAATTTCTCAGGTATTGTTTGTGAACTGCTTTATTGAAGTGGTGTTCATCTATTCTACATAAGACAAGTTTATAACTGTTCATAGTCCTACCTCAACTTGTGGTAAGATCTAGTCTCTTTGCCTGCCACTCTTATCCGAGGTATTGTTTTACCCTACATAAATGTGATGGTAAAACTGCTGCAGCTCTGTCCAATGTGGATTTGCCTTTAGGCATTAATGATTCATGCTAGCTTTTTTTCTGACAAAGTGGAACATGGGTCACTAGAGGTCCATTTACGCTAGGGGATAATCAGAATGAGTCGTTATATGCTTGTCCTCTATTATCGTCCCATGTAAACATATTGTCAATAACCACTTTTGTTGCCTGATAATGCTGGCATAAAAACATACTTGTCGACCCCTATAAACAGGGCCTGTATTGCCGATAAGGGGCATTATGCAGAAGACCTGCAGTATTGTACAATGATCATTTTGTCCCCATGTAAGGCGCCAATCAACTTGTAAAAGTCAGGGCCAGGGAGTCATGGAGTCAGTCAGTATCCATTTTGTTGTAGTCAGATTCAGGGAAATTTGAGGATTTGGAGTCGTTGGTTTGGCTTAAGACTCCACAGCCCTGGTAAACAGAGGTTTATGGCAGATATCTGCTGGTTTAGGTCACTTAAGGGTAAAATGGATCAACATACCTGGAGCTGGGGAACCAGATGCTAATGCACCCACTCTTACCCCTACCCCTTTTACGGTTGATACACTGAACATTTACCTTGCTCTTTATAGTAACTTCTTCACCCTGGCTTATCCCACTTCATCTACATGCAGGCTAACTTTTATGACTACTTCTTACAGCCCAGTTGACCAGATCGACTGTTCAACTTTTAGCAGTTTATTACAGTATTCTGTAGTAGTAACTATTATATATTTTTTTACAATGTATTTTGATGCAAAGTGTAATCCTTGAGTCTGTATGTGATAAGAGCAGTTAATTCATGAGTAGATGGTCTGCAATTTAGCAAGTAAGATCGGCATAAAGGTTTAAACAATTTTATTTTCTTTAAAAATAAACAGATGAGTTAAAAGATAATGACAGACATGTTATCTGATGTCCCACATAGTCTGGAAAGTACATTAGACCTAAATGTCCTGTATGGAATTGTCCTTTCGGTTTGTTAGATTCTGTGCACAATGTATTTTCTAATCCACATTGTTTCTTTACAGGAGCCCACATGGAAATGGAAAGAAAAAACACTTTAGATCAGAATCCAAGTCCAAACCAAGATCTCGTTCGCGCTCACCCAGCAGCAGACACAGAGCACAGAGTTCAGTACACTCAATGAGTATCTCTCCCGTGGAGAGCAGGGGATCTAGTCTGGAGCGGTACAGGTAACGCCACTTATACACTTGTTTTCTGAAGACTATGTTCTATTCCTGCTGCATTATAAAGCCTGGATAGCTTTTTAAGTCCTATTTTACACAGCTTGAATCGTGAAAAGTATGAAAACCTCTTTTAAGGATTTTTGAACAAAACTGAACTTTCATGTCTTGCATTAAAGGCATCCTGTCACCTTAGGAAATGCGGTTTACCTGCAGAGTTGAGGTTAATAGTAAGACAATGCTTTCCAGCCGCCTTACTGAAAAAGAAAAAAATACATATCCATTTGTGGTAGTAAATATTGGTGCAGTACATAGATAAGGAGTCCTTTCCACATGGATGGCTCTTCTTCACATCACTTGTCTTATTTCTGCACTATTGTGTCCAGTTCTATATAAATATGACTTCAGATTTTGTGTTAGGCTACGTTCACACTGTGCATCAATTTTGATGTGTTCCATATGGATCCGTATTTGCACTGAAAATGCAGTGACGTTTGCTGTCCCAGCCAAATCAAGGCGTTCACAATTTTGCATTCACACACTGCGCTTTTTACAGATCTGTTCTTGTATTCAAGAACGGATGTGTAAAAAGAATGAGCATGACGATTCTTTTTGCACTTTTCAGATGTGCGATTTACTTACCTCCCTGCGCTCCCACAGTGACCACCAGCAATGTCACCTCATGCCGGAAGGCCATAGGTCCCTTGTGAGAGGACCTGGCACTGCACCATGCCACTGAGTGACGTCACTCAGTCACATGCGTAGTCCTAGAAGTACCAAACACTGCAGCCTCCCGGTATGAAAACATCACTGGAGATCCCTGTGGGAGTGCGGCGAGGTGAGTAAATAGCACAGCAGCATTCACACACACAAGGCTGCACTTTGTGAAGATCTTTCTGCACCAAAAACCGATCCTCACAAAACAGTGTGTGAATGTAGCCTTACACTACACCTGGTGAAGAGACCTGAGCAGTCTTTGCAGCTGCTATGAGTTATCTTTTCAGTTAGCCATAACAAAGTATCACCTTCTAAGGATTCTCAATATTCTGTATAGTTTATCTATTGGCTAACACCGTGCAAATATATTTTTTCTGTAACACAGTGTAATGTAATAATGCGTCTGTACTTGCAGGGAAAGGTCCAAGGACAAAGATGGCCATATTGCGTCAGAAATTGTTTCTTCTGTGCAGTCTAAAATTACTCAGGTAATTTTATCATAAATGCACGATAATTCTTCAAAAGAATATTAACACTAGCATCAGTGGACTTAATTTATAGATTTTTTACTTTAAGAGATTCAAAATAAAGTCCACAAATATGAAAGCATTGTATCTTTCATCTAAAAACTGGAGCTTTATCCACATAGCACAACATCTGCATATATTGCATGAAGCTTTTGGCTTGAATAAAAGCATTTTAGAAAATGTTAACAATTCTAGACTCATCCATGCGTGTGACCGTAGAAGTTCAGCAAATCAAGGGTTAATCCCTCAGGTTCACATTTCACTTGTTGGTAATGAGTGGTAATTGCGGTGTGAAATATCTTTAATTATCCGGGTCTACCAGGCTGCCTTTTCATTGTTGGGTTCGCTAGAACAGATTAGACCCTAATTGACAATGTCAGCGCAGGTTATAGGTTAAATGAAAGAAGTAATTAAACACCAGCAAGGCGTACAGAGATCTGTAGTGCATTGAAGGAAAAAAGCATCGGGGAATCCTAGTTTTACAAGTGTTCAGTGATCATATGTTAAATGTAGATGGTCCCAGATTGTAATTCTGTAGAGGATAGCCTTTAAACATCCTCTATCTAAGGCTACAAAAATAAACGCTTGGTAACATCATCTGACAGATTCCCTTTAAGGTAATGTGCACACAATCTGGGTTTACAGCATTATAGGCATACCATGTTTGTGCTGCGTCCATAACGCTGCATTTTGCAGTACAAGCACAGTGGATGGGATTTACAGAAATCCCATGCCCACTGTGCTTCTCCCCTCCGCAGCGTTATCTTCCCTGCGGTGTGGGTTGCCGCACTTCCGCAGCTCCGCAGCATGTTAGTTTATTTCTATGGAGTTAGAAGCAAGCTCCAGCGGATGAATGCAGGGAAAAGCCGCCCTGCCCCGAACGCAGATTGTGGGCAAAAGGCAGCTGTGTTCACTTTGCGTCTTCCCTCCGGTCTGGAGGCACTGCGTCCAGGACAGTGTCTCTGGATCATCTGCACATATCCGCATGGAAAGCAACCAGCATGATTTTACCATGTAAAGTAAAGTCAGTGCAATACTGACTATAGCATGGTGAATCAAATTATACCTTCAGTTTCCAGATTTTAATTTTGATTGCCGTTCTCAAAGGTCCAGAAATGAGTACGTTGATTGAGTGGCATGAGCATGAAACAAGGCGGGACTTACAGTGTCTTCCAATAAAATAGTGCCGGAGATCGCGTTACACGTATGCGCTGACTCCAGCACTATTTTAATGAAGACAGCATCACAAGTGCAGTGTGCACATGCCAACAGCAGCAGCAGTGGTGACATTCAAAGATAAGGGGGTGGGGGCAATCCAGGAGAATGCAGGAGGGATATATACAGAGGACCATGACCTACAAAGTTCTGCCTCGCTGCACTCATTTCTGGACCTCTGAAAAAGTGTTATTTCAGCAATCAAGCATACAATCTGGAAACTGAAGTTATGATTTGATGCACCAGTATGATACTGTCTTTACTTTATTTGGGAAACTTTTGCTGGTTGGTTCTCTTTAAGTGGAAGCACATCTCCATATAGAGCAGCTTTCCCTAAGAATTTTCCCATTTCGTTTCAAAATTCATTAATGAGCATGTTCATGAAATGTAGACCTAAAATAAAATGCAAACTTGGTGCTTAGTGCTCCATAGCTGCTCCCATAGCGTCCATAGCAGTTTTCTCTAGTCAGGGAGGCCGGCTCCACCACCTGCTGCACTTTATGGCTTGACAGCTCTAGCTTTTCTTTCCCAAAACAGACTCTGCATAAATCATACGCATATTTCCAGTATGGACACTGCAGCAGCTGTTCTGCATATATGCATTATGTAACTTGAGACATTGCAGCCGCGAGAGAAGCCACTGCTATCTAGTGCGTGCTGAGGTTGGCCCGCCTGACTTCGGAACATTGCTCCAGACCATGTAGGCCTGACAAAGATGCACCAAACTGATACTTTAACTACTATTTTAATGATCAATTTCCTGAGAAATGTTGGTTTTCAAGGAAAAAGTAGGTTTCCTCTTACGGCTAGCTGCCTTCCATGTGTCTACTTTGTAGCTTACTGTGAAAAGAAAAATAGGGAGGGGGACAAGAGGCGCAATAGTGCCCTATCACTGATGACACTTGTGTAAGGTGGTGCTGCTATGAAGCTGCTCACCTGGTCCAGTTGTGTTCCCCACAACTGGTTTGAAGGCGTTTTTGGAATCAAGTGTTCCAGCTGCTGCAGGACCTCCACCGACCACTGGATAGTGGTTTGAATCCAAGATGATGATGGGAGTGCTGGTGTGTCACGGTCCGCGCTGCTGTGGCATGAATAAACTCACCAAAGAGACAGCAGTTTTTCCATCCTTTTATTTCCTCCTCTTTCCTACGCGTTTCAGCGCCACACCCGGCGCCTTCCGGTCCCTGAGGAAGGCGCCGGGTGTGGCGCTGAAACGCGTAGGAAAGAGGAGGAAATAAAAGGATGGAAAAACTGCTGTCTCTTTGGTGAGTTTATTCATGCCACAGCAGCGCGGAACGTGACACACCAGCACTCCCATCATCTACTTTGTAGCTTAGTTTTGTCCCTACAGACTCCCATTAGCAATCAGGGATGTTTCAGGCTAAAATCCAACCTGGTGCAGTGGTTCAAAGGTGGGTGTGCGTGATTTGCACAAATTATGCCACAATGGTACCTTTTTATAGTTCACTTTCAGAATATTTCAATAAAATAACCTTTTTCTGTGTAGTTTGGATATTTAGTAGTCAGTAAGAGTAATATAAATGAGCAAATACATTTGCAGGACGGACCCTGGACCAGCTGCCATATTAGTAGTCTGTAGCAACCAGACAGGGACCCTGCATCCATGATATCACAACAGACCTAGAAATGAGAGCTGTGCCCGGGAACCCACTATCTAGGAGGCGGTTCTCAGGACTCCCATCTGGCAGTCTCAGACTAAGAATGTGGCCCCTTAGCCCTCGTCCTCTGCCTCAATTCTCATTTTTTAGAGCAATTTATATTGCATGAATATATTCCAGCTCCAGTTTGAGGTTTCTATAGAAGTTATGTCATCGGTGATACTTCATGCTTTATGTACATTACTCTCATCATTATGCGCTGATGTCAGATATTCCTGTAACAAAGGTTCCTATGATTATGGTGCATAAGCTTCCTCTGTCTCACTGACTTTTCTTGGCATTCATTCAGAAACATAAAGCACAAGCTGGCAGACACAATATAACAAATGTAATAACCCAAAATAGAACACAATGTAAAGTAGCTGCCTGGGTCATTTGACACCTGATTATACTGTTAAATTATATTAGCAGTTTAAGTAGACGTGTAAAACATTGTCAATTGCTGCATGGTAATTTTATTCAGCATCAGTGTATTTTGTGTAAAAGTACATCTGTATAGAAATATCCTTTCTGTAGTTCAATAATGTGTTTCAAGTCAAATTCATAATCATTGTGTTTTTCCTTCCCCAGGATCTAATGGCTAAAGTAAGGGCAATGCTGGCAGCATCAAAAAGCATGCGCAGTGGTGCCTCCTGATACGGTCAGTGATGGGGATCAAGAACCTACGTCACAGGCGGAGATCCAAGATATTCACTTTTCAATTTTTATGCTGTAATTCCAAACAATTTCCATGTGAGATCAGATTTAAGAATGGTCAATTTTTCATTGACTTTTCATTTCGAATGTTACTGCGTTACATTTCCTATGATGCTTGTTAACCCATTGGATGATATGTCCCAGGATATGAAATTAATATCATTGTCCAGTCTAAACTGATATTTTTGCCGTCACTCTCTGTGACTGCAGACTTATTAATCTTCCCAGCACCTGCAATGTGAGGATTCGCTGTTTCTAAACCGAGAACAGACCGCATTTAAGTGATATGCATGTGTCCGGCCAGAGCCCCTGACCAGTGGGCGCAGCCTCGCTCAATACAAGTGTATGGAACAATGCTACTCCCACTAAAAGAGCGACTAGGGGGGTAGTGGTGCTGAGAACAACCTCAGCAGGGGCAGAGAGACAGCACATGGGTGGGCACAGAGCATACACAGGGTAGAGGTGGCAGCACAGGGGACACAGACAATGACCATATGGGGAGAGGGAGGGACCAGGGGTGGGGCCAGAGAGTGACCACAGGTGGGTGGCAGAGGGGCAGCACTGGTGGGGGGGGGTGCAGAGACTGAGCACAGGGAGTGGGTAGAGAGCTAGGAGGGAAAAAATAGGGGAGAAATTGCATAAAGTAGATGCCCAGCGCCACAGAGCCTGCCCCCATTGTGATGTCACCACCCACCGGATACGATAGCATCAGGCCCACATCTAGTATCACAACCCCTTTAAGATCAGCATCGCACATCTATGAAAAATTGATTTGAGCTAGCTACCTCATAAGCATGTACTGTGTGAAGTGGTTAGTTCAGGTCAGCAGGCCCAACAGTAGCGGTGGTGGATAGTTCGATCCCAGCATGAACCAAGTAACCAACTGGACTAACTGACTGGACAAGTGGAGGCGCTTCATAGGACATGTAGATCAGCAACATTTGTTGTTTTGAAGGATACCGTACTTTATAATTTGACCAGCAGCAGACCCTTTGTATATTTGTATATATTATGTTTGAGGATTAAAGTGCTATAAAAAAGTTTGCGTTTTTGTTTTATTTTAACAGAGAAGCTTATTTTCCATTGTGAACCTATGCATATTCACCCCTTTATGACAGTGATTTTTCTGTGTTAATTTTTTTCTCCACTTCCAAGAGCCATAACCTTTTTTTTTTTTTGTTTGTTTTTCCATCCACAGAGCCATATGAGGACTTGTTTTTTTAGGGATAAGTTGTGCTTTTAAATAACACTATTGATATTATGATGTGATGCACTGGAAAGCGGGGAAAAAATGTCGAAGTTCATTGAAATAAAAAAATGCAATTTCACAATTATTTGTGGGAAGGAGGGGTTTATTTACCATGTTCACTATATGGTAAAACTGACCTGATGATAGGATTCTCCTGGGGGGTAGAACTAACTTAATAACAAACATGCATAGGTTTTTTTACTTTTTGCGAATGGTGCAAAAAAATTTGAAATTCGTAAAGGGAAAAAATAAATCAATTGGATGTAATTTTCTGAGACATGTAATGCTTTACATTTTTGGATATAGGGCTGCGTGAGGGTTTATTTTTTGCACCTTGAGCAGATGTTTTTCATGATACTATTTTGGGATAGATACTATGTTTTCATTGCCTCCTATTGCAATGTTGTGGCAGCCAAAAAAACAAAAAACAGTTCTAGATTTTTCTTCGATATATCCTTTTTTCTGGTCATCATAATGGGAGACCCAGACAATGGGGTTTAGGGCACTGCCCTCCGGAGGTCACACTAGGTACTACAAGTTTGTAGACACCGCCTCCTCTGCTTATAAACCCCTACCGCAGGGAACATCCTCAGTTTTAAACTTAGTGTGCTCGGAGGATCACGCTTTGCTTGCACTTCACTGCATTCTCACAGCTATTTGGACGACCTACTGGTCCGGGCGCCATCAGAACACCTTTGTCAAGAGAGCCTGGATGTGACCATGCGGTCTCTGGAACAGTTCGGTTGGCTCCTCAATATTCAGAAGTCAACGCTAGTTCCGACCCAGTCTTTGACATATTTGGGCATGGACTTCAACACAGCCTTAGCCCTGGTGTCTCTGCCACGAGTCAAGCAGATGGCGATCCAATCAGGAGTGCAAGCAGTCCTCCTGTCACCCACAATCATCCCTACGGGTGTTGATGATGCTGGTGGGGCGCATGGTGGCAGCAATAGAGGCGGTGTCTTTTGCACAATTTCGCCTCCGTCCTCTCCAGCTGGAGATCCTCCGCAGGTGGGACAAAAGGTCGATTTCTCTGAATCGGCTGGTGACCCTTTCCCAACCGACCAGAGATTCCCTGCAGTGGTGGTTACAGCCACATCACTTGTCTCGGGGCCGGTCCTTCATCAAACCGTCATGGTTAGTGGTGACCACCGACGCCAGTCTGAAGGGCTGGGGAGCAGTGTACTTACACCACAGGGCCCAAGGCCTCTGGACTCGGTCGGAGTCGGCGTTGCAGATCAACGTGCTGGAGATCAAGGCGGTCTATCTGGCACTCCTGGCGTTTCAGAGATTCCTCTCAGGACAACCCATTCGGGTTCAGTCCGACAATGCGACGGCCGTCGCTTATATAAATCATCAAGGAGGAACCAGGAGTGCAGAGGCTCTGGCCGAAGTCCACCGCATCCTATCCTGGGCGGAGGACAACAACTGCCTGATCTCCGCAGTTCACATCCCAGGGGTCGAAAACTGGGAGGCGACTATCTGAGCCGGCAGGGGATAGACGCCGGAGAGTGGTCTCTTCATCCGGACGTCTTCCGGGACATCTGCAGCAGATGGGGCACTCCGGATGTGGATCTGATGGCCTCACGGCTGAATCATCAGGTGCCGCAATACATGGCGAGGTCATGGGATCCCCAATCTCTGGGAGCGGATGCTCTGGTCCTGACTTGGTCCAGATTCCATCTGCCGTATGTGTTCCCGCCTCTGGCTCTGATTCCCAGGGTGCTGTGGAAAATCAGGTCGGAGTGCAGGGTCGCCATTCTAGTGGCTCCAGATTGGCCCAGGAGGTCCTGGTATCCGGACCTGTGGCAACTGTCAGGCGGACACAGGTGGGCTCTTCCAGACCGCGCAGATTTACTCGCGCAAGGCCCATTCTTCCACCTCAATTCCAAGGCCCTCAGATTGACTGCATGGCTCTTGAGGCCTGGCTGCTGACTTCCAGGGGTTTTTCCCCTACGGTGGTTGCCACTATGAATCGGGCTAGGAAGCCAGTCTCAAGGAAGATGTACCACAGGACGTGGAAAATCTTTTTTACTTGGTGTGCCTCTGGTGGACGGTCTCCGTGGCCCTTGTCCATCCCGACATTGTTGGCTTTCCTACAGTCGGGTTTGGAATTAGGATTATCCCTTGGCTCCTTGAAAGGTCAAGTCTCAGCACTTTCAGTGCTGTTTGACAGGCGATTGGCGCTCCTCCCGAAGGTCCGTCAATTTCTGCAGGGGGTGTCACGGATGGTTCCGCCCTACAAGAGACCTCTGGACCCTTGGGACCTCAACATGGTCCTAGCGGCATTACAGAGACCACCGTTTGAGCCGCTGAGAGATGTTTCTCTATCTCGCCTGTCTCAGAAAGTGGTCTTTCTGGTGGCAATCACGTCTCTGAGAAGGGTCTCAGAATTGGCTGCACTTTCGTGCAAGTCGCCCTTTCTGGTGGTTCACCAAGACAAGGTGGTGTTGCGTCCTCGGCCAGAATTCTTGCCGAAGGTGGTTTCAACTTTTCACCTGAACCAGGAGATTGTTCTCCCATCATTTTGCCCTGCTCCCGTTCATCAGGTTGAACGCGACCTCCATACTCTGGATCTCGTGAGAGCGGTACGCATTTATGTGTCCAGGACCGCCTCCTTTAGGAGTTCGGATTCCTTATTTGTTCTTACGACAGGTCGCTGTAAGGGGTCCGCGGCATCAAAGTCGACATTGGCCAGATGGATTAAGGCTTCCATTCAAGAGGCTTACCGGGCTTCTGGTTTGCCTCTCCCGGTGGGATTGAAGGCTCACTCTACCAGAGCTGTAGGTGCCTCCTGGGCCTTGCGACATCGAGCGTCTGCTCTACAGGTGTGTCAGGCAGCCACTTGGTCTAGCCTGCACACTTTCTCTAAGCACTATATGGTGCATGCCCATGCCTCTGCGGATGCAAGTTTGGGCAGGCGGGTTCTCCAGGCGGCGGTTGCCCACCTTTAAAGGGAACCATGTATTATCCGTCTTGTTGAGGAACTCTTCCCGCCCTGGGGTATTGCTTTAGGACATCCCCATTGTCTGGGTCTCCCATTATGATGACCAGAAAAAAGAGAATTTTGTTTACGTACCGTAAATTCTTTTTTCTTTAATCATCAATGGGAGACCCAGCACCCACCCAGTTGTTCCGTTGCATGTTTTGCATTTGTTCTGTTCTCTGTTGAGACAGTGTTTACCGGGTTGTTGAACCGTCTGTGCACGGCATTCGTCCCGATGTTTCGGGTGTGGTTTATTTCCTCCTCGCAGCTTATGGACCAAACTGAGGATGTTCCCTGCGGTATGGGTTTATAAGCGGAGGAGGCGGTGTCTACAAACTTGTAGTACCTAGTGTGACCTCCGGAGGGCAGTGCCCTAAACCCCATTGTCTGGGTCTCCCATTGATGATTAAAGAAAAAAGAATTTACGGTACGTAAACAAAATTCTCTTTATCATTTAGATTAACTTATTTTGTATTTTAATTGATCAGACTTTTATGAACACTGCAATCTCAAATATGTGCTTTCACAGGAGTGTCATAATGACAGGAACAGGGGTCTTCAGCAGACCCCTGGCTGTCATAACTCATTGGTACCTTGTGATCATGTCACGGCTGCGCTGATGGGCATGAGGAGTGACGCTGCCCTGCCGGAGCCTGTTAGCTGCTTCTGTCCTAGATTGGCAGGGGCAGTTAACAGGTTACCAGCTGATAGACACATGTTGGCTGATTAAATCAACCATTATGTGCCGGAAAGATGTGGGATTGGCGTGAGAGTCTGCATCAGTCAGTGAGTCTGGCATATGACTGAGGCTGGCTTCACACCACGCTTTTGTTCTTGTCCATGGGGTCCTGTTTTTTTGCAGGATCACACAGACGGGAATGGACTGGTCCATATTGTAAACTCCGGATGCCATTTCTGTGTCCGGATTCAGGATTTTTAGGGATCCGGACACAGAGCTGGGGGGAACCAAGCCAGGCAAGTGGTGTCGGCGCTGTTACTTCACTATAGCAGTGTATTGCCATACACTACTAAAGTGAAAGTAAAGAAAGAAATGGTTAAAAAGAATAAAATACATGCTCATCTCTCCGCCAAGTGACCCACAATGCGCGGCATCCACCTCCCGATAGCTGAATGACCTTAATCAGCTGACCGGCAAGGTGAGCCTGGCAACTGGCTCCACTCCCCACACCTGCTTCTCCACTTCCTCAGACCTTCTCTCCCACAGGTCCCTCATGCTGGCTAGTCTCTGTCAAGGGACAAACCTTACGCTGCTCCAGTCAACAGGGCCTCTTCACAGTCGTCCTAGGAACTCAACTGCCTAACCCCACTCCCAGACCAGAATTTATAGGGGGGGACCTCCCCTTCTGGCCTGGAGTTGGGAATGTGTTTTGTGTGGTGGGCTTACCTGGTGTGGATTCCTTCCCTTGCTTTCTGTGGGGGACAACGCCATCGTGGTAACCAGACTCTGGGGGTGCCACAGATGGCGCGAATTGCGGAACCCTCGGCGGAGAAATGAGCTTTTATTTTTTATTTTGAACCATTCCTTTCTTTAATTTCACTTTAGCAGGGTATGTAGATTCCCGGCTAAAGTAAAATTACCGGATTAGAGCAGGGGGATCCTGTTTTTTTCCTCATAACCAGTGCCCATAGACTCCCATGATATAGGTGCTGGATTGCCTTGGATTCGTTTCTGTCCTTTTTGGTCTGTTTTTTCACCAAAGCCCAAAATCGGAGCAGTGTCAGATTTTGGGACCAGGAAAGAAACAAATCCAGGAGTTAAATGGGTTTTCCCACGAACAAAGTTAATCTAAAAGTTCATTTTAAGCAATAGATTTTGGAATAATAATAATTTCCACAATTGGATGTGTTTAAAAAAATGTTCCTGTGCTGAGATAACCTTATAAATGTGCTCCTATATACAGTTTCATTTATGTTTCAGACGGTGCACGGAGTATTGGTTTGATCCTGGGTAGGGAAGGATGAAAAAAAGTATACAGACACTGCAGCATGGGATCAAAAATAATTCTTTGAGGTAAAACATTTTTTACAAACAGGCAGTGAAATATTTTACGTCACGAAAAAGAATCCGCTGTGATCTCGTGCTGTAATGTCTGTATGTTATCTTTCCATCCTCCCCTGCCTAGGAGATGTGGTATGATCACACCGTGTTCCATGCACGGTCAGAAATAAAAATGTAAAAAGCTGTACATGGTACTGGCATATTTTTTCCTATCGCCATGACAGCACCCACATGAGAGAGGGGATCCGCCCACAAGGACAGGAAACCTACAGATAAAAAGGGGCGGCCCCCTCGCCTCCTCAGTTGGTTTCCTATCCTTGAGGGGAACCCACAGATGAAGAGGATTACCTGTAGTCCCGACGCTCCTGTGGGTGTGGTGATGGCAGGATCCAGGGCAGCGGTAGCAGCTTTGGGGGAGGCTTGGGCTCCACTCCCTCTTCTGCTGGGGAGCTTCCCAACCCAGGGTCCGGGTGGCACCGCCATGGGTTGTCCGAGGCAGGAGGTGCGGGACTGGCGGCTGCGATGCAGCGGGAGCAGCCGCCCGGTGTCATGCTCCGGCCTCCGGGTGCGTATCTGCGCATGCGCGAAATGACGCGTGCACCCCGAAGTGCTGATGATGACTTCCGGTGGCGGGCGCTGGCGCTGGAAATTCAAAGGGCGTTGCAATCCCTGCACGGTGTGCATGATGTCTTCCCCCACCGGAGAAGAGCACTAGAAAGGTGCTAGGCGTCCAGACAGCCTCAGCAGCGTTTGGGGCAGCAGTGGCAAGGCTCCCAGAGAGGCGGACGCGGCAGCAAGGAAGAAGTAGTCTGCCAGGTCCAGTGGTGGGCCTGCTCCGGCAGCACCGGTACCGGAGGGGTCAGCTATGGGGATGTGAAGGTTTGCTCACCTATAGTCTGATGTACGTTCTCTTGTATTTTTTTCTCGTTCTCCCTTCACTTTCTCTCCTTTTCCTTCTGTTTGCCCTGATGGCCAGACTAAGAAACAGAGTGTTAAGGATGAACACACTGACAAATTTGACAGACAAATACCCAAAACGTCTGTGTCAGGCATGTATCCACCAGACCCTGGATGAGGAAGCCCCAGTACGCACGGCTGACCTCAAATCCTTTATTCAGGAGGAGATACGTCACTCCCTTAGTCATCTTAGCCTATTGTTTCCCCCGATCCGGTAATGACTCAGTCTGGGCATGAGTCGGATAGGACCTCCCGTGAAGAAGGATTACTCAACACATCCCCTTCTGGTTCTTCTTCTGAGGATGAAGGCGGTGCTTGCTTTCCCATTCAGGAGATAGACTCCTTAGTTAAAGCAGTTCGTTCAACTATGGGGTTTACGAACAGCAGAGAAGCAAGGTCGGCCCAAGAGGTCATGTTTGCGGGACTGGCCCAGAGGAAACGACGCTCATTCCCGGTTATCGATGCAATAAAAGATTTAGTCAAGCAGGAGTCCAGGGGGTTTCTGCCATCTGCCTCCAAATGGAGGTATCCCTTTGATGATATGTTGGAGTGGTCCAAGGTTCCAAAGGTGGATGCTGCTGTAGCCACCTCCTACAGAGCCAATGTATTGCCTCTGAAAGATGGGGGGCTGCTTAAGGACTCTTCTGACCGTAAAGTATTCACTGATCTCAGGGAGACCAGTCCAAGAAACCACTGCGGGCAGCTGGCTAAAGCGCTCAAACACAGTGAATTCCTAGGCACATTGCCCCCTGGGAAATATGAATATGCAAATAGAGTCTGTGGAGCCTCTGTTAGGAGTCTCAAACACAGGACTAGCCATATATCCCTCCAGGGAAGGACCCAGCCAAGGGGTGGCTCCTTGCGGAGAACACCATAACCACCAAATGACTTAAAGGGCCACTTCATTTGGTGGTTATGGTGTTCTCCGCAAGGAGCCACCCCTTGGCTGGGTCCTTCCCTGGAGGGATATATGGCTAGTCCTGTGTTTGAGACTCCTAACAGAGGCTCCACAGACTCTATTTGCATCTTCTGACCGTAAGGCTGAGGTGCTCTTGTAAAAAGGCTGGGAAGCCTCGCTGGGGAATTTGTCGGCAATTGACAGCACCTGTGTGGCCCATTCTCAGCTTGTATGGCTGGACCAATTAGAAGAACAGATTCGGTCAGGAGTGCCTCGGGACCAGTTGTTGGCCTCTATCCCTCAGTTGCGGAATGGCTCGGCCTACATTGCCGACACCTCTGCGGACTCCCTCAGGTTGGCAGCCAGGTCTGCAGGTCTCTCCAATTCCGTCCAGAGGTCCTTGTGGCTGAAAGAATGGAGAGGCGATGCTCACGTTAAAAGTAAGCTCTGTGGCATCCCTTGTAAGGGGGACTATTTCTTCTGCTCGGGTTAGATGACATCCTAACAAAGGCTGGAGAGGTAAAGAAGGGATTACCACAACATTCTCTTCCTAATTATAGGCGGGCATTCTGTAAGAAGCAGTTTTTCTCGCCGACAGTCGGACTCCAGGTGGGAGCAGAAAGGTGCCATCTATGGCGGTTCTTCAGGTTCCAAACAGAAGCCCCGTTTCCGCTAATGTAGACCCTCCTGTTGGAGGTAGATTATCAGCTTTTTCCCACAAATGGTCCCTTATTACATCTAGTTGCTAGATCCTCAACCTGGTATCACCGGGGTTAAAGCTGGACTTTGTGAGGGTTCCAAGGGACTTTTTTCTTCAAACTTCTTTGTCTGATCAGGGTCGTCAGCATTCACTGCCATCTGAGGTTAGAGATTTGATTAAGAAACGGGTATTCGGTGGCTGGAGCCGAGTCACCTGACCAGGGGGGTATCATGGGTGTGTCCACCAGATTTTGTCCTCTCGACCGATGCCAGTCCCTCAGAGTGGGGGGCCCATCTTGGCGAGCTTCTTGCCCAAGGTCTGTAGACGAGGGAGGAGCAGGAGGGCTCTTCCAATCTAAAGGAGCTTCGGGCAGTTCTGTATGCCCTTTGCAGGTTCCTGCTTTATCTGCAGGGCTCCCATGTGCGTGTTCAGACCAACAACACTACCGTGGTGGCATACATCAATCATCAAGGGGGCACTCGGTCATCGTCTCTGACTACCACGGCGGACATTTTTCTGTTGGCAGAGGAGCGTTTTCTCTCTCTGCCTTCCACATTCGGGGAGTAGACAATGCAGGGCTTTCTCCACAATGGGGAGTGGATGTTAAACAGGGATGTGTTCTAACAGATTGTGCGGTTATGGGGGTCTCCAGAGATAGATCTTTTTGCAACCAGGTTCAACCGACAAGTCTGTCGGTACGGCTCCAGGGATCTGACAGACAATCTGGATGTGTTGGACGCCCTTAAATTTCCTTGGCCTATACCTTTCCCCCAATGTGCCTCATTCCACTGGTACTCCGGAAGATTAGGGACGACAAGACTCGGATAATTCTGATTGCGCCTTTCTGGCCCAAGAGACCGTAGTTTTCATGGCTGAGGGTAATGTCTATAGCCGACCCGTGGATTCTCCCAACGGATCGAGAGCTGCTTTCTCAAGGGCCGTTCTTCCACCCCCCGGAGGAGGGGTCACAGCTGACGGCTTGGCTTTCGAGAGGCAGCTGTTGAGCCGGAGGGGTTTCTCGGACGCTTTAATCTCAACCCTTTTGCATAGTCGTAAACCTGTCACTACCAACCTCTACTGCAGGGTTTGGTGGAAGTTTCTAGATTTCTACCCTGGGGTACTCTCTGATCACTGGCCTATTTCAGCTATCTTGGAATTCCTGCAGAAGGGTTGGGAGTTGGGTCTGGCAGTTAGTACTTTAAAAGTGCACATCTCAGCTCTGGGGGCCCTCTATAACTCTAACATAGCTGGGGATAGATGGGTCGTTAGGTTTGTTCAGGCCTGCGAACGTAGTACTCCAGTTCACATTCCCCGTATGGCCCCTTGGGATCTGAACCTGGTCCTGGATACACTCGCAGGTCCTCCCTTTGAGCCCTTGACCTTGGCTTCGCTCAGACATCTGAACATAAAGACGGTGCTGCTAGTTGCTCTGACTTCAGCTGGGCGGAGGGTGACCTCCATGCTCTGTCGGTTGACCCTCCATTTTTGTTAGTGCTCCCGGATGATCCGGTTGATTCTCAAACCTGACCCCGCATATTTTCCTAAACAGTCGTCTAAATTTCACCGTAGTCAGGAAATTATCCTGCCGTCCTTTTATGCTACTCTATCCACCTCAGAGGAGGCTAGGTTTCGTACCTTAGATGTGCGCAGGGCAGTCCTGGAGTATGTAGATAGAACTCTCCCCTTTAGGAAGAGTAATGCTCTCTTACCAGAGTCCTACGAATGGGTCTGGCATTACAAAGAACACTGTCTAGATGGATCCGGGATGCTATCTGCTTGGCCTATTCCTCAGCAGGTGAGCAGCTTCCAGATGGGGTGAAAGCCCATTCTACTAGAGCGGTTTCTGCCTCTTGGGCAGAATCTGCTTACATACCTTTGGAGGTCATTTGTAATGCGGCCACCTGGGCCTCTCCTTCTACCTTTTTTCATCACTATCGTCTTGATCTCGCTTCTTCTGCCCTTGATTTCGGGAGGGCAGTTCTTACTACTGTGGTCCCTCCCCGGTGATACTGTTCTCTGCAAGTCTCTCATATGGGTGCTGTCATGGCGATAGGAAAATCCAGGATTACTTACCGGTAATCATGTTTTACGGAGTCCATGACAGCACCCACTCACTTCCCACCCTGTCGTTTTTTGTCACGCTTTTTTATTTGATTATTTTGTCTTTGCCTTTTTTGCATTGCGGAGGTTTTTTCTACTCGCGTGTCACGGGTGGACACTTTTTTACTAAGGGTGTTTTCTCCCATCGCCTTCCACGACAGCATTGGAGGATGTCGTCCACGCCCTATTGGGGGACAGGAACACAGAGAGGTTAAAAGCCCCTCCCCTTCCTCCGCACTCCAGTGTCTTCCTGTCCCCCTTGGGGCATGGAGAGGGTTCCAGTGCTGTCAGGCCGGCAGAGGCAGCATTGGGGTGTACTTACAGCCGGGCCAGGGATGGACGTCGGGGGCGGCCTCCTCCTCCTTCTCAGGGCTCCCGTGGTGGGACCATCCGGCCTTCCTGCGTCCTACGGGGCAAAGCAGGCCGTGTATTGCAACGCCGGAGGCCTGTTCAGCTCTCCGGCGTCTCCCTCCTCCAGCTGCGGTCCCTGGGGCATGCATCAGAGGTGCCGCGGTGGCACTTCCGGTTTCGGGGGTGGCACTTCCGGTTTCGGGGATGACACTTCCGGTTCCGGGATGGCACTTCCGGTTTCGGACGGCGGCTCCTGTAAGGGCTGTGGCAGGCTGGGCGCGGCTCCAGGGAACCCAGCAGGACTTTCGCGCGCTACTGCCCGCGGCCGGTGACCAGGAGGAGGGAGGGAACAGGTGTTCCTCGTTGGGGGCACGGTACTTCTGGATAAGTACCCGCCGGAAGCTACACCCAGGTAAGGCTGATCCCTAAAACATGGAAGGTGATAGGCTTCCACCTCTGCTTCTGCAGAGCCCAGCGTTCCCCCAGCTCATGTAAGTGTTTCTGGGGGTGGTCACAAGGGGTAGAGTTATTTAAGCCCTGCACTCACACTGGGACCCCCTTCTCTTCCCTTTTTGTCTATAGGGAGACAAGGGCCGTCTGTGAAAGGGAGCAATAATGTGGCTGCGGCACAAAATGTCCCTCTTCCTACAACAAGGTGTCGGCCATGACTGACAGGGTTGTCAGGATGGACTCCCCATCCTTGCTTGAGGAGCTCCAATCCATTAGGGAAGAGGTGCAGGCTTCTGTCTCGGCACTGCGGGGTTTTGCTGCAGCTTCCGGGCCTTCCCCTCCGTATGAGAGGAAGCTCCAGGATTGTGACTCTGTGGATCTCATGGAGGCTGGCCAGAGCTCAGCGTTAGAGGACGGTGAGGATATTGCCGCTGTTGCCTCTGTCCAGACACGAGAATCTGGACACTACTATTTTTCCACAGAGTCCATGGGTGCATTGGTGGACACTGTCCATTGTACCATGGGAGTAGAGGTGGTGGAATCCCCTTCTTCTGTGCAGGACTAAATGTTCAGAGGCCTGAAGGCTAAGCGGCTCACCCCATCCGAGTGGATTGGAGGGTGATGACTTTGTCTGGGAGGTCCCGAAGGTGGACATCCAGGTGGCCAGGGTAGCATCAGCTGCTATTGTAAACCCATTGTGCATGCCCTTGACACACTGTTAAGGCTAAGCAGCAGGAGCCTCAGTCACGGGCTGGATGGGAGACCTCATGAGAGACCCAATGGGAATCTCTATGGAAGTCTCTATAAAGTCAATGGGACTTCTAACATGAAGGTCTATGGCAGTATTCCATTTGGGAAGCTTAGCATATAAGACCACGTTGCCTTTTGAAGATTCCTCCCGGTTGAGGGACCTCCTCGTTCGTAAAATGAAGAGTTTCCTCAAAAGATCCTGGGAGGCGGCAGCTATGTCTTTAACGGTGTACATTTCCTCTACATGTGAGCAGGTCTCTCTTTAAGTGGCTCACCCAGCTGGGAGAATTCATCCTGCAGGGTACTCCCAGGAAGGAGCTTTGGACTCCATTCCACTTCTGAGACGTGCTATGGGCTTCCTGGCCGATGCCTCTGCTGAGTCGTTCCGTGTTGGCGCCAGGTGCGCAGTGTTGGCTAACACAGCTCGCAGGGCAGTGTGGCTTACAAGGTGGAATGAGGAGTTCACGTCTAAGCTCCAGCTGTGTGGCCTCCCCTTGCATTGGATGACATCCTGGAAAAGGTGTCTCCCGGAACAGGAGCCCTTTCGGAGGCAGTCCTTTTGGCCTGAGCGCAGCCAACCCTCCCAGTCTAAAGGGAAGGGTAAGTCTGGTCGCTGGGCATTCCAGTATGGGAACAAGACCCGTAATATCTTGCTCCCCCAGCAGCGGCATCACCAGCCGCTCCTAAACAAGGTCGCCTTCCCCATTGCGGGGCGGCTCCTGCGGTTTCTGCCACAGTGGCAAGCAATCTCCTTGTGCCCTTGGATCCTCTCGACCATTTGGGAGGGTCTACGCTTGGAATTCGAGAGCCAGCCCCTCCGTGTCTTCGAGTCCTCTCCCTTCCTCAGGGGACTCTCGCACGGTTTTTCTTGTCGGGTCTGCGACACATGTTGGATTCGGGTGTGGGGTCCCCGGTTCCTCCTGGAGAGGAGGGCCAGGGGCGCTACTCCAGGTTGTTGTGGACCTCCAGAACACGTATTCTCATGTCCCCATTCACCCGTCCCACAAGCGCTTTCTGCGGTTCACGATCTCCGGGGCAGGCGGGACGGTCCATTCTCGGCTTAATGTGCTGCCCTTTGGGATTTCGTCGGCCCCAGAGGTTACCAAACTCATGGGGGAAGCGATCACATTCATCCAGACCCAGGGGATATGTATGCTTCCCTATTTAGACGACATGTTGGTGGTGGCTCCTTCGGCAGCGCTTCTGCGCACAAAGGTCTCCAACACATTGGAGATTCTTCAGTCCCTGGGATGGGTACCCAATCTTTGGGAATCGGAACGGGTGCCTGCAACCCAACGTCAATTTTTGGGAGTCTTGCTGGCCTCCTCCAGACAGACCTCGTTCCTTCCTGCGGAATATCAGCTTTTGCGCCGCGTGAATCTGACCCGCCTCCGGGCAGGGGGGTCGCCCTCCTTGCGGGAAGCAATGTCCCTGTTAGGGGCCATGATGGCCTGCATTCAGTCAGTAACATGGGCTCAGGCTCCTTCCCGACTGCTCCAGGAACACATACTGAGTTCCTGGGATAGACGTCAGGATTCCTTAAACTCGCGGGTCCGGACCCCGGGGCGGGTGGTAATCTCGCTTTCCTGGGGATGAATCCCAGACACCTTCCTGTGACCTCCATTCCCACTGATGCCAGCGGCAGAGCAGGAAGCCCGTGACGAACGCCATTTACGGGAAGGTTTGGAAACGCTTTCTGTCCTGGTGTGCTCCTTCCATTCCGGATATCCATCATCCTAATGTGGCTCTCAATTTGGATTTTTTGCAGCGAGGCTTGGATTTGGGCCTTCAGCCGAGCACCCTTAAGGTCCAGGTTTCAGCTCTCGGTGCCGTGTTTGATCAGGATCTTGCTGGCCATCGATGGATCAAACACGATGGTAGTTCGCACACCGTTCCAGGGGATTTGGAGTCGCTCGGTCAGTCGCCAGTCTTCAAACTTCTGGCAGTGGAGGATGCGCTTCTTGCTGCAGCTCACGTTCTCCGGGGTCATCATGTCAAGGTCCTGTCAGACAATGTGACTACGGTTGCTTTCTTGCGGTACCAAGGCAGTACTCGTGGCTTACACTTGCAGGGGCTGGCAAGACTGTTCTTTTTGTGGGCAGTACGCCATCTTCTCTCCTCCTCGGCAGTACTTCTGAAGGGAATGGCCAATGTACAGGCAGATTTCTTGAGCCGCACGGAGGTCCACCCTGGCGAATGGAGCCTCCATCCGGACGTGTTTCGCTCTCTCACGGACAGGTGGGGAGTCCCTTCAATCGACCTGTTTGCATCGGGAGCCAATGCCAAGGTGCCGACGTATTTTTCCCTGAGTCGGTCGGACCATCCTCTGGGGCTGGACGCCTTCGCCCATCGGTGGGACTTCCGGTTGGTGTATGCGTTTCCTCCGATCCCGCTGCTCCCCAAGACGTTGCAGAAGATTCGGGCGGAGGGGGTGACGGCTATCCTGGTGGCTCCCCTGTGACACAAAAGGGCATGGTACGGCGCTATCCACGACCTATGCCTGGAGGGTCCGATTCGGTTGCCCCACAACCTCGACCTGCTATCCCAGGGTCCTCTGTTTCACCCGGACCCGCAGTGGCTCAATCTGGCGGCCTGGCTGTTGAGGCCGAGATCCTGACGGCCAAGGGCCTCTCCCAAGCTGTAATCCGCACGCTTCAGTTGTAGACTGCGTCCCAGGCTTCGGCCTTCCGTCCCTACTTGGGATTTGAACATTGTTCTTCATGGGCTTTCTCGGGATCCCTTTGAGCCCTTGTCTGCTGCTTCCCTTCCATCTCTCTCTCACAAGACGGCGTTTTTGGTAGCCATTACTTCGGCCAGGCGAGTTGGGGAACTGCAGGCGCTCTCGATCCAGGCGCCTTACCTCGTGGTTTCCGATGATCGCATTACGCTTCGGTTGGATCTGTCCTTCCTTCCTAAAGTTGTGTCGGATTTTCATCGGTCCCAGGAAGTGGTGCTCCCGTCCTTTTGTCATTCTCCTGCTAATGCAGCTGAGGCCGTGTTTCACACCTTGGATGTCCGTCGGTCCGTCCTCCACTATCTCCAAGTGACCGCTTCCTGGAGATTAGATCAGAACCTGTTGTTCAGCATTTTGGGAAAAACAAAGGGAAGAAGGCTTCCAAGGCTACCATCGCTTCCTGGATCAAGAAGGCGATCTGTTCGACCTACGTCGCTCAAGACCTTGCTCCTCCCGTGGGGTTGAAGGCTCATTCCACTCGGGCTGCTGCTACATCCTGGGCGGAGCGGGCTGGAGCTTCATCTGAGCAGATATGCAGAGCGGCTACGTGGTCGTCCCTCCACACCTTTTCTCGCCACTATAGGTTAGATCTGTCCTCTAGTCGGGATCTGTCCTTTGGTAGGAAAGTCCTACAGGCAGTTGTCCCACCCTGAGGAGTATCGGTGGTATTCCTCCAATGCTGTCGTGGAAGGCGATGGGAGAAAACTGAATTAGTCCTTACCGGTAATTCCTTTTCTTGGAGCCTTCCACGACAGCATCAGTTCCCCCCCTTATTGTCGATTTTTGGATTCAGGTGTATCAGGTAATCCATGTCTTCAGGTGATCTTGATAATACACTGGAGTGCGGAGGAAGGGGAGGGGCTTTTAACCTCTCTGTGTTCCTGTCCCCCAATAGGGCGTGGACGACATCCTCCAATGCTGTCGTGGAAGGCTCCAAGAAAAGGAATTACCGGTAAGGACTAATTCAGTTTTTTGCATGCCCTTTGTTCTCAAGCCTGAGAGGGTTTCTAATGTTTAACGTTTATTATCATGTATTTATACAATTGGCGGTTCCTTCAATATCTCTGTAACCAACTGAGGAGGCGAGAGGGCCGCCCCTTTTTATTTGTAGGTTTCCTATCTTTGTGGCAGATCCCCTCTTTCATGTGGGTGCTGTCATGGACTCCGTAAAATATGATTACCGATAAGTAATCCCGGATATAAGAATACCTCGACACAGGAACATTTTTTTTAAACACAATCAATTGTAGAAAGTATTATTATTCCAAGATCTATTGATTAAAATTAACTTTATTCATGGGGAAAACCCCCTTTAACTGGCAGAATCAGATGGCCATTTATGGCCAATCCAGCACCATAAGGATACATGGGAGGTAAAAACGGATCCTTTTCCAAACGGACAGAACAGGATCCCAAAATACGTGTTGTGAAGCCAGTTTTACCAGTACATCAAATGTCGGTAAGGTGTTAAAGGGCGCTTTCTCTTACAGAAAACCTGTCACCAGGTCAAACTTGGCCGGTTTTTGCGCTTATCTTGTTCCTACTGCTCCCCTGATTGCTCAGATTTTTTGATGACCTGTTAATTTGGTGCAAAATTTAATTTTCTTTACTAAGGGGCTGTTGCTCATAGGATTCTCTGGCGGAATGTCTTTTGGCTGCTATGCATAATTGTTTTGATGACCAATACTCCTTTTTTAAAGACCATAAAAATTAGCCCATATCTCTAGAAATTTATAGCAGATAAATAAAATGAAAAGCACTTAGGGAACAGCAGGAGTAAAATAAGAGCAAAGACTGGATACTTTTGACCTGGTAATAGGTCCTGTTTAATTGCTAACATGTTTTTAATCATGTTCTTTAAGCTAAGGTGTGTCCAAGATTAAGAATGTACCCAACTATCATGCAAGATGGAAAATAACCACAGACAAATAACTGACTTTCACAATGAAAATCAATGAAGATGTGTTGAAGTAACACTAGAAAAACAAATACTGTACCAGGATACCCAATATGTATACAGTGCACCTTTGTACTGTACACAGTTATCGATAACATGGTGCAACAATGCTGCTAGTCCAAACTAGCCCACAATCCTCAGTTCCTCCCCTTAATGACTCAGCCCTCTCCCTTGAAAACCAGCTTCTCCACTATGACAGGGCAGCTCTCTCTTCTCCAAATCACATCTCACTACATGCGTAATTGACCCCTACCGTTCCACCACATGCCCAATCTCACCACAGTCTTCATCCCAACCCTATCCCATTTCTTCAACCTCTTACTAACAACTGATGTCTTCCCCTCATACTTTAAACGTGCCTCAAACACACCCATCCACAAAAAGCCCTCCCTTGGTCCATCATCTGTGTCTAGCTATCATCGCATGTCACTGATCCTCTATGCCGCAAAACTACTGGAACAGCATGTCCCCTTTGACTGGTTAGAATCTGGCTTCTGACCACACCATTCAACCAAAACTGCCCTATCTAAAGTCACCAATGACCTACTAACCGCCAAAACCAAACAACACTACTGTCATCCTCCTCCAGGACCTGGCTCTGTCCTCTGCCCCCTCCTTTTTTCAATTTATTCTCTTGGTCTGGGACAACTCATAAAGTCCCATGGCTTCCAGTATCACCTGTACGCTGATGACACCCAGATCTACCCCTCTGGCCCAGACATCACCTCTCTGATGTCTATCCGCCATATCCTCCTTCTCCTCCCGCTTCCTAAAACTCGATGTAGACAAAACCAAACTCATCATTTTTCCTCCATCTCACACACCTTCCTTGCCAGACTTATCTATCACAATACATGACATCACACTTTGCCCTGTACCTGAAGTCTGCTGCCTCGGAGTAACACTTGACTCTGCCTTGTCCTTCAAACTGCACATCCAAGCCCTTGCCACCTCCTGCCGCCTCCAACTCAAAAATATTTCTAGAATCCGTCCCTTCCCCAACCCCCAATCTGCTAAACTAATACATGCCCTCATCATCTCCCGCCTCGACTACTGCGACCTCCTACTCTGTGGCCTTCCTGCTAACACTCTTGCACCACTTCAATCTGTCCTTAACTCTGCTGCCCGACTAATACCCTCTCTCCTCGCTATTCCTCCACTTCTCCCCTCTGCAAATCCCTCCACTGGCTCCCAATTCACCAGCGTATCCAATTCAAACTACTAACATTGACTTATAAAGCCATCCACAATCTGTCCCCCTTTCCCCCCCCATATATCTCTGAACTAATCTACCAATATCATCCAAACCATAATCTTCGATCCTCCCAAGACCTCCTTCTTTCCTCCACACTTGTAAGTTCCTCATCTAACCGCCTGCAAGACTTCGCCCGAGCATCCCCCATCCTCTGGAACTCTGCATTCCATCACGTCCGACTGTCCCCTACACTCAGAACCTTCAAGCGGAACCTGAAAACCCATCTCTTCAGAACAGCCTACAACCTGCAATGACCACAATGCCGCCTCAACACCACTGGACCCGTCACTCCAGCACCACCCGAGCAGACCCAATTCTCTATAAATAAAAATCTTTATTGAAGAAATTTCCTTAAAAGCACATATGCAGCCAGACATCCATGGTGTAATAATGATCAATTTTCAAGTTTATATACTGTATGTGAATGCTATTTTTTTCCCCTAGAAAACTACTGTTAAACATATGAAATGTGAATAAAGTAGACTGCAGATAGCGGGTTCATTGTGAACTCTCCATTCTCATTACCCTGCTGCTTACCTTACACTTCCAGTGAACCTCTGCCTCTGAGGCTTGATCCGTCCAGACCATTGTACAGCTCTGGAATAAAATGGCTTGTGACGTGGATGTTGGTTGCCGGTCTGAAGAATTATACTGCAATTTCAGACACTTCTTGTTTTAAAATCCCATCTCAAAGTCAGGATGGAAATGCATATTCCAAAAAATAAAAAGCTTCTTACTATTCTGTTGTGAATATATAAAAGTGATTGTTATGCATCAACTCAACACTGCTTCACAGGTGCATGGGAGATGTGCGGAATAATCCTCTGTATTTTATAGCATGAAATTCCTTGGGGCACATCTTTAAAACATTGTGCCAGTAATATATCTGCAAAATAGATTTTGGATTAAACTCGATTTTACCATGTATTTGCCATATTCACTTAAACAATATACTAATAAAATTTGCACATTAGCATACACTTACCACTCATTGAGATAAAGGTTCTAACCAGGCCGGTGGATTCGGTATAAAATGGACCAACTGTGACTCCTAAAATATATAATAAACTGGGTACATAGTTCAATGCAGTATGTGTTAAATATTCTGAATTATTATCTACATATCTTGATTATTGAATCATAATAATGATTAAAGCCTGATGTTCACAATAAATATATCACTTAAACATGAGCCATATATGAGGGAGTCAGGCCAGCTTCACACCACGGTTTGAACCGGACAGAACCTGATCCGGTTTAGGCCCCATGTGTCCCTGTGGTGCCAGATTGGCCTTATTTAGCCTCCAGTTTTGTGCTTTTCCGGGAGGATCCGGTTGTGTTCGTTATTTGCATCGGACACAAAATCTGAGTCTGCATCATTTTTTTTGTCCGCAGCAAAAAAATGAACTAAACTGTATCCCACCAAATCCAGGGCGATCCATCGCCCATAAGATGGGAGTCTATGGGCAGCAGATCGCCCCGGATCCAGCAAACAAACTGGATCGTTTTTCGGATGCCTTTTACTTGAAGAGCAGCGGTTCTGAAATGCAGCCGCACTCATTCAGCACCATGGACAGAGCAGCATTTCAGAGCCGGTGCTGAAGTTCAGCACCATAGAGAGCTCCACTGCAGAAATTTCGTCACCGCAGGCAGCTCCCCTACACACGCGGTGCTATTTCAGCACTGGACAGCAGCAGGAACGAGCAGAAACGAAGACAGGATCAGAAGGCATATTTGCCCTCAGTTTCTGCCAGGTTCTGTGCGGTGCATCCTGCAAAACACCAGACAGAACCTAACCGCTCCAAACGTGGTGTGAAGTCGGCCTCAGAGTCGTTGAGTCGGTGGTTTGACTTACCGACTCCACAGCCCTTGTTCTAACATTTATAACCGATCCTCCAATGTAGTGCATAGTTCATAGTAATGTATACATAGAATTATTGTACAATGGTGCTTGAAAGTATGTGAACCCCTCAGAATTTTCCATACTTTGCAATCAAATTGATCTAAAAGTACAGATGTACACAGAAGTAAGAAGAGTAGACTGAGAAGAAAATGAGGTGAGAGTTAAAAATATTAGACTTCTTTTTTAAAGAGTCAACATCATTATCGCATGTCTGTGAGTGGAAAAAGTATGAGAACCTTTAGGAATAGCTTATAATTTAAAGGTGAAATAAGAGTTGAGTCTTTTCAATCAATGGGATGACAGGTGTGAGTGGGTGACTTGTTTTACTTAAGGAACAGGAATCTCTCAAACTCTGAATTTCACTACATGTTTGTGGAAGGGTATCATGGCACACACAAGTAATTTCTGATAACGCCATGAGAAGTGCAGTTCATGCCTACAGGCCTGGAAGAGGTTACAAAACTATCTCCAAAGAGTCGGAATACACCAATCGACAGGTTGGCTAAAATGAACTAAAATTCAAGTCCATTATTACCATTGCCAGGAGTGGTTGACTATCATAAATCACTCCAAGTATAAGCTAAAATCAGTTAGCCATTAAAAGATCACCACTAAGGACTCTCAATTTTTTTTGTACGTTCAAGGGCACAGTCAGCTGTATAACTGGGACAACAATTGCATCACAATGCTTGAAATGGCCAGAGGCTCTCCTGACCCAAGCGTGAGAGCTGCATACAAAAACATGGTGTCACGCCTGGGTTAGGAGAGTAGCCGGCCAGTCCGAGCATTGCAGTGCAATCACGTCTGTGTTATATGGCCGGCAGATTTTGCTCTAAAGGCCACTTCACACACTACAACATCGCTAATGATGTCGCTGCAATGTCAGGTTTTGTGACGTAACAGCAACCTCTCCAGCGATGTAGTATGTGACAGCCACCAGCGACCTGGCCCCCTGCTGTAAGGTCGCTGGTTGCTGCACGTCGCTCGGGACCATTTTTAGTCCCAAGTCTCCCGCTGGTCAGCACACATTGCTGTGTGTGATCGCGAGAGATGAGCGAGCCAGCAACCTCACAGGCTGGTATCCATGATAAACAGAGGGTAAGTAAGCAGCGCGCGCTGCTTAGTTACCCGGTGTTTATCATGGATACCATCGTCCTCCCTGCTTAGCGCAGCTTGCAAGCAGAGAGGACGCTGGTAACTATGATAAACTGCGGGTATCTAGGCAGCGCTGCCTAGATACCCGCAGTTTATCATAGCCAGCGTCCTCCCTGCTTACAGGCTGTTCTAAGCAGGGAAGTCGCTGGTATCCATGATAAACACTGAGTAACTAAGCAGCGCGCGCTGCTTAGTTACCGCTGTTCATCATGGATACCAGCAATCTCACGGATGCTGAGTCGCTGGCGAGTTTCTGTGTTTGACAGCTCACCAGCGACTCCAGAGAGACTTTCCAGTGATCCCAGCCAGCTCGGATCGCTGGTGGGTTCGCTGGAAAGTCTGTGTGTGAAGGAGCCTTTGGGTTTATAAATAGATCTTGTTGACCTTATGAGGTCATTATTTATTGGAGTTTTGAATTCCAACATATCCTCTTAGTGTATGTACCCAATTAAAATTACATATGCAGCCTCAGATCCATGGTGTAACAATGCTCAATTTGCTAGTCTGGATACTGTATATCAGTGTAGATATCAGTGCTTCTTAGGCTACATTCACACTGTGCGTTTTTGGTCTGTATTTGCTCATCAGTTTTTGGAGCGAAAACCAGGAGTGAAACAATCAGAGGAAAAGTATAATAGAAACATGGACACCACTATATTTGTCACCAACACCTGGTTTTGTCTACCAAAACTGATGAGCAAAAACAGACCAAATTCGCACACTGTGAATGCAGCCTAAGGCCCCATTCACATCACCTTTTTTGTGGATCCGTGTCTGGCCATTGTAAAACTGATAGCAACAGATCTGATTTGGCCTCCATGTATGTGCACGGATTGGTCCTTATTGGCATCTGATTGTGTCAGTTTTGTGGTGGATCCATTTGTGTCAGTTTTTTTCCCAGTCACCAAAATTGGAGCCTGGCTTGAAAAAAATATCGGACAAAAACATATTCATTGCTGTTTGCTTCAAATAACATGGAACTCTGTGGTGACGGATCAAAACGGATCCGACAGAAAATCAGATCTGTAGAACGGATTCGATTTGCTGTACTGCGCATGCTCAGAAGCAAGGTACAGCCCTATCTCTGCTAACTGATGACGGATCCGTGGAAAACATGGATCGGTGGGCATCAGTGGCATCTGTTGGCACAGATCCATTCCTGTCCGTGTGATCCTTGAAATTCAAGGATCACCACAGATGTGCAAAACAGGTGATGTGAAGGGGGGCCTAAGAGGTGTGGTTTATTTTTTTAACATTTTCCAGCCTGATGAGCATCACCACTAGTGTTGAGCCACCACCCTAGTTTGCTAGTTCAATTCGATTTGTCGAACACTCTCGAACACACTAAAACACTAGCGTGGTGGTCAATTTCAGTTCCGCAATGTATATATACATACATTGTGGAACTGAAATGAAGTAAAATCAAGGGTTAAAAATAATAAAAAATAAAAAACACGATACTCACCTCTCTAATACATCCAGCGACGCTTCCAGCACTGCCTACCTGTCGGAGATGTGATCCCGACAGCGTTTCCCGGTGAAATGACGAGTTCTCGCGATAACTCGTCATGTGACCGGCAAACGCTGCCAAGATTATGACGTCACAGCAGGTCCTACAGGTCCTCACTAGTAATGAATAGTAGTGAGGACCTGCGGTCACATGACAAGTTCTCGTGATAACTCGTCATGTGACTGGAAACTGCTGCTGGGATTATGATGTCACCGCAGGTCCTACAGACTCTCGCTACTATTCACTACTAGTGAGAGCCTGCAGGACCTGCGGCGACGTCATCATCTCGGCAGCGGTTTCCGATCACATGACGAGTTATCCGCAATGTATGTATATACTTTGCGGATCTGAAATCGAACAGGCCCTCGAACTGCCGAATTTTAAGCAAATTGTTCTAATTCGACGAACGACTCAAACATCGCCAAAAAGAGCTCGGATTTGAGATTGGCGAACAATTCGATTCGAACACCGCTCATCTCTAATCGCCACTTCTTAGGTCCTCAGAAATCTCCTTTATTTATGCCATGATACTTTCACAAACATATTGTGAATTTCACCTTCAAATTATCTGCTTTCAAAAGTATATGAAAAGGTACATTTACCACTCAGTGATATTTTATTCCTTTCCTTGTGTTTCCTATTAGTTTTTCTTTTTTTATTAAACTACTGTCTATTTTTTACTATTTATTTTCTCTATTTTTTAGATATATGAAAATATGAGGTAGTTTTATGTCAGATTTATGCTGGCAACCTGTATATAAAATTCTAAAGGGTTCACAACCTTTTAAGCAAAGCTATTGTAAATCCCTCGTAATGGTGGGGTAGCTTTTCGTTCACTGCTATCCATCACCTACGCAGAATCTACAGCCAATAGATTGACCGCAGACACAGATCTCGGGGATGACAGCTGCTTTACTTTAGCAAAACGGGAAATATAACATCTAGTAAATTCTTTACAGTTCACGTGGGTAGTCCACAGCAAATACAGTTCTGACACAGAATTGAGGTCCTGAAGCTTTAAGATCCCGTATTATTTAGAAGCAGAATTTGTAAGTAATTATAAGAGATTTCAAAGTCTTTTGGTGGCTTAAAAGAAGAGTAGAACTATAGTAAGAGTAATTTACACACATGGAATCCTGTATTACTTTCACAGCTGGTCATTGCACATGCAGAGAAAAATATATGAAATAGGGGACAATAGCGTGAGACGGGAAACTTCACATTCCTCAACATGCAGGCAATTGGTTCTTCTGTACTTTTAGTATGACCTACTGGAGAAGCACGGGTTAATCTGGACAGCAAGGACCCAGGGTTAAAAGTCTTCAGCCACCTTGGCTGTAGAAGTCAGGGAAAGATCCAAGGTATTAGGCCTGGCTGTAAATCGTGAGCTGAATGGAGAGATCACCACTTCCAGGCCTCATGCCTGGAAGTTCACAAGACCCCTAACATGAGGTTTGCTCTGTTGTAATGGGGTTCCCGGGAGAGGTGGAGGTGGGCAAGACCGAGATTGAAACAGTGACTTGGAGGGAGCATTTGAGGCGGCGGAATGCCCAGTGGGAGGCGGAGGCGGCAGAACAAAGGGTCTTGCAGCGCGCAAGGGAGGAGTGGAGCATGCGGGCCAAGACCGAAGCCCGCAAGACCCGGCCTGCTGGTAGGAACCATCACCACTTTTGACATACGTAAAGGGTGGGGATTCGTCTGGGTAACGGGGATCGCGAGAGAAATGTTTGTCTCCTGCCGGGATGTTAAGGAACACTTGCCTAAGGGCCACCCGGACAGGGACCTGCATCCCGGGGACCGGGTCAACTTTGAACGGCGGGAGGGCGAGCGAGGGCCAAACTCCCTTTGCGTAAAGAGGGTATGAGCAGAGACCGATACAGTGATGGCGCCTGCCCCAGAAAGGCGTGCTCAACTCCAGGAGCATGGGACTCAGACCTCGGTAGTAGGGTACCTGCAACCGTTATCACTGCAGGAATGGAGAGTGGCACCCGCTGCCCTGCCTTGGAAGGAGAAGTAGAGGAGCTGGATATGTGTACATCGTTTTTTGTTTCTCTCTCTTTACTTTTGTGTGTGTTGATGGGACATCATGATCATGAACAGTGAGTGATCTGAACTTATATATAGTTAGCACATCCTGGTATGCGCCCTGTTGGTTTTAGACCATTCTGCTTTTAATTGTGCCTTAATTCACCTGCTGACCTTGAAAAAAAACCCACTCGGTGAGGCCAAAAAATGGTCCATCGCCCTGTTGCCCACTCAGGACTTATGTTGGGGGTTTATTTGTGGTGGGTCCCCCAGGAAGACAGAAGAAAAACTGAACTAGACAATCATAGAGACACCCGGTGAGGGACACTCGCCGAATCACTGTTTGCACTCTCCCTTTTTCTATTTTTATACTTGCCCCTTTTGCATATACTCAGTGTGGTTTTGTTATGTAACGTTTAAGCCTAGAGCCTCTCGTAAGGGAAGAACAATTCTTCTGTTTGTTTTATTGTCGTTTAACATGCATGTTATAAAAATTTGAGTTTCACTTGCAACATCATTTAACTCATGTAGCCGCACGAGGACGTGCTAATCTTTGCTAAGGGGGAATGTGGCACCCCAGTGGTCTGGTTGCCACAAGGGGTACTGCACCCAATCCACGGGTGTAGTATTCCTGTCCTCAATAAATGGTATGGTATGTCCAGACACCCACAAACACACCCAACATACCTGGTCCCGTGGACGGCGGGCGGACTCTGCAGGGGGAGGGCCCAGTTAGTCAGCGGGATGGCAGGAAGAGAAGTGGAGAGTGGGAAGTTAGGATGGAAGTAGTCAGGAAGCAGAAGAGACGAAACGGAAATACAACAGAAAGTTGGACATCAGTAGGAGAGAAAGCTGGCGGAGTAAGCAGGAAAGAAGGACCCAGAAAACTTGAGCGGAGATGTGGCTCATCCCAGGTCCTGGAACAGTAGGCTGCAGAGAGAAAGAGGCAGCCCTAGGGATGCGGGAAGTGAGTGATCCACTCGTGCACCCAAATCTGAAGTGACAGTAGAGGGGCAGGTTGCAGATCAGGGGACCAGCCCTGAAGGTGGCTAGGAAATTCCATACCCCAACCACGGAACTGGAGTCGACGATATCTAGAGGAGCTGTGGCCCACTTCTGGCACATACACTGAGAAGGCAGCCATACTAGGGTCAGGGGGCTTGGGCGGTCACCCGATAGGGCTCGTGGCTGCTGGATTGGGGGCCTGTGCGCGGAGGCGCAAGCAGGAGTTAGGCGAGCAGGCAGCGCTGAAGAGGCAACAACCAGAGGAAGGAACACAAAGGGTGTGTCTTGGACAAGCTATCCCGGTTGTTGAGGACTACCCGGACCATGATTGTACCAGAACCTTATCTTGTGGTGCATTGCAGACAAAAGCTAAATAAACCAGGTTTGGAACTCAGAACTGTGTGTGAGACTTTAATTTCCCACCTGAGGAGTGGTAGACTGTTGATAACCCGCGCAGTGCTTTGCATGTGAACTGCTTTTGATATGGCCAGGGCTATGAGGTACTCGGACACCGGGGCTGCTGAATAGGGAGTCACGGGTGGACGGGATCCCTTTGCTGTGCCCTGGTTATCATTTGAGGTAGATGGTGGTAGGGGGGAGAAGGGGGTATTTACAGGCACATAGTATGGCAACAGGTTTCAGGGTCTCAGCAACAGGGACTGCCATTGCCTCACAGCCGGTTACAGGTAACTGGTCCGGAGCCTGACCCTGTATCCCGTTTTGGCTTCCGGCTGCATCTTGCCCAGTTTTCATAGTTCCGAACCGATGTGGGCTGGCGCTCGGGGAGACTTTTTGGTGCCTCTTAAATGGCCCAAGTATGCTGAGTGGCCGAGGCACGCCCCTGGGCCAGCACATAGTCTGTTTACATTTGTGAGCCCACCACTATTCTCTTCACTCCTCATCAGAACGAAGGGGCAGGGCTTATCTTCCCGCTGTTTTTCTTCGCTATGGCGCAGTTGTAATTCCTGAGGCGATGTAATGGCGGCCACACACACAGTCAATAATAGTCTTTTGGGCGCACTTTACCTGGTTCCACCAGGCCGGTTCTATCCTGTTCGCAGACACCAGAAAATGATGCGGCCAGGGCTATGGGGTACTCGGACACCGGTGCTGCTGAATAGGGAGTCACTGGGGGACGGGATCTCGGTGCCGTGCCCTGGTTATCATTTGAGGTAGATGGTGGTGGGGGGAGAAGGGGGTATTTACAGGGGATCGTGACGCCACCTGTAGTTCCCGGTAATAAAGGTACCGGCGCTTCAAGCTGGCCGCTGAGGTGATGGTGTGTGCAGCAGAGTGTAGGACAGCTCCCTACAGGTGGAGCTATTACCTCAGGGCAGCGGTGATGGAAATGTGGATGAGGGGATTTGTAGTGCTGGATGGTGTTTCAGTTCTTACCCCTCTGCTGAGCTGCTGGTGGTGCTGAGCCCTCCGGGCACCGGTGGGAAGAATAACGGAAACCAGCTCAAGTTTAACTCCACTAGATACGGTCTGTATCTATCAGGCAAGGTTTGTGCCCCACCGGTCCGGAGAGGAAGCCCGAGAGCTAGTAAGCTTCCTTCCGGCATCACAATTTATGTCCCTTCTCCTGTAGTGTCTTGAACCAGTTCTCGGTCCTGTGGGGCGAGGTACCTTGTGGTGCTTTCAGCAACCCTGTTTGTATGGGCCTGCAGCTCGTCAGTCTGCAGATAGAGCTGAACTTCTATCTGCCTCGCTTCCTGCGTTGCTGGTGTTCCCTCAACACGACCAGCTGGCTCCAACCAGTCCTGGCCTGTTGCCTGCTGTCCTGGGCCCCCAGTTGAAGATGGGGCTCCCTCCTGTCGGCTGTGCTGTCAGGCCTGTCCTTCCTGACTGCCTTCCCAACACCGTCTGACTAGCTAAAGCTTTCCCTCCTACTACCCTATCCTAGGCTCCACCCCCACACTCCTGGGACCTACTAAATTACTAAATTATTCTAAGTGGTGTGGTCCTAAGTGTGTGTAAGTACAGACTCCACAGGTTTAACCCTGAACTAGCAACTTACAGGGAAAAGAAAACACATTATAGTCACAGTGTAATACTTACCTGTGGCGCCTAGCAGCAGGGGCGCCACACTTTGATCCTTCTTGGCAGCCAGATCAGCCCCGCTGTCCCTCCATCTACAATACCTATCCCAACACCGGATGCCCTAGGGAACCGCTCCACCTGTGGGTAGCAAAACCATTACAGCTGCCTTTCCATCATCCCCAGAGGGTCCCGGACTGCAGCAGCAGCTACCGATAGCCGCACACCACGGGTGGCGTCACGACTACCCAATCCCTAAAAGCTGGTACTCCCTTTCCAACAAACTATTCCTGTTTTTATTGACCACTCTGGGGCCACGGACCGGGTCACACCACCATGACATCCCGATTCCTCAGACGACCTTGCCAGAGGGGCAGGCCCGGCTCCGACTAGCCCACGGCCCCCACGGGGCGAGACACAAAAAACAGTAATAGGTTATCGGAGACCTGTACAACCCCATCACAGGTAAGTAAATGGGATGGGGAGAAGGGGCATTAAGCCCTGTCTCTTTATCTTTTGCCATGTAAATCAGTCAGCATAGTGAGGTAACTTTAAATATCTAGAGGTGCAAGAGACAAAAGGCTTATATGGGTTTATCTCAATTTAAACGGGAAGATAAATGATTGCAGTTGCTCAGCTGAGCTGGTTGTGTAAACCCACAACCAGTGTATATGGTAGTACAGCTGGAATTGGAATAGAAACTGTGGTGTTATGGAGCGCTAGAGGGTTAGGAACAGGACTGGGACAATTGGAATTTGATGCCAACCTAATTTATTATACAGATAAAGGAGCAAACTATCACGCCACAACGCGTTTCGACAGCTGTCACTGTCTTCCTCAGGTAGGATAGAGAGCCATATAAAAACAACACCTTATATATCATTATGCACCAATAGGGTTAATTCTGTGGTTGTGACATCACACAGGAAGTGTGGGGTCACATGATATACACAGTCACATAACCAATAGATATAGTTAGTGACCAGAATTGTTTTATATTAAAACATAGAAAAACATTAAAAACAGGTTGGAAAATATAAAACAGCATGTAAAATACAATCAATCTTAGTACAATCTTAATTAATAAATATCTCTACACAGGCCGGTTATACATAACTCCCTAAAATCCTATACAAAAGTGTAGAGAAGGGATATAAAATGAGTATAAAAATAGTGTAAAATAGTATAAAATTTGAAACAAAATAATATAAAAATAGTATAAAATGGTGTTCAAATTATGATGGACATAAAAAATAAATAATAATACATGCCATATATATACACCATCATATAATAAAATCAACTGAATATCTCAACAGCATTTAATATATTAGTTATATGTGCAGACAAATGTTAACTATAGGATCCTGGGCATGTCAGATTCATGAGTTTAATGAGTGGCATTCTCTATAGTGAGATTAAGTCCCTCAGGGGCAAGAGTCCCCAATTTAAAAATCCAATAACTCTCTTTATTACAAAGCTGGCCCAATCTATCCGGAACTCCTTCTCTCACTTGATCAATAATTGTGAGACTCAAACAGGATGGGTCCTTTTTATGAGTAATAGTATAGTGTCGAGTGACACTATGGAGCATAAAAGCATTGTGAATATTGGACCTGTACTTGTTTAGTCTTGCTTGCATGGTCTGAATGGTCCGGCCAATATATTGTTGGCCACAAGAACATTCAAGGAGGTAACTACATAGGTGGAACGGCAATTTAAAAACTGCTTGATGTCATATACCTTCCCTGTGGTGTTAGATGAGATGTTTTTTTTTGCCATTTTGTATAGCTAAACAGCATTTGCATTTCGCAGAACCACATTTATAGCATCCAATGTCAGTATTACCTAAAGTTTTTGGCTCCAAGACTTGGGGATCCCTCCTTACTTCGCTCGGAGCTACCATGGCTCGTAGGTTTTTACTTTTTGTAAAGATAATTCCAGGGTGGTTTGAGATATGTTTAGATGATAGTATAGGGTCACCTTTTAAAATAAACCAATATTTTTTAAGCAGGGCCAGTATGTTCCTATGGGACTGGTTGTATGTAGTGACCATATTCCATCAACTAAATCTCTCAGACTCTGCATCCTTTATTGTTTTCTTTCGGCTAATCGACCAGAGGGGCATCCTGTTTACATCCTTCAAGTTTATTATTGCAGGTTTCCTGTGATAAATCCTTGTATTTTTGGTAGGCATCTGTTACTAATTTTCGAGGGTAGCTCTTTGATCTAAATCTCTTGTTCAAAACTCTAGCCTCTTGGACAAAATCAGATTCATGGGTGCAATTTTTGCGGATTCTCCAATATTGCCCGTATGGAATGTTACGGACCCATGTGGGGGGGTTTCCACTTTTGAACTCCAAGTAACTATTCATGTTCACGTTCTTAAAATGTGTTGAGGTGGAAAGTTTTCGCTCTGTATCTAATCGTATAACAAGGTCCAGTAACTGGATCTCTTTGCCTGACATGGTAGCCGTGAGTTTTAGATCCCAAGAATTGGAAGTTAATTCATCTACAAAGGAGATGGCTTCTTCTTTACTTCCTGACCATAAAAAAATTAGATCATCAATGTATCGCTTCTATCGCGTAAGGACTGGCATTCTGTCTGGAACCGCAAACTACAAAATGGGCTGCTGGCCCTTTAAAACTTCGACTTCAAGTGCACATTCATGGCCCCCAGCGCAGACCCGCAGTCTACAGCCCCGGAAGAAATTTACGAGGCGCACACAGCGTTGCAACTACAAGCAGCAGAGGTCGGCACTGCACTATCAGGTTATGATGTGCAGGCCGGTGCTGTGCATGGCTTAATCTGCCAGGCAGGCACCAGGGAGCACTGGCAGTCTGGACAAGAGGATCTCAGAGTAGGGAAGACGGCTGCACAGTGTATTACTGGATGACTAAAGCGATTTGCATTACATTATGTCATACAGCTGTGATGTCATCATACTTTTTCATGAACACTCTACTTGGAATCCTGCATTCACCGTCCTCTTTTTTTCTTCGGCTCCATGAGAAAGTTAACATCACAGTCATCGTGAAGTCTATACTGAGTAATAGAAGATCACCTGGATGTCTGTGCAGAATCAAGAAGAGGTGTCACCTGTGTCACCATGTGAGCTGGGGAGTAGGTAAAGATCAGAATAAAATACTAAGCAGAATTTTACTTTCTCCAAATTTGAAAAACATTGATTGCAACCAATGCCCCTATCTAGAATAAACGATTAACCCCTATTATCTCCTCTCTTTTATCACAGAGCTACGTCTTCTATTCCATGAAATATCTCAGTGGAAGAGACCTTAGAGGCATCATGAAAATGAAGGCTCCTTTTCACATTGCAGTCACCAGACAAAACATCATATGTTAAATGTAGATGTTGTCAATCATATTTGGCTTTATGTCATTACATCTCTTGATTTAGTGAATGAAATATTGGATTTTGATGGTTTAATTTTTTTCTCATTAGATTTATTGCTGTTGAGATGTTCTGTGGACTTCATTTTCTCCCCATCAAAGGCATCATACACAGGTAAGTGCAGCACATGTTCTCCTGTTCAGATCTAGTATAAATACTTCTGTACCCTTATGCCCTCTATAGATACTATATATCTCAGGCCACAATGTAGTCTTCAGCCCAACTAATATAATAAATATGATATTTTATAATCTCTTTCCTCTACCAAAGACTCTACCTGCTGGATTTGCCGGAAGCCTTGCATTCATGGCTCCTGAGGTAAGAAATCATATACATATCACTAAGTTATCACTGTGTAGAAGGCTGGACATCTCCATGTCTTCTGCTGTCTGGAGAATTTTCTTATTGTCTTCTCAGATTCTTCTAGCAAAGCCCTATAACACGGCAGTGGGTTGGTTCTCTGCTGGTCTCGTGCTATATGAGAAGGCTACTGGCAGAGGTTGACGGAATAAAGAAGATGTATTAACTTTACCACCTTTGTGAGAGGTGCTGTCTTTTCTACTGAGATGTCTTGTGAATAACCAGGCTGGACTCCCTGGGTTGACATGCGCCCCAACTAAGGACAATAGACTTTTTTCTATGGAATGTTACCCGAATATACCAGGGTGCTGTAAACCAATGTGATCTTGTACTGCTCAGGCCTGAACTGGCATTCTGTCTGGAGCCCCAAACTACAAAATAGGCCGCTGGCCCTTTAAAACTTCAACTTACAGTGCACACTCGCAGCCCCCAGCGCACACTCAGTCTCCGGCGCCAGCACATATTTGCGGCCCCCACCCTAGGGCAGTGCACACAGCATTGTCACTACAAGCAGTGAAGTCTGGCACTGCACTGTAGGCTTGTGGTGTGCAGGCCGGCGCTGTGCATGGCGTTGTCTGCCAGGCAGACGCTGGGGAGCCCGGGCAGTCTGGACAAGAGGATCTAATGAGCAGGAGAGATGGCCGCCCAGTGTATTACTGGGTGATCAAAGCGATTTGCATATTCCATTATGTCATAAAGCTGTGCTATGATCATACTTTTTCATGAACACTCTACTTGGAATCCTTTATTCATCGCCTTCTTTTGGCTTCGGCTCTACAAGAAAGGTAACATCACAGTCATCATGAAGTCCATACTAAGCAATAGAAGAGCACCCAGATGTCTGCGCAGAATCAAGAGTGGTCACCTATGTCACCATGTGAGCTGGGGAGTAGGTAAAGATCAAAATAAAATACTAAGCAAGAATTTTAGTTCCTCCTATTTTGAATAACATTGATTGCAACTAATGCCCCATATCTAGAATAAACCATTAACCTCTATTATCTCCTCTATTTTATCACAGGACTACGTATTCTATGCCATGGAATATCTCAGTGGAGGAGACCTTAGAGGCATCATGAAAACTAATGCTGCTTTTCCCATTGCAGTCACCAGGTAAGGCTAGGGTCACACATTAGCCCTTGGTCCGTTTTTGGCTTAATTTTTGTCATTTTTTTTTTCTAAGTCCAAAAACTGATAGAAAAACGGATTGAATGTAATAAACACCCTGTCCGTTTTTTTCTGCACTTAAAAACATTGCTATGTCCGTTTTTGAGCCAAAAACGTTGCTAGCAACATTTTTGGGGTCCGTGTTTCCAAAAAAAAAATTTTTTAACATGGGCCCTATGGAAAAACGGATCCGTTTTTTTGAGAATTTTGGTAAAAAAATCACTAAGTCCAAAAACGTTCAGGGGTGTAGGAGGCTCAAAAAGCACCCAAATAAAACGGATTGGTCATGGAAATCACTTCCAAAAACGGATTTCTGTGTGTGACCCCAGCCTAAGGCAAAACATCATATGTTAAATCAAGAGGTTGTCAGTCGTAGTAGGCTTTATGTCATCATGCCTCTTAGTTTAGTGGATGAAATATTGGATTTTGATGGTTTTATTTTTTTTCTCATTAGATTTATTGCAGCTGATATGATCTGAGGACTGTAGTTTTTTCACAACAAAGGCATCATAGTGGTTATGTGGCTCAGTGGTTAGCACGGAATGGCGGACCAGTGGTGAGCACTGTATACGGTGTCTCAGTGGTTAGCCCTGTATATGGTGGCTCAGTGGTTAGCATTGTATTCGGTGGCTCAGTTTTAGCACTATTTATGGAGACTCAGTGGTTAGCACTATATGCTGGCTTTGTGGTTAGCACTGTATGCTGGCTCAGTGGTTAGCACTGTATGGTGGCTCAGTAGTGAGCATTGTATGGTGGCTCAGTGATGGGAGGCAGGCACACGGGAGGTAGAAGGCACAGAGGAGGCAGAGGCACAGGGGGCGGGAGAAGGCACAAGGGAGGCAGAGGCACAGGGGGAGGCAGGCTCATAGGGAGAGACAGCGCACATGGGCTGAGAGCACACAGAGTGGAGAGAAAGGCACAAGTAAGACAGAGTGCAGAGGGGAAGAGACAGCACAGAGAGGAGAGAAGAATACAAGGGGATACAGGCACAGAGACTGCCCTGCTATTGCATCAGGCCATTTTCTATATTCTAGAATACCCGAATCGGGCCACCAACTGCTGGGAGAAGGTTCTGAGTGGACTGAAATGTTCAGGTGAATGAGCCAATAAAGTGAAGTAACTTTACTCTGCTGGGTGCTGTCCTACTTTTGGTAAATATTATTGGCAATGAAACTCTGGCTAGGACTTAGCACCAACCATATGAAGTCGTTCCTGGTGCTGCTCTTTTTTTTTGTTTTATATATAATATATATATATATATATATATATATATATTGAAGGCTGAGCTGTATATATTAACAGGAGGTTGTGCTGTGCTGCATGTATAATAAGAAAGGGAATACCGGTGCAATCTTCTTTTACATCCTTTATTGTGATAAAACTATCGTACAAATCTAGAGGGCACGCTGGACGCGTTTCGAGGAAACCCGCTTATTCTTCAGCACAAAACATAAGAAATGCAACAACATATACATTTACATCCAATATAAGAGAGAAAGGGAGGGAAGAAAAAAACATCCATGGAATATAATAGCATAAACAATGTACCGACAACACTTGTAGTGATGTATATTGGAATGATATACAAACATGTGTGACTAGGGATGGGCGAATCTACTCGCTAGGACTCGTTACTCGGCGAGTAGTAAGGGACTTGCAGGACTCGGTACTCTGCGAGTTTCCCAGCGTTTACTCGCACGAGTTCAATGCAAATCAATGGCAAACGCTGACAAAACTAGGATTGCCATTGTCTTGCATTAGACTCGGCTACTGTGCCAGTGATAGCAGGGAAACTCGCAAAGTAACTGCTGTTACATTGCGAGCCGAGTCCAGCTGTCTTCTCTGTGTGCAGGCTGCCGCAGCTCCAGGGTCCTAGAGCCCGCCTGCTCACAGAGATGATGTAGCAGTGCTGAGGTTGTTCTCAGTCTGCTCATTCCATGTGCATAGACATCTATATCTATGCACAGGGGATGTAGCAGAGAGGACATCGCGTTTTGGACTACGTCGGATGGAAGAGGATTTTTTTAATTAAAGATGGAGTCCCTAATGGCTTTTTTTTTTTATTTCTAATAAAAAATTTTCTCTGTGTTGTGTTTTTTTAACCCTTTATTGGAGATTCTTAGTGGCTGGGTCAAACGTGGCCTGACATTAAGAATCTCAGGCTTAATACCAGCTTGTATAACAAAGCTGGTATTAACCCCTTTATTACCCAGCGTGCCACCGCCACCAGGGCCGCTGGAGGAGCGGGGTTCAGTGCCAGAGGATGGCGCTTCAATGAACGTGCCATCTTCTGGGGCGGCTGCGGGCTGCAATTTGCAGCGGGGGGTGCACAGAAAGCTTGGGCATCCCTGCGCTGCGGATTCCAGCCCCCAGCTGCTTAGCTGTACCTGGCTAGACATAGAAATTGCGCGGAGCCCCACGCATTTTTTTTTTATTATTTCATGAAATTCATGAAATAATTAAAAAAAAGGGCTCCCCTATATTCTTGTGTCCGGCCAGGTACAAATAGGCACCTGGGGGTTGGGGGCAGCCCGTCGCTGCCTGCTGGATCCGGCTGGTTCCAGAAATACGGCGAAGCCCACGTGAAATTTTTTTCTGACAAATCCATAAAACAATGTAAATAAAAGGGACTGCATCTTTATTAACCCCTGGACCATGGGCGAGGGGTTAATAAAGATGCAGTCCCTTTTTTAGGATTGTTTTATCAGCTGGCCTTAAGCCCGAAATTTATGGCGGTCACGCCAATATTAGACATGACCGCCATGAAGTTCTATTAAATTGTTTTAAAAAAAACACAACACAGAGAAAATTTTTTATTAGAAATAAAAAAAAGCCATTAGGGACTCCATCTTTAATTAAAAAAATCCTCTTCCGTCCGACGCAGTCCAAAACGCGATGTCCTCTCTGCTCATCCCCTGTGCATAGATATAGATGTCTATGCACAGGGAATGAGCAGACTGAGAACAATCTCAGCTCTGCTACATCAGGCAGCAGGCAGGCTCTAGGACCCTGGAGCTGCGGCAGCCAGCACACAGAGCAGACAGGACTCTTATCTGTGCGAGTTTCCCAGCGATTACTTGCAAAGTAAACGAGTCCAATGCAAATCAATGGCAAAACTAGGATTGCTTCAGGCTGAAGCTTCCGAGACACATCTGTGATTTGTAAATCGCACACTACTCGCTATTACTCGCTTCCCCATTCATTAACATTGGACTCGCTAGTCTCGCAACGAGTAGCGAGTCCCAGGCTCGGACTCGCTAGAGTCAAGCGATTCCGAGTAATTTAGGATTCGCCCATCACTATGTGTGACGACAAACTTGTCATAAAAATGGACATATATTAATTTATGAATAAATATATAAATGGTAAATCAATAGCAAACTAGCACACCATGTATATCACATAATAAGGAAATTTTTGTAGTTCAAACATGAGTTTTCAATATCTTCATAATATTTTGTAATGTTACCATCAACATCAAATTGCCCATTAAAAGTATATGTCTTTAAATATGAAAATTTACCATTAACCATAGGTTCAAAAGAAAGTTACTCACACTAATGCGATGTTCTTGGCTACGAAGAGTGTAATTATTTCCCAAAAGATCCGTCTGAAACTGAGTTAAAGTTCAGACACAAATCAATGTTCACAATTATAGCCAGACGTTCCGATGATGCGGCATATAGCCGCAAACACAAATGATGAAATAAGTGTAAGGATGTTATTGCATCGAACTATATACCCCGCAAATGAGTAAATGGCAACAAATACATAATGAATATAGAATAAATGTCAATGTGATAGGATAGAACAATTACCGTACTTATAAACCGGCAAACTTATGAATAATATTGTACTCTATGTGTGATTAAATACAATATTTCCCTATCGTGATACACAAAATTGCTGTAAAATGCGTGCATGTATTGCGCTTGCTAAATGATCATTTCAACCCCCTCCCCCATTATTACTATGGAATAATTACAGAAAAAATATTTTTTTCATATCAAATTATTTGTTGCAATAATTAATATGTATGTGTTCAAACAAATACACAGAGAGCTGGTATAAGAGAACATAACTGAACAGCCATCACCAATCTGTTACATGACTCATGTCATACATACAGACTAATAAAAGTACATCTGGTCATTATAAAAATTCATACTACTGGGGACCCGTGTGTCCAACTGGAGAATCTAGTAAAGTTCTCTATTGTGCAGAACTCTCTCCCAATCGCCGCCACGATAGGGACGTAAGACACGCTCAATACCCCTTACTAACAATGTTGACAAATTACCCTCTTGTACGTCCCTAAAGTGAAGGGACAAACCTGACATCCCTGTTCGTAAACACCTAGAATTAGGGCTGGCTGAAGACGTGTGTTCCGATAATCACTGCTTTAGTGGGCGAATCGTGCAACCCACATAATCTACTTTACACATGCGGCAGCTAGCCAGATAAACAACATGTGTCGTATTGCAGATCATATACAACTGTATGTTAAATGTTTTGTTACTAACTGCATTCTTGAAATAGGTATTTCTATCAATATATCCGCACAAATTACATTTCCTGCCCCCACATGGGTATGAACCTCTGTATGATAACCAAGTCGTTGTTTTTTTTTTTTTTTAATGTGTTGTGAAAGTGCTGGGTGAAATTAAGTTGCCAATGCTAATTGCTTTACGTGAAACAGACCGAACCCCATTGGAAGGAATTTTATGAAGGATGTCATCTTGGTGGAGAATTACAAGATTTTTGTTTAGTAATCTTTTAATTTGGCCGAAATCCATGCTGTAAGGAGTAACAAAGGTTTGCAAATTACTAGATCTTTTATCATAAATCACTGAACGCATATTATGTTGATCCTGAAACAGATCGTGTCTGCTTCTAGTATTGGCAATTTTCCACGCTCTATCTATGGCCCACTGTTTGTAACCCCTGTCCTTCAGCCTCATAGAGATGATGTTAATCTCCCGCTGATGATCTTGCTCAGATGAACAATTCCTTTTGGCCTTGATGAATTCGCCCAAAGGCAGATATTTAACTACATGTTTAGGGTGGCAATTTTCTGCACGAAGTGCAGAGTTGCCACTGATGGACTTCCTGAACAGTTTAGAATTGATAGTACCCGTGACAGCGTTACTTTCAATCAAAATGTCTGAAAACGGAGTATAAGTGATGTGTACATCCATTGTAAAGGAAAGGTTATATTTGTTATTTGAAAAAAACTCCAATAAGGACTTGAGGGTGGTCATGAGAGACACATAAAACGACAGGGTCCAGATCAGGATCATATCGTTGATTTATCTCCCGTACCACCGAATCTGGTCTGAGAAGGGGTTGTTGGCATTATATACAAATTCATTCTCCCACTCCTGTACTCCTGTACATATAAGTTAGCAAGAGATGGAGAGAACTTGACCCCCATAGTAACATAGTAACATAGTTTTTAAGGTTGAAGGAAGACTTTAAGTCCATCTAGTTCCCATAGCCTAACATGTTGATCCAGAGGAAGGCAAAAAAAAACCCCATGTGGCAACACTAATCTCCACATTGGGGGAAAAAATTCCTTCCTGACTCCAGATACGGCAATCAGACTAATTCCCTGGATCAACGCCCTATCAAAGAATCTAGTATATATAACTGGTAATATTATAGTTTTCAAGAAAGGCATCCAGGCCCTTCTTAAATGTTAGTAGTGACTCACTCATTACAACATCATGTGGCAGAGAGTTCCATAGTCTCACTGCTCTTACAGTAAAGAATCCGCGTCTGTGATTATGATTAAACCTTCTTCCCTCCAGACGGAGAGGATGCCCCCTTGTCCCAGTCTCAGGCCTAAGAGTAAAGAGATCATTAGAAAGGTCTCTGTACTGCCCCCTCATATATTTATACATTATTATAAGATCACCCCTAAGCCTTCGTTTTTCCAAGCTAAATAACCCCAAGTTTAATAACCTGTCTTGGTATTGCAGACCCCTTAGTCCTCTAATAACTTTTGTCGCTCTTCTCTGGACCCGCTCTAGTTCAGCTATGTCTTTCTTATACACCGGAGACCAGAATTGTACACAGTATTCTAAGTGTGGTCGCACTAGTGACTTGTATAGAGGTAAAATTATGTTCTCCTCATGAGCATCTATGCCTCTTTTAATACATCCCATTATTTTATTTGCCTTTGCAGCAGCTGCCTGACACTGGCCACTAAATGTGAGTTTGTCATCTACCCATACACCCAGGTCTTTTTCAGTGACAGTTTTGCCCAGTGTTTTACAATTAAGCACATAATTATACCTTTTGTTTCCTCTGCCCAAGTGCATGACTTTACATTTATCCCCATTAAAGCGCATTTGCCATTTAGCAGCCCAAGCTTCTAGTTTACATAAATCCTCCTGTAATATAAAATTGTCCTCCTCTGTATTGATTACCCTGCAGAGTTTAGTGTCATCTGCAAATATTGAGATTCTACTCTGTATGCCCCCTACAAGGTCATTAATAAATATATTAAATAGAAGCGGGCCCAACACTGACCCCTATGGTACCCCACTGTTAACTGTGACCCATTCTGAGTGTGTTCCATTAATAACCACCCTTTGTTTCCTATCACTAAGCCAGTTCTTAACCCACTTACACATATTTTCCCCTATCCCCATTGCCCTCATTTTATGTATCAACCTTTTGTGTGGCACCGTATCAAAAGCTTTTGAAAAGTCCATATACACCACATCCACTGCATTTCCTTGGTCCAGTCCAGAACTTACTTCTTCATAGAAGCTGATCAGATTAGTTTGACAGGAACGGTCCCTCGTAAAACCATGTTGATAATGGGTCATGAGGTTATTTTTCTTCAGATACTCCAGTATAGCATCTCTTAGAAAACCCTCTAGGATTTTACCCACAGTAGAGGTTAAGCTTACTGGCCTATAAATTCCAAGTTCAGTTTTTGTCCCCTTTTTGAATATTGGCACCACATTTGCTATACGCCAGTCCTGTGGTACAGACCCTGTTATTATGGAATCTTTAAATATTAAAAATAATGGTCTATCTATGACAGTACTTAATTCCTGCAGCACTCTGGGGTGTATCCCATCTGGGCCCGGGGATTTGTCAATTTTAGTGATTTTTAGACGATGCCGTACTTCCTCTTGGGTTAAGCAGGTGACGTTTAATTGAGAATTTTTGTTATCACTGATCATATTGTCTGTCATGGGATTTTCTTGTGTAAATACTGTTGAAAAAAAGTCATTTAGCATATTTGCTTTTTCCTCATCCTCATCCACCATTTCACCCAGACTATTTTTAAAGGGGCCAACACCATCATTTTTTAGTTTCTTACTATTTATGTAGTTAAAAAATATTAGGACGCACTTCTGAACATAAAAGCACCCATAAAATTTGAAAAAGTTTCTTTTGAGTAGATGCTCAATGCGCATGAGTAGAAGTTCCTTTTCATTATTGTCATAGACCTGAGTTCTCCATAAAATCTTAGTGATGATGAAGATAGCTTTGTCATGCCCTTGTCATGCAAAATAGTAGAATAAAGTTGTGACACATCCATAGTAACCCAAATGGATTTGTTATCCCACTTCATAAAATCCAAACTTTGTAAAGATGTTTCGTATCCTTAATCCTAACCCTCATTCCCTCTACCAAGCCTTGAAGCATGACGTCCACCCACTCAGACAGCCTTTCATAGAGGGAGCCAATCCCAGTTACAATCGGCTGCAAGGGGGGGGGGGGGTGAAACACCCCCTTGTGCATCTTGGTGAGGGCATGAAAGACAGGACATATTGGTTTTTGCACAAAGAGGTAATCTTTGGTCTTCAAATCTATGGCTCCCATAGAGACACCTTCCTCTAACAATGTAGCAATCTCATTCTGAAAAAGATAAGTCAGGTCCTCGGACAATGGTCGGTAGGTGTCGTGGTCCGGCAATATACACATAACTTACCTTTTGTACAATAAGCTATCCAAAACCATGACAGAACCGCCCGTGTCAGAGGACCTAATTACAATATTTGAATTATCCTGCAACCCCTTTAAAGCAATCCGTTCCAAATTTGTGAGATTATCATGTACAGGCTATTTTGTTTCTAAGAGCTCTTTGATCTCTCTCTCCATTAAACCTTGGAAGGATTCCATAGCAGGAACTCTTGATGCTACTGGATAATAAAGAGGATTACCGTAGATGTTTTTAAAGCACTGTGTACTTTTTTTTATTATTATTTTTGCATTGCTCTTCCTATATGTGACCACCCAAACCATATGTGTCCTGCAAGCAGAGTTTCCTTCAACTCAACTTCAAATGCAAAGGATAACAATCCCCGATAGAAACATCGTTACCAGAATAAAAACTAGAGTCCTCTTTGTCCAAAAAAAAATGTCTCTTAATGGTTAGAATGCGGACAAATTTATTTAAGTCCTTCAAGGTTTGAAACAAGGTAGCCCTCATAACAGGTACAAAGTTCAGACCTTTAGTGAGAACAGATATCTGAGATTCTGACAGAATGTTGGCAGACAGATTGATGACCGTAAAGTTATGTTCAGATACACTTACTTGCGGTTCTGGTCTGCTTTGTTTCATTCTGGGGAAAATGCCTTTGACCCGTTTTTTGAAGATGAAGTGAAGCTACTTGTATGATATCTCCCAGAAATAGACGTGGATGCATAATTACTATCAGAATCTGAGGAGCCCCCGGCTGATTCCACCGTGGTTGGAGGACAAGAGTAGCTCTCATTCTGTGAGCTGTTAGCCTTAGATGGATGCCTCAAAATGGAACTAGGCCGGTTAGATGGATGATTATGTTGAGGATTATTAGGTGTGTGGGGTTTGTTGGGAGTATGGGGAGTATAAGCAGTAGTCCTCTTCCACACATAAACTGCGTCACTTTCATAATCTTTATAGTCACAATCATATTTGGACTTCTTGGTTTCAATTATTTTATTTTCCAAATCATCAATATGCTTATGCATACGATCATTCAAATTCTCGTAACCATCCTGTGAAACAAACGTATCTTATTACAAACTTATTACAACATCTTGTTGTAATAATGTAATGTTGGCTTCCAAGCTTACCAACTTCTTTTTCTCCTCCGCCAGGATTAAATCTATTAATTTCAGGGAACATTCATATTGATGTTATTCCACAGTTCGGTAAAATCCTTGTTAAACTGGGTAGTTGGTCATTTTTTAAATTGGAGTCCTCTCGGAATCATCTTATGGGCGGCATATTTGTTCAATGTGGCATGATCCCACCAAACTCGCAGATGTTGCAGTAATGTCTTTTCCAAGATGTTACATGCTTTTTGAATATCCGAAGTATCAGTATCGGTAACAGCCCCTTTAGTGAATAAGGAATCCTCTTTTTTCATACGGGATTCGTGGCATAGAGACAAATAAGTTGAAGTAGAGTCCATTGTGACAAATATTTGTCAATCACGGGTAATACCCTTCTTGTGTGAGTCCCAGGGGTTTGCAAGCCAATTGCAATGTTAAATCCAAGGGAGGGGAAGAGGGAAAACACCCTAGGAATACTCACTGGACTCCTGCACCAATATAATGGCAGGCTTCCATCCACAATCAAATAAAGAAAATTGCATCGGTATTCCCTTTTGTATTTGATTGTGGATGGAAGCCTACCATTATATCGGTGCAGGAGTCCAGTGAGTATTCCTGGGGTGTTTTTCCTCTTCCCCTCCCTTGGATTTAACACTGTATATATGATATAGAGGCTGTGCTAGTATGTTTAGGGTCATTGTCCTACAAGCATCTTGCATTCAGCCCAAAAAAGTTCTTATCTGACCAGAGCACCTTCTTTGACATGCTAGCTGTGTTCCCTACATGGCTTTTTGAAGACTGCAAATGGGACTTCTTGTGGCTTGTTTTCCAAAATGTCTGCACACAAAGTGGCCTTAGTCACATTACCTCTTTTCAGTGAAATACTTCATAACAGCCTGGCTCTCTACAAGTGGAAAATATATTTTAAGCTATAGTAGACTCCCGCAAAACTAACCCTAACCAGGTTGACAGACAGTCCACTGCCAAGAGCATTTATGACAGACATCATAACCAGACCATTGTCATACCTCAGGATTCAATCTGATGACCCCGTGCTGTGTGATCTGCTGTGTTCTCCTCTGAGCCACAGCAGGTTCTGTTTCTGTCCAAGTGTTGATTTTCTCTTACCTTTGTTTCCATTGTTTTGGTCACTAGGTGTTGTATATATTATTTGGAGAGTGTGCTGTGCTGTATATATAATATGGAAGCTGTGCTGGACTGTATATATAATATGGAGGCTGTGCTGGGCTGTATATATTATTCAGAGACTGTGCTGGGCTGTATACATTATTTGGAGGCTATGTTGTGCTATATATAATAAGGAGGCAGTGCTGTGCTGTATATATGTGGTGCCCTGATCACGCAGGTAGCCACAGACTTCCCTAATGCACAGCTGGGTTTCCACAGCAGGTACCTACTACATGCAACACCTTCCACCCCGGCACAGTAGGGGGAGCTCTACTCACCAACTTTAGGTGAGTTACCCTACAAATACTGCTGTTGGGGGAGGAGTTAGTCAGAGTCTGCACATGCTAGGAGAGCTGCGAAGACGTCCTGGTGTTCGGTGCCGCGGTTAGGCCCAAGCCAGTGACCTGGAGTGGCCCTTCTGTTGTCCAGCAAGCCTAGGAGTGGGGACAGAAGGCAAGGAACAGAGCCAAGGGAGTGAGGAACCGGTGGAGGTTCACCCAAAGACGTACCGGTTTTCGGTGATCCGCACCTGTAGGATTACTTCAAGATTATAGAAAACCCCGTTGCACCGTGGAGACTTCAGTCACCCAGGTTCCCTGTGTACCCAAAGAGAGGGAGCCAGACACCGCAGATTTATACAGCAGTGATCAGAGAGGGTAAACCCGTGGACTGCGCAGGAGGAGAGAGGGAGAGCAAGGACCTGAGGAGAGAGGAGGCATGTCTGGCTGCAAGCAGACAGGGCTTCAGGAAGCATAGAGAGACAGAGGAGGCCTTATACCCACTTGCTGTGGGGACCCACTGTGCACTTGGTCACCTGTCAGTGCCTTAGATGTCTTTACCTGCTATACCACCAGTAAAAGGTAAAAGACTTCTACAGTGTGTGTGCGTCATTCCTCTCCGCTCCTGGTGCCCTTATAGACTGCTCCATTACTCCCTATCCCAACTTAAAGTCCCACTCCAAGCTGCCCCTTTACATTACGCTGCCCCGGAGGCCCTGCTCTACCTGTAGGGAGCTTTGCCATCTCAGCCGCATTACCATCGACCTCCGGAGGACTGTGGCGGCGCTGGTGACCCATCACCAGGTACTACAGGTGGCGTCACATGACGAACTCTAATCCCCTGCACATACACCCCTTTTTGAAGTGTCACCCAGGCCACGGGCTCAGGCGCTGCCACCCATGCCATCCCCGCTAGAGTACACGCCGAGCCTGATACCCGAGTACCCCAGGGCCTGGAGCTCGACATATATTATTTGGAGGGTGTGCTGTATATATAATATGGAGGCTGTGCTGGGCTATATATATTATTTGGAGGCTGTGCAGTATATATAATACGGTGGCTATGCTGTGCTGTATATATTATTTGGAGGCTGTGCTGGGCTATATATATTATCTGGAGACTGCTGCTGTGCTGTTATATATATTATTTGGAGGCTGTGTTGTTTTGTATATAGTATTTGGAGGCTGTTCTATGCTGAATATATAATATAGAGACTGTGTTGGGCTATATTTATTATTTGGAGGCTGTCCTTGGCTGTGTATATATTATTTGTAGGTTGCTGGGCTGCCACAGCCTCCAAATGTACACAGCCCAGTACAGCATCCAAATAATAAATATAGCCCAGCACAGCCTCCAAATAATATATACAGCACAACAGCAGCCTCTAAATAATATACACAGCCCAGAGCCTCTTTATAACTGTATGTGTATACAGCCCAGCACAGCCTCCAAAAATACACAATCTGCAGCCACTAGATTATTTATAGAGCCCGGCAGCCTCTGTATTATACAGCTTTGGCAAAAATTAAGAAACCACTGCACAGTTTTCTAAAATTCTCCATCTCTACCCATCTGACAGCCATTCCATTCCAGTCTCAGTTGAATTCCAACCAAAGAACACCATCTTCTACTTAATGTGCTTCTGATTAGATGATCACCTGAGTCAATTCTTACTTAACGAGGGAAAGTATAAAAAAACACTGCTGTGGTCTTCCAATCATCTTGCAACAGGACAAGCTGGATGGTAAAACAAGTTCTAGGAATAGCCCACAAGTAATTTGAAGAAAATAACTTAACCATGCCAGAGGAGTTTGAAAAGAAAAGTCTTGAGTGAGGAAAAGGAGGGCTTTATTCTTGCTTTACTAGCAGAGGGATACAGTGAGCTTCATGTTGCCTCCATTCTTAAAATTTTGAAGATGGCAGTCCACTACAACAAGGTCAAGCAGCAGACATTGGGGACAACAAAGCTACAGACCGGCAGAGGGCAAAAGCGACTCTACACTGACCGGGATGACAGTCATCTTCTACGCATGTCACTCAGCAACCGCAGGATGACATCAAGTGATCTTCAAAAAGAATGGCAAATGGCAGCTGGGGTAAAGTGCACTGCAAGAACAGGCTCCTAGAGGCAGGGCTCAAGTCATGTAAAGCTACAAAAAAGCGTTTCATCAATGAGAAGCAAATGAGAGCCATGCTGAAGTTTGCCAAAGACCATAAGAATTGGACAACAGAGGACTGGAGTAAGGTAATTGTGGCACCCCACAGGTCTGGTTGCCACAAAGTGGTACTGCACTCAATGAATGGGTGTGGTGTCTCAGTCCTAAAGGAAATGGGATAGTGAACTCAGGCCCCACCAAACACACTCACACATTCTAGGACCCAGGGGACCATGGGCGAACCCGGGGGAGGGCCCAGTCAAAAGGGGACAAGGGAAGTTAGCGGGTAGTGAGTGAGTTGGTGGGAAGTGAGAGAGTGGGTAGTAAGCGAGTGAAGGAGGTGGAAGCCAAGTGTGCAGGCGTGAGAAAAAGAAACAAGAAAAACCCCAGGGGCACAGATGAAGAGAGAGATGACCTGGGCACCCGGATCCGAGACTAAACTAGTCGGATGGAGGGGTTGGTCAACAACCAGGGAACCGGCCTTGAGCATGGCACGGGTGCTGTAACTGGAGGCTATAAAGTCTACAGGAGTGGTGGCCACAACCCAAAACACTTGCTGAGAAGGCAGCCAAACTAGGGTCAGGAAACAGGTACCCGTCGCCCAACAAGACCCATGGCTGCTAGATCAGAGGCGCTGACAGGAGAGGCGAAGGCATAGCGCTGGGAGAGTGACCAGTGAACGGAGAGGCACACGAAGGGGTCCTGGGTGGACTATCCCAATTCATTGTGCACAGACCAGACTGGACTTGGTAGAGGGTAGCGCCCAGTGGCCAGTTGCAACTGAAGTGAGTAAACTGGGTACAAAATTCCAACACAGTGTGAGACTGTGTTATTTCCCCACCTACGGAGCTGCCGACTGCCACAGTGGATGAGACAAAGCGGTCCAGTGTAAGTCTGGCCTTGCAAAGCCATCACAAACAATCACCTCTGCCCCAGGGTTCACGCTCCACCTATAGAGAGCGACGACATCAGGCTGCAGCACCAACATCCCTGGAGGTCTGGCCCGCAGCATCGGTCCACACTAACCGAAGACTGTAGGTGGCGTCACGAACATTTCCCCTATAAATTTTATTTCCAACAAATACTCCAAACTAAGTGTGTGACAGTACCCCCTCCTTTAAGAGAGGCCTCCAGACTCGACAACAGACACATCCCCTAAGCGACGAGATATGAAAGATCTTACGGGTTACCGAAACGGTCCTACAACCCCGTAACTAGGAGCCTGAGTAGCACGCTTCCACCTGACGTGCTTGGACAACACCCACACATACTCATTCACACTCAGGTCTGGACCTGTACGTTTATTTTCACACATGCAGGCAAAGTCAGAAGGTGCAGACTTAGGTAGGCAAGTCTTTCAGGACCCCAGGATTCCCTCTCTAGGTTTTGCTAAGGAATAGGCTTTGCTAAGGCGCTACAGACGAAGCCATGAGTCTGCGCAAAGCGAGAATCCATAAGAATGACTACCGCTCCGCTATCAACTAGCACCGGTACAGTCTCAGTTTTTCCATCTACCAGCACTTTGGCAAACAGTGTGAACGGAGACTTAGAAAAATGGAAGATATAAACCCTTTGGTCGTCTCCTTCTGAACGACCTGAGGGAGGCTGCGTCTGAGACTGCGTATTTGTCCCGGAGTGATGCGGACAAACCTTGATAAAATGATTACCTTGACTGCAATAAAAACAAGCTCCGCCCACTTGATGAACTGCAACTACAGGGGGTTTAACACGAGGGCCTACTGCCCCTAACTGGATAGGTTCATCGCATTGAGCCTCCTCAACAGGAATAGCCACAGGGGACAAAGTTGATCTCGGTCTCCCACTCAGACGTCTGTCTACCCTGATGGCCAGGGACATCGCAGCCTCCAATGACTCAGGTGCAGCGTACTGAACCAGGGTGTCTTGCAGTCTGGCTGACAAACCCAAACAGAACTGACTCCAGAGGGCAGAGTCGTTCCACAGGGTGTCAGTCGCCCACCTCCGAAATTCCGAGCAGTACTTCTCCACTGCTCATGGCACCTGCTTGAGTTTATGGAGGGTTGACTCAGCAAGAGTCACCCTGTCTGGTTCACCATACACCTGAGCCAGAGCAGCAAAAAACCTGTCCACTGATTGCAGTGATGGTGAGTCAGTCGGGAGGGAGAAGGCCCAGGTCTGGGGATCTCCCTTAAGAAGGGAGATTATAATCCCCACCCACCGTTCCTTGCTCCCTGATGAACGGGGACGAAACCTGAAATAAAGTTTACAGGTTTCTTTGAACACCCAGAATTTATCTCTCCCCCCAGAAAACCTATCTAGAAGGGATATCTTGGGTTCAGGTATGGCTTGGGCATGAGCTGAGTCCAGATACCCCTCAACCTGCTGCAGCTGCTGCACCACCTGCGTTCGCAGACCAGTGACCTCAGCTGAGATGGTTTGCATCAGTTTTGAGAAGGCATCTGCAGAGGATGTCTGAGACATATTGGCTCTGAGAAAAAAAAAAACGGTTATGGGCCATTTATAATGTCACGCTTGGGAGGTGAGGGAATCAGGTAACTTGATGGTATGATGGGCAAAGGGGGTCAGGAGAGGCTAATCTGACCCTGATGCTGGGGTCCCTGGCTCGCCCTGATCTCGGAGGTACCTCTTATGGTGAGGAGTTCTGAGCCGCCACCCTTTATCTTAAGCTCCTGATTAGCCCTAGGCTGAGGGCCCCTACCTCCACCCACGGGTCGGGGATCATAGCTTCTCTCATGGCAATAGAACTCCTGGAGAGGCTTCGGCACAGCAGCAAGACACATTCTGCTCAATGACCAAGAGCCAACTAACTCTATAAATGGCATCTGACAGAGGAGAGGGAAGGCTATTTAAAGTCAGGGGGAGGGGATTCCTGGTGAGTCACACTTCAACCACTCAACCAGCAGCTAAACATAATAGTGAGTGCAGCTCTAGAGCACAACACAGGGGGCAAGAGCTTCACACCAATATTTCATGCAGCCCTTAAATGAAAACAACACATACAGCAGCATCCGGTAATGTCAGCGCAATCTAAGTGTGTGACATAACCACCAGCCAGTGTGAGGGACCCGTAGGACAGGGTCTGAGGAAGGAGAGGAGTAGGCCTGTGGAGTGGAGCCAGTTACCCAGTTCACCCCAGAGCAGCGCGCCAGAAACGGACACCAGAGTCCGAGGTTGCAAGGGTGCTCTAGGCCCAGCAGCCAAAACTGGAGGGTGGGAGACTCCACGTTTCCTGGCCACACCAAGGCACCTGGAGGCACAGCAGCGTTGGAGAGCTCAGTGACAGTGGCCAGAAAACCAGAAAAGTGGTACTCGGTAAGGCCTCAAGCTGCCTGCAATATAGGTGATAGACTTTCCAGCAGGAGAAAAGGGTCGCAGCTTAGCTACAGGCAGCCAGGACAAGAGGAGTACAACAGGGTGGACTCAGAACTCACCGGGTGAGAAGATCCCTAACTTGCTTCCAGGCCACCAGGATTTACAACATCACCTGTTGATTGTACCCTGGCTTCTACCTCTGCTACAGTAAAGGTAAAGGAAACTATGCCTGCATGTCTGTTGGTTATTCTGAGCCCTCAGTCCTGCACCCCAACAGCCTACCACCACCATAGACTATACCGATTGCCCTGGGGAACCGCTCCACCCGTATGGAGCGACATCATCCAAGCTATAATCCCATCATCCCCAGAGGTCCTGCATAGCAGTGTCGGCCACTACTAGCCGAACACCACGGGTGGCATCACGACAACCCTTTCCCTAAGTTCTATCCCCTTGAACTTTTGATCTACTGCCAAGGGTCACGGAGCCAGGTCTTGACCCCTGTGACTCCCCAGAAGCGGCTAAATCCCAGTTCCGAGTATCCCACGGCCCTGGGGCATGACAAGACCCTGTCATGGCCAGCCCAATCTCCAAACCTGAACCCCATTGAAAACCTCTGGAATGTAATCAAGAGGAAGGTGGATAGTCACAAGGCATCAAACAAAGAAGAACTGCTTACCTTTTTGTGCCAAGAGTGGCATAAGGTCACCCAAAAGCAGTGTGAAAGACAGGTGGAAAGCATGCTAATATGCATGAAAGCTGGAATTAAAAATCATGGTTATTCCACCAAATATTGATTTCTGAACTTTTCCGGAGTTCAAACATTAGTATTGTTTCTAAATGAATATGAACTTGATTTGAGGTCTGAAAGCAAAGTTTCTTTTTTATTATTTTGTCGATTTCTCATTTGCTGCAAATAAACACAAAACTTTTAGCTTTGAGTTTTGGAGACATGTTGTCAGTAGTTTATAGAATAAAAGTACATTTTACTAAAAAAATATACCTATAAAGGGAAAAATCTGAGAAACTAAAAATTTTGCAGTGGTCTCTTAATTTTTGCCAGAGCTGTATACACACTGTGTTCCAAATGATTATGCAAATTGGTTTTAAGTGTCATAGGGTTTTATTTTAATATTTTTACAATGAAACCCATTTATGGTATTGTGTCTCAGGGTTCTTTGGATCATTGAAATCAATCTCAGATATCTGTGATAATTAGTTTGACAGGTGAGCCCAATAAAAGGAAAACTGGGTGTTCCACAATATTACGCAGGCCACAGTTTTCAAGTAACATGGGAAAGAAAAAGGATGTCTCTGCTGTCTAAAAGCAACAAATAGTGGAATGCCTTGGACAAGGGATGAAAACATTTGATATTGCACGAAAACATAAGCGTGATCATCGTATTGTGAAGAGATTTGTAGCTGATTCTGAGCACAGATGTGTTCGTGCAGATAAAAGCACAATGAGGAAGGTTTCTGCCAGGCAAGTTCATCAGATTTAGAGAGCAGCTGCTAAAAAGGCTTTACAAACCAACAAACAGATATTTGAAGCTGCTGGTGCCTCTGGAGTCCCTCGAACCTCTGGGTGTAGGATCCTTCAAAGGCTTGCTGTGGTGCATAAACCTACTATTTGGCCACCCCTAAACAATGCTCACAAGCAGAAACAGTTGCAGTGGGTCCAGATATACATGAAGACTAATTTTCAAACAGTCTTGTTTAATGATGAGTGCCGAGCAACCCTGGATGGTCCAGATGAATAGAGTAGTGGATGGTTGGTGGATGCCACCATGTCCCAACAAGGCTGCGATGTCAGGAAGGAGGTGGAGGAGTCATGTTTTGGGCTGGAATCATTGGGAAAAAGCTGGTAGGCCCGTTTAAGGTTCCTGAAGGTGTGAAAATGACCTCTGCAACATATATAGAGTTTCCAACTGAGAACTTTCTTCCATGGTACAAAAAGCAAAAACGTGCCTTTAGGAGCAAAATCATCCTCATGCATGTCAACGCACCATCTCATGCTACAAAATACCTCTGTGCCATTGGCTGCTATGGGCATAAATGGAGATAAACTCATGGTGTGGCCACCATCTTCCCCAGACCTCAACCCTATAGAGAACCTTAGGAGTATAATCAAGCAAAAGATCTATGATGGTGGGAGGCAGTTCACATCAAAACAGCAGCTCTGGGAGGCTATTCTGACATCATGCAAAGAAATACAAGCAGAAACTCTCCAGAAACTCACTATATCAATGGATGCTAGAATTGTGAAGGTGATATCAAAGTAGGGTTCCTATGTTAACATGTAACTTGGCCTGTTAGGATGTTTTGGAGTTAAATAGCTTTTTATTTTAGTGAATGTGACCTGTTAATGCTGCAAATTCAACAAATGAACATTTTCAGTTCTTTCAAACATATCAAATGTTTAGAAACTCTACTGTGCCTAATAATTTGGAACAGTGCATTTAGAGTTTTTTTTAATTTTGAAGATTATACTGCTATCATAGGGAGATTTATTCAATAAAATTTGGGTGATGACTTTTATTACACTGATAGTCATTTGCACCGACCATTTAGGAAAATCAGAAAAAAAGAACATTTGCATAATAATTTGGAACACAGTGTATGCAGCCCAACAGTCTCCATATTATATATACAGCCCACGCAGGAGCCTCTATATTATGTATTATGTATACACAGCCCGCAGCTTCTATATTATACTGTATTCATGAATCGTGGTTTGTGTTAAAGGGGCCCACTGACACTGACAAAAACCTGGAGCCGGTCCTGCATCACTGCATTGCATTTTTTACTTATGATGTTTTATTTTTGTTGTTAAACATGTAAAAAAAAAGAAAAGAAATTATTGCCAAATAAGAAACCAACTTCAGCCCCCAAATAAGAAACTGGCTAAATAAGAAACCAACTTCAGCATGGTACAGCAGTGAGCTTCAGGTGCAGTGCCACACTGAAGAAGCATGTGACAGTTTCCCAAGCCGTCACAGGGGGTTACTTACTCTTCAAACTGCTGGGGTGTGAGCTCAGAGACAAATGGGATTACTCAGGAAAGGCCCCAACACACTAGGAAAACCCTTGGGTAACAAAGATGGGCAATACATGCCCAAAACAGGGAAAAGGAGGGAGAGTTGTAATTAGGCTGTAGGAAAATTATAAGCCAACAGATTGATATTAATTGTGGAAGCTAGGTGCACAGCTCAGCCATAAGCATCTACCTCCCTATTGCAAACAGTTGATTGTAATTGTTGCTGTTAAGGGTGGCTCAACCAGTTATTCGGTTTAGGAGGCAATCACTTTTTCACACAGAGCCCTGTAGGTTTGGATTTCTTTTTCCCTTAATAATAAAGACCTTTATTTATAAACTGTTTTTACTGGTGTTTAGAAATTAGCAAACTTTTCGGAGCAATTTCAAATTTGGCACAAATCGGGGACATTTGGTTCATGGTCGTGAACACAAACATCTAGCTAAAAAGCTGGCTTTGTTCAGAAAGGTGTTCAAAACTTTAAAATGGCTCTAAAACTTTCATTGAGGATTTGGAATCAAAGCGCTTGCTGGAAGATCTGGTGGCTGAGAACTCTGGTTATCTGAGTTCACAGCCATCAGGTCTACCAGTTTCTTTCAACCTAGTGATTTTAATGGAACATTAAAAGAAAGTTTTTAAGCTTTCTCGAGTTTCCAGATGTTAGGACACCTGCATGTTATGAACCTTTGGAAGAGTGCCAGATGTGCCAGTAGCTGTGAACTCCAGGAACCTTATAATCTCCTTTAAACATCCATTTAAGGCTGGCTTCACACCACGGTTTTTGTCATCCTGTTCTGTTCATTTTTGAAAAGAACAGAACAGGATCGTTTTTGTCTCCCATGTATCCCTATGGTGCCAGATTGGTCATAAATGGCCATCCGGTTTTGTGAATTCAGTCCCGGATTCGTTTCTGTCCTGTTTTTACCTGACCCCAAAAACAAAGTCTGCACTGTGTTTGGGCTCCGGTGACAAAACTGGACAGAAAATAATCCGGTCCGGTCCGGGACACTTAACATGAGGGCCTATGGAGCCGGATCCGGGAAAAAACAGAATCATTTCCTGGATCCGGTTTCAGGGTACAGAGCATGCTCAGAACAAGAGCACTGCTCTGAACCCATGGTATATGTATGTAATTTTATTTTAGCAGTGCATCTATATTCACTGCTAAAGTGAAATTAAATTAAGCAATGGTGAGAAAAATAAAACAAATCAAATACTTTCCCTCTCCGGTGACTGTCCCAGGAAGACGTTTGATGCTGCAAAGACCTTAAAAGCTGACTGGCCAGTAGTGATCACCTGATGTGTCATGTGACTGCTACCGGCCAACCAGAAGTTGATCAGCTGATTAAGGTCCTTGCAACATCCCTACTGCATCGGATTTGGACGCCTCGCATCCCGGGACAGGTGAGCATTTATTTTTTTTTATTTTTAATACCCACTGCTTTCTTTTATTTCACTTTAGGAGTGTATGTTCATACACTCCTAAAGCGAAAGTATTCTACATGCCTGAGCTTTCCAGGCTCGGCTCCTCCCAGCTCTGTCAGTCCAGATCCCTCATAATCCAGAATCCAGACTGACAGAAATAGCATCTGGAGGTACACATCGTTCCTGTCTGTGCTGTCCTTCACAAAACAGGATCCCTACGGACAGGAACAAAACTATGATGTGAAGCCAGCCTAAAAGAGCCGTTTTATTGTTTTTTTATTCGGAGAGAAAACCTTTTATTATTACAGAGTGTCAGCAGTGTGCTGACCCTCTATGTGCTACTATGAGTCAGATAATTCTTTTGTTCTAAACAAGTAGGACTGCGATTTTAACCTCCTTTAATGTGCACTAATAAAGTTTTCCTAATTTTATATGAAGAGGACTATGTAACTTTATTTTTTGCAAGTGCTGACCTTTTTTGTTATTTCAAAATTCCTTGTTTCCGTGTTACATTATTTCATCCGTCACCTGGGACCTGGCCCTCGGACCTGTCTGTGCATTGCCCACTAGCCTTATTCAACATTCCAGATGAATTGGTGGCGAGCTTAAAAACTATTTTCTTATTCTTATTTCTCCTCCAAATGCAGTGTTGGTTTTTTGGATTTGGCATGGATGGTAAACACTTCAATACCATCAAACACAAGCCCAATTCTCTGTGGAATAGGGATGTGTAAGTCAGGTGCCATCTGCAGCCCACCACATGGAGGAATTAATGAGGATCTTAAGGCCACAAGATTGGGGAAACAATAATATCCCCTAAGCAATTGGGTCCTGGCGCTGAAAGAGGCAGTCTACTAGGCAAAGGAAAGACGTGTCACCACGGAGGCCAGTGCCATATGGGGATTGCTGTTCAGAGGAGCAACACCATACTATCGTGTGCCTGCAATCTAGACATGAATCTATCCCAACAGATTCCTGCTCTGGAGAAGATGATTTTCCTTGCCCCCTCAGTGGCTGTGGGTGCTTCTCCACCACTGGAGCATCCCGAAGAGGAGCAGGAGATGCCCACATATGTGCGCTGAAGCTCAACTGTGCACCCCACCTCAAGGAGATCATCCATGACCATCGTATTGGCTTACTCCCTGTCCGCCACAATTTATCACCACTTCATAAACAGGCAATTGCCTCACTTCAAAATAACAAAAATATCATTATAAAACCAGCGGATAAGGGTGGAGCAATCGTGGTTATGAATAAGACTCAGTACATCCAGGAGATTAGGAGACAGCTGACTGACACCTTGACCTATAAACGCGTCCTGACTGACCCTACTTTCTCCATATGTAGTAAAATAGAGAACATCACAAACGAATACATAAGAAATGGGACGATTGATACCAAGACCAAAACATTCCTATCCAACATACATCCAATCACCCCCGTCATATACATACTTCCCAAAATCCACAAGGACCTCCATAATCCACCAGGACGCCCTATTGTGGCCTCCACCGACTCTATCCTAAGCCCACTGTCTGTATTTTTAGAAAAACTGTTGACTCCACATGCCCCCAGGACCAGATCATTCCTCCTAGACACTAGCTCCTTTCTAAAAAAAATTGAAGGATCTGGGACCCATTCCACCTAACAGTATCCTGTGTACATTGGATGTTAACAGCTTATACATCTCTATTGAACATGACAAAGGTATAGAGGCAGTTTCCCTTACCCTACAGGAGGCCAACACCAATACCAACCAAAGTAACCTATGTATTGATCTACTTAACCTGGTACTACGTGAAAATTATTTTCTTTTTGAAGATGATTTTTATGTACAGATACGGGGTACCGCGATGGGCTCGAACGTAGCCCCCGCATATGCAAATCTCTACATGGATAGGTTCGAGAGAGACCATATATACCCCAATAACACCTTCCAGCAACAAGCTCTCGTATGATACAGATACATTGACGACATTTTCTGCATATGGCATGGCCCCCAGGACAGCCTCCTTGACTTCTTTAACTCCATCAATCAGATCAGACCTGAACTCAAATTCACACTATCCCATGACACCAATAGCATCAGCTTCTTGGACACAAGAGTATCAAAAGATGACCGGGGATATCTTACTACAGACATTTTTACAAAGCCTACAGATGTCAATAGTCTCCTCCTATATGACAGCTGTCACCCAAAAGCAACTAGAAATAGCTTGCCAAGATCACAGTTTAAGAGAGTCAATAGAATTGTCTCCGACCCCACAACTAGAGACACACGTCTAACCGAAATGTCCAATAAGTTCGCTAGTCGAAATTACCCGAAAAAACTACTCACTGATGAACTACATAGAGCCCACACCGATACTACACCACCCAGTGACATGACGAAGCCTGTGAGGCTTCCCTTTGTCCATTACCACCATCCCTCCATACTAAGGGTACATAATTTGATCCGTAAACACTGGCCACTACTGACAAGATCATACCCCAGTGTCGAGTCATTCAAACCCCCCCCCCCCCCTAATGTGCCTGCGGAGACCCCCAAACATACGGGACAGATTGGTACGAGCGGACATAGGGACTAAGGAAACCATCCATTCACGCACCCTCACAGGTCAAAGGAGGACAGGTACTTATCCCTGTCTAAGCTGTATGTCATGTCCAAACGTCATCAAATGCAATGTAGTCACACACCCCCGGACAGGCAAATCCTACCCCATAAAGGACTTCTACACTTGTGATTCCAATTTTGTGGTCTATGTGATCAAGTGCCCTTGTGGACTGCTGTATGTAGGGGAAACAACCCAGGCAATCAGGAGGAGGATCTCTAGCCATAAATCTGCCATCAGATGTGAATACACCTGGCTACCCCTACCGGCCCACTTCAAAGAAGCTAGACACAACATCTCTCAACTACGCTTCCAAGTGTTAGAAAAGGTACATAGACCCAGAAGAGGGGGTAATCATATCAAACTTCTGAAAGAGTGAGAAATTTATTGGATATACAGTACACACTCGACACCCTAGCGCCTAGGGGTCTCAACCGTGAAATAGAGTGGCATAACTAACAATTGACATTCTTCCCTAGGTCACCTAATCTATACAAATAACAGGGCACGACATAACCCCCTGGTAAGGACAAAAAGCATATCATTAATATTTTGGCCATAAGTTTCCTTTCTCTCTCTTTGATTTCTTTTATCTTATTTTTAAGTTTGGACTCCTACTTGTTTTTTTCTGATGTATTATGTGATCACAATGTCTATCAACATATATACCGTACTCACTAATGCTCAACATATATCATATATATCATCAGATCTTTGACATACTAGCATCCAGACTCAGTAACATCTTTATGGCCCATACATAGTGTACTTTAACTTATATTGACTACAACACTGGTTATATAGTATTCAATGTTGTTAAAACATTGCCCCACACTAGTTGAATCTCAGTGTAACATCGCGTCCTTAAGTGTTACATTTAACCTTAAAATACATAACAAACCCCACAGTCTGATCACTGTTACGTTGTAACACATTGGGGTCACATCCCTAATAAACCGCCATCCTCTTAACAACATTGCCCTTAAGACTATACTATGATAAAGTACGTGGTGTATCATCACACTGTCATGTGACCCGATGTGATCACATGACTTCTATAAACCTAGCTATCAACCAAAAACATGGCCGCCGCCATAAGCCTGACACTTCATCTGAGCATGTGCGGTGATGTCACATCCTGTCCTGAGACCAGCAATCATCATTTCCTGTCACATGGGCAGAACAGAATAAAAAGGAGCGATACACACCGCTCCTTGTCACTCCTCCTTGCTATAACTGAGTGTGAACACACTCCACCGCCGTGCCACCACCGTGAGTGAGCCATGATGACCTGGTCAATTAAGTTAAGTACATTTTTCTCTTTTGGTTTTAATTGTTTTTAAATTAAGAGGTGGTCAGTGGTGTTTTGTGGTTTTCTATTGAGTTTTTTATATTAATAAAGATTGATTATAGTGATCATCCCTGCTGCTATGTTCTTTTTCTTTAATTGCTACATGTTTTTTCATAGTGGGATAGATCCTACCTATATGTGATAGTGGTACCCCCCAGACCCCAACTTTGACGTTTGTTTGTATAACCTTTTCTTTAAAGGTTCTTCTGCTGGGTGAGGCACACGTGCACCTTAATTTGATTTGATATGAATTTGGAGTCAAGACTGTTGTCACTGTCTGAGTCCGCAGCCTCCTTTGATAGGGGAGCCTCTGCTGAGGGACAAACTGCACCCCCTGAAGGGGCACAGGGGTTTGCCGAGATTTCCAGGGAGTTGGTTTATCTGCTTAAGAAATTCACCAGGATTTGGCTGAATACGAGAAGCTTGGAGGAATATAAGAAACAGGGAATTATCCCCAGAGGGTTAAGGGTGCAGATTTTCCCCGCCTGGGAAGCAGAAGAAAGATTTAAGGATAATTGGGAAAAAGGCCTGATTAAATGTTCAACTATCCTGATTGATTTACTCTTGGAACATGACTATGGTCTATTAGAGGGCCTGAAAGGGGATATCCGTGCTAAGGAAACTGAATTGAGCTCATTTGAGACTGCCACTTTGGTTGAGCCTTTTCAGACTAAGCTCAAGAATCTAATAGACAAATACCAGGCTGAGATCCTAGGAAACAAGAAGAGGAAGTTCCAAAGGGACAAACAGGATTTTGAAGAAAAGAAAGCATTTAGGTGGTCCCATACAGGCAATCCACGTTATCCCAGGGGTGGAAGACCAGGGCCCTGGAACCCCACTAATTCTAAAAAACCACCTATTCCTACCGGGACCGGTGGGCCTAATAGGTCTGTTAATAACAGTGATCCCTCCACCAGTGAAGATTTTTTATCTTCGGACACCAGCGACCAAGACGGAGAACCAGGAGGGGGAAACGGAGGTCGCTCAGCAAGAGTGGCCGTATTCCGCTCACCGATCCGGACAAGACGGGGCAGGAATCGGAGATATTAATTCCTTCACCTTTTCCGGGCCTGACCAACAGCAGTACTGATTTGCAGGTGATTAATCTTTCATCTTATGTTCTTTCCCCCGATGAGCTTATGGTATTATCTAAGGGTTTATCATTCTCCCCTACTTTGAATTTTGATAAGTTTGTTGTAACAAAGGATTTGTATATGTTTTGTCGTAAATTGATTTTCAAGATGCTTTACCACCAGCCATCTATCATAGACACTGTACCAGCAGCGGAAAGAGGAGCTTTGGAGGATCTCTTGGCATTGGATATTGAGAACGACCCTGGATTTGAAAATCGGTTCCCTGGACGACTGCCGTCACAGGCATCTCCCTCCTTTACTGCCTTCCCGACTATACAGCTGTTTTTTAATAGGGTGAGTAAACAACTTGGTGATTTGAATTGTCATCAGGGCAGGAATGCCAATCTCACCAAAGGGGAACAACGGGCTTTATTACAGCTAAAGCGCAATCGTTCATTGATCATCCGGGAGGCAGATAAGGGAGGAAATGTGGTGGTTTGGCCGGTGGAAATGTATGTGAGTGAAGCCAAGAGGCAGTTATCTATACAAACCAATTACACTGTATTACCCTCTGATCCCACCTTGATATACAAAAAGAAACTTGATGACCTGTTGAGTTCTGCAAGGGATTTAAACATCATAAACAAAAGAGAGAAGGAGTTCTTAACCACTAAACGGCCTAAGGTACCAACGTTTTATATGCTCCCTAAGGTTCATAAATGCCTCATAGAACCACCTGGTAGGCCCATCATATCGGGGATTGATGGTCTATTTGAGAGACCATGCATTTATCTAGATCACTTCCTACAACCAATAGTGTGTGGATTGAAGTCCTATGTACGGGACTCTTCACACATTTTGGAGCATCTGCAGAAGTTGGAGATCCCTGATGGTGCACTACTTGTTACAATGGACATTGAGTCACTATATACCAACATTAGGCATGACCTAGGGATAGCAGCAGTGGCGTATTTCCTTGATAAAAAATCTACTGGGAATAGGTTGAGGGACTCATTCATCTTGGATCTACTCAAGTTGGTACTTGAACGTAATTACTTTGTCTTTGACAGAACGTTTTTCAATCAGGCCTCTGGGACCGCTATGGGGGCGCGGTGCGCGCCTTCATATGCAGGAATTTTTTTAGGTTGGTGGGAGGAAACCCATGTGTACCGTCTGGAGACCTTTAAAACACACGTGTGGAAGTGGTTTCGTTATATTGATGACCTGCTTTTTGTTTGGACAGGCACCAGGGAGGAGTGTGAGCTCTTCATTACCGCGCTTAATTCGAACATTTGGAACATCAAATTGACTGCTGATCTGTCCATCAATACGGTGAACTTTCTAGATTTGAAATTGATAAAGGAAGGAAATAAGCTGCATTCAACCTTGTTTCGGAAACCAACTTCCACAAATGGACTTCTGCACTTCTCGAGCTTCCATCCGGACCACTTGCGTAGGAGCATACCCACAGGTCAGTGCCTAAGGGTCCGTCGGAATTGTAGTACTGAGATGGAATTTTTGACACAAGCACGAGGACTAACGGACCGCTTCCTGGCACGGGAGTATCCTAAAAAAGTTGTCTCTAGGGCCTTTGAATCTTCTAAGAAACGTAAGAGGGAGGATCTGTTTTTGCATAGGCCCAGAGATAGCAATAGGGCTATATATATCACGACCCCATATAACAACTGCTGGACGGACCTTAAACATGTTCTTGATGTGAATTGGGATATACTGACACAGGACACCAGGATACGCCCATTTTTGGAAGAGAAACCGCGACTTGTGGCTAAAAGGGCTCCCAACCTGAGAGATCAACTGTCACATAGCCACTTTATGAGACCAGTAATTAGGACTGGGAGGGGATTTCGCATAAAGGGGTCTTATCCTTGTGGGGGATGCACTGTGTGCCCTTTTATGGTGTCTTCTGAGTCAATTCACATTGATCGTTTTCCGTTTCAACTGCATTCTAGGAAGTTCTACAATTGTCTATCCAGGAATGTGGTGTATGGGCTGATTTGTGGTTGTGACAAAGTCTATGTGGGACAGACCACGCAGCAATTGAGGAGACGGGTGCAGCATCATATCTCAACCATCAACACGGCCAGGAGTGATCTAGAGAACATTAATGGTAAGCCCTTGACATCAGTCGCAAAACATTTTTTGACTGAACATTGTGGAAATCCATCCAGTTTGAGAGTACTGGTTTTTGATGATGTCAGTGGTAGCATTCGAGGAGGAAATATCACCCGACAACTCTTACAACTTGAATCTCGGTACATTTTTGATCTAAGGACAGTGGCCCCGGATGGCCTCAATGAAGATCTGCTTTACACTGGTTTTTTCAAACAAACATGAATTTTGATTGTGTGATCTTAGTAACTGTCTGTATTTTAAATTTTTTAACAGGTCCATTTGAAGACTTCGATATAATGGCTATAATTGGGGCCCCTGTGGAGGAGGATGGAGGAGAGAATAATGACATAAAACTGGGGCATTCGGCCACTCAATATACAGGACATCTCTGGATCTGATTTTTCTTCACTGAACATTCCCCCATTTGTTCTGTATTTCCTTCTTCATGCTGATTTCTTGTTTATGTATATTATATTGTTGTGCTGGCATGGGGCAATATCATTATGCAGGATCCTGCAAGGTTTGCCAGTGACCTTTGTTCACTGGCAACCTATTTTGTGACTATATGGTATTGACCATATTACCCTCAGTATAATTATAATGATAATGCTGTGCATACTTTTATTATTGTTTTCTGTTTTTTTTTTTTTTTTTTTCTCTCCTTCTGATTAAGATAATGGGGAACATATGGGGGCTGTTTATGATACAGACAGTTAGTCTTAACAATTGTTCCAATATTCACCAGTAGGGGGCCAGCGGTCCTGCAGCTTTGCTTATGGGAGCTCAGCCTGCTTGCTATTTGCACACAGAGATGCACAGGAGGAATTGAGCATTTTTCATGGCAACCAGTATTAAATGCCTTTCTGATCCCTTTTCATTATGTTAGGATCAGTTTTTTACTTCTATTGGCTAAAATACTCGTTTGTATGGTTGCTATGGAGATAGCTTCATTACATTGGCTGGGTGATGACCTGTATAGACGTCGCTGAGCTATGACATGGCTGCACATGTGCAGTAGCACTCCCAGAGATCCAAGATGGCTGCGCCCAGTACAGGGACAAGGTAATGGCTCTGATTTGCAGCATCAGTGCTAATAAGCATTACAGGTGCTATAGATTTATTATAATTATTACTAATGATCTGGGTATATAACAGACTGCACAGGGCACCATTGGCACTTACCTCTCTTTCCCCTGAGGAAGTCCTAGGCGGACGACACGCGTTGGGTCGGGTCCTCGGTTAGCTGGTGGCTGGGTATGTGATCATAGTGATTATATTGTATATACCTGAGGGTTGAGTTGGCTGGCAGATTACTCTGTATCCTTGGCCCTTATGCAGGACATTTTAGAGGGTGTACAAGACCTTACTGGTCTTCCTATATGGTGAAGCTTGGAGGGTTTGGCCCTGACCATAGCTGCAAGGGTGCAGTGTAATTACAGTTAATAGGGCACTATTTGCCATAACTGTAATGTAATTTGATTGCAAATTGACTGCATTTGAGACATTTGTTTAGATCTGCCAGCAAATTACATTGTACTACACTCTGACTCGGTATTATTGCCTATTGCTTAGTAACCTGTACATACCTTTTGCACACCAGCTTTGTAACACCTTTTTTGGTTTTAATTGTTTTTAAATTAAGAGGTGGTCAGTGGTGTTTTGTGGTTTTCTATTGAGTTTTTTATATTAATAAAGATTGATTATAGTGATCATCCCTGCTGCTATGTTCTTTTTCTTTAATTGCTACATGTTTTTGCATAGTGGGATAGATCCTACCTATATGTGATAGTGGTGCCCCCAGACCCCAACTTTGAAGTACATTTTTCTCCGCTCATTGACACAAGCTAATGTTTATGCAACTTACCTCCACAGCCACATAGAGCGACCGCTCTGACCCTGGCTAACCTAAAGGCATTAGTGACCATTACCCTGTACAGGACAGCCCTCACTTCAGAACTACTAAGGGTAAATGCTTATAACTTTATCATTATACCATTTTCACCAATTGGGATTGAACTAGATCTTTCTAGAAGGTTCTATGACACCACAAGGGATTTTAAATACACACTATGGGTATTAGGCACTTATATTTAGCAAACTCTTATCACCATGCATGATAAGTAACTATACCACCCTATTCCTCCACCATCATTAATTCCTTCTCCCCTTCTAATCTAAACATACAAATCCCTCTATCCAAACATACCCGCTGTTCCTATACTGACTATAAGGACCACATCCTTCATGAACCACAACATAGCTCAAGGGTAGGCATGTTCTCTTGTTATTTTATGCTTCAATATCTTCTCCACACATGACTATTGACTTTGAATAATGATGCAACCATCTGTGCCCTCCTATCTCACTCTCAGTACTTGTATAGTCATACTCTCATATTTACCATAGTCTTGGCATTTCTCCTATGAGCATCACCAGATGTCAGACATGGATATACTAGACTTTACATGTATTTTATGCTGTAAATATAATGTAAATATGTAATCTATGTAACAACAGCACCTGATTGTATATATCTCCGTTTTTTTCAGCGACTTATGTGATCAAGGTCTTGAATGACCGAAACGTCATTCTGTCGCAATCACCATAAGAGCACTTGTTTCAATAAATTTCACTAACAAGCAAAAAAACTCCTTAAGTATATGTGTGCAGTGATTCTAATAGACATTTATGTGGGACTTACGAGCCTCCTTCACTAGCACCATACCCCCACACCTATCGTGTGCTAGCCATTGAATCTCATACCCCACTTTGAGGTGGGAATGGCCATGGATATTGGCCCTCCCTAACCTAAAAATAGCAGGCCACAGCCGCCCCAGAATTGGCACCTCCATTAGATGCCCCGATCCTGGTGCTTTGCCCTAGCTCTTACCACCTCCCTGGTGCATTGGCAAATGGGATAATAAAATTGGTTAATGACATCTGAGAATTGACAGTTGTCATAAAGCCCTGGATTGGGGATGTTAAGGCCCCTATGAGATCCCTACATTAGCAATCTGTTGAGTAAATAGTTAAAAACACACACAAAGAAAATTACTTTATTTGAAACCAAACATGCTGACACTTTCTTCTATTCATTTTTTAATCACAAACATACCCTCCAACGGTAAATCCACAATGATGTCCCTTGAAGCTTTTCAGCTCTGCTACATCGTGATGACCGGTTACATTACAGTGACCGCTCATTGCCAGCAACACTTACACTGATTGCAACAACAGCCATGGCTCTGAGAGCGTTGATGTCAGAGAGTTCATCTGAGTTCACAGCTGGCGTGATCCTCATGGTATGTCAGCTGTGCCATCAGTGAAGTCTCTGATGTGATTGCTCACACAGCCGGTAGTCAGTGTGAGAGAGCTGCTTACAGCATCACCCAGCACAGAAGCTACACAGCGTATAGCTCCATACACGTACATGCAGCTGCATGCTCTTTTCCAGAGAGAGGGCAGCTGTGCTGGATGATGCCGATGCGTGATACTGCAGCTTAATGTGTCCGCTCACCACAATGTAGCAGAGCTGAGAAGCTTTGCTGAACATCGTGTTGTGGATTACCGTCGAAACTGGGTATGTTGGGTTAATAAATGGATAAACTTGAGAGTCTGTATGTTTTATTTCAAATAAATGATTTTTCTATGTTTTTTAACTATTTCCTTATATGATTGGTGATGTAAGGATCTCATAGAGGCCTGAACATTTCCAATTCAGGGCATGAAGTTGTCAATTATTAGCTATCATTAACCCCTTTTATTATTCCGATTGCCATCACATCAGGGCATCGGGAAGAGCCAGGTAAAGCGCATGGAATTGGTGCATCTGATGAATGCGGCAAATCTAGGGTGACTGCAGGCTGCTGTTCTTATCCTAGCTGGGCAATAACTATCTGCCTCCACAGGTTAAGAAAGAATACCAACCCCCAGCTGTGCAGTTTATCTTGGCTACTATGAAAATTGAGAGAGATTCCACGCCAATTTTTTTCAATTTATTTATTCTTATACTGCATTTCGGGACCCAGTCAGTTACTGTTCATGGCAACCAATCACCAACACCGGCAGAGAGGATAAATGGAGCAAAGTCAGACTTTAATCAATCATGGGGGAAGCAGTGAATGAGCAAATCTGGAAGCAGGGTGACAGCAGCACTGAAACTTGGTAACTACAATAATCCAGGAAGCTAATGGCTGTGCCAAATCAACAGGGATCCAATGTAAAATTGTTTGAGCTGTTTTGGCAGCTTTTCGGCCTCCCTGAAGGTATTTTATCTGGTTTTGAATTTTGCCTCCCATTGAATTTAGAGGAGTTCAAGAGGTTTGACGAGCTGTTCGCTGAACTTCTGCAAACTTAGTGAACCGAACCGAACTTTAAAAGGCTCCCTCATCTCTAACTGTCACCTTTACCCCCTCCTCCTCCAGTCATTGTTGATGGTAATTTGGAGTTTCAGGCAGCAAGAATTGTTGATTCTCGTTTTGTTTGCCACTCTCTTCAGCATCTGGTGCACTGGAAGGGTTACGGTCTTAAGGACAGAATGTGGATACCAGCATCAGAAATAAATGCTAGGATATTGGTACATTCCTTCCATGCATCTCATTCAAATAAACCTGGTTCTGAGGGTCCAGCGACCCCTCGCGGAAGGGTGGAGTAGTGTCACATTCGGTTGAGACCTTTTCAGAATCTTGGATTAGAAGGTTTGGTGATTAGCATATCTAAGGTCCTCTGTGGATTCCGCTCAATGATTAACATGATTGGGGCAGATTTATTTCCATTTGGTGTTGAAGCGGTTAAGAGTTCCTCTATGTTGACTTCCCAGGAGACGTTGTCCTTGTGGAAGCTGTGGAGTTTTGTTTGTTGTTTTATTCCACTTGTTTGTCTATCTCCCAGTGTTGTCTTATAATAATAAGGCTAGCATCTTGCTGCCCAACTCACTAGCCATGGCTAGCACCAGAGTCAGCCAGGGCTTGGGCACATGATGGCACACAGGGAAAAGGCCCTATCTAGGGACGATAGGGAGTGCAGCGCTCAGTCTTAAGTGAGTGTTTAGGGGTCAACCCTACCCTCTCTCCCTATTGTCAGGGCTCCCTTTTACCTGATCTTTCCCATCTTTTGTGCCACAAAGCTTGGCGACTCTTCACTCTGTCAACACAGGGGAAGACTAGATTCATCAAAACCATTTACAGGATTGTAGTGAGATACAACTGCATGGGAATCAATCAAGAGGAACTGTTGAGTGATGTAACTGAGAAGTGTTTATACCTGCTTATAGCAAGTGAACCATACAAGAAGAACCATGCTTACTCTCTGATGTACATAATTGTTACCAAACTAAAGTTCAGTTAAAACTGCATTTTTGGACATTGGTCTATCTCAATTCCATGTCAATCATCGGGCCCTGGCTTGCAATATCCAACAGCAACCAGCAGTCTGCAAAGGCTTATCGCCCAGGTAAAGAGCACCACACAAAGGCACACACATCTAGCCAGGACCACCATTTCTATGTAGCATGGCGGGGCGTACACGATGAGTACTTCACCCATGACCATAATAGACTAGTTTTTAGCTCTTTCTTTTTTCTTTGTCCAGTTTGGTCCATTTTGATGTTGTCCTGAGGTCCTTGAGGACAGCTAAGCAGTAAACTTTTCAATTTGTCTTAAAAATATACCAAAGTGCTGATATTTGTAAGCTGCTCACTCGAACATAATTCACATCATGATGATACAAAGTGCTTGGTTGTGGGCCAGTCTGAAGCAGCTTTCGTTCAATTACCCAGTGCAGTATGTCTTGGTTTTATTCTTTGATTTGTTTTGCTTTTCTCAACCACAGGATTTATGTTGGGACAAAAAGGATAAAGTCTCATTCCATAAAGACATCTGGTTTCTGTGAGAACAAGAGAGGTGCCTAAGTGTACTTGGCTGTAAGATCACTTGAGTTCTGGCAACAGAAAAAGCACCAGGACTTTAATTCGATTAAAAATCTCTAATTTAATCATGATTGGTAGGATACTCCCAGCTTACAAACACTCATCTGTCTGTTAATAGAGATATTTATGAGTGTCAGATGACTGCTCATCACCATGGTTCAGTCTGTCGGTGTAAAGTGTCCACGTCTCCATGCTGCAGGATTTCTGATTTAGGAGTTTGTGCCTTCTGCATCATCACTTTTCCATTATTTACATGCCAGTCATATCACTAATTGCATTAATGCAGATGTTCAGATGCAGGGGCAGCTATTTATTGGAGAATGATGTACTCAATTATGTTACTTACTTGGACGGCAATGTCTCCCTATAGCGTCGTTGCTAAAAAATATATACCGTACATTTATTCAGAAAAAAAAATCTTTAGCCAGAAGAAAATTGGCATATTACCATGCTTAATGTAATCAATCTCAAATGTGTGTATTGGCAGGATAGAGCTTTACTGAATAACTCTGTTTCATGTATATTGTAGATAGCGTTGGACACATCAGACTGGGACATATGCCGAGATAAAACACATTGCAGTAATTTACGCCCACTCAAGAATCCGTGCCCTCACACTGCATCTTTTTGTCAAGAAGCCAATCAGAAAGACAGGTTACATGAGAGCAAGTATATGAAATACATCTGTGCTGCCTCTGCTGCTTATTTCTTCCGCTTTGTACCTGGGAAAATATATGTGCGACTGATTAGATGCAACCTGGGTCAGTGCACACGTCAGAGGTCTGTGCACCAAAAATATTCTTTAGCTGTCATCAAGACTGCTTATCATTATGTGAAGAATTCATGATAAAAAAAAAGCAGCGATATCAGTTTCAGGTATCATTCATACAATTAAATTGATCTGTAACCAGGATTTCATGACAAATATAGCAAAAAGACTGACCAAACAGTTCAATAGGTGTGGACAGGTGCCACCTTAAAACACAATATTGCTCCAAAAATGCATACAGCTGCACTCTAAAATGCAAAAATGTGATAATATTGGATAAGGGAACTCTTGTATTGCATTACTGCTATGTGAATATTTGAAAAAAAATAGATACTTAGCTTAAAGTGAACCTGTCACCTGTTTTGGGCATTATAAACCCTGCCCACCACCTTTAACATACTGTAATTAGGGTTCCGGCAACCCCTTTATATCCACAGATATGCCCCTATTTACCTCGTCATTCACAACTCTTGCGCCTATGCAGTTGCGTGGGTCGCTGTACTCTATTGAATCTGCACAGTGCCCGAAGTGTCATGAGATTTGTGAAGTCTCTAGCCAGCGCATTGGAATCTTGTAAGACTTCGGGCACTGTGTGGCTTCAATAGAGCACATTGAAGCACGCCAATGTGCAGGCGCAAGAGTCATTCAAATATATCTACAAGAGGGGTGGTGTTTTCCAGGCAGAAGGGTGGCGAGGATCACGAGGAGCAGCACCCCATATGACCCATAACAACTCATTTACATACAGTACGGGACACATTAAAATTTGAGTTATGAGGGATGCAGGGGCACATCTGGGGATATAAAGGGGTTACCAGAACCCCAATAACAGTATGTCAAAGGTGGTGGGTACAGTTTATGACACCCAAAACAGGTGACAGCTGCACTTTAAGTATTCAAAACAAAGAAGTGGGAGGTTTACGGTCCGTTTTATACTATGTATAACAAAGTCACTGGTGTTATGTTTTAATTCATGAATTTATTAGTTAATTATGCATACATATAAATTATGCGTACATATAAAATTCATTACATAGCACATACAATTATATACATAAGTTACATTATTTATTTATTTCCGGAGTGATCATTGTTTAAAGTGACGTTGTGACAATAAAATTTCCATGTGGCAAAGTATTATCCCCTCTACAAGGATATGGGGTAGTGAACAAGGGTATGTGGGCATTAAATGTAAACACATTTCTTCTATGCTGTGCAAGGTTTTGTTGCAGGTCACTTTTAGACCAAAGGCTGACTGTGTATTATGTAAACAGCCCACATCGGGGGAGCCCTGTGGAGTAGTGCTGGACAAGTCCTATGCATCACTCCTCCAGTTCATCCACCCCAGGGGAGCATTAGTCACAGTCAAACCCATATGATAAGTTGCACAGTCTATTAGTCATATTGAATTTACAGTTTCATCATCCTCCCACAACCTCCACACTTACCCATATCCTCTAGGGGGATGGAGTATCCGGGTGCCCCCAGACGCGTTTCGCTTTATGCTTTATCAATGGGGTCTAATTCAGGTAATCAGGTAAGCCTGATAAAAGTGACAAGGTGATCTCTTACATATCAGGTCTCTAACATAAAATACCACTTTTTGTATCCTCAGCATCCACTAACATCTGTGGCCTCAGCCAGCCTTCTGAGCTGGTCTTACCGCATTGGATCCGCCTCATTGCTGGTAGCACAAAGGCACTGGAAATGTGCCATGGCTCACTCCAGAAGTGTCCCCATCTAAGCCCCACAATGTTCCTAAACCACAGTTGGTGTCAACAGCGTTAGCGTCCATTTGGTATTACTGTAGCAAGGAGACCCCACGTAAATTCCAGGGTGTGTGTCTCTAGAGGCACAAGATGAGCACTACATACTGCAATACAATTTATTGGGCACTACAATGGCATATTTGGAATTTGCACTCTGTCACATCCCCTGACAGTTTCAGGAAATCACCCATCAAGTCAAAATTGTGACTTAACCTGTAGATGAATTCCTAGAGGGGTACAATTTCCAAAATGGGGCATTTGAGAGGGGATTCTGCTCTTCTGCACTTGGATTTAAGAGCTCTGCAAATGGAGTCTGCAAATTATTCTAGAAATATAAGTGCTCAAAAAGTCAAATAAAGCTCCTTCCCTCCCAAGCCCTGCCATGTGGCTAAACAGTACTATTGAGATACACATGAGATATTCCTGCATTTAGAAGACATTTTGACAAGTTTGACAAATTTTGGTGCAATTTTTAACCATTTCCCCTTGTGAAAATAAATATAAAATCTGGGTCTAAAACTACATTTTAGTGGTAGAAATGTAATTATTTTTTCTTCACTGCCCAAATAGTATAAAATTCTGTGAAAAACCTATATTGTCAATGTGCTCACTACAACCCCAGATTAATTAATTGAGGGGTATGTCATAGAATAGATTTCTTCCACCCCTATCATCAGGACAATTATGCAACTGATAGACAATAAGCAAATGAGGTTGCGGCTGCTCAATTATTATGCTGATTACTGAGGCGCTTACAGTGAGGGTGTTGTATATATATCACCGGTTCCAGTGCATGGACTATATAAACACATCAATACCATCGCTGACAAACTCCCCAATAACTCAAGAAAACCATCAGCTGTCACAACCAATAATTTATACAGGCCAACTGGACACCCAATACAGGTGACATTTGATTTGGGGTAGAGTGAGAGAAACAAAGCTATACATTTTATATAGTTAATCAGAATGAGTAGGTAATATTTATAAAAAATATACAAGATTTTACAAAGGAGCACAAAACAATACAATATAAGCAATTACATAACATTGAAGAAGTGGATAAAAAAGGTTCCAAACTGTGATGCTTTCAGAAGTGTAGAAAAGCTATATGGAATACCTATAAAGATATTATTAGTGTTTGCCCTTTACTTCAAAATAATTGGGGAGTGCAAAATCTGTACATCTACAGAAAATACTCATCGGCTGGTCATAAGCTGGGACCAGGATAAAAGCAATGGCTTCATCAAAGAGCCTGGCACCTGCATGGACATCTTCTTCAGCCGCAGAGAAATAAAGTTTAAAACTGGGAGCTTTATTGATAACACTGTTTGTTAATTGTTAAACACTCTTGTTTATGCAGGTCGGGGACGTACTGCCTATAACTAGGTGGAATTTGGCACCCCTGTGTCTGGTCCACAAATGGTATTGCCCTAACATAATTTATAATACCATGTCTGAGGAGAATTGGAACCCCCTCTGGAAGTCTTCCTGCTGGACGTCTGAGGCGAACACACACTGCCTGATCCCTTTTTAGGAGACTGAACACTTGATGCCTGTTTTGGGCATGTGACTCACTTCCTGGTGAAGGGGGTGGGTTATATAAGTGTAGTAGGGCTTAGTAGACACAGGAATCATCCAGTGAGGAGGCATCAGGAGCTACTCCAAAGGGACAAGCTGCTAGCAGGGTTCTAGGTCTTAGGTCATCCAGACTTACGGAGCCTGGTGGCAGAACTAGAGGCTGGGTTTTATGCCCACTAGCTGCTCAATTGGAGCTTTCTAGGGCAACAGTAGTATGGAGGACAAGGGAACTGCTCTGAGCACATGATCCACAGGATCAGAACTACCAGCCTAGCAGGAGGTAACCCACAGGAATTTAGAGGGAGTATTGAAGAGCTAAAGGCATCATGAAACCTACATACAAGGGAAGTCAGCAGGAGGCCATATTACTCACCCAGCAGAGTTGATTACAGTTCTCATCAGACTGGCCAGACCACCTGCCTGTTGATGGTTGTATACCCTGGACCTGTTACAGAAACCTGCAGTAAAAGGTAAAGCAAAAGACTGACTCATTGTGTCTCCTTCCTGCACTACACCTCACCACCATCACCTTCACCCTCACTATCTCTTTGGTTAAGAAGAGTGAAACATCTGTGCTACCACTACCACCTAACTCCCAAGGATCCCCTGCAGTGCCAGCTACATCTGGCTGATTATCCCAACTGGTGTCATGAACAAACTCTGTCCCTATCTTTACCCATTTACATGTGCTGTTAGAACCACAGCTGCTGGGCATGGCTACCATATACCAAACTCTAGCCCAGCTACTGAGTAACCTGGCCCTTGTGACCGACACACTGGGAGATTTTCATACATAGTCATATGCTAACTAGATATGTGTGGTCTTGCTCAATACAAGTAATTTGAGCAAGGCCAAATACATGTTGTTGAAATGTGTCCATAAGTATGCAAATTGCGTAATTACAGTAACTTTTGAGCGCTAGCACCAGAGATTCCTGACAATGGACAATGCGCACACTGCACATTCTGAAGACTCACAAGTCTGGGAAACTCCTTTAATCAATCCTAAAAATTCCTTACAGCGAAGGCCGTTATGTAATTCACAGTATGGATAGACATGTTAATGATATGCAAATGATGAAAAGCATGGAAACACAATTTACAAAACATCTCAATTATTCAGTATGAAGTATTAATGTCACAAACAGAAGTCCTCCGAACTTACATTCCTTTTTATGCTATCAATGAGGTAATTAATTGTTGTCTGATGAATGCCAAATTGAATGCACAATTTAGCACACTAGTCATCAAAATCAGTTGCTGGTAGCCCCCTTAACAATTGCCGATTAAAAATGTTCCAAAAAGTGCTCGATGGGACTCATGGGAGGCAAATACAGATATGCTGCAGGTCATGGTAACACGTTTAGGCTACCCAGACTGCTCACAGTAACATAAGCAACATGTGGCTTAGTGTTTAAAAATGGATCATGGGACACTTTGGAAAAATGGCTGCACCTTTGGCTGCATGACCAAATCAAAGTAACACTGATATTGTACCTGAAAAAAAGAATAGAGGGGTCCAGCAACCATACACTTTTCCACCCCTTACCAGAATCCTGGAAGTAGGACAAGTGTGATGTTCCCTAGTAAATGCTTCTTTATAGCATTGCCCATGTAGTCACCAGACCAAACTCTAGCTATCATTGCATCCCAATGTTGCAAGACAAAAGCAGGATTCATCACTCAAAAAGATAGACCTCCAGTCCAGCTTTTATTGCCATCTTGCTATGCACCATGTAGCCTTTGAGAGTGGTAGGGTTAGGTCCAGGGGCGTAACTACAACAGGTGCAGGGGTTGCAATCGCACCCAGGCCCCGGAACCTAGGGGGCCCCAAAAGTGCCTTTGGCCTATACAAAAAAACTATTGCTGTTAAAGATTTGTAATAATTAGGGGCCCCGTTGGAGCTTTCGCATTGGGGCCCATGAGCTTCAAGTTACGCCACTGGTTAGGTCAATGGAACAGCTGTAGCTGGGTGTCTGATTCCTAGCTCAATATCTGAAAGCATCTTTTGATGGTTTGCATAGTCAATGTTTGATACCTTGGACTTGGTATGTAACTACATTTTTTGCAGTACAGAATGAATTAATTGTGAAACCAGTGGTACGGCTATTTCTAAAGTATGCCAGGAGCCATTTTGCAAGACAACAACATAGTTCTAGTTTGATGGGTAGAGTCATATGCAACCTCAGTGCATTGGACTGGAGAGACTGGAAAATTTGTGGAGTCAATATTGCTATTTGCCAAGTATTGTAGAGGATTTAAGTGAAGTAGTGAAAATATACTTAATTATTTTCTCCATGCTAATGAGTTTAAGAATGCAGGAAGAGAATATGATTGAAGGTGGATACAGCTGATGGATATATTCCGTGTCTTCCTCGCATTCACGGACCATAGTTTAGCTGGAGTTTTTATAAAAAGCACACATTAAAAAACTGCTTTTTTAAAGCAAAAAACTTTGTGATAATTTTATATAATAGGGTACAGTCCGGTTATTGGTAGAAAACATGAAGATGAGCCATGGACTTCCATGCATTATAAGTGCTCCTGATTTGTAGTTATATTGCTCTGTATTCATAAAACACTTGTTTGCTCGTATTTATTTTGATCACTTTAAGTCTAAAGGTTCAAATGGCCAGAATGTAATATTAATATTTTCTATATAGAAGGATTTAGGTGTGTAAATGTGGCCATTTCTCTTATGAATGTGTAGTAGCCTAGTGTTCTTGTCAGTGCTTTTTGCCAGTATGAAAAATGACTTCATCTGAGAAATGACACAGATAGCAATTGATAGGGCAACAAATCTTGCTAGAAAGAAAATGTGTGTCTCCTTTTATTGTGCATAGAAAAATGCATTGAATTTAAAGGTTTCAATCCTTCACTTTCATTCTATTCATTATGTCTTAAAATTATCTTCAGGCCTGACCAATAGCATGTGCCTGTCAATGCAATACCACTCAGCCCCGCAGCACCGTCCACCCGCGTTCACTCTAATAGGTCTATTACCTTGAAGGCAAAGCCACTCTAACATTTTCTTTCTTGTGATGTAGCCTGCGAATGAAAAATGCATGGCATTCGAGTTTCTCTTACTAGCCAAATACATAGTTTTGTTCACTTCTGGTTTTTCCTGTAGAATGATGAAAAAAATGACAAAGTGAAAAGTTAATGAAAATAGTCATGGAATTGTTTTGCTTGTAATATAGTAAAAAGCTCAGTTATATCTTATTTTTAGAGATATAGTGCTGCACTTTTTGTCCTGGTAATAAAAAAGTCAGCAACGCGATGCTTTATACAGATATTTAAACAGGATCTGTCACCCCTGATAAAGTGCTTGAATTGCCCATGAAATAGCAATCCTGTGTCTTTTTTCATAACACGGCGTTGTGCCATTCATTTGCTATTTCTGCTAAACCTGAATGACTAACTTGGCAATTTGATGTTCCTATTCTCTTTGGTGTGTGATTCGCCCCGTGGGGGCTGTGGGGTTACTTGGAGCCAGGCCTTCTCCCTCTCTCTTCTGGTAATGTCGTCTGAGGAGAGATCGGGGTGTTTTGGGATGTCACGGTGGTGTGACCCATCCGTGGCCCCAGAGCTGTCAATATAAAGGGAAAGGAGGATAATAGAATAGGGAAATTTATAGGGATTTGGGGGTGGTTGTCATGATGCCACCCATGGTATGCAACTATTGGTGGCCACCGCTGCACACCGGGACTTCTGGGGGTGATGGGATGGCAGCTATGATGGTGTCGCTCCCCAAGGGTAGAGCGGTTCCCCAGGGCATCTGGAGTAGGGATTGTTAGGGTACTGGTGGGCCAGCAGGGCTGATCTGGCTGAAGGGAAGGATCGGAGCATCTCACAGGCAGGCTTCTGCTGCCTGCACGGCATTTCAATCTACCGCTCCTCAGGCAGGAAAAGAACAGTTTCACACACAGTTCTGAGTTCCAAGCCCGGTTTACTTCTCTTTCCCTGCTGGTACCAAAGGTTACAGCTTAGTATTAATTGCAGTCCTGGTAGTCCTTAGCAACCAGGATGGCTTCTCCAGTATACCCTCTTCGTATTACTTCCCTCTCAGGCCATTCTTCCTCAGCGCTGCCTGCTCGCCTGACTTCAGCACGCACCTCCGCACACACTGCCCCAATCCAGCAGCCAAGGGCAACTGGCCATGTCCCCTGACCCTAGTATGGCTGCCTCTCGTGGCCTCCGGTTCTGTGTTGAAGCTTGGAGTCTCCTTGCCAGCTTCAGGGCCGGGTCCCTGGTGCTCGCCTTGCCCCTCTGCTTTACTCCAGATTCGGGCGCATGGGTGGATTGTTCACTGGCCACACGCCTAGGGCTCCCTCTGTCTCTCTGCAGTCTCTTGTCCCAGGGTCCGGGATGAGCCTCATCTCTGCTCAAGTCCTCCCGGCTCTCCTCTCCTGCTTACTCTGACAACTTTCTCTCCTCTCGACTGAACACCCACTTCCTGCGGTCTTTCCCTTTTGTCCCCTCTCCACCTTTCTCTCCCCGCCATCCCACTGACTGCCTGAGCCATCCCACTGACTGGGTTCACCCGCTGTCCCTGGGACCAGGTGTGTTGGGTGTGTTTGTGGGTGACTGGACTTTCCAACCTGGTTACTGCAGACAGGGATACCACATCCCTAGATTGGGTGCAATAACCCTCTGTGGTGACCAGGCCGCAGGGCCGCCACATGTTTTCTAACACGGGATGGCCAGATCAGTGCTAATTGGACAGTGTGAGATTGTGTCAGGACACCCCACTATTCTTACATTTCCAGGAAGAATATCAGGAACGACACAAACGCAGTGTTATAAGAGTAGGCAATCCAAAATTATTTCCTTACTAACTGTAGTCCCCAGCATTGACCAGGATAGTAACTAACTGTTCTTAGCTGTAAGAAAATAGAATGTGTTAGCAAAGTCTTGCCTCTTTCTGAAATACACGCATTGCAATTGTAATACCGGGGGCTATGTGTGGGCACCTGGTGTAATACAGGGGCTTTGTGTGGACTCCTTGTGTAATACTGGGGCTATGTGTGGGCACAAGCTGTAATACAGGTGATATGTGGGGGCTCCTGGTGAAACATAGGTCTATGTGTGATCACAGACTGTAATACAGCTGGCTATGTGTGAGCTCCTGCTCTAATACAGGAGGCTATGTGTGAGCTCCTGGTGTAATACAGAGGCTATGTGAGGCCTCCTGCTGTATACTGGGGGCTGTGTGTGGGTTCCTGATGTATACTGGGAGCTTTGTGGCCTCCTGTTGTATACTGAGAGCTGTGTGCAGGAGTCTCCAGCTGTATACTTGGGGCTGGGTATGGCATCCTGCTGTATACTGGGTTTGTATGTAACTTCCTGCTGTATAGTCAGGGCTGCGTGTGGCCTCCTGCTGTATACTGGCAGCTGTGTGTGAGGTCTTTCTGTATACTGGGGGCTGTGTGTGGCCTCCTGTTGTATACTGGGGGCTTTGTGCAGTCTCCCGCTGTATACTGAGGTCTGTGTGTGATCTACTGCTGTATACTGAGGGCTGTGTGCAGGCTTCTGCTGTATACTAGAGGTTGTTAGAAGAATAGCAAAGAAGTGTCTTAGTATCCTTGGGGGTTTGTGTGGCTGGTGCTTCACTGACAATCATGTCCCAGTGTGTAGCATTTTCCAGAAGTCCTTGCCTTTTGCAAGCTTCCCTGAATGTTTCACAGATATGCATAAGCTGGGTTATACTATGAATGCACTTTCTTGCCTATAGCAACCAATCAGAAGTTTAACTGTGATTGGTTTCTATAGGCCAACTGATAAATATCCAGGCTAACTGTCAAAACAACTAAGGCAGTATCTATTATCTCACAGATTCAAACAGTAAATAGGCCTTTTTTTTGACTGACTGTAAAGTGCAAGTTTAAAATTTTCCCTCAAAACATAGTCTGACACTTCCTGAGTCAAATTGGGTGGCTCTGCAAAATGTCGTGATTGTAAATACAATGGTGCGGATTCCTTTAGAGGACATACATATATATATATGTGTATATATATATATATATATACATACATATACATACACATACACACACTCAACTTTATATATTATATTTCATTCAGTGGACCAACATGTCTATGAGTCGCCCACTCCCGAAGCCGTGGGGTACTCCGAACTAGGCTGTGAGTTCTGCCGGGGAAATTCCATGACCCTGGGGGAGTCAGTGCTCTGGCGGGGGATATTGGGTTAATAGTGTAAGATGGGATTAAAGTTTATAGGGGAAATGTTCATGACGCCACCCATGGTTTTTGGTCAGTATGTACCGACGTAGCAGGTCAGACCTCCGGGGTTGTTGGTATGTCAGCCTGATGTAATTGCTCCCCGTAGGTGGAGAGGGAACCCGTGGCAGATGTGTGTAATTGCGGTGGCTTTGTCAGGCCAGATTCACACTGGACCTCTTTACCTTGTCTGCTGTGGCAGTCGGCGGCACCACAGGTGGGGAATAACAGAGTCTCCCACAGTGTTGGAATTTTGCACGAGGTTTACTCACTTCACTTGTAATTAGCCACCAGGTGCTTCTCTCTACCAACTCCAGTCTGATCTGTCCGCCAGGAATTGGAATAGCTTGCCCCAGACCCCTTGTGTGCCTCTCCGTACTCTGGTCTCTTTCCCAGCGCTACCTCTTCAACTCTCCTGTCAGCACCTCTGCACACAGTGCCCCGATCAAGCATCCACGGGTCCTGTCGGGTGACTGGTACCTGTCTTCTGACCCTAGTTCTCAGCGAGTGCATTGGGTTGCGGCCACCACACTCCTGCAGATTGTAGGGCCTCCGGTTCAGTGGTTCGGGCATGCAGCGTCCGGGCCATGCTTAGGGTCGGTTCCCTGGTTCTTGACCAACCCCTCCGTCCGACTATCCTAGTTCCAGGTCTGGGTGCCCAGGCTGTTCTCACTCCGCCTGTACCGCTGGGGTTCTCTCAGTTCTCCTGCATACTTGGCATACACCTCCGTCACTCTCTGGTTTCTCACTCACTACTCACTTACTACCAACTAACAACTCACTCACTAGCTCACCAACTCCCCACTTTCCACTGTCCACTTTCCCACTGTCCACTTCCCTTGTCCCCTTTTGACTGGGCCCTTCCCCAGGTTCACCCATGGTCTCCTGGGTCCTAGGGTGTACGGGTGTGTTTGGTGGTGCCTGAGTTCACTATCTATTTTCCTTTTGGACTGAGATACCACACCCTGTTACTGAGTGCTGTACCCCTTTGTGGCGACCAGACTGGTGGGGCGCCATAATTCCCCTTGGTAAAGATCAGCTCGTCCCCGAGCGACCCTTGGGTTATAAAGATGTTACATAAAATTCACAAAATTTTTTATATGCATGCATAAATATTAGAACAACACGTGAATGCTTTGGCTTCCCTTACGGAAGGTATGGTACTTTAATGTTGCATAATAACCTTACATGAAGAAATAAAAACAGAAATGATATATACATAAGTGCACGCAAAAGGCAATAAAGGTTTCAGTTCCTGGGTTTCAGGGTGTCCATATCATCCTTGTCTTTTTTTTAACACTTACACGGCACCTTATCCTGAGTTGTAAAAACAAAAGTGCTACTGTTCAACCATCCATGATTGTCCTTTTCTCTCGGCTGTTCATTTTTATTTACATTTATTTTAGGTACACGGGTACCTATGTAATCAAATACACACTATTAGCAGCTATGCCTTATAACCGGTAACTACGTACAATAAGCATGTCCTTTATAGTTCTTTACTGTAGTTCTTGTGCAAGTTGGGGAGGCTGCACTTTGTACACCCTCAGGGCATACTATCTCCTCTGTCCCAAGTGCCGGGAGTAACTCACCTGGTCGCCTGGGTATAGGTCTCTACCCAGGTGTCCCTTCAGCCAATAGATTTTTCCAGGGACAATGCCCTGATAAAGGAGCCTAGCAGGCTCCGAAACGCGTTGGATGGATCCAAATAAATGTATTGAGTGAACTTTTGATTCGAGTTATTTATGGCAGCGCAGACCGACGACACATTGTCCCTAAAAAAATCTGGAATTCGACCACATAGCACGTGGAGGTGTGGGTCCAGCAGCAGCCACCATTACATGTTTTTCATACTGGTTGTGTGTCACACAACTAGACCAGGCGAGCAGTGTTCATTACGGCTCTTAAGCCGCTGATTGTTAAAAAGATAAGACCCTATCTGCGCTTGCTTCCTTCTTTTTAGTTTATTCCTTCAGCAAATAGGACTCAACATCGCGGCGTCTCATGAAGACCTCCTCCTCTAGGACTGGTTCTTCAATAAACCCCCACCCGTTGGTTAAGTGGAAGTTGACCACCTCTCCACGGTGTTGCTGCATCAGGTCTGTAGCAGGGGTCTTCTGGACGTGCTCCTTTTCTTTCAAATTCTCTTCTTCCTGGGCCCACCATCTCTCCTGGCGTCGTCGGCGCTCCTCTTCCTCATCGAGCTATCTCTGCCGCCAGTAGTCCTCCATGCCGTTGGTCTCAGCTTTGCTCCACACACCGGCCTCATTCATCCGAGCGGCAGCATGAAGCTCTGCCAGCTCCTCCTGCTGCTGCACCCAGTGAATCGGCCTGGCCCCAGCTCCCTTGTGCTTCATCGGATGACTTGACACCTCTTCATCACTCTGTCCGTACTCAACTACTCCCGACCCGGATGTCAGGTCTTGAGCCTGCGGAGCCGGCCCGGGCACTGGCAGAGCATCGACCTCCACCTGGACAGCAACATTTTAAGTTGTTGGACGCGACTCTTTCGATTCCGATTCTCCTCCAGACAGTGCTGAGGTTCTCGGGCTGCCTACTCTCTTGGCCATCTGCACCAGCACATTCCTTCACCAGTTCTTGAAAGCCCAAATCTGGACCCGGTTGAGTTGCACAGCCAGATCTCATAGTGCGGCACTCCAGAATTCTTGGTCTTCCAGCAGGGACAGGTCTATGCTCCCCTCCTCATCAATGGGGATGCCCTTTCCTGTCTTCCCGCCCACCAGATTATCATGACACCTTGCCACCATCTTCTCCGCACCACACACCACACCGTCTCTTCTTCTTACTTTCCCGCTTTTCTGTCTCTCGGCCTCACCCGGCTGTCACTCACTCCTCTGGGCGGAATTTGCGGAGCCCCATGCAGGCCCCCTTGGTTTTCGGCTATCATTGGGGCGGGGCTACTTTTTCGCGCCTTGTGCGAGCTCATCACACAATGAAGGGCCCGAGGCACTCCCCCAGACCAGCATATGGCATCAGTTCTCAATTGTTGCTATTTTTGAAAGCACATACAGTCTCGTAAAAGTCTCTTGTCTTTTTCGTGATGCCAGAAGTTGACTTGCCCACTCCCAGGGCCGTGGTGTACTCAGAATCGGGCTATGAATTCTGCCGGGGAAACAACAGGGGTTAGACCCGGCTTCTGTAACCCCGGGGGTGTCAGTGCACTGTCAGGGAATATTGGGTTAAGGAGTGTAGAATGGGATTAAAGTTTATAGGGGAAATGTTTGTGATGCCACCCACGGTTTTCAGTCAGTATGGACCAACGCTGCAGGTCAGATCTCGGGGGTTGTTGGTATGGCAGCCTGATGTCATTGCTCCCCGTAGGTGAAGCGGTAACCCCATGGCAGATGTATGTAATTGCGATGGCTTTGTCAGGCTGGATTCACGCCGGGCCTCTTTACCATGTCTGCTGTGGCAATCGGCGGCTCCACAGGTAGGGAATAACAGAGTCTTCCACAGTGTTGGAATTTTGCACCCGGTTTACTCACTTCACTTCGACTTAGCCACCGGGCGCTTCTCTCTACCAAGTCCAGTCTGATCTGTTCGCAAGGAATTGGGATATCTTGCCCCAGACCCCTTGTGTGCCTCTCCGTACTCTGGTCTCTCTCCCAGCGCTACCTCTTCACCTCTCCTGTTACCTGTCTCCTGACTGTAGTTTAGCTGCCTTCTCAGCAGGTGCGTCGGGTTGCAGCCACCACTCCTAGAGATTGCGTGGCCTCCTGTTCGGGCATGCAGCATCCATGCCATGCTCAAGGCCGGTTCCATGGTTCTTGACCAACCTCTCCGTCCGACTATCCTATTCCCGGATCTGGGTGCCCAGGCTGTTCTCACTCCGCCTGTGCCCCTGCCAGCATGGGGCTCAAGTGTGCCAGCATGGGGGGACTGTGCCAGGATGGGGGCTCATGTGTGCCAACATGGGGGGACTGTGCCATCATGGGGGACAGTGTGCCAGCATGGGGGGACTGTGCCAGCATGTGAGTACTGTGCCAGCATGGGGGCTCATGTGTTCCAGCATGGGGGGACTGTGCCAGCATGGGGGCTCATGTGTGCCAGCATGGGGGAACTGTGCCAGCATGGGGGGGACAGTGTGCCAGCATGGCGGCTATGTGTACCAGCATGGGGGGTCATGTACCAGGATGGGGGGGTTCATGTACCAGGATGAGGGACATATATATGATTTGTAAGATGGACGCTGGCATTATAAGACCGACCCCATTTAAAATTAAAAATGATATTTTTTCTCTTTTCCTTCACCAAATTTGGGGTTGAGTCTTATAATCCGATGCGCTTTATAAAGCGAAAAATACAGTAATTACATCTCCTTTTTAGCATCATGTATGCATTTATGTTTAGATTCTTACTGGGATACTATCTACTTTCGATCACTTTATATAATAGACATTAAGTTTCATTCTCAATATTGAAATTTAAATCATAATATTGACACATTTAGATTGAGTGAATCCTGTTTGAGATTCATTCCTGTTACCTTCTTAAAGACCTCAATTATAACCAATGTATTGAATAAAGAATAATGTGTGAAACATTATCTGTACAGATAATCAATACATGCTTCACACAGATTTGTATTCATGGAATGTGTAGACTGTCCATGATGTAGGTTCTTAAATGCAGCTCAAGATTCCATTATATGGATTCACAGAACAAGTAATCAAGTTGATGAATATGTGCACACACCTACATTACTTCTATATATAGCTTTATATACAATTGATATTTTATCTACTGTATACCATATATTTTATTCAGCTGAAATAGGCTTGAACTCATCAGAAGAAAGGGAACTTACTAAAGTTGCTCCCCAAAGGCAACCGCACCATATCAATTTAGCATTTTGGGGGTCAACAAGTCAAGCAGTTTATAGACATTCATCAAGAAGATGGAGAATCCAGCTCACCATTTCAATCTCCTATCCACACGTAGCATCGGAATCAGTTTTGCCACAACCATGGTAATAATAGAAGAAAACTCGAATCCGGCACAGGAAATGCAGGATTATTTTCTTTTAATGGAATCACAGTGTTGCATTACAGAAGAAAGGGTGCAGGGTGAATGTGACCCGTTTCAATGCGTTTCAAACAAGCTAGCGTTCCATTTCGTGACCACACGGTCACGACTAAGAATGCTAGTTCATTTGAAATGGTTTGACATAGGCCAATAATGTAAATGTCCATTAAATAAATTAACAAATGACATCCACCAGCTAGTATATGTACAAGTGTAACAACCACCACTGATAGCTGTGAATGTGAAACACAGCAGTGCTATGGATGAATTCGACCACAACGTGATAGTAAAACAACCTTTCTTTTTACAACATCCCAACAAATAACAAAGTTTGATCAAATAGAGAAGAAATGGAGCCGCACTCAAGGCTTCTGGCAGTGGATATTTATTCAATCTTCATACAACAGGTTGTGCACAGCGGGTGGGAGGACGGGGGGTACTACGTCGGTTCGCGTCCTGTCTTGGCTCTTCAGCGGGTACAATTGTACCAAAAAAACTCTGTTTAAATGCTGCAGAAGAGGAAGAGAATGATTGGCAGCGGTGGGCAGATTAAACATGCAGGGGGTGTGAATCTGCCCTTGGTTCCTGAACCCTAGCCACCTCCTATTTGGCTGGAGCATGTAAGTTTTCTAAGTGTATTATCTCGGTATTGACTCTAAACACTGTCGCACTAATCTCTGTGCTTTTTAACCCCTGCATAGCCCTCCAAAACTGAGTCATGGGTTACTCCATACATGATACTGAGTAGGGCTCCATTTTTCCTATAATTGTAACCTGTAATTTTGTTCACAAGTGTAGATATCTATAAAAACTCTTATTTTTATTTTCACAAATCCCAAGAAAGTAGTGAAACATTGGTCAAAATGAATAATACGGAACAATATAATTTCTTGCACTCATTTAAATACATACAATCCTAGCATATGTTGCTCCTCCAATTTTTTTTAACATTTTAATCATGTCTTTTTATGTTTTTGATTCATTATCCCGTTTTTCAGTAATAAAGTTATTTTCTTTTACGTAAAATAGTTGCTTTGCCTCTCTTTGGAATGCTTTATAGAAATAGGTCTTCCAACTTGTTCTGTTTTTTTCTTTTTTTTTTAATCCAATAGGTGCCCTAACAATAGCATTAAATATATAAATCTATGTAAGCAAATACATGTCTATGTTCATGCATGTGGTAGAATCGTGTTTATCTAGTAAATGTGATTAAAATGTACTTATATCAAAAGTGACTAATTTTCCGAGGCAATGCATGGCTGGTCCATGTTTCCATAATGTAACATTAATTCCTAATCAGCTTGTAAATTTCAATACAATTTGTCTGACTCAACAATTCAAAGAAATTACAAAATAATGTACTCCTCCATTATCACTGAAATATGTCATGTTAATACAATTTCTACAGAAGAGAAAATAGTAAAAAATAAGCAATGTGTTCCAACAAGATCATTCTGACTATAAAACTAAAAGCAGAATGGCCATTTTATTGCAGTCACTTATTTATGATATAAATCCTGAAAATGGCCATAGAATATACATTCAAATTTTTAAGATCCCATGATCAAAGAGGTATTACAAAATTGCATCAATCTATCAAAAACAAGTGACCTTTTGTATTTTACAGATTTTTAGCAATACAGTATTATTTATTTACCGACCTTCAGCTCAATCTCAAGCCATGGCGACTTGATGGATGAACGCTCAGTAAGAAGATCGATCTTTTGCAAGCCTAGATAGGTCCACCAGGGTCTTCACCGCCATTTTCTTAATTGTATTAAGCCTGTCACGGGGTAGTAAGAAATAACAAGGGCACCGGGTCACCTAGACTAACCCTCAGGCTGGAGAGCCCTAGCTATCCCTTATCCTAGAGATACCTCGGATGGTGATGTCTGAGCCACCACCCTTGCCATGCTCCTGGCCAGCCCTGATCTAATACCCCCTGACCCCTACTCAAGGGGGACCAGGACAGAAGTGGTAAAACCCCACACAAATAGAACAATGGGGAACCAAAGATACTTACTCACAACAATACACACAGAGGTATGAGACAATACGTGCACAGGAGGAAATGAAGAGCAGAGAGGAAAACCAGACGACAAGAGGATTTTTGCAGCACACCAAACAGCACTTCAATAGATCACCAGCAACTGGAACGCCACAGCACATGGACCAGTAGTGCAAAAGTTATAGTCGACATGGGAAGACAGGTTCCACCATCAACTCAACTGGTGAGGTGGGATTTTTGTCACACAACTGATGATGTGGGGTTTCCTATACCCCAGTATTTAGAAATCTCTAATTTTTACAGAAAATACAAAGATCACGTTTGTTTTAATCGTTTTTTTTATTGGCGATTGATTACACATGAGTATAACAAATTTTTGACACCCACAAGTATCGGAAAATGTAATACTTTGATGATTCAATCCGAGGGCATTATGAAACATGACTTTTAGGATAATGTAAATAAAAATCTCAAACATTTTTCAAATACAAGTGAATATAAGTATTAACATGAAAATTGAAAATGTATACATTTGTGCAAAAATAAAGAAGTTTCCAAAATTTGAAAATGTGTAAAAAAGAATTCCATGAGTGGTGATGTGGGGTTCAGCAAGGCCAAGACAGCACTTAGCAACAGCTACCTCTGTTATGCGTGGCCAGAAGAGACAGGCCTTGATGACATCCTGTTGACAAGGAAATGGATGGAAGCTAGTGAGACACTTATCCTCATACCAGCATTTTTCAATGAATGGCAACCGAACAAATATTCCCTGTGGTGTGGCAAACCCTACCTCACCAGTTGAGGGTTAAAAAGGCAGGGAGCAACTGTGATTGGCTTCCCAGAACTTGTGATTTTGGAGTTATTAAGGAGTCATATAAAGATCAACTCCTGCTAGCTCGATCACTAATGAGAACACATCTGGTCGATGCCCGAGCCTGCCTATGGAACTCCGAAGCATCAGAGTCACCAGTGTGGTGTGCCAGAATCTGTAGTGTGAACAGCACCAGATGCCGCCATGACACTCTGCGAGTATTGAGCAAAATACTTTGTGTGACAAAGCCATTGAGTTGCTGGTCTTCCTCTTTGCCTTGTTCCTTCTATTCTTTCTACTATGATGCCGGTCTCTAGTGATTTCTATCTACATATGATGACTATGCAGTATTTCCAGGTGCATCTGTCACCTGTAAAACCACATGAGTTCCTGATAAACCTGGTTGTAGTTTTGAAGCATTTTTGATTGCACTGGCAAAAAAGTCTGTAGAAAATACACCAGAAAGATATGTTATTAGCTTTTATTCAGTTGCTGTCAATCTGCTGTTAACATACTGAGCTAAATCAGCTTTCTGGGAGTCCGGAGTTTAGTTAATGACTATGGAGGTGCACAGTCAGCACAGTGGGAAAACAGAAGCAGATACCTAGCAGACCAGCACAGCCTCTAAAAACTACTGAGCACATTACCTGCCAAGTCTATCAGCAATTAAAAAAAACATCATTAAAGCTGACCTGGCATAATTGTTTTCACCATTGAAGACTCCATTTATATTAAAGAAAGCATACCAGAGTACGGATCTTTAGACCGAAAATGAGCAAATACTCATTAGAACAAACGCTTGCATTGATGTGCTTGAACTTTTAAACTCTTTTAACTGTTTGCCGCTTATAATCACACGACACGGGAACAATGTTTCTGTACTCGTGCCAACAGCATAAAACAATTTAACTGTCAGGGTTAAGGGTAGTCTGCCATCATCTACAGTATGTGCCTAGCCTCGCATAGATGATTAATATTCCTGGTGTGTGAAGAAATAAGAAGGGGTGCTTAACCCAGTGTAACAAGGTATTTGTCACTTTCCAGTTAGTCACAAATATGTCTATTTCTTTGTGACAAAATGCTTTTGTGTTGGTAATGTATGTAAAAGAGAGGAACACATATGAGTTATCTGACTCCACTCCCTTCTGTATTGGAAGTGACCTGTCTCGATGACATTATGGCCGTACACATTTGTCAAGGTTTTTCAATGAAAGGTGAAGAATAGTGCTTAAAGAAATAGACATTTGTGTAACCCCTTAGTGCAGGGGCTCGCCAGCAAATTTTTGGTATAGGGAGCAAGCACACCGCAATGGCCCAATAGTAGTGGCCTATCCTTGTATTTACTTCTGGCTGCTTCAGATAGGGAGTACAGGTTACAAGGCGTTAAAGCGATAAAGCTAGAATAATGATGGGGTGGTTATGGTCAAATAGTGATTGTCATCCATTTCTATCAGTGTGCTAATGAGAGAGAGGTGTCGGAGACTCTAGTAGGCATGCAACCATGACTATGCAAATGACATATTTGTGATCAGTACACTGGGAATGCAGAGGAATTAGTTCAATGCATGCATACCACACTATCTTGATATGGTAAAATATATGTTTGTACTGTGTTAGCCAGTAGACAGAAAAATATTAGGATCTGATACAATATGATCTGATATGATAGAATATGATAATAAATAGCAAGCTTTTGAAACCTGAGTTGTCTCGAAGGCTTGCTATCTGTTACCAGTTAGCCATTAAAAGGTATCAACCACTGAGAACTCTATCATGATTCAGCATTAAGAGAAAAGTTGCTGCAACACTGTACATAACATGATTATGTATAAGCTAAAAGGCTAATGATTAATGGATAACAGTGAAAAGCAGGGCTAAGGCTGGTTTCACACTACAAATTTTTAATTTCCGATGCTGTCCGATAAAAATCGAACAGCATCGGACCGATTTTGGGCCCCATGCAGCCCTATGGGCATCGGACCGAATCGGATGTGCACTATATGACATCCGATTTGGTCCGATCCGATTCTGTCCGATTTCTTTATCGGTGCAAAAATTGGAGCATGCTCCGATTTTTGCACCGAAAATAAAATATGACAAAATCGGATTGGACCAAATCGGATGCCATTTAGTGCACATCCGATTTGGTCTGATGTTTTTAACATGGGGCCCTATGGAGCAGGGTCCGAGGATACATCTGATGTGTCCTTGGACCGGATTTTACTGTACTGAGCATGCTCAGTACAGTAAAACTGCTCCTACTGGGAAAGCAGGGGTTAAAAAAAACCAAAACAATGTATGCTCACCTGTCTCCGAGGCCCAGCCGTCTCCCGCACGGTCCCGCAGGCTCCCGGTGTCCTCCCGGTGTCTCCAGAGGTCGTCTTCTTCTAAACAGGACCTGCCGTGACGTCACAGTCATGTGACCGTCTGTTACACCATGTTAACAGGCGGTCACGTGATTGTGACATCACGGCAGGTCCTTTTCAGAAGAAGAAGACACCTGGAAACACCGGGAGGACACCGGGAGCCTGCGGGACTGTGCGAGAGACGGCGGGGGCCTCGGGGACAGGTGAGCATACATTGTTTTTTTTTTTTTTTCAGCCCGGAGGCAGTGATTTTTTGCCGGAATCGGATGCCTATTTTGCATCTGATTCCAGGCATCAGAAGGGAGCCGGTGCTGTCCGATTTTATCGGACAGCATCGGCTCCCTCAAAAATCGTAGTGTGAAGATAGCCTAATGTGTACAGCTAAAGGTGTATATATAGAAAGGGAACACAATAAATACTGTACTTGCAAAAAAATATGAGAGTCTTCAACACTGGCGCCACTGCGAAGAGCCCGGTAACTGCGCCAAAGTGCTCTCATAATACCGGGTCCTATACTGACACTGTGTGCTGTGTGCTATTGCTAGAATGAGTTATAAGCTTGAGAATGAAATTAAAAACAGCTGGTATAGTGTGTTCCAGGACCAGGGCTGCAGTAAAATGGAGGGATAAGCGAAGCTACAGGGCGGAGGAAGGGAGGACAGTCCAAAAACATTTAATGAATTATATATATACTAAATGGTGGCCCGATTCTAACGCATCGGGTATTCTAGAATATGTATGTAGTTGACATATTGTGACTGACAGAACTTGTTCAGTCAACGTGAGTGAACTACATATACAGTATATATATATATCTATTATATAATTGCGAATGGGTTTTTTGCCCCTTCTGAGTCGACTCGCAATGCGAGTCAGCGTGGTCATGTGGATACGCCCGAAGCATTGGCCGCGCAGCGGCCATTGCGAGCAGTTCTAAGGCGTAGCGAGTCGCCTTAGCAGCGCGAAGCATTGGCCCCGAAGCGGCCATTGCGAGTCAGAGACTCGCCCTTCTAGAATCCCGATGCATGTGCATCGGGCACCCAGCTAGTATATATATATACATATATATATATATATATATAGCAGCGCTATGGTATATGGTGGTACATTACAGCACATGTATAGCAGCATTATAGTATATGGCGGTACATTATAGTACATGTATAGCAGCACTATGGTATATGGCGGTACATTACAGTACATGTAAAGTAACACTATAGTATATGGTGGTACAGTATAGCACATGTATAGCAGCACTATAGTATATGGCAGTACATTACAGCACATGTATAGCAGCACTATGGTATATGGCGGTACATTACAGCACATGTATAGCAGCACTATGGTATATGGCGGTACATTATAGTACATGTGTAGCAGCACTATAGTATATGGTGTACATTACAGTACATGTATAGCAGCACTACAGTATATGGCGGTACATTATAGTACATGTATAGCAGCGCTATGGTATATGGCGGTACATTACAGCACATGTATAGCAGCACTATAGTATATGGCGGTACATTACAGTACATGTATAGCAGCACTATAGTATATGGCGGTACATTACAGTACATGTATAGCAGCACTATAGTATATGGTGGTACATGACAGCACATTACAGCACTATGGTATATGGCGATACTCTGCTCCCCGTGGCCCTCCGCTCCCCATGGCCCCCTCGCTCCTCCTGGCCCCCGCTCCTCCACAGTAAAAGTAAAAATAAAAAAATCCTCAGGATACTCACCTGTCCGCCGGCTCGCTCCACCTCTGTCTTCTAGGTCCTACATGTAGATTAGTAAAAGTTAAACAAGCGGTTTAAGCAGGCGCATTCTGAATAAACTCCGGGAAGTCTGTCCAATTCAAGTAAAAAACTTCTTTAATGAGTATTACTGGTCTCTCTCACTACGCGTTTCGGCGTACTAGCGCTTTCCTCAGGTGATGACCAGTATTGCATCCTAACAAGTTTATATAGAGGCAGTCACAGGTGACTCATTACAGAAAATAGTCATTCATTAACCCTATCTAAACAAACAAAAAAAAAAAAAAAAAAAAAAAAACCTAAATCTCATACTCTCATACATATTCACATTAGTACAACAATGAATCATTATAGTTCTAAAACAAAACAGACCAATTTACTTTAATATAATACAAAATATATAATATAAAAAAGGGAATATTATATTTCAGCTACCAATATATGATTTTTTTTTTTTTTTCTCCCTTCCCTTCCTTTCTTTTCTTTCCTTCCCCAAGGACATTTTATGGTGTTAATTATGGGTCTCAATAATTTTATAATTCTCAATCGGCAATATTTTCAATCGACAATATTTGTTATAATTGTTAGGGTACCGTAACACGCCTGCCGCCAGGCGCCCGTCCACGGAGGCGACCAGGTGCCCCGGCAACAACGCCCCGCCACCCCCGCGGCACGTGGCATGGAGACCACGCGGGAGCAGACCACCCTAGCGCAGGATGCCAGACCGCAAGAACATGCTCAGCGGTCAGGCTCCCAACGCGAGGTGACCAACCCCCACGACACCACCCCGCCACACGCCACCAAGAGGCGGAAACGATAGGGCACCACTATCGTGACAACCCATCACTCCGCGACCGGACGCCCGGCAACCGGCGCGCGACGGCACCCCCACACTCTCATTTCCTTGTAGAGAATATGGAAAATTTACTCCCTTCCCAATAGTATACAAAATTATACATGAAGGATTCTGGTAAAGAAAAAAAAAAAAAAAAATAACAAATAGTAGTGAATACAATATCCCCCTCTCTATTCACAATTTACCCAAATGAAAATTATATAAATCTCATTACCGAACCAATTAATTCAATCAACCACATTTTCCAACTTTAAATTTAAGCCCTCTGGGTGGAGACAACCAAGTTTGAAGATCCAAAAATTTTCGCGATTCATGAGGCGTCTATACCTATCCTTGGTGGTATCGGTGATGTGGTCAATGATAGTGACCCTCATCTGTGAATGGTCCCTATGATGTTCCATCAGATAGTGTTTAGAGACGCTATGTAATAAATATCCGTTTTTTATGTTCTGTCTGTGTTTGTTCAAACGTTGGTGCATCTCCTGTATGGTGCGCCCAACGTATTGCAATCCGCAATTACACTCTAGAACATAAATTATATATCTGGAGTGACAATCCAATCTATATTTTATGGGGAATGTTTCACCTGTAGTGTTTGATTTGAAGGTAGTAACTCCATTAGTTATGACCTCACAGCATAAGCATTTTACTGAATTGCATTTGAAGCATCCAACTTTCCCTACCATTTTTGTTTCATGATGGCAATATAGTGGTTTCTGGCTAGGGGCAATAAGGTTTTTCAATGACCGATTTCTCCTATAGATAATCCCAGGTTTCTCAGGGAGGTGTTTTGATAAAACAGGATCCCCTTTAAGAATATATCAATGCTTGCTCAGCAATTTGGTCAGGGATTTCGTGGATTGGTTATATGTTGTTACAAGGCTAAGTTCCCCTCTATTTCTAAGGTCCTACAGGCCTTTAGCCCCTGTCGTTGCCTGGGCAACCTATCAGCTGATCGGTCACATGAACAGGGGGCAGGATGGTGGCGGGGGGGCAGGATGGTGGCGGGGGCAGGATGGATGCGGGGGCGCAGGATGGATGCGGGGGGCAGGATGGAGGTGGGGGGGCAAGATGGATGCGGGGGGGCAGGATGGAGGCAGGGAGCAGGATGGAGTCGGGGGAGCAGGATGGAGTCGGGGGAGCAGGATGGAGGTGGGGGGGCAGGATGGATGCTGGGCAGCAGAATGGATGCGGGAGGGCAGGATGGATTCGGGGGGCAGGGTGGATGCGGGTGGGCAGGATGTAGCCGGGGGGGCAGGATGGATGTGGGGGGGCAGGATGGATGTGGGGTATCAGGATAGATGTGGGGGAGCAGGATGGAGCCGGGGGAGCTGGATGGAGGCGGGGGGGCAGGATGGAGCCAGCGGGGCAGGATGGTGGTGGGGGCAGGATGGCTGGATGGAGGTGGGGGGCAGGATGGAGCGAGCGGGGCAGGATGGAGCGAGCAGGCAGGATGGAGCGGGGCAGTATGGAGCAAGCGGGGCAGGATGGAGCAAGCAGAACAGGATGGAGCAAGCAGGGCAGGATGGATGTGGGGGCAGGATGGATGCAGGGGGGGCAGGATGGAGCCGGGGGCAGGATGGAGCCGGGGGGAATGATGGAGGTGGGGGGGCAGGATGGAGCCAGCAGGGCATAGAGCCAGTGGGGCAGGATGGTGGCGAGGGGGGCACAGGATGGCAGGATGGAGGCGGGGGGGCAGGATGGAGTGAACGGAGAGGATGGAGCGAGCGGGGCAAGATGGAGCGAGCGGGGCAGGATGGAGCGAGTGGGCAGGATGGAGCGAGCAGGGCAGGATGGAGCGAGCGGGGCAGGATGGAGCGAGCAGGGAAGGATGGAGTTGGGGGATCTGGATGGATGCAGGGGGGGAAGGATAAATGCAGGGGGGCAGGATGGATGCAGGGGGGGATGGATGGATGCGGGGAGGCAGGATGGATGCTGGGGGCAGGATGGAGCCGGGGGGGCCGGATAGAAGTGGGGGGGCAGGATGGAGTCAGGGGAACAGGATGGAGCCGGGAGAGCAGGATGGAAGCGGGGGGGCAGGATGAGGTGAGGGGGCAGGATGGAGCGAGCGGGACAGGATGGATATGGGGGGGGGGCAGGATTGAGCCAGGGGGGGCAGGATGGATATGGGGGGGCAGGATGGATGCAGGGGGCAGGATGGAGCCGGGGGGGCAGGATGGATGTGGGGGGGCAGAATGGAGCCTGGGGGGCAGGATGGAGCCAGGGGGGACAGAATGGATGCGGAGGACAGGATGGAGCTGGGGGGGGGGGGCAGGATGGATGTGGGGTACAGGATGGAGCCGGGAGAGGCAGGATGGATGCAGGGGGGCAGGATGGATGCAGGGGGGCAGGATGGATGCGGGGATGCAGGATGGAACTGGGGGGACAGGATGGATGCGGGGGCAGGATGGAGCCGGGGGGCAGGATGGAGCCGTTGGGGCAGGATGGAGTCGGGGGGTGCAGGATGGAGGCGGTTGGCAGGATCCCCCTCGCCCCCCTCTGTTCTCCCCCATCTTTTGCAGCGGTCATGTGACAGGGCAGGCTGTGTGATATCACATCAGCCCGCCCTGTCACATGTCTGCTGTGTGTTCAGAGGGAGAAGACGGGTGAGTACAGCGGGAGGTGAGAGGGGGAGGCAAGGGGGAGGCGAGGGGGAGGCGAGGAGAGGCAATGGGGAGGCGAGGTGGGGGCAGCGGGTACCGGTATGCGTCGCTGTCGCCAGGTTACAGCTACTATATAATCGCCTAATTTTGAATGCGCGCGGCTTTTTGCGTAAGCAGCGCTCATTGGTTGCCGCGGCTAGCGGCAGCAAATGAGCAATGGCGCTCAATTTTGGCGTCAGACAGACACGATTAGGAGATTATATAGTAGAAGAGAAGGGCTTGCATCACCTAATGTAGAGGTGCAAGCAAAAAAATCAATACATTAAGAAAAAAGTTGCTGCAACACTGTACATAACATTTTAATTGCATTCTCAGGCTTATAACCCATTCTAGCAATAGCACTCAGCACACAGTGTAAGTATACGACCCGGTATTATGAGAGCACTTTGGCACAGTTACCGGGCTCTACGCAGTGGCGCCAGTGTTGAAGCTAAGACTCTCATTCTTTTTAAGTACATTAGTCATTAGCCTTTAGCTTATACATAATCATGCTATGTACAGTGTTGCAGCAACTTTTTTCTTAATGAATTGATTTTTTTGCTTGCACCTCTACATTAGGTTATGCCAGTCCTTCTCTTATTTATATCATGATTCAGCAGTCTGCGGGCTGCTGTATACTACCTCTGGGGCTGCTGTATACTACCTCTGGGGCTGCTGTATACTACCTCTGGGGCTGCTGTATACTACCACTGGGGTTGCTGTATACTACCACTGGGGCTGCTGCTGTATATACCACTGGGGCTGCTGCTGTATACTACCACTGGGGCTGCTGTATATACCTCTGGGGCTGCTGTATACTACCACTGGGGCTGCTGCTGTATATACCACTGGGGCTGCTGCTGTATACTACCACTGGGGCTGCTGTATATACCTCTGGGGCTGCTGTATACTACCACTGGGGCTGCTGCTGTATATACCACTGGGGCTGCTGCTGTATACTACCACTGGGGAGGCTGCTATATACCACACTGCTGGGGGCTGTATACCTGTGCTGGGGTCCACCCTCGGCTTATACACGAGTCAATTGGTTTTCCCAGGTTTTGGGGGCAAAAGTAGGGGGGGTCGGCTTATACACGAGTATATACGGTATATATAGTAAGTACAAAAAATTTGGCTAGAGCTCTCGGAGTGTGTGGCTTGGAAACTGCATGTTGTCCTCATAGAATTGATTCATATATACTCACCTCAATAGTAAAATAGGCAAAACAGTCCACCCAAATAAGCTCCAACATTAACTTTTATTCTCTCTAAACTTGTGTAAATGTTAGTGTAATGTAGTGTTAAAATACTCACTGATTCCTGTCTTCTCCAGTATCTAGAACAAATAAGTTCCTGTTCTGAGTCCAATGACCGCTATTCAAAATTTCTGGGTTATACGGCACTTTTGGTGACCCGGGAGGGGCTTCTACCAAGTAACTTTATGGAGCATCAGAATGAGGTCCAGAATGAGGCTCCATAGGCTTACAAAGGACTTCTGGTTCACATAAAGCATAGAGTGATCCAGAGAGTCTGAAGAGTGGTGACATCACTCAGAAGAGGAGCGGAGTGGTGCGTTAGGTGAGTATATTGTCGAGCCCCAGGCTGTGGGGTACTCGGGTATCAGGCTCCAAGGGGTTAACTGTGTCACGGGGAGTGGTGGCCGCGCCTGATCCTGTGTCCTGGGGGACTTCTTTGAAAAAGGGGTATTTACACGGGATGCTATGTACAGTTTGTCGTGACGCCACCTGTAGCTTCTGGTGATGTGTCACCAGCGCCGCCACAGTCCGCCGGAGGTAGATGGTAGTGCGGCAAGTTGGTGAAGTCTTCTACAGGTAGGGCTGGACCTCCAGGGCAGCTTAGTCTGAAGGGGCAGCTTGTAGTGGAGCTGTAGATGGTAAGGGGAGTGTTGGAGCAGTCTATGAGGGGCACCGGGATGGAGAGAAATGACACACGCACACCGCAAAGTCTTTTTTACTGATGGTACACATGTAAGGATGTCCAGGACACTGACAGGTGACCAGGTTGCACAGTGGGTCCCCACAGCAAGTGAGTATAAGGCCTCCTCTGTTCCTGTGTAGTGATCGAAGCACAGCCTGCATGCAGCCAGACTTGCCTCCTCTCTGTTCCTGACTCTGATGTCTGTCTCTCCTCCTGTGCGGTCTCCGGGTTACCCTCTCTAATCACTGCGGTGGTACACTGCTGTGTCTGGCTCCCTCTCTTTGACCCACAGGGGGACCGGGTGGCTGAAGCCTTCACGGTGCGACGGGGTTCTTTGTGGTCCTGGAGTATCCCACAGGTGCGGATCCCCGATGTCCGGTACGTCCCAGGGCGAACTTCTACTAGTTCCTTGCTTCCCTGTTGGCTCACTGCTCCTTGCCTTCTGTCCCCACTTAGGCTTGTGGGACGTAGAAGGGCCACTCCGGGTCACTGTCTTGGGCCTAACCGCGGCACTGACCACCAGGAAGTCTTCACAGCTCTCCTAGCGTCTGCACACTCTGACTAACTCCTCCCCCAGCAGCAATATGTATAGGGGATCTCACCTAAAGGCGGTGAGTAGAGCTCCCCCTACTGTGCCGGGGTGGAAGATGTTGCATGTAGTAGGTACCTGCTGTGGAAACCCAACTGTGCATTAGAAATGTCTGTGGCTACCTGCGTGAGCAGTGCGCCACATATTCCCCTAGGTAACTTCAGTACTCCTGGACTGAACATTTTTGTTCAAACAAGGAATAACAATTATTCAACAATATAACAGGTAACATATTTACAAAGTCTTAAAATATAAAAATTTACAAAAAGCACTGAAAAATATTGGAAAAATAGAAAAAACAGGTAAGTCTGTATGGTGCTAGTCCAGGCTTTTGAAAGTTTGTGGCTACCATAGTCCCGTAAACTGTAGTCCTTTTTATTGTAAAAGTTCAAAGTTCAATAAGTCCTTAGAGGTAAAGTTTCTGTAGGCTCAACAGTTCAAAATACACAACAACGGTGTTTTCGGTGTAGGAGTCCTAGGTACTATAGGGGCCTCGAATGGTCATAAGTACTGTAGGCCTCCTGGCCCTGGGGTCACCTTTTTGGCCAAGTTTTTACTCTCCCTAGACAGCTCCTTACGCCAACTCCCTCTTTTGGTGTTGTGTAGTGTGTTCTACCTCTGACTTTACTGTGCCCATTCTCCATACCTAGACGGGGTTGACCTTGTGTGCTTCTGTGTGATTTATGCACTACAGGTATCACTGTCTCAGGTGAGGTTTCTAGTGAAGGGCTTGGTGCAGGCATATCAAGTAAGTGTCTGCGTTGCCTTAGTCTCACTTCAGGGCTAGCAGGTGTACCGATTGCAGCATCCTCAGATTCTCTAGCAATGGGTATTTCTTCCTGATTCCTTTGTACCACTTCATTGGGCTGGTAGAAATTCGGTACTGGCACTATGATGGCTCTGTCTTGTTGAGGCCAATCTTCTGGGAATTCTCCCAAGATCGTTGAGATTACATTCTTCTTTGGTTGTTTACATGGACTTTGTTCTGAAACTGGTTCTGTTTCTTGAATTGGTTGAGTTGAGGAATTTTGGTTTTCCCAATCCATAGTACACTTTTTAATGTGGTCTCTGGATACAGTCTGTGTGATTTTTCCACCATCCTTGCTGATAAGGCAGACTTTGCTGTTGCCATGTCCAGAATCTAATAGAACATAGGGTTCTTGTTCCCACTGATCATCCAACTTGTGTCTGGTTCTTTTCCACTTGGGGACAATACTTCCAGGTGCTATTGGTTCTGCTGGAGCATATTTGTTATAGTCCCTTTCTTGTTTTTCACGGGATTTCTCCAGGTTATCTTCTACACAGGCTTGAACCATTTTGTATTGTTTGAGGTGATGGGTGTTCCAATTGGGAATGGTGTTATCTGCTTCGGGATCTACTACTCCGAGTTCCAAGTCTACGGGTAACTGTCATGTTCGGGCTCTCATCAGCTAAGCTGGTGTACAGTTTGTAGAGCTTACTGGAATGTGGTTGTTCATCTCAACCGAGTTAGGTAGTTTCTCCGGCCATTGGTTTCTTTCTTCTAAGGGTAAGATCTTTAGCATGTCAATGATGATGTGATTCATTTTCTCACAGAGTCCGTTGGCTTGGGGATGATATGGGGTTGTTCTGATCTTTATGCACCCATACATATGGCAGAACTCTTGGAAGATTTCCGCTTCGAAGGCTGATCCTTGCTCTGTTAGGACCTGTTCAGGGTATCTCAATAGTCTGCAGAAGACATTTTGGAATGTTTTAGCAGCTGTGGCAGCTGTCAAGTCTTTTACGGGACAACCATTAAGAATCTCGAGTAATGGTCTACCATGGTTAACGCGTAGGTGTAGCTGGATTTACTTGGAGTTAGTTTTACATGGTCCAAGGCTACTATTTCCAGAGGTTGCTTTGTTACAATTGGATGGAGCTGTGCTTTCTGGCTCTGTAAGTCCTTTCTTCTCAGGCTGCAGGGTTTACAATTCTTACACCATTTTTCAATAGATGTCCGCATGCCGACCCAAAAGAACCTATCTCTCAGTAACATTTCTAGCTTCTTCCATCCGAAGTGACCAGTCTGGTTGTGATAGGCGTTCAAGACCACGTGGATTTCTCATTTTGGCACAATGATCTGCCAGGCCATCTCGTGTGTTCTTGGGTTGATAAACCTCTGACAAAGCTTTCCTTGGTATAAGAACAGGTTACTCCGCTTGCTCCACAGATGTTTGACTTCAGATTGGGGATTTTCAGGCCGTTTCGCTGACTCCTGGGTTATCAGTTGTTTTATTAGACAGACAGCTGGGCCATTGTCTTGCACCTCTTTCCAGCCAAAGTGGGCAACGGGTTCACCATTCTTGCAGGAAGATCTTGATGGGCTTGCTGGCATTAGGTTACTCTTACTTGATCCTCACCATGTATGCGAAAAGCAGAATCAAAATGCACTCTCAGGATGCAGTCAGAGCCCAATTGTAAAGCAAGCCCAGCTGCAGGCTAATAAACCACCTCGACCAGCTATGTGTGGGAGGTGATCTGCCATGCATACACTGAGCCCGCTTAGAGCACCATTCACACAGATACAGTTGATGCAGAGTGTCTGAAAGCGACCCATCCTGCGCTGCTGCTTGAGCGATGGGTCGCACAGTACGATACCTCTGCACCACTAGATGAATGGCGCCCCTAAGGGCCCAACTGCACCCTGGATAGATAAAAAGTGCAAAAAGTCTCTTATATGATGAATAAAAAACTTTTACAAATGGGATTTTGGTTCATGCATTGGCCAAGACATTTAAGCTGATGATCCACGACAAGGAATCCCATGCTCATCAGTCCTATCAAAAAATTTGTGCAAAAACTACTAGAAAAAAGCAGCATCAAAAAACTCACCATGTGTGCCAAAAGCAGAATCAAAATGCACTCTCAGGATGCAGTCAGAGCCCAATTGTAAAGCAAGCCCAGCTGCAGGCTAATAAACCACCTCGACCAGCTATGTGTGGGAGGTGATCTGTCATGCATACACTGAGCCTGCTTAGAGCACCATTCACACAGATACAGTTGATGCAGAGTGTCTGAAAGCGACCCATCCTGCGCCGCTGCTTGAGCGATGGGTTTTTTGATGCTGCTTTTTTCTAGTAGTTTTTGTACTCTTACTTGATGGAAGGCAGGTAACTCCACTTCTTCCAGCTCGTCTTCACCTACACACTCATCTGACAGGTGAGGCATTCTGGATAAGGCATCAGCGTTTCCATTCTGGTGCCCAGCCCGGTACTTGATGGTGAACAAGTAGTTGGACAATCTGGCCATCCATCTTTGCTCCATGGCTCCCAACTTCGCAGTTTCCAGGTGGGTCAGCGGATTGTTATCTGCGTAAGCTGTAAATTTGCTACAGGCCAGATAGTGTTTGAACCTCTCTGTGATGGCCCAGACCAAGGCCAGGAATTCCAGCTTGAAGGAACAATAGTTTTCTGGGTTCCTCTCTGTGGGGCGCAGCTTTCTACTGGCATAGGCGATTACCCTTTCCTTGCCGTCTTGCTTTTGGGGAAGAACGGCTCCGAGTCCAACGTTGCTTTTGTCTGTGTACAGCAGGAATGGCAGGTTGTAGTCCGGGTAAGCAAGGATTTCTTCTCCTGTCAGGGCTTCTTTCATCATCTGGAACGCTTCCTCTTGTTCCTTACCCCATCTCCATGGAGAATCCTTTGGATTGCCTTTCGTGGGTTGGCCTACTAGGAGGTCTTGCAGGGGCAGCCTTCTTGGTGTACTCCTTTATGAACCTCCTGTAGTAGCCTACTAAACCCATGAATTGACGTACTTCCTTTAAGGTCTTGGGTTCTGGCCACTCTTTGATTGCTGTCACCTTGTCTGGATCAAGGGCCACGTCTTCGGCACTATGTGTCCCAGGTACTGTACCCTTGGCTTTAAGGGTACCTTTACACGCAGTAACTTTTTTAGGAATTTCACTGGCAACTTACTGGTTGCAGTGAAATCATGGACACATTGTTCTATCTTGTTGCTGTGTTACAAATGGAACAATGTGTCCATGATTTCACTGCAACTAGTAAGTTGCCAGTGAAATTCCTAGAAAGGTTGCCGCGTGTAAAGGTACCTTTACAGGTGGCATTTTGATGGTTTTAGCTTCATCCCGTATTTGGCCAGAGCTTCAGACACCTCTGCTAGATGAGTAACGTGTTCCTTGTAGGTCTTGGAGTACACGATCACGTCATCCAGGTAGAGCAGTACCGTCTCAAAGTTCTTATGCCCCAGGCAACACTCCATTAATCGCTGGAAGGTTCCGGGTGCATTACATAGTCCGAAGGGCATGCTGTTGAATTCACATAGGCCCATAGGTGTTGTAAATGCCATCTTCTCTCTGTCTTCCTCAGCTTCGGACACCTGCCAATACCCACTAGTGAGATCTAAGGTAGAGAAGTAGTTGGCAGACTTCAACGCAGCTAAGGATTCCTCTATACGAGGTAACGGGTAAGCATCTTTGTGTGTTATGCGGTTTATTTGCCTATAGTCTACACACATTCTCATACTGCCATCCTTTTTCCTTACTAGGACTAATGGGGCTGCCCAGGGACTACAACTATCTTGTATAACCCCTGCATCCTTCATGTCCTGTAGCATTTCCTTGGCTTTTTGATAATGTGCAGGTGGAATAGGTCTGTACCGCTCTTTGATTGGTGGATGTGTACCTGTGGGGATGTGATGTTGTACCCCTTTTATCCTACCAGTCAAGTGGATGCTTACTAAAGACTTGTTCTAATTCTTGAACTACCCGGTACACACCTTGCTTTTCATACACAGGAGTGGTGTCAGTTCCGACATGGAGCTGCTGACACCAGTCAGGGCCGGCGTCAGCACCCGGCGTACTCGGGCAAGTGCCGGGGCCCTGACCTGAAACAGGGGCCCACCGCCGCCCACACACATCGTGCCATCATGCCGCTATAATTATTTTCCCCTCCATTCACTCATTTTCACCTCCATTTGCGCTCTAACGCAGGTTCTGTGACAGTCCCTGTCACGTTGCTAAGGCAGCGGTCGGGTATCCAAGGGACGTGCCCGCACCACTCCCCCAACAGCACCCACATCCAATCCGGAGGCAGCTGAGCAGAGAGGTGGGCGGGACACGCCGAGGAGGAAGCAGGAAGCAACGGCATCTCCCAGCCTGCAGTTCCAGCGAGGGGAAAGAAGAAACGAGAAGAAAGTTGCAGAGGAGGAAAAGAGAAGAAAGTCCAAGGATGAGTATAATCGTTATTTTTTTTTTTTTTTTAATGTGTGCTGGAGGCTCCTGGGGTGTATATAGATGCTGCAGTGCTGGGGCATATACAGAGGCTGCTGGGGCATATACAGAGGCTGCTGGGGCATATACAGAGGCTGCTGGGGTATATACAGAGGCTGCTGGGGCATATACAGAGGCTGCTGGGGCATATACAGAGGCTGCTGGGGCATATACAGAGGCTGCTGGGGTATATACAGAGGCTGCTGGGGTGCACATAGAAGCTGCTGGGGTGTATACAGAGGCTGCTGGGGTGTATATTGAAGCTGCTGGGGTATATATAGAGGCTGCTGGGGTCTATATAGAGGCTGCTGGGGTCTATGTAGAGGCTGCTGGGGTATATATAGAAGCTGCTGGGGTCTATATGGAGGCTGCTGGGGTCTATATAGAGGCTGCTGGGGTCTATGTAGAGGCTGCTGGGGTATATATAGAAGCTGCTGGGGTCTATATGGAGGCTGCTGGGGTGTATATAGAGGCTGCTGGGGTGTATATAGAGGCTGCTGGGGTGTATATGGAGGCTGCTGGGGTGTATATGGAGGCTGCTGGGGTGTATATGGAGGCTGCTGGGGTGTATATAAAGGCTGCTGGGGTGTATATAAAGGCTGTTGGGGTGTATATAGAGGCTGCTGGGGTGTATATATAGAGGCTGCTGGGGTATATATAGAGGCTGCTGGGGTATATATAGAGGCTGCTGGGGTGTATATAGAGGCTGCTGGGGTGTATATATAGAGGCTGCTGGGGTATATATAGAGGCTGCTGGGGTGTATATAGAGGCTGCTGGGGTGTATATAGAGGCTGCTGCTGGGGTGTAAATAGAGGCTGCTGGGGTGTATATAGAGGCTGCTGGGGTATATGTAGAGGCTGCTGGGGTATATGTAGAGGCTGCTGGGGTATATGTAGAGGCTGCTGGGGTGTATATGGAGGCTGCTGGGGTGTATATGGAGGCTGCTGGGGTGTATATGGAGGCTGCTGGGGTGTATATGGAGGCTGTGCTGGGATGTATATAGAGGCTGCTGCTGCTTGGTATAAAGGCTGCTGCTGCTGGGGTGCATATAGAGGCTGCTGCTGGGGTGTATATAGAGGATGCTGATGGGGTGTATATAGAGGCTGCTGCTACTGGGTTGTATATAGAGGCTGCTACAGGGTGCATATAGAGGCTGCTGGGATATATATATAGAGGCAGCTGCTGCTGGGGTGTATATGGAGGCTGCTACTGTGGGTATATGGAGGCTGTGTTAGTTCACATATAATATTTGGAGACTGTGATTGTGTGTATATATATATATATATATATATATATAATATATATTTGGGGCTGCTGCTGGGCTGCCACATCCACCAAATAATATATACAGCCCAGCAGAGCCCCCAAGTAATATATACAGCCCACAGCCTCTATATTATACATACAAAGCCCACAGCTTCCATATTATTTATACAGTCCAGCAGTCTCCATATTCTATCCACAAGCCCTGCACAGCCTCTATATTATATATACAGCCCACTCAGGTGCCTCTATATTATATATACACAGCCTTCAGTTTCTATACTGTATTCATGAATCATCGTATGTGTTAAAAGGGCCCACTGACACTGTTTCGCCCGGGGCCCACAAAAACCTGGAGCCGGCCCTGACACCAGTCCTCCAGTGGCCCAGTGGTTTGATCAGGTTTTTCCCCTTTAGTATAGGGTATGGGTTTCACTGTTTGGATCTCATTGTTGCTGACTGTGTACAATTTAGCAACGGGGGTATACCTGGGTAATTTAACCTCCTCAATGCCACAATATAAGATGCAAACAGGTACTCTCCCATTGTGTACATCTACCACCCCCCTGGCTGTCAACAGTGTAGGTCTGTGCTCAGTGCTGATGGGCTCCACTAGTGCCTGATAGTCCTGTCCTCTCAGACCCATAGCTGCTCGACACCAAACCATCATTTCACTCATTGGGGGAATCACAATAGGTAACGGGTCTGTCACCCGTGCAGTACCAATTTCGCCACCTGTAATTGTTACCTGTTGCTGGTGCAGGATGGCTCTGATCTCACGCTGGAGGACCTTCCTTTGACCAGGTCTGGCAGTGTCTGCGATCTGTTGAAGCAAAGACAAGACTTCCTCCATGCAATTGCTAACAACATTAGTGCCTAGTATGATATAAGGATCATTAGCATTACTGGCTTCCGCTACTACTAAGACCCCCTGGTTCTGCAATTCCACCCTCCCCACATTTATTGGTACTTCCTTAACCCCCATTGCAGTAATTGGTTCATGCATTAAGGGTTAAGTCTAGATCAGGCTGTTTCAGTTCTGCATCAGCCCAATATTTCTCATAAAGGATATAGGGTATGGTGGTCACCTGTGACCAAGTGTCCAGCAGAGCAGGTGTCGGGATGCCATCTAGTACAATGGACAGAAACGGGCTGTGTCCGATGAAGGTCTTGTACCAGGTGGCTGGGCCCTGTTGATCTAATCCTGAGGTTTGGCCCCGGCCCCCAGGGAGTGCCCATTTAAAGGACAGCTTCTGGCGAGGTGACCGGTGCGGTTACAGTGGCGGCAAATGGGCTCCCCGATTGAGCTGTAGCGGTCGGTGGTTCTTCCTCGGTACACTGTGGCTTGCTTCCCTCGCATCCAAGGTACATCCTCCGAACTGTCGGCAAGTTGAATCAGCGGCTGAGGTCGGGGCTGGGGTCCGGGTGCTGGCTGTTTGCTTTGATGCAACTGCAGAGCATCCATTAACTTAGTGATGTTTTTTGTTCATTTGGCGCATGTCAGCACGCATCTCAGCTCGCAGGGAATCATACTTGTTAGGCTGAGCAGATTGAACATTGTGCATGGCTGTAGACACGGGTACTGGTTTTGAAGTAGCCTGCACCTCACCACTGCACCACCGTTTAATAGCAGCTTCATGGGTCTCTACCGGCCTTAACCCTTTGTTAGCCATCTCCTTCAGGGTGTTAAAGTCAGCTTCAGGATTACTCAATGACCACCAACGTACAGTCTTAGGGTACCGTCACATGTGGTGACAGCACCGCCGATTTCTTAGGCGATGCAGGGGCATGGCCTATCGGCACCAATATCGCTCCTGCATCGCCTAATGTAAATAGGCGATGGCGACGCCTTTTATAGTGGTCTCCTGGTTTCAGAGCACTGCTCTGAAACCAGGCAGCCGATCTGGGGCAATGTGTACACATCACCCCATGTAAATGTGACTCACCGCGGCCGGGACTCCGGTTTAGACAGGCGATGCTTCCTTCCTCCTTGTCACGGGTGGACCGCGCCTGCCGGTAGTGGGGCCCGGTGTAGTGCAGATCAAAAGTGTTTGAAGACGTCTTGGTGGAACAGATTAAAGGGGTTTTTAATTTATTCGTGACGCCACCTATGAGTAGATTCGGTAAGGGCTACCGACGCTGCGGAGCCCCGGGGGATGGATAGCAGCAAGATGTTACGCTCCCCACAGGCTGAGCGGTGATCCCCGGAGGCTGGAGCTGCTCAAGATGTTGTGCGGCAGCTGCGGTTACCTAGTAGTGCGGACGGACAGTTCATAAGGAAGCACGGACACAGAAAGTCTCTGCAACGGGTCTTTACTGTAACCAGCAGGCAGTACATGGCATACAGTGGTTGAGTAGTAGACCAGGTGGACTCAGCAGTGATGGTGTCCCTTAGAGATCCGCAGTGTTCCTCCTTTCTACCTATTTGGTTGCCAGTGTCGCCCAGGAATACCAGGTCAGGTACGGGAGGCTGCTTCAATGCCCTATCCATGATGTACGTCCTGGATGCTTTGGGGAGCCTTGGGTCCCTCAGTGGGTACACCGCTGGTTAGACGACTGGAAGTTGGCTGGTGGTGGGGTGCTCCTTTGAAGCTGCTCCTCCACTCTTCTGGTTCGCGTGGCAGAGGTGAACTGCTGCCAGCTTCGGTACCAGTGAACCGGCTGTGAGTTGTGGGCACGGGAGTCTTTTGGGAACCCGTGTAGATAATGCCCAGTCCCGGTTGTTAAGGCCTCAGGTGCTGACACCCGACCGGTGACGGCCCAGGGGCCCGCACGGAGTGCGGAGCCCCCGCTCCTCTCCAAGTTCAAGTCCTCAGACTCTGTCCTATCTCGAGGGTTCTAGGTTCTCCTTCTCCCTCTAGATTATTGTGTGTTCTACTCTACTACCCTAACACTCCACCCCCAGGACCTATGATTGGTCCTCTGTTCTAGGTGATGCATGTTGGGTTGGATCTCTATGTTAACCGGATCATTGCTGAGTCAGAGAATATTGCGGCTGCATTTGTGGCTGCAATACCCTCTTGTGACGCACTCGTTGCGGGGCGCCACTAATGGCCGACGGCGATCCGACAGGCGATGGGAGCCATAGGCTCCTATTGTACTGCATCGCCGCTGGGGTTTTGAGACACCCTGGCGGTGATGCCACCTGTCAGAACGCTGGTGTGTCACCGGAGGTGTCGTCCCATGTAAATGGGGGATGGCGATAATGGCGGGGCGCCAAAAATGTGCGCGCTCCCACCCGTCGCCGCCGACATCTCCGATGCCGTCGCACCATGTGACGGTACTCTTACTGTCTTCGGAGGATAGCAGTCCCTGAGTGAACTGTTCAATCAGGAGCTTATTTTCGTCGGGTACACTGGTGGGGCTGACATGTTTGAGAGCCCCACAATGCTTCTTCTAGGCGCCAGGCATAAGCTCTTATATCATCTCCCGACCTCTGGTAGCAGTGATGGAAGCGCATGCGTATATCAGCCTCGTTGCACTCCTCGAAAGTAGCTCTCAGTTTGTTAAATACAACAGATGCTGATCTGCGTTCAACAGCAGACCAGGACGCACTTTCTTTCTCTGCTGCGCCAGTTAACTGTCCGAGTACCACAGCAGCGCGTTGTTGGCTGGTCATTGCATACATATCCAGGATGCTATTGATTTTTCGCTTGAACTCATCCAATGTATCAGGGCGTCCGTCATACTGGGGCAACCACTTGGCCCCTGGAATGTATGTGAGTGACATCGGCATTAGTGGGGCAAGGGCACCTGGTGTGCCAGCGGCGCTGGCAGTGTTACTGGACCTAGCCATTGAGGCATCCGGGTAATTCCTAGGGTCAGCGAACGCGCCTTCATTGTCGCTGGAGTAGGCCGACATGTTGGAGGCCCCTTTAGTGAATTACAGCCAGTTCTTAAGGAGTTAAACAGTTCGGGAATTTCCGGACTAGGCAGCGGCCCTTGGGAATGCTCGGCTGATCGAGGGGCGGGCTTCAGTTTCGCGCTCTACAGGCAACCACGCCTCCTTTCTTCCCGATCTTCGGCGCAGTAATGGCGGTGTAGTTTAAGCAGTCACTCAATACAGTCAAAAATATGACACACAGTACCCGGTAATACCGGGCACGGGATCCTGTTCGTGACGCCAGGAAAGATATGTCGAGCCCCATGCTGTGGGGTACTCAGGTATCAGGCTCCAAGGGGTTAACTGTGTCACGGGGAGTGGTGGCCGCGCCTGATCCCGTGTCCTGGGGGACTTCTTTGAAAAAGGGGTATTACAGGGGATGCTATATACAGTTTGTCGTGACGCCACCTGTAGCTTCTGGTGATGTGTCACCAGAGCCGCCACAGCCCGCTGGAAGTAGATGGTAGTGCGGCAAGTTGGCGAAGTCCTCTACAGGTAGGGCTGGACCTCCGGGGCAGCTTAGTGTGAAGGGGCAGCTTGTAGTGGAGCTGTAGATGGTAAGGAAAGTGTTGGAGCAGTCTATGAGGGGCACCAGGATGGAGAGGATTGACACACGCACACCGCAAAGTCTCTTTTACCTTTTACTGATGGTACGCATGTAAGGATGTCCAGGGCACTGACAAGTGACCAGGTTGCACAGTGGGTCCCCACAGCAAGTGGGTATCAGGCCTCCTCTGTTCCTGTGTAGTGATCGAAGCACAGCCTGCATGCAGCCAGACTTGCCTCCTCTCTGTTCCTGACTCTGATGTCTGTCTCTCCTCCTGTGCGGTCTCCGGGTTACCCTGTCTGATCACTGCGGTGGTATACTGCTGTGTCTGGCTTCCTCTCTTTGACCCACAGGGGGACCGGGTGGCTGAAGCCCCCACGGTGCTACGGGGTTCTCTGTGGTCCTGGAGTATCCCACAGGTGCGGATCCCCGATGTCCAGTACGTCCCAGGGCGAACTTCCACTAGTTCCTTGCTTCCCTGTCGGCTCACTGCTCCTTACCTTCTGTCCCCACTTAGGCTTGCGGGACATAGAAGGGCCACTCCGGGTCACTGGCTCGGGCCTAACCGCAGCACCGACTACTAGGACGTCTTCGCAGCTCTCCTAGCGTCTGCACACTCTGACTAACTCCTCCCCCAGCAGCAGTATTTATAGGGGATCTCACCTAAAGGCGGTGAGTAGAGCTCCCCCTACTGTGCCGGGGTGGAAGATGGTGCATGTAGTAGGTACCTGCTGTGGAAACCTAACTGTGCATTAGAGAAGTCTGTGGCTCCCTGCGTGAGCAGGGTGCCACAATATTAACATACTCACATCACAATATACTAACATTTACACAGAATTATGGAAGGGGGGGGTTAATGGGAGGCTTTTGCAAGCAGAACATAAGTGACATACAGTTATAATGATATCCAGAATAAGAGCTATTTAAAAACAACTAAACCTTACCCACCGGGTTGTTTACAGTTCCCAATTGTGCAGTCCCTAAAGGCCGTTTTGCAGACTAGGTAAACCCTAACTGGAATACTAGCAGATCATGTCTCAGAGCAGGCTCTCTAATCAGCTGTCGAGTATTTCACATAGCTACTTAGGAACCAGGAGAAGGTGCAGTGTATAAATAATAGTTTAACCTATTATAGTAGGTCACAAACTGCCTGGTAATAACACTTTATAAAAATATAAGGGGAGACAACAGAGGCGCAATAGTGCCCTATCATTTGGCATAGATTAGGGACTAATCGGTACAAACAGGTCTGCACTAACCTGGTTCAGTTGTGAATCCCACAACTGGAATAAAGGCGTTGGTTTTAGTAATGTAGGCTGCTGCTGGACCTCCACCTCCACGGGGCCGTGGGTGCTTCAAAGGTTCTGGGATCAAAGGTGTATCACAGTCCGCGCTGCCCGATCATCCAAAGGATCACAAGGGAAAACAATGTTCCAAACGAAATTCTCTTTATTCCTATAAACCGACGCGTTTCGGCGCCCAATCCTGGCACCTGAATACCCTGAGGACGGTGCCAGGATTGGGCGCCGAAACGCGTCGGTTTATAGGAATAAAGAGAATTTCGTTTGGAACATTGTTTTCCCTTGTGATCCTTTGGATGATCGGGCAGCGCGGACTGTGATACACCTTTGATCCCAGAACCTTTGGTAATAACACTTGGCAGTAGGCTGGAACTCAAAGCAAGGTCCACTTCCAAATATCAACAGCAGTAAAGAGGTTTAAATGGCTGGAAATGAAAGAATATAAACACCTGATGGTAAAGAAGGAATGAAAAACAGACAAAAGATGATCAGCACTTGATGGAGAGAAGAAATAGAATCACAGAACAGAAAATCACGAAGACATGATATATAATATATTCTTTCTTTATAGTACAACTGATTACATTTAGCAATATTTACAGAGGATAATATGTGACTGGTATATGATATATCAGTTACATTTTATCCTGTACAGCACATACATATGACGTCTGTGCACATATAATATACAGGAGAATACACCATTGGTATATGATATACTGATTAAAGTCATCAAATATTATACTAGGCACATATTATCCTATATATAATGTATAATATCTTTGTGCATAGTGACTACAGATGTCTATAGTACAGAATATCAGATATGTCATGGGCTGTGTTGGTACCCTTGAAATTGTTGAAATAATTGAAGTAGTTCTATCAGAACATTATTGCAATTACATTGCTCATTCAAACTTGCCTGTGGCAAATAACAGGTGTGGGCAATATGAAAATCACACCTGAAACTAGATAAAGAAGGGAGTAGTTGACCCTATCTTTGCACTGAGCATCAGTGTGTGTGGCACACTAAACATAGAGACAAAAAAGGAGAGAAATATCTGAGGACTTGATGAAAAAATATCAAAAATTTGAAGTTTATAACTCCATATCCAGAGATCTTGGTGTTCCTTTGACCATGGTGCACAAAATAATCAAGAAGTTTACCACCCATGGCACTATAGCTAATCTCACTGAACGTGGTCAGCAGAGAAAAATTGATGAAAGGTTGTAATTCAGTCTGGTAGGTGGATATGCTGCTCAAATAAAGTTCATTAGAAAACTCAAGCTGTCCTGCAGGCTTAGAGTGCATCATTGTCAGTGCAAACTAACTTTCATTATTGGCTCCCTGAGGAAGAAGTCCGGGTCTGACTCCGAAACGCGTCGGATGCAATAAATAGCCACTTATAACTCTTGTTGACCGTCTCCTATGTCGAGCAGCGCGGGTCCGTGAAAACACAGGTCTATATCTCCCAAACTAACTTTCGAAATTTAATTAAATGAAAAGCTATGGCAGTGACCCAGGAGGAACAAACTATTGACACAGAGACATAAAAAAGTTAGACTGCAGTGTGTTAAAATGTATGTACTGTAAGTCAAAATCCTTTTGGGGTGGCATCTTGTGCACAGACGAGACCAAGGTAGAACTTTTTAAAAAGCAAATCATTCTACTGTTTACTGTAACTGGAATGAAAACTAACTACAAAGAAAAGAACACAGTCAAATATGGTGGTGGTTCAAAAATGTTTTGGGGTTTTTAGCTGCCTCTGGCAATGGGCGCCTTGTATGTGTGCAAGGCATCATGAAATCTGAAGCTTACCAAAGAGTTTTGGGTCACAATGTAGTGCTCAGTGTCAGAAAACAGGGTTTGCATACATGTCAGGGGTCTTCAAGCAGGACAATGACCCCAAACATACTTTAAGAAGCACCCAGAAATGGATGGAAAAAAGCGTTGTAGAGTTCTAAAGTGGCCTGCAATGAGTATGAATCTAAATCCTATTAAATACCCGTGGAAAGATCTTAAAATTGTTGTTTTGAGAAGGCACAATATGAGAGACCTGGAGCAGTTTGCAAAAGAAAAATGGTCCAATATTACCAGTGAGAGGTGTTCAAAGATGTGGCAGTATGGCACACAGTGGGGGCAAAGAGTGCAGAGGGGGGCAGAGAGGTCACAGGGGGGCAGATACATCGCATGGGGGCAGAGAGAGTTCAAAGGGGGGACAGAGGGAGCGCACAGGGGGGAAGAGATATTACACAGGGGGACAAAGTGAGCACACTGGGGGCAGGGAGAGCACACAGAGAGGCAGAGAGTGCATATGGAGGCCTAGACAATGTACAGGGGGGCATAGAGAGTGCACTGGGGGTAGAGAGAGTGCACAGAGGGGTAGATAAAGCACACAGGGGGCAGAGAGAGCTCACAGCAGGGCAGAGAGAGCACACGGGGGGCAGAGAGAGCATACAAGGGACAGAGAAAGCACACTGGGGGGCAGAGAGTGCACAGGGGGACAGAGAGAGCACACACAGTGCACAGAGGGCCGGGGACTCCGGTTTAGACAGGCTGTAGCTCCTTCCTCCTTGTCACGGGTGGGCCGCGCCTGCCGGTAGTGAGGCCGGTTGAGTGCAGATCAAAAGTTGAAGACGTCTTGTAGGAACAGATTAAAGGGGTTAATTTATTCGTGACGCCACCTATGAGTAGTTCGGTAAGTCCTACCGATGCTGCGGAACCTGAGCGGTGATCCCCGGAGGCTGGAGCTGCTCAAGATGTTGTGCGGCAGCTGCGGTTACCTTGTGTGCGGACGGATGCAATCATAAGGAAGAACGGACACTGAAAGTCTCTGTAACGGGTCTTTACTGTAACCAGCAGGCAGTACATGGTATACAGATAACGGGTAGTAGACCGGGCGGACTCAGCAGTGATAGGTGTCCCTCAGAGATCCGTAGTGTTCCTCCATTCTAGCTAAGTATTTGCCATTGTCGCCCAGGAATACCAGGTCGGGTACGGGGAGGCTGCTTCAATCCCTATCCAAAGATGTACGTTATGGATGTTTTGGGGAGCCTTGGGTCCCTCAGTGGGTACACCGCTGGTTAGACGACTGGAATTTGTCGGGTGGTGGGATGCTCCTGTAAAGCTGCTCCTCCACGCTTCTGGTTCGCATAGCAGAGGTGAACTGCTGCCAGCTTCGGTACCAGTGAACCGGCTGTACATTGGGCACGGGGGTCTTTTGGAACCCGTGGTTGGTGATGCCCGATCCCGGTTGTTGAGGCCTCAGGTGCTAACACCCGACCGGTGACGGCCCGGGGGCTGCACGGGGTGCAGAGCCCCGCTCCTACTCCAAGTTCAAGTCTGTGTCTCTCTCTTGTCTAGACCCAACTCTTCTTTTCTCTAGACTAACTGTACTTCTCCTACACTACCCTTGCACTCCGCCCACCAGGACCTTGGATTGGCCCTCTATGTTAAGTGATGCATGCAGGGTTTGGATCTCTAAGTTAACCATATGACTGCTGGGTCGGTGAATATTGCGGCTGCATTTATGGCTGCAATACCCTCCTGTGACGCACTCGTTGCGGGGCGCCACAATTGCACTGTCCCATCTGTCACTTCCAGCATCCAGATGTCCTGCTATCATGCACCTCCACCATATTTGCACACCAAAGTGATGGGTATGCAAATATGGCACCCACTGCCGGTACTGGCACATTGCACAATACTGTCACTGGTGTTGCAGCCTCCCACAACCACCACCACCCAAAATTGCTGCCACCTGAAACCGCCACCTTCTGAATCTGCAGCCGCCGTACTCCCACAGCAGCCACCGACACATCACCACTGTAGTAATTGCACATGCATATACCCAGCACGCATGTGAGCTTACTCAAGTGCGGTCGCCGTCTTTGGACACCTGGGTATACAAAGATGGCAGCAGCGTGACCGGTGTGCGCTCACTCACGCCACTGCCATCTTTGGTCACCACAGGGGGACGAAGAGCAAAAGGAGGGAGCGTCAAAGCACGGGGGAGGGGTGTGATTGCACAAGGGGTGCTGAGAGAATGCACATGGGGGGCAAAGAGAGTGCACAGGAGACCAGATAGAGCAAACAGGGGGCAGAGAGAGTGTACAGGGGGTATAGAGAGTGCACAGGGGGCAGAGAGAATGCACATGGGGCAAAGATATTGCACAGGGAGGGGTGAGTGTACAGGAGGTGAGTGCACAGGGGAGACAGCTTAAAGGAGTGAACACATGAGGGAAGAAGACAGCACACAGGGGGTAGAGCTCAGGAGAGAGAAAGACAGGTCAAAGGAGAGAGCACAGATGGGAGAAGATAGCACAGGGAGAGAGACCACATACAGGGGGGAGAGAACACAAAGGGAAGACAGCTCCTAGGAGAGAGCACATGAGAGTAGGAGACAAAAGATGTGGGAGACTGCACACAGGGTGTAGACAGGTCAAAGGAGAGATCACAGAGGGGAGAAACAGCACACGGGGGGAGAGCACATGGGGGGAGAGACAGCTGCCACCCCCAGCACCATAGAGCCCGCAACCATCGTGACATCACCGCCCACCCAATGTGATAGCATTGGGCCCCCGTCTAATATTATATAACACTAGATGTCTGTACACATAGCATACCACACATAGTGAGCAGATTAGTATATGACAGGGATAGGCAATTACATTTTCCAAGGGGCCACATGGCGGGCCATGACTATTGTGGAGGACTGAACAAATAGGCTGAAATAATTTCTGCTTCTTATTAACACATTAATTATAATTATTATTTTATATTAATTGTATCACTTATTGTTGAACAGAATTAACTACGGTATTTTGACACCTGTCTAGTGGTAAACAGTACATTTTAAGATCTAATCATATCTGAGAACAAACAGTTAAATATAATCTCCTGCTATGAAAATGTTTCTTTTTGGGATAAATGTATAAATTATTGTTTATATTGATCTGTTGATCTAAAAATGGGCCATATACTGGCACTATATAGATGGAAGGTGAATCTTCAGAATTAGTCCTAAAGTAAGTCCAAGGTGTCTCAGTCTCACAACAATAATAACATTTCTAAATGCCACCAGGTAATAATGCAATTCATATATACTTGTACTTTTCAAACTGTGTGTTGTATTTTAATGGTGAGATAAACTCACTTATTATTGAGGTACAGCTGTAAAGGAGAAGAAAGAGGGCTCAGAGGCCTACAGTGCTGTGCAAATTAACTGGGACAAAGCAAGTCTTTACTTGTTTTTCTTGCATTCATTTTACTATTTCTGATAAGTGTTTTATCAGTTCTTGGTGTCGTTTTCCTTTTTCTTCCACATTTTCCTTTTTCGTTTTGGAGAAAAAGATCCAGTTTCATTGTGTGTGCAAATTATTCTTGAACCTGTAGATTTTCCACTACCAACGGTGGAAGTGATTTCTCTTACAGTCTGACTTGTATATTCATTAAGAGTAATAATTCTAGACCTCTTCCGTGGAGTAACATCCATTTTTACAGGCACAAATCGCACAGAGAAAAAGTACACTAAACCACTCCTCACAGAAACAAGCTCTCAACTGAAGCTGAGGGGGCAGCTAGCTGTTATTTTCTGACGAAAACCAGTCAAACCACATTTTGTTACTCAAGGTTGTACACTCACACCTGTTCAAAGCAGTTAAAACTGCTTTGAATCACTGACTGGTAACACCAACTTACGATTGTACTTACAAAAATGCTTTGTCCCAATTAATTTGCACAGCACTGTATAGTCCCTTTGTGGTAGAGGATAACTAACTCCCCAATAAGACACTGACATGACAAAGGAGCTACTTAGAAATAACAGGAAATTTATTTCCAAGGTATTCTAACATGGAGGTGTAATATGTGTAGTCTTGCGATATAGCAACAACATCTAGAACACTCATTCACAGACAGACTTGTTTCTTCCCTTGTGAACTGTGTTGAAATGACTTGTGACACTACCGCCAGTATATACTCTTTGTGTTAATCACTACACACACTGTTCCGCTAAATTCATGTTCTTTTTCCCAGCAGACACAGAACACAACACAGGCCTTCTTCCCAGTCTGCCCAGTCCAAAAAAGTCTCCATCACTCTTCTGGGTCACTGTGGTCCAACTCATGTGCAGATCTTGTAACTCCTTCAAAGTCCTGTCAAGTAGATACAATTTTGCATCACTTAAATGATAATTTGTTATGGGCTTGAGAAGTGGCATAACTAAAGTCCAGTGGGTCCTGGTGAAAACTTTGGACTGGAGCCCAGTGTTGCATGTTGGTCACATGTATGAGCCCTTGTAGCGTTCTAAATCCTATAAAGACATAAGTGTTGCCCCCCATCCCCTTTATTATATAGTAATGTCCTATATTTTGAACTAATGTCCCCTATTCTCGTCCCCTTCCTGGTAAATATGTCTCCCATCCAGGAATATATGTTCCCCATCCTGGTCCCCTTCCTGGTAAATATGTCCCCCATCCTGGCATATATGGCCACCATCTCGGTTCCCTATCCTGGTATGTATGTCCCCATCCTAAGCCCTATCATGGTAATATTTTCCCCACCCTGGACCCCTTCATGATAAATATTTTAGGTAATTGAGGTAATATAAAAATGTCATAGACCTCTTCAATGTTGAGGGACAGCCAAGAAATATAGTCTCCCACATATTCTGATGCTATAAGGTAGTGTTCCCCAACTCCAGTCCTCAAGCGCCACCAGTAGGCCATGCTTTCAGGCTTTCCTTAGTATTGCACAGGTTATAATTCTATTGCTTGTTCAATGCTAAAGAAATTCTGAAAACATGATTTGTTGGTGACTAATGAAGAATGGAGTTGAAGAACACTGCTTTAAGGGATGGATTCAAGATGCATTTTTGGAAATAAATAAATAATAGAAGATTGGAATTTTTTTTTAACAGAGTTTCCCCTTAACACATTTGATGGATCTTTGTACTAACAGTTACTGTTTGCGGCTATGTCAGATGTGTAGTTTGTCAACCTCACATAATGACTGTACATTGACTTTCCTCATCACTAGTAGAACTGCACATAGCAGACAGTGTAAATGTTCACATTATGGCAGATGTACTCTGTAGACGCTGGAGGCTATGTTCCCAGAGTGCATCTGCTTATTAGACATCTTGTACCACATAGACCTGTGTAAAGTATTATTTTATATTAGCAGTTAATTCAGCTCCAGAAGAGATTGTGGCAAAAGGAGTACACTATGTGTGTAGTGTATTATATCCTTCAATACTAATATGAAGTTCTTGGTTCCAATGCAAAATCTGTAACAGATATTATCCTTCTATGGGTCATTAATAATACTAGTGACTAGTGGCAGATGAACCTTTATGCTGGTGACTAGTGATTTCTACCTGTGCACCTACAATTCCTCAACATCTGTAAATTCTTACTTTATTTTAGATTTCTTCAGCAATCATACAGTGCTGTGCAAATTATTCGGGACAAAGCCAGTCTTTACTTGTTTTTCTTGCATTAGTTTTACTATTTCTGATAAGTGTTTTATCAGTTCTTGGTGTCGTTTACCTTTTCCTTCCACATTTCACTTTTCGTTTTGGAGAAAACGATCCAGTTTCATTGTGTGTGCGAATTATTCTTGAAACGGTAGATTTTCCAATACCAACGGTGGAAGCGATTTCTCTTACAGTCAGACTTGTATGTTCATTAAGAGTAATAATTCTAGACCTCTTCCGTGGAGTGACATCCATTTTTACAGGCACGAATAACACTGAGAGAAAAAGTACACTAAACCACTCCTCACAGAAACAAGCTCTCAACTGAAGCTGAGGGGGCAGCTAGCTGTTATTTTCTGACTAAAACCAGTCAAACCACATTTTGTTACTCAAGGTTGTACACTCACACCTGTTCAAAGCAGTTAAAACTGGTTTGAATCACTGACTGGTAACCCCAACTTATGATTTTACTTAAAAAATGCTGTGTCCCAATTAATTTGCACATCACTGTAAATGCCTGATATAAAAATACCTTTATTCCTAAAGCAATACTGAAAGCGGATGGGTGGGTTTCTTTAAATAATGAATTTGTTATCATTATGATTACGAAATTAAAGTGACTTTCTGCCTGCCTCGCATTAAAAATGTCATCATAAATGCATACCGCGTAGATAAAATATCTGATGCTCTGCTTTTTTAATATTCTTGGAGCAGTCTCTCCATTTCTAGGAACAAAGGAAAAAATTCACAACAAATCATTGCACAAATATTACTTCCGCTATAATGTGCACCTTTATGACTCCAGAAAACTGATTCAGACAAAATGATAAATTCCTCCCAGATGTCTCTTAATATTTCAGCCAACTTTTCAGACTGCTTTACACTGTGCATTCACAGAGTGCTGTGTTAGTCTACCAGATGCTTCCTGCTCTTGGATAGACCAAGGCCGGAGACACGCTATGCAACTTGCATGTGTATACTCGCACAAGTCTCGCATGACTCACCTGGAACGGCACCTGCCTCTCTGAACAGGAGCACGTCAGCTGGTTGTTCTTCAATGCAGCTCCACGCTCCCGTTTAGAGAGCCGACAATTGTTTTGAGTGAGTCATGTGTGGTGCCCCCGTTGACCGGTTGCCATGAGATGGCACAGCAGCTGGGACTGGTAAGTTAGTCACCCCACACACACACCCAACACATACCCCAAACCCAAGTCTAAGTTACTTCATGTCTAGCAACGGGATAGCGGGAGGAACCAGGTGAAGGGTGGAATGTTAGGACTCAGCCCGGGAAGGGGTGGAGACAAAATCACAAAAAGGGAACGCAAAACACCAAAAAGAAGCCAAGTGAGTTTTTGGGAGAAGGAGAGAGAACAACAGAGACAGCCGTCAGCCAAGTAGTCAGAGAGAGACCAGACTGAAAGAACCTGGATCTGGTGGCCTGTGCTACCATATGGCTAGCCCTGGTCGCAGGCTGAGAATCGAGGGAAGACAGAGGGGGTCCAAGATGAACCCGGGTCAGCGAGAACAACAAGGGGCCGGGCCGGAACCAGAGTGCGGGTTCTGCTGAAGTGGCACGGAAGTCGTATGTCCCAACCACGAACCCCGGCGGGGTGCAGGGTCTTTGGCCCTTTTCACATCTAAATAGCCTGTGCGCTTGGCTGCTCTGCACTAGCGCAAATGCAAGCACAGATACAGTTACAGGCAGCTGCAGCCAGGCGCATAGATGCACTGCCCTTGCACTCTGCGCCTCCATTACCTTCTATGGCCAAGCGCAGCCAAGCGCAGGAGCCGACATCCCCGAAGCGCAAGTGTGACTGTGCTGATGTCACCATGCATGTGCTTCTCCATACGCACCCGGAAACGTCACATTTCACGTTTCTGGGTGCACCTGGAGAAGTGCATGCGTGGTGACATCAGCACAGTCACACTCGCACTTCGGGGATGTCGGCTCCTGTGCTCGGCTGTGCTCAGCCATAGAAGGTAATGGGAGCACTGAGCGCAGACGAGTGCAGGAGCAGTGCATCTATGCGCTGATGTGCTTGCCTGCGTTTGCCTGAAAATGCACATGCGCTTGCATTTGCGCTAGCGCAGGGCAGGCAAACGCAGGTAAATGCACCAACGCATAGATGTGAACTAGGCCTTTATGTCCTGAGACCCAACCTCCGGCACAGCGAAAGGAAGGCCATCGAACTAGGGCTAGGAGACCTGGACGAGTGCCCACAGAGAGCCCATGACCGCTGCACTGTAGCTAGTGTGTGGAACAGAGAGGAAAGAGGCCCGAAAGGAACATGAAAGAGGGTGTCGCAGACAAGCCATCCCAGTTGCTGAAATAATACCGGAGCCGCTATAGCACTGACTGATTGTGTTGTAAAACCTGACGAGCAAGAAGTAAACCCAGTAAAGCTCAGAACTGTCTAAGACTTTAATTGTGTGAATGAGAGGTGGAAACTGATTCCGTGAGCAGGCAGCAGGAGACTGCCCAAAGGTACCGAGACTTTGCATTACATTTACACATGCTATGCGGTAGCCCTTGGAACCAGCCCTACCCTTGGAGGGCGCAACATCTCTTCTTCAACCCACATCATTCCCAGAGGTCCTGACTGCAGCAGTGGTTACCTGTAGCCACAAACCGCAGGTGGCATCATGATTTATTTCTGTTTTTCCCCTTTTTATTAACTCACCCGGGACCACAGAGTCGGGTCACCATACCGTGACATCCCACAGCCCCAGACGACAGCAAGAGGGCCCGGTTCTGAGTATCCCATGGCCCCAGTGGGTGACTCAACTGCGAGACTTGTGCGAGTATTCGCATGCATCTTGCATAGTGTGTCTCCGGCTTTAGAATATAGTGAGTTCTCAGACCACAAAAGCATAGTGTGCATAGAGCAGGCTAAGTAGCTGGCACAAATGTTAAAAAGGAGGAAACCATGCAGGCAGTTTTCTGGTGTAAAAAAGTTTCAAGTTATGGCACAGGCAATATTTGCACAATGATATGTTGTGCCATTTTTCCTTTCACGATGCTCGCAATACAAAATCAGGCTAGGGTCAAGCGACAGTAATAAATAAAATAGTGTTATTTTCACCCAGAGAAGTAGACAATTTTTTTCTCATTTGTCATCCATGTTCAATCCATTTCCTTACAGTAGCAGCTTTTAATAATTTATAGGACTATTTACAGTTTCCTATATTAAAGAATTGCAATCTAATATATAAAGCTGTGTGTGTGTGTGTATGTCCAGGATTGGCATCTACACTGTCGCAACTACAGCCACAAAATTTTGCACAGTCACACGTCTGGATGTCGAGAGCATCATAGGCTATGTCTTTTTGGAATTTTTTGGAGTTTGTCATTTTTCACCAAAAACGCATGCGTTAACGCATAGTGCCTATATGTGCCATGCGTTAACGCATGCATGTCCCAAAGGGCCCCATGTTACAAAAACGCATGCGTTTTTGTAACGGACCCCAAAAATGCTACTAGCAGCATTTTGGGGCTGCTGCATAAACACACATTTGTTTTTTGAAAAACGCACATGCACATGCGTTAATGGACATCCGTTTTTGGACTTACAAAAAAAATGTCCAAAATGTTCCCAAAAACAGATTTAGCCCAAAAACGGATGGTATGTGGGACCCTGGCCATACCTGTGTGTGAATTAATAACTTTGTGAAAACACTGCTCACTGGTACATCTGTTAAACTTGTGATTTTTTTCCTGATGAAGAGTTAATCGCGAAGTGCGTAAATAAAAATCACATTAAATATATCTCCATGAGTTGAGATTATTCATCCAGGCGGGAGCACGGTATGGAAACCCTATTCTTTCCTCACTAATTAATGTATATGTGTGTCTTACCTCCCAACATTTGCAGAAGAGAAAGAAGGAAAAATTATGCGGCATGCACAATGCAATGCGGCACATTTTGACCATGCCCGCTACCCACACCCCAAGCCACACCTATATGACATTGATGGACATTCAGCAGATGCTAAGGACTCTTCCAAGAAGAAAACGTGGGAGGAAACTTCCTTAAAATCATTTATATTTTGTAATATTAAATCACTAAGACACGTTCCTGGCTTTTTGCTCTTAGTCTCTGACTCACTGACTAAGGCTGAAGGCACACTGTTGTGCATCAAACACGGAGCGTGTTTGATGCATAACAGTAATGCGAGTGATATGCGTGTTTTTGGGTGTGTGTGGTGCGAGTGTGGTGAGTGTGCCTGCCTGTATTCATGTGAGTGTGATGCGAGTGTGAGGTGTGAGTGCGTGTGTGCTGCGTGTGAGTGTGATGCTGTCCATGGTCCTGAAGGACCGTGGACAGCATTTGTCGGGGAATTTAAGCTTTGAGGCTGACAAAGCAATGGAGTTTGAATTTACCCCTCTATGCCGGTATAGCAACCAAACATCTTGTACCGCAATCCAGTCCAGCTCAACAGTCCAATTAATGAGAATCACTTTCTCTCTTTTGTGAATCAGGTCTATTCTCCTTGCAAGGAGGGGGAACAAGGGTTCTGACCACTATGGCCAGATTAAAGCCTCATTCTCCCATTCTTCCATAGATAAATCTCTTCGTGGAGGAGCAGGATAGGGGATTTGAAAGTAGTGTCAGCAAAGAGCTTTATGCTCACAGATGCTTGTGTAGACCCTGCCACATACCATTTGGTCCCGACCCATTACCTATTAAGCATGGGGCCATGTCGCTAAAGCCCCATCCTCTGGATGCTTTTGCCTGGGTCATTTCATTAGAAGGTCTCTAGCCTCAGCAGTGTCTTACTTTCTGTGCCTCGTCTACACTTCAGCATCACGCTATCTCAACTTGGTATTGGCCAGGGTCACACATGCCCATGTGCTTTTTTAAGCCCCTAGAATAAGCATCCGTTTCATTTAGGGTGCCAATAGTGTCCCCTGAGGGCCTGGATGCTTTTTGGAAATTTTTGGACTTAGTCATTTTTTTTAAAAACGCATATGCTTTAACACAAGCCTTAATGCATGGTGCTTATATGTACTATGCGTTAACGCATACGTTTCCCATAATGCCCCATGTTATAAAAACGCATGCTTTTTTTACAGCACCCAAAAAAGCTGCATGCAGCATTTTTTGGGATGCTGAACAGAAACGCATGTGCTGTTGAAAAACACAGTGACACTTAAGTGCACCATGCGTTAACGCATATGCATTTTTGCATATGCCTTAAAATGATCCCAAAAGCGGATTTAAGGCAAAAACGTATTGTATGTGTGACCCTGGCCATTCTGTCCTCTTTTTTCTGCCACAGATATCTCACTGCATGCAACCTTGATGACCTCTCAGACCACAGGTCTGCTTTAGTCACATGCTGGGCCCTATCTAAAGCACCACAGGAAACCGTCACTCTCCATAGATCCTAACCCTTCCCATTGGGGGCTAGTCTCAGCATTTAACTAGTGCTTGCCCTACTGTCTGGCAAATCACATAACAACATTTCTATATATTACATATGACATCACATTTCACATTATACATTATTTACAAAGACACAAAACAAAATTCACATAACATTAAATGACAACAACACGTCTGGTGTCTTCAGAGAGGAATGTAACAGAAACCATTTCACCTCCTTACAGTATATAACATAAAATCCCATTAAAATACTTTTAATTTTGTGCTTGTAATGTGAAAACATGTGGAAAGATTACAGGATATGAAAATTTTTTCAAGGTACTGTATATAAAGCCCATAAATATATAGTATATATAGATAGTTTTTCTTGACCCATATCAACTTTGTTTTTCTCTTCTTACAAGAAATTATGCTTGACCTCTGGTGGTCTAGTCGGGAACATTTCTCCTAGTGGGAAGTGCCAAGCCTCCGTAGGGAGACATATGGGCCATGCAATGTTTCTCTCGGAATTTAAATATGCAAATAGCCTATTCTTCTCTCAGATGAGACTATTTGCATACTTGACCTCATGAATAGGTTTACATTTATGAATTAGTGCAAGTGTCTGCCAGACTCTTCGCCTTGTATGAGCGTCTGGCATGACCTCCTAGTTTATTATTTTATGGCTGTGAAAGCTGCAATGCTTTGAAACTTGTAATATTTTCTAGATAATAACTGAAATTCTTCTGAAGGACGCATAGGTTGTGGAACTGTCTCTTAAAGTGGATCTTTTGTGCACTGAACCTTAAAGAGCATTTTCCGGTAATCAAAACATCCTTGAGGTGTCCTCTACTGTCAGCTTCTTAATAATTCTGTTCAGCCACCTCTTACTTGCATGTCTATTTCAGAAGCATGATGACCAATACGACCATTTTAAAGCTCTCTGTCACCCAGCTTTTTTAGCATCCTCAGGAGTCTTAGTGACATTTGGGAGACGATCTGCTCATTATTTGCTGACTTCCCATTGTACTTGTTTGTTACTTCCCCAATTATCTACAAAACGCTTAACATTATTTCTTCATTTAGATAATTAACTTGTATTGCTACAGATTGTCAATATGTATATATATTTATAGCGCTTATTAATATTGCCCTTTAGAGTGTGAAATTCTGTGAGCACCGTGGATTACACTGCATTGGTTTTGTTTCATATACTGCATGACACTAACCTTTGGAAGAACATAACAATTACTACTGTAATAATGGGCATTGGTGTATAATTCCATGTGCACGGTCAAATTCTCAGCTGATAAAAAGGAGCTTTAAGATGCAAAACACTGCGTGGAAACTTAAAAGACAACAAAAACTAAAGGATACATTGCAGGGAAGACCTACATATTCTACTATGCAAATGTGTTATGAACAATATGCTAACTGAATTTTGGTAAGTGTTTTTTTTCAAGGACTTAAAGGGAATCTATCAGCAGGCTTTCACTATCTCATCTTACAGCAACATAATGTAGACAAGGAGATTCTGAATCAAATGAGGTAATACATAGATCAGAGGTCCCCAACTCTAGGCCTCGAGGGCCGCCAACAGTGCAGGATTTCAGGATTTCCTTATGGTGGGTTTACATGCTATAGGATATCCTGAACGATATCCTTGAAACGTCACAGAGTTGTGATCGTTGAAAAGATATAGTTCGGGTGTCGCTGCGTGTAAACGAACGATATAGGATGAAAAGATCATTGGATCGTTCATCCTAGACTTGAGATCCTGACCTCAAGTCTATCATTCGTCGTCCAATTAATGCTGCTTCAGGAAGCATCGTTCAGTGTGACACCTTTATGAACAATATCGTTCAAAAAGCTCTAATTCCTGCCGCTATATTACATCGCTCACTCCTTCATCTCCTATTTAACAGTTGTACTGCTGCATAGGATATCATTAACGATATCCTTGTGTGAGACACCTCACATAGCAAAAATGTGCTGACAGATTCACTGTAAGGCTGAGTTCAGACAGAGTATAAGTGTTCCGCTTTTTGTTGATCCATTTTTGGTGCAGTTTCTGTACCAAAAACAGATCCTCTTTTTGGAAAAAAAGCATCACAAACACTTTATCTGTTTGTACTGCTGTTTTGCTCCACTTTTGGGGGACACAGAAACAGACATACAGACACACAGAGACAAACACACACTTTCTTACCCTGCCCGGCGATCCCACCTGATCCCCGGTGAACTCTTCCTTCTGGGCACCGGCAGGAAATCTGTGAGTAGTACGAGTACTTACAGGACTTGTGCCTTATATGTGAATAAATCGCATGGTTCACAGGTATTGGAAATAATGTACTGGACTACCCACAGGTCCTGCAATGCCCGGGAGGAAGACATCACCAGGAATCACCATGGGATTGCCAGGCAGGGTAACATAGTAACATAGTATTTAAGCTTAATGGAAGACTTTAAGTCCATCTAGTTCAACCCATAGCCTAACATGTTGTTCCAGAGGAAGGCAAAAAAAACCCATGTGGCAACACTAAGCTCCACATTGGGAAAAAAATTCCTTCCTGACTCCAGATACGGCAATCGGACTAGATCCCTGGAACAACGCCCTATCAAAGGATCTAGTATGTATAACTGGTAATTTAAGTACTTGGATGTTAGTGGTGCAGAAAGCGCACCAGAAAAATGGAGCAGTAATTGACATGCTCATTATTTTCTGCACCACTAACAGACCAGTCAAAATCACTGACGTCTGTACAGCAAATTGAAAATCCCATTCACTTTGCTGTCAGACATTTTGACTGATCCGTTTTTGGTTCAGTTTTTAAAAAAACGCAACACTAAAACGTATCAGAAATGTCCAGTGTGAACTTAGCCGTGGAATAAAAATGTATTGAAGACTTTTAAGTAAAATCATGTAAGTGAGCAGAAGGACAGCTATAGGTCTGACACATATTTTAAACCTTCATTTGTTACCCAATGCGTCTCTTGAGGACAAAATAGGTCTAAGCATTATATAAATTTTGTTATGCTTCATTTAACTGAGCTGTTGTTACAGAAACATTCAACATTTTTCTTTTTTTTTCTCCTCTGTAATTATCTAGTTCCTGTAAACATTCAGAAAATTCTGTAATCACTCTACACAGGAAAAATAGAGGAAAGGAGGATCAGTTATTTTCATATCAGTCTGTTTTTTCACCATGGGTGCTGCTGTTTTTTGTTTTGTAGTCCATAGGCTTGTAGTCTGATATAATAATAAAATGATCTTTCAAACACCAATCTTGGGTGTAGCATTGCATCTCGCTGTGGCTGATAATATTTGTTGATCAGCTACAGGGTTGATATCATGGATATCATGAATACAGCTAGGGTGTAACGATAAGGGTCGCAGGAGTCGTGACTGCAATGGGGCCTGAAGGTACAGGGGCCCACTCCTGCCAACTCCAGTGCCTGCGTCACATGGAGGTGCATCCCCAAGAATACACATCTATGTCACTGCGTGGCACACCACACAGTTACTATGGGGCCCATGTGTCAAGGGCCCTTCTGCACCTTGTGGTGGGCCCATCTATATACTGCCCCAGCCCATTGCTTCCTTTTAACATGGCCTGGCTTTCCATATGCATTCCACAGTGGAACGCATATAGCTGGCTGGTGCCACCTCCTCCACACTAGGAGTAGGCGACACTTCTTGCTTTATGCTTTTCACAGTCGAATGCACACCGGCAACGCCTCCTCCTGTGTTTTCAGTTTTTGCAGGGAGACTGGAGCTGTGGGGGAATTAGGAGAGGTATTTATTTTTTTTAGTAAGTGGGAACACAAAATAGGCAGAGGTTTATGGAGGAAGGGAGGGTGCATTATACTATATGGAGAGTTATGAGGCTGCATATATAAGGCTGCATTATACTATGATGGAGTACTATGAGGAGGTTGCATTATTCTATAATGGAGGACTATGAGGCTGCATTATATTATATGGAGAGTTATGAGTCTGCATTATACTATAATGGAGGGCTATTAGCCTGCATTATACTGTATGGAGGACTATGAGCCTGCATTATATTATTGTCACGCCCAACGGACGGATCTATCGGGGGGACCCACTGGACCGCAAATATGGCGGCTGCTGATACCAGATAGGGAGAGCCAGACCAGGAAATCAGATTCAAAAAGCTTTATTGCAAGTTACAGCAAAATATATGAAAGGCGCCCCTAAGGAAGGCCATGGAACCACAAGTCCAGAATGGCACTGATCTCATATTCGTCGTTGGCCGAGACCGGAGGAGGATGTACTCCTGGATCTCGGGAGAAGCGGTTGAGAACCACGGGCTTGAGGAGGGAACGGTGAAAAGAATTATGTATACGTAGAGAAGGAGGCAGTCGTAGTTGGTAGCTCACGTCATTGAGCCTTCGGATAACCTGGAACGGGCCGATGTAACGAGGACCGAGCTTGTAGGAGGGCACCTTGAGGTGGACGTATTTGGACGATAGCTATACCTTGTCTCCTGGCTGGAATGGCTGGGCATCGAGTCTCCTCTTGTCGGCGTGGTCCTTCATACGTCGGGATGCTTTCTCCAGAGCTGCTTGGGTCTCGTTCCAGATGGTGGCGAAGTCGCGAGCCACGGCCTCTGCCGCCGGATTAGGAGTCGCGATATCCAAGGGTGTTGGAATCCTTGGGTGCTGCCCATATACAATAAAAAACTGAGTGTTACGTGAGGATTCACTGACATGATTGTTGTAGGAGAACTCCACCCAGGGCAGTAGGGATGCCCAATCGTCGTGGTGTGCATTGACGAAGTGCCGCAGATAGCCAGCCAACACCTGATTCACTCGTTCCACCTGTCCGTTGGACTGCGGATAGTAGGCCGAAGAAAAGTCCAAGGCAACATCGAGTTTCCTGCAGAGGGAATGCCAGAAGCGGGACACGAACTGTACAACAATGTTGGAGTGTAAGCCATGCAACCGGAGGACGTGTTGAACGAACAGCTCGGCCAGACTGGGTGCCGAGGGAAGGCCAGGCAGAGAAACGAAGTGACCCATTTTGGAAAACCTGTCCACTATGACCCAGATGACGGTGTTACCAGTGGAAGCAGGAAGATCCGTGATGAAGTCCATCGCGATGTGTTGCCAGGGTTCCGATAGTATCGGCAGAGGCAGGAGCTGGCCGGCAGGAAGCCGCTTGGGGGTCTTGTTGCGGGCACAGGAAGAACAGGCAGAGACGTAGTCCGTAACCTCTTGATGCATTTCGGGCCACCAGTAGTGCCGGCCGATCAGCTGTAAGGTCTTTGTTAGTCCTGCGTGCCCAGCTAGTTAAGAGGAATGTCCCCAGTGAAGAATGCGTTCTCGGTTCGGTTCGGGCACCGCCGTCTTACCTGGGGGTACCTCCGACAATCACCTTGGATGGATCGATGATGGAACGGGGTTCCTCCTCTTGATCGTCAGTGAGAAAGGACCGGGAGAGAGCATCGGCCTTGATATTCTTATCTGCAGGACGAAAGTGAAGACGGTAGTCAAACCGAGCAAAGAATAAAGACCAACGGGCTTGACGAGGGTTGAGTCTCTGGGCGGACAGGAGATAAGCCAAATTCTTGTGGTCGGTGTAGATGACCGCAGGGTGCACTGCTCCCTCCAGGAGGTAACGCCACTCCTCCAAGGCCATCTTGATGGCAAGCAACTCACGGTCACCGATGGAGTAGTTCCGCTCGCAGGGGGAAAAGGCCTTCGAGAAGAAGCCACATGTTACCATGCGCCCAGAGGAGGATTTCTGCGGAGGACGGCCCCGGCTCCCGTGGAGGATGCGTCCACCTCCAGAAAGAACTGCTTCTCTGCAATCGGCCTGTGCAGGGCCGGTGCGGAGGAGAAGGCCTGCTTGAGTGCCAGGAAGGAGTACTCAGCCTCTGGGGACCACTCATTCGCAGAGGTCCCTTTGGGTGTAAGTGCCGTGAGAGGCTTGACCAGATCTGAGAAGTGCGGGATGAACTGCCGGTAGTAGTTGGCGAATCCCACGAACCGCTGGACTGCCTTGATCCCGACTGGCCGAGGCCAAGTCATGATGGCCGATACCTTCTCTGGATCCATCTTCATCCCGGATTCAGAGATGAGATATCCGAGGAAAGGCAGAGAAGACCACTTGAAGAGGAATTTTTCGTACTTGGCGTACAAACGGTTATCCCGTAAGCGAAGGAGGACTCGTCGGACGTCTCTTCTGTGTGTGGGTAGGTCTGGGGAGAAAACCAAGATGTCATCCAGGTACACCACTACACATACGTACAGAAGGTCCCGGAAGACGTCGTTCACGACCTCCTGGAAGACGGCTGGTGCGTTACTCAGGCTGAAGGGCATCACCCGGTACTCGTAGTGACCATCTCAGGTGTTGAAGGCGGTATTCCACTCATCACCGGCCCGTATGCGGATGAGGTTATATGCCCCTTGCAGATCCAGCTTGGTGAAAATCCGGGCACCACGTAGCCGATCGAAGAGTTCAGGAATGAGAGGCAATGATACTTGTTCTTTACCGTAATAGCGTTTAGACCACGGTAATCTATGCAGGGACGCAAGAATCCATCCTTCTTTTTTACGAAGAAGAACCCGGCTCCAACGGGGAATGTGGACTTCTGGATGAATCCCCGGGCCAAGCTGTCCATGACGTATTCCGACATCGCCTGGGTCTCAGCAGGGGACAGCAGGTAGATGCATCCTGCAAGAAAAGAAGCACCCGGAACCAAATTGATGGGACAATCGTAAGGCCTGTGTGGGGGTAAGATCCCACACAGGTTTGTCGAAGACGTCAGCGTAGGCCCAGTAAGCCTCCGGGAGTTCGGGCAAGGACGTAGGTGAGGGAGGCAAACGGACAGGCCAGACGGACAGCAGACAACGGCTATGGCAGGCCAGACCCCAACGCTGAACCTCCCCACTTCGCCAGTCAATGACTGGCTCATGCGTACGCAGCCAAGGCAGACCGAGCATGAATGGAGGGGAGAGAGTGGGAAGCACATAAAAGGCTATCCTCTCCGTATCATGGGCTCCGATATGCAACTCCACCTCACCGGTAACGCCCTCAACGGAGTCCTGCAGGGGTCTCCCATCAACGGAGGTGATGGTACGGGGATGCTGCAAAGGATGTACAGGGATGCCGAGACGGAGAGCCATGTCTCACTGTATGAAGTAACCTGCAGATCCTGAGTCCAAATATGCCAACTCCGACAACCGCCTGTCACCGACCCTCACCTGTATAGACACAGTCAACGGTTGAGAGGTATCACTCTCACCTAGGATGGCCTCTCTTACCTGTCCTAGGTGGAGGAGTTTTCTGGTCTTCTGGGACATTGCCGAAGGAAGTGGTTGGATCCAGCGCAATAGAGACACAGCCTCCGGGCGACTCTCTCCTCACGCTCCTGGGGACTCAGCCGAAGGCGATCCACCTCCATGGGCTTATGAGCTGCGGCAGATGAAGCAGTACCTGGTATCAGCGGCCTCTGGAAAGAGGGTGCCAAGCAAGGTGGTCTTCTTTCCTGGGTCCTCTCCTTGGTATGTTCCTGTAGACGGCGGTCCATCCGGACGGCAAGGGAGATAAATTCGTCCAGGGTGCGAGGAAGGTCTCGTACTGCAAGCTCGTCCTTCAGGCGGCCGGACAACCCTCTCCGGAAGACCCCAATCAGGGGCTCGTCTGACCAGTGAAGCTCCGAGGCCAAAGTACGGAACCGTATGGCGTATTGGCCGACGGACTGAGTACCTTGTTGTAGGTTAAATAGCGCCTCAGTAGCAGAAGCCGTCCAACCCGGCTCATCAAAGATCTTCCGGAAGGTGTCCAAGAAGGCCCGCAGATTGGATACGATGGGGTCCTCTCTCTCCAGAAGCGGGTTGAACCAGGCCAAGGCTTCGCCCTCCAGGTGTGATGCCAGGAAGGCTACTTTCGCCACGTCCGTGGGGTATTGGTGAGGAAGCAGCCTGAAATGCAGCTGGCATTGATTGATGAAACCCCTGCACAGTTTCGGATCCCCAGAGTACCTGGTGCATTTGCAGAGACGAGGTGAAGAGAAGGCGCCTCACACGGCACCGGGATCCAACACAAGCAACCGGGACTGGAGGAGACCGCTGCAGAGTCGAGAGACGCTCGTCTACCAATGTCATATAATCCAGCATCTGGCACTGAATTCCTCCTTGTCGGTCCAGCTCCTAATGGAGATCTGCAATATGAATAGTAAAAGTTGGATCAGCCACCTGAAGGGAACCTAGACGGGCCTCAAGGGTCCGCATAAAAGCAACGACCTGTTCCTGGCTCTGGCGGAGGCTAGCAAGCTCCCTCTGGGCATTGAATCTGGAATCAGCAGGGTCCATGGCCAGGGCAAAATCTGTCACGCCCTATGGACGGATCTAACGGGGGGACCCACTGGACCGCAAATATGGCGGCTGCTGATACCAGATAGGGAGAGCCAGACCAGGAAATCAGATTCAAAAAGCTTTATTGCAAGTTACAGCAATAAATATGAAAGGCGCCCCTAAGGAAGGCCACGGAACCACAACACCGGGGTACCTCCCAGGAGCCCAAGAATGGATTGACCCTCTAACAGGCATTTGTCCTTGAACAGCTGTGAAGAGTCCGATGAGGCGGACACCCATGTTGAACCGACCCTAGGGGTAACACAAGGTACAGGTTTAATCGGGGAGAACTCAGCGAGTAGAAGCCGACCCGTGACTGCAGGTAACAGCACAGGAGCCAGGGTACGAAGTCCAGAAGAACTGCCAGACCCGATCCTAGGACAAAAGGAACACAGGTTAAGTACAGCGAACCAGACTGCAGAGCCCTAACTGAGAGAGACCTGGGGCTGCAACTTCAGTAAGATAGAAGTTGCCCTGGCAATGTCCTGGAGTGTCTGAGGCCTTTTTATCCCCAAAGCCTGTTGGTGATAGGCCGGGAGGAAGGGGCGGGAGGAAGGGTGAGCTGTCTCCATAAATGCCTGTAAGCACACGGGCCCGACCAGGGTGGCCACATAGGGAACTGCAGCCAGGCAGGAAGGTAGACAGTTTGTGCACCAAACGGAAGAAGTGAGTAGGCCAGAGTGAGCCGAGTGGTAAAGACAGCAGACAGAAAGTGACGCATCCCAGTGGGATTGGGCTCCCTGGAGATGCAGAATCCACAGAGTCACAGAACCATGGAGAGAAAGCTCGTCCATAGCCGGCATCCCAGGGGAGTGTGAGGACAGAGACTGGACCGGTATCACCGGGTACGAGGAACACGGCAGCACCGACCAACGACCGGCGGAGTAGTTTTCCCTAATTGTGCTGGAATCACACGGGTTAGAAGGAGCCTTTGAACACAGGGTTACTGCAGGCTAGGCAAACAACAGAGTGTCGACTCTGAGGGGGACTGAAGTTTCACACCGGCTTCCCAGACAAACTGACGGGGAGCTTTAATTCCAAGTTGGAGTTCCTACTACCAGGGTTGGAGACACAGCAGCAACCACGAGGACCCGGCTTACCGCCCGCACACACTTAGGGGGAAGCTGCATACAAGGGGCCGAGCTGCCGCCATACAACCCGCAGAGAGAACGGAGAGGGAGAGAACAGCCTGAAAGGAAGTATAGAAGGAGTGAGGGGTCTCAGAGCGACAGCCTGGCTGCAAAGGGTTAAGTGTTCACGAAGTTAACTGAACTGTGAACTGTGTTGAGAACTGTACCGTGACTTGTGTGATTTTGAAGAACTTGAAAGTAAACCCGGTGAACCCTGCTCCAGTTTCCGTGTCTGATTCCAGGTATACAGAACTGTCATTGTACTTCTTATCCTGCCAGGAGCAGCCCGACCCGAGGCGGGCTCATCCATCCAGCTGCAGCCAATCCATCCTTCCTTCTGGCAGAGCTGTGCTGCAGTGGTGGACCCATTACTGACCACAACCCGTGGGTGGTGTCATGACAAACTAATCCTTGTAAACATCCCTTTACTTGTGAGAACCCGGGACACGGTCCGGACCAGGACCTCTGTGACATCCCCAGCAGTACCCCGATTCGGTACCGAGTACGCCGTCCCAGTGGGCTCCACACTAATACCAAGCCAGAGACCCCAGATACACCTCTATACCACAGGAGTGCGAGAAACACAGCATCATATTAACCTGCAACAGCCTGGGAATCTGGTGGAATGCAGGATTTACTGGCTTGGAAAGTGGGACACCCACAAAGTACCCATTAACATACAAGACCCCAGATCTAGTGCATCTGATCACTTATATCTCATCCCTCAGGAAGTTGCTGCATAGTATCAAGAGGCCACACACAGAACCTCAAGCAAATAGTACCACTGTGCCTCCTGACTTCATACCATCAGCATACATTATAAAACACCCACAATGGAGAGGCTATAAATCGCCTGCATCTTTCACTGTTCAACTGCCCTAATAACTGCTGCATCTACACTTTCCCTACTTGTGGGATTTATGGCTTGACTACCCCTATGACCTAAGCTAAAATGGGGAGACTCTTGGTGTCACTATAAGAAAGAAATAGATGCTCTATCATGGTGAAAACTGGAGTAAAATCCCTAAGTCACACTTCTACCAGAGCAAATAATATCACAAACCCAAGAAGATATACACCGTATTGTAAGGAAACAAGCTGCCATGCCAAATACCCCTAAATCGTCCCGTTGACTCAAAGCCCCCCTGAAAAGAACTCAGAAGTGGAAGAGGACAGTGAAAGTGAAGTACACAACAATGACAATCCGGTATCCAGATCTTTCATAAAAAGGATTCTTGCTAAAGCCTTGGACCCAGTGGTTAAAGAGCTGGTAAACATCAAACAAGACATCACTCAAATAGGGCAGAGAGTCAAAGCCCTGGAGTCCGCACAATCCATTGAGATCCAACACGCAAATGGATGGATTTAAGCACATAAAGGCCATATTAACACAATATACAATATTTCAGAGTTTTTCCAGAAACTGTGGCCTCAGAGGCCCTTGGCCTAGCTCTGAATTAAATTTTTGTTAAACTATTGATGGACACTGACTTAAAAGAGATGGACTTGGTGACGGTCCATAGGTCCCTGAGACCCAAGCCTAAGCAAGGAGAACCACCTAAAGATGTTCTCTGTCGCTTCTTGGATTATCGCTCCAAGTATTTGATCCTAAGGAGGGCTAGAGAAACTACTGACATGAAGACTTGACGATCCTCATTTTCCAAGATTTGTCAGATGCAATACTCAATATCAGGCGTCTAATCAAATCACTTACAAATGAACTATGAAAACATCACCACACCTACAAATTGCTATATCCTTTTAGGAACCAGATAACAGCAAAGGTCAAGCGACTGCAAGCTAAGACCTCAGTAGAGATAAGAAAGATCTGTAAAGAACTATCTGATAGCGGTCCACTTTGCGTCATTACTTCAAGCTCTTCCTCAACCACCACCTTGGCATGCGACTGGCACCCCCAAATCTTAGAGGTTGAAATGCAAGCCTGCAAAAACAGCTCCTCAAGAAACTGAGATCGACCCCTTTTGATTGCATTACCTTCAGACTTTCATAGAAGGCTGCGATGTATGAGGAGAGGTGGACTTAACTAGCGCCCACTTCCAAGGCACTATGGGTTTGGGGAAGATCCTCAGAGATATCTATGCTCCCACTTCCCGAACCAAGGGAATTAAATGGCCTACTACTTTGAAATCCACCTCTCAAATTTTACTTCAAACTTCATTCAAGCAGATGGATAACAAAAGAAAGTGGTGGTGGAAGAACTCTAGACCAAAAGAACCCATAGATGTCTTTTCTTTATGCCACTTCTCCTCATTACATCATTACATGATTACATCATACATTTGATTGCTTTGATTCTAATGCATACCACCTCCCCTGCCTACCACCCCACCTTCTCCCGTATCCCCCCTTTACTTGTTTACTCCCTCACCTTCTCAAATTTTGGGATGTTTATTGTTACATATTTCTCTCTCATCTGCACCTCCCAACTGGGGGGGCACGCTGTGTATGTGGTCCCTTAGCTGGAGTGCTTAAGCTTGATAGAGCTTGTTAGATGCCAACTACTCCCCAATTGCTTTATAAAGTTACTAGATGGCGGCCCGATTTTAAAGAATCGGGTAGTCTAGAATCCATATATAGTTTATTTACTAATAGTTAGGGGAGTGCGGTGAAATGAATTGTGTGTATACAGGTGGCTCAGTGGGTAGCAGAGTATACGGTGGCTCAGTGGGTAGCAGAGTATACGGTGGCTCAGTGGTTAGCACTGCGCGGTGGCTCAGTGGTTAGCAGTGAGTGCGGTGGCTCAGTGGTTAGCAGTGAGTGCGGTGGCTCAGTGGTTAGCAGTGAGTGCAGTGGCTCAGTGGTTAGCAGTGAGTGCGGTGGCTCAGTGGTTAGCAGTGAGTGCGGTGGCTCAGTGGTTAGCAGTGAGTGCGGTGGCTCAGTGGTTAGCAGTGAGTGCGGTGGCTCAGTGGTTAGCAGTGAGTGCGGTGGCTCAGTGGTTAGCAGTGAGTGTGGTGGCTCAGTGGTTAGCAGTGAGTGCGATGGCTCAGTGGTTAGCAGTGAGTGCGGTGGCTCAGTGGTTAGCAGTGAGTGCGGTGGCTCAGTGGTTAGCAGTGAGTGGGGTGGCTCAGTGGTTAGCAGTGAGTGCGGTGGCTCAGTGGTTAGCAGTGAGTGCGGTGGCTCCGTGGTTAGCAGTGAGTGCGGTGAGATTGGTCAGCACAGTGGCGTGGGCAGAGTGATCAGCGCAGTGACGTGGGCAAAGTGGTCAGCGCAGCGCCGTGGGCAGAGTGGTCAGCACACACATACATACATACATACACACACACACACACACACACACACATACTCCGCTATAGTTAGCACCGACCCTGCGTCTTCCCCGGCGCCTGGATCCTGAGTCGACATGTCGCTGCCCGCGGACGACTGGATCCAATATGGCGTCCGAGAAGTTTGGCGAGACTTCTTGGACGCTATATTGGATCCAGTAGTTGGGGGGTGGCGACATGTCGACTGAGGATCCAGGCGGCTGATGCAGGGCCGGTGGTAAGTATAGCGGAGTGTGTGTGTGTATGTGTGCGGACAAAGTGAGGGAAGTGCGGACAAAGTGAGGGAAGTGCGGACAAAGTGACGGAAGTGACTACACACACACATATATACACACCAGTGGCAGTAGTTATAAACTACCAAATATGCAGTTAATGCTGAACTGGTATATAATGGGTTAATTTCGCAGTGTCATTACAACTATACACTGTGTAATAGAAATAACAACAATAATGGAATATAAGGGGTTAATGTTCCTACTGGCAGTAGTAATAGAGACTACAAAGTATGGAGTTAAAGGGATCCTGTCACCCCCAAAACACCTGTAAACCTATTAAAACCTGTCCCTAGAGCATATTAACACTATCCCTACACTCTTTTTACCTCCTAAATGCAGTAAGTGACATTGAATAAAAACGTTTTATAAGTACCTGATTAGTGATGATAATGAGTGACTATCCATTCATAGTCACTCATCAAGACTGCCCCTCTGCTTCATATCACGCCTATTCAGGCGTGATCGTCAGCCTAGATTCAAATTGCCGCCTCCCTGCCGTGCCCTGTCTCGTCCGAGGCTGCAGTGTGGCTGGTGACGCGATCCGCGTCATTCCCGGCGCCTGGTGACGTATTTAGACCGGCGCCGCGCTGTTAGCTTCAAAATGCGCACTGCGCATGCGCATTGGGCATGCGCAGTGCGCATTTTGAAGCTAACAGCGCGGCGCCGGTCTAAATACGTCACCAGGCGCCGGGAATGACGCGGATCGCGTCACCAGCCACACTGCAGCCTCGGACGAGACAGGGCACGGCAGGGAGGCGGCAATTTGAATCTAGGCTGACGATCACGCCTGAATAGGCGTGATATGAAGCAGAGGGGCAGTCTTGATGAGTGACTATGAATGGATAGTCACTCATTATCATCACTAATCAGGTACTTATAAAACGTTTTTATTCAATGTCACTTACTGCATTTAGGAGGTAAAAAGAGTGTAGGGATAGTGTTAATATGCTCTAGGGACAGGTTTTAATAGGTTTACAGGTGTTTTGGGGGTGACAGGATCCCTTTAAGGCAGAAATGGTATATAAGGGGTTAACTTCGCAGTGGCAGTTCAACTACACACTGTGTTATAGAAATTACAGATAAAACGGAATGTAAGGGGTCAATGTTGCTACTGTCATGAGTACAATATACGCAGTAATAATACTGTTAACCAAAAAAAGATAGATTATCTGATTTAGGGTTGATAATGTACAGGAGCTTGCTTCCCGACGTCGCTGTGACAGGATTGTCAAAGTAGGAATGATGTGTGAGGTAAAAATTCAAAATTCGCGGTCTAAAATGGCGGCCGCGAAATTTGAATTCATAAAATGGCAGCTTTCGCGAGGCGCTGTTCGGATTGGGCGATGCCGCGACCAATGAGAGAAGCGCCTCACTTCCCATTGAGATACATGGAGGACTTTGAGTTTCAAATTTACCGCTGTAAGTGAGGCGTGAAGCTCATTGGTCGCTGTTTGCTGGCGCCGACCAATGAGCATAGCGCCTCACTGCCCATTGAGATACATAGCGGTCTTTAGAGCTGTGCATGGCCAGGCACTTGGTTCTGTTTTCGGCCACGGCGCTCGGCTCTCGTCGGTCGGAGCGACGAAGTCTGTAGCTCCGGCCCGCTGTATTCTCATTGCTCGGGGCTTGTAGCCACCGCCGGAGCTGGCGTTCTGGCGGGGTCGGCGGGGTGTATGTGGACAGCATACGGCGCCAGCACACAGCGACCAATGAGCTTCGCGCCTCACTTAAAGCGGTAAATTTGAAACTCAAAGTCCTCCATGTATCTCAATGGCCAGTGAGGCGCTATGCTCATTGGTCGGCGCCAACACACAGCGACCAATGAGCTTCGCGCCTCACTTGCAGCGGTAAATTTGAAACTCAAAGTCCTCCATGTATCTCAATGGGCAGTGAGGCGCTATGCTCATTGGTCGGCGCCAGCACACAGCGACCAATGAGCTTCGCGCCTCACTTACAGCGGTAAATTTGAAACTCAAAGTCCTCCATGTATTTCAATGGGCCATGAGGCGCTATGTTCATTGGTCGGCGCCAGCACACAGCGACCAATGAGCTTTGCGCCTCACTTACAGCGGTAAATTTGAAACTCAAAGTCCACCATGTATCTCAATGGCCAGTGAGGCGCTATGCTCATTGGTCGGCGCCAGCACATAGCGACCAATGAGCTTCGCGCCTCACTTACAGCGGTAAATTTGAAACTCAAAGTCCTCCATGTATCTCAATGGGCAGTGAGGCGCTATGCTCATTGGTCGGCGCCAGCACACAGCGACCAATGAGCTTCGCGCCTCACTTACAGTGGTAAATTTGAAACTCAAAGTCCTCCATGTATCTGAAGCTCATTGGTTGCTGTGTGCAGGCCCGCTGTATTCTCATTGCTCGGTGCTTGTAGCCACCGCCAGAGCTGGCGTTCTGGCGGGGTCGGTGGGGTGTACGTGGGTAATGGCTCGCTGCAACGGCTCGCAATGCCGCGCGCCCACGGCCACAACGACAGAAACAGCGCCGAAACGTACGGAAGTGCGTTAGGGGAATTATATATTAGACAATATTTTTTAAATGGTAATACATTGTTTAACCTGTTTTTCTATTCTTCTGACATTTTCTTCTTTTCTCCACTTCCCCTTATAAGTCGTTCTCTCCCTACCCACACCATGGCTTAGAGGGGATACCATACCGTCCGAAGAACCACTTTTTCCACACCTCAGAATGGATAAGAATGGATAAGAATCAGAAGGAATGCAAGTTAATGGGTTCAATGTACCTATACTCAGATCACAAACTCTCTCACACCTTAAAAAAGAAAATTATGACATCCTGCTCATACAGGAAACCCATTTCCACCCCCAAAAATTCCGATATTTGAGAAGGTCTGGGAACTTGCTATCTACCTTATGGAGAGAAGCTTTTCTGCAACCATAAGAAGACAGTTAAGTAGGTGAGGAGATTGTAGCTACATCCCTCCTCTAGGAAATATGCAAATTTGCACTTCAGTAAGGAAGTGGAATAACTCCAGCGCCACCTTTAAGTAGCTCCTCAAAGTCATAATCGCTTTCCAACAAGCTTTTTAATATGACTAAGGGATTTGTGCCAGATCAGAACCCCAAACTACAGACGCTGCATTTTGGGGTAACTGCTTGAGGAGCTACATAAAGGTGGCGCTGGAGTTGTATTTGAGAAAGCATGTTTCAACTAGTACAATGCTCTTTCTCCACAGAAAGGGACCAGAGGAGTCTCGATAGCTTGGCCAAACAAATTCCATTTCTCCTCAGAAATGATAGATCTTGAAGGCTGCTTCATATTCATTAAGCGCCTGTTGGCCTGTTGTATGGTGACCATTGGAAATATATATGCTCCCAACAGGAAACAAATCCGCTGGCTGCCAACCACCCTCAGTAAATTTAGCCGCTTCCAAGAGGGCTACCCTATCATAGGCGGGGATATTAGCTTGTTCCTTGACCCAACACTAGACTCCACTAATAAGAAAAGCTCATTCTCCCTAAGAGATTTGGTTCGGATCAAAAGTAAATTGCAATCCCTGGTCCTGGTAGACTCTTGCAGATATATGCATCCCCGGGATCGTGATTACACTTATTATTTGCCCCTGCATAACATGTATCTCAGATTAGATTACTTATTTACCAAGAAATCTCCTGTCTTCCATTTCTCAGGCTGAGACATTGCCTTCGCTTCAACTTGGATCACTCCATGGTATCAGTAAACTTTGGCCTGCAGAAACCATAAGCATTTTCCTGCACATGGAGACTTAATGAAGCAGATTCTAAAAAATATATCTCTGATGGCCACATCACACGGTTCAATTTCAATCACAATATCGTCAGGAAAGTCACGTGATTGAGATTGTTTGAACAATTTTGCAATATCGCTTGTGCGGTGTCACAAGCATAGATCTCAATTGCAATTTTAAATTTGGCAACGTGCCAGCGATTAAGCGCACAACCCAGCGATCTACAAACACCATTGTCAGGAATAGCCGAAATCGTCCACTAGATCGTTAGTGCGGCCTCACATGGCATGATGCTATAGATTGCTCAAGCGATTATCGCTTGATTTGTGCTCCTGCTCACAAATTTGCAATCAAACAATCAAGCGATTTTTCAATGAAATATCGCTCAGTTACACACAGCGACACACAAACGATATCGCTTAAGCGATCAAAAATGCAGATCGCTTAAGCGAGATCATTCACAAAATTAATGCGTGTGACGTGGGCATAAGACTTTGATAAACTATTTTGAAACCAACGACACAACATGAATAAATCCCCCGCTTCTGTGGGAAGCCCACAGTGATCCGAGGCAAATGAATTTTTATCTAGGCATTTCTTAATAAACACAAAAGACAATTGATCCATTCCCTTTTTCAAGAAATAGCAATCTTAGATACTCAGCACAAAAAAATTTACTGACTACCCAGACTTTAGAGGAATTGACGGCCAAACATCTACGACTGAAAAATTAAACAAACAAACCACAAAATTTTACCTTCATTGAAAAAATAAGATATTTGTTCATGGGGATAAAGCCTTCAAATTAATATCATTTATGAAGAACGGTCAGGCCCAAACATTTATCCATGCAATTAAAATGAGAAATGGAGTTTGAATGCTAGATTATGCCCAAATTGCCACGGAATTCCTTTACTTTTTAAAGAACTCTGCCAGTTGCGGCCTAACTAAACTGAACCCACAAGATAGAACATATGTTTGGACATATAAATAAACTTCATCTTCCCAACCTAATACACCAACAGCAGACTGATCTAGAAAGGCATTCACAATGGGCTCCAGTCCACCCTGTCGAATTGCTCAAATGAGAAATCCCCAGGCCCCGATGGTCTGCCAGTAATGTACCTCAAGACTTTCTCAGAGATCTTGTCACCATACCTCTCGAGCATGTGCAGCTCAGTCCTACAGGGGGTCTCGATTCCTTACCAGACAATAGAGGCTTATATCTCCCCAATCCACAGATAGGGCAAATACCCTGAGTCTTGTGGCAGTTATAGGCCTCCTCAACGTGGATCTTAAGATCGTAAGATCTACGCTAGCATGATTGCAAAATGAGCGGCTGAACTCCTACCGGATTTAGTTGCACATGACCAAACAGGCCTCACTAAAGGCTGAGAAGGAAAAGATAATGCTCACAAGATCTTACATCTTTTACAATATTCCAAATTACACAAGCTACCTTTCATTCTCTTGGGCATGAAAAAGCATTTGACAGGGTGGACTGGAACTTCCTACAAGAAACCCTTATCAAGTTCCATTTTCCACCAACCTTGACCACTGCCATACTACAAATGTATACAAGAATTAAGATTAATAACTATCTTAGGCTGTGGTCACAGTTGCCATGCGTTTTTTTAAGTGATTTAACAAAACTCATGCTTTTTTTCATGTCAGCATGAGTTTTGTAAGGTTTGTGATGGCTCCCTGCGTTTTTGGGTGCGTTTTTGAATCTGCACCTAAAAATAGTGCTTGTAGTATTTTTTTGAGCGTTTTGAAAAACGCATGCGTTTTTATAACATGGGTTCCTATGGAAAATGCATGCAAAAACGCATGTACAGTTAGTACCTTTTAGTGTCATTCAAAAACGCATTCGTTTCTCATAGGAGCCCATGTTAAAAAAAACGCATGCGTTTCCGGAAACGCATGCGTTTTTTTAACATGGGCTCCTATGGCAAACGCATGCGTTTTTGAATGGCACTAAAAGGTACTAACTGTACATGCGTTTTTGCATGCGTTTTCCATAGGAACCCATGTTATAAAAATGCATGCGTTTTCTACAAAAACGCATGCGTTTTTGGATATGCTCCAAAAACGCATGGGACAGTCACACATGCTTTTTGGCTATTAGGGCATGCGTTTTTTAACATGGGGCCTATGGGTGCGTTTTTTACATGCGTTTTTGAAAACGCAGGTCTCCAAAAATGCATGTGAAAAATGGTACTGTGACCACAGCCTTATGGAGTCCTTTCAAATAAAAAACAGAACAAGACAAGGCTGCCCTTTATCACTCCTTCAATTTGTTTTAGTCATGGAGCCCCTTCTATAAGCAATTTTGTGGCTGCATAACAGGGATCACCATTGGAGGCATCTATAATAAATTTGCTGTGTTTGCAGACAATCTTCTAGTAATTTTATCCAAATCCAGTAAAGGCTTCTTGGCTTTGCTATGAATTCTTGAGGAATATGGCACCCTTTCGAATTTTAAAATTAATGGCTCGAAATCCGTAGCATTAGGTATGAACATATCAGAAGCCAACATTAAACATTATAAAAAAAAGTTTCCCTTTTAAGTGGCCCACAAAACATATTACTTATCTTGGCATTAAGATAAGAAAGTTGCCTAGAGATCCTTTTGATTTAAACTTCAAACCGCTACTTCCTAGAACAGTGAATCTAATCAAGTCTTTGAAAAATGTAGTAAAGAGCATTGTGCTTCCCAAATATATTTATGTCCTCCAGATGCTGCCAATCACAATCCTGAAATTCTGTTTGGCTAAGGTGCACTCTCTCCTCTTTAATTACATAGGGATGGTCTCAAGTCACACTTAAACTGACAGACCTTTTCTCTACGTAAAAAAAGGGGAGGGTTGGGGGTACCTAACAATAATAAATATCATCAAGCAGCAATGATAACTAGACCTGTTGAATAGGTCAGGAGGTCAAATTGAAGATATGGATCACAATTGAAGAATGCATGTCCCTGCCCCTCTTTGCACGCTTCTTTTTGTGCCATCTAACAAATATAATCTGGAGCAAGATATCCAACGACCACACCCTGGCTGTAGCTAATGTTTGGAGATGACTGAACATACACCTAGCACCCTCCTTGTCACCACTGACTACAGTTAAAGACCTATTAGGCTGGCTTCACACTACAGTTTTTTCACTGATCAGTGTCCATCCAGTTTGTGTGCCAAAACCAGGAGTGTCTCCAAAACTCAGAACAGGTGTCAATCTTTCAATTATACTTTTTCTCTGCAAGATCCTCTCCTGGTTCCTCTTCTGGTTTTGGCACACAAACCAGACGGACACTGATCAGTGAAAAAATTGCAGTGTGAAGCCAGCCTTAGGTGAAACACTGAAAGTTACACCCCTAGTAAATAGTGACCTTACATGAGGAGACAACATCCTTTTAGCCCAAATTCTTGGGGATGGAACTCTTCCTGCTCTACAAGGAATAAGACGGTTCTTACAATTGACTAATATCTCCTTCCTACAATACATGGCCCTTCAGGAAAAAATGCGACAAAGGAAAGGGCAAGTAAATTTTCTTAGACCACTCACAATTTATTAAGTCCTCTGTGCAAAAACAAACTCCCAGAAGAAACTATTACCCTCACTGTATCAATTACTCATTACTAGAGATGTTCCAGAAAAGCGAGCATACCTTAAACACTGAGAGAGAACTGGGAGTTATTTTTTACCCCAGATGAAGTCAAACACATTTACCAGGCCTCGTACGGGCCATCTCCATGTCAGAAAATTCATACATAATAATCTTTATTTGTATAGCACCAACATATTCCGCAGCGCTTCACAATTCAAAGGTTCATGTTTAAACAATCATAAGGAACAGTTATCAGAAAGTACAATACAATACAACAGAAAAAACAATACTATACAATACAAAGCATAATACAATACAATAATTAGAGCCAAATAATGACAGATCTGCTTATAAGAGCTTAAAATCTAACAATGAGGTGGGGGTGACACAAAGTACAGGTGCTAATTTACAATGATGGTATAGTCTACTTGAGGAGATGGGGAACAGAAAGGAGCAGTATAAGTGGCCACAAACCATTATTTATGATTCATTTGAGATGGTGAGTGAATATTCATACAATAGTGTATCACAATGGCACCTTACTCCCTCTCAAATCCATAGATGGCAACTAACTAAACTAAACAGTTGCTGGAGATGCAGATTAAGCGAAGGCACTAGCCTGCACATGTGATGGTCCTGCCCGTCTTTGCAACACTTTTGGAAGGCAGTCTCGCAGACTATCTTTGTCATCCTCTGCATAATAGCTCGCCTAACCCTGGAAATCGCTGTACTGAACTTACACATATGGCCACATAATAAAATAGCATCAAGGTCAGCCTCAAACCTTTTAGCAACAGGGAAATTATTAATACCAGTGCACTGGCTCTCGACAGAGATTTCCTCTAAAAAGCACCTGCTCTTAAAACTAGACCTTCTGTATCAGACTTCAGAACTAGCCACCATCTCGCAATGCAGTTTACCCAAATTCAAAGAAATATGGGGTCCCTGGGCAAAATACAGAGAATTGGTGGAGCTCAAACAAGCACCACTTCTGTCAGGGGAACTGGGGATGATCTTCTGATAACACACTACTGATCTAGAAGCAACTCTTTGATATAAGACAAACCTCCCTTTCTCCTCCCCCCTCACCTTCTTTACTTTTACTTTCCTACTCTTCCTTTTCTCTTCCTTACTCTCAACAGGGTAATTTTTTTTACATTTAAAATTAAAAGGTTTAACAGACGCAAGTTAAAGGTAATATGTTAACATCCTTAATTCTATGGATCTGATTTCTATCCATTCCCTATTCTTCAGTATGATTACAGAAATAGCAGAAATACCTTTGAAGGAACAAAGTATCGTCATAATTCTAAACTGATCCTAGTTTGTTATGTGTTTTGCCACCTAGCCCTTGTTGAAATTCTCTATGTGTTATCTTTGACAAAGCTTAATACTGCTTGAATTTTTGTGAAAGCACTCTAATGGCTTGTATCTTTTATTTTTTACCTTATTTCTTCAATAAAAACAACATTGAAAAGAAAAAGACTACTAGACAGACTATCGGGGATACCATAGATCGCCAACACTGGAGTCATTCCTTAAATATGTGACAGGGTACAAAAAATAGCTTCGCTTCAAATAATACTAAAAAGTTCAGGTATGCACTTACTGTGAATGATACTACTGCATTCATTTCATGGGAAGTAGACTGCTCAGGTTTTCGGTTTACAACTTCATTACTTATTACTGCCCCTAATGTTTACCATCCATCCACCATTTATCTATCCACCATTTGCACAAATCTACTTCCTAAACCTTTTTCATTTTCAGGTTTGGCATCTTTTTAATTAGATCTTCAACAATTTTTCCTCTTGAGGTTGAGAACTGACATCATCTATGTTTTAAATAAATGTTTAACTTAACCTTCCATTTCTAGTAAAAATGCAGCATATTACCCGTCACTACACTCACGGTAGTTTGCAATGTGTTGCATTAATTTGGGACACAGCAGAAAAACCATATTACTTTGTTTTGTGGCTATTGCTGTTATTCTTTGCTCTGGACTCAGTCGGTGAGATGTGGTAAAGCTAACATGAACCTCATTAAAGCTGTGCTATGACATTTATCAGCATGGAAAAATTGTGAGAGTTCACACAGGAGACACATCACGTATGCCTGTCCAGCTCACTAAATCCAATGTTTGCTGTGACAGCTTTGTCAGTATACATTGTAGCCTTATAATGAAGTACATGGAAGATTTCTCAGCTTTACACTTTCAGATCAAAAAAAAAAATGAAGCAGCGTTCACATACAAACCCTTCAATGATTTTGTTGTGCGTAATGTAGAGTTACAGAACCAGCATTGCTAAATGGCTAAACATATGTTGGCTGTCCTGGTAAATCAGTTGAAAGACAGGTTCTCCTGGAAAACACTTTTCTGCTGTATGAATTCAAAGAGTCTTGAAAAAAGTCTTCAGCCCCGATGCTTTTTCTCCCTTACTTAGAAATCTTATAGCCTGAAATGTATTTTTGTTCCAGTTTACAATGGCAACTGTGATTTTATCAGTAACAAATGTATTTTCAGATGTTTGTCCTAAAAGGGAGTGAATAGTATATAAAAAGCCACTGCTTAAGGGGGTTATTTGACCTTTGGGAAAAAAAACAGCTGCAAACGTTATAAAGTAACTAAAAAATCCAGACTTTTAGAATCATCAAGTAAAAGCCAAGATGACCTCTTAAAAGGGATTTCTGCTTTTTTTTTTACAATCCTTTCTTGTTACCATTTTCCCAAATATAAGCTCATCACAGGACATCCTGCTGTTGTGATCCCGATCAATCTGCTGGGAATTTGGTAGAAAGCAATTGCCCTCCAGTGCCACCACAGTGAAAAGAGAGCATTGCAAGTCCTGTGGAATACAAATAATTGACAGTGATAAAACCAGGATATTCCAGTTTGTCGTGGAGCGCTTCCAGATGATGCACAGGATACTCCATATATTTTGAAGGTATCTAATTTATTATTCCATGTACATATCACGCGCTTCGGCTAGACATATAAAAATAGCCTTCATCAGGTAAAGTCATGCATAACTTGAAAAACAGGATTTAAATAGGGAGATTTAGTCCAACCCTTCAATTAGCTGCTTCATTAATTAAATGGACATGCACAGGGCCGCCATTAGGGGGTTACAGCCCTTACTGCAGTAAGGGGCCCGGGCCTGACTGCAGGGGGCGTGGCTATAGGACAGGGGCAGGGGGGCCCGGCCATGCCGGTGGTGGGCGTGGCCATTTAGAGCAAGGTGGCCTCCTGAGATGCGTGACGGTGGCCCCCCCCCCGGTCTGGTAATATTGCTAATCATATCGGCAGCACTGCCGATATGATTAGCGATGCTGTGCCCGGCCCCTCTGCAGCTGCAAAGTAGGGAGAGCGATCTCCCTGCTCTGCCTGCTGCCGCCGCTGTGCCCCTCTGGCTCCTGCCAGCGCGTGCGCAGGAAATCAGTCTCAGGGTGATGACGTCATCGCCCTGAGACTGCTTCCTGTGTGCACAATGGGAGCCGGCGCTCAGGGCGCTTCAGAGGAGAGGAGAGACCGCCCCAGGCAGCGACTGCCTGCACCGTGGTGAATATGGAGGAGGAGGGGGGGTGCTGGTACTGGGCCCCCCCTGTCTGTGCTGGGCCCCCTGGCTGTGCTAGGCCCCCCCTGCCTGTGCTGGGCCACCCTGCCAGTAATGGGCCCCCCCCGCCTGTGCTGGGCCCCCCCTGCCTGTGCTGGGCCCCCCCTGCCGCTAATGGGCCCCCCCAGCCTGTGCTGGGCCCCCCCTGCCAATAATGGGCCCCCCCCAGCATGTGCTGGGCCCCCCTGCCTGTGCTGGGCCCCCCTGCTGGTAATGGGCCCCCCCTGCCGGTACTGGGCCCCCCCTGCCTGTGCTGGGCCCCCCCTGCCGGTACTGGGCCCCCCCTGCCTGTGCTGGGCTCCCCCTGCCTGTGCTGGGCCCCCCCCTGCCTGTGCTGGGCTCCCCCTGCCTGTGCTGGGCCCCCCCTGCCTGTTCTGGGCCCCCCCTGCCTGTGCTGGGCCCCCCTGCCGGTAATGCCCCCCCAGCCTGTGCTGGGACCCCCCTGCCGGTACTGGGCCCCCCCTGCCTGTGCTGGGCCCCCCTGCCGGTACTGGACCCCCCTGCCTGAGCTGAGCCCCCCTGCCGGTACTGGGCCCCCCTGCTGGTAATGGGCCCCCCTGCTGGTAATGTGCCCCCCCTGCTGGTAATGGCCCCCCCCTGCCGGTAATAGGCCCCCCCTGCCTGTGCTGGGCCCCCCTGCCTGTGCTGGGCCCCCCCTGCCTATGCTGGGCCCCCCTTGTGGTGCTGGGCCCCCCTTGTGGTGCTGGGCCCCCCTGGTGCTGCCGGGCTCCCAGGGTGCCTGGTGGTGCTGGGTCCCCCTGCTGGTGCTGGGGTCCCCCTGCTGGTGCTGGGCCCCCTGGTGGTGCGGTCCCCCCTGGTGGTGCTGGGCCCCCCTGGTTGTGCCGGGCCCCCCTGCTGGTGCCTCCGGACCGCCAGGGTGCCTGATGCTTCTGGGCCCCAAGAGACCAGCAGCCGCAGAGGAAGAAGCTGCCGGGTGCCTGGTGCCGAAGACTGGCAGCCTCAGAGGAAGAAGCTGCCTGGTGCTGGTGAGCAGGAGACTGGGAGCCACAGAGGAAGAAGCTGCCGTTTTCTGGAAGCTTGTGGCCCCTGCCTCCAGAGCTCAGCTCACCCCCTCAAAGGGTGGGGGCCCGGGGAGAGACCATACATCCCTGTGGCTCCTGCAGTGCTCAGCTCACCCCCAGTCTATGTGCTCCTAGCCCTCTACAGTGCTGTATATGCCCTCAGTGTCTCCTGTATGATGTATATATAGCAGTCTCCTATGTGATGTATTTGATTTACAAAACTTATTGTCACAGAATCGACTGCGCTCCAGACCAACACAAGCCTGGAAGATCAGATATCACCGAACATCGCAGGACACTGAGAAGCAGCTGCAGCCATCAAATTAGCGCTGGGAGCTGGTATCCAGGGTAAACTGCAGGTAACTAGGCAGCGCGCGCTGCCTAGATGCCCGATGTATACCTTGATTACCAGCCTTCTCCGCTCACCGACTGGTATCCAAGGTGCACAGCGGGTAACTAGGGACCCTAGTTACCTGCTGTGTATCTTGGATACCAGCCGGTGAGCGGAGAAGGCTGGTAACCAAGGTATACATCGGGCATCTAGGCAGCGCGCGCTGCCTAGTTACCCGCAGTTTACCCTGGATAGCAGCCTGCAGACATCGTGGAAACGATATTTAAATAATTTCCACGATGTCGCTAGTCCACTGATCGCTGGTGAGTCTGCCTGTGTGACAGCTCACCAGCAATCAGCTGTCAATGTCACCAGCGATCAGATCGCTGGCGACATTGACGCGTGTGACGCCGGCTTTACAGATACTCATACAGGTATGTATATAGTTTCTTATCATGAGTATTGTGCGATCTTCCCAAGGAAGGAACATATATAGAAAAAAAAGAACATATAAACATATAAAATTCAAGTGAATATTGAATGGTTGTACAGCATTTAATGTAAAATGAATATAATAAAATTAATAAAATTTCATCACAAAACTATGCATCTAAATAATTAAAAACATTATAATGTAATCAATAAAATCATTTTATAAATAAAATTTTTGTTCTATTCTTTCATACACTATAAGTCCAATGCAGAGGATTAGTTCACAATCAGACTTATTTTTTTCTTTATCTATAAAACATCAATTTTAATTTTTACATGTAGGGGTTAGAACTCATGTGCTTATATTCACTGTTGTCTTTGATGTATTTGTCTACTTCGTCCAACTTGTAGTGCCACTCAGGGACGGAATTTGGGCAAGTAGTTTGAAACCATTAGACTTGCTTATATTTCCGTGGTCATATAATTGTTTGGAAAGTGTCAGGAAAGATATTTCAAAAAGTGTCAATAATTGATCCAAAGAATTGACAGTGTAATGTACGGACATGACAGGTCCTCCAGAGTAAGAGTCTTTCTTGATAAGTATTTATGAGGGTCTCAAACAAAGGATTCTCTTCGACTAGGGTTCATAGGAGAAGCAGTCTCTAACACTTGCCTTAAAGTCCTTATACACATTAGAAAAAAAGTCAACCAAAACTGTCGGTTTAATTATTAAGATAAGGATTGGGTGGTTAGAATAAAATTGCCAAATCCATTAATTCACTTGAGGAGATAATCATCTGCCAGACTCTTTTGGCAGTAGCTCTCTCACAAAGTACAAAGGAATATTTGGCTGAGCTGAGTGTTCCTATGTATGGGGGAGTAGAGAGGGATAGATGTCAGCTCAACTAGAGTTTGGCCAATAGTTGTCTAAATTCAGCTTTAAAAGGGTTGTATAAATATATACTGTCATAGTGTAATGGTAAAAGAGGACCAATATATTAAAACACGGCTTATAAATTTACAAGGAAGCAAGAGATAGAAATTTACCATCTGGGTCTTGTTCAGCTAGGACCCCCTGGTGTGAACAGGATATTGAACTGATACATCTATCAGGGACACTATATGCGGCACTTAGTGGCTATCCACGAGGATGTCTCTTAAGTTCTTGATCCTTCTAGGTGTCATCAAAGGTGTGTCCGGGATACAAATGCGTAATACAGGGTCCAACCATAGCACGGACCAGTGTTTTTGAAAGATGGAACGCATGGTGCCCCATTCATGATTGAATGTGCCTACAAATCTTGTCACAGGGTATACCCCAGCAGATGGGTCCTTGAGGTTCCATGTGCCTTCCAGTACACACGCTTAATAACTCTGTTCAAATACCCTCGATCACTGAGCCGTTGATTCAAGTCTACTGCCTGAGGTTCGAACCCCTCTTCAGTCGAGCAGATTTGCCTTATTTTTAGGAACTGGCAGATGGGAATAGCGCGGATGGTTGCGGCATTATGGCCAGAGGTTGCATGCAACAGCACATTCATGAAGGTTGACTTTCTATGAAAATCAGTCTGGAGCAGGCCAAAATCGTCCACCTCCATCATGATGTCCAAGAAGTCGAGTCTCTGTGACCTGTACTTGTATGTTAATTAGATATTGTACTGGTTCTGGTTTAAATCATACATGAACTTATCGAGCCGCTCCGCCATGCCCCTCCACAGAAATAGGACGTCGTCAATATATCGCATCCAGCACTACACATAGGCACAGCCCTCCATGCCCGCATCGCCAAAAATCTCTCTCTTCCAGAATCCCAGGAAGAGACTGTAGCTTTCTTCACAACAGTGCTACACCAGTGCCTGGCACACACTGCTACTAGCCAAAAAGGATTTGCTTGGCTTGATGCAGAAAAAAAAGGCTAGTAAACACAGGAAGTGTAGCTTTATTCACAACAGTGTTACACCAGTGCTTGGCACACACTGTTAATAGCCAAAAAGGATTTGCTTGGCTAGATGTAGTACAAAACGTTTAGTAAACACACAGGAGATGTAGCTTTCTTCACAAAAGTGCTACACCAGTGCCTAGCACACACTGCTACTAGCCAAAAAGGATTTGCTTGGCTAGATTTGGCCAGATGTTGTATAAAATGGTTGTACAGCACTGGTACAGACCTGCCGGGCACATAATTCTTTTAAGCCCTAAAAAGGGCTGTTCTTGGAAGTAGTCCCTAAACCTACTATCTCTCTATCTAACCTGGAATGGAATCACTATCTAACTATCATTCCGCGCACACAGCAGCAGTAGTGGCGTCTGACACTGAGCTACAACACTGATAAAATGGCGAGGAGGGAAAATGGCCGGTTCTTATACGGCAAGGACATGTGACATACCCAGCCAATGACACAAGCCCTTGTGTGCGCAAAGTGCACTTTGCTCTATGCGTGTTGATAGGCTGACAGACCGGACCAACCACAGTAAGTGCGGGAAGGAAAAAAATGGAGATCTGCATTATTTGACCACAGACCTCTCCCCCTCCTGCCCACTATTCCTAGACACTTAAACTCATAATAACGTTGAACAAAAGCATTACTGTGAAAAGTCAGTAACGCTTTTGGTCAATGAGCCATTATCAAACATAACCTCGAATTACCGAATTTTTAGCAAATCGTTCGCATTCGTCGAATGACTAGAACATAGCCCAAAACAGGACGAATTTGAAATTGGCAAACATGTTCGATTGGACATCGCTCATCTCTAGTTCTGAGAAGTTGGTATGGTTCCATTCCACATTATCGATATGTTAGAGAGTCTTAGAAAGATGCGGAGTCTTCTGGACTACCATGTGGCATGCCTTAAACTTGAAAGAAGGTGACATGAGGAGCAGCTATATTTATGTGTGCAAGACTGAAGTTTCCTTTCACCCAAGGTACAGGGAAGAGGCGAGGTTCTGCAAATTGTGGAAGTGAGTGGTCTGTGGAGGAGAAAGAGTTGAGAAGAAACTGCCAACAGAGAGACAATCGCAGGTGTCCTAAAGAGAAGTGATGGTCACTGGAGGAAGTTGTGGCCTCAACTGTTCAGTAGAACAGACCCTACAGTAAATGGGGTCAAGGTCAAAGAGAACGCAAGTATACATCAAGCTATAGGTCAGAGTCTGACTCATCCAGGCTCTTTGAAACTGAACCCGGGTGAATTCACGGGTGAATTGAGGAGCTGGGGAAGTAATAGTGAAGTTCGCTGACAGAGAGACAGCCAAATATAAAAGGCAAGAAGATGCCATGATGGATTTGCAAGAGAAGAATGCAGAGGATCTAGAGAGGACAGGTCTTTTGGTAGCTTGAAGCTGAGAGACCCCGGCAGAAGCCCCTGTATTGTATGTGAAAACGCAGGTTCAGACCAGACAGTAGACTCGACTATAAGTGGGTCACACTACTACACTGACCGTTGGAGGTGGTAAGGGAGAAAGAGGTCTGACAATGAGGCATACCTTACAGCACGGTTGACAAAAAGGGGTCTAATACCAATGACTGACTGCTGGGGGTGGGGAAGGCCTCACAGAAAAGGTACTCACACATTAAGTGACAGAATCTGACAGGGTGACAAGGTCTGACCCTTGGTGGAGACACAGATGACCCCCTGATATGGGGACCTATGGTGCCAACCCTGATGGCTTTAGGCAGAGGGGAGGAATGTGTGATATGGCTGCTAGCCATGGTGTGAATGACTGGTATACATCGCACAGACAAAGGTCTGATGCAGTGTGAATGTCTCTGTTTGGGCAGCAGTAGAGAAATGAGAAACCTGTGTGTGTTTAGACATCCAGATACTCCACCCAGGGGAGTGCCTCATGTTGTATATTGAGATTCTTGATGTGATCATGTACACTCTCTCTGATGTCAGGCAGTTTCCTGACAGACTTCCTGTTTGGGAAGCACATAGGAAGGCTCAGGTATGGAGCTTGGAGCAGCTCCTGGAGCAATGGACTGTCAGGAGACAGCTTGAAAGAAGCCTGCTGGACAAGGTAACCTCATGAGAAGGGGGTTGTGCACTGACAGAGGTTAGTGAATGAACTATGCAGGTGAACCCCACATGTGAAGTGATGAACTGTGTTTATTAATTGTGTAAAGCTGGAAGACAGTGTATATTTCATTTATATCACATGGATTATGAAATCTGGAATAAACCTGATGCATTTTTGAATAGAAATGGTTGCTGTGAGCCTCAATCCTGCTGCCAAGCAAAGGTTCCCCAGTGCTTAATGTGAGCAAGTTATCACAATTTATATATTATATGTTCACTTTAAAAGCACCCAATAATTGGCACAGTAGCGAAAGCCGCCATCACCTTGCCTATCAATCGTTGCCAATCGCGTATTGTCCTGATGATTGGAGGAAGATGAGTGCTGTTTGTGATAAATTGGTGGCAGCAATGGAATATCTGTTTGATTTCCTGAGTTGTCTCCTTGACATATACATTTATGGCATATCAACATGCTCGGAAAGGAATGCATACGTGTGCCCAATTCTATTTGTGAAATTCTGTATATTTTAAAGTATATTTGCACAGACTTTAATTGAGACACCTCTACCATTATCAGCAAATTTAGCATATGCATTGAAAAAATTGAAGTATCACTGAAGCAAAATCTTGCAGTATGGGTACATTTGCATTGGCAGATAATAGGGAACGAGTAATCCTAGCAACACTCATTTTCCAATTATTGGCCTGTCTAAACAAGTTGTCAATTTCCCAACAAATAAGCAAAACCTCCTTCGTCAATAGAAGCTTAACTTTTTAAAAAACCATCAAACTAGGTAGCACACATTATATAAAGCAAATCAGGCATGTGCTGCTGATTATGGCATGTTCTATGCAAGAAACATTTATTAGCAATTATACTGTGCGCATGAAACTGTGGTCAGCCATTGGCCAGTCAGTGTAAATGCTCTCTTTGTGTATACTGAAATGATGCAAGGATATACTTTGTTAAGCGTTCTAGGAATATGACACAACACATAAAATATGGCAAAATAATTTTTTGCATTCCAATAATCATCTATTACAGCTAACATTACTTTATTTCTCTGTAAAATCCTATACAATTCTCAAACAAATCCAATGGCAATCTTATAGGCACGATGTTTTATTGTTAGGTCAATGGCATTGCAGGTAGTGACAAGAATGATGTTTGTTTTGTGCCGTGTGTTATCATCTGGATGTACAGTAGGTGTTGTTCTAACTAGTAAACTATCAGTCATGTTAGAATGGTTTACAAGCGGCTCCTGGAAGTAGATTGCAGAGATGATGAGATCTCAGTTATCCCGTATGTTATCAACATCACGTTAGTTTTCTATGGTTTACACTTGTTTTAGCATGATCTCATTACCTGTCAGAGATTCTTCATACAATGAGTTCTCTCCAATCAGGCACACATCCGGGAAATTAATTTTCATACTGATTAATTCCATTTTAGCTAAATAAAGCCTGGTATTTTCTGTCCTGTACATTGTTGTATGATATTATTGAAACACGATAAGTTTTAGCATTATGGCTTAGATCAGAGGTCCCCAACTCCAGGCCTCAAGGCCACCAACAGTGCAGGTTTTCAGGATTTCCTTAGTATTGCACAGGTGCTAATGTGATCATCTGCACAGGTAATGATTCCAACCCCTGTGCAATACTAAGGAGATCCTGAAAACCTGCACTGTTGGTGGGCCTTGAGGCCTGGAGTTGGGGACCTCTGGCTTAGATGAATGGCCACTCTATTTGAGACACCTATCAAGTAGCACAGTGACCTCATTTGGGCTACACAACTACAGTAGCTTGGCATAGATTCCAATAGGTCTTGAAAATGCTCGGGAGGAACATTAGCTCTTGTGGACAGTATACGGTAGTTATTCAAAGTTTCCACAAATTAAAAGCATTAATGGGATGAATTATCTTGGCCAAGGACTGTTACATGGAGATTACATTAATATCTGCGGACAGTGAAGGTCAGGGAAACGTATTGCCATGATCCTGGAAACATTCCATGCCTGTACTGTATGACCCTTGTGGCATGTTGCATAGTCCTACTAAAAGTGTCCTTCCATAGCTGCCATGAAGTGATGAACTTGGTCAGTCACAATAGTTAATGAAGCTCTACTGTCTATCCATCATTATCAAAGACTAGGGAGTACCAAGAAACAATTCCTACAGCATTACTCAATCTCTACCAGCCTGAGCAGTTGATAACAGTTGAACTTGATAGGAAAATTCATCAATTCATGTTTCTTTCATCAAGTACTAATTCTCCCACTAACATAATACAACATATATCTCGAATCATATGACCAGTGTGACAAACCAGTCTAGTGAGATCATCTTTTACTTTGGTGAAAGGCAGGGGGTAGTCCGCTTGTGGCACAAAATGAGGACATAGGACAAAAAGTCCATTTGAAAAATCTCATCATAAATGAGAAAACCATTGTCTTGTACAGTCTTATCTAACTAAAGTCAGTCCCTGACTTCTTGGAGAGGGCGGAATTAATTCCTGTTCAGTCAAACAAAACAACAATTGTAAAGAGCAGCCAGATATACTTGCAGTTTACATCACATTTTCTAAGCAGCAACCTCTCGGAGAGATTTAATTTGTCTTCTCTCCAGGCTGAAGGATGAAGAAAATAACACAGCCCGGTTATCTAGCAAACATATCCAGATGTATCTGGGGTTCTAAGACTTAACACCAGGGCCGTAACTACAACAGGTGCAGGGGTTGCGATCGCACCTGTTCCCTGCACCCTAGGGGGGCCCCAAAAGTCCCATTGGCCCATAGAAAAAGACTAATACTATTAAAGATTTGCAATAATTGGGGGCCCCGTTGGAGATTTCGCATCGGGGCCCCAGGGCCTGAAGTTCCGCCACTGCTTAACCCTATCCAATAACTTTCCCCAACATACACTAAGAACCTAGAATACACAATTGAAAAAGTATTTTGGGAAGTCCGAGTTAGTTCAAAGGCAGACAATCTAATTAAAAGGGTTTTCCCACAAACAAAGGTAATTTTAAAGTTAATTTTAATCAATAGATCTTAGAATAATAACACTTTCCACAATTGGATGTGGGCATGATAATATGCTTTGCATAGCTTCGTCATCCAAATCGCTATATTGAGCCACAGAAATGCGGCTGTGTATTCCTCACCATTGAGCATCTGTCGCAGGTGTATGCACCCCCGGCGTCAGAGAGGCTCACTGCGCATGATTGAAAGTCGTGATTAAAAGTACCCCTTAAGAGGTAAGATGATCCTCAAGGTTTAAATACAGCCAAGCCCCAAAAATACCAGAGGACACTCATTAGGTTCTTTCTCTTGCTTACAGTGTCCAAATCTGCTGGCAAAAACCAAGAACATTGCATTACGTGCGAATAGAAGACCAACATCATAACATCACAACGCATTTTTGCACTATAGGAGACCATCTCCTCATATAACTGGTGTTACGGACAATTTGTATTTTATTGCTTTTAAGAAAAACGATTTTAACCTATATGAATTGGCTACACTAAATATACTACAGTCTAGATATTTTTAAATTTGATTTTATCTTACATTTTCATATAAATGTTGTCTCAATAAACATCCCGTATGTGTGTTATACCAAGTTTGAGTAGCTACAATCATTGACACACAAATAAGGAGGTTTAAGACCTCCATCAATCCTGAGCTACCACTAACTCTAGCAGTTCCCAAGTTAGCGCTAGGCCTGTACCCAATCTTTGACTATACTTATTAATGAAACATAGATGGGCTATGCGTGGCACCACCTAGGCCTCACAGAAGCAACTTACCCTATTTTTATAGCTAGCTCCAGTGTACATCCTAATTTACTTGCACCGAAAATCTTATTTTATAATATAAGTATATAAAAAATGTTTTCCCACCTGAGTGTTTTTATTTAGAAAAAACTTAAGTTTATAAATTTTTTCTCAAACACTAAGGTTTTAATTCATCCATGCATGCATATATTTGGTATAACAGTGTGCTGCTATAAATTTTCTTTTCACATAGTCATTATTAGATTTACCTCTCTGAAGAGGTGATTTGCATATTTAATTTGCCAGAGGATTAATGCATGCCCTTTAAGTCTCCTAACACTGGCATTGTATGTAACTCCCCACAAGGAGACATGATAAAGGTTAGATTTATTGTATCATTGAAAAGAGGCACTCACAGTAGTGTGTAAACTGTTAAGGCTGGAAACACACTGTCTGAGTAACATGCGCGTTACTTGCACAAGTCTCGGATCATTCACACGGGATGGCCTCCCTGTCTGGATAGGTGCAGTGGAGCTACACAGAAAAACATACCACTGACAGTATCCCGTCTAAAGAGGCAAGGGTCGTGCCGGATGAATGATCTGAGACTCATGCGAGTAACTCTCATGTCACACGGACAGTGTGTTTCCAGCCTGAGACTTGACAATCCAAAAATGGTGTCTCAGCCTGTGAAGCTAAATTCCTAGAATTCTGGAATACTGAATACTTGTAATCTTACAGGTATCCACCAGGATTTACATTTTATCCTGATATTCCAATAACATTTACTGCAGACGTTCAGTACCAGTTCTACAAGACCCTACCATCAAATACAATGCAGTTAGAGGAGTTTTACAAAAAACATGTTTCAGACTTGGCAGAAAAAAGATCAATGCATATTTTAGTGGATATTATGGCAGAATTCATGGTGAAAAATCTACAACTTGTTCTATATGTTGCATAATTTGAGGAAGGTTTTATATTTTGAGGGGCAGCTGTAAGGCTGTGTGCTTACGATCTGAAGGCAGTGCGTGCGTGTTGGATGCAGTGCCTCCGGACCTGGGGAACCTGCTAGTGAATGCAGGGAGACCGCAGCCTCCCTGTACGCACGATCTGCTGTGGGTGCAGGGTGGTTTCTCCCTGCGTGCATCCGATGGCAGCCGATTCCGACTCCGCAGCATGAAATGAACATGCTGCGGAGCAGTGAAGTCTGAAAAGACGCTGCAGTTGGGAGAAGCACAGTGAGGATGGAATTTCTACAAATCCCATCCACTATGCTGCTACTGTACAATGCAGTGTTTTGGATACAGGCGCAATATGCTGTGTCCAAAAAGCTGCAATTCCTAACACCCTAACACATGTGTTGTTAAGGAGAGCCTTGAGATCAAAATATTTCATTAAGCTTAAGACATAAGGGCATGGGAGAAGTGATATATAGAGTGTATTATTTTACATTGTATAAGTTGTGATTTAAACATGGCTGCCATTTCCTGCCACATCACACCATGTGCTGAGAGCAAGAATGACCTTATAACTCCACGTTATGTCTGATATACATATGGAATATCCAAACTAAGGCAAAATGGTTACAGGAACATGATATAAATGAGGACTCAGTGAGGGAGAAACATTCACGTTCCTGAGCAAACCATTAGTTCAAGGGTAGATAACACTGAGTATAACTGACATTACTCTAATAACTTGTATATATAGCCGTAAAAGCGCTATTTTATGTTATTTTTAAGGTAATCGGGTTAATGTGTAAAGGGAAAATGTTACCAAATAATCTCTGGTGGTAGAATATGGCCCTGAGACAGAAATGTCCATCCATGAGTGTTGTGATACAATTCTGGGTATCCAGGTAGGGAACTGAGGTGAAGCAGGTAGGAAAGTCCCGAGGACGCGGATAGCGCGATCCTATATACCTCCTGATATACCCAGAATTGTTCATAACAACTGTTCATGAGAATTGTTCATAACAACTGTTCATGAGAATTGTTCATAACAACTGTTCATGAGAATTGTTCATAACAACTGTTCATGAGAATTGTTCATAACAACTGTTCATAAGAATTGTTCATAGGAATGGTTCATATCGCATGTATTTGAATCCAGAGATCAAGTTAAAGCGGGTTTTGGATAATTTATCTCACCCCTAGTGGCCATAAGTAAGAATATAGTCCAGATAAATTACATCTATGAATAACAGAGATTCGTCAATTATACTACAGAAGACCTTCAAGGTTTAGCAGACCAACCAGGCCCTACATCAATAATGGTGCTCCAAATTAGAATGGACCTGGACATGTTATTAGCAAAATAAGGAGGTGTTTGTAAAATTGTATGTATATTCCAGATAATACAGGTCCCACCAGGAAGGTTACAGCAGCCATAATGTGAAGTCTGTACCAAGGGGGGTCACATGGTTTATAATTGTGAAGTCTGTATCAAGGGGGTTTTAATGGTTATCAATTCTCAGCTAGCAGGCAGAGTTGAAAGCACATTGGCAGATGGGATAGGCTCTGGTAGGAATTGGTTAATAAAGTATTTAGGGGGGACTGTTAAGGAGAGCCTTGAGATCAAAATACTTCATTAAGCTTAAGACATAAGGGCATGGGAGAAGTGATATATAGAGTGTATTATTTTACATTGTATAAGTTGTGATTTAAACATGGCTGCCATTTCCTGCCACATCACACCATGTGCTGAGAGCAAGAATGACCTTATAACTCCACGTTATGTCTGATATACATATGGAATATCCAAACTAAGGCAAAATGGTTACAGGAACATGATATAAATGAGGACTCAGTGAGGGAGAAACATTCACGTTCCTGAGCAAACCATTAGTTCAAGGGTAGATAACACTGAGTATAACTGACATTACTCTAATAACTTGTATATATAGCCGTAAAAGCGCTATTTTATGTTATTTTTAAGGTAATCGGGTTAATGTGTAAAGGGAAAATGTTACCAAATAATCTCTGGTGGTAGAATATGGCCCTGAGACGGAAATGTCCATCCATGAGTGTTGTGATACAATTCTGGGTATCCAGGTAGGGAACTGAGGTGAAGCAGGTAGGAAAGTCCCGAGGACGCGGATAGCGCGATCCTATATACCTCCTGATATACCCAGAATTGTTCATAACAACTGTTCATGAGAATTGTTCATAACAACTGTTCATGAGAATTGTTCATAACAACTGTTCATGAGAATTGTTCATAACAACTGTTCATGAGAATTGTTCATAACAACTGTTCATAAGAATTGTTCATAGGAATGGTTCATATCGCATGTATTTGAATCCAGAGATCAAGTTAAAGCGGGTTTTGGATAATTTATCTCACCCCTAGTGGCCATAAGTAAGAATATAGTCCAGATAAATTACATCTATGAATAACAGAGATTCGTCAATTATACTACAGAAGACCTTCAAGGTTTAGCAGACCAACCAGGCCCTACATCAATAATGGTGCTCCAAATTAGAATGGACCTGGACATGTTATTAGCAAAATAAGGAGGTGTTTGTAAAATTGTATGTATATTCCAGATAATACAGGTCCCACCAGGAAGGTTACAGCAGCCATAATGTGAAGTCTGTACCAAGGGGGGTCACATGGTTTATAATTGTTAAGTCTGTACCAAGGGGGGTTTTAATGGTTATCAATTCTCAGCTAGCAGGCAGAGTTGAAAGCACATTGGCAGATGGGATAGGCTCTGGTAGGAATTGGTTAATAAAGTATTTAGGGGGGACTGTTAAGGAGAGCCTTGAGATCAAAATACTTCATTAAGCTTAAGACATAAGGGCATGGGAGAAGTGATATATAGAGTGTATTATTTTACATTGTATAAGTTGTGATTTAAACATGGCTGCCATTTCCTGCCACATCACACCATGTGCTGAGAGCAAGATGGAGTCCAAAGAAGACGGACCAATCACCGAAGCTGGAGGTCAGGCAAGACTGACCAATCACAGAATAACATACTCGATCAAGACCACACCCCTTGATGACCTCATGGATCCGCCCATGGACTGACCGAGCCCCTTATTGCCCATGGACCAATGAATACATCTGAGTAGGGCTGACCGAGCCCCTTATTGCCCATGGACCAATGAATACATCTGAGTAGGGCTGACCGAGCCCCTTATTGAACAAAATGTCCAGTCTATTGTAATAAACAGGCACTTGGAGCTTGGGTCTGACCAAGGAAGGGTGTACATCTGACTCACTGTGTCTGGTGTCATACTTTTCAATGCCGGTGCTTGGTCTATATTGATTTGGTCAGGAGCAGCAACTTGTTATTAATATTATTATGGAATATTACCTTTACAGAGTAATCTAATGCAGATTTAAAGTTATATCAGTGCAAATATTTGTCAGTGTGTCAGAACCTTCAAATAATTGAAGAATATTGTCAAACCACATAAATGCAGCTGAAACATTTACTGTTGTTTCCCAACTTTCTCGTCTCATTCGATTCTTGGACAGTGCACAACACCTCAGGGTCAGAATCATGGTCACAGATTTCTAGAAATCCTAAATTGTAATCTCTCTTTCTCCCCTATGTAATAAAAGTGTTTACTGCCGAGCAGCTGTCTCAGAAGTAAAATGTTTATTCTAGTAAACAGCACTTTATTCAGTGACCTGAGTGCGCTTCTCCAGCCATCTGTAATCATATGGTTGGTTGACTTTTTTTCTTTTTCTTTTTTTTGTATTAAAGCCACCAGAAATAAACCTACTAGAATCTTAGATTTTTTTCCTCTGCATTAGTGTATTCTCTGAAGCAGAATTCTCCTGTGCAAACTCATGCGGGAAACAGCTCTAAATTATTAAACAATGTTCATTTGCTTATGAAACTAATCTTCCCTCTAGACAGAGACCATTCATGGCATAAAGACTATCATGCTTGTAGCAGCCCCTGAGCCAGAATCTTGGTCTCTCTAAGCACGGAAAGTTTGGAAACTGAAAGCAGATTGCATTTTCCCACTGGTGCATGTTTCAGTCTCAAAATCAAACACGAAAAGGGATTGTGGCTACCGGAATCAGGGCCTCATGCGCTTTAACATTTGTACCAACTTGCATGGCAGCACAAACGTGACTAAGAATATTAGGCTAGGGATTTAGATACTTGTATACCATCACAAGGTGTCTCATGCATAGCATGTACCCATTACTACCAGTATTTCAAACTTTTGATGTTTAAAGAAAGCATGTAAAGTCCCAAAATTCTGAACATATGGGGTTCATTTGGAGGTAGTTTACTAATGATACAATGTTTTCCAGCCTACTTACTGATAGCATGGTCATTGGGAGAAGATCAACTTTATACCTCCTCGCAGCCGCTGGCTTACAATCAGAGAGGTGTGTGTGCATCGGCTACAGTCACTGCTCGTTACATAGTGAGTGCCAACTATAAGCACTCTCCAACACTTTGACAGCTCGCTTTGTAGCCCATCTGGGAAAGGCAAGCTGTCAATCAAAGTGCAGGCATGTGCATACAGGTGCCCCTCACTATCTACCAAGCAGTGACTGTAGCCGGTGTGTGCACACCGCTACGACTGAAAGTCGGATAAGTTGATTTTCTTGCGGGAGCCATGCTTTCAGTACTATAGATGAACAGGTTTAAAATGCTGTTAACCTTCAGATTACCTATTAATATACAGGTTAATTCTGTTAATATGACAGGTCCACTTTAATTAATTAATACGGTAAATCACTGAACATCAGGGTACACTATTCTCTATATCTACCTGTATGCCTAGGGTCACACTTGAGCCTTTGATCCATTAAAGCCATCAGTGTTTCAAAGTTGAAAATGTTGAAAAACTGATCCGTTAACGGATCCATAGGCTCCAATGCAAAAAACACAGTGTTAAAAGTGCACTAAAAAAATGCTATGCGTTTTTGAAACTGAAACAAAAAACTCAGCTAGCAGCCTTTTTGGGGGCTATAGCAAAAACGCATTGCGTTTTTTTTTTTAACATGGGGCCCTATGGGAAACACATCGGTTAACGCATACATATAGGTATCATGCGTTGACGCATGCGTTAACGTATAGCGTTTTGTAGATGCAAAAATGGCATTTTTCAAAAACGGAATCAGGTTTTGGAAATGGAAAAAAACTGACTCCCATGTGTGACCTTAGCCTATGTGTCCTAGAGATAGCTTTCCTCTTTGAGGTCCCTCTAATACAAGCATGCTTCTTTACCTCAACATGTGTGACTTCCAGAGGAGAGCAGTACAGTAGGTCTCACGATTTTACAATCCCCACTGCAAGTCAATTTATGTGCAGAAAATTTCTCAAACGTGTAGATGAGATTTTTAAAATCTCATTAACTTGGTTGTTACTGTATTACTCCTCAGATTTTCTGCTTGCAAATTCATGTGAAAAATGTGACCCAAATACACACATTAACTCTTCATGAGTCCAACGTTTCGGTTGCACAATAGCAAGAATGTGAACGAAAAGAGACATAAAAATCTGTAAGAAATCATTTTAAAATGCTGTTACATTACATATATTACACTGAGCCTTCAAGGTCCATGTTTAAACATACATTCAGGAAGTAACATTTCAATTTTATTTTTAATAAAAACTGAAAAACTAAATTTATATTTTTTCCATTAAGTTACTGTATGCCACATCTATACTTGTTTCCCCTCTGTCTAAGCAAAGAGCTCCCTGAACAGTACAATGGGATCAGCTACGAGCAACAGAAAATCTTTACAGCAAAACAACTGCAAGTTAGATTTCTGCAAAAATATCACAAGTCTTAAAAACATATTTTCTGAAATTAATCATGAAAATGCAATTACTTATTTTACATTTTTAGAATAAGTTTAAAATGAGATACCACCACGTCTTCACTTCCCACCACACGTTCTGATTAAGTTACTAGTGTAATAAGATGCTACTTTTTATTGTTGGCCATACATCCAGAATGAGTTTGGATTATAGCTCCACTCATCTCCTAACGATTGGCAGTTTACAGCCATCTACTGAAGCAATTCTTCCCATGCACTTTATTGATGTATTGAATATTCCTATAAGTATGAAACCAGTAGCTCATTAGATCGGCATTATATCAGTCTCTCCACAAGTCTACGTGCCGAATGTATCGACAGAAAGAAAATCAAGTCACTGGGTCTAATTAGTTTAGAACAATAGCCTACTTATAAGAAACTCTTCAAAATGTGTATGTTTATGGAGGAAAACAGCCTGGTGTTTTTTGTGTTCTTTCATACCTGGCTATTGACATTGTTGAAGGGCACCTAATAGGATTTGGTATACGCGGATTTCTAATTCTGGGCTAGAATATTTATTACACTTTATAAGAAACAATAACTGTGTTTCTGTTCTGACTTGACAACATTATTTAAAAGGGATCAAAGACGACTCTAAAGGCCGCTTCACACGCTAGGATCTCGTTAACAATATCGTTGAAACGTCACAGATTTGTGATCGCTCAAACGATATCGTTTGTGGATCATTGCGTGTAAACGAACGATGTAGGAAGGAAAAATCGTTAGATCGTTCATCAAAAATTTGAGATCCTGACCTCAAATCTATCGTTCGTCACCCAATTAATGTTCTGGGAAGCAGCAACATCGTTCAGTGTGACACCTTTTTTTTTTGTAAATATATTTTTATTAAGAAATTTTTCGTTTAGAAAAAGTACAAAACAGTACAGTAAAGCATATACAACTGTGTAATTCCAGTAGAGAATGGAATGAATAGAGTTAATGAACCAGAAACCGTATAGTATAAGTCCAAACAGTTGTGGTCTCAAAAAGTCTCTCCGAATATGTATAAAGGGGATGTCCCCTTTTTAGTGTTCAAAAAAATAAAAGGTTAAATTCCATCTCTCTGCAAAATAAAACAACATAAGAAGTATAGAATAAAGAGAACGTATATATTGGATCATGTACAACTGGCGTATATCTAATTTCAGTCCAACAGGGGGGAGAAAGGGTAAGTATCAGGGTGAAATTATAGGGAGCCTGGGAAAGGAAACAACAAAAAAAAAAAAAAACAAAAAAAAAAAAAAAAATGTAGTGTTTTAGGGGGGAAGGAGGGAATGTAATAAGAGTTCAAGGGTGGGGAAGGTGTATGAGAAAAAGACCAGACTGTCAGAGGTGGTATTACATGTAAAATAGAGGGTGGTATAAGAACAGGGACGGTATAGATGTTCCCCCACTCAGGTAAAGAGGTCACCAAAATTAGATGCATCCTTAAAAAGGATCCATTCTGACCAGGTGTTTACATATTCTGCTTGAGTTTGAGAGAAATCGGCAGAGATCTCCTCAAAACGTCTGAGGGATTCCAACTCGGTGAACCACTCAAAAATAGTAGGAGGTAACTGCTCCCTCCAATGTCGGGGGATCACATTGCGTGCTGCACAAAGGCAGAACCGAAGGATGTCTTTCTTCTGTTTTTTCCATGAGCCGGGGAGCATAGAGAGTAGGGCCACCTCGGGAGTGCTTCCCACATGTCTGCCTGTAACCAGGTTATAGTTGCGAAATACCTTCTTCCAAAAGTCACTGATAAGGGGGCAACTCCACCACACATGGATCATTGTGCCAACTTCAAGACCACATCTCCAACAGAGTGGGGAGTTGTTCGGGGAGACCCGATGCAGCCTGTCCGGGGTAAGATACCATCTAAGGCGTATCTTGTAACACTTTTCCAGTGCCTCACAAGATCCTGAGGTTTTACGGGACATCAGAAAACACCTCTCCCAGTCTTGAGCGTCTATCGTCCTTCCCAAGTCAACCTCCCATGCTCGCTGGTAACTATGGGCCCCTGTCGCGGCTGCCTTAGATATGATGGAATATAAGACCGATATACCTCTAGTAGGTCCCTGCTTGGAGGTAAATATCATCTCTAGGGAAGATAATGTAACATCTGAGTCCCTTCGGAGGTGTAGAGAACGCACAAAGGAGCGAAGTTGGAGGTATTCCCACCATTTCAATCTCACGGCTGAGGAAGACGCCTGTAATTCGGTAAACGAAGGAAGTTCACCTCGACAAAGAATCTGACCCACCCGTGTATCATCTTCCGCTCGCCACAAGAGAAGAACCTGATGGGTCATGCCCGGGGGAAAAGCTGGATTGTGGAAGATTGGGGTCAGGGAGCTAACCAGTGTCTTCCCATTCAATTCACCCCATGTCACTCGCCATGCTCTCAGCAATTCAACAGTCAAGGAGGCTAGTTGGCAAGAAGGAGCAAGAGCCTCCATCGGGATCCACTGTAAGTGGTCCAGAGGAACAGAACTTCCGGACTGCTCAATCTGGATCTATTGCTTCACGTCTGTGTTAAAACGCCAATCAAGCAAACGCACAAGAATGGCGGCCAAGCAATATCGTCGCAGATCCGGCAGTCCAACACCTCCAGACTCCCTCAAGGAAGACAAAACCCTGTAGCTCACTCGCGGTTTCATACCGTTCCAAACAAATCTAGAGATTAATCTGCGAATGGTGCGAAAGTATGCCCCGCAAGGCCAAACAGGCACCGCCTGAAAGACATATAAAAATCTTGGGAGAATGTCCATCGTAATGACATGGATTCTTCCCATCCAAGATATCTTCAAGGGTCTGTAAGATTCCAATAAGGCACTCACCCGGTCCAAGAGAATCTTGTGGTTTAAGTGAAAGGCCTCGCGCACATCAGCAGGTAAATTAATACCTAGGTATGATATGTGTCTCGGTCTCCATCGAAAGGAGAACCCCTTAGAAAGGGAGGCCACTTCAGATGCAGACAGAGAGACGTTCAACGCCTCAGATTTGGAGTAATTCACCTTGAAATTGCTAAGATCTCCAAACCTGTTGAATTCATGTAACAAGGCGGGGAAGGTCTCCGAAGGTCGAGTGACGTACAAGAGGACGTCGTCAGCAAACAGAGCTGTTTTATGATGGATGTCCCCCACTGAAATCCCGTGTATACCTCTATTGTCCCTGACGGCTTTCGCCAAGTGCTCCATGACGATGACATAAAGCAAGGGAGATAGTGGGCAGCCTTGTCTTGTCCCATTCCTGACGGGGAAGGAACCCGATAGGCTACCATTGATGCGTACCTTGGCGGATGGACAAGAGTACAGTGAGGAAACTCCATTCATAAACTTACTACCAAGGCCAATGTGCTTCAATGCCTCCCACAGAAAGCCCCAATGGACCCTATCAAAGGCCTTTTCTGCATCTATAGATAGCAGACATAGAGGGGACTTCCACATCTTAGCCTTCTCAATCAGGAGAAAAGATCTAATGATGTTGTCCCGCGCCTCTCGGCCTTTAACAAAGCCCACTTGATCAAGGTGGACAGTGTGACACCTTTTTGAACAATGTCGTTCATAATTCTCCTATTCCTGCCACTGTTTCACATAGTTCAATCGTTTTTCTCCAAATAGCTGGCACGTTGCCAAATTTAAGATCGTTAACGATATCCTTGCGCTTTACAACGCACTAACGATGTCGGAAGGATTGCGGTCACGTGACATAGCTAACGATCTCGTTCACCTATATCCTAGCGTGTGACGGTACCTTTAGTTTGTGTGGTTATGAGGTCAATAAATCACACTTTAATGTGCTTCCTTTTATTAAACTTTCTGAATGATCAAGATGCCTTTAATTAGACTTTAATTTAATTTGCATCCCTTTTTTTTATTTTATAAAGAAATTTTGTCAATGTCAGCTTGCAGGATCCACCAATATATCAATAGATCACAAATTGTTTTGAGTTATTAAAAAAAACAGTCGATAAATTGTTTTGAGGCTGAAACACATCTCTTCAACATACAGTACTGTGTAAACGTTTTTAGCAGGTATCGAAAGAAAGCTGCAAAGTAAGAAGGTTTATTAAAATAGAAGTGATAAGTTATGACAGTAATAAAAATACCAAAAAGCGGTTCAGTATTACAGAAGAATCTAACAAAATGCACCATAGATGTCATATATATATTTTTATGCATGAAAGTTATTAATAATATGCAAGTGGGCCAGAGAAGCAGCTCAGGAGAGGGCAGAGACAGCATAGGAGAGGGGGCAGAGACAGCACAGGAGAGGGGGCAGAGACAGCACAGGAGAGGGGGCAGAGACAGCACAGGAGAGGGAGAAGAGACAGCACAGAAGAGGATGCAGAGACAGCACAGAAGAGTGGGCAGAGACCGCACAGGAGAGAGGGGCAGAGACAACACAGGAGAAAGGGGCAAAGACTGTACAGGAGAGGGGGCAGAGACAGCACAAAGAGCGGGAAGAGACAGGAATGGACAAGGGGCTGCGACAGCATAGGAAGGAGGCAGAGACAGCACAGGAGAGGGGGCAGAGACAGCACAGGAGGGGGCAGAGACAGCACAGGAGGGGGGCAGAGACAGCATAGGAGAGGTTACAGAGACAGCACAGGAGAGGGGGCAGAGACAGCACAGGAGGAGGGTAGAGACAGCAAAGGATGTGGCAGAGACAGCACAATGGGGACCAGAGAGGGTCACAGGACAGAGCAGAGACACTGCACAGTGTCGGCCAGAGAGACGGCACAGTGGAGGCCAGAGATATGGCACAGGAAGGGGCCAGAGAGACGGCAAGCGGGTGGAGAAATTACACATTAGGGAGGTAGAGAGACTGCACATGCTCATACATACACACACATGCACATGCCCATACATGCACACATGTGCATACATGCAGACACATGCACACTAACACGTAGACATGTGGACGTCATCTTTGGTCACTTGAATAGAGACCACACAGGGGGGACAGATGGCTGCCACCCCCAGTGCCACACAGCCCACCCCATCATCATGTCATCACCTTCCCGATGCGATAGCATTGGGCTCACATCTAGTGGGAATATAAGATTGGAGAAGAGCTGAACATACTGGTGAAGAGATTTATACACAGAGGCTATCAGGTCCGATCTCTGATGAGACATAAGCACGATACATTGAGATCAGACTACCTCTCACTCCTACTATTGGCATCAATCACACTGAGATGTTCCCTATCTCAGGCACTATGTAACCCTTAGAGCAAACAAACCCATTCCATATGTCATGAAAAAATATATTTGCAGCTTATAAGCCAAAATCACATTTCTATGTGTGCGATGTCTGTGAGGAGGATGTTCTCAGGCTTCAGGTCACTGGAGAGAGAAGGAGCAGACACTGGTTGTGAGGATAATTCATGAAAAACTTTCTACTAAAGATATGCAAGGAGAAAATAGAGAGTCATAGGTGACAGATTTATGAAGGTGAAATGATTACCGATGCATGACACCGTATTCAAGTAGAAATTGAATTCTGCACACCATCTTTGCTGCAAGAGTCCCAGATAGTCCATGGCTATTATATACTCAATAGGTATCTCCATGAATGCCTACAGAGACATTTGGCAGTAGCATTCTCAGGACTTCTAGCTCTGTACAGATTATGTCCTTACAACCAGAATTTTAGGCATGATATTAATGGCCCAGCAGTTCTTTACTCTTCAGATCTGATGCCAAGATGACCTGGAGAAAAATCCAAACAGATGAGAACAAATTCCCATCTAAACAAGGATCTGTGTAATGGTTTACTAGATTATAATCATTACTTATGATTATATGAATCTGTGTATCCCTCCTGCGTATCATGAGGAACTTGGATGAATATATATTGGCACTAACTTTCCCACAGCCTTCTTCACCTAGATCTTTCCAAAATTTGAGACTGCAAAGGTCTTTAGATTTGTTTGTGTCAACAGTTCTCTTTGGGGAGAAATCTGTAAATTGGCTTCACTAAGGCCTTTGCCAACATGTCCGCAGTGTCATAGGGCATCTAATTGCTTCCATCTGTTAGGATGATTTTAAGATGTATTAACAAATATAACTCCAGAGATGGAGTTAGATTTTTGTCAGATTTATGTACTATTGATGATTTTGGTTTTGTATTCATGTAGTGATAGTGATGGGCGAGTAGTAAAATGCTTGGGTGCTCGATGCTCGTGTCAAGCATATCAAAATGCTCGGGTGCTCCTGTGGCACCCCAGGGTCGATGTGCCACAGTGTCATCACTGCGGGTAGTGGTGTCACCAGAGAGCAACAAAGGGTATTTTCATCAGGCAACAGGCACACACAACCCTAACACCTCCAAGCCAGAAGGTGGAGACCAAGCCTAGGTTCAGGGTGAGCTTCCCTTATATTCTGGTCTGGGGAGGAGTAAGTGAGTGCAGTGCGGAGCAGCACTGTGAAGACATCCTGGTGGACTGGAAGCTGCTTAGCTCGTCCCAGGATCGCTAACTTGATCCAGGCCTAACACTAGGGTCTGAGGAAAGGAGAGGAAGAAACACACCGTGAGGCTGAGCAGCATCGTGCCTTCCCCAGAGAACAAGCATATAGAACGGACACCGGAGTCCGAGACTGTGCAGGGTTACACATCCCAGCAGTCAACACCGGAAAGTGAGGACTCCAGAATCTCCAGCTACACTGTAAAAGAAACACAGCAGCGCATAGACTCCAACAACATTGACACCGAGCTGCAGGGTAGAGAGAGAGTGAAGGACTCGAGTTGCCTGTTATACTGCTACCCAGCAGGACGAGACAGGGCCGGCAGCGTAGCTTAAGCAAATGCAGGAGCCAAATCACAAGCAAAGCAAGGGAGCCAAAAAGACCCGGTCGGGTGAGAATAACCCCAAGTTGCCCTCAAAACCACGTGGACAGCATTTAACATCTGCTCCAGTATAAGACTGAGAAAACTTCAAAACCGTGAGTCTGCCTGTTACTTGCGCCCGTTACCCTGCACCCTGTACATAGACTTACTACACCTGCCTTGGGGACCCTCAGCTCTACCCGAGGAGGGCTTACCAACCACGCTGCCCCAAGTCACCGTCCAGAGCAGGAATACGGCAGCGGTGGTTCTACTATCCACATACCCTGGGTGGCGTCAAGACAAATCCCTTGTAAATACCCCCTTTTTAGACTGATCCCAGGCCATGGGTCCAGGTCACGACTACCGTGATACCCCAGAGAGACAGCACCGGCTTGGTTCCCGAGTACCCCATAGCCTGGGGGTGCATCACTGCACCCGAGCACTAAGCACAATGTTAACCTATGAGAAACTTGAGCAATTTTCTGGCAGCACCCCGGCGGTCTGCTCAAATGACATGGGAACAGCATGGGGAAGACCCCTGTAAGCATTTCTGACTCCCAGGTCACTGCTGTTAATAATGTTGTCTGAGTATTACACCACTTTTATAGACTCACAATAAAACGTACAAAAACAAAACCAAAATGGATTTTCCTGGGGAAAATGTTATGGGGTTATATTCACTTGCGAGACAGTGTTGGTGTATTTTTTTTTTTTATTACATGAAAGATTTAAAAACAAAAATTGGGAAGCACTCTTATTCCCCTTGGAAGAGACGTGGAGGAGGGCCTCATAAACTAATGTTCCCATTATGTGGAAATGGGTCTCCCATAGTGTTACCCTATGCAGGTCTGCCAAAAATTGGGAGGCACTCCAATGCCCCTTGGAAGAGATGTGGAGGAGGGCTTGATAAAAACAATGTTACTATTTCAAAGGAGCCGGTTTCCTATATTTGTAATGCCCATGCACTAAGTATGGACTGACAAACATATACCCCTGGGGGGTATACATGACTATACTGTATAACTTTTTTTTTTCTTATGGGCATCATAAACACCCTTTAAAAATATTATGTGGGTGTTGCATCATTGACCACGGTCACCCTGGTGATATGGTGGTGGAGGATGAGGAGAAGGAGGAGGACTAGAGCAAATAGCCATAATCAGGAAGCGTATACCCATGTGTGGGGGTGAAAAGTAGCATGGGAATATACCTCCCCAAAAAAGACACTGAATTTGAGTTTATATTATGCTGCTATCATTTGTTGGTGTTGAGAAATCTGAGCCAATACAGCCCTTGTTTATTTTAATAAAAGTCAGCCTGTCAGCATTTTCAGTTGACAGGTGGGTGCGCTTATCAATAATAATTCCCCCTGCGGAACTAAAAACCCGCTCTGACAAAACCCTAGCGGCAGGGCAGGCCAGGAATTCCAAGGCGTAGAGAGCTAGTTCATGCCACGTGTCCAGCTTGGATACCCAATAATTATAAGGTACAGAGGAATCACAGAGTACATTGGTACGGTCAGCATCTTCCCAAACTTTGCACTTCTTGTGAGAGTACCCTGCGCCTCAGTGCCTGGGCCATGGAAGGGGCTGAGAAAACTCTCCCAGAACTTTGACAGTGTTCCCCTGCCTCTACTGGATTGGAGTTGTGTCTCTCTCACCTGTATTCCTTGGTTGTCCACCGAACTGTGACCTCTGCCGCTAATGTTTTCAGATGGGAATTTTTTTAATAATTCCGCAACAAGGGCCTTCTGGTATTGCCTCATTTTTGTAGACCTCTCTGCCTTGGGAATAACAGATATGAATTCTCCTTGTAGCGTGGGTCTAAACGTTTCACCAACCAGTAATGAGTGTCACCCAAAATTTTGAGAATGCGAGGGTCACGGGAAAGGCAGCATAACATAAACCCAGCCATGCACGCCAGACTGGTAACAGGCAAGACTTCCGTGTCCCGACCAAGAGGACAACTGACCATGCTCCCCTCCTCCTCTCTGTCCTCTGGCCATCCATGCTGAACAGACTGTATACCACATGAAACTAGCTCCTCTTCTTCCTCCTCCTCGTCCTCCCCTCTCCTCCTCCTCATTGTCCCCCAATCAACGTTGGGATGAGATGAGGCTGGGCTGTGTGTAATAACCTTGTGTGGCTCCATCTCATCGTGTTCTGCCTACAATTTATCCTCTTTGATTTTGAGCAGAGAGTGTTTCAGAAGACAGAGAAGTGGGATGGTGACACTAATGATGGCGTTATCACCGCTCACCATCTTGGTGGAGTCCTCAAAGTTTTGGACGATGTCACATATATTTGACATCCATGTCCACTCCTGAGGTCTTATGTGTGGAGTCTGAACCGAATACCGAAGGCCTTGGTGATGCTGGAAATCAACAACTGCCCTCTTCTGCTCACAAATCCTGACCAACATCTGCAGTGTAGAATTCCAACATGTGGGGACATCACACACTAGTCTGTGAGCCAAAAGCTGCAAACGCTGCTGAAACCCGTGTACTCAGGAGAGAAGAAGATGTCATAAATTTGCTGCTGAAACCCGTCAAGGGAGGCCGAAGCAGAAGGTGACTTTCACAGGCAGCGTACTTTCACAAGCAGATCCAACAGCTCCGAGTCGGATTTAAGAAACTGCTGAACCTCGAGGTTGAGCACATGGGCCAGGCATGGAACATATGTGAGCTTGTCTCTCCTCAGAGCTGCCACCAGGTTGTGGCCATTGTCACACACGACCATGCCTGGCTGTAGGTTCAGCTGTGTGAACCACAGATCTGCCTGCTCTTTCAGAGCTGTCCACAACTCTTCAGCATTGAGTGGTTTGTCACCTACGCATATTAGCTTTAGCACAGCCTGTTGCCACTTGGCCGAGGCAGTGCTGCAGTGCTTCCAGCCTTTGACTGATGTGGAGGCTGAAGAGGAGGCTGAGGAGGATGACGTGCAGGAACTGTAGACTGTGGGGGCAACCCTAATTGATTTAGGGCCTGCAATCCTTGGCCTCAGGAGGATGTGTTCTGTCCCAAGGTCCAACTGGGTCCTGGCTTCCACTATGTTAACCCAGTGTGCCGTCAGCGAGATGTACCGTCCTTGCCCACAAGCACTTGTCCACGTGTCTGTGGTTAGGTGGACTTTCCCAGTAACTGCATTGTTAACGACACGGTTAATGTTTTGGGACACGTGCTTGTGTAATGCGGGGACGCCACACCGGGAGAAATAGTGGCGGCTGGGCACCGAGTAACAAGGGGTGGCTGCCGCCATCAGGTTGTGGAATACTTCAGTCTCCACTAGCCTAAAAGGCAACATTTCGAGCGCAAGCAGTTGCGAAATGTGCAAATTCAGTAGTGTGGCCTGTGGGGCGTTGGCTGCGTATTTGCGCTTGCGTTCCAAGGACTGGGGTATGGACAACTGAACGCTGCGCTTGGACAAGGATATGGACTGCTGATGGTGGTATTTCAGTTTGTGCAATGACAGGCATAGGACAGGAGGCATCTTTGCATGCACTATGGACAGGGGATTAGCTTGCACGCTCAACAGTGGAAGAAGCAGTGATGTCACCCGCAGACACTACTCCTGGACTCTGGGGTTCGGCCCACAAAGTCGGGTGCTTTGCTGCCATGTTCCCCATTATGCTGGTGTTAGTCAGGCTGGTAGTTTTGCTACCCCTGCTGATGCTGGCATGGCAGGTGGTGCAAATGGCCTTTTTGGAATCATCGGCAGAGACCTTAAAAAAAAGCCAGACTTGGGAAGAGTTGTACTGGCAACTTCCATTATGTTGGTGTTACGGGGTAGAGTTGCCCACCTTCTGTCTGTGGCCACCACACTGCTTTTTCCTGCCTGTTGGGGTGTTATGTCTCTCTCTCCCTGTGTGCTGCTGTCCTCGCTGTACATGTCCTCCTGCCAGGTTGGGTCAGTTACTATATCATCCACCACGTCGTCTTCCACTTCTGCACCCTGGTCCTCCTCGTGACTGTCTGGCAATTGTGTCTCATCATCGTCCACCTCTTGTGATACTTTCCCACCATCGCCTTTGTGTGACCATGGCTGCTCAAATATTTGGGCATCGCTACATGTGATCTCCTCTTGCCCCACTTCAAGTGTAGCGGACGAGAGGACCGAATCTATAAATGTAAAAGTGAACAGCTCTTCAGAGTGTCCAAGTGTGGGATCAGTTTTGTCCGGACACTCGGCATGGTGGGAAGAAGGAGGATCAGGGTGAGGAATATGCGGTCCAGACTCACGGCTGCTGAGACTTGATTGTGTGGAAGACAGGGTGGTTGTGGTGGTGGCAAACTAACTGGAAGCATTATCCGCTTTTCAACCAACAACCTTTTGACACTGCTCTGAGTTTAATAGTGGTGTGCGGCAGTCCCATAGGAATTGGGACAGGAAGGTCGGGCGAGAAGATGTGGGTGTTTGTTCTGGCACAATTGTAGCTTGCCCACGTCATCGTCCTCTACATGCAACATCACCATCACGTCCAGTTCCTTGTCCCTTGCCACGCGCCTTGTGCATTTTAAATGGAGGACAATATCTTCCACGCTCAGTAGAAATGGCTGAATTTAGAGCGAAGTTATACAGTATGTGATCTGTGCAACAGACAAACCACAGTTTTAAGTAGCTTTTTTTCAAGAGATGGATAATATATGTGTAACAGGCTACACCAGCCCCAGATGTGACTGGGAAAAAGCCTCCTGTGCTATACTCTGCCTATATACACTGCCTGGATACAGCTGAATTAATCCTGAAAAGGACTGTTTTTTTCAGAGACCGATAATATGTGTAACAGGCTACACCAGCCCCAGACGTAACTATAATGAAGATTCCTCTGCTATACGCACTGCATTCTGCTATATACCCTGCCTATATACACTGCCTATATACAGCTGGAATAATCCTGAAAAGACCTGGATTTTTTAGGGATGGATAATATCTGTAACAAGCTACACCAGCCCCAGACATGGCTGGAATGTAGCCTCCTGTGCTATACGCACCGCACTCTGCTATATACCCTGCCTGCCTGCCTATATACACTGCCTGTATTCAGCTGGATTAATCCTGAAAAAGACTGTTTGTTTAGATGGATTGTGTATCCTACCTAGTACCTACACTACCTAAGACACACACTAAATCTGTCCCTAGCTCAGCAGCACCTCTCCCAACACTAGCTGACTGTGGATTAGAGTGACGAGCACAGCGCCATCAAGTCTTATATAGACCTGATGACGCTGTGCGGCCAGCCAATCATTGTAATGCTACAACCAACATGGCTGTGGCATTACAGTGTGTGGTAGCCAATCCCTGCATGTGGGCTGACTCTGTAAAGAGTGCCAACATGCAGGTAGGGGGAGCCGAGCATGTGCCCGAGCATCTCGCTGGAGATGCTCAGGCGAGCACCGAGTACCAGCGAGTTTGCTCACTCATCCCTAGTGATAATAGTTCTGGTAAAGAATATATCACTAAAATCATCATTGCTACATGAATACATTACCAGAAGCACCATTAGTTAAGGAAAACATCACCAGAACCACCATCAGTACATGAATACAGAACCAGAATGATCATCAGCAATAGAACATCAATTTTATTGCAAGCTGTATTTGTTGCATGATGGACGCAAAAAACAAATCGCCACTCCTGTCACTTTATGTATAATGGAGTCTGTTTAGTTTCATTAGAATATCCACAAAATGCTGAACACCTTATTTGAAACCAAACAGCTACCATTATCGTTAAGCTGTTTCTATGACTACCCTTGAGTCTGACATTGAAAAAATAAGATGTCACGGAGGAATATCACTATTTGTCTCTTTCATTATGTAACTGGTCTGTAAAAAATAAAGGTTATCTACCTTTGAAATTGTACTCTCTATTAAGCCTCATTTCTAAAGTACACTACATATTTTACTTTGACTGGTTTTGTTTGGTGAAAAAGATAACAATTTTACTGAAAGGAGTCCTCAGAGCTTTCTACTTGATCCAACAGAGGGGGCATCTATTAGTTTGCAGAATTATTATACAACCTCAATTTTTTTTATTTTCATCTGTAAACGTGAAAATATTAACCGGGCAACTCACAATGTACCAAAATACATTGATGACATTGCCAATAGTCAACAGTGACCAATATAGCTAACCTGTCTTTCATTAACAGTCATAAGCCTTCCATTCATGGAGCCTGCCAGTTTCTTAACTCTTTCACCCCCGAGCCTGTTTTCACCTTACTGACCAGGCCAAGCTTTCAAATTCTGACCAGTGTGTCACTTTATGTAGTGATAACTTATGCTTTAATAAACTCCAGTGATTCTGAGGATGTTTTTTCTTTCCACTTTGTACTTCATGTAAACCTACAGAAAACAAACCCATGGTACAAGGGTAAAGGGACCTGAACAGATAGCTCACCTACAGAATCGACCCCTTATCAAGAATTGGACTATTTCATGGACTATGTGAACTTCATGTTAGTGGTAAAGTATGATGCTATGATTTGCGAAAATATGAAAATATTAAAAACTAAAAACTAGATGGTGGCCCGATTCTAACACATCGGGTATTCTAGAATATGTATGTAGTTGACTTACTGTGACTGACAGAACTTGTTCAGTCAACATGAGTGAACTATATATATATATATATATATATATATATATATATATATATATATATAGCAGCGCTATGGTATATGGTGGTACATAACAGCACATGTATAGCAGCACTATAGTATATGGCGGTACATTATAGTAAATGTGTAGCAGCACTATAGTATATGGCGGTACATTATAGTAAATGTATAGCAGCACTATGGTATATGGCGGTACATTACAGTACATGTATAGCAGCACTATAGTATATGGCGGTACATTACAGGATGGAGCCGTGGGACAGGATGGAGCTGGGGGTGCAGCGGCAGGATGGAGGCTCGGCAGTCAGCGCAGGATGGAGTGCGGCATTTAAGATAGCGTCCGGGAAGTCTCACGAGACTTCCCGGACGCCATATTGGATCCAATCCTCTGTGGCGGCGACATACTTCGTCCAAGATGGCGTCCGGGAAGTCTCGCGAGACTTTTCGGACGGCATCTGGGATCTCGCGAGAGTTCCGCAAGCCATTTTGGAGGAAACATGTTGTCAGGATGGGAGGAGTGGGGCCAATATGGTGGGGTCGGCAGCGGAGTGAAGATCATTGGCTGAAGGCGGAGGCGGAGAAGACGATGGGCCAGTGGTATGTATGGCAGGCAGAGTGCATGGGGGTATGAGTGGGGGTATGAGTGTGGAGGTTCTGAGTGAGGAGGGGGGCGCAAGGACAGTGGAAGGGGGGGACGTGTGTGTGGGGACGTTCCAACTGAGGGGGGTGTGATGAGAAGTGTAGTGTCGGAGGGTGTGTGGAGGAGTGGGGAGTGTGACTGGAGTGTGTGTGGGGCCGCAGCTTGTACCGATGGTGGGAGTGGAGCTTTGGAAGCCCCCGCTCCCGGCAACGGGCCGCCATATTGGAGCACCCAGGGCGGGTGTACAGGCAACTTCAGTCAGTATGTGACGTACCATACCGTTACATCGTGACGGAAGTTGCCTTAGGGTTTTATTATAATAGATCCCTACAGCCCTCCTGTCCGCAGCAGAGTGCTTAGCAGAGTATTCGGCGGCTCAGTGGTTAGCAGACTTTACGGCGGCTCAGTGGTTAGCAGAGTATACGGTGGCTCAGTGGTTAGCAGAGTATAAGGTGGCTCAGTGATTAGCACTGTACAGTGGCTTAGTGGTTAGCACTGTATGGTGGCTCAATGGTTAGCACTGTATGGTGGCTCAGTGTTTAGCACTGCACAGTGGCTCAGTGGTTAGTATTGTACGGTGGCTCAGTGGTTTGCACTGTACTGTGGCTCAGTGGTTAGCAGAGTATACAGGGGCTCAGTGGTTAGCAGAGTATACGGTGGCTCAGTGATTAGCACTGTACGGTGGCTCAGTGGTTAGCACTGTACGGTGGCTCAGTGGTTAGCACTGTATGGTGGCTCAGTGGTTAGCACTGTATGGTGGCTCAGTGGTTAGCACTATATGGTGGCTCAGTGGTTAGCACTGTATGGTGGCTCAGTGGTTAGTACTGTACAGTGGCTCAGTGGTTAGCAGACTTTAAGGCAGCTCAGTGGTTAGCAGGGTATACAGGGGCTCAGTGGTTAGCAGAGTATACGGTGGCTCAGTGGTTAGCACTGTACGGTGGCTCAGTGGTTAGCACTGCACAGTGGCTCAGTGGTTAGCACAGTATGGTGGTTCAGTGGTTAGTATTGTATGGTGGCTCAGTGTTTAGCAAAGTATGGTGGCTCAGTGGTTAGCACAGTATATGGTCGCTCAGTGGTTAGCACTGTATGGTGGCTCAGTGTTTAGCACAGTATGGTGGCTCAGTGGTTAGCACTGTATAAGGTGGCTCAGTGGTTAGCACAGTACACGGTGACTCAGTGGTTAGCAGTGTATATGGTAGCAGAGTGGTCAGCGCAGAGCGGAAGCAGAGTGGTCAGCGCAGAGCGGAGGCAGAGTGGTCAGCGCAGTGCGGAGGCAGAGTGGTCAGCGCAGTGCGGAGGCAGAGTGGTCAGCGCAGTGCGAAGGCAGAGTGGTCAGTGCAGTGGGGAGGCAGAGTGGTCAGCGCAGTGCGGAGGCAGAGTGGTCAGCGCAGTGCGGAGGCAGAGTGGTCAGCGCAGTGCGGAGACAGAATGGTCAGCGCAGTGCGGAGGCTCAGTGGTCAGCGCAGTGCGGAGGCTCAGTGGTCAGCGCAGTGCGGAGGCTCAGTGGTCAGCACAGTGCGGAGGCTCAGTGGTCAGCGCAGTGCGGAGGCTCAGTGGTCAGTGCAGTGCGGAGGCTCAGTGGTCAGCGCAGTGCGGAGGCTTAGTAGTCAGCGCAGTGCGGATGCTCAGTGGTCAGCAGAGGACGGAGGCACTCTGCCTGCCATACTTACCACTGGCTCATCGTCTTCCCGCTACCGCATCTTCGCTCTGCCGTCCCCACCATCTTGGCTCCACTCCTCTGTGCCGGCGACATGTTTCTTCCAAAATGGCGTCCGGGAAATCTTGCAAGACTTCCCAGACGCCATATTGGATCCAGTCCTCTGTGGCGGTGACATACTTCATCCAAAATGGCGTCCGGGAAGTCTCGCGAGAGTTCCCGAACGCCATTTTGGAAGTAACATGTCGCCGGGACGGAGGAGTGGAGCCAAGATGGTGGGGACGGCGGACAGAAGATGCGGCGGGGGCGGCGGTGGTGGCGACGGCGGGGAAGACGATGGGCCGGTGGTAAGTATGGCCGACAGTGCATGGAGGTATGAGTGGGGGTATGAGTGTAGAAGTGGTGAGCGAGGAGGGGGGCGCATGGAAGGGGTGTGTATGTTAGTGTCAGAGGGTGTGTGGAGGAGTGGGGAGTGTGTGTGGGGCCGCAGCTTGTACCAATTGCGGGAGTGGGGCTTTGGAAGCCCTGTTCCTGGCAACGGGCGGCCATATTGGAACACCCAGAGTGGGTGTACAGGCTACTTTAGCCAGGATGTGACTTAGCATACCGTTACATCCTGACGGAAGTAGCCTTAGGGTTTTATATTAAACACTAGCTGTGAGCCCGATGCAAATGCATCGGGATTCTAGAACGTGCATTAATTTGATTATAGTAGTTATAGCTGTTAGCCTGATGCAAATGCATCGGCTATCTAAAATATGTTTATTGTTTTTTTAAAGATTTTTAAATAATAATCGCATCATCAATAGCAATAATATAAGCCATAGCATTATTATTAGCAGTAATAGCAGTATTAATAGCATTATTAGCAGTATTATGAGCATTAATAACAGTATTAATAGCATTAATAGCATTATTATTAGCATTAATAGCATTATTAATAGCATTATTAGCATTAATAATAGCATTAATAACATTATTAATAGCATTGATAGCATTATTATTAGCATTAATAGCATTAATAATAGCATTATTAGCATTAATAATAGCATTAATAACATTATTAATAGCATTAATAGCATTATTATTAGCATTAATAGCATTAATAATAACATTATTAGCATTAATAATAGCATTAATAACAGTATTAATAGCATTAATAGCATTATTAATAGAATTAATAGCATTATTATTAGCATGAATAGCATAATTAATAGCATTAATAGCATTAATAGCATTATTATTAGCATTAATAGAATTATTATTAGCATTAATAGCATTAATAGGATAAATATTAGCATTAATAGCATTAATAGCATAATTAATAGCATTAATAGCATTATTAATAGCATTAGTAGCATTAATAATAGCATTATTAGTATTAATAATAGCATTAATAACATTATTAATAGCATTAATAGCATTATTAATAGCATTAATAGCATTATTATTAGCATTAATAGGATTAATAATAGCATTATTAGCATTAATAATAGCATTAATAACATTATTAATAGCATTAATAGCATTATTATTAGCATTAATAGCATTAATAGCATTATTATTAGCATTAATAGCATTAATAATACCATTAATAGGATAAATATTAGCATTAATAGCATTAATAGCATAAATAAGAGCATTAATAGCATTATTAATAGCATTAATAGCATTATTATTAGCATAAATAGCATTATTAGCATTAATAATAGCATTAATAACATTATTAATAGCATTAATAGCATTATTATTAAAATTAATAGAATTAATAATAGCATTATTAGCATAAATAATAGCATTAATAACATTATTAATAGCATAAATAGCATTATTATTAGCATAAATAGCATTAATAATAGGATTATTAGCATTAATAATAGCATTAATAGCATTATTATTAGCATTAATAGCATTATTATTAGCATTAACAGCATTAATAATACCATTAATAGCATTATTATTAGCATTAATAGCATTAATAGCATAAATAATAGGATTAATAGCATTATTAATAGCATTAATAGCATTATTATTAGCATAAATAGCATTAATAATAGGATTATTAGCATTAATAATAGCATTAATAACATTAATAATAGGATTATTAGCATTAATAATAGCATTAATAACATTATTAATAGCATTAATAGCATTATTATTAGCATTAATAGCATTATTATTAGCATTAATAGCATTAATAATACCATTAATAGCATTATTATTAGCATTAATAGAATTAATAATAGCATTATTAGCATTAATAATAGCATTAATAGCATGAATAGCATTATTATTAGCATTAATAGCATTAATAATACCATTAATAGGATAAATATTGACATTAATAACATTATTAATAGCATTATTAGCATTAATAATAGCATTAATAACATTATTAATAGCATTAATAGCATTATTATTAGCATTAATAGAATTAATAATAGCATTATTAGCATTAATAATAGCATTAATAACATTATTAATAGCATTAATAGCATTATTATTAGCATTAATAGCATTATTATTAGCATTAATAGCATTAATAATACCATTAATAGGATAAATATTAGCATTAATAGCATTAATAGCATAAATAATAGGATTAATAGCATTATTAATAGCATTAATAGCATTATATAGCATTATAGCATTATTATAGCATATACATTAATAATAGCAATTATTAATAATAGCATTAATAACATTATTAATAGCATTAATAGCATTATTATTAGCATTATAGCATTAAGCATTATATAGCATAATAGCATTAATAACATTAATAATAAATATGACATTAATAGCATTATAATAGCATTTATAGAATTAATATATTAGCATTAATAACATTAATTAATACATTAATAGCATTATTATTAGCATTAATAGCATTAATAATAGCATTATTAGATTAATAATAGCATTAATAACATTATTAATAGCATTAATAGCATTATTATTAGCATTAATAGATTAATAGCATTATTATAGCATTAATAAATTTTTCATTAATACATTATTAATAGCATTAATAGCATTATAATGCTATTAGCATTAATAGCATTAATAGCATTATTAATAGCATGAATAGCATTATTATTAGCATTAATAGCATTATTAATTAGCATTAATAGCATTATTAATAGCATTAATACATTATTAATAGCATTAATACATTATTAATAGCATTAATAGCATAATATTATTAGCATTAATAGCATTAATATATAGCATTAATAGCATTATTATAGCATTAATATAATTATTAATTATTTATTTCATTATTATTTATTATTTGTTATTTATTTTTTAATTATGTTTTATTTATTTTTTTATAAGTTTTAATTATTTTTAATTATTTGTATTATTAAATTTATTATTTAGTTGAGAGCAGTGTCATTAGTCCTAAAGGCTGATTTATTGCATTATTTTATTTTTTTATTATTATTTTAATTGATATTTTTAATTATTTTTATTTAATTTTTTTATATTTTTTAATTCTTTTTTAATTATTTTTTTATTATTTAAATTTATTATTTAGGCTGAGACGCAGTTCTCATTCAGGTCGCTAAAGGGCTGATGTTATTAGCATATATTTTATTTTTTTATTATTATTTTTATTGAATTTTTTATTATTTTTAATTAATTTTTTTATTATTTTTTAATTCTTTTTTAATTATTTTTTTTATTATTTAATTTATTATTTAGGCTGAGACGCAGTTCTCATTCAGGTCCGCAAAGGGCTGATCTTATTAGCATATATTTTATTTTTTTATTATTATTTTTATTGAATTTTTTATTATTTTTAATTATTTTTTTTATTATTTTTTAATTCTTTTTAAATTATTTTTTTTATTATTTAATTTATTATTTAGGCTGAGACGCAGTTCTCATTCAGGTCCGCAAAGGGCTGATCTTATTAGCATATATTTTATTTTTTTATTATTATTTTTATTGAATTTTTTATTATTTTTAATTAATTTTTTTATTATTTTTTAATTCTTTTTAATTATTTTTTTTTATTATTTAATTTATTATTTAGGCTGAGACGCAGTTCTCATTCAGGTCCGCAAAGGGCTGATGTTATTAGCATATATTTTATTTTTTTTATTATTATTTTATTGAATTTTTTATTATTTTTAATTATTTTTTTAATTATTTTTTAATTCTTTTTTAATTATTTTTTTTATTATTTAATTTATTATTTAGGCTGAGACGCAGTTCTCATTCAGGTCCGCAAAGGGCTGATTTATTAGCATATATTTTATTTTTTTATTATTATTTTTATTGAATTTTTTATTATTTTTAATTATTTTTTTTAATTATTTTTTAATTCTTTTTAAATTATTTTTTTTATTATTTAATTTATTATTTAGGCTGAGACGCAGTTCTCATTCAGGTCCGCAAAGGGCTGATCTTATTAGCATATATTTTATTTTTTTATTATTATTTTTATTGAATTTTTTATTATTTTTAATTATTTTTTTTTATTATTTTTTAATTCTTTTTTAATTATTTTTTTTATTATTTAATTTATTATTTAGGCTGAGACGCAGTTCTCATTGAGGTCCGCCTTTCTTTTTTCCCATTGTAATGATTTACGGTGTGTCGCGATTTTATGGTCGACCACCTGGTTTTTTTTTCGCCCTAAAATCGTGGACACATCCGTTAATTGTTCTCTATGGCATTAGACGATTTCAGATTGAACGCGACCAATCAGAATTCAGCTGACTTGCCCATAGACAATGCATTAGCGGTGTGTCGGCGATTTTATGGCCGACCACCTGGTTCTATTTGTCGGCCGTAAAATCGCGGACACACCGCTAATGCATCTCTATGGGCAGTCAGCGATTTCGGATTGAACGGCGACCAATCAGAATTCGAGCTGACTTGCCCATAGAGATGCATTAGCGGTGTGTCCGCGATTTTAGGCCGACAAATAGAACAGGGGGGCGGCCATAAAATCGCCGACACACCGTAATGTATGTCAATGGGAAATAGGCGACTGAATGAAAACTGAATTGAGTGACTCTTCTGATGATTGGCTGAGGGCATTTTCCCGCCCAACCAATCAAAACCCGTGAGATCTCATCTGATGTAGAATGGGGTTTTTCCTGCTCATTTTATCTTAATGAGTAGAATGGGACGTCGGAGGTGGAATTTTCGGAAAAGAAGACAGAAGATCCCCGGGGCCGGACGAAGAGGCGGAGATGGCGGAAAGAAGAGAGAAGACCCCCGGGGCCGGAGGAAGAGGACGCCTGGCCGGACGGAGGATCGGACGGACGATCGGACGGACGATCAGATGACTTGAAGGCATGTAAGTGATGGACGGGGGCTTCGGGTGTAGGGCCTTAGGTGAGAGCGGCGTTAGGTTAGGGGACGGCGGGGGGTTAGGGTGTAGGGCTTTAGCGACAGGGGCAGGGGACAGCGGCGGGAGCTTAGGGGGTATCGGCGGGGGCCTAGGGGGTAGGAGCTTAGGTAGGGGCGGCGATGGCTTAGGGGGTAGACGGCGGGGCTTAGGGGGTATCGGCGGCGGCTTTGGATGGTGCGAGTCGGGGGTTAGGTAGTCGGGGCTTAGGGGGTATCGGCGGCGGGTTTGGATGGTGCGAGTCGGGGGTTAGGTGGTCGGGGCTGCTGCGGGGTTTCGGCGGCGGGTTTGGATGGTGCGAGTCGGGGGTTAGGTGGTCGGGGCTGCTGCGGGGTTTAGGGGGTTAGGGGCGGCGGTGCCTTAGGGGGTAGGCGGCATGGCTTAGGGGGTATCGTCGGGGGTCTAGGGGGTAGGGGGTTAGGGTCGGCGGTGCCTTAGGGGGTAGGCGGCATGGCTTAGGGGGTATCGGCGGGGGCCTAGGGGGTAGGGGCGGCGATGGCTTAGGGGGTAGACGGCGGAGCTTAGGGGGTATCGGGGGCGGGTTTGGATGCAGCGGGTCGGGGCTGCTGCGGTGCTTAGGGGGTAGGGGCTTAGGTAGGGGCGGCGATGGCTTAGGAGGTAGACGGCGGGGCTTAGGGGGTATCGGCGGCGGCTTTGGATGGTGCGGGTCGGGGGTTAGGTGGTCGGGGCTGCTGCGGGGCTTAGGGGGTAGGGGGTTAGGGGCGGCGGTGCCTTAGGGGGTAGGCTTAGAGCGGCAGGGGGCTGTAGTGTACAGCGCGATGGTATACTACAGTCCCATGGCGCTTATGGGCATGGGACTGTAGTATACTATAGCGGTGTACAGTACAGCAGCGCGTAGTGGCTTAGAGCGGCAGGGGGCTGTAGTGTACAGCGCGATGGTATACTACAGTCCCATGGCGCTTATGTGCATGGGACTGTAGTATACTATAGCGGTGTACACTACAGCAGCGCGTAGTGGCTTAGAGCGGCAGGGGGCTGTAGTGTACAGCGCGATGGTATACTACAGTCCCATGGCGCTTATGTGCATGGGACTGTAGTATACTATAGCGGTGTACACTACAGTAGTATGGGCTTCGGCTTCGGTGGCTTGGTTAGCGGTGTAGCGACTCGCAATGCCCGCTTCGCGGGCATTGCTTCGCTATGCTGCAACGACTCGCAATGCCCGCTTTGCGGGCATTGCTTCGTGAGTCGCCTTGGCCGCTACGCGGCCACGGGGAGAGTCCAGGAGAAGCAGCTCGGACTCGCTAACCAAGCGACCGGAAGCAGCGCCGCTCCGACGGAAGTCGCTACGGCAATTATATAATAGATGTTACAAAAAAAATATATTGAGGATCTAAAGGATAACATTTCTTATTAAGAGAGAGACATGTCAGGTCTGGCATGCCAGTATGAAGAGACTTAAATGCCTTGCATGCTCCTGTGGGAAAATAAATATTGAAAGAGGACTTGAATTCCAGTGCCACCTACTGGAAATAGCAATCCTAAAAGTCAAAATTGACCCTTTAACTAACCGTTTTATATGATATACCGGTAAGTCAAACCAGAAACTCAATTTGCAGGCATTATGTTTTGGGGTGTTTGCCTCTCATCAGTCCAAAGTATGAGATCTGATTTGGCTAGGTGAGAGGCTACAATCTAAAGGATAGCATGAGGGACAAATATCCCGAAAACACCATGTCTGCAAATTGAGTTTCTTGTTTGGCTTACATTCTTGGTCATCTAATGTCTTATAAGCAATGTTACATTGGGGGTTTTCTCTGACTCCCATATTACAGAGACTCACATGGAAACCCTGATGTAAGTGCTCAGCATAGAGCACAGAATAAATGTGAGCTGTGCCTTACTACAATATTTGGGGGGAAGAATAAAACAAATCAGCAGCAGTTTAAGGATTGTTTTTATTTTTTTCACACTGTTTACTGTGCTAAGTGATAAAACAGATGTATTCTTCAAGCAGCAATGCCAGATGTTTATGGTAACACACAATAAAACAACACTTTTTCACCCACAAGTTTTATAAAATCTATAATTGTTCTATATTTCGGCCTACTGAGTCAAGTGAGAGCTTTCTCCTTGCATGATGAGTTGACATTTCTATTGGTACCATTTGCAGGCAGTTGGTTGCTTTCTATTCCAATTTTTGGGAGTCAGAATAAACATGAAATGGCAATTCATTAACTGTTTTTGGAGTTTTATTTTTACACCATTTACCATGTGATAAAGTTGATAAGACTGTTGTATACTTCAGGTCAAGTATGATTTTAGCAATACCACATTTATATGATTTTTATGTTTTGCTGCTTTTAAATAATAAAAATAGTTTTTATAGAAAATATTTTTTTACATTACTCTATTCTGAGAGATATAGCTTATAACTTTTTTTTATTGTTCCACTGGTGGAGCTGTATATGGTCTTGTTTTTCGCTAGACAAAATAAAGTTTTCAGCTATAGCATTTTTATTTACGTGCAACTTTTTTATTGCATTTGTTTCCACTTTTTTCGGCAGTATGACGAAAAAGCAATGTTTTTGCTACAGTTTTTATTTACGGTACTTTTTTTTCATGTTATTTACTGGAGAGTTTATATAGTGTGAGCATTGCATAGATTGTGTCATTTTGGAAGCTGCAATATCAAGTGCGTTTTTATGTTCTTTGTTTTATCTATTATATAAAAGCCGAAGGCCACTTCCGGAGAACCCGAAGGGTTACTTCCGTGACGGCCTCCGACCATGCTGCTGACGTCACAGTGCGGTGTAGCCGCGCGGAACTTTCCGTGCAGCTACAGGCACCGGCGTTTCAACGTTCCGCTCGCCCCTCTCACTACTCTCATCAAACACACACACACACACAGCCTCTTACTACAGTCCTCCCAAACACACACACACCATCCCAACCACATCTCACACACACACATCACACACCCACACAAACACACACCCACCCACACACACACACACTCCAGTATACTTACCCCGCCGCCATCCTGCTGCACCGCTCCCGCCATGGCTCCGCTCACATCGCGAGACTCCCGCCTTGGCTCCGCCCACCTCGCGAGGCTCCCGCCTTGGCTCCGCCCACCTAGCCTGCGCTGACCACAGAGCTGCCGTCCTCTGCTGACCACAGAGCCTCCTTCCTGCGCTGACCACTCGACCACAGAGCCTCCTTCCTTCGCTGACCACAGACCCGCCGTCCTCTGCTGACCACAGACCCGCCATCCTCTGCTGACCACAGACCCGCCATCCTCTGCTGACCACAGACCCGCCGTCCTCTGCTACCAACAGACCCGCCGTCCTCTGCTGACCACAGACCCGCCGTCCTCTGCTGACCACAGACCCGCCGTCCTCTGCTGACCACAGACCCGCCGTCCTCTGCTGACCACAGACCCGTCGTCCTCTGCTGACCACAGAGCCCCCGTCCTCTGCTGACCACAGAGCCCCCGTCCTCTGCTGACCACAGAGCCCCCGTCCTCTGCTGACCACAGAGCCGCCGTCCTCTGCTGACCACAGAGCCGCCGTCCTCTGCTGACCACAGAGCCGCCGTCCTCTGCTGACCACAGAGCCGCCGTCCTCTGCTGACCACAGAGCCGCCGTCCTGCGCTGACCACAGAGCCGCCGTCCTGCGCTGACCACTCTGCCTCCTTCCTGCGCTGACCACTCTGCCTCCTTCCTGCGCTGACCACAGAGCCGCCGTCCTGCGCTGACCACTCTGCCTCCTTCCTGCGCTGACCACTCTGCCTCCTTCCTGCGCTGACCACAGAGCCGCCGTCCTCTGCTGACCACACAGCCGCCGTCCTCTGCTGACCACACAGCCGCCGTCCTCTGCTGACCACAGAGCCGCCGTCCTCTGCTGACCACAGAGCCGCCGTCCTCTGCTGACCACAGAGCCGCCGTCCTCTGCTGACCACAGAGCCGCCGTCCTCTGCTGACCACAGAGCCGCCGTCCTCTGCTGACCACAGAGCCGCCGTCCTCTGCTGACCACAGAGCCGCCGTCCTGCCCTCACCACTCTGCCTCCTTCCTGCGCTGACCACTCTGCCTCCTTCCTGCGCTGACCACAGAGCCGCCGTCCTCTGCTGACCACAGAGCCGCCGTCCTCTGCTGACCACAGAGCCGCCGTCCTCTGCTGACCACAGAGTCACCGTCCTCTGCTGACCACACAGCCGCCGTCCTCTGCTGACCACCACAGAGCCTCCTTCCTGCGCTGACCACTCTGCCTCCTTCCTGCGCTCACCACTCTGCCTCCTTCCTGCGCTGACCACAGAGCCGCCATCCTCTGCTGACCACAGAGCCGCCCTCTTCTGCTGACCACAGAGCCGCCGTCCTCTGCTGACCACAGAGCCGCCGTCCTCTGCTGACCACAGAGCCGCCGTCCTCTGCTGACCACAGAGCCGCCGTCCACTGCTGACCACAGAGCCGCCGTCCTCTGCTGACCACAGAGCCGCCGTCCTGCCCTCACCACTCTGCCTCCTTCCTGCGCTGACCACTCTGCCTCCTTCCTGCGCTGACCACAGAGCCGCCGTCCTCTGCTGACCACAGAGCCGCCGTCCTCTGCTGACCACAGAGCCGCCGTCCTCTGCTGACCACAGAGCCGCCGTCCTCTGCTGACCACAGAGCCGCCGGCCTCTGCTGACCACAGAGCCGCCGGCCTCTGCTGACCACAGAGCCGCCGGCCTCTGCTGACCACAGAGCCGCCGGCCTCTGCTGACCACAGAGCCCCCGGCCTCTGCTGACCACAGAGCCCCCCCCGCGGCCTCTGCTGACCACAGAGCCCCCGGCCCTCTGCTGACCACAGACCCCCGCCTCTGCTGACCACAGAGCCCCCTCGTCCTCTGCTGACCACAGACCCGCCGTCCTCTGCAGACCACCGGACCCGCCCCGTCCTCTGCTGACCACAGACCCGCCGTCCTCTGCTGACCACAGACCCGCCGTCCTCTGCTGACCACAGAGCCGCCGTCCTCTGCTGACCACAGAGCCGCCGTCCTCTGCTGACCACAGAGCCGCCGTCCTCTGCTGACCACAGAGCCGCCGTCCTCTGCTGACCACAGAGCCGCCGTCCTCTGCTGACCACAGAGCCGCTGTCCTCTGCTGACCACAGAGCCGCCGTCCTCTGCTGACCACAGAGCCGCCGTCCTGCGCTGACCACTCTGCCTCCTTCCTGCGCTGACCACATCGCCTCCTTCCTGCGCTGACCACAGAGCCGCCGTCCTCTGCTGACCACACAGCCGCCGTCCTCTGCTGACCACACAGCCGCCGTCCTCTGCTGACCACACAGCCGCCGTCCTCCTGCTGACCCACAGAGCCGCCGTCCTCTGGCTGACCACAGAGCCGCCGTCCTCTGCTGACCACAGAGCCGCCGTCCTCTGATGACCACAGAGCCGCCGTCCTGCCTCACCACTCTGCCTCCTTCCTGCGCTGACCACTCTGCCTCCTTCCTGCGCTGACCACAGAGCCGCCGTCCTCTGCTGACCACAGAGCCGCCGTCCTCTGCTGACCACAGAGTCACCGTCCTCTGCTGACCACACAGCCGCCGTCCTCTGCTGACCACCACAGAGCCCCTTCCTGCGCTGACCACTTGCCTCCTTCCTGCCTCACCACTCTGAGCCTCCTTCCTGCGCTGACCACAGAGCCGCCCTCTTCTGCTGACCACAGAGCCGCCATCCTCTGCTGACCACAGAGCCGCCGTCCTCTGCTGACCACAGAGCCGCCGTCCACTGCTGACCACAGAGCCGCCGTCCTCTGCTGACCACAGAGCCGCCATCCTCTGCTGACCACAGAGCCGCCCTCTTCTGCTGACCACAGAGCCGCCGTCCTCTGCTGACCACAGAGCCGCCATCCTCTGCTGACCACAGAGCCGCCGTCCACTGCTGACCACAGAGCCGCCGTCCTCTGCTGACCACAGAGCCGCCGTCCTCTGCAGACCACAGAGCCGCCGTCCTCTGCTGACCACAGAGCCCCCGTCCTCTGCTGACCACAGAGCCCCCGTCCTCTGCTGACCACAGAGCCCCCGTCCTCTGCTGACCACAGACCCGCCCTCCTCTGCTGACCTCAGAGCCGCTGTCCTGCGCTCACCCACTCTGCCTCCTTCCTGCGCTGATCACTCTGCCTCCTTCCTGCGCTGATCACTCGCCTCCTTCCTGCGCTGATCACTCTGCCGCCGTCCTCTGCTGACCATAGAGCCGCCGTCCTGCGCTCACCACTCTGCCTCCTTCCTGCGCTCACCACTCTGCCTCCTTCCTGCGCTGACCACTTAGCTCCTTCCTGCGCTGACCACAGAGCCGCCGTACTCTGCTGACCACACAGCGCCGTCTCTGCTGACCACAGGCCGCCGTCCTCTGCTGACCACAAGCCGCCTCTTCTGCTGACCACACAGCGCCGTCCTCTGTGACCTTCCTGCGCTGACCACTCTACTTCCTTCCTGCGCTGACCACAGAGCCGCCGTACTCTGCTGACCACACAGCTGCCGTACTCTGCTGACCACACAGCCGCCGTCCTCTGCTGACCACACAGCCGCCGTCTTCTGCTGACCACACAGCCGCCGTCCTCTGCTGACCACACAGCCGCCGTCCTCTGCGCTCACCACTCTGCCTCCTTCCTGCGCTCACCACTCTGCCTCCTTCCTGCGCTCACCACTCTGCCTCCTTCCTGCGCTCACCACTCTGCCTCATTCCTGCGCTGATCACTGTGCCTCCTTCCTGCGCTGATCACTCTGCCGCTGTCCTCTGCTGACCACAGAGCCGCCCTCCTCTGCTGACCTCAGAGCCGCTGTCCTGCGCTCACCCACTCTGCCTCCTTCCTGCGCTGATCACTCTGCCTTCTTCCTGCGCTGATCACTCTGCCTCCTTCCTGCGCTGATCACTCTGCCGCCGTCCTCTGCTGACCATAGAGCCGCCGTCCTGCGCTCACCACTCTGCCTCCTTCCTGCGCTCACCACTCTGCCTCCTTCCTGCGCTGACCACTCTACTTCCTTCCTGCGCTGACCACAGAGCCGCTGTACTCTGCTGACCACACAGCTGCCGTACTCTGCTGACCACACAGCCGCCGTCCTCTGCTGACCACACAGCGGCCGTCTTCTGCTGACCACACAGCCGCCGTCCTCTGCTGACCACACAGCCGCCGTCCTCTGCGCTCACCACTCTGCCTCCTTCCTGCGCTCACCACTCTGCCTCCTTCCTGCGCTCACCACTCTGCCTCCTTCCTGCGCTCACCACTCTGCCTCATTCCTGCGCTGATCACTCTGCCTCCTTCCTGCGCTGATCACTCTGCCGCTGTCCTCTGCTGACCACAGAGCCGCCCTCCTCAGCTGATCACAGAGCCGCCGTCCTCAGCTGACCACAGAGCCGCCGTCCTCTGCTGACCACAGAGCCGCCGTCCTCTGCTGACCACAGAGCCGCCGTCCTCTGCTGACCACAGAGCCGCCGTCCTCTGCTGACCACAGAGCCGCCGTCCTCTGCTGACCACAGAGCCGCCGTCCTCTGCTGACCACAGAGCCGCCGTCCTCTGCTGACCACAGAGCCGCCGTACTCTGCTGACCACAGAGCCCGCTGTATCCTGCCTGCTGATCACCTGCTCTTCCTGCCTTCACTCTGCTCATGCGTGCTGATCACTCTGCCTCCTTCCTGCGCTGATCACTCTGCCCATGTCCTTGCTGATCACTCGAGCCTCCTTCCTCTGCTGATCACGCTGCCGCCCTCTGCTGACCACAGAGCCCCCTCCTGCTGACCACAGAGCCGCCGTCCTCTGCTGACCACGGAGCCCCTCTGCTGACCACAGAGCCGCCGTCCTCTGCTGACCACAGAGCCGCCGTCCTCTGCTGACCACAGAGCCGCCGTCCTCTGCTGACCACAGAGCCGCCGTCTCTGCTACCACTAGAGCCGCCTTACATCTGAACCACGAGCCGCCGTATACAGTGGCAACCACTGAGCCACCATATACAGTGCTAACCACTGAGCCACCATATACAGTGCTAACCACTGAGCCACCATATACAGTGCTAACCACTGAGCCACCATATACAGTGCTAACCACTGATCCACTATACAGTGCTAACCACTCAGCCACCATACAGTGCTAACCGCTGACCACCATATGCAGTGTAACCACTGAGCCACCATACAGTGCTAACCACTGAGCCACCATACAGTGCTAACCACTAAGCCACCATATACAGTGATAACCACAGAGGCACCATATACAGTGATAACCACTGAGCCACGTATTACAGTGCTATCCACTGAGCCACCGTATACAGTGCCAACCACTGAGCCACCATATACATGCTAACCACTGAGCCACCATATACAGTGCTAACCACTGAGCCATCATATACAGTGCTAACCACTGATCCACTATATCAGTGCTAACCACTCAGCCACCATACAGTGCTAACCGCTGACCCACCATATACAATGCTAACCACTGAGCCACCATACAGTGCTAACCACTGAGCCACCATACAGTGCTAACCACTGAGCCACCGTATACAGTGCTAACCACTGAGCCACCGTTACAGTGCTAACCACTGAGCCACCATATACAGTGCTAACCACTGAGCCACCATATACAGTGCTAACCACTGAGCCACCATATACAGTGCTAACCACTGAGCCACCGTACAGTGCTAACCACTGAGCCACATTATACAGTGCTAACCACTGAGCCACCGTACAGTGCTAACCACTGAGCCACCATATACAGTGCTAACCACTGAGCCACCATATACAGTGCTAACCACTGAGCCACCATATACAGTGCTAACCACTGAGCCACCATATACAGTGCTAACCACTGAGCCACCGTACAGTGCTAACCACTGAGCCACCATATACAGTGCTAACCACTGAGCCACCGTACAGTGCTAACCACTGAGCCACCATATACAGTGCTAACCACTGAACCACCATATACAGTGCTAACCACTGAGCCACCGTATACTCTGCTACCCACTGAGCCACCATATACAGTGCTAACCACTGAGCCACCATATACAGTGCTAACCACTGAGCCCCCATATACAGTGCTAACCACTGAGCCACCTGTATACACACAATTCATTTCACCGCACTCCCGTAACTATTAGTAAATAAACTATATATGGATTCTAGACTACCCGATTCTTTAGAATCGGGCCGCCATCTAGTTTTTTATATTTATTTTTTAACTTTTTTAGTCTCTATATAGGATACTAATTTGTATTACTCTGATCACTGGTGCAATATATTGCAACACACATACTTTGTAATATATTACACCTGTCAGTGTTCCATTGACAGCATGAACTCCTTTCAGATCTTGCTCTATAATTATCTACAGTAGTAGGTTGCCATAGACAGCAAACCCAGGGGTTATTATGTGACCTCAGGTTTCATAGCAATGATTGGAACCCTGTCATCACATTACAGGGGTCTCAGTAGGGTGGGAGAGGAGGGCACTTCCAATACCAGACACCCACATGCGTCAAAGTCAAGAGGTTGGAGGGCACAGCCAATTAATTCAACAGTAAAGGGGGATCGCTAGACCATCTTAGAAAGGCACATATAAAGGGGAGAAAAGAAGATGTCAATGAGCAATATGGTATGAAAGCAGGAGAAGGGATACCAGCTAATAGTTTTGTATTAGAGGTTGTACGTGGCTATTTAAAGCCAGATTTTAAATATTTTTAACTGTTTGTGGACCTTATCTGTTGTTTGCTGTGGGTATAATAAACTTGATTTTTGCTTTTTGAAAAACAAACTGGAGGTTGTATCGCTCATTAACATCTTCTTTTCTCCCCTTTATATAGCCACCCACATGAGGCAATTGCTATTGATTGTGGCATTTATGGGATTAAATAGCCAGTAATGATGGGGACACCGTGCCTGGCTGTGACCACCGGAGCTCAACTATAACCTTCACCAAGCTCCCGGCCTCAATTGTGCATGCACAGCTCCTCTACCTTGCATGTTTGTCATGATGTAAGTTTGCTTTGTTTTGCAGGAACTCCTTTAAGACCATTACTTAAACTTACATCAAATGTGGTGAAGGGGTTAAACTGTTGATGATCATCTTTTTAAGCAGCACCAACCACAGCCTCCAAGACACTGTTCAGAGGTGTGAACTGCTTTCCTATACTGTATCTACCATCTAATGAGGGCCCACAATATCTCAATAGGATTTAGGTCAAGTAAGGAAGAGTGCCATGGTGTTATTTTTTTGCCTTTTTGGGAATCTGTCAGCAGGTTTTTGCTCTGTGGTAGAGGGTAAAACACAGATTTCAGAGATGTGTCTCTTATCAGTCTGTGTGCTGTTTACATGCAATGATTGTTTTAGCACCAGGACCTTATCATTGCTTGGACTAAATCAGCTACACCAGTGTGTGAGACCTAGTCCGACAATGCTCCCTCCTGTGATAAACAGCTAACTGCTAATATACTATGTACATAGAAAGTCTGGTGTGGATTTGGTTGGTGTTCTCAGCTCTGCTTTATACTACATCTAAAACTCTAATTATGTCACAACTGCTACTTATAGTAATACATCTTTGGAATCAGGGTGTTTTTTCTCACATTATGCTGCTCTTAGATGAGGTAGCAAAAATCTTCTGAGAGATTTCTTTTAAGGCCCTTCTTGGCTAGCCAAGCAGTGGAGTACTCCATACATGCGAATGAGCATTGTTCTGCACATAAATTATGTTTTTTTGAAAGGTGCAATTTTTTTCCTGTACCAGTATTCCTAAAATCTGGCAGTAGGTTGTGGAGTTGATTTTGAGTGAATTTTCAACCTAAATAAGTCCAACTAGCACATCTTTATTAATACCAGCCCATAGCAGTATCCCATCTTCACCTTGTTGGTAGCTGAGCTGAAGTGAAAGTCTGTGCAGTGATCCGGCCTCTGGCCCATCCATCTGGTCCATCAAGAGTCACTCATTTCATCAGTGCATAAAACCTTTGAAAAATTAGTCTTCAAATATTTCTGGGCCCCGTCTTGACATTTTACCACAGCAGATTCTGGTCAGACGACCATTACACTCAGTGCTGTATGCAGCTCTGCCCAGATTTTAACTAAAGGCATTGTGAATGCAAGACGCCAGCCCCAATCACTAACGACCTCCATTCACACAGAGGGAGTGACTACTGGTTTGTCCTGCACACACAATGGGCTCCATATAGGGCGCAGTTCACACAGGCCTGCACAGTGTATGCCCAGCCTCTTACATTAACCCCCATCTCAGTAGGCGGGCTGTTACGGCATTCAACACCGTTACCTGCGCCAGAACAAACGCACCCATACGGCCCAGCTGCACACAGCACAAAAAGAGTGCAAGAAAAACCAAAAATGACAGAAAACTGACATTATGGAAATTTAGTTAGTTTTAAAATATAACAAATTGTGGGGTCTTGGTTTGTCTTTTGGTCCAAAACACGTAAGCTTGTGAGCCCCTACACGGCTCCCCACGGATCACAAGTCCTATCCACTAAATTTTTATCTCAAGTGAGCAAAGGACAAAATAGAAAATAAATCTTACCACAGCAGATTCTGGTCAGACGACCATTGCACTCAGTGCTGTATGCAGCTCTGCCCAGATTTTAACTAAAGGCATTGTGAATGCAAGACACCAGCCTCAATCACTAATCACCAATCTTGACATTTCAACTCATGGTTCATGTTCAGTGGTGGTCAGGTTTGAACCTCTCTTATTTTGGCCATGTCTCTGAGCACTGAACACCATGTACTTCTGAGCACTCCAAGGAGATTGCAGTTTTCGGAATATCATGGCACTGGATGGTAATGGGTGTCTGGTCACTTAACAACTTAACATTTGATTCTGCTTAAATCTTTGGTAATTTGTGTGTCTTTTCTTCTCAACGACACTTTTTTTTACCTTGTTAACTATTTGCAATAAAACATGATGGCTTTTTGATCACACTCCAGTATATTGGCACTTTTAAGAGTGCTGCATCCTTAGAATTACATTTTCTTTTACTTTTTAGAGTCAGTTAAATATCTTTTTAGCTTATTTTGGTTAGTGAAAATAAGCCACCACATAATTCTACCTTGAAAGGCTTTTGTATCCTTGGCCCATCCTTTCCCTCATTACACATATACACAATCCCTGCTATGCACCATACAATAAGCATTCAAGTTTATACAGCTTGGAGATAGAAAATATGAATAGAAATTATATGGTCAAACTACTCACTTTCCTAATAATCCTGTACACAGTGTACATGCTCTTAAAGAGAACCTGTCAGCAGGATATAGCAATGAAAAGCAAAGGCTTCCATTTTTGAAATTTCCATTGCTGGTCTTCAGGTCTTTAATAAAAAAAATACTTAGGCAGCGTATGTGCAAATCGAGATCTCAGCTCAATGACATCTTCATTAAGCCAAAACCTCGATCTGTGCATGCTTAAGGTGCTATTTTCTTGAAGAACTTCAAGGAGTTGTCCGGGCTTTTGCAATAATTAATATGTGTATCTAGGCTGCAAAATGCTGACAGTTTGCAATACACTTGCTGTCAACATTTTGCAGGGATTCCTAGAAAACACATATTTGTGGCTGGCAGGGAACATCTTGCCGCCGATTCAGTACAGTGTGTGAGTGCAGTGGGGACAATGGGGGTGGGTAGTGACATTAGGGCCTGGGGGTGGCCGGGTATAGTGAGATTGGAGAAGGGGCTGAACATCCTGGGGGTGGCTGGCCATAATGGGAATAGGGGAGGGGGCATGATTGTAGGAGACTGGGAGGAAACAACGAGGTTCTCCATTTACACCATTTACATGCACAATTACGCTGCCTAGACGGTCTCTGCCAGCCGCAAATTTGTGTTATCTAGGAAACCTTGCAAAATGTTGACAGCAAGTATATTGCAAATTGTCAACATTTTGCAGCCTACATACACATATTAATAATTGCAAAAGCCTGGACAACCCCTTTAAGAGCGGTTGTAGAATCATATTGCGTAGACATCACCCACCCCAATGAAAACAGCGGAAATTTTAAAAAATGAAGAAGGTCATTGAATAATTAGTGATCTGTCATAGAAACACAAGAGGCAAGTGAAAGGACGAAGGACCAGAAGACCCTACCCCCAGTCCAATCCCAGATGTACAGAGCTGTCATTAGAAGAATATTGCAGAGGCTGATTAAACAGGAACCAGAGATAGGAGTCCTCCATACAAGGTATGCATAGCAGCATAGCAGTACCATTCTGGTCATACTTTTCCTTTCTATTGTTAAATCCTGCTAACAGGTTCTCTAAATTAATTTAGGTCAGATCCTCACTCACAAATGTACTGAATTAACAACTGTCCATAGAATTTATAATGAAATTACCGTATTAATCTTATATTGCACCTAATATTGCTACCTTTCATATTTTTAGAAAGATAAATCACTTGAGAATCTTGGGTGATTCCGAATTATACTTAGGACAGTTGGATCATCCCAGTTGCTAAAACAGTAGAATATATTTTTGCCTGGGAATTTTTTTCCAATAAAACCTGACTGACTTTCAAAAGCATTGTTTAGTTCAAGCTGAATGTTCTGTGCTTTGATTTATGAACAGCGAACACAGCTGAAAAGATCACTGAGTTGAATATGTCACCATTTGGTGTCTTTGATAGTTTTCCTATACTTGACCTTGCCATTCCATAGTGAATGCAGTTATAGAAATGTGAATGATGCAAACTTTAACCTTGTCGTGACTCCTTAGTACATTTACAATTGTACTCTGATGCTGTCGTGTTCCGATCCAGTTTCGCTAATAGTTTCTCTTCTGTGTATTGTTTTTATGGTTTGGTAGATTTGCTGGCATTGACTGTTGACCTGATTGCTTTGTTCCTGTTGCTTAAAAGGTGTTGTATGCTTTCTTTAAAATAAGAAAAAAAGGAAAAAGCCTGCTTATGGCTTAAAATAAATAACTAAGAATTGTATACTAGAGATGAACATATGTATATTCTAGTGGAACTGAATTCTACTCAAAGATTCAAAAATTTCCACATTTTTAAAAATGCAGATTTTTGTGAATTCAACAAAATGGTAACCAGCCGGACAACAGTTTGCTAAACCGTAGAGCAAAAGTTTAAAATAAAAATGTATACTCATATCACCACTCACCTGTTAAAGATGAAACAGAGGAAAGGGTAGGACTAGCCGGAGGGCAGCGCTGTTTGCACTGCGCTGTCCAATTTTTGTGGCCTCGTCTTTCTGCCATCGCAGCTCTAGTCTGTTTACTGAAAGTGTTCCTGACCCCAGAACACCACCCCACATCCCCTTCTTATCTACCCCTGCAGCTTTGTATCCTGCTGCCATCCATCCTGTTTCTCCATAAACCGCGCTGGCGATCTTTATAAATCATTATTTTATTATATCATTACTGCAGCTTCCTAGTAATGAGGAAGCCACAACAGGCGGGGCTGTGTGCCGCTATCCCCCGCCTTGATGGTAATTATGCACGCCACCATGGGCGTTGTAAACATCCGAGAGAATGCTCACTTCATAGAAGGGGCGGTGAAGCCGGTATGACGCGTATTACTACAAGGCGGGGGAGAGCGGCACACAGCCCCGCCTGTTGTGGCTTCCTCAATACTAGGAAGCTGCCGTAATGATATAATAAAATAATGATTTATAAAGATTGCCAGAGCGAGTTATGGAGAAACAGGGATGGATGGCAGCAGAATACCAAGCTGCAGGGGTAGGTAAGAAGGGGATGTGGGGTGGTGTTCTGGGATCAGGATCACTTTAAAGTGTAAATGTCATTTCATTGAAGAAAAAAAAAAAACAAAAAACAATACTGCATTAAGGGAAGGGGTCCCCCATGTCTCTAGCCCCCCCCCCCGTAAGCTTTACAAAAAATACTTTAGAAACCTTACAATTAAGAGGTCCTCTTGGTTGGATCTTATTAAGAGGTCCTGGCTGCTGGCTCAATCTTCCCTGCCTCCTCCTTGTGTGTTTTGCCCCCTCTATGTGTTTGACACTGCCTCCTCTTCTTCTGGTCTGCCCTCCTCTTCTGATCCTGATGTCACAAGGCTGCAGACACATGGAAGAGGCGGAACACACAAGGAAGAGGCAGGGAGGGCTGTGCCAGCAGCCAGGACCTCTTAATAAGATCCCACCCAGGCTACCTCATAACTGTAGGGTTTCTAAAGTCTTTTTTAAAGCTTATAGGGGGGCTAGAGACATGGGGGACCCCTTCCCTGAATGCAGCAGATATGCTGCGTTCAGTGCTGCATTTAGTTTGCCATGCAACAGGGGGTGACAGGTCCTCTTTAACCCCTTCCCGACCCAGGACGCAGCATATGCGTCCTCAAAACAAGTTCGTTCCCGACCCTGGACGCATATGCTGCGTCCTGGGTTAATCGCTCTCCTGCAGCTCTAGTGAGAGGTGTCACTGACCTCTCAGTTGAGCTGCAGGTAGCTGGGGACTTGTGCTACACCCCAGGGGGGGTGGCTTTGCCCCCCTGAGGCTACAGACGTGGTGATTGGCGGTTTAAAACTGAAACCGCCAATTACCGCGGCTGTAATAGAAATTCTGCCTCCGTCTGCTCCCCGCCTCTTCCCCTGTCCCTCTGCCGGATCCCCAGCCCCTCCGTTCTCCCTCCTGGCCATTCCCTCACTCTCCCCTGCCCCCTGGCCAGCGGTGATTACCGGAGATTACTGCCGATCTCCGGTAATCACCGCAGCCGCCGCTCCTGCACCCGCCGCTCCTGCGCCTGCCGTCCCCGCCGCCAAATAATGCCTTCCCCCTGTCCTCCTCTGGCTCCCTGACCCCCCCATTATCTCTCCCTGCCTCCGCTTACCCTCCCCTGCTCGGCGGTGATCCCTGGAGATTACAGCAGATCTCCGGTGATCGCTGCTCCTTCTCCTGCCCCCGCTGCAGTTGCTGCCGCCGCCGCCGCCTCCGTCCATTTCATCATCTCCCTCCCATCTGACAGCTCAGATGGGAGGGAGATGATCCATCCCCCGGGTCCCCCCTCCTCCCGGTCATCCCCGCGGTCATCCCTGCATACTTACCGCTGGGACGATCGCTGCTTCCTGCGCCTCTTCTTCCTTCTGACAGGCGCAGGCGCAGACAGAGCAGAAACTGCTCTGTCTGCCAGGGATATGACAGGTTATGACCTTACAGAGGTCATGGCATGTCATGATCCATGGTTCACACAGGGGTCAATTGTGATCCCACCATGGGATCACAATTGACCCTGTGTGACCCAAGGATCGTGACCTGTCATGACCTCACTAAGTTCATGACCTGTCATCCCCCTGGCAGTGTACCAGCTCCTATAAGTCATGAAGCATGGTACGGCAGATAATTGCCATACAGTGCACCATGACTGACCCCAGTGACTATAACAAAGGATCAAGTGTCCTCTTGTTGTAGTCTCTGGGGTCAGAGTCATGGTGCACGGTACGGCAGATAATTGCCATACAGTACTTCATGACTGTGACCCCAGAGACTACAACAAGGGATCAAGTGTCCTCTTGTTGTATTCACTGGGGTCAGTCATGGTGCACTGTTTGGCAATGATCTGCCGTACCGTGCACCATGACTCTGACCCCAGAGACTACAACAAGAGGACACTTGATCCCTTGTTGTAGTCTCTGGGGTCACAGTCATGAAGCATGGTACGGCAGATAATTGCCATACAGTCTTTCATGACTGTGACCCCAGAGACTACAACAAAGGATCAAGTGTCCTCTTGTTGTAGTCACTGGTGTCAGTCATGGTGCACTGTATGGCAATGATCTGCCATACCGTGCACCATGACTCTGACCCCAAAGACTACAACAAGAGGACGCTTGATCCCTTGTAGTCTCTGGGGTCACAGTCATGAAGCACGGTACGGCAGATAATTGCCATACAGTACTTCATGACTGTGATCCCAGAGACTACAACAAAGGATCAAGTGTCCTCTTGTTGTAGTCACTGGTGTCAGTCATGGTGCACTGTATGGCAATGATCTGCCGTACCGTGCACCATGACTCTGACCCCAGAAACTACAACAAGAGGACACTTGATCCCTTGCTGCAGTCTCTGGATGTAGCAGAGGTGATCGAGCGTCGTGGGACCTTCGTTGTGGACTACGTCGGAGGCGATCGAGCGTCGTGGGACCTTCGTTGTGGACTACGTCGGATCTTTATAATAAAGATGGAGTCCGAATTTTGTTTGTGTTTTTTTTCAAATAAAAAGATTTTTCTCTGTGTGTATTTTCTGACTATTTACCAGAGATTCCTAATGGCGGGTCTAACATTGGCCATATATTATGAATCTAGGGCTTAGTGCCAGCTGCCAATAAAAAGCTGGCATTAACCCCTTTATTACCCAGTTAGCCACCGGCACCAGGGCAACTGGAAGAGCATGGGTACAGCGCCAGAAAATGGCGCTTCAATGAATGCGCCATTTTCTGGGGCGGCTGCGGGCTGCAATTCACAGCATGGGGGCCCAGAACGCTTGGGCCTCACTATGCTGAGGATTCCAGCCCCCAGCTGCCTAGTTGTACCTGGCTGGACCGAAAATATGGCGGAGCCCTATGTCATTTTTTTTCTAGAAATAATTCTAGAAATAAAAAAAAAATAGGCTTCGCTGTATTTTTGGTTCCAGCCAGGTATGACGAGGCAGCTGGGGGCTGGTGGCAGTCCGTAGCTGCCAAGTTGTACCTGGCTGGACCAAAAATATGGCGGAGCCCTATGTAATTTTTTTTCTAGAAATAATTCAAGAAATAAAAGAAAAATAGGCTTCGCTTTATTTCTGGTTCCAGCCAGGTATGACGAGGCAGCTGGGGGCTGGTGGCAGTCCGTAGCTGCCAAGTTGTACCTGGCTGGACCAAAAATATGGCGGAGCCCCATGCCATTTTTTTCCTTCTACCAATAAAATGACAAGGAGCTTTGCCTTATTTTTGGATGCCAGCCAGGTACAACTTGGCAGTTGGGGGCTGCAATCCTCATCGTGGAGAGACCCAAATGTTGTGGCCCCCCACGCTGCAAATTGCAACCCACAGCCACCACAGAAAATAGCACATTAGAGGTGCCATTTTCTGGTGCTGTACCCCAACTCTTCCAGTTGCCCTTGTGCTGATGGCAATGCTAGTGGCACACAGGGGTTCTCCATATGCGACATGGAGTCCGCTAACAATTCCAATTGTTAGCGGACACCATGTCGCGTATGGAGAGCCCCTGTGTGCCTAAACATTGGAGCTCCCCCACAAGTGACCCCATTTTGGAAACTACACCCCCCAAGGAACGTATCTAGATGCATAGTGAGCACTTGAACCCCCCAGGTAGTTCACAAATTGATCCATAAAAATAAAAAAGTACTTTTTTTTTTCCACAAATAAAGTATTTTTTCATTTTTACGGATCAATTTGTGAAGCACCTGGGGGTTCAAAGTGCTCACTATGCATCTAGATACTTTCCTTGGGGGGTGTAGTTTCCAAAATGGGGTCACTTGTGGGGGAGCTCTAATGTTTAGTCACACAGCGGCTCTCCATACGCAACATGGTGTCCGCTAACCGTTCCAATTGTTAGCGGACACCATGTCGCGTATGGAGAGCCCCTGTGTGCCTAAACATTGGAGCTCCCCCACAAGTGACCCCATTTTGGAAACTACACCCCCCAAGGAACGTATCTAGATGCTTAGTGATCACTTGAACCCCCTAGTAGTTCACAAATTGATCCATAAAAATAAAAAAGTACTTTTTTTTTTCCGCAAAAAAAGTATTTTTTCATTTTTACGGATCAATTTGTGAAGCACCTGGGGGTTCAAAGTGCTCACTATGCATCTAGATACGTTCCTTGGGGGGTCTAGTTTCCAAAATGTGGTGACTTGTGGGGGAGCTCTAATGTTTAGTCACACAGCGGCTTTCCATACGCAACATGGTGTCCGCTAACCGTTCCAATTGTTAGCAGACACCATGTCGCGTATGGAGAGCCCCTGTGTACCTAAACATTGGAGCTCCCCCACAAGTGACCCCATTTTGGAAACTAGACTCCCCAAGGAACGTATCTAGATGCATAGTGAGCACTTTGAACCCCCAGGTGCTTCACAAATTGATCCGTAAAAATGAAAAAATACTTTTTTTGTGGAAACAAAGTACTTTTTCATTTTTACGGATCAATTTGTGAAGCACTTGGGGGTTCAAAGTGCTCACTATGCTTCTAAATAAGTTCCTAGGGGGGTCTAGTTTCCAAAATGAGGTCACTTGTGGGGGAGCTCCAATGTTTAGGCACACAGGGGCTCTCTAAACGTGACATGGTGTCCGCTAACAATTTGAATGGAAAATCAACTCAAATTGTTAGCGGACACCATGTCACGTTTGGAGAGCCCCTGTGTGCCTAAACATTGGAGCTCCCCTACAAGTGACCCCATTTTGGAAACTATACCCCCAGGGAACTTATCTAGATGGGTGGTGAGCAATTTGAACGCCCCAGTGCTTCACAAATTAATCTGTAAAAATGAAAAAAGAAAATTTTTGTGGAAATAAAAGTACTTTTTCATTTTTACGGATTAATTTGTGAAGCACCTGGGGGTTCAAAATGCTCACCACCCATCTAGATAAGTTCCCTGGGGGCTCTAGTTTCCAAAATGGGGTCACTTGTGGGGGAGCTTCAATGTTTAGGCACACAGGGGCTCTCCAAACGTGACATGGTGTCCGCTAACAATTTGAATGGAAAATCAGCTCAAATTGTTAGCGGACACCATGTCGCGTTTGGAGATCCCCTGTGCGTCTCCACATTGGAGCTCCCCCACAAGTGACCCTATTTTGGAAACTAGACCCCCCAGGGAACATATCTAGATGGGTAGTGAGCATATTGAACCCCCAGGTGCTTCACAAATTAATGAAAAAAAAAGATTTTTGCGGAAGAAAAGTACTTTTTCATTTTTACAGATTAATATGTGAAGCACCTGGGGATTGAAAGTGCTCACTATGCATCTAGATATGTTCCTTTGGGGGTCTAGTTTCCAAAATGGGGTCACTTGTGGAGGAGCTCCTATGTGGAGACGCATAGGGGCTCTCCAAACGCAACATGGTGTACGCTAACAATTTGAGCTCGTTTTGCATTCAAATTGTTAGCGGATACCATGTCGCGTTTGGAGAGCCCCTGTGCGTCTCCACATTGGAGCTCCCCCACAAGTGACCCCATTTTGGAAACTAGACCCCCAAAGGAACATATCTAGATGGGTAGTGAGCATATTGAACCCCCAGGTGCTTCACAAATTGATCCATAATAATTAAAAAAGAAAATTTTTGTGGAAAAAAAAGTGCTTTTTCATTTTTGTGGATGAATTTGTGAAGCACCTTGGGGTTCAAAGTGCTTACTATGCATCTAGATACGTTCCTTGGGGGTCTAGTTTCCAAAATGGGGTCACTTGTGGGGGAGCCCCAATGTTTAGGCACACAGGGGCTCACTAAACACAACATGGTTACAGCTAACAATTTGAGCTGATTTTTATTCAAATTGTTAGCGGACACCATGTCGCGTTTGGAGAGCCCCTGTGTGCCTAAACATTGGAGCTCCCCCACAAGTGACCCCATTTTGAAAACTAGACCCCCCAGGGAACATATTTAGATGGGTAGTGAACATATTGAACCCCCAGGTGCTTTACAAATTGATCTGTGAAAATGAAATAGTACTTTATTTTTCACAAAAATTTTCTTTTAGCCTAAATTTTTCGTTTTCACATGGCAACAGCATAAAATTCATCCTAAAATTTGTTGGGCAATTTCTCCTGAGTACACCGATACCTCATATGTGGTCATAAACCACTGTTTGGGCGCACGGCAGGGGTCAGAAGGGAAGGAGCGCAATTTCACTTTTTGAATGTAAAATTAGCTCCAAAATTCAAATTGTGCTCCTTCCATTCTGAGCCCTGCCGTGCGCCCAAACAGTGGTTTATGACCACATATGAGGTATCGATGTACTCGGGAGAATTTGCACAACACATTTTAAGATCCATTTTATCCTGTTGCCCATGTGAAAATGAAAGAATTGAGGCTAAAAGAACATTTTTGATAAAAAACTTAAAATATCCATTTTTTGTTTCCACTTTGCTTTAGTTCCTGTGAAGCACCTGAAGGGTTAATAATCTTCTTTAATGTAGTTTTGAGTAGCTTGAGGGGTGCAGTTTTTGGAATGGTGTCACTTTTGGGTGTTTTCTGTCATGTACACCCCTCAAAAGGACTTCAAATGTGATGTGGTCACTAAAAAAAATGGTTTTGTAAATTTTGGTTGAAAAATGAAAAATTGCTCATGAACTTTGAACCCTTATAACGTCCTAACAAAAATTTTTTTTTTTTCAAAAATTGTGCTGATGTGAAGTAGACATGTGGGAAATGTTATTGAATAACTTTTTTCTGTCACATATCTCTCTTGTTTATCAGAAAAAAAAATAAAAAATGTGAAAATTGTGAAATTTTCAAACTTTTTGCCATATTTTTAATTTTTTCACAAATAAACGCAAAAATTATCGACTTAAATTTAATACTAGCATGAAGCCCAATATGTCACGAAAATACAATCTCAGAATCGCTAGGATCGGTTGAAGCGTTCCAGAGATATAACCTCATAAAGGGACACTGGTCAGAATTGCAAAAAAGGCCAAGGTCTTTAGGGTCAAAATAGGCTGGGTCCTGAAGGGGTTAATGATGGGTCACATAACAGCTAGTATAATCCTTTTTTATGCCATATAACTTATTTTCTCATATTTTTCTGTGCTATTTTGAAAAACCTGGTCCCTGGGAAGAAGTCCTAGTTTGGAACAATCATACCCAGAGATTCAGCTTACAACGTTGGAATGACAGCTCTAGGTACTGGACGGCAGGCAGTAAGTAGCGGAGGGACTGGACAGGGGGCATTTTTGGTGAATTTTTTTTTTTGCTTTTTTTGTCTTACATGTATTATGCTTATGGGTCTGTAGAGATCCCTAAGCATAATAATGGACATTCAACTTATATAGAATAAAGGCAGAAACAATGATATCACATCTAAGGGTACCTTTACACACAGAGATATATTGCTTGCAATTCACTGGTTGCAGTGAAATCATGGACACATTGTTCCACTTGTACATGGCAACAAAATGGAACAATGTGTCCATGATTTCACTGCAACCAGTGAATTGCAAGCAATATATCTCTGTGTGTAAAGGTACCTTAAAACACATAACCACTGCAGCCTTTCACTAGGCTTAGTGATCTTGTGATTTCTTTCTCAGCTACACCCTTGAGCCCACTGATTGCCTGCAGTGGTAAAGTGACAGTACAATCACTGCTGTAGTGGTGAAAGCAGCACAGAGTTGTAACTGAAGTGCTAGCTTTAACTTCACAGAATGGGATAATATCACATTATGTTTAGTTATACTATTTTGGGAATATTTTGAATATTGAATGACTTGAAGTGCCAGCCTTATCTCAGATTTCTACTGAAACTGGACAACTCTTTTATCATTTGGCTTTACAATGTCCAATCTTAATACTGTTTACTAATGATTTATAGCTAGTTGATATATAGCGTGTTTCCCCGAAAATAAGGCACCCCCCCAAAAATAAGGCATACCTAGTTTTTGGCAGATCAGCATGCCACCGATCAGAAGACCAGGGCATGCAGTTGTGACTCATCCCCAGTCCGTTGTCCGGTGCCCGCCGCTGTATTTAGCTGCCATATGTTACATATCTTTCAAAATCGGGCCAGCAGACGCATCGCTCACAGAACAGGAGCCGAGAGCCAATCACAGCTCAGGAACCACGAGCCAATCACAGCCCTGGAACCGTGAGCCAATCCGAGGCCAGCTGGCATCAGTGCATGGCCTCTGATTGGCGCGTACTTGCTATGCACTGATTGGTGCGTGAATCCTGGCCTCTGATTGGTGCAGAGTTCCTGGGCTTACATCCACTGCAGCAGGAGAATACCACGGAGGAGCGATAAAGTACCGGTAAGAAGCGGTTTGTATGTGGGTATGGGTTTGTGTTTGTGTGTGTGTACGGTATGGGTTTGTGTGTGTGTGTCTTTGTTTTTATTTTTTGCAGGTACACTATGGTACTGGGAGGCTGCAATGGGATGATGGGATGATGGGAGGCTGATGGGAAGAAGCAATGGGATGATGGGGAGCTGATGGGAGGCTGCAATGGGATGATGGGAGGCTGCAATGGAATAATGGGATGATGGGGGGCTGACAAGAGGCTGCAGTGGGATGATAGGGATCTGATGGGAGGCTGCAATGGGATGATGGGGGGCTGATGGGAGGCTGCAGTGGAATGATGGGGGGCTGCAGTGGGATGATGACATGATTGTTATTGAATTAATATTGTTTTGTGTTCTTAAATATTGAGATCAGTAAATGTACCATAAATCGTTGTTGTACATGTTGTACATGGAAATAATTGTAGTAACATTAAATGCTTGATACGATTCACAGTTTCTTTGGTTCTGCTGGTTTGTGATGACTATTGATCAGTATATATGTTAATAAATGTTCATTTTTTTTGTTCAAAAATATTTGTGAATTCTTTTTCATGGGAAAATAAGACACTCCCTGAAAATAAGAGAAGGCACATCTTTGGGACCAAAAATTAATATAAGACGGTGTCTTATTTTCGGTGAAACAGGGTACCCTCATGTGACCATGCATATTGGATTATTATTGGCTGAACCCACCAATTTTAGTGGGACTGACCAACTATCTAATGTGTAACAGTGTACCCCAATTCTACGCTTAAAGATTATGTCAGGGATAAACAAAGAAGGGGCATTTTGCATTTGATAGTCTAACACTTTTGTTCCAGGAAAAGGAGGCCAGCACCCGGTAGCAGTATATTCCACCTCTGCCCAGTCAGACCACATGCACATGAATGTGCGCGAGTACATGTCTTTGTGTGTGTGTGTATGGCTAGGGTCACACTTGAGCCCTGGATCCGTTAAAAGCAAAAGTTTTTCAACTTAAAATTTTGTGAAAAACGCATCCATAGGCTCCAATGCAAATAATGCATTGTCTAAAGTGGACTAAAAAAAAAGCTTTTTTTAACAGGGGGCCCCATGTGAAATGCATCTGTTAACGCTTGGTACATATAGGTACCATGCGTTAACTCATAACGTTTTTTTAGGTGCAAAAATGGCATTTTCAAAAAACGGAATCCGGCTTTGGAAAAGGAAAAAAACTGATGGGCATATGTGACCCTCGCCTATGTGTCTGTTTATATGAATATGAGTGGCTATTTCCTCAAACAACAGCAAAAATAGTTAATAAAATGTACCTTTACATTGAACACTATGCAGACTTGAGTCTATACGGGGAACTAAACATAGTGGTTGATTTCCAGGTTACAAAGTACTTTCTTCATTCCAGTTCTGACAAGGTACTTTTAGCACACTATTTAAAGATCACAGGTGTTTTCACACATCTTAGAGATGAAAAATACTCTGGCAATTTAGTCATTTGAGCTTTTCTTATCATTCTGTAATGGAAAACAATTAAGACTTTGAGAAAAACGGAAGGAAAGATTTAGTGTTGCACAACATTCACGTTCTGATAAGATCAGATGTACATAAATCTACAGGTATTAGTTCTGCTTTAAATAACATAAAATCTAATTTGACCTCAGACTAGAGCACACTTTGATTTAACAAGAATCTATTATCAGGTTTTTGCTATGAAAGCTGAGAACAACATGCTGCTGGGTTAAAACACAAAAAGCAACTGTGCCTCTCTTGTCAGGGTCTGTTCATTTGTTTACGTAATCTAAAGGCTTGATTACCCTGTGATTACCATTGCAGGTCTACAAAGTTACACTTGAGGCAGTCCAACTTGCCACCTACTGTGATTGACACATCACAGTCAATGTACAATCTCTACTGAAAGCCTGCTGTGGTCGGCTCTCCTAGATCTGCTGTAATTCTAAAATGAAACACCTTGATAAGGTCAGAGTGGCTACAGCCAGTAATCTATGTTATAAGACATTGGATGCAGGATTTATTTGCCTACATTATGTTGCTGTCAGATTAGGTAGCAGATACCTTTTGACAGATTCCCTTATTGCCAGACTTTTGACATGTCTATTTTAGTAAATATAGTGAAACTAAGTTTCCTATGACAAATCTTCAGGGCCTCCATATTTTATAGTGCCATACCACCTCTTTAGAAGACCATTCATTACAATTTTAGGTGGTTGCCTCATATAGATTCACAGTATTTGTTTTCTACATGAATATCAATGTTTGGGCAGGTTTTTTACATAAAATGATTGTACATGTCCTTTTATTCTTTCTAGGAACATTTTGATACATTGACACCTGTGTGCTACTAGTTGGTATTGGGTACTTCTAATTCTAAAAATGTCCAATCAGTGCTGACAATGTCAGAGAGGGTAAGAAATCACCCAATTTTACAAGGACCCGGAACAACCAATAGTAAATCTGTTTATGGACTTTTAAGAATCATAACAGAGAAATGGCACCATGCAATACAAAGATGACACAGGATTGTTACGGTATTTCATATGATGTTCAGGTGATGATCTGGCTGTCTACAGTCCAGAGCTTTCACCATAAAGAACATTTGTCACAATATGAAATTAAAAATCAAGGCAAAGAAGGCCCAGTACTGCTGATCAGGTACAACCAACATTGGATAAGAATGGACAACATCCCTGGACCAAAACTCCAGCAATTGGTCTCCTTAATTCCCAGATGTTTATGGACTGTTTCAAAAAGAAGAGGCGATGCTACACAATGATAGACATGGCCCTGTACCAACTTTTTTTGTAGATGTGTTGCTGCCATCAATTCTCAATTAGTAATTTTTTTCAAATGAATATGAAATATGTCTGACTTTAAACTTAATCTGCATTCCTGTTCTGTTGTCAATAAAATATTGGAGTAAAGATTTCTTAATCATTGCATTCTTGTTTTCTTTCTATTTTACTGTGTCACACCTTGCTTTTCATAAGATTTCTCTCTTTGTTCACTCTTTTGCATTTTTTTATTGATCAAAAAATAGTCTATTAACACATTTTTGAAAAGATTCCTTCTTTGCAACTTTTTTCTTCCACACCTGCCTAAAGTTATGCACAGTACCAAAACTCAGATTGAAGATCAGTTCTGTTCAAATAAATGTGTTGTGTGTTGTTTCTATGGCATGTAAATGGAATTCTGAAAAATGAAAAGGAAAGGCAAATTTATTAAAGACATTTTAAAAGATATTTAAGTTGTCTCATGAGCAGTTCAAAGCAATGCATTATTTTAGGGATGAGCGAGTAGAATCGTTACTATTCGGTACTCGCCGAATAGTAACGATATTCGGGCTACTCGCTACTCCCGAGTTTAATTGTGATTACTCGTGAGTAGTGAGTAGTTCTTTAACTTTCGCAGTGTATCTATATATATCACTGCGAAAGTGCACTAAAATGAATAAAAGTTGTTAAAAAAAAAAAAAATCATTCTCACCTATCCGACGCCTGCACCGGACGGCAAAGAAGACATTCGATTAACGACAAGGACCTGTGAGTCTGACAGCCAATCAGATGGCTGGTAGCGATCTGGCCAATCAGATGGCCAGACATCACAAACCATGTGATCGCTACCAGCCACCTGATTGGCCAGATTGCCAGATCATTGATGCACGATGAAGACCTGACAATTTGGCCAATCAGGTGACTGGTAGCGATCAGGTGGTTTGTGACGTCTGGCCATCTGATTGGCCAGATCACTACCAGACATCTGATTGGCTGTCAGACTCACAGGCCCTTGTCGTTGATCGGATGACTTCTTTGCCTGTCCTGGTGCAGGCGTCAGATAAGTGAGTATGATATTTTTTTATTTTTTAACAACTTTTACTCACTTTTAGTGCACTTTCACAGTGTATATATAGATACACTGTGAAAGTACTCGCCTGCCCCTTTGGACTCGCTATACTCGCAACAAGTACCGAGTACCGGGACCTACTCGTTGCGAGTATAGCGAGTCCGATTCTTGCAGTACTCGCTCATCCCTAATTATTCTCAGTTTCCTTACTTTCTGGCTTCTTGCAGTACGGGCGTTGCTTGAGCGACAGCTCTGGTGAATAGTATAATTATAATACTGGTAGACAGAGATCCATGACTAGCAGGGCTGGTAATTTATAGCTTCATCTCTTCAAAAGATGAAAGGGATGGGAAGGAGATGTGTACCTAACTGCTGCATCAAAATCAATGGACTGGCAAGAGACTACTGGGATGAATAGAGTTAGTCATATATTGGAATGTAGCTATTGCGCACTCTCTGGTCTGGAGGCCACATTTCATGGAAACCAGCTGTACATTATAATAGATAAAAACTGCCATTACAGGAGAATTAAAGCAGATAGCAAAAGTCAATTTCAGGCTGGAATAGAGGTAAGTATGAGAGCCACATTTGTTAAATAAAGAAGCATTACCAAAAGGACAATCTGTGCCTGGATCCACTATACCCAAAAAATGCATACTTACTTCTGTACCATTAATATCCCCCTGGGAGCGGTAGCAGCTGTAGCTTACAGTGCGGGAGCAGAGAGTGAAGGACTTGCGGTGACATCACTCCCACGTGATCGGCCCAGCCTGAACTCTGGAGGATAATGCGGTGTGCAATTACACACCGGAGGCCCACATTGTGGCAGTGCAGAGGTGCACAACCAAGAAAGGTAAGTGATTTAACAACCCCCTCCCCAAAAAATCCCCACTAGACCAGCAGGTACACAAAAGTGCGCCTCTCTGTATGTTTTTATTTTTCAATTTGAGGCTGGAGTCACACTACTGTATGCGAAGAGCAGCCAGTGGCTCTCCTGATCCGAGCAACTACATATAAATACATGAAGCTGTCACTCTCAGGTCAGGAGAGCCACTGGCTGGTGCAGACAGTAAGATACAATCCTCACCCAAGCCAAATGGCAGTGTGACAGCCTCAAATCTGCATTTATCTTCATGCTGTCTAACTAATTAAAAAAATTTAAGAACCTGATGATAACCCTTGAAGGGAATACTTAATAAATTGAATCCTGATTAACAAAAGATTCTGGATAATGTCTTTTAAGAGGACCTGTCACCCCCTGGTGCTATGCTAACTGAATGCAGCACTGAATGCTGTGTGTCTGCTGCATTCAGGGAAGGGGTCCCCCATGTTTCTAACCCCCCTGAAAGTTGTTAAAAAGACTTAATAAAGTGTACAGATAATGAGTCCAATTACTCAGTAATGAGTCATCGTTGTGGCTAGTGCCTCCCCGCCTCCAGCCCTCTCTGTGCCACCTCCAGCCCTCTCTTGTTCAGCCTCCTGTATGTGTCATCGCTTTTGCTTGTGTCCTCCCCGCCTCCAGCACTCTCTATGCCACTTCCAGCCCTCAGCGATGACACATACAGGAGGCTGAACAAGAGAGGGCTGGAGGCGGGGAGGGCACCAGCAACAGCGATGACTCATTACTGAGTAAAGCCCTCCGGACTTCTTATCTGTACATTTTCTAAAGTTTTTCTTAAGCTTACAGGGGGCTAGAGACATGGGGGACCCCTTCCCCGAATGCAGCAGAAATGCTGCATTCAGTTAGCATAGCACCAGGGCAGTGACAGGTCCTATGCAAAGAGGATTTTTCACCACACATTATCAACTGGACAAATCATGTAATAGTGGCTGCACAGTAGAATGACCTTTTGTTTTCTTTTTTGTTTTCTTTTTTGTTTTCTCCTTTCTGTTGAAGATCTCTTGGTCTAACCTTCTGCAAAATTATATAAGGCTCATAGATGACTAGGACCTTTCAGACAAGGTCATTATATGTGCAGAGCAGACTGTCATTATATGGCTCACACAGATGTATCCTGCTCTGCTCTCACAATAGAGTTGCTGTGAACACGACAGACATAAGGCTAGGGGCAGACTTGTGTCTGCCCCTAGCCTGCAGGATGCACCTAAAACTAAGAAATTTGCAGTCTCAGCACATAGCGTTACAGGCATGTAACGCTATGTGCTGACTTTTTATAGTATCCCTATGGTTACCGGATTGACGACGCAGCCGCCGTCTCCACTCAGTACTCCCACATATGCGCTGTTGATGAGCGCACAGGAAACCGCTACAAACCGCGTTTCTTGTGCGCTCATCAAAAGCGTATATCCGGGAGTGCTGAGTGGAGTCGGCAAATGCATCATCAATCCGGTAACCATAGGGATACTATAAACAGGTGACGCATAGCGTTACATGTCGGTAATGCTATGCGCTGAGCCTGCAAATTTCTAAGTTTTGAACGCATCCTGCAGGCTAGGGCCAGATGCAAGTCTGACCCTAGCCTAAGTGTTCTACTGACAAATTTGAGCACTTTTCCAGACAGGCAGTGTTGGGGAGGGTCAGTACAGCAGAGGTGACAATACTATGAGAGGAGGTGAACTAATAGAAGAGTTTGCAATGTGACAGCTAAATTCAGCTATGCTGCTCCTAACACTATAGGGATCTTATCATAAAGGTATTAGTCATCTTTGCTTTACTCCCATCACTTTCTGACAATGCTGGTGGCAGCAAGGGAGATCAGGACTTTATCATTACCTCTCAAACACTGAGAGACCTACTCTAAGATGTTAAGGGGTATGTTCTATTTTTCTTAGGTTTGCTGACTGCTTACGATTGGGCAGCATCATGAAGGGGAAGATGTACATGCCCCCTTAGTGAGAACTATATTATCAAGCCTACTTGGACTTAATTCATTAGGTGGCAATTACTTTGATTGCTAATAACTCAACCTCAAGTCTGCATAAGGTAGGGAAAACCACAACCTTCAGATGAAGTTAGGGTTGTGAGGATATTAGATATTAGTATACAGAGGATGTAAAGGGTGTGGTGACTCTCAGGAAATATAGGGCAGTAGACAACATCACTGGGTTCAGATGAAAGGAAGCCTGAGAAATAATGAACAAATATAAGGACTATCATTGCTGAAGAAGCCAGTAAAACAATAGGGCAGAAGAGATCCCCGCAGTCATGGTTAACAGAAGAGATCCTAAAAATTAGAGAAGAAAAAAGAATGGCAAAAGCAAAAGGTAACAAGCAGAAGCAGACAATATCAGTAAAAGACTAAAGAGCCATTTGAGCAGACAAAAAAACTTTATTACCAGAAGATATGTACAGAAATACAAAATTAACATCTGAAGGGCAAGACCCACTTGCTGTGGGGACCCACTGTGCAACCTGGTCACCTGTCAGTGCCCTGGACAACTTTACCTGCGTATGACGCACACCAGGGGCCAGGGTTACTCCCGGTTTAGACAGGCGATTCTTCTCCTTCCTTGTCACGGGTGGACCGCGCCTGCCGGTAGTGGGGCCCGGTGTAGTGCAGATCAAAATTTAGGACGTCTTACGGGAACAGATTAAAGGGGGGTTTAATTTGTTTTCTTCGTGACGCCACCTATGAGTAGATTCGGTAAGGGCTACCGACGCTGCGGAACCTCCCGGGGTGATGGACAGCAGCAAGATGTTACGCTCCCCACAGGCTGAGCGGTGATCCCCGGGGGCTGGAGCTGCTCAAGATGTTGTGCGGCAGCTGCGGTTACCTTTAGTTAACGACGGACAGTTCATAAGGAGACACGGACACAGATAGTCTCTGCAACGGTTCTTTACTGTAACCAGCAGGCAGTACATGGCTTACAGTGGTTGAGTAGAAGACCGGGTGGACTCAGCAGTGATAGTGCTCCTCAGAGATCCGCAGTGTACCTCCTTTCTACCTCCTTAGCTTCTCTTGCCAGCGTCGCCCAGGAATACCAGGTCGGGTACGGGGAGGCTGCTTCAATGCCCTATCCATGATGTACGTTCTGGATTCTTTGGGGAGCCTTGGGTCCCTCAGTGGGTACACCGCTGGTTAGACGACTGGAAACTGGCTGGTGGTGGGGTGCTCCTATAAAGCTGATCCTCCACGGGGCTGGTTCGCGTGGCAGAGGTGAACTGCTGCCAGCTTCGGTACCAGTGAACCGGCTGTGAGTTGTGGGCACGGGAGTCTTTTGGGAACCCGTGTAGATATGCCCATTCCCGGTGGTTAAGGCCTCAGGTGCTGACACCCGACCGGTGACGGCCCAGGGGCCCGCACGGGGTGCGGAGCCCCCGCTCCTCTCCAAGTTCTGTGTTCTAGGCTCTAGATCCTTGGCTCGACTTTGTTCCAACTCTCTAGATTATTGTGTGTTCTATTTCACTACCCTAACACTCCACCCACCAGGACCTATGATTGGTCCCCTGTTCTAGGTGTTGTATGTTGGGTTGGATCTCAGAGTTAACTATTGCACTGCTTTGTCAAGAGAATATTGCGGCTGCAATACTCCCTTGTGACGCACTCGTTGCGGGGCGCCACACGTACCATCAGTAAAAGGTAAAAGAGACTTCTGCAGTGTGCATGTGTCATTTCTCTCCATTCCCGGTGCCTCTCATAGACTGCTCCAACACTTCCCATCCCAGCCACAGCTCCAATAGAAGCTGCCCCTTCTCACTACGCTGCCCCAGAGGTCCAGCCCTACCTGTAGAGGACTTTACCACACCAGCCGCACTACCATCTACCTCCGGCAGACTGTGGTGGCGCTGGTGACACATCACCAGAGACTACAGGTGGCGTCACGACAGACTGTACATAATCCCCTGTAAGTATAAAACCCCTTTTTGGAAGATTGGCCCAGGACACGGGGTCAGGCGCGGCCAACACTCCCTGTGACACAGTTAACGCCTTGGAGCCTGACATCTGAATACCCCAAAGCCTGGGCGTGACACAACCCCAGTGTGAACAGGTATTAGCTGAAAAGAGACATCTGTAAGTGTCACGCTTCCGGGGGAAGGCGCCCTAGAGTGGACCCACTGGGCCGTGGTACCGAACTCCCCTGGGTGAGCTGATCCTAGTTTACCCAACCCCTATACAGGAATTGTCAGGGGCAAGCCCAGGGGGTCTAAATACCACAGCAGCTAGTACCAGGGGGGCGGCTCATAAGGTTAGCCTATGCTAAGGTACAGCTAAGGATTCCAGGATAACAGGGTATAAAGCTAAAAGAACAGAAATGGTGCTACCGGGGAAGAGCACAGCAAGGGTTCCAGGAAACAGAGCACAAGGAAGGCCTGACCAACAGCCAGCAAAGCTGAAGCTCAACTAACACAATAATCAGGCACCTCCCATCAGAGGAGGTGGCCTGATATACCATGGGAATAGCAGCTGTTGGTCAAGGGGAGTGTCAGGTTGGACCGTGCCGGCCCCTAGAGTCACAGGGGAGGAGTGGACCTAGGGCGCCGCTGATTGGTCACATGAATACGACCATAGTAATGTGCTCATGTGCGAGCCCGGCGGTCAGCTGACAGGAAGGGAACCCGGTAACGGCTCCGAGACACAGCACGCCTGGATGCTGAACGCCCGGTCGGCAGAGGAGCAGGAGATGCCGACCCAGGAGAGGTGAGCTGGGAAGTGGTGCCAGGGGGCCTGACAGTACCCCCACCCTCACGCCCCCTCCTCCGAAGGCGCGCTAAGAACCTTGCCAGAATATGCGGTGCATCAAGGTTCTGCCGTGGCTCCCAGGTCCTCTCCTCAGGACCAAAGCCAGTCCAGTCAATTAAGAAGAGGGTCTTGCCTCTACTTTTCTTCAAAGATGTCCCTGACTTCATAGACATCCTTGGAGCTGAGAGGCCGTGGCACAGTGCCGGAGGAGGGATGATAGTGATTAAGCACCACCGGTTTCAACAACGAGACATGGAAGGAGTTAGGGATGCGAAGCGAGGCAATAGTCTCAGCTTGTAGGCAATGTCGTTGATGTGTCCGAAGACTTCGAAGGGACAGATATAACGCGGCCCCAACTTGTAGGATGGCACCTTTAGCCTGACGTATCTGGACGAAAGCCACACTTTATCGCCTGGGAGGAAAGATGGCGAATCCAGACGTTTCTTATCAGCATGTTTTTTCTTCCTGCCGGAGGCTTGTGTAAGAGTGTCTCTTGACTCTCTCCAGATCTTGGAGAAGTTCATGGACAATGCATCAGCCGCTGGATTGCTGGACGCTGAGGAGATCGGAAAAGGTAACCCAGGGTGTTGCCCGAATACCACGAAAAAAGGGGATTTAGCTGACGACTCACTAGAGTGATTGTTGTATGCGAATTCCGCCCAAGGAAGGAGACAGGTCCAGTTATCGTGATGTGCGCTGGCGAAGTGCCGAAGATAGGTGGTGAGGACTTGGTTAATGCACTCCACCTGCACGTTGGACTGAGGATGATAGGCAGAGGAGAAGTCCAACGTGATGCCCATATGCTTGCACAGTGCCCTCCAGAATCGGGAAGTGAACTGGACTCCCCTATCGGATACGATATGGCGAGGAAATCCATGGAGCGGAAGATGTGTTCAATGAATATCTTGGCTACCTCAGGAGCAGATGGTAGACTGGGTAAAGGAATGAAGTGAGCCATTTTGGAGAAGCGATCCACGACTACCCACATGCCCGTACAGCCGGAGGAGCAAGGGAGATCTGTAATGAAATCCATCACTATATGGCAGTAGACGTCCAGCCGGCAACTGTCTGGACACTTTATTTCTAGCACAGATAGACATGAGGCAACGAAGTCCTGGACGTCTTGACAGATAGTAGGCCACCAATAGTGACGAGTGATCAAAGAAAGAGACTTTTTAACCCCGACGTGGCCGGCAATTTTCGACAAGTGTCCCCATGACAGGACCGTCCTCCTCTGATTCTGGGCGACGAATGTCTTACCCGGTGGAAGTCCAGCTACACGTAAGGGAGCCACAGTGATTATTTTGGTAGGGTCGACGATATGGAAGGGCTCATCTTCCACATCCGACGGCCGGAAGGACCGCGACAGGGCATCAGCCTTGACATTTTTACTGCCAGGTCGGAAGTGCAGTTCAAAATTGAAACGGGCAAAGAACAGGGACCACAGGTACTGCCGGGGGTTGAGCCTCTGGGCAGACTGGAGATAAGCCAGGTTCTTGTGGTCAGTGAAGATTATGAACGGATGGACAGCACCCTCGAGGAAGTGTCGCCACTCCTCCAGTGCCAATTTGATGGCCAGCAATTCACGATCCCCGACTGAGTAATTGCGCTCTGATGTGGTAAATGCCTTGGAGAAGAACCCGCAGGTGACTAACCGACCCGAAGAGGATTTCTGGGAGAGGACAGCCCGCGCTCCTATGGAGGAGGCATCTAGCTCTATGATAAACTGTCTGTTTACCTCTGGTCGGTGCAAGGTAGGAGCCTCAGAGAAGGAGCGCTTTAAGGAGGAAAAGGTGTTTTCAGCCTCTAGGCTCCAGGTACAAGCTTTTGCTCCCTTACAGATGAGAGCCGTGATGGGCTTGATCAAGGACGAAAAATGGGGAATGAATTGCCTGTAATAATTCGCAAAGCCAAGGAACCGCTGAATAGCCTTAGTCCCCACAGGACGGGGCCACTTCAGAACAGCAGAGAGCTTCTCAGGATCCATCCGGAATCAGAGATGATGTATCCGAGGAAGGGCAATGATATCTGCTCAAAGACACATTTCTCCATCTTGGCGTACAACCGATTCCTCCTCTGTCGCAGGAGATCCTACCGTACGTCCCGTCTATGAGAGGACAAATACGGAGAGAAGATGAGGATGTCATCCAAATATACCACCACACAGGTGTACAACAAATCACGGAAGATGTCATTGACGAACTCTTGGAATACTGCGGGAGCGTTACACAACCCGTATGGCATGACCAAATACTCATAATGGCCGTCCGGGTGTTGAAAGCTGTCTTTCATTCGTCTCTGGCACGTATGCGAACCAGGTTGTAGGCACCTCGTAGGTCCAATTTCGTAAAGATGCGAGCCCCTTTTAGCTTGTCAAAGAGCTCCGGAATCAGTGGCAGGGGGTATTTGTTCTTGATGGTGATGGTATTCAAGCCTCTATAAAGAAAAATCCTGCGCCAGCAGGTAACGTGGATTTTCGCATGAAGCCCCTGGCCAAATTGTCCGTGATGTACTCGGACATGGCTTGTGACTCAGTCGGGGACAACGGATAGATACGTCCCCTGGGTGGTGTAGCACCCGGTATCAGATCAGTAGGGCAATCATAAGGCCTATGAGGTGGGAGGACATCTGCCTCCGTTTTGTTGAAGACATCCACGTACTGCCAATACACAGCCGGTAAACCAGGAAGAACAGAAGCCGATTGCAGTGAACCGGGTGGTAGAACGGACTGCAGGCACCTCTCGTGGCAGAGAGGGCCCCACCGCAGAACGTCCCCTGAGCGCCAGTCCAGGACAGGTTCATGAGTTCGGAGCCAGGGGAGCCCGAGGAGCAGGGCATGGGAGAGGCCAGGCAGGACGTAGAAGGCAATCTTTTCACGGTGTAGGGCCCGAACTGCACCTCCACCTCCTCTGTCACCTTGGTGACGGTCACCTGCAGCGGCCTGCCATCCACTGATGCGATTACACGAGGCGTCAATAGGGGTATTACGGGGATACCAAGCCGAGTCACTGCCGCTTGCCGAATGAAGTTTCCTGCTGACCCTGAATCCACATAGGCTAACTCCGAGTAGCGTCTCTGCGGACGTATCACCTGCACGGCAAGGTGAGAGGTTGAGAGGCATCGCTCTCGCCTAGGATGGCCTCTCATACTTGACCTAGGCAGGGGAGTTTCCCGGCCTTTCGGGCCAATTTCGGCGCTGATGGGATGCGTCTCCGCAATACAGGCATAGGCCGTGAGCCAGCCTCTCTTCTCGGCGTCGTTCCGCCATTCTGACCCGGTCCACCTGCATAGGGTCAGAAAGGGGAGCGGCGGCAGACACCACAGGCCGTGTACAGGGCAGACTGCATTTAGAGGGAAGCGGACAGACGGACCTCCTCTCCCTCGCGGACTCACGGGAGCGCTCTTGGAACCGCAAGTCGATTCGAGTGGCTAGCGAGATCAAGGCCTTCAGCGCCGCTGGGATATCCCGACCCGTGAGTTCACACTTTATCCTGCCGGACAGGCCACGCCACAAAGCACCAGTCAGCGTACTGCCCAACGGTGAGCGTCCCTTGACGGAGGTTGAAGAGAGACTCTGTGACAGACGCGACCCGGCCGGGTTCATCAAAGACCCTCCGGAATGTCACCTACGTATATTAGCTTCAGCACAGCCTGTTGCCACTTAGCCGAGGCAGTGCTGCAGTGCTTCCAGCTTGGGACTGGTGTGGAGGGTGAAGTGGAGGAGGAGGCTGAGGAGCATGATGTTCCGGAGCTGTGCACTGTGGGTGAAACCCTGACTGAGTTAGGGCCTGCAATCCTTGGTGTCGGAAGGACATGTTCCGTTCCAAGCTCAGACTGGGTCCCGGCTTCCAGAATATTAACCCAGTGTGCCGTCAGCGAGATGTACCGGCCCTGCCCACAAGCACTTGTCCACGTGTCCTTGGTTAGGTGGACTTTGCCTGAAACTGCATTGTTAAGGGCCCGTGACACTAGCTTATGTAATGCGGGGACGGCACACCGGAAGAAATAGTGGCGGCTGGGGACCGAGTAGCGTGGGACAGCATTCACCATCAGGTTGCGGAATGCTTCCGACTCCACTAGCCTAAAAGGCAACATTTCCATTGCAAACAGTTGCGAAATGTGTGCATTTAGAACTGTGGCATGTGGGGCGTTGGCACCGTATTTGCGCCTGCGTTCCAAAGATTGGTGTATGGATAACTGAACGCTGAGCTGGGACAAGGACGTGGTTGATGATGGTGCTATTTCTGCTTGTGCAACTACAGGTGGAGGACAGGAGGCATCTTTGCATGCAGTATGGACAGGGATTGTCTTGCACGCACAACAGTGGAAGACGCAGCGGTGTCACCCACAGGCACTGCTCCAGGACTCTGGTGTACATCCCACAAAGTTGGGTGCTTTGCTGACATGTGCCTGATCATGCTGGTGGTGGTCAGGCTGCTAGTTTTGCTACTTCTGCTGATGCTGGCATAGCAGGTGTTGCAAATGGCCTTTTTGGAATTATCTGCAGACACCTTAAAAAACAGCCAGACTTGGGAAGACCTAACAGTTATACTGGCAACTTCTGTCGTGTTGTTGTTCCGAGGAACGGTTGCCTGCCTTCTGCCTGCGGCTGCCACCCTGCTTCTTCCGGCCTGTTGTGATGCTACGCCTAACTCCCCCTGTGCATTGCTGTCCTCGCTCTGCATGTCCTCCTGCCAGGTTGGGTCAGTTACTGGATTATCCACCACGTTGTCTTCCACTTCCGCACCCTGGTCCACCTCCTGACTTTCTGGCAATTGTGCCTCATCATTGTCCACCTCTTGTTGAGACACGGTCCCACCATTGCCTTCATGAGACCGTGACTGCTCAAATATTTGTGCATCGGTACATATGATCTCCTCATGACCTACTTCAACTGGAGCTGGCGAGAGGCCAGAATCTAAGAATGGATAAGTGAACAGCTCTTCAGAGTGTCCAAGTGTGGGATTAGTTATGTCCAGGGCCGGGCACTAGGCATGGTGGGAGGAAGGAGGACTAGGGTGTGGAATGTGCAGTCCAGTCTCATGGCTACTGACACTTATTAGAGGATAGAATTAATAAGAAATGCAAGGCTATAATGAGCAACAATACACACCCGCTCTCTGAACTGTTTGCGAAGCAGAAGAGCACATTCAGCAAGCGTCTAATCCAACTAATGTGTAAAAAGGAAAGATACAGAAAATCGTTTGTTCCGACAGCTGTGGGGATGTATAACACAATGTATAAGTGTAAAGCATCCCAAGACTATGTGAAGTTCTATGTGTATGGGGGGAATAGGTGAGGTACATGTACCAGTCTACCCACATCTGCTGTCCATATAGACTTATTTTGTAAAGCGTGAAATGTTCTTGATCTTTGTTCTGCTGCTGTAATACTGTAATTTCCTCCGGGATCAATAAAGTTTATCTTATCTTATCTCATCTTATCTTACTTGACCGTGTGGAAGACAGGGTATTTGTAGTGGTGCCAAACTGACTGGAAGCATTATCCGCTATCCAACTAACAACCTGACACTGGTCTTAGTTTAATAGTGGTGTACTGCTGTGGTCCCCTAGAAATTGGGACAGGAAGGTCGAGCGAGATGATGTGGGCCTTTGTCGTGGCGCAATTCGAGCTTGCACACGGCCTCGGCCTCTGCCTGAACCACCAACACATCCAGTTCCTTGTCCCTTGCCACTGTCCTTGCGCATTTTCAATGTTGTGCTGCCTGTATACAGCTAAATGAAGGCGTCCAAAGGATGGTTTATAGCTGCACACTGAGATTAGAGCGGTATAATCCCGACAGCTGGAACGGTCAGACACAAATGCTGACGCATATACCGTGTTTTGGGGTATACTACTTGGAGCTACCAGTCACTCCTGCCGCACTAAGATGGTAAATGAATGCAGACAAGAGTTGGTTTTTAGCTGCACACTGAGATTACAGATTTGAGGTTAAATCCCAGCAGGTGAACCGATCTGACACAAACACTGACGAGAATACAGAGTGTTTTGGTGAATATTAATTTCCGCTACAACCCACTCCTGCCCCACAAAAATGGTAAATGGATGCAGACAAGAGTTGGTTTTTAGCTGGACACTAAGATTAGAGATTTGAGGTTAAATCCCAACAGGTGGACCTGTCAGACACAAACGCTGACGAGAATACAGAGTGTTTTGGCGTATACTAATTTCCACTACAACCCACTCCTGCCTATAGAGAGCTAAATTAATCCCTAAAAGTACTGTTTTGGGATGGATGAGATTTCCAGCCTGTCCACCAGCCCCAGATGTGATGCAGGCTGGTATACTGGCACAACTAAGTTTGCTATATACCCTGCCTCCCTGTCTGTATACAGCTCTTTTAGTCCTCAGAACACTAGCTGAAAGGCCACAAATCTGTCCCTCAATCAGCAGCACCTCTTCCTACACTGCCTGTCTGTGGAGCAGAGTGACGAGCACAGCGCGGTCAGGTCTTATAAAGACTTGATCACGCTGTGCGGCCAGCCAATCACTGTAAAGCCACAACCAAAAGGGCTGTGGCTTTACAGTGGCTGTTAGCCAATCCCTGCATGCGGGCTGGCTCTGTAAAGAGCGGCAACATGCAGGGAGATGGACCCCAAGCATAGCAAGAGTATCGCGGGATTACTCGGTACTCGCCGAGATATTCGTGCGAATACCGAGTAGTGACAAGCATACTCACTCATCCCTACTCATCACCCTCAAAACACCATCCCCACAGTCATACATGGTGGTGGCAGCATCATGGTTTGGGCCTGCTTTTCTTCAGCAGGGACAGGGAAGATGGTTAAAATTGATAGGAAGATGAACGAAGCCAAATACAAGACCATTCTCGAAGAAAACCTGTTGGAGTCTGCAAAAGACCTGAGACTGGGACGGAGATTTATCCCAAACATAAAGCAAAATCTACAATGGAATGGTTCAAAAATAAATCTTTCCAGGTATTAGAATAGCCAAGTCAAACTCTAGACCTGAATCCAATTGAGAATCTGTGGAAAGAGCTGAAAACTGCTGTTCACAAACGCTCTCCATCCAACCTCACTGAGCTCGAGCTGTTTTACAAGAAAGAATGGGCAAGAATTTCAGTCTCTCCATGTGCTAAACTGATAGAGACATACCCAAAGCGACTTGCAGCTGTAATCGCAGCAAAAGGTGGCACTACAAAGTATTAACTCAAGGGGACCAAATAATATAGCACGCCCCACTTTTCAGTTTTTTATTTGTTAAAAAAGTTTAAAATGTCCAATAAGTTTCTTTCCACTTCGCGATTGTGTCCCACTTGTTGTTGATTTTTCACAAAAAAATTTAAATTTATATCTTTATGTTTGAAGCCTGAAATGTGGCAAAAGGTTGAAAAGTTCAAGGGGGCCAAATACTTTCACAAGGCACTGTATGTTATAGGCTTTTTCTTTGGGAAAATGGTGCACTGTTTTGCGAGTGCTGTGCAGCCCACAGGTACCTGAAGAGTGAAGCTCCCCATCTAGGTAGTAACTTAGCAACAGGCTGGTGGGTGGAGCTTGCAGGCACAGTAGCTTGGATGACAGTTGGTCACCTCATAGGACAGTTGGAGCTCGGCCAGTCGCATCATCAGAAAACATGTAGGGGAACTCTAACCCTGCTCCTATGTGCTGCATGGCACGGACTGACCGGAAATCACAGGAAGAGGCTCTGGGGTCCTTCGCCCTTTAGGGAGATGGTATGCAATTGCCTGCACAGCAGACCTAGCTCACCTGAAAGTAAAGCTGTGTGCTAGGAGGAGTGTGGGCCTGAAAGGGGGTTCTCCCACATAGGAGCACCTACCAACAATGAAGATGAGAGAGACTTGTACAGTTGGATCTGTTGGAAAATGCCACTACAGTAGGATAGAGCAAACAACACTATTGTGTCAGTTTGGACACCAGGATGTGCTCATTGCATAAATCCATTTTTATACACCTGTATGTGAGCTATACCCTCTCAGCATATTGTACTATTTATGGTTGTTTACCTTCTGACTGTGTTTTTTAACCCCTTAGTGACGGAGCCAATTTCCACCTTAATGACCAGACCGTTTTTTGTAATTCTGACCATTGTCCCTTTATGAGGTTATATCTCTGGAACGCTTCAACGGATCCTAGCGATTATGAGATTGTTTTTTCGTGACATATTGGGCTTCATGTAAGTAGTAAATTTAGATCGATCATTTTTGCGTTTATTTGTGAAAAAATAAAAAATTTGCCGAAAATTTTGAAAATGTAGCAATTTTCAAATTTTGAATTTTTATTCTGGTAAACCAGAGAGTTATATGACACAAAATAGTTAATAATAACATTTCCCACATGTCTACTTTACATTAGCACAATTTTGGAAAAAAAAAAAAAATTTGTTAGGAAGTTATAAGGGTTCAAAGTTCATCAGCAATTTTTCATTTTTCCAGCAAAATTTACAAAACCATTTTTTTTGTGACCACATCACATTTGAAGTCCCTTTGAGGGGTTTACATGACAGAAAACACCCAAAAATGACACCATTCCAAAAACTGCACCCCTCAAGCTACTCAAAACTACATTCAAGAAGATTATTAACCCTTCAGGTGCTTCACAGCAACTAAAGCAAAGTGGAAATAAAAAATGGACATTTTAATTTTTCCAACAAAATGTTCTTGTAGCCTAAATGTTTTCATTTTCACATGGGCAACAGGATAAAATGCATCCTAAAATTTGTTGGGCAATTTCTCCTGAGTACACCGATACCTCATATGTGGTCATAAACCACTGTTTGGGCGCACGGCAGGGCTCAGAAGGGAGGGAGGGCAGTTTGACTTTTGGAGCTAATTTATCATTCAAAAAGTCAAATGGCACTCCTTCCCTTTCGAGCCCTGCTGTGCGCCCAAACAGTGGTTTATGACTGCATATGAGGTATCGGTGTACTCAGGAGAAATTGCCCAACAAATTTTAGGATGCATTTTATCCTGTTGCTCATGTGAAAATGAAAAAATTGAGGACAAAATAAAATTTTTGTGAAATAGAAAGTACTTTTTAAATTTTACGGATCAATTTGTAAAGCACCAGAGGGTTCAACGTGCTCACTATGCATCTAGTTACGTTCCTTGGAGGGTCTAGTTTCCAAAATGTGGTCACTTGTGGGGGAGCTCCAATGTTTAGGCACACAGGGGCTCTCCATACGCAACATGGTGTCCACTAACAATTTGAATGGAAAATTAGCTCCAATTGTTAGCGGACACCATGTCACGTATGGAGAGCCCCTGTGTGCCTAAACATTGGAGCTCCCCCACAAGTGACCCCATTTTGGAAACTAGATCCCCCAAGGAACTTATCTAGATGGGTGGTGAGCACTTTGAGCACCAAGGTGCTTCACAAATGAATCTGTAAAAATGAAAAAAGAAAATGTTTGTGGAATAGAAAGTACTTTTTAAATTTTACGGATCAATTTGTAAAGAACCAGAGGGTTCAACGTGCTCACTATGCATCTAGATACGTTCCTTGGGGGTCTAGTTTCCAAAATGGGGTCACTTGTAGAGGAGCTCCAATGTTTAGGCACACAGGGGCTCTCCATACGCGACATGGTGTCCGCTAACAATTTAAATGGAAAATTAGCTCCAATAGTTAGCGGACACCATGTCGCATATGGTGAGCCCCTGTGTGCCTAAACATTGGAGCTCCCCCACAAGTGACCCCATTTTGGAATCTAGACCCCCCAAGGAACATATCTAGATGCAAAGTTAGCACTTTCAACCCCCTGGTGCTTCACAAATTAGTCCGTAAAAAGGAAAAAAAGATTTTTGTGAAAAAAAAAGTACTTTTTCATTTTTACGGATCAATTTGTGAAGCACCTGCGGTTTCAAAGCGCTCACTATGCATCTAACTAAGTTCCTTGGGGTGTCTAGTTTCCAAAATGGGGTCACTTGTGGGGGAGCTCCAATGTTTAGGCACACAGGGGCTCGCCATACACGACATGGTATCCACTTACAATTCCAATTGTTAGTGGACACCATGTCAAGTATGAAGAGACTCTATGTGCCTAAACATTTGGGCTCCCCCACAAGTGACCCCATTTTGTAAACTAGACGACCCAAGGAACTTATCTAGATGCATAGTAAGCATTTTGAACCCCCAGGTGCTTCACAAACTGATCCGTAAAAATGAAAAAGTACTTTTTTTCCACAAAATCTTCTTATTTTCCTTTTTACGGACTAATTTGTGAAGCAACTGGGGGTTGAAAGTGCTCATTATGCATCTAGATATGTTCCTTGGTGGGTCTAGTTTCCAAAATGGGGTCACTTGTGGGGGAGCTCCAATGTTTAGGCACACAGGGGCTCTCCATATGCGGCATGGTGTCTGCTAACAATTTGTATGGAAAATTAGCTCCAATAGTTAGCAGACACCAAGTCGCATATGGGGAGCTCCTATGTGCCTAAACATTGGAGCTCCCGCACAAGTCAACCCATTTTGGAAACTAGACGCCTCAAGGATTATATCTAGGGGTATAGTGAGCATTTTGAACCTACAGCTACTTCACAAAATTTGATAAAGTCATATTGAACATTTTCTTTTTTTCACACAATTTCTCACTTTTAGAGCATGTGCACAAGATATGGAGACACCGTGTCCTGGTCGTCTCCTCTCCTGCTTTTTTTTTAGTATTTCTTTATTAAATAAAAAAAAAAAACGACGTGGGGCTTCGCCATATTTTTGGTCCAGCCAGGTACAACAGGCAGCTACGGGCTGCCACCAACCCCTTCTGCCTAGTTTTACCTGGCTGGAAACCAAAAATATAGGGAAGCCCTATTGTTTTTTTAATTATTTCTTGAAATAATTTAAAAAAAAATGGCGTGGGCTTCGCCACATTTTTGGGCCAGCCAGGTACAACTAGGCAGCTGGGGGCTGGAATCCTCAGCGTAGGGAGGCCCAAGCTTTCTGGGCCCCCCCCCGCTGCGAATTGCAGTCTGCAGCCACTCCAGAAAATGGCGCATTCATAGAAGCGCCATTTTCTGGCGCTGTATCCAGCTCTTCCAGCTGCCGTGTAGCGGTGGCAGACTGGGTAATAAGGGGTTAATGCCAGCTTTTTTTGCAGTTGGTACTAAGCCCAAGTTTCTTAATGTCTGGCCAATATTAGACCGGGCCATTAAGAACCCCTAGTAAATTGTAAAGAAGACACAAGACAGAAAAAAATATTTTTATTAGAAAAAACACACAGACACTATTTAGACCGTCTTTATTATTCTTTGGCATCCGACGTAGTCCCGTAGGAAGGTCCGACGTAGTCCAGCAGGAGGGTCCGACGTAGTCCAGTGGGAGGTCCCTCGATGATTTTTAGTCTTTTACAGCATATGGGGGTGTCCCCCATATGCTATAAAATCTGGCATTCTTCCAGGAGAATGACAGGTTATGACCTTCATGGGATCACAATTGACCCTTTATGAACCAAGGATTCTGACCTTACATGACCTCACTGCGATCATGAGCTGTCAGTCTAATGACAGACAGTGCAGTCTCTGCATAGACTGACAGCTCATGATCGCAGTGAGGTCATGTAAGGTCAGAATCCTTGGTTCACAAAGGGTCAATTGTGATCCCATCATGGGATCACAATTGACCCTTTGTGAACAAAGGATCCTGACCAGCCATGACCTCAGGCCATGAGCTGTCTATTAGAAGACAGAGCATTCTCTGCTCTGTCTGCGCATGAAGCCAGCAGACAGCACAGGGAGCCAGCAGAAGAAGGAGCCGCTCCAGGGAGATGAAGACAGGTGAGATCGGGGGATGACCGGGATGGGGGGGAGGGGGAAGATTGGGCTGTTAGAAACAGGGGGCAGAGGGCCAGGGTGCATTAGATCCCCCTGTGACATTGTGACAGACATCGGGGGGATTGACAGAGGGCAGCCGGTTCCTGAGCGCTGCGGCGCTGTTTTAGAGAGGGGGAGGAGGATAACTGGGGTGCAGGGGGAGCCGGTTCGGGGTGTAAACGGGGGCAGGTCAGTGCACTAGGTCCCTCTCTGATGTGACATGTCACACATGCCATATCAGAGAGGAATCTGCAGAAGGAGGCTGATGGGCACAGGAGGAGGCTGAGCACTTAGCACTGACATTTACATGCATGGAGATGCAGCAGCGGTGCGGGTTTTACCGCCCGCCGCCGCCATTTTGAGACACATCGGGGGAGGGGTGGGGGTGGGAGGAAGATCCTCGGTACCGGGGGTCTTAGGACACTTAAGGGTTAATGCTTCACTGTCATGCGACGTGTGTTTTCACGTCGGATGAAAGTGAAAGCATTTTTTACCGGCAGTCTCATTTTTTGTAATGTGATGACCGGTAAACGGTGCTTACCGGTCATCACATTACTGGTGATGGTAAAAGAGCCCCCGGTCCATAATCTTGGGGGTCTCAGCTACCCCCGGTAGCTGAAACCTCGGAGATTTTTGACCACTGGGGGGCACTAGAGCACTTTCCCTGGCTGACGTCTACAGACGTCAGCCAGGCATAAGTACACCTTTTTTTCAGACGTCTCTGGACGTTAGGCCGTCCTTATGGGGTTAAGTAACAGACTACTGTTTGAACAAGCAAGTGTCTCACTGGCTCTGAGGTCTCCCTCCTCTATATCAACAACATGGGGAACACCACATAACACCATCATAGGAGGGAACAGTAAAACGGCCGCATTTTCCCCCGTATATCTCAGCCGCATGTCTGTTACCACTGTCTCCGGGGTCACAATCACCTTCACAGCCACCACCACTACTAACACCTAAAAGGATCTGACTCTCAGCCCTTTTATTGAGTATCCTAATCCCAATCACGACATTAGTAAATAGTGTACTTTCTTATTATGTATATTACATAGCGTATTCTCATTATTTTTGTTGATCACATCACTCTCTATATTAGGCTAGGGTCATCACCAAATTTGGGTGTGTGTTATATTCCAATTTTAAAAATGCTCAAAACTGCATCTGTATCCGCAGTCCATAGGTTCAATAGAAAAACCAGATTGCACTATTTGCTATCTGGTTATCACATCTGGTTTTGCAGCCAGCGGTAAAAATCATGCAGGCTGCATTTTTCGCAGCAGTTGAAAAACCGGATGCGTTTTTTTTAACATGGAACCCAGTGGGAACCGGATCCGGATGCGGTTTTTAAAATTGCAAAAACCCACATTCCAAAACCGGATGCATTAATGATCCAAATGCGAAATGAGGGTTGCAATTTTACTATCAAAAGATATTATGAAGGCACACAGTAAAACTGCATCTGGTAATGGCATTGTGCCTTTTAAGTGTTACCCTAGCCTTACATAGTTCTCTCTTGTTAGATATAAAATGACAGCTGATGGAGCAGCATGTGACCAGAAGACCAGTCCCAAAGCCTCCACCATTTGAAAAGAAGCTCTCCCTTATTCCATAAGCTTACATGTAATTTTATACCTAAAAAGAGAAGTTGCTTTGAAACAAAGCAAGCTGCTATTGTAGCCACCGGACACCGCTATGAACGACTCCGACCATAATATGATACCTAAGCAAATTCTTTTTATAACTTGCAATAAATAACAGTATTTATTATTATGCCCTGACTGAATGTTCGCAACCAAAAAGAAACTGAACTTGTTACTCTGACATCCGGCTACTAGATGTAGGCCCCTGCTACACTGGCGTTTTTCAAAAATGCGGCAGATCCGGCAGATTTACCGCATCTTCTGCCTAACAGCCGCACTTGCGGCACACTTGCGGAAAGCCCCATACATTATATGAGGATTGTGGCAGGTGTGCTTTTGCTGGTTGTTGCACATGCGGTACTTGCGGCAGCGAGAAAAAAAATCACGGCTGACCGCGGGTTTTTTATTTTTGCCGCCGCAAGTGCCAAATCTGCCACAACCGGCAAAAACGCACCTGCCGCAATCCTCATAGACAATGCATGTGGCTTGCCCATGTGCAGCTGTTAGGCGGCAGATGTGGTAAATCTGCCGGATCTGCCATATTTTCAAAAAAATGCCAGTGTGAAAGGGGCCTAAATCAGCTTCCTAGGTCACTAATTCTCTAATACATCCAGGTGCAGGTGAAGATTCAAAATCAATGCAATAAAGCAGGCGTCCACAGTGCTCTCCTATGGCATTCACATTTACCAGTGTCTCAGTACACAGGAGCTCACACAGTGTCTTTATCAGTCCATCTGTAATCTTAGCAACAGTAATGTTCTTTGAGATGCTGCAAATCCTATCTAACTATCCTAACTGACTGAACAGTTGGTGCCGGTCACACATCTAAGTTTCCTCACGGAAGCTGCTCCCTCTTGAAAACATCATCCACTTTGGGGTCTCTGAAGGATCCAAGTGCAACTGTGTCTCAGTCAGATCTTTTTCTCAGCTCTGTTGCTCAACAATGACATTGTGTGACAGTTTTTACTTTCATTTCTCCCACTTCCTGTTTTTATCAGCAGATCCCTGTGCTTTCTTCTTTTGTGGCATGGTGACCTCTAGTGGTTGAACTCAGTTATTGTACCAGATTTCTTATGACAGAAAACATTAACATACTAAACTATAAATAACAAAAATAACAAGACAATCTGGTATGTAAGGGATAATGCTATACATAACAAGAGAGGGCAATATGTAATAAAGGACAGTAATATACATAATGAGAGTAGACTATGTAATATACTGTATATAATATATTAATCATTAAAAGGTCAACAAGATTATCAATTTGTTTCTCTCATTGAGAGCAATCAGGATATATAATAAATTACACTCACTATATATATTCTGTAGCTTTGTTGACCTAAAAGTAGAGGGGCCCAGACAAATTTTTGCACTGGGGCCCAAGATGTCAGTGTCGTTCCTGCTTTAAATGAATCCATGTTCTTGAAAAAAAATGATGGCAGATTTAGAAGATGGAAGATTGCGGACTTTCTCTCCAGATTCATATTGAATGTAAAAAAATATAATGTAATTTAAAATCTATTTACAGCCCTATGACACATTTGTGTGGTCTTCTCGTATTTTTAGCTCGGAGTTAAATGAATGTGTGAAATGTGTCAGTATTATATGCGTTGCGTTGCCAGGCAGTAATCGAGACGCTACTAATATGATCCATTCCACATAGAGGAATAACATTCCAATTCAAATATAAGTGAAATTATGATAGTTTGGGCTTTTTTTATAACTTTATAGATTTTCTTTCAGAACCGGTGTAAAAATGTAACCGTAGACATTATTTCTCCTTTCCAGTAGCAAAGCATTTTAATGATATATTAAAACTCAATTATTTATGGTTATCATACATCATTTAATGCAGTTCTCTGACTATACTGCGTCTATGAGGAAGTTTCACAGTTGAAAAATTCTGATATAGTTCCCGCATGCCATTGAAATGATTCCTTTTTCTGTTGAAATGAAGAATATTTTCTTCAACAAGTGCCTGCCTATCGCCTACTCGCTGGCTTGTTTCTATTTTGAGGGATTTGCGAAGTTTGTGGAATGGGTAGCTACAATAGTAATAGGATTGGTTACGCTATTCCACCACTCATTTGTATATGTAGGCATGCTGTATTCAGAAATATTATATTTTCTCCGGATAGATTTTTTTTGTTAAATGATAAGAATGACTAAATGAGTTTATATGGAAATATGTCCCTATATTGGCAGCAGTAATTAACTTCATAAGGTTTAAATTGCGCTTGGAAGGGGCAGATGCAGGAGCAGACACATCATTGGTGCAGCCAGAGGTAAGGGGGCCCATTTGCACCTCCAATCAGCACGCAGTGACTGTCATAGACAGAATGATTGTAAAGCTAAGGGCCCATCTACTGTTCTTGCACAGGGGCCCTTTTCTGTCTGCATCTGCCAATGGGTAGATGTTTCCTCAGCTGTAGTGGCAAATTCAACTACAATATTTACATTTATTTGGGGTCTGCTTTAGCATCTGTATCATAAATACAGGATTTGAACATATACCAGTACTCTAATTCATCTACGACTGATTGTAGAACAGTAGTGGCTACATTGATTCTTACCATAATTTCATGTGCTATGTGGAAGAAACTGCTGAACACGCTTTGCAATTTTTTGACTCTTTTTCAAGTTACTCCAAGCCATATAATACTGATGAGAAGCCATATTGCTTAGTGCATTTTTCTAAAGCCATACATACTTCATACTATATATGGCAATGGTGACATTCAAAAGGCTTGGACTGGGAAAAAAAGAAGCCCTGGCACAAAATGCCCACCAGCCCACATACTGAAAAACTGTCCACCACACAATCAGGGAATTTTGTTTTTCTTACTCATGCCCATACCAGTCCTAAAGGTGTTACCATATTTTTCGCTTTATAAGACTCACCAGAATATAACACGCACCCCAAATTTGGTGAAGGAAAAGAGAAAAGTAATAACTTTTTATGTTAAATGGGATCCGTCACTTAATGCCCATGTCCATCTTACAATCAGCATATATGTCCCCCATCCTGGTAAATATATACTGCAATATAATATATAATATATATATATATATATATATATATATATTATATATATATACACACAAATTGTCACTTCAGTGAGGAAGTGAAAAACTCTAATGCCATCCTTGTAGTCATAATCGACTGTTTCATAAGCCTTTTAACATGACTTAGGATTTGTGCCAGATCAGAACCCCAAATGGCAGATGCCATTTATAAGGGATCTTGCTTAAAGGCAGCAAGTGGAGCTCCTCCTACTGTTCTGGGGTGGAAGGTGCTGGGTGTATGTGGGTTACCTGTTGTGGAAATCCATCCATTCCGTAGGTGGTCCTGTGGGTACCTGTAATGGCAGGGTGCCACACTCACAGCAAAGCCTTGAGCAAAGTGTCATTGGCATATCACATCTGATGCTCACGCATCATATGCATACACTAGCTTGACTCTGGTCTTAGGATACCTTCACATTACATTCACATACAGTCGAGAAAAAAGTATTTAGTCAGCCACCAATTGTGCAAGTTCTCCCACTTAAAAAGATGAGAAAGGCTTATAATTGATATCACAGGTAAATCACAACTATGAGAGACAAAATGAGAAAACAAATCATGAAAATCACATTGTCTGGTTTTGAAATACATTTTTTTTTTCAATTTTTGGTGGAAAATAAGTATTTGGTCAATAACAAAAGTTCATCTCAATACTTTGTTATATATCCTTTGTTGGCAATGACAGAGGTCAAAAGTTTTCACAAGGTTGGCACACACTGTTGCTGGTATGTTGGCCCATTCCTCCATGCAGATCTCCTCTAGAGCAATGATCTTTTGGGGGTGCCGCTGAGCAACATGGACTTTCAACTCCCTACAAAGGTTTTGTATAGGGTTTAGATCTGGAGACTGGCTAGGCCACTCCAAAACCTTGAAATGCTTCCTACAAAGCCACTCTTTGCTTGCCCTGGCGGTGTGCTTAGCATTATTGTCATGCTGAAAGACCAAGCCACGTTTCATCTTCAATGCCTTTGCTGATTGAATGAGGTTTGCACTCAAAATCTCACGATACATGGATCCATTCATTCTTTCATGTACATGGATCAGTCGTTCTGGTCCCTTGGCAGAGAAACAGCCCCAAAACATGATGTTGCCACCCCCATGCTTCACAATAGGCATGGTGTTCTTTGGATGCAACTCAGTATTCATTTTCCTCCAAACACGATGAGTTGTGTTTCTACCAAACAGTTCTACTTTGGTATTATCTGACCATATGACATTCTCCCAATACTCTTCTGGATTATCCAAATGCTTTCTAGCAAACTTCAAACAGACCCGGACATGTAATGGCTTAAGCAGGGAGACACGTCTGGCACTGCAGGATCGGAGTCCCTGGTGGCGTAGTGTGTTACTGATGGTAGCTTTTGTAACATTGGTCCCAGCTCCCTGAAGGTCATTCACTAGGTCCACCCGTGTGGTTCCAGGATTTTTGCTCACCATTCTTGAGATCATTTTGACCCCCATGGGGTGAGATCTTGTGTAAAGCCCCAGATCGAGGGAGATTATCAGTGGTCTTGTATATCTTCCATCTTCTAATTATTTCTCCCACAGTTGATTTCTTCACACCAAACTGCTTGCTTATTGCAGGTTCATTCTTCCCAGCCTGGTGCTGTAAAAACAGATGTCTTTTATACTGATAACAAGTTTAAACAGGTGCCAGTACTATAGATAATGAGTGGAGGACAGAGGAGCCTCTTATAAAGGAAGTTACAGGTCTGAGAGCCAGAAATCCTGTTTGTTTGTAGGTGACCAAATACTTATTTTCCACTAAAATTTGAAAAAATCTCTTTCCAAATCAGACAATGTGGTTTTCAGGATTTGTTTTCTCATTTCGTCTCTCATAGTTGAGGTCTACCTATGATGTCAATTATAAGGCCGCTCTCATCTTTTTAAGTGGGAGAATTTTCACAATTGGTGGCTGACTAAATACTTTTTTTCCTATTGTATGCATATATAAAATTGTCCCAATTCTCAGCCAGAAAAGTTGGAGAGTGTCAGGAGAGTATCAAGCATTGTTTTCCTCACCATGCATCTGTATGTCATGCGAGTTACATGCAAGTCAGCATTTTGTTCTTGCCTAGAATAAAAAGCACACTCGCATAGCACTCGCATGACATACACATGCTGGGAGAGAAAAAAATGCATGGCACTCTCCTGACACTCCTGACACTCACCAACTTTTTTGGTTGAGAATCTGGGCAATTTTATATATGCATATGTGAATGCACCCCAATACAGATACTAAGAATTACACCTAGTACACAGGACAGAAGAGGTACTGTGCAATATATAATAGTATATATTTCATGGCCAAAAGCATTAGCACCCCCAACATTGTTCCAGAAAATGAAATACCATATTTTTCGCTTTATAAAATGCACCTGATTATAAGACGCTCCCCCAAATTTGGTGACGGAGAAGAGAAAAACATTTTTTTTTAATGTTAAATGGGATCGATCTTATAATGCCAGTGTTCGTCTTACAATCAGTATGTATGTCACCCATCCTGGTACATGAACCCCACATACTGGTATATATGTCCCTTATGCTGGCACACAGCGCCCATGCTGGCACACTGTCCCCCATGCTGGCACACTGGCCCCTATGCTGGCACACTGCCTCCCATACTAGCACACAGGACCCCATGCTGGCACACTGTCCCTCATGCTGGCATATATGAGCCCACATGCTGGCACACTGGCCCCCCATGCTGGCACACTGCCCCCCATGCTGGCACACTGTCCCTCATGCTGGCATATATGAGCCCCCATGTTGGCACACTGGTCCCCCATGCTGGCACACTAACCCCCATTGCTTGCACACTGCCCCCATGCTGGCACACTGTTTCCCCATGCTGGCACACTGCCCCCCATGCTGGCACACACTGCCCCACCCTGGCACACACTTTAAAAAATAACAAACTATATCATACTCACCTCTCTCCATCGCTCTCTGCTCTGCAGCCACCCATCCCTCCATCTGCTTATACCGGCATCCAGTCCTGTGAGCAGCGCGGGGTGATGATGTCACTATGCTCAAAGGACCGATGCTGGCACAGTGCAGACAGCGGGGATGGCTTCAGTTGCAGGAAGCAATGGAAAGAGGTTAGTATAACATCACCGGAATAGTCAGTGTTTTCCACGCAATAAAATCGTGGAAAGCACTGACTATTCACACAGGATCGCAGCCAGCGGCTGTGGACCTGCTAACTACACTCCTGTCATATGTGCTGCTCCCCCACTGGTGATTGACAGCGGGATGCAGTGCATATTATATGAGCATAATGAGCAGCTGCACATGAACATGGGCCCCAGCTGCAGCCTGTTCTAGCTCCTAGACACCCCCCTACCCCCCCGCCTCCACTATTGCACAGCTACTAGTTTCGCATTATAAGAAGCACCCCCCACTTTCCCCAAAAATTTTGGGGAACAAAAGTGTGTCTTATAATGCAAAAAATACGGTATTTCTCCCAGAAAATTATAGCAATTACACATGTTTTGTCATACACATGTTTATTTCCTTTGTGTGTTTTGGAACAATAGAAAAAACTGTGGACAAAAGAATATCAAGGTCTCTGGAGATGGACTTGTAATCTTGAGAATGTTGATATTTTTCAAAAAATTTGTTTTTCAAGTCTTCAGACAGTTCTTTTCTCCTCTTTCTGCTCTCTGGAACACACAGACATACAATGCAAAGATTGAGTCAACTTATCCACTTTTTTATCTGGTTTCAGGTGTGATTTTCATATTGCCCACACCTGAGAAGATCAACACATGCTTGAAACAAAGTTGTGACAACAATTTTATCCAGCCCATTTTGGTTTTTTTGTGTGAAAGTTCCAATTTGCCCTTTTCTCTCTAATTCATTTGTATTTTTCCAATATATGATGAACTGTACAAACAATTCCTTGAGAGCAAAGATGGTGAAATTGGTGATAAATTGCTGAACAAACTGAATGCAGTAAGTCGTGTCAAATGGATGGAAACAGTCGAGAACTTGAACTTTAAAAGGTCCAGTAGAAAAGCGTGGTCTCTTATAAGAAAACTAGAAGGAAACCATAAAGCAAAGCAGAAAACGAATGATGGAACCCCACATACACACAACACCTTCCACTCCAGAACACTAGGGGGAGCTCCACTTGCTGCCTTTAAGCAAGATCCCCTATAAATACTGGTGCTGGGGGCAGAGTTAGCCAGAGTGTGCATTCGCTAGGAGAACTGTGAAGACGTCCTGGTGTGTCGGAGTCGAGCTAGGCCGAGCCAGTAGACCAACCTAGCCAGTGTGAGGGCCTGCGAGTGAGGTCGAAGGCAAGGCTTAAAGAGTAGAGGAGCAGACTGGGGCAGAGGAGCCATACTGGTTCACCCCAGGAAGCAACCCGGACACCAGAGTCCAAATCTGCAGGAGAGCATCAAGCCCAGAAGAAATACTGGATCACCGAGGAGACTCCAGTCTCCCGGACACCTGTCACGCAACCAATAGGGGAGCCAGGGACCGCAGGAGAAGTCATAGTGGTAGCCCACACAGAGGTTCTCGACACTACAGAACGGGTGAGAGAAAGACACAGACGAAGTCAGGCTTAGTTTTACATGGGTCAGAGAATTCAACAAGGGAAAAGAGACAAGGAGGCCTTATCCATCACTCACTGTGGAAATCCAGAAGTGCCTCCTGACCACCTGGAACATATGCTGGAAAGTACCTACAAAACCATCAGTAAAGGTACAGAAACGATCCACAGTGTGTGTGTCAGTTTGCCCATCCCTGAACCCGTCCGGCCTAGAGACTGTCGCAGCGTCCTGGCTGCCTAACCACCTCCCTGTGCAAATCCCAGTCACCTCATCACTGCCCTGGGGACCCGGCTCCACCTATGGGGAGCTGTACCACCCAAGCTGCCCGTCCATCATCCCCGAGGTCTGAAGCAGCACTAGTGCCTTTACCAGAATCCACAGGTGGCATCACGAGACTTTTATTGTTTAACCCTTTATACAGCTGACCCCCAGAGCAACAGCCTGGGCACCAGCCACCGAAACAGCACCCCATATCAACGCCTGGGTACCAAGTTCCCATAGACCCCTGGGCGGGTCACCTATACAAGCATCTACAATGCTTAATCTATAACAAGATCAATTCAAAGATTCTCAACTCAATACCCATAGAGCAATCGGATTTAGACCTGCTCGAAACAGCAGTGACCAAGTCTTAGCCCTGACTTTCCTGAATTTCAAAAGAACAAGAAGGTCTCAGTGTGTTCATTGATCTTTCTGCTGCATATGACACTGTGTGGAGGGTAAGAAAATGATGTGTGTGTCCCTGTGGGGTGAGTGCATGTGTCCCTATAGGGTGGCTATGTGTGTGTGTCCCTGTGGGGGGGGGGTCTGTAAAGTGTGTGTGTCTGTGTTGTGTGTGTCTCTTTGTGGTGTGTGTGTGTCCCTGTGGGGTGAGTGCATGTGTCGCTATAGGGTGTGTGTGTCCCCTTGGGTGTGTGTGTGTGTGTCTCTGTGTTGTGTGTGTCTCTTTGTGGTGTGTGTGTGTTTGTTCGGGTGCGTGGTGAGTATCCAATGTTAGGGTTGTACCTTAGCGACTATACACTTGCTGTTACTCTTTGTGTGTGTGTGGTGTGTATACATGTCCCCGTGCGTGGTGAATATCTCATGTTGGGGCCCCACCTTAGTGACTATATGCTGGTATGTGCTGTTAGTCTTTGGCGCTATCATTAAGCCCCTCCCATTCACAACTGTCAACTGGTAACTGTAACTTTTTCCCCATTATGTAGATAGGGGCATAATTGTTTGGTGAATTGGAATGCGCAGGGTTAGAATTTCGCCTCACAACATAGCCTATGACGCTCCCGGGGTCCAGACGTGTAACTGTGCAAAATTTTGTGGCTATAGCTGACAGCTGTCGATTTTCCTCCAACACTTTTCTATTCACTTTTTCCCCATTATGTAGATAGGGGTAAAATTGTTTGGTGAACTGGAACGCGCAGGGTAAAAATTTCCCCTCACATCATAGCCTATGACGCTCTCGGGGTCCAGATGTGTGACTGTGCAAAATTTTGTGGCTGTAGTTGCGACGGTGTAGATGCCAATTCCGGATATACACACACACATGCACACATACATACACACACACATTCAGCTTTATATATTAGATTATTTATTTATATAGCACCATTAATTCCATGGTGCTGTACATGAGAAGGAGTTACATACAAAATTATAGATATGGTTTACAGTAAACAAATTAACAATGACAGACTGGTACAGAGGGGAGAGGACCCTGCCCTTTCTGGCTTACATTCTACAGGGCAATGGGGAGGAAACAGTAGGTCCTGTTTGCAGCAGATCTGGTGGTGGAGAGGCGGTAGCTCCGGTGGCAGTGGAGCAGTGGCTTGGTCATTGCAGGGTGTCAGCTTTCCTGAAGAGATAGGTTTTCAATTTCCGTTTGAAGGATCCGAGCGTGGTGGATGATCTGACGTGTTGGGGCGTAGAATTCCATAGGATGGGGGATATTCGGAAGAAATCTTGGAGGCGGTTGTGTGAGGAACGGATAAGTGTGGAGGAGAGGAGGAGGTCTTGGGAGGATCGAAGATTATTGAGGGAAGATAGTGGGAGATTAGTTCAGATATAAGGGAGGAGACAGTTTATGGACGGCTTTGTAGGTCAGTGTTAGTAGCTTGAACTGGATTTGTTGGGGAATTGGGAGCCAGTGGAGGGATTTGCAGAGAGGAGATACAGGGGAGTAGCGAGCAGTGGCGGATTAGTTGGGCAGCAGAGTTGAGGACAGTAGATTGAGGGCTGAGGAAAGGACGGATTCTGGAAATATTCTTGAGCTTGAGGTGACAGGAGGTGGTGAGAGTTTGGATGTGTGGTTTGAAGGATAGTGTAGAGTCAAGAGTTACTCCAAGGCAGGAATTTGAGGTGTGGGAGAGAGCATGATGCCATTTGCCATAATAGATAGATCAGGTGGTGAAGATGAAAGATGGGATGGAGGAAAGATGATGAGTTTCGTTTTGTCTATGTTGAGTTTTAGGTAGCGAGAGGAGAAGGAGGATATGGCTGGCTAACATGGGATTCTGGACAGCAGAGAGTTGACATCTGGGCCAGAGAGGTACATTTGAGTGTCGTCAGCGTACTGGTGATACTGGAAGCCATGGGACTGTATGACTTGTCCTAGGCCAGGGTATATATCGAGAAAAGTAGAGGCCTCAGGACAGAGCCTTGTGGGACTCCAACACAGAGAGGGCGGGATGAGGAGGAAGTGTGGGAGTGGGAAACGCAAAATGTGCGGTTGGCAAGGTATGAGGCAATCCAGGACAGGGCAAGATCTTTGATGCCAAGGGAAGAAAGAATCTGAAGTAGGATAGAGTAGTCGACTGTGTCAAAGGCAGAGGACAGGTCGAGAAGGAGGATAATGGAGAATTATCTGTTAGCTTTGGCTGTGAGTAAGTCGTTGGTAATTTTGGTTAGGGCAGTTTGGGTGGAGTGGTGGGGCCGGAAACCAGATTGTAGATTGTCAAGGAGAGCGTTAGATGAGAGGTTGGAGGAAAGTTGAGCATGGACATGTTGCTCAACGAGTTTGGAAGCAAACAGGAGCAGCGAAATGGGGCGGCAGCTCGTCTTAGCAGTTGGGTCTAGATTTGACTTTTTGAGGATGGGCGTGATGGTGGCATGTTTGAAAGCTGAGGGGAAGGTCCTGGAAGATAGTGATAGATTGAAGAGGTGGGTTAGGGTTGGGATGAGCATGTTAGTGAGGTTGGGGAGGAGGTGGGAAGGGATGGGGTCAAGTGCACAGGTGATGAGGTGTGATTTGGATAGGAGGCGAGTAAGCTCCCCTTCAGTGATGTTGGAGAGGGAGGTTATGAGGGAAGGGCAGAGGTCTGGTATATGGAGAGGTTGGGGAGGTGTGACAATAAAGGTTTGCCTTGTTTGGTCAATCTTATTTTTGAAGTATGTAGCGAAGTCCTCAGCAGAGATGAGGGAGGTCTGAGGGGGAAGTGGTGGGCGGAGGTGAGAGTTAAAAGTGCTGAACAGTTGTTTGGGTTGTAGGATAAGAAAGATATAAGGTTTGTGAAGTAGGTCTGTTTAGCAGAGGTGAGGGGTGATTTGAATGCAAGTGTAGCTTGTTTGAAAGTTGTGAAGTCGTCTGGCAGGCATGTTTTCTTCCAATGCCGCTCCGCAGCCTGGACACTTGTCAGAGTTTTTGGTGAGATTGTTGTGCCAGGGTTGCCTATTGATTCGTCGTCTCTTGCAAAGAATGAGAGGGGCGACTGAGTCTATGGCTGATGTGAGGGTAGCATTGTAGAAAGCAGTGGTACTGTCTGTGTCATGGAGTGAAGATATAGAGGACAGAGGTAGAAGAGAGTCTGAGAGTCTGTGAATGTCTAGGTGTGTGAGATTTCTGGGAGGATGAGCTAGTGGCTGGATATGGGGGACTGGTGAGGAGGACAAGGATGAGAAGGTGAGTAGATGGTGGTCAGATAGGAGGATTAGGGAGGTTGTGAGATTAGATAGGAAACAGAGGCGGGTGAAGATGAGGTCTAGTGTATGTCCATCTGTGTGGGTGGCTGTGGAGGAAACCACTGAGTAAGTCCAAAGGATGAGGTAAGAGAAAGGAGTTTGGAGGCCGCTGGTTGGCGGGTGTCAGTAGCGATATTAAAATCACCCATGATGATGGTGGGAATGTCAGCAGAGAGAAAGTGAAGAATCCAGATGGAAAATTGGTCAATAAAGGTAGTGGCAGAGCCCGGAGGTCAGTATAAGACGGCCATTTGAAGATTGGAGGGAGGTAGATACGGACAGAGTGAACTTCGAAAGAGGGGTGGATAAGGGAGGATGGGGGTTGGATTGGGTTGAAGGAGAAGTTTGCAGAAACCCACTCCTCCGCCATGCCTGTTGCCAGGGCGAGGAGTGTGGGTAAAGTGAATGCCACCATAGCTCAGTGCAGCAGGGGAGGCTGTGTCAGAGGCTGTCAGCCAGGTCTCAGTGAGGCCCCAGAAGGAATGGTTCTGGGATGTAAAACGGTCATGGATCATGTGGAGCTTGTTGCAAATGGAGCGGGCATTCCAAAGTGCTCCAGAGAGAGGAAGCAAGGGGGTGGGGTCAGAGGCACGGGTTTTACATGTGAAGGATTGCAATAGTTTATCTTACTTTGGTGGAGGTGAAGATAGGTGGGATGTATGGGGTGGGGTGGACCAGGATTTGGAGATATGTTGCCAGCAGCGAGAAGTAGTAGAGAAAGGGAAAGCAGGTGAGAGAAGGAGAGTCGCTGGTTGTGTTTAATATTTCTGTAGGAGAGGTCTGAGGTTAAGGAGTAGGTCTGTGCATGAGGTGAGGTGGGGGGTTAAGAGAGAGGGGGAGATAGTTATCTGGTTAGAGGGTGCAGGGGTTTGAGGGTAGTGATGGAGAGTGAGGATAAGTGGAGCAAAAACTGTGAGGGAAAATGTGAGCATAGTGAGAGAGCAGGATGAGAAAAGAAAGACAGTATATTCAAAGATAGTGGTATCTCTCACCTTCTGTCCAATTTCTGTACTATTTCTGGAATATTTCAGCTGTTCACTTTAAAAGATATCACTTCAGACCAAGGTCCTTCAGACCTATCTCTCTACATTTATATAATTGAAATTACCAAAAATTTGTCCAGGTGTGGGCAGAGTGGAGGAGGGAGCAGTAAGACACCACACAGCAGGGGAAAATTAGCAGATTGAAGATACAAGGAACATTTGGACTGCTTCAAAGCAGAAGAATGGGAATAACCGGGATGGGAAGATAAGGCAATGCAAGAGAGATATAGATATGACATATACATTCAGCAGGAATGGAACATGATACACAGGAATACGGCCACATACCAATGCAAGACAGCTATAGCTATGACATATACCTTCAGTAGGAATGGAATATCATACACAGGAATACCGCCACGTACCTGCAGATGAAAGAGATGGATTGTCAGATCAAGGCATGGCGGAATATATTCATGGATTACATTCTGGAATATTTCAGCTGTACGCTTTAAAAGATATCACTTAAAAATGATATCACTTCAGACCAAGGTCCTTCAGACCTGTCTCTGTACATTTATATCATTGAGGCGGATACCGGTGATTGTGTCCAACACAACTCAAACAGGTAAGCAAACCATATCTATAGGTTTCACCTTTTATCCCAGATAAGACTGTATTGCGCTTTATTCATATCCCTATTTTAGAAAGATCTATTGATTAAAATTAACTTTGTTCGTTGTTTAGAAATTTTTAGTGTACATTGATTTCCACCGAAGAAAAAGCTGGGCTTTGTAGTCTGCGCTGACCTCAAGAAACTTCCAGTCCAGTAAAGGGTTAATCAGGTTCTGGTTTATTTGCCTACGCTTTCGTGGCTTTAAATCTGCCACTTCATCATTAGCCCTGATGAAGTGGCAGATTTAAAGCCACGAAACGCGTAGGCAAATAAACCAGAACCTGATTAACCCTTTACTGGACTGGAAGTTTCTTGAGGTCAGCGCAGACTACAAAGCCCAGCTTTTTCTTCGGTGGAAATCATTTATCTTCAGTGGGCTCCTGCAGCGACCATTACCAGGCTCTCTCAGTTTGTTGTGGCTCTCACAACCACCGCAGGTGAGTCACACCGATTGGGGGGACTGGACTATTTATTAAGACGATAACGCCCTATGTGCGCTCCCTATTTATCCTTTTTTATAGTGTACATTGAAACATCTCACAAACTACTTGAAGATCACTTTCATTGTAAATTTGTGGTTCCACACAGATACGTGAAATTGACATTGTTACATTAATTTGAGTAAAGAAACAAATTTATTAACTGGAACAAGATTTCTCTGTGTCATCTTAACCAGGAACTGCATGAGGATGCTCCAATATGTTTTATGTATGTTTATTTAAATGGGTATATAAATATGAATAAGAGTCTGTGTAAGTATGTCACCGAGAATATGCAGCTATAAATTTGTAAAGATACAGTCTTCATCTTTTTATTATAATCTCTTTCAAGACCGCACTCAGCTGCTGATGGGGGATCACTGAAAGTTAGTAATGCATATCATCGATGTATATTCCAGAACTAAGCTGCTGAGGAAGATATAAGGAAAAGTAGATAAATAAACGAAATGAAGGATATGAATGTAAATATGAAAAAAGAGAATATTTCTTAGTAACAACATTGAAACAAGAATCAGCAATTGTAACATTCATACAATTTGCCCATTAAGAAAATACATCAGGAAAACCTGCTACGGGCGCTGAGACAAGAGGATGCTATTAAAACCGCCATACGCTACTTGTAATGCTGCTCTCTCTGCCTGTGGCAATAAGCTACAGAATACATCAACACATTGTATAAATATGAAAAGCGCATCTAAAGCCACAATGGTGCATTATGGTATTGCTCTCTGCTATTTAATGGGATAGGACAAATCCATAGAGAGTCTTAGCATCCACTTTCCTGCGCCACAACATGACTGGATGAACAAGTTTCCGTACTCTGATGGATTCACCATTATTAAACAGCAGCCTAGGGCGCTTTCTACGGAGATAGACCAGCACTGACAACATGCAACTTTCACTCCGGCTGAATCTCTGAGTGATAAGTGGATAGTTAGCAGAAATACAAGTGTATACCTGTCTGTATATTTTGCAGCATGTCAAAGTCATACATTAATTTGAATGTATCATTTTGCTAGATAAAATCATGATGCGTGCAACCACACATCAAGGACAACGACATAAAAATTGTATGATAAATATCTTTACATTAAGTTATGTAATTCAGAGTTAGTAAATGTCAAGGAGCGGTCACAGTTTTTATGGATTTATTCCTGAATATAGCAATCTTTAAAAAGTAACCTGTCAGCAGAAGACTTTATAAAGTATAGTTTTCCCAGTATAAAACCATCTGACAAACAGTAGTTATGAATAGTGATTGGTGAACCCAAACTGGAAAGTTCGGGGTCCATACCTAGTGTTCAGATACAGATCCCTGGGAAGTCCGTGTTACAGTTTGGCTTCAGATTCAGAGGCAAGGGGCTGTAAAAATAAATTAATTGAAGAAAAAGGCCGCACTCACCGGTTATGTGCAGGGTGGTCTTTTAATCCAGAATTTCAAGGATAGACAGGGTGCAGGGAAGTGACCACGGAGGGCCGGTGGAAAGTGGAGAATCTCAGCCCAGGCACGGACGGTGCTGGCTCTCCCAAGACTACGATACTAACAGTACTTCCCCAGACCAGGGGTCACACACTGGGAGCTACCACATCAAGGGCTATCAGAAACATACTAAGACGATACTCCAGCATTCTGGAACATTCCACATACCTATGGGTACAGCACAAAGCCTGCACAGATACACTGCCTAATAGGCCTGCAACAGATGTACTGTTCCATGGTGTAAGGGGCTCTCGTCTTACCATACAGTGCTCCATACCTGATGTTTACTCCCCTAACATCATTAGCAGTGACGTGTTGAGAAAGGCCTAATTGGGGGCCGAAACGTTATTGCTGCTGTCACCTCACCATCCATGTGTGCTTCACAATAAATCATTTGAAACTGAACCAGATGAGTGCTTGGATTCTATTATAACTTAGCTAGTTTCAAGTTACTCCAGCAGCCAAACACAGACGCTCATTCTCTGTAACGGTATCTGTGGTTGACTGTTGGGTGCCTCAGCCATTAACTGACATCACAATATTGTAAAAATAATACATAATTTAAAAAAAATTGCGTAATGCTCAGGGGTATTTTTGATTCTCAGGGCAGATAAAGCGGACAGCTTTAGGCTGCCACCCCCAGCTGCCTGGATTTACCCTGGCTGGCAATCAAAATACAGGGAAGCCCATTATATTTTTTTAAGTAATTAAATAAAGAATTTAAAAAAAATGAGTGGGCTTTGCCCTATTTTTCATCACCAACCAAGGTAAAACCAGGCAGCTGGGGGCTGGTATTCTCTGGCTCACTTTACGGCTGGGTCATGTGCCTTCACTTTGGCTGGCAATTAAAATACAAAAAAACCCTCCCTCCAATGTAATCCACAAGGAACATCTTCTCCAGCTCTGCTACATCTATGCGAGCAGATACACATGTAAATAATTTTAAAAAATAATGAGCTTCCCTGTTATCTTGATTTTAAGCCAGGGTAAATCCAGACAGCTGGGGGTCGCAGCCAATCCCCTTTATCTGCACTGAGAATCAAAAATACAGCAGAGCGCTACTCATTTTTTTTAGTATTATGATGTCAGTTAGTGGCTGAGGTGCCCAACAGCCAATCAAAGACGCTGTCACAGAGAATGGGTGTCTGTGTTTGGCTGCTGGAGTAACCTGAAACCAAGGGGTCACCTGAGTTCACTGCAGATGTAGCTTAGCAGTTAACTTAGATAACCTTTCACACAGCCAGCTGTTCACTGTGTGCCTGCTCATCTCTACGAGCAGATGTGTGTATCTGCTCACAGAGATGCAGCAGAGCTGTGGGTTATGTCAGAGGGAGGGTTTTTTGTATTTTGATTGCCAGGCAGCTGGGGGTAGCAGCCCATAGCTGTCTGCTTTATCTATGCCGAGAATCAAAAATACCGCGGAGCGCTATGCAAACATTTTTTAATTATTTATTTTTACAGTACTAGGATGTCAGTCAATGGCTGAGGGGCCCAACAGCCAATCACAGATGCTGTCACAGAAAATGGGCATCTGTGATTGGCTGCTGGAATAACCTGAAACCAGTCCATACATTCTAGCATCAAGAATGTTTTCCAGGTTACTTCAACAGCCAATCACAGACGCCTATTCTCTGTGACAGTGTCTGTGATTGGCTGTTGGAGCCAGTGCAGTGAATATCCTGGAAGTTAATGAGCAGCCCCAAAGTAGATGCAGCAGGATGGCGGGATTTGGGACAGCAGGACGTGGTAAGCATAGCACTTATGTTTCATAACAATTTGCTTTATTTTACAGCCCCCAGCCCCCATCCCATAACTTTAAAGTCCGAGTTCAGGGTTCAGACTCATGTTCATGTAACTTTTGGCCCCAAACCCAGACTTTAAAGAAAAGTCTGGGCGAGTCTGCCGACACCAAACATCGGCAGGTTCGCCATCACTAGTTGTGAAATAATGTCTTACATTACTTCATTATCTTTTCAAGGATTTCATCTCCACTGTATGTTGCGATTAGTGACATAAAGCCAATCTATTTGTTATGGTAAGAATTGAGCAGATTAATAAACAGTTTTGTGAAAAAATATTATATATTCCTAATTATTCTTATCTTTGAAATCTAGTAGGCGCTCCTACTCATTGATAAACCACTATTTATGTATCCACATTCATACAAGAAAGGTTGACAATCATGGAAAGACTGAATTCTTACGCAGAGAAATCTTGGAAACAATTACAGTGATACCTCCGTTTTCGTCGACTTCAGTTGATGTCAGTTTTGGTTTTCACCGATTTTTTCAATGATGTGTCTCGGTTTTCGTCGATGCCTCGGTTTTCATCGATTTTTGTCCGTACATCGCTGCTAATTTTGTATTAAAAATATGATTCCCTCTCCAAAAAGTAAAATGTGCACCCCTCTCTCCCCTCCTCAGCATCTTCCTTACACCAAAAGATTATTTATAAAAATAAAAGAACATGTTAAATGGTTATTTATTCTTTAAATTAGTCATTAATATTAATTTTACAGTAATTTCAGAGTGTTTCCAGCATATACCACTATCATTATTCACTATTAAATGTGTTTTATGTAGATATTTTTCAGTGTCTCAAACCAATTACCGGTAATTGATTTTTCATTATTTGCTATGGAAATCGTTGCCTTTGGTTTAGTCGATTTCGGTTTTCGTCGATAGTTTTTGGATGGATTATGGACGAAAACCAAGGTATCACTGTAGATCAATACACCACAAGTTATAGTAAATCTTTTCCAACATAGTTACACTGATATAGGAAGCTCCATCTTGAAAACTGACGCCCTTTAAATATTGTGCCATAAAAACTGTGCTATTTATGTAGTGCACTCAGTCATTAAAGTAAATGAATTGGCACCTACACAAATAGTGAAGTGTGTGGCGCCACACTGGTCTAGCCACCACCGGGAGTACTGTACTCCTCCATTAGCGGGAGGATAATCCTCCTGTTCTCTCAATTGGGACGGTGAAGTTGAGACCCGACACTGCAACACACACACGTAGGACCCCGGGCAGGGACGGTGGGCGGACCCAGGAGGGTGGGCCCAGTCTCAGAGAGGGGGACACGTGTGAGAACGTAGAGAAGAGTCAAGATGAGGACAGCAAAAGAGTAGGAAGTCGGAGTGAGGGTCGAGAGGTGATGGAGGTGTTAGCTCCCGTGGGCTGGAGCACGGTCACGCTCACCCCAGGAGGAAAAGATTAAAGGGTGTAGAAGAGAGAAGGAGCCCTTGCGGTGTGGAAGAAGGCTGAGATCACCCGCACGCCCGTATCTGGCCGGGGAACAGAGGGGCTGGTGGACGAAACAGGGGACCAGCCCTGAACACAGCACGTTAGTTAGATGCCCGAACCGTTGAAATCGGAGCCCAAGAGGTCCTAAAGGGAACTGTGGCCCAACAACCCTGCATACCTCGGAGAAGGCAGCCGTACTAAGGCGCGGCACTAGAAAGTGGTGCCAATCAATGCCAGTGGCTGTCGGTACCCAAGCTCTTTGCGCGGAGGCACTGACAAAAGAAGCAAGACAAGAGGCACTGAGTGTACCACCAAGATAAAGGAAACACCGAGAGAGAGAAATGAACACCTAGGGGTCTCGACAACACTGTCTCTGTTCTTGAGAAACAACTGGACCGGAGATTGACAGATGGAAGCACCTGGTGGCCTGGTTAAAGTGTTGAAGTAAAAGGTGCAGAACTCCGATTGAAGTGTGTGAGACTTTTCTGTGTGGCGCCCATCATCCGCCTGAGACACCAAGGTGTTGATGATCTGATGAACACCATCCAAGAATGAACTGACTTCACTACCCACTGCCCTGGGGACCCCGCTCCACCCGCATGAGCGAAACCATCCAAGCTGCCAGACATCATCCCCAGAGGTTCTGCAGCAGCGGCGGCCACACTGGCCACATACCACGGGTGGCGTCATGCATACCTCTTTCCCAATTCCCACATTATCAAAGCCCAGCATCCCTTTATTAAATTACACCGCCAGGGCCCGGGAGCTGGATCGCCGCTGTGACATCCCCGAATGCAAAAGGACCTTAACAACTGGCCCGGTTCCGAGTATCCCCATTGCCTTGGAGTGGGCGTTTCAACTTGGCGTCACAAACAGGATGTGTCACGAATACCCCTTTCCCAATTCCCCCGTCATCAAGCCCAGTATCCCTTTATTAAATGACACCGCCAGGGCCAGGGAACCGTGTCGCCCCCATGACATCCACCGAATGCAAAACAACCATAACAACCAGCCCGGTTCCGAATATCCCCATTGCCCTGGAGGGGGCATGTCAACTTGACGTCACAAACAAGATGCGAACGACCCAGAGACACCGGCCCTTGGACGAGAAAAAACTCTTTAAAATTGTTGTGCAACAGAAGAACTTGCAAAATGGCAACCAGAAAGACCGAGCACCACATGTAGGCCAGGGCATGTCCAGGTCCTCGTCGTGGGAGGTACCACGCAAAAGCACAAAAGAGCAGACCCGCCACAAGTGCTGAGAGAAAACCAAGGGGGTCTGCCGAGGGTTGTGCTGACTCCACCCAGAAGCGTAAAGGAGAGTCAGGAGGGTATGGACCTAGAGCAGAAGGGACGAAGGGAAACCGCGTGGTTGCATCATGGCGAGCAGAAGGACAGATACCCCAGCTGTCAGGAGGAAGGAGGAGGCCCCCAGTGTAACCATGGAGGCTGTAGACCTGTTACCATGTACCAACGACCTGGAAGACGCGGCATACCTCGGAAAAGGCAGCGGAACTAAGGCGCGGTCTGTAGACGCCATTGGGTAATGGTGGTAAATATCCACACCGCCATCTATATACTTGTTTATTGGTGTAATCGTCCTGATCTCTAATGAATTTAGCTCTTTTCTTTGTCTGTAGGGTTTTTTTGAACTCCATGACTGTAGTGTTGGTTTTGGTCTTGAGTTCTGATAACTCCGAACTTGAAAAGGTACCCGCCAATTGTTTCTCTGTGCTTCGAATTGTGGCTTCCAGAGTAGTAATCTCCTTACTGAGTCATTCTATGGTTAGAAGGATCAAGTCCATAGAACAATTGTGCAAAATGTGTTCACATTTATTGAAAAATTCAGAGTCATTTGAAAACAGTGTGGGTCTCAGTTGTACCCTTAGGCCCCTCGGGATTCGTTGGGCCTGGTGGTATTCGGCCAATGTGTTGTAATGTAATTCCAAAGCAATGCGACATTTCTGTATGTTAAGATACTCTCTGGATAGGATTTCGCCAGAGGGTATAGTCAGAAAGGGATCTGCCATGGTAGCTCTGGATAAAATCGCTGTTGTTTCCTCCTCGTTGAAGGCCAAAGTTGCAAAAGACATCTGGAGATTATGATAGAACACACCAGATGGGGTGCTCAATGGTAAAATTTAGCAGATTTTTGTATGTATAACCATGGCACACCAAAAAAGAAAGGAGTGAGTCACTTATCTGATGCAAAAAAGATCCTTTATTGTTTCACCGACGATCGTTTCAATCTTACTATTGTCATCAGGGTGGATCTACAACATCTAAGCGATCATAAAAGAAACAGAGTGTTTACAGAGACAATGAACTTACAAATGACATTATAATAGCAAATGCCTATATACAAGGTGGAGCAATAGTGCACCAAAGCAAAATGAAAAGGTAATTTACTGGTTAATACTAGTGATGAGCGAGTACTAAAATGCTCGGGTGCTCGAAGCTCGGGCCGAGCATCCCGAGATACTCGTGTACTCGGCCCGAGTAACGAGCCCAATGTTATCCTATGGGAGACACGAGTATTTTTATGAAATGACTGCCGGCTGCCTGGAAAAATCCTAAAAATGTCACAAAAGTCTCAGAAGAGTGCTGAAATGACATGGCAACACCATGGGGAAGACCCCTGGAAGCATTTCTCACTCAAAAGTCACAGCTGTGAACAATGTTGTCCGAGTTTCACGCCAATTTTACGGAGTGTCCAGAAAACCTTCCAAAATTACACCAAAATGAATATTTAGGGTGGAAATGTTAAGGGCACATACCCAATAGTGAGATACAGCTGGTGTATGTTACTTTTTGTGATTACATGAAAGATTTTACGTGAAAACATTGTGCGGCACTCCGATGACCCTGACAAGAGACGTACATGAAGCCCTGTCTAGAAATAATGTGCCCATTTTGAAGAACTGGGTCTATTGTAGTATCTTCCTTTGCCAGGGCAGTCCAAAATTGGGAGGTTCACCAATGCCCCTGGATACAGACATGCAGGATGGCCTGTAAACAAGAACTGGGTGTATTGTAGTATAGCTCATTGGCCAGGGCAGCCAAAAATTGGGAGGTTCAACAATGACCCATGCTTACAGACATGTAGTAGGGCCTGTAACCCTCAAGTGGGTGTATTGTAGTATAGCCCTTTGGCCAGGGCAGCCAAAAATTGGGAGGTTCAACAATGACCCATGCTTACAGACATGTAGTAGGGCCTGTAACCCTCAAGTGGGTGTATTGTAGTATAGCCCTTTGGTCAGGGCAGCCAAAAATTGGGAGGTTCAACAATGACCCATGCTTACAGACATGTAGTAGGGCCTGTAACGCTCAAGTGGGTGTATTGTAGTATAGCCCTTTGGCCAGGGCAGCCAAAAATTGGGAGGTTCAACAATGACCCATGCTTACAGACATGTAGTAGGGCCTGTAACCCTCAAGTGGGTGTATTGTAGTATAGCCCTTTGGTCAGGGTAGACAAAAATTGGGAGGTTCAACAATGACCCATGCTTACAGACATGTAGTAGGGCCTGTAACCCTCAAGTGGGTGTATTGTAGTATAGCCCTTTGGTCAGGGCAGCCAAAAATTGGGAGGTTCAACAATGACCCATGCTTACAGACATGTAGTAGGGCCTGTAACCCTCAAGTGGGTGTATTGTAGTATAGCCCTTTGGCCAGGGCAGACAAAAATTGGGAGGTTCAACAATGACCCATGCTTACAGACATGTAGTAGGGCCTGTAACCCTCAAGTGGGTGTATTGTAGTATAGCCCTTTGGCCAGGGCAGACAAAAATTGGGAGGTTCAACAATGACCCATGCTTACAGACATGTAGTAGGGCCTGTAACCCTCAAGTGGGTGTATTGTAGTATAGCCCTTTGGCCAGGGCAGACAAAAATTGGGAGGTTCAACAATGACCCATGCTTACATACATGTAGTAGGGCCTGTAACCCTCAAGTGGGTGTATTTTAGTATAGCCCTTTGGTGAGGGCAGCCAAAAATTGGGAGGTTCAACAATGACCAATGCTTACAGACATGTAGTAGGGCCTGTAACCCTCAAGTGTGTGTATTGTAGTATAGCCCTTTGGCCAGGGCAGACAAAAATTGGGAGGTTCAACAATGACCCATGCTTACAGACATGTAGTAGGGCCTGTAACCCTCAAGTGGGTGTATTGTAGTATAGCCCTTTGGCCAGGGCAGCCAAAAATTGGGAGGTTCAACAATGACCCATGCTTACAGACATGTAGTAGGGCCTGTAACCCTCAAGTGGGTGTATTGTAGTATAGCCCTTTGGCCAGGGCAGACAAAAATTGGGAGGTTCAACAATGACCCATGCTTACAGACATGTAGTAGGGCCTGTAACCCTCAAGTGGGTGTATTGTAGTATAGCCCTTTGGCCAGGGCAGACAAAAATTGGGAGGTTCAACAATGACCCATGCTTACAGACATGTAGTAGGGCCTGTAACCCTCAAGTGGGTGTATTGTAGTATAGCCCTTTGGTAGGGCAGCCAAAAATTGGGAGGTTCAACAATGACCCATGCTTACAGACATGTAGTAGGGCCTGTAACCCTCAAGTGGGTGTATTGTAGTATAGCCCTTTGGCCAGGGCAGACAAAAATTGGGAGGTTCAACAATGACCCATGCTTACAGACATGTAGTAGGGCCTGTAACCCTCAAGTGGGTGTATTGTAGTATAGCCCTTTGGCCAGGGCAGACAAAAATTGGGAGGTTCAACAATGACCCATGCTTACATACATGTAGTAGGGCCTGTAACCCTCAAGTGGGTGTATTTTAGTATAGCCCTTTGGTGAGGGCAGCCAAAAATTGGGAGGTTCAACAATGACCCATGCTTACAGACATGTAGTAGGGCCTGTAACCCTCAAGTGGGTGTATTTTAGTATAGCCCTTTGGTGAGGGCAGCCAAAAATTGAGAGGTTCAACAATGACCCATGCTTACAGACTTGTAGTAGGGCCTGTAACCCTCAAGTGGGTGTATTTTAGAATAGCCCTTTGGTCAGGGCAGCCAAAAATTGGGAGGCTCCTCTTTGTCCCTGGATAGAGACGTGCTGGAGGGCCTCAAAACATTTTTCACATAGAAAAGATGCGGGTATCCTGTCTTTGTAATGCCCATTCAAAAAGAATGGGCGTAAAAATTTACCACTGTGGGTATACCTGAAACTACAGCCAAACTATTGTAACGGTCATCATGGTGCCACATGAGGAGAAGGAGGAGCAGTCCAGCGATTAGCCAAGGAATAGGAAGACAACGTGGTGGATGATCCAGTAGCTTACCCAACCTGGCAGGAGTATATGCAGAGCGAGGACAGCAGTGCACAGGGGGAGGGAGGCATAGCATCCCCACAGGCAGTACGAAGCAGGGTCGGGTACGCAGGCATAAGGCAGGCAACCGTTCCCCGGAACAACAACACGACACAAGGTGCCTGTGCAAATGTTAGGTCTTCCCGAGTCTGGCAGTATTTTCAGTTGGCTCCAGATGACTCTAAAAAGGCCATTTGCAACACCTGCCATGCCAGCATCAGCAGGGGTACGAAAAGTAGCAGCCTGCCCACCACTAGCATGATCAGGCACATGTCAGCCAAGCACACGACTTTGTGGAAACTACAACAGATTCGAGAAGCGGTGCTTGCTGATGTCACTGCTACGTCTTTGCCTGTTGTGCGTGCGAGCCAATCCCCTGTCCAAGCTGGCCGCGAACAAGCCTCCGTCCCTGCACCTGAAGTTGCCCACGTCCAAATTACACCACCATCAAGCACGTCCTTTTCCCAGCGCAGTGTTCAATTATCCATTCAGCAAACATTTGAACGCAGGCGCAAATACGCTGCCAACGCCCCACATGCCACAGTCCTGAATGATCACATTTCGCAACTCATTGCGCTACAAATGTTGCCTTTCCGGCTGGTGTAGACGGAAGCATTCCGCGACCTGATGCCAGCTGCTGTCCCACGTTACTCGGTCCCCAGCCGCCACTATTTCTCCAGATGTGCCGTCCCCGCATTGCATAACCACGTGTCCAACAGCATCACACGTGCCCTGAACAACGCTGTTTCAGCCAAAGTCCACCTAATAATAATAATAATAATAATACAGCTTTATTTATATAGCGCCAACATATTACGCAGCGCTTTACAATGTAGGGTTAGAGTACAGAAAATATAATACAGTAAGTAATTACAGTACAGAACAAATACAGTAGAATAATTGGATACAAAACAATAGGCATAGAATCAATGTAAAAAAGAAAATACAAAAAATAAAGCAAGAAATGAAGGTGACCCTGCTCAAAAGAGCTTACAATCTACAACGGGATAGGGGTTGCACAAGGTACAGGGGCTTATTGCACGGATGGTCCAGGCATCTTGAGGAAATGGGGCATAGAACTAAGCTTACATGGATGGTCATTATACAGTCTGTGTAGACCTTTTTGGTTTGGTGGAGTTTGTAGAAGAGTAATGTCCAGAGGGATAGCCCACTATCTACAGTACAAAGGACTTCTATAAGGGAGTATGATAGGCCGCCTTAAAAAGATGCTTTTTTAGGGATCGTCTGAAGCCATGGAAGTTGTGGATAGTCCTGATTTCTTTTGGTAAAGCATTCCAGAGGTTTGGTGCAGCTCTGGAGAAGTCTTGGAGCCGGTACTGGGAGGATCGGATTATTACCGATGTCAGTCGAAGGTCATTTGAGGAACGTAGAGGGCGAGTGGGGTGATAGACAGAGATGAGGGAGGAGAGGTAGAGGGGTGCTGCACTGTGAATAGCTTTGTGGGTGATAAGAAGCAATTTGAATTGGATGCTGTAGTATACGGGCAGCCAGTGCAATGACTGGCACAGAGCAGAGGCATCTGAGTAACGATTGGCCAGATGGGTGATCCTGGCTGCTGCATTAAGGATGGACGGGAGAGGAGAAACTCTGGTGAGGGGGAGGCCGCTTAATAGAGAATTGCAATAGTCAAGGCTGTAATGGATTAGGGCCACGGTGAGGGTTTTTGTTGTTTACAGGGTGAGAAAGGGACGGACTCTGGAGATATTCTTCAAGTGTAAGTGACATGAGCGGACGAGACATTGTGTGTGGGAGGAGGAGAGATCGGTGTCAAACATAACACCCAGACAACGAGCCTGCTGCCTAGGCATTATCGTGGTGCCACAAACTGAGAGAGAGATGTCCGATTTAGGGAGGTTAGTGGATGGGTGGAGCAGAAGAAGTTCAGTTTTGGAAAGGTTTAGTTTCAAATAGAGAGTGGACATGATATTGGAAACTGGAGGTAGACAGTCATTGCTGTTCTTTAATACCGCAGGGGTAAGGTCAGGGGCTGAAGTGTATAACCACAGACACGTGGACAAGTGCTTGTGGGCAAGGCCGCTACATCTCCTTGACAAAACACTGGGTTAATATTGTGGAGGCTCTGACACAGTCTGATCGAGGGACGGAACACGTCCTTCCCACACCAAGGATAGCAGGCCCTACCTCTGTCAGGGTTTCACCGACACTCTACAGCTCCGGAATGTCATGCTCTTCAGCGTCCTCCTCCTCCTCCTGCTCATCCTCATCCACTGTACCCTCCACACCAGTCCCAAGCTGGAAGCACTGCAGCACTGCCTCTGCGAAGCGTCAACAGGCTGTGCTGAAGCTAGTCTGCATAGGTGACAAACCCCACAATGCAGAAGAGGTGTGGACAGCTCTGAAACAGCAGGCAGATCACTGGCTCACACCTCTGAACCTAAAGCCAGGAAAGGTCGTGTGTGACAATGGACGGAACTTGGTGGCAGCTTTGAGGCGAGGCCAGCTGACGCATGTTCCATGCGTGGCCCACGTGCTCAACCTGGTGTTTCAGAGGTTTCTAAAGTCATACCCAGAGCTGTCTGAACTGCTGGTAAAAGTTCGCCGTCTGTCTGCACATTTTCGCAAGTCACCTGCTGCTTCAGCCGACCTTTGCGGATTTCAGCGCCGTTAGCGTCTTACGGCCCACAGACTGGTGTGTGATGTCCCCACGCGTTGGAATTCAACTCTGCACATGTTGGTCAGGATATGTGAGCAGAAGAGGGCAGTTGTTGACTACCTGCATCACCTAAGCCGTCGGGAAAATGGTTCAAACTCCACACATAACACCTGAGGAGTGGAGATGGATGTCGGACCTATGTACCGTCCTCCAAAACTTTTAGGACTCCACCCAGATGGTGAGCTGTGATGACGCCATTATTAGCGTCACCATACCACTACTCTGCCTTCTAAAATGGTCTCTGCTGAAAAACAAAGAGGATGCATTGCAGGCCGAGCGCGATGACTTGGAGCAAGAAACAGTAGTGGGTGTGGGTGAAAACACAGAGTCCAGCCTCATCTCATCACAACGTGCAGTGGAGGACTATGACGGGGAGGAGGAGTATGAAGACATGGAGCAACTCTCTGGCCAAATTGAGGATATGACATGCACACCAGTGATACCCTCGATTCAGCGTGGCTGGGCAGAGGACAGGGGAGATGAGGAGGAGGAGGAGGAGGAGGACAGCATGTTCAGTCATCGTGTTGGTCTGGATACTAAAGTGATGGGTGTTAAGAGTCTGGCGCACATGGCTGACTTTATGGTAAGCTGCCTGCCTCGTGACCTTCGCGTTCAGAACATCTTGGCCGACAATCAGTACTGGTTGGCAACACTGTTAGACCCACGGTACAAGGAGAAATTAATGTCTGTCATTCCTGAGGCGGAGAGGTCAGCCAAAACGCAGTAGTTCCAGAAGGCCATAGTCACGGAAGTAGGCTAATCATTCCCCTCACAAAACGCTAGCGGCATAGGTGAGGAATCGGTGGACAACCAAGGCGTTCGGCCGAGAGGGGCACAAGTCCAATCCGCCAAAGGTAGGGGAACAGTCTTTAGGAGGTGGGACAGTTTTCTTAGCCCCTCACGTACCACAGCCCCTGAGGTGCGGGGTAGTGCCACAAGAAATGCTAAGTTTGGTCAGATGCTGAAGGAGTACCTTGCCGATCGAACAACTGTACTGCGAGATTCCTCTGTGCCTTACAATTATTGGGTCTCCAAGCTGGACACGTGGCATGAATTGGCTCTCTACGCCTTGGAAGTCCTGGCCTGCACTGCCGCTAGCATTTTGTCATAGCGTGTTTTCAGAGCTGCAGGTGGAATCATTACTGATAAACGCAACCGCCTGTCAACTGAAAATGCTGACAGGCTGACTGAGATCAAGATGAACAAGGGTTGGATTGGGCCAGACTTCACCACACCACCAACAAATGACAACTGAATTAAAATTTTGTAATGGGAATTTGCCATGTACCTCCACTGACCCATGGGTACACACTTCTGGACTTCCGAGTGTCCAAGTGTGGGATCAGTAATGTCCGTGGACGTGCACTCAGCCAGTTGGTAGGAAGGAGGATCAGGTTGGGAAATGTGCAGTGCAGTATCACGGCTACTGACAATTGACCGTGTGGAAGACAGGGTGTTTGTGGAGGTGCCAATCAGACTTGAAGCATTATCCGCTATCCAAGTAACAAGCTGTTGACACTAGTGTTGGTTCAAGAGCGTAGTACTGCAGCGGGCCCCAACAATTTGGGACAGGACGTGTGAGCGAGTAGATGTGCCACTTTATTGTTGCGAAATTAGTGCTTGCACACGACCTCGGCCTCTGCCTGCACCACCATCACGTTCACCTCCTTGTTCCTTGCCAACGCCCTTGCGCATTTTGCTTGTATACTGCGACAACAGTCACATGAGAGGATTTTAGTCCCTAACCTGTATCAAGGTATGACGTACACCAGTCTGGTGACTGTTCAGATCACAAGAGATTAGGATTTTAGTTCCCTAACCTGTATCAAGGTAATCAAGGTATGACGTACAACAGTCTGGTGACTTGAATGGTTTTAGGAGAGGATTTTATTCCCTAACCTGTATCAAGGTATGACGTACAACAATCTGCTGACTTGAATGGTTTTAGGAGAGGATTTTAGTCCCTCACCTGTATCAAGGTATGACATAGAACAGTCTGGTGACTGTAATGCTTTCAGGAGAGGATTTTAGTCCCTAACCTGTATCAAGGTATGACGTACAACAGTCTGGTGACTTGAATGGTTTTAGGAGAGGATTTTAGTTCCCTAACCTGTATGAACGTATGACGTACAACAGTGTGGTGACTGTTGAGATGCCAAGAGTTAGGATTTTAGTTCCCTAACCTGAATAAAGGTATGACTTACAACAGTGTGGTGACTGTTGAGATGACAAGAGTTAGGATTTTAGTTCCCTAACCTGTATGAACGTATGACGTACAACAGTGTGGTGACTGTTGAGATGACAAGAGTTAGGATTTTAGTCCCTAACCTGTATTAAGGTAGTACGTACACCTGTCTGGTGACTGTTTTGATGACAAGAGTTAGGATTTTAGTTCCCTAACCTGTATTAAGGTAGTACGTACACCTGTCTGGTGACTGTAATGTTTTGAAGCGAGGATTTTAGTCCCTAACCTGTATTAAGGTAGTACGTACACCTGTCTGGTGACTGTTTTGATGACAAGAGTTAGGATTTTAGTTCCCTAACCTGAATAAAGGTATGACTTACAACAGTGTGGTGACTGTTGAGATGACAAGAGTTAGGATTTTAGTTCCCTAACCTGAATAAAGGTATGACTTACAACAGTGTGGTGACTGTTGAGATGCCAAGAGTTAGGATTTTAGTTCCCTAACCTGAATAAAGGTATGACTTACAACAGTGTGGTGACTGTTGAGATGACAAGAGTTAGGATTTTAGTTCCCTAACCTGTATGAACGTATGACGTACAACAGTGTGGTGACTGTTGAGATGACAAGAGTTAGGATTTTAGTCCCTAACCTGTATTAAGGTAGTACGTACACCTGTCTGGTGACTGTAATGTTTTGAAGCGAGGATTTTAGTCCCTAACCTGTATTAAGGTAGTACGTACACCTGTCTGGTGACTGTTTTGATGACAAGAGTTAGGATTTTAGTTCCCTAACCTGTATTAAGGTAGTACGTACACCAGTCTGGTGACTGTAATGTTTTGAAGCGAGGATTTTAGTCCCTAACCTGTATTAAGGTAGTACGTACACCTGTCTGGTGACTGTTTTGATGACAAGAGTTAGGATTTTAGTTCCCTAACCTGAATAAAGGTATGACTTACAACAGTGTGGTGACTGTTGAGATGACAAGAGTTAGGATTTGTCCTAACTGTATACGTATCCTAACCGTGTGACTGTGATGACAAGATTGATTAGTCCCTAACCTGTATAAGGTATGTACACTGTTGACTGTATGACAAGAGTTAGGATTTTAGTCCCTAACCTGTATAAGGTAGTACGTACACTGTCTGGTGACTGTTTAGATGACAAGAGTTAGGATTTTAGTTCCCTAACCTGAATAAAGGTATGACTTACAACAGTGTGGTGACTGTTGAGATGACAAGAGTTAGGATTTTAGTTCTACTGATACAGACGCTAAACATGGTACTGTTAGATGACAAGGTTAGTTTATCCTACAACAGGTAGTGTACACTGTGACTGTTGAGATGACAAGAGTTAGGATTTTAGTTCCCTAACCTGAATAAAGGTATGACTTACAACAGTGTGGTGACTGTTGAGATGACAAGAGTTAGGATTTTAGTTCCCTAACCTGAATGAACGTATGACTTACAACAGTGTGGTGACTGTTGAGATGACAAGAGTTAGGATTTTAGTTCCCTAACCTGAATAAAGGTATGACTTACAACAGTGTGGTGACTGTTGAGATGACAAGAGTTAGGATTTTAGTTCCCTAACCTGTAATAAGGTATGACGTACAACAGTGTGGTGACTGTTGAGATGACAAGAGTTAGGATTTTAGTCCCTAACCTGTATTAAGGTAGTACGTACACCTGTCTGGTGACTGTTTTGATGACAAGAGTTAGGATTTTAGTTCCCTAACCTGTATTAAGGTACTACGTACACCTGTCTGGTGACTGTAATGTTTGAAGAGAGGATTTTAGTCCCTAACCTGTATTAAGGTAGTACGTACACCTGTCTGGTGACTGTTTTGATGACAAGAGTTAGGATTTTAGTTCCCTAACCTGTATTAAGGTACTACGTACACCTGTCTGGTGACTGTAATGGTTTGAAGAGAGGATTTTAGTCCCTAACCTGTATTAAGGTAGTACGTACACCTGTTGGTGACTGTATTTCAAGAGAGGATTTTAGTCCCTAACCTGTATTAAGGTAGTACGTACACTGTCTGGTGACTGTTGTACAAGAGTTAGGATTTTAGTCCCTAACCTGTATTAAGGTAGTACGTACACCTGTCTGGTGACTGAATGGTTTGACAGAGTTAGGATTTTAGTCCCTAACCTGTATTAAGGTAGTACGTACACCTGTCTGGTGACTGTAATGGTCAAGAGAGGATTTATCCCTAACCTATTAGTAGACGACACTGTCTGGTGACTGTTTTGATGAAGAGTTAGGATTTTAGTTCCCAACCTGTATTAAGGTAGTACGTACACCTGTCTGGTGACTGTAATGGTTTGAAGAGAGGATTTTAGTCCCTAACCTGTATTAAGGTACTAAGTACAAGAGTGTGTGACTCTAATGGTCACAGAAAAGCTTGGATTTCAATCTGTATCACCCTGCCTATATCCTCCTAGATTAGTCCTGAGAAGGACTGTTCTGGTCACTGGAAATCTTGGACTCCGATCTGGATCACCCTGCCTATGTCCTCCTAGATAGTCCCCTGAGAAGGACTGTTGTGGTCAGCAGCAGTTTGCAGCCTGATCCGGATCTACCTATGAGGGCCGCAAATCTGTCCCTAATCAGCAGCAGACACTCTCCCTACACTCACTGTCTGGAAGGCTGTGTGCCGAGCACAGCGCGCCGGGACTTATAAAGGCTCGGTGACGCTGTGCAGGCCGGCCAATCACTGCTATACCACAACCAACAGGGCTGTGGCATTGCAGTGGTCTGTCAGCCAATCCCTGCACGTGGGCTGGCTCTCAAAAGAGCGCCAACATGGAGAGATGACGACCACGAGCACAGCACGAGTATCGCGAGATTACTCGGTGCTCGGCGAGTCGCCCGAGTACAGTGATACTCGTGCGAGTAACGAGTAGTGCCGAGCATGTTCGCTCAACACTAGTTAATACCTTTAAAGATATAGGATCGCAGTGCGCGTAGCACAGTGGTGCTGAGTGTGCACAGACGTGTCCAATAGTGCGATAAAACTATTATTGAGTGAAAAAGACATAGTTTGATAGCTGCTAAACGAGATTAATTACCTGAGTCCCCAACGGCAAAAAATCTAGTGCTGAGTAAATATACCTGAGTCTGGAATTTCTGATCAAAGATGGAAGGACCGAAGCCCAATCCTTTATTAGTTAATTCTAGAAGATACTAGAGTAAGCGAAATTAAGGCAGTAGGGACAACATAGTATGTGACAACCAGTGATAGTATACCGAAATTAGGATAGTCGATCACCTTACGGTGTTGTATTAGGATAGACAGCCAATAGGCTTAGTGGTCAGTAATGCATCAATAGGCTGCAACTTCTATATGAATGTGTCCATTAAATGAGTTATGAATGATGGTACAATAGAATACCCAACCGATTGCATTCTTTTACTTTGCAAGAACCTGTGTAATTAACCAATGGTCATCCGCCAATCACCTGGTGAGACAATGGTAATTGTTATAGACTATGTGTCCTGGGTGCCCCTCTAGGTAAGTATTTGCAGAGATACACACCTGTGGAATATCCCACTGGTATCGCTCCAGTTTGGGGTATATCAGTCCTATCACAGGGTGCTATTATGAATGCACACCTAGGAGAAATAAAGGCCATTTGTTACCTATGCCATCAGAACCTCATCTAATGTTTTCCCTTTACATACCTGCAGATCAATGTGGAATAATGTGTTCGTCCGCCTAGAAGGGCTTGTGAGTTATCGCTACTGCGACCCGTCATTAAATGCGGTCTGGGGGTGGAGCAGAGCAGCCCCTAAGGTGACGCTGCTTCTGGCTTCCGGAAGTCACGGAAGTTGCGAAAGTCAGCGGTGAAACGCACATCGCACATGCATTGTGCAAGCCGGCGTCACATGCGCGGTTAGGTGCCAGTGCGTCTGTGAATACTGATCGTGGCAGGCAGTGTCAGGAGGGACTTAGTGAGAAGCAATGCCGATCTCTTTCTTAGTGGTTCTGCAAAGGAAGGGAAAAATGAATTTATTGAACAATATGGCACAGGATAAACAGTAACAAGAGCTGGGTGACAAAGGTTTAGCTAATACAGGTAGTATGTATATCACAATAGAAGAACATGACAGACCTCCAAGTGGAGGTATCAGTATAAAAAATTCTCAAAGTAATGGTGTCCAGGGACCTGATAGGTCACCCATCAAGGGCCCGTGGCCGCTGGACCGGAGCTTTCCGTGCAGAGGCGCATTCAGGAGGGTGGAAAATAGGCAGTGCTGAGAAGAGAGGCCCACAGAAAGGAACACAAAAGGGGTGAACTGGACAAGCCATCCCGGCTGCTAAAAGGCTACCGGAGCCGCCACTGTACTGGCTTGAAACTTGAAACGCCTGACGAGAGAAGCTAAGTAAACCGGGTTGAAACTTAGCATTGTGTCAGACTGTTCATTCTGTGCCTGAGGAGAGGTAGACTGAAATGCCGAGCAGGCAGCGAAAACCTGCCTGAGAGTGACCCAGATTCCTGCCAGCAGTCACCTCAGCCCTGCTGGCCTTCCATTTCCCCAAATCACCCTCAAAGACTTTACAGTTTCCCTGGGGATCCTCTCTTCCCATGGAGAGCTAAAGCATCACAGCTGCTACCCCCATCATCCCCAGAGGTCCCGACTGCAGCAGCTGCTCTACCGGCCGCTTTCCTCGGGTGTCGTCACGACTCAAACTCTTTTCTTTTATTTTTATTTTCATCCCTTTTTCAAGCTCTCCTTTTTACTGGCCGTCCTATGAGGGGACCATGGACTGAGTCACGCCACCATGACATCACACAGCCCTGAAGACATCGGGAGGGCCCGGTTCCAAGTAAGCCACGGCCCCCGCACAGGTCTCTTAATTTTGGCCAAAATACCAACTAATACTTAGTTGGTAATACTTACTTAGTAATTTTTCATGCACATTTTATCATTTTTGCAGGTTGTATTGGAGCTCTCTCAGTTTGGTTGGTAAAATAGTGAGTCTGTCATGTTGGGTACACACACATGTAGGGTTTAACTTGCCCAACATACTCAGCATCACTAATATGCTATTTTTCAGACACTGTGCATATAGTCATGTAGTATTAACTAGCCCGCTGCACCTAGCGCCACCAATAGGCTCCTGTTCAGAGCCTATGTGTGTAGCTCACCTACCTATATAACAGATTACCAATGCAGCTTCATTAGAGTGCATTATGTAGCAGCTGCTTCCCTCGATTAAAAGTTTGTGAGTGGATGGTCCATCTGTATGATTCACCAGCGCTGCCCCCAGCTCCTAGTTAGGGAAGATCCTTGCACCCAGCTTGTGCATTTTAGGATTAGATTGGCCATTGATAATTCCATTATACAAGTTTATTTTTTGAAAAAAAGATAAGGTAACTTTTTTTCTTGGTTTAGCTATCGTCCTGTGTCTAACCAGCTTGGAGGAAATTGTATTCATTGTGTCCTGCAGAGTGCTGCTTCTTTGACCTATACTCAGGTGGTATATTAGACAAACCCTCCATTCACATTTATGCCTGAGGATAGGTACTCTTCAGTTCCTGTCTTGAGCTCTGCCTGAAAGCCTTTCTATTTGACTCTCCTGAAACAGACCTGGATTGACCCATTTATCTTGATCTCTCCTCTCCTGACTTTGGCTACGTTCCCACAACCTACGCTGCCTTCTTTAACTCAGGATCATTTGACTATGTCTGGTGCCTCCGTAAGCCTGTACCTGGCACCTGTGTCTCTGACCCTCCGGTCAGCTGCTGTAGTCCCAGAGACTGTCATGCAGTGGTACCTGGTGACTACCGCCGGCCAAGCGTATCCTCACCATTAGTGGCTCTTTTGACTCCTTGCAGTTACTTAGTCACACCCTTCAAGGGTAAGCTGGTGGCACAGAGGGTCCACACTCATCAGTGGTACAATCAAAATCTGATTAGAGTAGTATCTGTTTTTCATGGAAGTGGCGAGAATTTCAATACCTTCTCCATTCTTTCAATCTGTGAAAATTGGGCCTCACTTGGATGTCACCTTAGTGTTGCAAAATTTTTTTCACTGACTTCAATGGCCGTATGTGATCTGATTCTCAGAGACAAATAATGTATGTTGTGATGAAATGGTAATTGGAAAAAAATCAGACATGTGCACTGCCTCATTGAATAATTTTGGTCTAAGTGCATCCGAGTTTTTTGATGGATAGCACTCAGTCTGAATATACTGTCATTTGCATGAGCCATAAGAAAGATGCTAGCCAAAAATGGCATAAATGGGAGGGATCCAAAGTGCATAAACAAGTCCACTTGTGAATTGCTCAAAAGAATGACAATTAAGGCTTTCACGATCATTCAAAAACCTTTGAGCATAGCTAGACTGAAACATTTAAATATAAAAACTTTTTGTACAGAATATAGATAGCTACATAGATAGATATATAAAAATAAGAATAGGCAACACTCCATTAATAGACATAAGGCTGGAGTCACACTAACATATGACTTGCACCGGTGCAATGTGAGAAAATCTTGCATTGAACTCAGACCAATATTAGACAATGATGCAACTAAAATATGCAATGTTTTTGTCAGCCCTAATTGGAGTGAGAAAAAAATTGCAGCATGCTAGAATTGTCAGCGAGTCTTGGATAATTCGCACCCATACAAGTCTATGGGTGCCTTTTGAAAAAATGGACGTCATCCAAGTGCAGTACAAAATATGCAAAGACAAGCAATGAAGAAGATGGAGAGATTAATGCCTCCATCGTCCCAGCACCTGTGATCTGATCACAGATTAGATCACACTTGCATGATACTCGGCTCACAATAACAGACGAGCCTGAGCCGAGTGTCGTTAGAATATCGCATCAGTTGCTCTAACGTTGGATGCCATATACTTGTGGAACCTCGTCCTTAAAGTATGGAGTTTATTAACCCATGTGGTCACTTTTCAGTCCTATCACAGAACCTTTCTCACGTCTAGATAAATAGATAAATACAACAAACAGATGGACGGCAGCACTTCCTTCGAGGTGAAAAAATTGTGAATTTATTCCCCGGACCGCAACATTTCGGCTATGTCATTAGCCTTTCTCAAGCAGTACAGTCTGAGTTACAAAGTGCACAGGTATATAAAGCTCAGCACAGGGCCATCAGATTAAACAATAATGAATCAATTAGTGAAAAAAGTGGCAAAAGTACAATAGTGTCAATATTAAAAATTTACACAAACACTTCAGTGATAAAGGTAAAAACCTCATTACCATAACAGAATGAAAAGTCAATCAAACTTCATATAATGTAGCCCAAATATATATGATTGACCTAAACTGCATATTTAGTGCACCGGTGACAAAGGGTGATTAATACAATCATTAGTCCACAGATATGGGGCTCACCTACACCGTCTCCATGTACTGAATGGTGTCGTATGGATCGCCCTGCACTTGCTCAGTAGCACTATTGACGAGATCCCATGCATGCGCAGTAGGCAACACGAGAATCTCGCTCATGTAAGCGAAATCCCGCGCATTGCACACTAGCGCCGCGGGAATCTCGGCGGCCATTTTACTCACCATAGCAACCATATGCACAACAAGGAAGCAGATTACCATAGTAATAATACTGATCACTGCCACAATACCATCCTTCAGTTTAAGCAGTTCTCTTAAAGAGTAACCAAAAATTTATAAGTGTTGGCCTTACTCAAAGCCATAGTAGGTCCTTAGGGATCATGCTGTGCGGGATCATGGGAATATAGTGGGATATATATTCCAACGGCAGTTAAGTAGAATGCAATCATCCCTCAACAAACAGCACATTATGGAATAAGACCCTTAATAAAAGTACTCCTATGCTGTGTTATTACTGCATCACTAACATTCCTCACCCTCTGCAATAGCCCAACAGAAACAGGACCACATCAACAACTTCCAGTTTATACTTTATTTAAGAACCATATTAATATAAAACATAATCTTTAGGATGAGGTGAGTCAATAACAAATTTCATCATACATAAGAGTGGATATAATGGAGCACCACCTGATGGACATGATCAATTGTGTCAAAGGTCACGTGCCTGTGAAAAAAAAGATATAAAAATTAATAGTTTTAAAAATTCCAAAAAATATAAAAATGTTAAAAAATATTTTTCAGACTAAAGTACCTCAGTCAATGTTGGTACAATGTTGGTCAATGTTTAAAGATACATACAAATATTCGATCATTATATTTAGTCAACACCTTACATAACATGCGCTAATTTATAGTCTACATTGAGACCAAATGGTTTAAGTGTATTTAGGCAGTAAATCCATTCCAATTCACATCTCTTAAGGAGGCATATCCTGTCTCCTACCCACCTCTGAACAAGAATTGTATCATTAATACGGAACCTTAGTTGGTGTTCTGTGTGCCCCATGTCCAAAAAGTGTTTAGACACTGGAAGATCTTTCCTCTTCTTCCTTATGGTATGTGTTGGTTTATTCTGGTTATAAAATCCCACGCAGTCTCACCGACATACCATAAGGAACAAGGGCACTCCAACAAATATACCACGAACTCTGAGGAACACGTCAAAAAGTGTTTAATCTCAAACTGTTCCTGTGTTGTAGGATATACAAAAGAAGACCCTTTAATCATAAGGTTGCAGTTAAGACAAGAAAGACAAGGAGAAAAACCCTTTCTTTTTGTACCAGTGAGATAAGTTTGTTTATCCCTCTTAAGGGACCCCAGATCAGAACGGATCAATTTATCCCCCAAATTGCGACTCTTCCTGTAAGAGAGGAGTGGGGGCAACTTAATTTCCTCAACAAGAGGTAAGCACCTAGATAACATACCCCAATGTTTTCTTACTATCCCCGCAATTTCCTCACTCTCATTACAGTATGTAGTCACAAAGGGTATACATTTTAATTCCCCTCTGTCTGTCTTCCTACAGAGAGCATCTGATCTCTCAACCTTTTCCACCTTTCTTTTTTGTTTCCAAAGCAGCTTTTTTGGGTACCCTCTCTAGCAAAATCTATTCATCATAGTTCTGAGAGACTCCTCCTGAACCACAGGATCACTCACTATTCGCTTTACCCTTAGCATCTGGCTAAAGGGAATAGAATCCAGAGTTTTCTTGGGGTGGTGGCTGCTGTATAACAACAAATCACTTTTCTTTACAAATAGCTCTGTATTGAAACAGATTCCAACATAATTCATAAGTACATCTAAAAACTGTAATGTACTCTTGGAGGAAACTAGAGTAAATTTGATGGTTTCATCTATGGTGTTCAAAAAATCATGAAACATCAACAGTGACTTCACTACGTTGCCACCTGGTCAAAGTGGTGGGCCACATAGATGACATCCTCCTGTAACACCCTCATAACCGTATTGGTGTATGCTGGCGCCATGTTCGCTCCCATCGCCGTACCTCTAAGTTGCAGGAAGTGGTCATCACCAAACAGGAAATAGTTGTTTTTTAAAACCATCTCCAACTATTGTATAATGAGATGGCACTCCTCCATTGATAATTCCATCTCTACCAACTTCTTACATATTGCTTTTAGACCACTCTCATGATCAATAGAAGTGTAAAGTGATACTACATCAAATGATGCAAGTATCATTTCACCAGACACAGAAAGTTCTTGAAGCTTGCATAAAAAATCTGTTGTATCTTGAATATAAGATTTCGCTTTTTTAGCCAAAGGATTTAAAATCCCAATTCCAATTTTAGAGAAAATAGAGTTTATACCAGATACTATTGGTCTACCAGGAGCATCTGCAAGAGACTTGTGAATTTTGGGTAAGATATATAATACTGGTGTAGTAGGAGAATGAATCAACAAAAAATCAAACAGGTCCTGTGAAATTATTTTCCTTTCCAAGGCTACCTTCAAGACCTGACTGATTTCCCTAGTAATATCAAACTTAGGTTCTTTCACAAGTCTCCTGTATACTTCCTGGTCGTCAAGTTGTCTCCTTATTTCCTCTATATACTTGACCTTGTCCATGATGACAACCGACCCACCCTTATCCGCCTTTTTTTATCACAATGGTGTCATCATGGACAAGGTCATACAAAGCCTCTGCTTCTCCTTTTTTCAAATTTGGCTTCCCAAAACCACCCACTGTTGGATTTTCTCTTAAAGCCTCGATATCCCTATTCACTGCTTCCATAAAAGTCTCTATTCTGTGTGGAAGTTGTAGGTGGAACAAAAGTACTTTTCTTTCTCAGATCACATGTTAATGCATGAAAACCATTAGTGTTAATTTTTGAAACTACCTCTTTTGTGCTAAACCACTCCCTCAACTTCAGTGATCTATAAAAGTGCTACAGATCCAAAGAAACCTGAAAAAATCAGCATAAGAATTTGGGCTAAACCCCATACCTTTATTCAATAGTGAAACATGATCCCTACTGAGTACCTTACTAGACAAATTAACCACCAAGTTACCGCCTAGTTCTTTGGAGCTTTCTTTGGGGGTTGTTTCCCTTTCCCTTTTTTTCTCTTTTTTGTTTCCTTTTTCCTTTTCGTCTAGCTTCTTTGGATCTAAATTTAGCATAGTATCCCTGGAAGCAATCAAAGCACGTTTACATGAATCACACACATAAGTAACACCTTTGTTTTTCCATTTTCCAGCCCCATCCCTTTGCCAGTTGTAGATGTTACCACTGGCATAGTCCTCAGAGTCTCTCAACCATTTTCGGCTCTTGCCCTCCTCAAGATCAGCATGCAATTTCCCAAGCCTTGTGGACATAACCTCTTTAAAGGACACAAAATCCTCCTCCTTTAATAATTTATTTATTTATTTATTAATACTTATTTATATAGCGCCATTAGGTTCCATGGCGCTTTACATGAGGATGAGGGAGACAAGAAGAAGTACACTAAATCTAGGCCATCAGGACGTACAGGTACAGGAGGGGCAGGGACCCTGTCCACGAGGGCTCACAGTCTAAGAGGGACGGGTTAGGATACAGTAGGATGGGGGAATGTCAGGTATGGGGTGGTCGCCTGGGTCTCATGGCAGGTTGTAGGCTTGACGGAACAAGTGAGCCTTCAGGTGACACTTGAAGCTACTCAGGGTAGGAGAGTGTCTGACGTGTTCGGGCAGGGAGTTCCAGAGTAAGGCAGATGCCCGGGAGAAGTCCTGGACTCGGTTGTGCGAAGAGGTGATGAGGGGGCAGCAGAGGAGGAGTTCTTGGGAGGAGCGGAGGTTGCGTGAGGGTAGGTATCGGGAGATCAGGTCGGAGATGTATGGTGGGGCCAGGTTGTGTATGGCTTTGTACGCCATGGTTAGTGTTTTGAATTGGGATCTCTTGGAGACGGGGAGCCAGTGAAGGGCTTGGCAGAGGGGGGAGAAAGGGGAGTAGCGGGAGGACATGTAGATGAGTCGGGCAGCGGAGTTGAGGATAGACTGGAGAGGTGTGAGGGAGTTAGCTGGGAGGCCATTGAGAAGGAGGTTGCAGTAGTCAAGGCGGGAGATGATAAGAGCATGGATGAGTGTTTTAGCAGTGTCGTGGGTGAGGAAGGAGCGGATCCGTGAGATGTTCTTGAGCTGGAGCCGGAGGGATGTGGTGAGGGCCTCGATGTGGGGCTTGAAGGATAGGGAGGAGTCAAGGATTACCCCAAGGCACTTGGCTTGGGGGACTGGGGAGAGGGCGCAGTCGTTGATGCAGATGGATAGGTTGGGAGGTGGGGTGGAATTTCTTGGGGGGAAGACTATGAATTTAGTTTTGTCCATGTTGAGTTTAAGGAAGCGAGCAGAGAAGAAGGATGAGATGGCGGAAAGGCATTGTGGGATTTTCGAGAGTAGGGAGGTGATATCAGGGCCGGACAGGTAGATTTGGGTGTCGTCGGCGTAGAGGTGGTACTGGAGGCCATGGGACTCAATGAGTTGCCCTAGGCCGAGAGTGTAAATGGAAAAAAGTAGGGGTCCCAGGACCGAACCTTGGGGGACTCCGACAGAAAGGGGATAGGGTGAGGAGGAGGTGTGCGAGTGCGAGACGCTGAAGGTCCGGTGCGCTAGGTATCAGGAGATCCAGGAGAGGGCAAGGTGGGTGATGCAAAGGGATTCCAGGATCCAGAGAAGAAGGGAGTGGTCAACCATGTCGAAGGCGGCAGACAGGTCAAGGAGTAGCAGGATGGAGTAGTGGTGTTTGTTCTTGGCGGTCAGTAGGTCGTTGGTGACTTTGGTCAGGGCTGTTTCGGTGGAATGGAGGGATCAGAAGCCGGACTGTAGGCGGTCGAAGTGGGAGCACGAGGAGAGGTGAGAAGACAGTTCGGAGTGGATGTGCTGTTCAAGTAGCTTAGAGGCGAATGGGAGAAGAGATATGGGGCGATAGTTAGAGACAGAGGTAGGGTCAAGTGAGGTTTTTTTTAGAATGGGCGTGATTAGGGCTTGTTTGAAGGCCGAGGGGAAGGTACCAGTGCTAAGTGAAAGGTTAAAGAGGTGGGTGAGGGCTGGGATGAAAATGGAGGTGTGGCTCGGAATGAGGTGGGATGGGAGCGGGTCGTGGGCGCTGGTGGTGAGGTGTGATTTTGACAGGAGGGAGGAGAGTTGGTCTTCAGTTATGGGGGGGAAGTGGCTGATGGAGGAAGAGGGCAGTGTAGGTGGGAAGGGGAGTTGTGGGGATAGTGGACCGAAGCTGCTTCTGATCTTGTCGATCTTCTCCTTGAAGAAGGTCGCAAAGTCTTCAGCAGAGATGAGGGGAGAAGGGGGAGGAGCAGGCGGGCGAAGTAAGGAGTTGAAAGTTTTGAAGAGCTGTTTGGGGTTGCGGGACAGAGAGGTTATAAGGGATGAGAAGAACACTTGCTTGGCGGTAGCAAGTGCCGTCTTGAAGTCAGTGATGGATTGCTTGAACAGAGCAAAGTGCTCGGGGGTGTGAGACTTTTTCCATCTCCTCTCGGCGACTCTGGACGCCCGTCTCAGGTTTTTAGTGAGGGTGGTGTGCCAGAGTTGCCTGTTAATGCGTGGAGCATGGAGAGTGAGGGGGGTGGCTAGGTCGAGAGCGTTCGTTATTGTGGTGTTGTATAGGGTGGTGGCAATGTCAATGTCGTCAGCGCAGGGTATATCGGTGAGAGGGAGGAGTGATTCAGAGAATAAAGGAAGATCAAGGTCTTTTAGGTTTCGGCGAGGGTGATCAAGTTTGCGGAGAGGGGGTAGTGGGGCAGGGGAGGAGAGGGCGGAGAAGGTCAAGAGATGGTGGTCGGACAGTGTGAGTACCGAGGTTATGAGGTTAGAGAGGGAGCAAAGGCGGGTAAAGATGAGGTCAAGTGTGTGGCCTTGTTCGTGGGTGGGAGAGGAGGACCATTGGGAGAGCCCTAGGGAAGTGGTCAAGGAAAGAAGGTTGGAGGTGGCTGAGGAGGGAGTGTCAATGGGGATATTGAAGTCGCCCATGATGATGGAGGGGATGTCAGTGGAGAGGAAGTGAGGTAGCCACTCTGTAGAGTGGTTTCCACAATGAAAAAATCCAGAAGGATTCTTTTCAATTCTTGTCGGATAAACTCAATATTAAGTAGGATCACATCAAGTCCATAATTGTTGGAAATTTTGCAAAATTTAGTGTAAAAAAGCATGTCACCAGCCATCAAGTTTGGTCGTATATTAGACCTCAATCCTGGATAATATTTGCCTTATAGTATTTCGATAATGTTGACAAATGCAACTGTAAGGTTAAAGTCTTTTCAGACATATTCTCATATTTCTTTTAAGTCATCAATAGATGGAGTACTTAAAAAAGTGGTCTCCACTTGCAATCCCTTAAGTATACGGTCCTCATTGTCAGAGGTATAACTAAAGGTCCCGGGTTCAAAAAGATTTTCCATAATCCACTCACAACACAAAAAGAAAAAACAAAAAAACACTTTGTGCAAATTTCCCAGATTGATATATAAGTAAAAAAATTGGAACAGCACAAAAATTCACAATTCAAGTGCAAGCCCTCCTACCAGCAATCCATAGGTATCGATACAACAAACAAATGGACGGCAGCACTTCCTTCAAGGTGAAAAAATTGTGGATTTATTCCCCGGACCGCAACGTTTCGGCTATGTCATTAGCCTTTCTACAGGATCTTGCATTCACTGCGGAGCTATTGACGTCATTCGAACACCGAGGAGGAGTGCTGGCCATACTCCAGAAGCGTTAGTCTTTATGTGCGTCTAGGTCTACTGCAAATATTTCCAGACCGTAGGTTTATGAAACCTTCAGGTTTGCAGAACTCCAAAGGCATCAGCAACTTCAAATACCTGTTTTCTGCTTTGTAATGGTATTTTAGCAGCTGCTCTCTTAATCTGATGACTTTACCTAGCAGAGCCTTCCTCATTATACCTTTATATGCACAAACCGATCTATGCTCTGTATCAGCCACAAATGTCTTTACGGTATGGTTATCACACTTACATTTTCATAAAATATCTAATATTTTCATAAGTTTTCTCTGGTATTGCACTATTTTACACTTTTCCGCAGCATAGAGATACTATGATACTAGCCACTACTTATGGGTAATTCAGAAGGCCGAGTAGTCAGGCAAGCTGAAGTCAGGTACCAGGAGGATTATTAGTGTATTCCCGGAGTTTACAAATGCATAGTCAGGTAGTGGTTAAGGTTATGGTTTCCAGGAAAGCATGTAGAATAAAGGGAGTCAACTGACATGGTCACTTAAAGGGAACCTGTCACCAGGTTTTTGCCATCCCATCTGAGAGCAGCATAATGTAGAAATAGAGACCCTGATTCCAGCGATGTGTCATTTACTGAGCTGCTTGCTGTCATTTTGATAAAATTAGTGTTTTCTCTGTTGCAGATTTAGCAGTCTGTGAATATGTCAGACTACACTCCCTGACAGAAGTTATGTCATTAAATGATCAATATTTCAGCATTGATGCCATTTTATTTTCTTAACCTAAACCACATTTCGGAGGGTTTCAGCTTTCAAAAGAGTAATTTATACAACCAATGGATGAATTTAAGATTAGGTTATAAGCTTTTATTTACATAACATGGATAAGTGACATAACATCTGTCTGGGAGTGCACTTGGCAGCAGGCCAAGTAGATGCTAATGATAATCTCCAGCTGACTAAACAGTGATTTTATCAAAACTACACTGAGCAGCCCATTAACTGACATCGCTGGAATCAGGATCTCAGGTCCTATATTATGCTATTCTCAGATTAATTTGCTTTAAACCTGGTGGCAGGTTCCCTTTAATTATCCGGGCCAGGTTTTCAGTAAGGCATGTAGTGAAAAAAAGGAGTCAACTGAGAAATGTTCAGGTAATGGTTTGAGATCGAAATACCAGGCGATCACGTCAAGAACAGGGAGCAAACAGCGGGTAGTCAAGCAACATCTTACGGTCAGTAAACAATGATCAGAACAGACACAGGTATACAGGCCAACAGGCCAACTCACATAGAATGTAAGACTGGGTGACTTCTGGGAGAGGTTGCTCAGTAAAGTAGTGGAGCACTCACTGGAAAGGTGGAACACCTAAGCAACCCAGCACTCCACAGAAGCAGGATGGGAGACAGCATATTGACACACCAGCGCACCCAGGTACCAGAGACAGCATTCGAAAGGGAATCAGTACCACTTGCGGTAAATCCTTTATTTCCAAAATTAAATTTTTGGAAATAAAGGATTTACTGCAAGTGGCACTGGATTCCCTTTCTATTACTGAAACCCAATGGATATCTGCCATTATTCCGGTAGCCTGGGAGACCAGTGAGTATAGGGAGGTGAGCGTGAACTATTTCTTTACAAACCAGACACAGCATAATCTCTATAGCATCCTAGACAGGCTGCGCAGAGATTGTGATAGATATTTTTCTTTCCCATGTTGCTTGAAACTGTGACCTGCTTAATAAAGTGAAATGTTCTTCTTAAGTAGTTTATATTTAATTGGGCTCACCTGGAAAATGATTTATCATAGAGAAACTAATTATCACAGGTATTGTGGACAGATTTCAGTGATCCAAAGAGCTCTGAGAAAAATACGATCCATCAGTTATTTGAAAAATAAAAAAATTAAATCATTATAATACCTACCGTATTTTTCAGATTATAAGATGCCCTTTTTGTTAACCCAAATTGGGGGGAAAACGGGGGGTGCATCTTAAAATTTGAATCTTAAAAACAATCTTACCGAGGGGGTGGGGGGGTCCCACCATTATCCATGTGCTAGCATGCATTGCCAAACTGCAATACATGCTGTGTCCAGACTTCAAGAAAATAGCCACAGGTCACGGTCTGCGCATGCGCGGCCTCCATTGCCATTTTCTTGAAGTCTTGGCACCAGAGCATGTATTGCAGCTTGGCAATGCATGGTGGGACATGGATAATGGCAGTGCCCATTAGTCACTGCCATAACTTCCTGCAGCTCCAGGCTTTGGCCCTACCCTCCATGGATCCGTGAAACTGCCTCATGCACCCCCGGAACCCCACCTCGGTAAGCCATGGGGGTTATGTATAAGAATGGGGGATATATGTACCAGGACGGGAGGACATATAAATCATGAGGGGTCAGATATACCAGGATGATGGACAGACATAACAGAATGGGGACATATATACCAGGATGGGGGACCATATATATCAGCATGGGGACATATATACAAGGATGAGGGACATATATACAAGGATGGGGGTGTCATGTACCAGGATGAGGGACATATATTCTGAATATAAAATGGACATTCGCATTGTAAGACAGACCCCATTTAACTTTAAAGGTATCCTGTCACTTCCAAAACGCCACCTAAGCTTCAAAATCATGTCCCTGCAGCATCCCATCACTAATCTCACACTCCTTTTGTCTCAGGAAAGCATCCTGTGAAAATGGAGAAAAACGTTTTATAACTTACTCATTAGCGATGTTAATTAGCAGGGGCTATATTCTTTAGTCCCTAGGGCAGGCCCTCTTCATCATAAGATCACGCCCTCCCTAATAGGTGTAACCTTCTATTCATATTGTATTCAGTGCCTCCCTGCTCTCCACGGCGCTGCTTGGGCTGTAATGATGCGAATCCAGTCATTTCCGGCATCGAGTGACGTCAGTACACCCGCACCGCTCTGTAGGCTTCAAGCACCGCATTGCACATGCGGTGCTTGAAGCAGTACACAGCGGTGTGGGTGTACTGACGTCACCCGATGCCGGAAAGGATGCGTTTCGCATCATTACAGCCCCATTACAGTCCAGGCAGCGCCGTGGAGAGCAGGGAGGCACTGAATACTGAATATGAATAGAAGATCACGCCTATTAGGGCGTGATCTTATGATGAAGAGGGCCCACCCTAGGGGCTAAAGAATATAGCCCCTGCTAATTAGCATCATTAATGAGTAAGTTATAAAATGTTTTTCTCCACTTTCACAGGATGCTTTTAGGAGACAAAAGGAGTGTGAGATTAGTGATGGGATGCTGCAGGGACATGATTTTGAAGCTTAGGTGGCATTTTGGAGGTGACAGGATCCCTTTAAAAATGATTTTTTTCTCTATTCCATCACCAAATTTGGGGTGCGTCTTATAATGCAGTGCATCTTATGAAGTGAAAAATACAATAAATCCAATTTGCATAATATTTTGGAACCTGTGACATGAAACTATCCTCAAAACCTCACCTTGCGTGTTATCACCTGTTTGATATAGTTGATTAATCATGTACCTGAGTACATAAATCACTGCCTGTGTGAAAGTGTACCTTGAAGACTTGATGTAGTTTTGAAAGCAAAGGGTGCTCACATCAAATATTGATTTGATTTAGATTTCTCTTTGGTTAAGTCACATTTCATTTTGTTAATAAAAATAAATATTGATACTTCTATTTTCTAAAACATGTTTTCTTTGCAAAATTTTTCCACACCTGCCTAAAACATTTGCACATTACATGGACAAAAGTATTAGAACCCATCTTTTAATCATTAAATTCAGGTTTTCATTCAATCACATTACCATAGGTTTATAAATAAATCACCTAGCAATATAGTCTGCCTTTACAAACATTTGTCAATGAATTGATTTCACTAAAGAGCTACTTGAATTTGAGTGTGGCACTGTGATATGATGCCACTGTTTTAACAAGTCAGTTCATGAAAATTATTCCCTCCTGAATAGTCCATGGTCAGCTACAAGTGGTTTTATTGAAACATGGAACTATTTAGGAACCAAAGCAATTCGGCCACGAAATAACAGATCAAAAAATTTCTGTGCGGCGTTGCCGAGTTCTAAGTCGCATCACGCCTAGAAGTTGATAATGCTCTGCCAACTCAATAGCTGCAGGCTTCCAAACCTCATCTTTTATTAAAGTCAATGCAAAGGCTATATACGTGAGCACTATAAATAAAATAAATAAAAGCTGTGCAATGTGTAAAGGAGTAGAAGATGACTGACACTCCCAAAAGATCTAATATTGCGATTTGTATACACAGCTGTGCTCAAATGTTTACATACCCCAGCAGATTTTTTGCTTTCTTGGCCTTTTGTCAGGGAATATGAATGATAACACAAAACGTTTTTTCCACTCATAGTTAGTGCTTGGGTGAAGCCATTTATTGTCAAACTACTGCGCTTTCCCTTTCTAAATCATAATGACAACAAAAAACATCCAAATGACCCTGCTCAAAAGTTCACAGGGTCAGGGTCGTGTTTTACCCCCTCTAACATCAATGACAGCTTGAAGTCTTTTGTGGTAGTTGTGGATGAGGCTCTTTATTTTATAAAGCTGCCCATTCTTCTTGACAAAAAGCCTCCAGTTGCTGGAAATTCCAGGGCTTTTTTTCATGAACTGAGCACTTGAGTTCACTCCAGAGTGGTTTAATGATATTGAGGTCAGGAGACAGAGGTGGATTCTTCAGAACCTTCACTTTGTTCGGCTGTAGTCAATGACAGGTCAACTTAGCCTTGTGTTTTGGATCTATGTCAAGTTGGAACGTCCAAGTACGCCCCATGCGCAGCTTTCAGGCTGATGAGTGCAAGTTTGCCTCCAGTATTTACTGATAAAGTGCTGAATTAATCTTTCCTTCAACTTTGACCAAGATCCTGTGCCTTTGTAGCTCACCCATCCGACATCATCAGCAATCCATCTCCATGCTTTACACGAAGAATGGTGTTTCTTTCATCATAGGCCTTGTTGACACCCCTCCAAATGGAAAACTTATGGTTGTGGAGAAAAGGTTTGATTTTGGTCTCATCACTCCAAATTACTTTGTTCCAGAAGTTTGAAGGCATTTCTCTGTGCTGTTTGGCGTATTGTAGAGGCAAGATTCTTTGTGGTATTTGTGCAGTAATGGCTTTCTTCTGGTGACTCGATCATTTTTCTTCAAGTGTCTCCTTATTGTGCATCCTGAAATAGCCTCACCACTAGTTTCCAGTGAGTCCTATATTTCAGCTGATGTTATTTGTGGTTTTTCTTTGCATCCCAAACAATTTTCCTGGCAGTTGTGGCCAAACCTTCTATTGGTCTACCTGATCGTGGTTTGGTTTCTACAGAGCCTCTGATTTTCCATTTGTTAATCACAGTTTGAACACTGCTGACTGGCATTATCAATTCCATGGATATCTTTTTGTATACCTTTCTTGTAATATACTGTTCGACTATCCTTTTTCATAGATCCATTGACAATTAATTTGCTTTCTCCATGACTCAGAATCCAGAAATGTCAGTGGCTGGATGAAAGATGCAAGGGTCTGTCTGGATCTCAGAAACTCACTCGGCTTTTATGCACACACACTGATTACAAGCAAACAGGTCGCAAGTGAGGATGTTACCTTTATTAGCCATTCAAACCCATTTGTTTCAACTTACGTGCATGTTATCAGGCCAAAATCAACAGGGTATGTGAACTTCATTTGGATATTTTTGGTTGTCATTATGATTTAAAAAGAGAAAACACAGTAGTGTGACAATAAATGGCTTAACCCAACTACTAACCATGAGTGGAAAAAAAGTTTTTGTGTTATCATTCATATTCTCTGAAAAAAGGCCAAGAAAGCAAAAAATCTGCCAGGGTATGTAAACTTTTGAGCATTACTGTATGTTTCATCAAGTTCCACTATAAAATTAAGTTTACTTTAGTAAACTGGACTCACTCCTTCCATATATATATATATATATATATCTATTATGAATATGGAGTTCCTGTAACATCTTAAACTTCACTTTGTAAATTTGCATATGCAAGATGAAGTGCACTGCAAAGAGTTAATAATGATGGCAAAGTATGGGACAGGTATGAGGAAAAGGGTGGAGATAGCACAGAAATGTACAAAGAGTAGCCCAGCCAACTTGAGTCACAGACAAGGAAAGAAGACTTGAAAAAGAGGAAGATGTGTGTCTGACAGCATGAAGTAAGGACCGATGCTACCTAGCTGTGGGTGGAGGACGGGAAGCACTGTTATGGATGGTGAAACCACACAATGGATGATGGATCAATAACTGATGCTGCTGGATGGATGGCTCTTAGAGGGAGGATGTAAAAAGTTTTGTGAGAGAAAGATTGATGCCATTGTAAGTTGACGAAGAGGAAGAAATGGAGAAAGTCAGTGAAAGATATGCACAATTCACTATCAGCCATTATGGCTCATTCTGTAGCAACTGGTCAATTGGTGGAGAGACCAAATTGATGGAGGATAAGGATGTCACAGATGTGTTGCCAACCCAAAGCCAGGAACAGGAAGTGAAATCCCCTGCGGAGGACTAGAACCATGTTGCACATTATTTATATCAAGCCCTGGTTTGGGCTAAATAAGAGGCAGAAGAGCAGTGAATGTTGATGCAGTATGTTTTACCCTAAGGTAACTTGCCTTAAAATACCACTCTATTGCAAATGAGAGTTTTACTTGAATTGTCATTTATATTTATAATGTCACAGAATCTTGCAGGCTGCTTAATTCTAAAACTAATATGCATAGACGATTACATAGCACCAGCTGAGAAACACACTGAGTGACAACTTCATACTCGCACAGGCCAATGTATTGTGAATCTTCTTCAGATGACATCTTTCCCTATACACGTTGTGAAGTCAGATATCATTGTGTGCCTCTGTAGTGGTCTGAAATTTCCAAAGCACCAGTGATGGCCATGCTGTGAACTCTGCAATTCTCCTGGGACTTTTATTAGTTTTCAAAGATCTCTTGCAACTTGACCACAGCTTGAATGGATCAATTGATACTTCATGAAAAAGGAAGTTTCCATAACTGTGCCGAATACAATTTGAGGCTTACCATCAAAATGACAAAGTATTATTGTTTGAGGGGCTAGGTTTGGGTGTGCTGATTATGACAACATCTGCAAGGAGTTTGAATGTTTTCCCTGTGTTTGCGTGGGTTTCCTCCGGGTTCTCTGGTTTCCTGACTCTCTCCAAAGACATAGTGATAGGATGTTTAGATTGTGAGCCCCAATGGCGACAGCATTACTGATGTATGTAAAGTGATGTGGAAGTAATAGCGCTATATAAGGGAACAAATATTATTATTAATTAATATTTAATGTTTATCATGCAATAAGGTGTGGACTGTAAATGACTTCAGAGATTTTTTTCAGCAATGGCTGATCCTTGCAGGGGAAGGGGGCCCTCAAACTGTTGCACTGATCTGAATGACATAGTAATGTTATCCATTTGAAGGACAGCTTTAAAAAATTTCCTTGTGTCGTAGTAACATGAAACATTTCTTGGATTTATATTATCATCCTGTATTCAGAAATTGATTCTCTTCCACAAATTGCATCTGCAGAAACCATGACCCTTTACTACACAAGGTCATTTTTATCAACCTCCCATTCATTTTATGCCACATCCACTTCTTAATGAGTCCAGCATCCTGATAATTCTATAACAGTTACAGAAATAGTATACTGCTCATTTTAGCAATACCGTGCTAAAGACGTTTCCGCAAACTTGTCATATTACTTCTCCGACTGAGAAGATATATAAATAGTAACTTAAGTTCATTTCTGTCTCCTTCTTTTCCCTGCCCAATTAACAGGTTAGTAAAAATTTAGAGCAGATACAGTTTTGAATAGCTTCCAATGTAAATCCAGGAATTAAGCAGAACTGTATGTGCTGAATGGACTAATCTGCAGCCTCAGATTTGGGGGATAAAACAGCAGCTATGAACCTTTCTATAAAGCTGATCTCCCTTCGCAATCCAGTTAATCCTTACCACAAACAGAGAAAGCGATCGGATATCACAGGGACTGAGACATGCTTAGGCTTTACATTTACTTAAGCCTATTTCACTGTAGGACACAGTTCTGCTATTCCCAGTAGATACCATTATATGTATAGGCTCATACCCATTTGCGTTCATATTCATAGATTTTTTATTCCTATTTGTGTTCATGCCTGTAAAACTGCCCGAGGTTCTGATAAAAATGCTTCATACTTTATGGAAATCTGAAACCTATCAATTTCCTTCAATTACAGACGAAGCAGTTCACAGCTCAGTGTTAGGGGTTACTTCGTAAACCTATTACCGTAATCGATTATGCTCATAGGCAAAGAAAAAAAATCCAAATTACCATAGATCAGTGTTTATGATCAGAGAGTTGTCAGTATGCCAGTTTTAACCATCAGAGTTTGGTCAGAATTTCATTAAAGGGAACATGTCAGGTGGTTTATGCCCCCCCCAGCTATCACTATCTGTCCCTGCAGCTTTATAGTAGTATTCTAAGCATCCCTGTGTAAGTTAATACTGTCATGGTAAAGTTGAAGAAATGCATTTACACTTACGTTTTCTAATGTTAATGAGCTTGAGACTGGTCTGAAGGGACGTTCGTATGGTATCCATCCCTGCCTTTATTCCATGGGTATCACGCTCCTGTGGGTGTGATAACCTAATTTATTAGCGCTGCCCTCTCTTGGTAGACTCTAAAATACATGGGCTGCTTTCAGATAGGATGCGCCGGCCACATCTAATTCTACTCCTGCACATTGTGGGTGAGTACTGGGTGTACTTGCTGGCTTTAGAATGTGCACTGCACATAATCTGGAGGTGGACAAGTACACCCAATACCCCCCACACACACTGTGCAGGACCAGAATTAGACGTAGCAGGCGCATCATACCTGAAAGCAGTGCATATATTTTAGAATCTTCAAAGAAGGTAGACAGTGCTGGTAAATTAGGTTATCACACCCACAGGGGCGTGATAACCGTGGAACTAAGGCAGGAATGGATATCATAGGAACGCCCCTTCTCAAGCTCATTAACATTAGAAAATGTAAGTGTCTAACTGCATTTTTTCAACTTTAACATGACAGGGATGATTAGAATGGTACTATGAAGTTGCAGGTGCAAATAGTGTTAGCTTGGGGGTATAAAGGAGCTGACTGGTTCCCTTCAATATTTTTGATCAGGGTCATCAAAGTTTGGTCAGTTTCAGTTTTTACCAGCAGAGTTAGGTAAAAGTGGTCATTGCCCTCAGATAGGCTGGCTTCACACTACGGCAGAGTCCGCTCCGGGGCTGTCCAGTGTAAACCAGACAGCCCCGGACCGGATTTTGGCCCCTTAGTATCCTATGGGGCCAGATGGAGCCGGATAGCAGCTCTCTGCCATCCGGTTTCCATCTCTCCGGCAGAATCCAGGAGAAATCAGATTTTTCTCACCGTACACAAAAACGTTGCTTGCAATGTTTTTGTGTCCGGGGAGAAAAATCTTCCCAATTTGCCATATCCCGGATTCTCACGGATTCCCCCAGAGCCTATGGGGCCGGATTGCACCGGTCCAGACCCCTTCGGCTGCACGCCGCTGTTGTTTCAGGATGAAACCGAGAACCACGGTCCTGATTAATCAGCGGTGGCAGCTGCGGCAGGCTGCACACCGGACCAGAGGGCACATTTGGCCCTCCGGTTCTGTGTGCTGATCCGGTTCGGGGCTGTCAGGTTCATCCTGAAAGCCCCGTACCGGACTCTGCCATGGTGTGAAGCCAGCCTAAGAGACCCAAAAAAAAGGATCTATAGATCATTTTTAGATCTTGTAGATATAAATTTGTTCAGAGTTTCTTTAATTTTTCTTGAATGAAAAAAACTGATGGTTCCCAAGCATTTCCTATCAAGCAGTTCGTGAAAAACAGTATGACAACTGAGTTATGTTTTATATGGATATATAGACTTGCATTGGGGAATTTTATCTGATACTGTCTGATTGCAAGTCTGATTACTTAATCCAAGGAAAATATAGGACATGTGAAAAACTATAGACAAGCATTGTTATAAATGCAATCCGTAAGAAACTCAGATATCACATGTAAGAGAAAAACTGACGTGTTGAGAATCCCTTTAGGAGGTTTTCCCATTACCAAAGTTCATTTAAATAAATAAATCTGGGAATGATATAGTCCACAATTGGATGTGATTTAAGGCCCCGTTACATGGTACGAGATCGTGAACGATATCACTCAAACATCACGGGTTTGGAGTCATTCAAACAACATTGTTAGGACGTTGTTGCATGTTACACCGAGATACGACTATGATAAATCGTTGGATCATTGATCGAAAATTTGAGAACATGTTCTCAAATCAAATGATCCTCGATCAGCCAACCTGCTACATTGTTGTGTGTGACACCGCGATAATGATGTTGACTTTGCCTATTCACAACAGTGAACAAGTATCGTTTGCTGGGTTGTGCGAACGATAGCTGCTCGCTGCATTGTTGGTGCGTCGTCCACGATATCTAGACTTGTGACATCCCGCCAACGATATCAAAAAGATGTTCTAATGATCGCCCCCCCCACCCCCCCGTGAGATCGTTGGTGATATCGTTACAACATTGAAGCGTGTAACGGTACCTTAAAAAAATGTTCCTGTGCTGAGATAATCTTTTATGTGTTTTTCTGCTGTTTACGGTGTAATGGATGTGTCTGACCGCACAGGTGAGTTGGGCCGGCAGTGAAGGGGTTACTCGGATACCGGGACGGTGGCTTTGGTGGGGGATCACGGCTGATCAGGTCCCGGTTCCATGCCCTGGGCACTCAATTGGCTCATGGGGATGAGGGGGAACTTGGGGATAGGAAAACATGTGCCACCTGTGGTACCTGGTAATGTGGTTACCAGCGCTGCAGCCGGCGGCTGAGGTGATGGTGAAGAAGCTTTGGTAGCACAGCTCCCCACAGGCGGAGCTTTACCTCAGGGCAGCAGGGAGGATGACAGGAGTCATAGTCCTTGGTTCTTTGGTGCTGTAGAGGCCTTTCAGGCGACGAATAATTCCAGCGATCAGATTAGCTCAAACCATTCTTTACTGGTACTAGGTCACATCTCCAGGCCTGCCATTTTGGACCTACGCAGTGAAATAAAGTTCAGTTAATAAAACCCAATTTAAGGCGCACAGTTCACGGTTTTACCAGGCACGGTATCCTGTTTGTGATGCCAAATTTGAGTCGGGTCGGAAGGGAAGAGGTTACTCGGATACCGGGACGGTGGTTTTGGTGGGGGATCACGGCTGGTCGGGTACCGGTTCCATGCCCTGGGCACTCAATTGGCTGATGGGAAGTGGGGGGAACTTGGGGATAGGGAAACATGATGCCACCTGTGGTACCTGGTAATGTGGCTACCAGCGCTGCAGCCGGCTGCTGAGGTGATGGTGAAGCAGCTTTGGTAGTACAGCTCCCCACAGACGGAGCTTTACCTCAGGGCAGCGGGGAGGATGAGAGCAGTCGTAGTCCTTGGCTCTTAGGTGCTGTAGAGGCCTTTTGGGCGACGAATAATTGATGCCAGAGACCAAATTAGCTCAAACTGTTCTTTACTGGTACCAGGTGGATAAGGTACACGGTACAGTCTGATTCACCGGAGCTTGCAGCCGTGGGTTTCGGAGGCTTTTGCAGAGTCTGTCATAGATGTCCCTCTGGTTAATTTCTTCTCTCCCACAGTAGAGTCTGGTTACTGGTCCCCAGGTCTGTTGCCTTAAGTCCTTGTTACTAGGGATGAGCGAGTACCTCACTATTCGGACTCGCTATACTCGCAACGAGTAGGTCCTGGTACTCGGTACTCGTTGCGAGTATAGCGAGTCTGAATACTTTCACAGTGTATCTATAGATACACAGCTAAAGTACCCTAAAAGTGAATAAGAGTTGTTAAAAATAATAAAATTACATACTCACCTGTCCGACGCCTGCACCGGGACCGTCCCAGGTCCCAGAAAACCTGCGATCTGCGGACAAGGACCTGTGACTTCCAGCCAATCAGATGGCCGGTAGTGATCTGGCCAATCGGATGGCTACACGTCACAACCACGTGATCGCTAGTGGCCACCTGATTGGCCAGATTGCAAGGTCCTAGCAGTACTGCCAGGACCTTGCAATCTGGCCAATCAGGTGGCCACTAGCGATCACGTGGTTGTGACGTGTCACCATCTGATTGGCCAGATCGCTGGTATTGGTTCATGTATTGGCCAAAACACTTAAGCTCATGATCCACGTCACGGATCCTCATGCTCATGAGTCCTAACAAAAATATACAAAAACTACTCAAAATGGCAGCATCAAAATAACTTACCATCCATGTCACATCCAAAAACCAACACTGCACTTACAGGATGCCAATACATGAACCAATACCTCATCTATATATTTATCATATAAAAAACTTTTTGCACTTTTTTATCATTTTTGGGGTGCAGCTGGGCCCCATGGGGCGCCGTTCATCTAGTGGTGCAGAAGCATCGTACTGGGCAGCCCATTGGTCAGGTGGCAGAGCCAGTGGGTAGCTTTCAGACACTCTGCATCATTATGTATCAGTGTGAATGGTGTCCTAAGCAAGCCCATTATGTGCATGGCAGGTCGCCTCCCACACCTTGCTATAGGTAGGGGTGATTTTTATCAGCCTGCACCTGGTGATTGCTTCACTTAGTGGGGTCTGACTGCATCCTGTAAGTGCAGTGTTGGTTTTTGGATGTGGCATGGATGGTAAGTTATTCTGATGCTGCCATTTTGAGTAGTTTTTGTATATTCATGTTTGGTATTGCCTTCTGTGACGAAATGGACTCCTTCAATGTAGAACATATGATGATTTCTTATGTAACCCAGCCAGTATTGTATTTTGATTTGTAAACTTGTAATGGCCAAGGAGAATTTCCTACAGCATTTCATAGATTACTGTGGTTTTAGCTAGCATGGTAATGTAATTATCTAACTTGTTTGTCATAGAAGGCCAAAGAACTTAATTATGAAAATCGTCCATTGTATATTACCATGTGGATTGTGGACTATGTAAATGGTTTCAGCTACTATTGTTTTAATGTCATGGTTTGCAGACTGAAAGTGCATTTGGTTTCTGTTTTTGGCATGGATGGTGAGTTTTCTGATGCTGCTTTTTTCTAGTAGTTTTTGTACAATTTTGTTAGGACTGGTGAGCATGGGATCCCGTGTCGTGGGTCACCAGCTTAAATGTCTTGGGCCAACACATGAACCAAAATCCCATCTATAAAGGTTTTTTTTTTATCATATAAAAAACTTTTGCACTTTTTTATCCATCCAGGGTGCAGTTGGGCCCATAGGGGCGCCATTCATCTAGTGGTGCAGAAGCATCGTACTGTGCGGCCCAATGCTCAGGCAGCGGAGCGGTTGGGTAGCTTTCAGACACTCTGCATCATATGTATCAGTGTGAATGGTGCTCTATGCAGGCCTAGTGTATGCATGGTAGGTCGCCTCCCACATCTTGTTGGTAGAAGTGATTTTATCAGCCTGCAGCTGGGCTTGCTTCACATTTGGGCTCTGACTGCGTCCTGTAAGTGCATTTGGTTTCTGTTTTTGGCATGGATGGTGAGTTTTCTGATGCTGCTTTTTTCTAGTAGTTTTTGTTAATGTCATGGTTTGCAGACTGAATGTCTCCTACTAACATTCCATTGTATTACTGCTAGGTACTATATCAATCAGTATTTGGCTCTCCATGTCAGGATTGCAATACTACTAAAAATATGTTAAATGAGGCTTGAGCTCCAGCCAATGAAAAGACAGTGTTATTGCACCAATCGTGACGTCCCCAATATCCTGCAATGAGGGCTGAGGGTATATAAGGAGTATGAAGTTAGGAATAAGGGAAAAGGTTGTGCTCCACCACCTTATACTCACTTGGCTCCCGGGCTGCTGGTAATGGTAGCCAGTCCATTCAAAAATATAATGAGTCAGACCAGCGCCACGATGCGGTTTGTTCCTTTATTCAGTGGATTAAAAGCACACAAAAGACATCCCCATCGAGGGGAACGCTTGCGCTGACTCGGTATATAAGGAGGACTGTTCACTTTGACCAGCAGATTGAAGATTGGATACAGGCAGCTAATCTAGGATCTCGGGTCCGGTTGTCGAACCATAACCCCAGGCCTAGGGATTTCGGTGCCGACCAAGGGAATCAGAACTTGGACTATAACACCACAGGACTTCAGCATCGAATTATCGGATTCGGCTGTGATGACAAAGAAGGAAGCCACGCAGGTTGCGACAATCCAGTCACTTGCCTACAGACTTTGCCGTGCTGACTCAGCTTCCTAAATCTGGCATTATTTCTTTCTCAGTGGGTGCCTGCCAGAAGCAGGGTGCCACTGGTTTGAAGTAAATAGCCCTGGAAGATGTGAGGCACAAAGATTCTAAACCCTGGTGAGCCAGCGGAAGGGTGAGACTCTGTTGCCCGTTACATTATGTGTTGTGCTTGGTTATGCGTTATATGCTGTCAACTGTTTGGGGATCCAATAAAGCCTTAATATTGTGGTTCCCTCACCCTGTGTTGCCTGAGTAGTGTTCCGCCCACGGTTAAGGAGCTCGGGCATTCAGTTGGGGATGAGCCCTGGTCCACGTTGTCTTTGTAAAGGCGGCTGGGCCTGCGGATGAGAGCACCCACTGACCCCCGGGTCTCCACACCTTCTTCATACTGAACTGCAGAATCATGTTGCCAAGTCATTTTAACTGCACAATAAATGCCATAAAAACAAAACCCCAATAATAATCTCCAAATTGCAATTTTATTACCATTAGGGCAGAGACACACTATGCAAGATGCATGTGAGATACTCAAATAAGTCTTGCATTATTCACCCAGCATGGCCTCCCCCTCACTGGACATGTGCATGTCAGCTTCATAGAAATACAAGCAGCTCTACACTCCTGTCCAGAGAGGCAGGGGCCAGGCCGTGCAAGACTTATTCGAGTATCTCTCATGCATCTCGCATAGTGTATCTCTGCCCCTACACTGCAGTTATGTGGCAAAGTGAATGAATGGTGTCAATAAAAACTACAACTCTTCGCCAAGGTATAGACGGACAATTAGACAATTAAGAACGGTCACACTACTAAAGCTGATAATACGCATAATTATTGGCCAAAATGAGGAATAGCAACGATATTTTGAGTCATTTAAACAAACAATCTGAATGTTAAATAACAGACTAAACTTAAAAGGTTGTTTTAAAAAAAGCAACAAAAATGGCCTTCAAAAAGTAACATTAACTTACATTTATGAAATGACTACAATTTGCTAGATTTTCTTAACATTGTGCAAACTAAAAACTAAAGGCAAAAATATTAGAATATTCTGTAATGTATGAATAGGCTTTATTGTACGAAGCAATGAACACCAAGCAGAACATGCTGTCAGTGAATCCTGAGGGTATTAGTGGGTCCCCAGAGTCCCAGCTCATGTTAGCATTACATAAGGTTCTCCAATAAAGGCAACCAGCCGAGGACTCAGGTGTTTACTAATCAAACCAGAAGCGAGCAAATCAGCACAGAGCGCACTGGGAATCAGCACAGAGCGCACCGGGAATGTACGAGCGGCACAAATACACACAATGCACTGCTCATGGGGAATACTGATACAGAAAGTTTTACTGAAAGCTTTTTGTTGTTTTTTTATTATTATTTTTATATTACGGTATGTAAAAAGTAACAAGGGAAGGGTACGTGCACACATGAAGTATTTATTGCAGACATTTCTGCACAAAAACATGTCTTTTCGCAGGAATAGTGCTGCAAAAGAAACAAGCATTTCTGCGTGTGTTTTTTTATGCATTTTTTTCCCTTTCATTAGAATGCATGAAAAAAGCCCTAAAGGTACCGTCACACGCCGCCATATGGCTTCCATATCGCCGGTGATTTGACGTTTGCACATTTCGGGCACTTTTTTCTGATCGCTGTGGAACTGTCACATGTAGCTATCTAGCGTGCGATCTTCGGCGATCCTGCGTCCGGAAATCGCCTGCAGAAGACTGGAAGCGATCTTCCCTTCACACATCGCCGCGTCACACGCCACAATCGTAGCAGCGATGTGGCCATACTGTTTCGATAGGGGCGTGCTAGAGTGTGTTTCACCGTGCCCCTATCACTGCAATTGGTGGACGGAACTGAGTTCCCATTGGTCAGCCTTGCGTGAACGCACAGGTCATCAAATAAGGTGCCTCGGACATGGCCAGCCAATCGGAACCCAGCATCACCCACCAATCGCCGCAGATGCAGTGCGAAAAAAACAACATCCAAGCACGCCTGCGGGATTGATTTCAGGATCGCTGTGTACGTCGGTATTACCCTGTCACACGCCACGATGCTCTGAAATCGCCTGATTTCACTGCAGGGCAATCAGACGATGCTCCACCAGCGATTTCTCACCGTAGAATCACCCAGTCACACGCCACTACGCACATGCGATGTGGTTTCCACATCACCGAATTCGGGAATTGCCAGCCATCTCGCCGGCGAAATGGCAGTGTGTGACGGTACCTTAAGACTTCTAAAAGAATTGACATGATGAACTTTTAAAATTTCTTCAAATCTACAAGGAAAAAAATAAGCAGCACGTGCATTAGATTTCACAAACCTCATTCACTTAGGCGGGACACTAAAATGCTGCATTTTTTGTGGGGAAAAAATGACAAAAATCTAACATATGAGTGTAACGACCGGAACGCCGGTCACCTGTGTATGAGGGATATGGCGCTGCTATGAATGACTCCAACATCGGTATAGTGGCAAATCAACTTTCTTTATACTTGTCAAGCAAATGACAGGGTTGAACTTTTCTAGAAAATATGGGCCACAACAGCCATGAACAAAAGATACAAGTTATGCAGCCCCAGAGAGCCCAAGTGTCAATCTCATGGGAATGAACATACCTACCCCTGGACTATGCTACTCCACCCTTATTCAGTACATGGCCTACCCATCGCACCGTCTCATGTTCGACACTACCCCCTCCTACCGTATCCCCTCCTGTCCCTCGTAGACTGTGAGCCTTCGTGGACTTCACATTGTTTCCCTAATTGTTTCTACACTGTGATTTCCTAATTGGACACACTGTTTAACTCTGTCCTTGTACTTCCTTCCTTGTGGGATTATTAAGCCTTTAGTCAAGCGCTCTCACCTGCTGCTACTCCTTAATATTGTACTTTTGCTCCTGTTTATTGACCTCTGGTTTCCCATTGACTATGCCACTTGCATGTGCTCCTCCTAGTTGTTGCAATGAAAAGACTTCAATCCAGATCAAGATAATTACAGCACTCTTCATGACCTTGGACATACTAGTACATCCAAAGTCGGCTCCCTGCTTTTGATGCGGGCTCACACCCTGAGCGCGCATCTTTCCCTGATTTACTTGGCCGGCATGTGCAACTAACTGGCGCAGGAGGACTGGAGACTCACCCATGCCTGTTAACCAGTTAATTGCACGTGATTTAACACGTCTGTTCCCATAGACGGTCTTATGACGTAATTGCAGGGTGCCAACGGGGTGTCATAACAGCCATGGGGCAGCTGATGACCCATCTCTGCACTGACAAACATCCTGTTAATGCCGGCTTAGTGCCACAGTTTACATGAGATAATCAATTGTGCCATACAGAGCCATGCTGATGCACGGCTCTGTATAGCACAATTGATAGGATATTGTCAGCTTCAAGTCCCATGAGGGAACTAGTAAAAACAATTAAAAAAAAAACATAACACCTCAAATCATACCCTTTTGCCCTATTATAAATAAAAATATTTTTAAAAATTAAAAAACCCACACACATATTTGATATTCTCGCACTCAGAAATGCTCGATCTATCAAATGTAAAATTAGTTAATATGATCGGTAAACTGTGTAGTGAAAAAAATGTAAAAAAAACTATTACATTTTTCTGGCTGCAACAACATTGCAAAAACAGCCAATCAAAACATAGCATTTACACACAAATTATATTTCTAAAAACGTCAACTCAGGGCTTGGACTATTGGACTATTATTAGGCCATTAAAAGCACATGTACAACAAAATTCCCAAAAAGTACCTGGTCAGAAAGGACGGTAGATGGCCATATCATGAACTGAGTATGAAGAGTGAATACCCCTTCCCTATGATTTGGAATATGAAACTCTAGATCTTTAGGCAATAATGGAATTATTCTTAGCTGCTTGACGCAATTGTACCCTGTAAGAAGAAACATAGTCGAAATTTAAATTTAGCCCTCCATAGCCCTGTACATTTTTGCAACCTCTTACTAAGGCAGGCGTCACACACTATGATTTTGTGTGGGAACTCAATAACGATGTCAGTGGTGTGTGCTTGTGAACAACATCGTTAGTGAGGTGTCACATGTATAGATAACGATCAGGACAGAGCAGCGATGTTCTGTGCAGGGATCGCTCACACAACCAGCGATTGATGCTTGTCAATGATGTGAATAGGAGAAATCGGTCAGGAGATCGGTTATGGTGGTGTCACACTGAACAATGCAGCAGATTGGATGGTCGACATCATGTGATATGGGTCAGGTTCCCATATCTGTATATAACGATGTGACCACTTATCGCTAGTCAGATCGACCTGTCACATGCAACGATGTCGGAGGAGCGATGCCAAATCAGGCACTTTCCAGCTACATCTTTACACATATCGTAGCATGTGACGCCCACCTATCTTTACTCAGTTTGTACCTGGCCACTATTTACTGATTTTCACATCTCTTAGTTTTATTCTAGGTTTGACATTTTAAATAGTCTCCTCCACCTGTAAAATTCAAGATGCTTGAAATAGAAAAAAAATTGATAGGTCGTAAAGAACAATCTGAAGCATGTTAAACTTTTGAATGTGCCATTTAATAACAGAAAGATGCTTTCATGGTTTCATAGTTTTTAAGGTTGAAGGTAGACTTTAAGTCCATCTACTTCAACCCATAGCCTAACATGTTGATCCAAGGGAAGGAAAAAACCCATGTGGCAACACAAGCTCCAAAGTGGCCAAAAACCTATTTCCCGACTCAACATACGGCAATCAGACTAGTTCCCTGGATCAAAGAATCTACTATATATAACCTGTAATATTATAGTTTTCAAGAAAGGCATCCAGGCCCTTCTTAAACGTTATTAGTGACTCACTCATTACAACATCATGTGGCAGAGAGTTCCATAGTCTCACTGCTCTTACAGTAAAGAATCTGCGTCTGTGATTATGATTAAACCTTCTTTCCTCCAGATGTAGAGGATGCCCCCTTGTCCCTGTTCCTGGCCTGGGTGTTAAAAGATCATTAGAAAGGTCTCTGTACTGTCCCCTCATATATTTGTATATTGTAATAAGATCACCCATAAGCCTTTGATTTTCCAAACTAAATAACCCCAAGTTTAATAATCTGTCTTGGTATTGCAGACCCCTCAGTCCTCTAATAACCTTAATTTCTCTTCTCTGGACCCGCTCTAGTTCAGCTATGTCTTTCTTAAACACCGGAGACCAGAATTCTACACAATATCCTAAGTGTGGTCGCGCTAGTGACTTGAATAGATGTAAAACTATATTCTTCTCATGAGCATCTATGCCTTTTTTTAACCCCTTCCTGACCTTTGACGTTGTACAACATCATGGCGGTTACCGCAGAACCATTGCCACGGTATCCGCCATCGGGCTTCGGTGTTTTGTGATTGTTATCACAAAACACTGGGGCTTGATGTCAGGGGGGTGGATTCCACGCCTGCCCCCCCACAATCGCTGTGATTGGCTGTTTGAACAGTCAATCACAGTGATCCTCTCACTCCAGCTATGGAAGGGGCGGTCATAGCCTCTTTCATAGGATGGAGCGCTGGAGGGGGGCAGAAATCACCTCCTCCATGCTGATGGGGAGTGATCTGATCTGATCCCTCCTCCCATCAGCTGTATGGCGGCAGTGCAGGCCCGCATGAGCCCGCCTGCCGCTGGCTTGTGCCCCCCTGTTCCTCTGCAGCCTGATTTCTGTGCATAGAGATCAGGCTGCAAGAGAGCAATCTGACAGCCAGGCACAGTGATCTGTTATGTGATCACTGTGCCCGGGCTCTATCACCCCCTAAGTGCTGTGATCTTAAGTTCACAGCACTTAGGATCCGGGTAGAGAAAGCGATGAGTTTATAACCATGGTATCCCGATGTTGCCATGGCAACTGCGGGTCACCTGACCCAAACCTCAGAGATCATGTGTCTCTGAGACTTGGGTTTGCCACAAAGATGGTGCACAGTATGGCAATGATCTGCCATACAGTGCACCATCACTATGACAACAGACTACAACAAGAGGACCCTTGATCCCTTGTTGTAGTCTGTTGTCATAGTAAAGGTGCACTGTATGGCAGATCATTGCCATACAATGCACCATCATTATGACAACACACTACAACAAGGGATCAAGTGTCCTCTTGTTGTAGTCTGTTGTCATAGTGATGGTGCACTGTATGGCAGATCATTGCCATACTGTGCACTATTACTGTGACCCCAGAGACTACAATAAGGGATCAAGTGTCCTCTTGTTGTAGCCTCTGTGGTCTTAGTGATGTTGCACTGTATGGCAGATCATTGCCATATAGTACTCAGTCACCGTGACCCCAGAGACTACAACAAGAAGACGCTTGATTCATTGTAGCAGTCTCTTGATGTAGCAGATGTGATCGAGCATCATGGGACCATCATTTTGGACTACGTTGGAGTTTAATAAAGATGGAGTCTGAATTTTGTTTGTGGTTTTTTTTCTAATAAAAAGATTTTTCTCTGTGTGGTATATTTTGTTGACTATTTACTAAAAATTCCTAATGATCGGGTCTAACATTGACCTGACATTATCAATCTTGGGCTTAGTGCCAGCTGCCAATAAAAAAGCTGTCATTAACACCTTTATCCTTTATTACCCAGTTTCCACTAGCCGCAGGGCAACTGGAAGAGTCTGGGTACAGCTCCAGAAAGTGGCACTTCAATGAATGCGCCATTTTCTGGGGTTGCAATTCACAGAATTGGGGGCCCAGAATGCTTGGGCCTATCCATGCTGATCATTGCCATACAATGCACCATCACTATGACAACACACTACAACAAGGGATCAAGTGTCCTCTTGTTGTAGTCTGTTGTCATAGTGATGGTGCACTGTATGGCAGATCATTGCCATACTGTGCACTATTACTGTGACCCCATAGACTACAATAAGGGATCAAGTGTCCTCTTGTTGTAGCCTCTGTGGTCTTAGTGATGTTGCACTGTATGGCAGATCATTGCCATATAGTACTCAGTCACCGTGACCCCAGAGACTACAACAAGAAGACGCTTGATTCATTGTAGCAGTCTCTTGATGTAGCAGATGTGATCGAGCATCATGGGACCATCATTTTGGACTACGTTGGAGTTTAATAAAGATGGAGTCTGAATTTTGTTTGTGGTTTTTTTCTAATAAAAAGATTTTTCTCTGTGTGGTATATTTTGTTGACTATTTACTAAAAATTCCTAATGATCGGGTCTAACATTGACCTGACATTATCAATCTTGGGCTTAGTGCCAGCTGCCAATAAAAAAGCTGTCATTAACACCTTTATCCTTTATTACCCAGTTTCCACTAGCCGCAGGGCAACTGGAAGAGTCTGGGTACAGCTCCAGAAAGTGGCACTTCAATGAATGCGCCATTTTCTGGGGTTGCAATTCACAGAATTGGGGGCCCAGAATGCTTGGGCCTATCCATGCTGAGGATTCCAATCCCCAGCTGCTTAGTTGTACCTGGCTGGACCAAAAATATGACGAATCTCCATGTCGTCTTTTTTATTTTTCCAAAATAATTTCTTTAAAAAAAATTATGTTGGGCTTCGCTGTATTTTTGGTTGACAGCCAAGTACAGCTAGGCAGCTGGGGGTGGTTGGCAGTCCGTAATTGCCAAGTTGTACCTGATTGGCAACTAAAAATATGGCGAAGTCCACGTCATTTTGTTTTTAGATTATTTCTACAACTAAAAAAAAAATGTGGAGCTTTACCATATTTTTGGTTGCCAGCCATGTACAAATTGACAGCTGGGGGCTGGAACCCTCAGCGTGGACATGCCCACACATTCTGGGCCTCCTGCGAATTGTAGCCCACAGCCACCCCAGAAAATGCACATTCATTAGAGGTGCCATATTCTGGTGCTGTTCCCAGACTCTTCCAGTTGCCCTGGTGCCGGTATTAAACTGGGTAATAAAGGGGTTAATTCCAGCTTTTTTATTGGCAGCTGGCACTAAAAGCCAGAGATTCATAATCTCGGGCTAATGCTAGACCCCCGCCATTAGGAATCTCTAGTAAATACTAAATAATACACAACACTCAGAGAAAAATAATTATATTAGAAGAAAAAACAAACATCTCAACTCCATCTTCATCACTCCCACAAAACCCTCCATGATCCTTCATCCAAAATCTGCAGGGAGAGAACAAGTATCCTCTCCCTGCAGAGTCTGAAATCACACTTATCGCAGGGACTCGATGAGTGACGTCACCCGCGGCAGTAAGAGACTGCCACAGGGGAGTGGTGATGTCACTCTCTGAGTCACCACGGCTCCCCGTGGCAGTAAACTCAAAATATTGTCACTTGTGGGTTCTCTGTTGTTTAGGCACATCAGGGGCTATCCAAACAGGGAATTACACCAACAGACCATGCCATCAAAATCTGTGTTCCAAAATGTCACTCCCTTCAGAGCCCTGCCGTGTGCCCAAACAATAGTTTTCCGCCACATATGAGGTATCTGTGTACTCAGGAGAAATTGCCCAACAAATTTTAGGATCCATTTTATCCTGTTGCCAATGTGAAAAAGAAAAAATTGAGGCTAAAAAACATTTTAGTGAAAAAAAAGTACTTTTTCATTTTTACAGATCAATGTAGATAAGTTCCTTGGTGGGTCTAGTTTCCAAAATGGGGTCACTTGTGAGGGAGCCCCAATGTTTAGGCACACAGGGGCTCTCCATACATGACATGGTGTCCGCTAACGATTGCAGCTAATTTTCCATTCAAAAAGCAACATGGCGCTCCTTCCCTTCCAAACCCTGTCATGCGCCCAAACATGAAAACTTATGAGGTATCAGTGTACTCAGGATAATTGTCCAACAAATTTTAGTATCCATTTTAACATGTTGTTCATATGAAAAACTTTTTCTGCCAGTGATTTTCTACCACATATGGGGTATCAGCGTATTTAGCAGAAATTGCACAACATGTTTTAGGGTCCTTTTTGTGCTTTTACCTTTGTGAAAATGCAATAATTGAGGCTAAAATAATATTTTTGTTTGAAAAATTAAAATGTTTATTTTTAACTTGCTTTAGTTCCTGTGAAGCACCTGAAGGGTTAATAATCTTCTTGAATGTAGTTTTGAGTAGCTTGAGGGGTGCAGTTTTTGGAATGGTGTCACTTTTGGGTGTTTTCTGTCATGTACGCCCCTCAAAGGGACTTCAAATGTGATGTGGTCACTAAAAAATGGTTTTGTAAATTTTGATGTAAAAATGAGAAATTGATGACGAACTTTGAACCCTTATAACTTCTTAATAAAAACAAAAATTGGTTTCAAAATTGTGCTGATGTAAAGTAGACATGTGGGAAATGTTATCTATTAACTATTTTGTGTCACATAACTCTCTGGTTTAACAGAATAAAAATTCAAAACTTGAAAATTGCAAAAATTTCAAAATTTTTGCCAAATTTCTGATTTTTTAACAAATAAACGCCAAAAATCATCAACCTAAATTTACCACTAACATGAAGCCCAATGTGTCACTAGGATCCATTGAAGCGTTCCAGAGATATTACCTCATAAAGGGACACTGGTCAGAATTGCAAAAAATGACCAGGTCAGTAAGGTCAAAACAGGCTGAGTGGTGAAGGGGTTAATTCATCCCTTTATTTTATTAGCCTTTGTAGCAGATGCTTGACACTGGCCACTAAATGTGAGTTTATCATCTACCCATACACCCAGGTATTTTTCAGTGACAGTTTTTCCCAGTGTTTTACAATTAAGTACATAATTATACATTGTATTTCCTCTACCCAAACCTACATTTATCCACATTAGAGTTCAATTGCCATTTCTCAGCCCAAGCCTCCAGCTTACATAAATCCTCATGTAATATGAAATTGTCCTTCTCTGTATTAATTACCCAGCATAGTTTAGTGTAATCTGCAAATATTGAAATTCTACTCTGTACGCCCCCTACAAGGTCATTTAATGTGTTAAAAAGAAGTGGGCCCAATACTAACCCCTGTGGTACCCCACTGTTAACTGTGACCCATTCTGAGTTTTTCCATTAATAACCACCCTTTGTTACCTATCACTGAGCCAGCTCTTAATCCAGTTACACATATTTTCCCCTATCCCCTTATTCTCATATTATGTATCAACCTTTTGTGTGGCACCATATCAAAAGCTTTTGAAGCCCATATACACAATGTCCACTGCATTTAATTGGTCCAGCCCAGAACTTATCTCTTCATAGAAGCTAATCAGATTAGTTTGATAGGAACGGTCTCTCATAAACCCATGTTGATTTTCGGTCATGAGGTTAGTCTTCTTCAGATACCCCATTATAGCATCTCTTAGGATTTTACACACAGTAGAGGTTAATCTTACCAGCCTATAATTTCCAAGATAAGTTTTTGTCCTCTTTTTAAATATTCGTACCAAATTTGCTATGTGCAAGTACTGTGGTACAGACCCTGTTATTATGAAATCTTTGAAAATTAAAAATAATGGTTTGTATATGACAGTACTTAATTCCTGCATTACTTGGAGGTGTATGCCATCAGGTTCCAGGGATTTGTCAACTCTAGTGATTTTTAGACATTGCCGTACTTCCTGGTGGGTTAAGCAGGTGACATTTAATTGAGAATTTATGTTATCAATGATCATGCTGTTTGTCATGGGATTTTCTTGTTTAAATACTGTTGAAAAAAAGTAATTTAGCATATTGGCTTTTCCCTCATCATCATCCACCATTTCAACCAGACTATTTTTAAGGGGGCCAACACTATCATTTTTCAGTTTCTTACTATTTATATAGTTACTTTCTATGGCAATGACCCTCTGTCTCAATCTTTCTACCTTGATTTGCTTTTTACAGCATTTATTTAATTTTCTCTAATTATTTAATGCCTCATCACTACCTACTTTCTTCAATTTTCTAAATGCTTTTTTTTGTCAATTACTGCGCCCCTTACAGCTCTATTTAGCTATAGTGGTTTCCCACTATTTCTAGCTTGTTTACTTCCATAGGGTACGGTATATATTGTGCACAGCTCCTATTCAGGATGTTAATAAATGTCTACCATTTGCATTGTGTACTTTTATGTCTCAGGACATTGTCCCAGTCTATTGCACTAAGATCATCTCTCAACCATTGGAATTTTGCCTTCCTGAAGCCCCTTGTAGCCCCTCTACTACACGTCTTATTAAAGGATATGTGATGAATATTGGTAAGGAATATTGCCATATCCCCCATATTCCATTCCTCCCAGAAAGCAATGGATAAGGCACATCTCACTCACAAAGAGATAAGCCCCCACCTTGGAAGGCAGAAGTCATTTATCTCTGGCAAGCAGTAGAGTAATTAGTATGTAGATGGAAGCCAACTGTCCACACAAAAGACCTTCCTCAATTTGATATGGTAATCAGGTAGGTGTATGGAGCTTCCTAAGAAACGGGGTTTTGCCAAAAGGTGACACGTCCCATATCACTGTGAGGCCAGGAGAGAGGAGACTGGACGGAGCCGTGACTATACTATTAATATCTCATAAGCCGTCCACCCTGTGATACTATCGAATATAAAGATGAACTCTACATATCCAGACGGTGACAAGGCTGGTATTCACATGAATGTAGGATGACTGTAAGCCATGTAAACATGATATTGGCTAGTAGGGTGCTCTCAGAGTAGCCATGTTTCACATCCAGACGAAGGTAAAATCATAACTAAAAATATGAAAGTATTATCTTCTGTCTGCGATGTCCATGGACACGGCTAGGTCAGCTTATAGAATCTGGGTGTCCATATCTCCCCTCAGAGGGGTGGGAGTTGTGAGACAGCCCAGAGGTGCGAGATGGGTGGAGACAGGGGTCAGCCCATAATGTATAAAAATCATCTGCTCCATCTCCACCTGGTATTTCTTCTGAATGGGCATCTTTCCACCAAGGCCAGAGATTACCCAAGGAACAGATTGGTGCCACGCCGCCCTTGTGGTGCCATCAGCACTAAGGTAACTGCTCACATGTGTGTGTAATTCTGTGTATTCCATTCCTCCTTTTATTGGCATATCTGACTGTAATATTTGTAACATCTGAATAATAACTGTAAATATAAATATCTAGTGTACCATTAGGGTGATTAAATATATAAATTTAATCTTGAGTTGCTCTTTTTATCTTGATCACGATTCCCACGTCCGTGTGCTCATATAACGCTACCTGGGTTGGTTTCTGACCCAATATAAGACCGACGACGGACCGGACTTATATTAAACGAGAAGCTGGTGGCAGCATTAGTGCTTGGGGTTATTCAGGGCCTCTGGCAGTGACGGGGTGGAGGAGATTATATGTGCTTCTAGCTGCGGGATAGAAGACATATACCACACTCACTGAGAGGTGCCTTAATAAGCCAGCACAGGCAAGGCAGCCGCGGCCCCTCTTTATCCTCAGGCAGTTCTCTGACTGACCTGGGTTTAACAGGAGGCGCTGTGGAGCTGCCAGGTTCAGTGGCCGATTCACCACAGGATACATGAAAACTGATTATTTTGTGATCACTATTACCCAAGTGACACTCAACCCGTATATTTCATATGCGGTCCAGCCTGTTGCGTATTATTAGGTCTACCAGTACCCCCCCTTCTTGTTGGGTCCTGAACCAGTTGTGAAAGGTAATTGTCTCTCATAGCTGTCAAAAAACTATTTCCCTTGCTAGACCTGCAGGTTTCTGTTCAATAATGTATTTCAGGGTAGTTGAAGTTCCCCATAATAATTAATTATCAGTGAGTTGAAGCTTCATCTATTTGCTTTATGAGGATATTCTCCGCCGCTTCCATTATTTTTAGAAACTTATAACAAACCCCTATCGGTAATTTATTATTCTTTCTGCCTTCCCTTCATCTCCACCATATATATGTATTTTTATTGCTAGCCAAGGTAAAACCAGGCAGCTGTGGGTGGCAACCTGTAGCTAGCTGCTTTATCTGCATTGAGAATCAAAAATACAGGGGATTCCAACGCAATTTTTTTCTTCATTATTTATGTATATGTCGAGCCCCAGGCCCTGGGTTACTCGGGTATCAGGCTTGGAGGGGTTTTCACTGGAATGTCATGGGTCGAAGTGCCTGAGCCCATGGCCTGGGTGACGCTTCAATAGCAGGGTTATGTACAGGGAATAAGAGTTATTGTCATGTGACACTAACTGTAGTACCTGGTGATGGGTCACCAGTGCCGCCACAGTCCTCCGGAGAGCGATGGTATCACGGCAGGGATGGCAAAGCTCCCTACAGGTGGATCTGGGCCTCCGGGGCAGCGCTGCTGTAAGCAAAGAAGTTGAATTCTGTAGCACAAAGACGCGGAGGCAAAGTCACTCTCCCGGGTACTTTACTGTAAACTGTCATCAGCATACAAGTCCACAGTTCAGCAAAAGTTCTTAAAGAAACAGGTAGCTCTACGGGTGGCTGCAAGTGGATGCCAGGTGGTAGGGTGGTACCCGTGGTATACCTTAGTTGACGAACCCGTGTCCTTTCTTCCCCGCCTAGGATGTGTCTATACCCAATTACTCCTTGAAGGTAGTTTTGGGGCTCCCTTCCTTCAAAGTGAAGAAGCAGGCCGAACCGCTCTGTCTGGCAGGGTGCCGAAGCCGGTGAACAGACCGCAGCAGCCGGTTGACAACTTCAGAGGTAGACTCTGGCCGTTTCCTCAGGTCCGGCGTTCCCGTGGTGGACTGGGGAATTCCCTGGAGTATGGTTGCTCCATGCTGGGGTTCCCCCTTTCTCTCTCGGGCCCAGACTCGCGCGTCAGACACCCTCTCTCAGGATCCCCTCAGGATCCTCTTTCATCTTCCCGCCGGAACAGCGTAGAGCTGTCCAGGTAAACCTTCCGCATTGCTCCACACTCCTCCTCGACTCCTCTCCAACTCCTACTACTCTTCACTCTCCCCAGAGATGCTAGATCCCTCCCGGGTAACCTCCCACCACTAGTCTAGTGTGGGAGTGCAGAATTGGGTCCCACCCACCAGCCCAGCATCCACTTGCAGTTGGGGAAGATTACACCACTTTTACGAGTGCAATACCCCACTGTGACGCCTAACCATGTGGGGCGCCACATTTACACACCTATGACGGCAGGTTAGTTGCCAATACACTAGTGTCTATGGCAACCGATCACTGACGTTGGCACGGGTGGGGTAGGACAGTCAATTACAGATAATGTCACAGAGAGTGGGCATCTATGATTGGCTGTTGGAGTCAGTGCAGTGAATAAACATGAGGTTAATGAGCGGACCTGGAATCAAGTGTGACCGCAGCACTGGAGACTCTTAAATATAAAATATAGTGCTCCTGCTTTAATCCCCATTTTGTTTCATTTTTCAGTCCCCCAGCTCTCACTGCCACCATTTTATAGCTGTAAAGTTCAGGTAACCATAGACATTTATGGGTTTTAGGGTCAGTTCTGGTCCCAAGCCCGAACTTTAAAAAGCATAGGTGTCTCCAGTAATTGTCTTGTGTGACATGAATTGTAGTAATAAAATAAATTTCAGTTGACTGCAGGAAATTAAGTCTCAATAACACACAATACACATTACACTTTCCATAGTAACAACAAGATTGGTATCTTCAAGGGGGAATGTGATAATATGTCCATCTCCTTACACATCCACTGCATGAACTATTGTTTGGTTTCAGGATCATGATGTGAACTCATATTTCAACATCCATAATAATTTAAGAAAATAAGTCTCCTGTATTTTCTCAAAGCATGTCTAAATTTTCTTAGCTAAGTTGCTGAAACCATGTTTTTTTTCTGAGGTGTCAACATTAGTGGCACCCTCTGGGAAGTGATATTGACATCAACAAAACATCATGAATGATACTGGAAACCGTGAAAACTGAAATGCCTAATTCATAGGCTATAACACTGAGTTTGACTCGAAGATCTGCCAAAATCAAGGCCTCCACTTTACGTCACATTACCTGAAGATGCTTCGACAGGTCCTTCTGAACAGGGGTCATCTTTAATTGATCCTCTACCCATGTACTTGGCCCAAAACATTACTTGGTTGTAGGAAGGTGCATAGGAAGGTGCATCATCACCATATACAGCAATCATCCTTTCATGGATTTCTTTAGACTTCTTTTCTTCCTTTGTACTGAATGTAATCACACAATTAAGCTCCTTTTTCTGGTATAATGTTTCTCATCCCAGGCCCTTTCATGGTATAATGTCCCTCATTCTGGGCTCCTACACAGGAAAATGTTGCCCATCCTTGGCTACTTCATGGTATAATTCCACGATCCTGTGCTATTTCCTGATATAAAGTTCCCTATCCTGTTCCCCTTCTGTCCACAATCCTGGGCCCCTTCTGGACAAAAGGTCTCCTATCCTGGGCCTTTTCATGATATAATGTCCCTCACCTTCGGCTCCTTCATTCCATAATGTCCCCCATTCTGGACCAATTCAAATATCCTTCTCCAACACATTTGAAAAAAAAAGCGATTTTTATTACCTTCCACCATTCCCTCGATGCATGGTGTCTTGTTCTATAGCCGATGCAGGAGCCACCAGCTGATTTCAGCATTACAGTTTAATCAGGCCATGGATCCTGCTGACTCCCTGGCCACCCAGCTTGTCTGCCTGGCCATGGATCCCATTGACACTCTTGCCAACCAGCTCACCAGCCTGCAACAGGAAGTGATCCATATACGAGATCTACAGGACCGTATTCTGTCTTATATGCGGTCAACCCCATTGAATAATTCAGCTTCTGGTGCCTGTCCTTGCTTGTCTGTGTTGCACTCACGAGAGTGAGAGCATAGGGAGTGGCCCACTGGGCCACAGAAGGGCTGTAGCAGAGCGGGTGTAAGAGGATGAGTGCTGTAATGTCAGCGTCTCCACTCCGCCCTGCCTCTTAACAGGGATACCGACTTAATCACCAATGCTGCTAGGCTGTGCACCTTTGTCCTCCTTTCCGTCCAAAAATGTGGTTACCTGCCTCCTCTCACTCCTGAAGCATGTGCATGCTACACAGGTGTCTCGGGAGTACGCTTATGGTGGGTGCCACGCTCCTGCCCTGCTCTTAAATGGCCAGTGCACTGTTGCACAGAAGTGCCCCTCAGCCTATGGCCGAGAAATACAGGGTATTTAAGACATCCTCCAGTAGAGAGATGCCTGATCAATGTTAGTTCCCTGTCTGGCTAACTGTCAGGTCCTGTCCCATTGTCTGCCTCCTGTCCCTGTGTCCTGCCTTCCTATACCTGTGTCCTGCCTTGCTCTCAGTTGCCGCCTGCTCCAGCTACCCCATTTGCTACTGTCTTCTGGGCTGCACCTGCCTACACCTGTGACTGTGCCCATGTCTGTCCCTGGGTCTCCAACCAGCCATACCAGAGACTGTATCTACCCATACCAGTGTATGTGCCTGTGTCCGTCCCTGGGTCACCAGCCCGCCATACTAGAGACTGTGCCTGCTATACCAGAGACTGTGCCTTTGTTTGTCCCTGCCCTGGGGTCAGCTGCCACAATTCACTCTGCAGTCCAACTAAAAGCATTTATTGAGCAGATTGATGAATGTTGTACAACTTCAGTGAAATCACAACTAGTTCTCTAATAGAAGATAGCCAGTAATCTGTGAAAAATAGGCAATCTGGGTTGTTCTTCGTGAAAAGGTAGTCCTTGAGAGAGATTTAAATGTCAAGTGTTTGGTAGGTTTATCCCATTATCCTTTTAATGCACTCAGGGTGTGCACTTATAACTTAATTTCTCCAAGTGTTTATGTATTTTACAATAGGAATTACTTGTATAGTATAAGCCTATAGCTAAATAGGAGCAAAAAAGCTAAATGTTCACCCAGAGAGACCTGTATATCACTAAAGTCACTTTCTTACAGGAGCTGAAGTCCCAAATCATCCGGCATTTGAAAGTGTTGAAAGAAAAAAGATTTATGCATCTTGGAAAGTACACATGATAAATGTGTTTACTTCTCTTGGTCCCAACATGAGAAATTGTATAATTCACTTCTGAGCATTGAAATAACTTAAAAAGATCTTTGCAGGAAGTTTATCAGAACTTGAGGGCTTTAGTTCTCTAATGAAGTTTGTTTTATAGGAAGCAATAAAACTTGTCAGATTTTCTACATACGGTAGTATTGAAAACAAAGGCTCATGGTAAAATGTCCAAACACTAGGCGAAATGTATCGCAGAGTGGTTTACATATTATTAATGGATGCGTTATACCTTTATGCAAATATGACTTCTTACAATCATGTTCACACCTTTAGGGCCTGCAAAAATCCAGTTTACTGCTATAATCTTGCCAGTAATAGGATGATACCGGAGAATAAAAGTTACATAGGGAGAGACGTGAAACAGTATACTATATGGCTATATCCTTTTTTAGCCAAAAAGTCTTGCACGCTGCAAAACATTAGACTGGAGACCCAGCAACACATGCAGTGGTCACCTTAGAGTAGCATGTGCCATTGCCAGGGGCGTCACTACAATAGGTGCAGGGGTTGTGATCGCACCTGGGCCCTGCAGCCAAGGGGGACCCTAAAAGTCCCTTTGGCCTATAGAAAATGACTAATACTATTAAAGATTTCCTATAATTGGGGGCCCCATTGGAGCTTTCGCACCGGGGCCCATGGGCCTGAAGTTATGCCACTGGCCATTGCTATATAATGTCTCCAGACTTTATAAAGATGGTCACATTCAATTGAAGACTGCGCTCCACAAAGCCAGTTAGTGCATCAAAAAAAATCTTTATTCCACAATCCTCAGTGCAACATTTCGATCTGCAGTTTAGATCATTGTCAAGCATACAACTTATCATACTAACCCCCCTTATATATCCAGCTGGATCCTATTGAACACGGAGAATGCTCAGAAGCCCTTTGAATGGATTGGTGGAGCACACCTTGGAAGGTGAAATAATGATATGATTGGACAGTGACCTCCAGGATAACGGTGAAGCTGTCTCCGATTGGTCAAACATTGTGAGATAGTCTTTTGTACAGTAGACTTATGGGGATGTATTTAACCTTACAGCGGACCAATAAGGGTGGTCAAATGGAGTGGTTTAGGTAACGGGATGCTGTAGTTTCTATATATGTAAATTGTAAGGACATTGTACTGATATTTATGTATATATATATTGAGGATGTTTATACCACAGGCTGATAAGCTGATTTTAATTGGGGAGGTTTTTTGAACACACTTGTACTATATAATGGGGTTTAGTATGATAAGTTGTATGCTTGACAAAGATCGAAACATTGCACTGAGGATGGTGGAATAAAGATTTTTTTAATCGACTAAATGACTTTGTGGAGCGCCGTCTTCGATTGAATGCAAGTATTTTATTCCAAGGAGTCTCATTTGGAGTGACATGCGCTACACCAAGGGTGAGGTCTCATCCCCCATATTCCATAAGGGTTGCTGCAATATATCTTGTTTAGAAAGATGGTCATCACACTGCGATTAATGAATGGATGTTGCTGTAAGAATTGGAAACGTAAGATACTTAGATTTTTTTTCTCAAAGAGTCTAAAAGTCATCCAACCACATCAAGATATGCCCAAATATTGATGACCCTTTTATTAATGTCAAACTCTCCATGTGCCAAGCTATGGCTCATCTGAAGTGGGGAAGCAAAAGGAAACCTGGCATAGCTTACAAATAAAAAATACTTTGCTTATAAAGGTATAACAATGCAAATAATGAAGTAGTATTTGGATCTATGTTGGGAGAAGTGAAGGAATTTCAACATATATTTTGCTAAGAAAAATATATTATACATCAAGGGCATGCAAACTAAAGACATTCCATGTAGTTTTCACGTGGTAAGTGGAGGAGAGGCCCGGCAGGGATTGTTCTCATTCTTTTTGATGGATTAATACTGATTACCTCTGCCAACTGTCTTACACTTTTGGAATGGATAGTAGTGGCAAGAAAGCATGAGTTGGGAATGTCACGCCAAGCCCTACTGCATTATTCATATAGCATATATAGGATAAGAATGTCACTTATGGCATTGTATCCCACATCAACTATGAAGATGTTGATTCATGGGGAAAGTAGTAAAACTAAGTCATAGCCAAACACCTTAAACTTCTCCTGTTAGTAGTGGGGGAAAGTTTAAGTCAGTAAATGGGGCATTGAGAAATTCCATATACAATAGAATTGCTTATTATCAATTGACTGATATATCATATAAATTATTCTTTTACTTTGACAAAGGAAGGTTAAAGGTTCATTTACTCTAGCCTATAACGTGGACAAGTGCAAAGTGAGAATAAAAGGGATTGCACTCAGATCCATGATATTCAATTAGGCAGGTCTGCATATTTTCTCTTAGCAGTATTCAACGCAAAGGAAAAATCGCACCATGCTGTGAGTGGACGCGTAAGTCAAACGAGACCAACCTTTATTACAAATACATTACCATTTTGTTATACAATGTAAATGGTCCTTTAAATGATTGTAAATGAATAATAGCTGCTGAAAAAAAAAACAGATTGCATAAGGACAGCACATGGATGACAGCGTGCAGGTGCGGAGACAGGCGCAGGGAGGAGACGCAGCGTACAGGGGAGGGGACAGGCTCAGGGGGAAGATAGCATGCAGGTGGAGACAGGTGCAGTGGAGAGACACAGTGCGCAGGGGGGAGAGAGGCGCGCAGGGGGAGATAGGTGTGCAGGGGGGACACAGCGCACAGGAAGGAGACAGTCACAGGGGAGACAGGTGTAGGGGAGAGACACGGCGCACAGGGAGGGGAACAAGCACAGGTAAGGCTGCCTTCACACTTGCGGACATGTCGCGCTCAGGGTGCGGACGAGAGTGTGTGATTTGTACGCAAGCATGCGCATGCGTACAAATCACTCACAGAAGTGAATGGGTGTGCACGGGAATCTGCACCCTAGCGCATGACCGTGCATCCCCATGATAAAGATAGTGGCGCACGGTGTCTGCACTCAGCTTGCGGTTCCCCTCCGCAGAACGCTGCGGAGGGGACCGCAAGTGTGAAGGCAGCCTTAGAGACAGGCTCAAGGAAAAGACAGAGACAGCGCACAGGACAGAGAGACTGCATAGAGAGAGGAGAGACCGCACAAGGGGAGAGATATGCACAGGATGGGAGAGACAGCATTTGGGAGGGAGAGACAGCATGGTGGGGATTAAATTTGCAACGGATATATTATATATATACTATAGTCCACAACCTTTATAAAAAAAATATATATACTTTATATACACATACATACAGAAGTATGTACTTAAGGGGGCCCACTGAGACTCTTTCGCCCGGGGTCCAGAAAAACCTGGAGCCCACCCTGGGCGGAGGCTTCAAATTTGGCGCTTCTGAGAGATATTGAGGAGCTGTCACTAAGCCATGCCCACTTGCGGAAACGCTCTAGGCTCCGGCGGCCATCTTTGTGTAGTCCGATACTCTTTCGCTATAGTTAGATTGTCCTTCCTGGGCCTTCGTCTACCCGTTGTCGCTTGTTAGCAGCACAGCGGATTGTGGGCACAGGGTGCTGTCTCAGGAAAGGTATGTGTAAGCTCCGCTCTGCTCCTGGGACCACTCCCATGGCTTTCATTGTGAAGCTTTGTTGCCTCCATGTTTCTTATGTGATTTATCGCATCACTGTCAGTGGTTATTTGTAGCTGACAGAGGTGACATATTCCCAGCAGGGGCCTGCAGTGTGTGTGCCCTGTGCCATCCCCCTTTCTTCACCATCCCCCTCTGTCTTCTTTCTCCTCCGTCCCCCTCTGTCCTCTTTCTTTACTGTCCCCTCTGTCCTCTTTCTCCTCTGTCCCCCTCTGTCCTCTTTCTCTTCTGTCCCCCTCTGTCCTATTTCTTCACCGTCTCCCTCTGTCCTCATTCTCCTCCGTCTCTCTCTGTTCTCTTTCTTCACCGTCTCTCTCTGTCCTCTTTCTCCTCCGTCTCTTCTGCCTCTTTCTTCACGCTCTCTCTTCTCTTCTTCACCGTCTCTCTCTGTCCTCTTTCTTCACCGTCTCTCTCTGTCCTCTTTCCCCTCTGTCCCCTCTGTCCTCTTTTTTCCTCTTCCTCCTCTGTCCTCTTTCTTCACTGTCTCCCTCTGTCCTCTTTCTCCTTCGTCCTCCTCTGTCCTCTTTCTACACCGTCTCCCTCTGTCATCTTTCTCCTCCGTTTCTCTCTGTCCTCTTTCTTCATCATCTCCCTCTGTCCTCTTTCTTCACCGTCCCACTCTGTCCTCTTTCTTCACCGTCCCACTCTGTCCTCTTTCTTCACCGTCCCACTCTGTCCTCTTTCTTCACAGTCCCCCTCTGTCCTCTTTCTCCTCCGTCTCTCTCTGTCCTCTTTCTTCACCGTGTCTCTCTGTCCTCTTTCTTCACTGTCTCTCTCTGTCCTCTTTCTTCACCGTCTCCCTTTGTCTTCTGTCTCCTGCGTCCCCCTCTGTCCTCTTTCTTCACCATCTCTCTCTCTCTCCTCTTTCTTCACCGTCCCCCTCTGTCCTCTTTCTTCACCATCCCCGTCTGTCCTCTTTCTTCACCGTCCCACTCTGTCCTCTTTCTTCACCGTCCCCCTCTGTCCTCTTTCTTCTCCATCCCCCTCTGTTCTCTTTCTTCATCGTCTCCCTCTGTCCTCTTTCTCCTCCGCCTCTCTCTGTCCTCTTTCTCCTTCGTCTCTCTCTGTCCTCTTTCTTCACCATCTCTCTCTGTCCTCTTTCTTCACCATCTCTCTCTGTCCTCTTTCTTCCCCGTCTCCCTTTGTCCTCTTTCTCCTGGGTCTCCCTCTGTTCTTTCTCCTCTGTGTTCCTTTGTCCTCTTTCTCCTGCATCTCTATTGTGTATTCTCTATTATGTATACAGCTATTGTGTATTCAGCCCACAGCAGTCTCAAGTGTGTATGTGTGTAATATACAATAGAGAGTGAGTGTAAAAAAAAGGAAAAAAAAGCACAACAATATAGAAAAAAGTGAACTTTATTGCCCAATAGAAGCTTAGGGAAGAGAGGTGTACCACAGTCCACGCTGCCAAGTTCACTCACATCAAAGAAAACAAGTAGACGATGTCCAGTTCAATCCTTCTTTATTCTCCTACGCGTTTCGGCACCTAGCCTGGCACCTTCATCAGGGATTCCCTGATGAAGGTGCCAGGCTAGGCGCCGAAACGCGTAGGAGAATAAAGAGGGATTGAACTGGACATCGTCTACTTGTTTTCTTTGATGTGAGTGAACTTGGCAGCGCGGACTGTGGTACACCTCTCTTCCCTAAGCTTCTGGTTTCGTCTTCACGTTTGTGAGACCGGTGGAAGTCCAGCAGCAGCCATCAGGATATTTATCCAAACAGGTCTACAAACCAGTTGTGGGTCTCACAACTGGAATAGGTGAGTGGTTCACTTTTCTCACCTTAACACAAGCTAGTGTCTAGTGATAAGGGCACTATTGCGCCTCTTGTCCCCCCCTCTTCTTTTTATAGCCCAATGACATGGCCGCACACTGGGCAATAATGTCCACTTTTTTCTATTCTTTTATACTATTTTTCCTTTTTTTACTCTACTGTAAGGAACCATCTGGATTGCTGGTTGCGAAAGCTTTGCACATAAAATGAGGTAATTTTTGGTGCTGTTCCAATTTTTCATTACAAATATACTGTATGTTTGGATGGAGGCGGAGCATGGGTGGAGGCGGAGCATGGGTGGAGGCAGAGAATGGGTGGAGGCAGAGCATGGGTGGGGCTGAGAGGAGTCTCAGGGAGGCCCCAAAATGTTGGCAGTCAGGGGCCCTGAAATTCCTAGTGGCAGCCCTGTCTGTTCCCTATTAGAACTCTGAACTCCTCTGCGCAAAAAAGGCATCCACCTCTTATGGGAGGTGCCTGGGCAACGTGTTCACTTATTTGGAATGTTTCCTCTCCCCAGGTCGCACTCTACAGTGCTCTGCAATAGGAAGACTGTTGCCTTACTTTTTGACAAAACCTTTGTCACCTCTGCTGGCAGTTCCTTATCCTGGATCACTCTAGACACTCCAGGATCCTCTTCACTGACAGAGCCAGTGTTCCACAGTCTCTCCATTTCTACTGTCTGGTCTGTATGGGTCGCCCCTCTGGTCCAGGATTCACAGCATTTAGGCCTCCTGGTGTTGTAACGGGTGTATCCCTGTAGAGAGGTTACCTTTGGCTATGCTCCACTATGAGTGTACAGTGTCGCGATCCAGAGGGTTCTCCCCTCAGGCACCTTTCCCCTTTTGTTAAGCCTTCCTCAATAAATATCCTTGGTTTTACAAAAGTCACTTTCCTGTCTCTTGAGTATACAGCTGTCACTGCACCATCAGTGGTCTAGTGAGTTAACTCTACATCATCACACCCTGTGAGAGTTATACTCTCATACAGCTATGCTGATAACGATGAAAAGAAAAAAAAGGTAAAGAAAGAAAGAAAGAAAGAAAGAAAGAAAGAAAGAAAGAAAGAAAGAGAAAGAAAGAAGAAAGAAAGAAAGAAAGAAAGAAAGAAAAAGTGCAAAAATGAAAAATTGCTGCAGCCAGAAGTCGATAATATATCAAAACTAGAAACATGGAATCCTTTCTTAATTTCAAAAACTGCAATCTGTATGTTTGGAAACCTGACATATATGCTATCATCCAGCTATGATGATGAAAAGAAAAAAAACATATTCAAACAGTCATAAGTAACAGTTCTAGATAATACAATAAAGAAAGAAAGAATAATGACGACACTGCTTTTAAGAACTTACATGCTACAATGAGGTGTAGGTGACAAAAAGAGATACAGGTACTTATTTACAATGATGGTCCAGCCAACTTGAGGAAATTGGGGATAGATAAAGGCTGCATGAGCCAGTCACAGCCAATATGTGTAGGGCTTTTGGGTGCAGTGGAGAGTTAGATAGAGAATTATGTTCAGAAAAATAATGAATGGGCTATATATAAAAGACTTTGATTAGGGAACATGATAGGCCAATCTAATAAAATGTGTTTTAGGGACTCCCTTAAACTGTGTAATTTGTAATTAGTCCTAATTTCTCAGGGTAGAGCATTCGGGAATATTGGTGCAGCTCGGGAGACGTTTGGGAGGCGAGAGTGGGAGGTTTGGATTAGTGCAGATGTTAGTCAAAAGTTGCTAGCAGATAGAAGACACGGGGCAACAGAAAAGACTTTCTTAACGACAAAAAACTTCTATTTCTATGTATACATTTTATATATATCTTTATATAAGTAAACTATCATGTTATTTCTAAACAGGTAGTGTGAAGTTATATCACGGGTAGAAATGTTGGAAGACCAATGTCATTTTTTTTTCCAAAGCCTGACTCATTACTGACCTCGGGGAGCATCACAAGGCTATTGAGCACCCTGGAGCCCGGCTTCCTGAGGCACAATGTATTATTAGACACTTCCTCTGTGCCTTCCAATGCCTTTATCTCTGCCGGTGGCAACATACTACTTAATGCAGCTTCTCATTGTATAAGTAAGAAAAGTGTATCTGAGGCCACAGCATTGTTTTATTATAGTCTCTGCTCTTCAGTATTATTCTTTTGTCAAGACGCAGAGAACATTTGCATCTCCTGTCACAGGGCTATGTTTGATGAAATCCCTGAAAATTAACCCTTTCATTGGCAAAGGAACACCGCCCAATAGCCTTGTCTTCCTACACTCAGGAATACGCTTTGCCTTTGGAGGAAATGCTTTTTCTGAGATTGCCTGAAATGTGATTTGCTAGAGATCAGTAGTTTCCTTGTTTATATTAAGGCATCTGAAATGAGATTCTGTCAATTTTTAAAGTATTCTTTGCTTTCCTAAATTTGGGTGATTTGTTCTCTAAAGCCTTCATCTCGTAAGAAAATGACTACAACGGACCTGAGAATAAATACAATCCACAGAATTAGGTTTAAGTTTAAATAGAGGAAAATCATTCCTATCTGTCATATTTCTCTCATTGCAATATTTTTTTTTAGCTTCACATCACCTTTATGACAGCTAGGATTGCAGTCGATATTAGGTAAATGTATTCCTAAACTAAAAATATATAGGAAGTAATTTACCGGTTTGTGTCATGGAATTTGGAAGGGGATGTCCATAAGGCAATAACAGGGGTTTTTGTTGTAATGATTCCCAGCCGGTGTTGAGTTCGTTTCCAGTCCCGAAACAAGAAATGAAGAATAATCCGGTGCCCATGGAAATCAAAGGGCTGTCACTGTAGTATACAAGAATGCCTAGCGCTCTAGAGAGAAGCTCTAAATGGGGTACTTGCCTCTTTTAATTCAGTATCTCTTTAAATTATATTTTAATTAAAGTATTTCAAAGCCAGACTAACCCATTTAAGCTTTAAGACTTGAACCACCTAATAAAACATCATAATATCAGAATATGGGATTTTTCTGGCTATTTATTTCCTGAAAACTGTCCCTTTTTAATAGATGACTTCTAGCAAGTTCATAGAAGCATTTTATCAGCTGCCTTAAACACTCATATTTTTTCTTTGTACATGGGCATATCTAGGGTGGGCACATGGGGCATTTGCCCTTAGCGCAGTCAGCAGGGGGTGCCATTAGGCTGCCTGATGAGCTGGTCCAAGGTGTCTTCCCAGTAGCATTTTCCCACTTAACCATAGTGGGAGCTATCTCAGAAAAGAACTGGCATGCTGGCTCTCATAAATCAATTCTATTAATGTCTTTAACTCCTTGCCGACACAGGACGTTGTACAACGTCCTGGGCCGGTAAGGGGGCTTTGATGTGAGCTCCGGCGCGGCGCTCACATCAAAGCTCCAACATCTCAGCTGATCTCATCAGCTGAGATTTCAGGGTAACAGCACCGATCGGATCCGGGATCCGATCGGCGCTGTTAACCCCTTGGATCCTGCCATCAATCGCAGGATCCAAGGCGGCCATGGCGGGGAACGCACTGTTCCCCGCCTGCTCCGGAGATCCCGCGATAGTATCGTGGGATTTCCGCCGCTGACGTGACAGCCCAGGGTCCTGGCTAGACCCCGGATGCTGTCAGAACGCAGTAACGTGTAGTGGTTGGCAGGCGCTGCCAACCACAACACGGCCACGGTTCTGGGAGATACAAATGAGCTGCAGCTCATCTGTATCTCCCAGAAGCGATCGGATTGTGCAGCAAGGTGCCTCTTAAAGAGGCAGTGTAAAAATAAAATGAATTGATTAATAAAGTTTTTAAAAACCTGTAAAAGCAAAAAAAACATAAAAGCTCAAATCACCACCCTTTTCCCCAATCACAATAAAAGTATTAAAAATTTTTTAAAAAATACTCATGTTTGGTATCGCCGCATTCAGAATCACCCGATCTATCATCATATTAAATCCGTTAATGAGAGCCATAAACTCTGTAACAGAAAAAATGGTCCACACGCCAAAATTCCGTTTTTTTGGTTGCCGCAACATTGCTATAAAATGCAATAAGGGGGCGATGAAAACTGAGGATCCCCCCAAAAATGGTATCATTAGAAACGTTAGCTCAAGACACAAAAAATAAGCCATCACACAGCCCCAGATCCTGAAAAATGAGGACTCTACGGGTCGCAGAACATGGCGCAAAAAGTCAGTTTTTGTTTTTTTGCAAACTTCAGATTTTTTTTCACCACCTAGATACCAATAAAGGTATACATGTTGGGTGTCTACGAACTCGTACCGACCGGAGGCATCACTCCGTCATGTCGGTTTTACCATATAGTGAACATGGCGACTAAAATACCCAAAAAACAAACGTGTTATTGCACTTTTTTTTGCAATTTCATTGCATTTAGAATTTTTTTTCAACTTTCCTGTACACTATATGGTAAAATAAATGATTGCATATGAAAGTACATCTCGTCCCGCAAAAAACAAGATGTCATATGTCTATATTGACGGAAAAATAAAAAACGTTATGGCTCTTGGAAGCAGGGGAGCAAAAAACGAAAATTAAAAATTAAAAATTCCCCGGTCATGAAGGGGTTAAAGCATGAGTAAAATTAAAGCCCTGACGGCTGGCACTTCAGTGTCAGAGTGACCTCAGGAGGGCAATCCAGTCATCTGATTATTCTGCTAACGTCACTCTTTTGCGCTGCACAGGTAGGAAGAAGGTCAGTCTGGTAAGCATTCTACTGAAGCTGAACTAAACCAAACTAAATCTTGCTAAACCTTTAATTATTATTATTATTATTATTATTATTATTATTATTATTTATTTATATAGCGCCATTAGGTTCCATAGCACTTTACATGAGGATGAGGGAGACAAGAACAAGTACACTAAATCTAGGCGATCAGGACGTACAGGTACAAGAGGGGCAGGGACCCTGTCCACGAGGGCTCACAGTCTATGAGGGGTGGGTTAGGATACAGTAGGATGGGGGAATGTCAGGTATGGGGCGTTCGCCTGGGTCTCATGGCAGGTTGTAGGCTTGACGGAACAAGTGAGTCTTCAGGTGACACTTGAAGCTACTCAGGGTAGGAGAGTGTCTGACGTGTTCGGGTAGGGAGTTCCAGAGTAAGGCAGATGCCCGGGAGAAGTCCTGGACTCGGTTGTGCGAAGAGGTGATGAGGGGGGAGCAGAGGAGGAGTTCTTGGGAGGAGCGGAGGTTGCGTGAGGGTAGTTATCGGGAGACCAGGTCGGAGATGTATGGTGGGGCCAGGTTGTGTATTACTTTGTACGCCATGGTTAGTGTTTTGAATTGGGATCTCTTGGAGACGGGGAGCCAGTAAAGGGCTTGGCAGAGGGGGCAGACAGGGGAGTAGCAGGAGGACATATAGATGAGTCGGACAGCGGAGTTGAGGATAGACTGGAGAGGTGTGAGGGAGTTAGCCGGGAGGCCATTGAGAAGGAGGTTGCAGTAGTCAAGGCAGGAGATGATAAGAGCACGGATGAGTGTTTTAGCGGTGTCGTGGGTGAGGAAGGAGCGGATCCGTGAGATGTTCTTGAGCTGGAGCCGGAGGGATGTGGTGAGGGCCTCGATGTGGGGTTTGAAGGATAGGGAGGAGTCAAGGATTGCCCCGAGGCACTTGGCTTGGGGGACTGGGGAGAGGGCGCAGTCGTTGACGCAGATGGATAGGTTGGGAGGTGGGGTGGAATTTCTTGGGGGGAAGACTATGAATTCAGTTTTGTCCATGTTGAGTTTAAGGAAGCGAGCAGAGAAGAAGGATGAGATGGCGGAAAGGCATTGAGGGATTTTCGAGAGTAGGGAGGTGATATCAGGGCCGGACAGGTAGATTTGGGTGTCGTCGGCGTAGAGGTGGTACTGGAGGCCATGGGACTCGATGAGTTGCCCTAGGCCGAGAGTGTAAATGGAGAAAAGTAGAGGTCCCAGGACCGAACCTTGGGGGACTCCGACAGAAAGGGTTAGGGTGAGGAGGAGGTGTGGGAGTGGGAGACGCTGAAGGTCCGGTCCGCTAGGTATGAGGAGATCCAGGAGAGGGCAAGGTGGGTGATGCCAAGGGATTCCAGGATCCGGAGAAGAAGGGAGTGGTCAACCGTGTCGAAGGTGGCAGACAGGTCAAGGAGTTGCAGGATGGAGTAGTGGTGTTTGTTCTTGGCGGTCAGTAGGTCGTTGGTTACTTTGGTCAGGGCTGTTTCGGTGGAATGGAGGGGTCGGAAGCCGGACTGTAGGCGGTCGAAGTGGGAGCACGAGGAGAGGTGAGAGGACAGTTCGGAGTGGACGTGTTGTTCAAGTAGCTTAGAGGCGAATGGGAGAAGAGATATGGGGTGATAGTTAGAGACAGAGGTAGGGTCAAGTGAGGTTTTTTTTAGGATGGGCGTGATTAGGGCGTGTTTGAAGGCCGAGGGGAAGGTACCAGTGCAAGGTGAAAGGTTAAAGAGGTGTGTGAAGGCTGGGATGAAAATGGAGGTGTGGTTGGGAATGAGGTGGAATGGGAGCTTGTCGTGGGCGCTGGTGGTGAGGTGTGATTTTGACAGGTGGGAGGAGAGTTGGTCTTCAGTTATGGGGGGAAGTGGCTGATGGAGGAGGAGGGCAGTGTAGGTGGGAAGGGGAGGTGTGGGGATCTTGTCGATCTTCTCCTTGAAGAAGGTCGCAAAGTCTTCAGCAGAGATGAGGGGAGAAGGGGGAGGAGCAGGTGGACGAAGTAAGGAGTTGAAAGTTTTGAAGAGCTGTTTGGGGTTGCGGGACAGAGAGGTTATACGGGATGAGAAGAACACTTGCTTAGCGGTAGCGAGTGCCGTCTTGAAGTCAGTGATGGATTGCTTGAACAGAGCAAAGTGCTCGGGGGTGTGAGACTTTTTCCATCTCCTCTCGGCGACTCTGGACGCCCGTCTCATGTTTTTAGTGAGGGTGGTGTACCAGGGTTGCCTGTTAATGCGTGGAGCATGGAGAGTGAGGGGGGCGGCTAGGTCGAGAGCGTTCGTTATGGTGGTGTTGTATAGGGTGGTGGCAATGTCAATGTCGTCAGCGCAGGGTAGGTCGGTGAGAGGGAGGAGTGATTCAGAGAATAAAGGAAGATCAAGATCTTTTAGGTTTCGGCGAGGGTGATCAAGTTTGCGGAGAGGGGGAGGAGAGGGCGGAGAAGGTCAAGAGATGGTGGTCGGACAGTGTGAGTACCGAGGTTGTGAGGTTAGAGAAGGAGCAAAGGCGGGTAAAGATGAGGTCAAGCGTGTGGCCTTGTTCGTGGGTGGGAGAGGAGGACCATTGGGAGAGCCCTAGGGAAGTGGTCAAGGAAAGAAGGTTGGAGGCGGCTGGGCGGGGAGTGTCAATGGGGATATTGAAGTCGCCCATGATGATGGAGGGGATGTCAGTGGAGAGGAAGTGAAGTAGCCAGGTGGTGAAGTGGTCAAGGAAGGAGGCGGTGGGTCCAGGGGGGCGGTAGATGATGGCTATTTGGAGGTTGCAGGGGGAGAAGATTCGGACTGAGTGGTCTTCGAAGGAGGGGACAGTGACGGATGGGGGCTGGGGGATGGGGCTGAAGGTGCAGGAGTTGGACAGCAGTATGCCGACTCCACCGCCGTGTTTGCCAGAGGGACGGGGGGTGTGGGACAGGCTGAGGCCGCCGTAGGATAGTGCAGCAGGGGAGGCCGTGTCGGAGGGGGCGAGCCAGGTCTCGGTGAGGCCAAGGAATGACAGTTTCCTGGAGATAAAGAGATCATGGATGTCGGGGAGTTTGTTGCACACTGAGCGGGCATTCCAGAGTGCGCCGGGTAGAGCGGTAGGTGGGGCATGGGTTGGGGGAATGGGTCTGATGTTGGTGGGGTTGCGAGAGCAAGTGGTGGTGAGGTTGCGAGGGTTGGCGGTGGGTCGCGGGATGAAGGTTGTTGTGGGGATGTTGTGGGGGGGGGGCCAGGATTGGGGGAGATGTCACCGGCAAGGAGGAGGAGTAGGCCAAGGGTTAGCAGGTGGGAGCATGAGAGCTTGCGAGGCGGGCGTGCTTGTTTGGTGACTGAGGATTGAAAATGAATGAAAAGGTCAGTGAAGTGGGTGAGGTGGTTCGGCAGGATGGAGGGTGAGAGCAGTATTTTGTTGCTGGGAGGGGGGATAAGTGGGGGTAGTAGGAAGTGGAGAAGGATGGGAGTGAGAGTGAGGAGTAGCGGGAACATTGCATACGGAGAACAGGGAGTGAGTGTGGCAGCAGGGGTCAGAAGCAGAGTGGGGAAAGTTGTGGTAGTGGTGTGAATGGTCATCAGTGGGGAGCGGTCACGGGATGAGGTGATGACCAGGGGATGAGATGTAAGGTGGGGGGCGGATGGATGGGTCAGATGGGGAAGTTGGGGGATCAGTCAAGGCGGTCGGGGTTGACAGAGGCGATTGCTGGGTTGGCTGATGGAGCAGCCGTGGGACAGGTGAGGCATCCAGGGGTCAGTCCGGGGTGGGATGCCACCAAGGTATGAGCTACAGTCCAGGGGAGATGTGGATGGGGATGAAATCTAGCAGTCCTGGACAGGATGGTGGTGCCGAGGACAAGGTGATACAGCCAGTATGGGGAGAAATAGTAGTCAATAGGAGGTCAGATGGCTGGGGAGGAAGGGTGGACTGATGACTAGTTCCTTACTTGTGGAAGGGATTACAGGAGTTAATATGAGATGAAGTAGTAAGGGTGGTAGAGATTAGAATGGAAACATTGTGGGGGATTTATATTTCTTTACCTGCCAGTCTTTTCCAGTCCATTTCTAGTCTATTTCTAAGTATTGTACTTAGAAAATGTACTTTGAAAGATGTAGTTTGAAAGATACATGGATCAGACTAAAGTCTAGATCAGACTTATGCTTCAGAATATATCTGTAGCTGAATAGGTTTCAGGTGTTGATTACTGGCTGATTGTAATTTGGGGGAGTGTAATGGCTGCGGAAACAATATAGGAAACAAAGTGTTACCGGCTGATCATTAGAGATCTGGGCAAATAACAGAGCAGGCGCTGTGCATGAAGAGCTATTTATATTTTAAAATAATTTTTGGATAACGTGGAGTTAAATTTCCTTACCAAGTAGTAATAATTTTAGGAGGTAACATAATATGATATATATTAAAACCAGGTGATACCAACTTAATAGCGTTAAAATGTTTTTCTTTTATTCATATCAAAAAGTTAAAATATATACGACCCACAAATTAGACAAACATATACACATATATACACATTTGAGAACTTTACACAAGATACAGTATGTACACGTCTCCAGAAACAAGAGAGGTCATTATACCTTTACCCAAGAGGGACTCAAAATAACGTCATCCCATGGGATAATGTCACCAAACACAGATACTTATGCTCTAAAGCCTCATTAAAAAGTAAACATTAGAGAGGCTGGTTTTTAGGAGAGAGAGAATTACACGTTTCCAAAAAACCTGAAGTATGTATCAAATTGGTTTTGGACATTCGTGTGGTAGTGACCTTCCAACCAGTTTCTGGGTTCCCAATGTTGTTTAAATTGAAGCACCAACGCTGGACGCGTTTTGCCTTCTCTTATATTAGAGGGCTCATCAGAAGATTGTGGTGTTTAAATTTGTTGTTCAGTCTAAAAACAAAAAATGGTCCAAGCATTAGTTTACACAGAAAGACTTAATGGTACATATAGGGCATAGAACAATTCATACTCTCATTGGAGATTACAATTGATATACAATGAATATACAATTGATCCAGCTGGTCAAATATGAATGCTCTCGAATAAATGATCAAATGTGATCCAAAAATTTACGTCTACATTAGAAGAAACAAGAAGAAGAAGAAAACACATACCTTAGGGTGACTATTGAACCACTGTGCAGCGCAATCTCCTATTTTCAAGCCCTTTTCCTCTCTACTTCCTGAATATGCATGCCGCGCATGCGCACTACGTCCGCTTGCGTTCCATGAATCTTCTCTCTCTCCTAAAAACCAGCCTCTCTGTTTACTTTTTAATGAGGCTTTAGAGCATAAGTATCTGTATTTGGTGACATTATCCCATGGGATGACGTTATTTTGAATCCCTCTTGGGTAAAGGTATAATGACCTCTCTTGTTTCTGGAGACGTGTACATACTGTATCTTGTGTAAAGTTCTCAAATGTGTATATATGTTTATATGTTTGTCTAATTTGTGGGTCGTATATATTTTAACTTTTTGATATGAATAAAAGAAAAACATTTTAACGCTATTAAGTTGGTATCACCTGGTTTTGATAACGTGGAGTTGAAATATCTAGTATTTTTAATGATTTCACACTGAGACAGGACAGGGAAGGTCAGCGCTGGGACAAAGCAGGAAGGGACATAGAGTGCTAAAACAGCCCCTGAAACAAGCCTTCATGATGAGGAAGCAGAGGCTGTGGTCACTGCCACAGGCTCTGCCCCACGATGCCACTTTGCACTGGGATTCTTCAACGAATCATCATAAGATGGAAAGAAGAAATAAAAGAAGTAGTAGTTAGATGCAGTTGGAGTACTGTAGGGAATTTTTTATACAAGTATATTAGAAATTATCTTAGATTATAGCATTAAATACATTGGGATTTAAATAAAATGTTGTTTTTCCTGCACACAACTCCTTTAATTTTCATTCAATCCATAATGACCCTAAGAAAAACATGCCATCAGTAGTTAAAACTGACCAAGGCATTTATATTCCCACAAGGAGTACATAATAAATGTGAATTCTGATTGATTAGAAGATGCAGCTAATTCAATCAGGAACCACTTTTACAACTCACTTCTTCGATCATCCAAGCTCTTGTTATTAGTCTCCTGATTTTTGGCTTCAGACAATGTGGTAATTCAAAATTCTGGTAATGGAGGTGTCATGATGAGCCAAGAAGCTCTTGGACAATAATTTTCCATACATTGAGAGGATTATTTATTTATCCAGCTGTTCAGCCTATATACCTAACTTGGCATTTAGTAAAACTATCACTAAAAACCACTTGAGTGTACGGGTAGATATCAAACTCAACTTTAGGAGGACTTTACCGAAAGAGTGGGTGCAGAGAGGAGCAACCAAGATTACTAGAGGACTGGGTGGACTGCTATACCAATACAGGTTATCAAAAGTGAGGTTATTCATTGAGGAAAAACGAAGACATTTGGGAAATCTTATTACAATGTAAAAATAAATGGAGGGACAACACAGACATCTGTCTACTGATCTTTTTATACAAGGTCCTGCAACAGTGACAATGGGACATCATCTATACCTAGTGGAAAGAAGGTGTAATCATAATCAAAGATGGTGATTCTTTATTGAAAATGCAAGGAGACTTAGAAATTCTCTTCCTCGTGATGTAATAGTTTATTCACAACAAAAGTGTAAGGAGGACCTGGATGACTTTCTTTAAAGTGATCCTAAACCCAGAAACTGACCCCCCCGTATCTGTAGACCTGTCCCTGCACCCCTCTTATCATTTCTAGCCATCCCTTTTGCAGAAAAAAATCGCTTTTGTAAAGTAAGAGAAAAGGTTATAATACTTTGACCTGTGTGAGTTCTCTCTTTCTGTGGAAGCCGAGATGGGACGGGCCTGTCTGCTGCTGCCTGGTAATTATGCATGCCCCTCTCTGCTTCTAAGAGCCTGGTCTCGTCATGAAAGGGGCGGGGCTAAATAGCGTCATGCCGGAGCTCCGCCCCCTTTCATGACGCGGCCAGGCTCTTAGAAGCAGAGAGGGGCGTACATAATTACCAGGCAGCAGCAGACAGGCCCGTCCCATCTCGCCTTCCACAGAAAGAGAGAACTCACACAGGTCAAAGTATTATAACCTTTTCTCTTACTTTACAAAAGCGATTTTTTTCTGCAAAAGGGATGGCTAGAAATGATAAGAGGGGGTGCAGGGACAGGTCTAAGGATAAGGGGGGGTCATTTTCTGGGTTTAGGATCACTTTAAAACTATAATTTTACAGATTATGGGTACTATAGTTGGGAAGGAAATTTCTCACATGCATGGGGCAAGTAAAATGTGCCTAATGGACTTATGTCTACTTTCAATCTTAATAACTAGGAATAATTTTTTTAAATTAATATTTAATAAACTACAATATAATGGTGCAGCTGTACTTGGTGGCTTGTTGGGCATTCAAAGCTGCACCTACCCACAATAGGCAAGTGACTGCATGATTTGAAATAAAAGCATGTGGCTGGCTAGTGATAAGTAGTCTCATGTTAAATCTAAGTTAGATCAACTCATTAATTATACTTAAATTGATATATCCTATAGGTGGAAAAGCAGGGGCGTAACTACAATCGGTGCAGGGGTTGCGATCACACCCTGGCCCTGGAGCCTACGGGGGCCCAAAATTCCCTTTGGCCTATAGAAAAAGACTAATGCTATTAAAGATTTGCAATAATTGGGGGCCCCGTTGAAGCTCTCACATCGGGGCCCCTGAGCCTGAAATTACGCCACTGTGGAAAAGGTTATTGTAATTAGCACTCCAGTCCAGATAAAATAAAAAATTGAGCTTTATTAAGTGTATTAAAAAGCATAGATATGCTAGAACGAACCTGATGTGTTTCTGGTGCCAGGAGCGACACACACCCTTAGCCATGGTGTCTAAGAGTGTCGCTCCTGGCACCAGAATTGCATTAGGTTTGTTCTTGCATATCTATTCTTATTAATATGGCTTAATAAAGCTCAATTTTTTAATTTTGCTGTAGTGCTACTCAGCATTTTTCCTCTAGTCTAATACAAAATGATAACTTAACTCCTCATAATTATTATTTTCTCCCATTACTTTACTTATCTCCAGATATCTACCCTAACAAAAACTCTTATTTTGCCTTTTTAAATATTTTTGCCCTCTACCCCTTAAATATTTTCCTCACACTCCATGTATTAAAGATGTCTCAAGTCTATTTTCTAATGTCTTGATTTTTACTCCCTCATATATCGTGTGCCCCTTTAGTTCTTCAAACCTTAAAGAGGTAATCTATGAATGGCGAAACACAACTGCTTCACTGCAAGATCAGCACAACACCTGCCTACAAGTTGAGTGTGGAATAGTAGATCAGCTCCATTGATGTAGCTTGGTTGTGATGCAATACCACATACAATCTCTTTATGAGGTAGAATGGGACATACCCACCAGTTGTACTATTGTGCAACTGAAAGCTGTTTTTGAAAGAAAATGTGTATGTTTTTCTTAGTTTGGAAAACCCATTTAGTAACACACAAGATAAACTCAGCTCTGAAAAGTTTATTACTTGGCTTAAGATCTTTCCCATAGTTCCCGCACAGATAGCATCAGAGCAAGAGGTGGCAAAATACATTGGAACTGGTTAAATAATTCCACTGATGGTATCTCCTAAAGATCGAATGTGTGGGTAAGAAGGCCCAATGAAATGAATGAAATTAGAGTTCAGCAAATTTGGTTTTAACTCAGGATCCTTTGTTCCCTCACAAAATTTTGGGAAGCATGGTGTGTAACAGTCCGCGCTGCTGAGTCCACAGGAAACACAAGGAATGCAAGATATATCTTGTAGCAGTATTCTTCTTTATTTCCTATGCATTTCGGTGCAGTTCCATGCACCTTCCTCAGGGATATCAAGACATAAGCTAAGCCAGACAGGTTTTGCAGCTGCTTATCAAAACCGTGTTCTATTGAAATTGTGCGACCATTTAGCAAAGCTATGGACATACCTGTTCATACAAAGCTTTCACTTGTTCTTGTTGTTATGTACACATGGCAGACTGAAAGCAGAAAACCACAAAGGAATACATGTACAACACACCAGAATGTATGTTAAACTTTAGATTCTTCAATTAACCTCCTTTTATTGTGATGACAGCTTAATACACCCCTGGCATTTTCTCAGCCTCATCATGCAGTTCACTAGAGTGGCTTCTAATAAACAGATATGCCTTGTGAAAATCTAATTTATGGAATCACCTGCCTTTAGAAAGTGATGGCAATAATCAGGTTTTGGTACACAGTTCTTTACAGTCTTGACCCCTGTTCCACAACTGTTCTCAAAAAGAATATGACAAAAGACACTCAACTAAGACAAACCGCAGTTGTGAGAGTCAGTAAATCTAGAAAACCTCAAGTGCAATGATGAAAAACATTAGTCGCTTAGTTGAACTGACTCTTAAGGTACCGTTACACGATAAGATATCATGAACGATATCGCTCAAACGTCACGGGTTTGGAGGCGTTGAAACAACATCGTTAGGACGTCGTAGCGTGTAACACCAAGATATGACTGTGATAAGTCGTTGGGTCGTTGATCGCAGATTTGAGAACATGTTCTCAAATCAGACGATCCATGATCAGCCAACCTGCTGCATTGGTCAGTGTGACACCGCGATAACAATGTCGTTCACGACTTCGCTCATTCACATTAATGAACAAGTATCGTTCGCAGGGTTGTGCGAACGATACCTGCTCACTACATCGTTGGTGTGTCGTCCACGATATCTAGACGTGTGACATCTCACCAACAATGTCAAAACGATGTCCTAATGACCGCGCGTCCCTGAGATCGTTAGTGAGATAGTTTCAACATTGCAGCGTGTAACGGTACCTTTATGAGGATCACCCAAGGCAAGGAAGACAAACAATATTGCCAGAATAAAAATCTGCAAATTCACAGCATCTCAGATCACAGCCCTTATCATTAATACATCAAATATCCAGAAGAGACTGTGAAAAGCAGGCTTTCATGGTCATATTTCTGCAAAGAAACTACTTCTGAGGACTGCAAACAAAAAGAATTGTTTGAGCCAAATAACACAAGACAGGACATTAAAGCTACAGAAATCTGTACTGTGGTCTTATGAGTCAAAATATGAAATTTTTGGTGCCAACCATATTGAAATCAATGCAGAAAAGGTAAGCACTTCTGACACTATGCTTCACATGTACCTGAGTGGCAGAGCCCTATGGTAACCTTGTGTCTATGGATGCCACCAGTCACCTCCCTGACAGTATGGCTGGACCCTGGTGCCTCAACCGCCCCCATCTGTGGGTTGAAGGTTATTGAGCACCGCTATAGAGACACCTGTGTTGCCTCTCAGAGGAGCTAGCAGCCTGCTGCAAGATGCAATGGATATTTACCTGGCAATATTTTGGTGAGTTCTGTCGTTAGTGTAATACAAAGTACTTTTAGGAATCTGAGACTTAATGCATATTCTGATTTGTTTCACGTGTGTTCTGTACTCCTTGTTTCCATATGCTTTACTTTGTGATTTTGCTGCCATCAGCCTGAATTTGCACATTCCAATGAGAAGAAGGAAAACCATTTCATGAAGAAGTGTATCCAAAGTTTTAACAATTACTGTAGCAGTCAGTCATGCTGCCTTTCAGGTGACATCTGTTGTTTGTGTATAGACACCATTAACCATATATGCACATTTTAGCCCCTTCCTATGTGCATTATGTACGTGTGATGCATGTCCTGTGTGTTTGTGCTTAATGTTCGCCTGCAAATGGTTTATAATGGACGTCGTTTTGAATAAATTAAATAGTTAAAAGAAGGTTATAAAGCAGACAGATTTTTCTGGTAGTTTGATATAATAAATATGCTAATATTTGTATTCAATTTACATTCAGTGAAAGCACAATTCGGTTCTAAAAGCTAACAAAAGGTTGTGTTACAGTGTAAGACTGATACTTTCTTCTTATTAAATTCAAATACATTAAAAAATATCTCATCATTTCACTGATCTGGACACAACCCTCCAGTAACACTGAGCAATAGTAAAACTTAACTGTCCTACCTGTGGTTAATTAACCTCTGGGCTTCTCTCCGCTCACTGTAAAGTGTATGCGTGCAGATGGTTCATAAAGTGTTATTAATGACTCATGAAAAATAGGAGAGGCTAGATAAAAAGACAGCATGCCTGAGATTCACAACCTGAATTGTTTTCTAGAGTATTCTTAAGTCTTAAAGAAAAAGGTTATGGGCAAAAAAAAATGATTAATTTACAGTATTAGTATAGAATAGAAGAACATTTCACAGTAAGTATATGAGGTTAAAGGTCTTTCATACTAAACTACAGGTCATTTGAGTAAGTTAAAAGCATTAAAAAATTATTGGTAATTTATTGATCCAGGTTCCAAAGGTCAGCAGTTCAAATCTAGCCTAAGTGGCAAGAAACTCCAAATCAATGCCATTTGTTAGATTAAATCACAGAATTGGATCTCCCTGGGGTCTTTTCAGTATAGATCAGGGCCTGTGCCCTTCATATTAGCTGGAGAGACAAGGCTTTTAATGTGCCAGCTATAACTCACTGTTTCCTACTGATGTACATTCCATGTTTCTTGTGAGATTGACAGCTCTAAAATGTGTCTTGTTAATGATAAGTAATGGAACAGGGAGAGTACTGACAGACCCTCACTGCCAGACACAGACCCTTTGTATTCTCAGTGTACTGTGATATATATGACCATTATCTTTACATTGTGATATCCACTGGCTGTAAGTCAACAGTGTACTTTATCAGTGTTATCACTGTGGGCATTTTTCTTGTACTGGGACTACATTCATTAACCCTGGGCATAAGTAGTGATATGTGAGCGTGTGCACCATTGCTCGATACTCAATAGAGCATCGAGGTGCTCAGCAAGTACGGTACTCAGTCGAGTATTGCGGGTTCTCAAGTGAAAGACACTATAAATGCGGAAAGTACCTGGCATACACGGTAATGCCATAGCCATGTTGGCAGGCCACATCACATCATCAGGTCTTATATGAGATGCTATGGGATGATTGCTTTGTCACACTGGAGAGTCGATGTAGGAGGGAGAGCTTAGATTAGAGCAGGCATATGGGCAGGATTTTTCACTTGCACCCTTAGGCTAGAGTCAGATTAGCGCTATTTGCTGCGCTCAGGGGAATTCCGATTAAAACATAGAATTTGGGAGCCTTGACGCAGTGTTACTGTCATGGCAATGCGGTGTCAGTGCTGCCAATTCATCCCTATGATGACGGAGCCCCGAGCGCAGCTCTAATGTAAGTCATCTAAGTGCCGGTGTTTGAAATCTCACGCTTTTTCCTAGCGCATCACATGACACGTTCTGAAGCGTCTTGTGATGCACTACTGTAGGAAAAAGCACAAGATTTCAAACACCGGCACTGAGATGCCAGTGTCTGAGCTGTGTGACACCGCATTACCATTCCTGTAACACTGCGTCAAGGCTCCTAAATTCAATGTTTTTATCAGAACCCCCATGAGCGCAGCAAATAGCGATAATCTGACCATAGTCTTAGTGCTTTTTATGTGGTATTAAAGGGTGTTTTTAGCCTGTGTGAGGCAGCAGCTTTGGTTAGCCAGAAACGTGAGGCAGAGACTCAGAAGTTTGTTCAGAACAGTCTTTTTATTGTCCAAAAACAACACGCATCCACAGACAGAATTTTTTTCCAGATTGTAGCCGATTCACATATGTACCATCCCGTACAAAAGGCTGCGTCACACTTGAAGCACTATAGGACCCTTGGGTACAGGGTCCTGCTTCCAATGTTCAAGTCCCTATTACTGGCCTGTGTTGAGTGCATACAGCCAACTCACATAACACACTTTGCTCCAGAAACCTGGTTCCTTAACCGAGATACACCCTGCTGTGCATTGCAAGATTAAATGTAATCCCCAGACATGAGCTTGTTGCAAGACCCGGACTGTAGGGTGAGTGCATCTCACTACCAAACAAACAGACTCTCAAATATAAAGGCCCTGAGAAAGTTTTCCTAAAAGAGTAAATCCAATAGCTCAACATAGTTCACACTGTTTTATCTTTGTGTTGTACTCGCAGCAAAAGCAGTGAACACAACACATTACAGTGGGTGTCAGAGGGTTTCCAAACACACTGCCACCTCACACTTGGTTTATCGTAACGCTATGAGAACCAGAACAAGGCTCTCATTGGCTTGTATTGAAGAGTAACTTCCAGCACACTGCATTAAACACTGGAACAGCTAGCATTTCACAGGAAAAGCTAACAGGTTACTTACACAGATAAAAGTGAAGGTGGTGGCAGATGTGTATAAGACTAAGGCTAGGGTCACATCTACGTTTTTAATTTTAAAACCTGATCCGGTATTGAGCTTTCAAAAAGCTCAAAACCGGATCAAGAAACGCTCCTCATAGGAGCCAATGCTAAACACCGGATTGCTTCACGTTCCCTCTGGCCTTTCTTCTGTGTTGAGAGGGAGGCCGCACCATGAAAAGGGCGGGGCTAACATAGCATCAAAACGATAGCCCCGCCCCTTTCATGACGCGGCCTCCCTCTCAACACAGAAGCAAGGCCAGAGGGGGTGGGCATAATTAATTAGCGGGTGGAGGCAGCAGCACACAGCCCCGCCTATGGCTTCAAACTGAAACTGCCTGCCACAGCACATAACTATGAGCTCAATTCTCTACTTTAATACTTAGTTTTTGTCACAAAAAGGGATAGCTAGAAAAGAGGGGTGTAGGGACCCCTCTATATAGATACGGGGGGGTAAGTTTGGGGGTCATGCACGGAGCTATGAGATGCCAGTCGCATTTGGACATTGCAGGATAAGCCCACCTGAGTGGGCGTACGGTTTCTAGGGGGACTAAGCGCCCCCTAGAGACATCAAGCAATCATTTATTTATTAAATTTATCGATTTACAATACATAGAACAGTTTGCTCATCTCTGCAGCAGCAGCGATGACCAAACTATCCAGTAGCCGGATTGCTCAGGATTACACATCCTGAGCAATCCGGTTACTGGATTGTGGTATTCTGCACACATTTTTTCATAAAAATGTGTGTAAAGGCAATTGCGTTCACCGCATCCGGATCTGGATGCAGTGAACACAATTGCCTGCCCAAATGTGACCCTAGCCTAAGTGCAGCGAACGTAGAATAAAAGCATCACTCCAGTAATAAAATTTAAAAAAATGAAAAAACAAAACACTGAAGAAATTATTTAAGGGTATGTGCACACAACTTATTTCAGGCAGTAAAAAATTCATTTTGGTTACTAGATATGTGGCACCCCTGCTGGGGATTGCCACAGGACCCATCCAGTGCAAGGAGGGATTTACACTTTGGTACACACAGCACACAACACCTTCTACCCCAGACCTGGAGGGGGAGCTCTACTTGCTGTTTTAAGCAAGTTCCCTTATAAGGATCCAGGCCTGAGTGGAGGAGTTAGTTAGTCTGCTCTGAGCAGTGAAGAGAACAGTTAAGTCCAGTGGAGGAGTCTAGAGAAGGTGCTGGAAAGACCAGGTTGCTGGGCAAAGCAAGGTCCAGAACCAAGGCAGACCCCAGAGAGAGGGACGGAGGCCAGTGGAAGGAACAGTAGGTCATAACAAGGGACCAGATCTAGGATCCCTTTAGCTCACCCAGACTTTACCTGTTGGACTTTTGAATTTACTTTTATAATTTCAAAAATGGACCATAGCCACAGGACTGGTGGTGGCAAACACTCTTAAACAGCCTGCAGCGGGTGGACTAGCGCTGTATGGACTGGTTACCCATTTTTTCTAATTTTTCCCTGCTTTTTGTAATCTTTATTTTGAGCCTCTGTTCAACCTTCCAAATGTAAATAGTTATGTTATGTTTATGAAAAATGTTTCAGTTCCGGAGGACTGAAGTTAACTAGGGAGGAATGTGGCACCCCTGCTGGGGATTGCCACAGGACCCATCCGGTGCAAAGAGGGATTTACACTTTGGTACACACTGCACACAACACCTTCCACACCAGACCTGGAGGGGAGCACTACTTGCTGCTTTAAGCAAGTTCCCTTATAAGATCCAGGCCTGAAGGGAGGAGTCAGTTAGTCTGCTCTGAGCAGTGAAGAGAGCAGTTAAGTCCAGTGGAGGAGCCTAGAGAAGGTGCTGGAAAGACCCGGTTGCTGAGCAAAGCAAGGGCCAGAACCAAGGGAGACTGACCCGCTGTGGAGCACCCCAGAGAGAGGGACGGAGGCCAGTGGAAGGAACAGTAGGTCATAACAAGGGACCAGATCTAGGATCCCTTTAGCTCACCCAGACAACAGAGTCCAAACCTGCAGAACATACACTGAAGCAGGAAAAGCATGGAGAAACCAGGAGGATCTATTCCCCTGAGGTACTAACTTAATAGATACACTCAAACCTGACCAAGCACAGGACCAGGGGCTCAAGAGGAGGAGTGTAGGGACCCCACAGAAGGCCCTCATTGTCAGTTAAAGAGAAAAGCCCTGAGAGGGAAGAAAGCGACGAGTTCAGTTATAGGCAGGACTTACCCCAAACCACCATACATAGTAGCAGAGGCCTCACAACTCTCAAGATGAAAAATCCCAAATAGCACCGAGAACCTGGTAACCCTCTTGGACTGTACCTATTACCGGACATCAGTAAAAAGTACTGAAACAAAGACTATTGTGTGTGTGAATCTGATTCCCCGCTGCTGCCCACAGCGTCCCCCGCAAGCCGCTACTACGATTCCCTTCATCCACCCTCGCTGCCCTGAGGTAAAGCTCCACCTGTGGGAGCTGTACTACACTGAGCTGCACCACCATCACCTCAGCGGCCGGACGCAGCGCTGGTTATCCACCATTACCAGGAACCACAGGTGGCGTCACGACACTACTACCCCTATCCTCATCACCATTCCCCCTAATCCCTACCACTGAGGGTCCAGGGCATGGAACCAGGAACCAGCCAGCCGTGATCCCCCATCGAAGTAGTCAACCTGTCCAGGGATCCGAATACCCCCTACCCTGTCGACTGCCTCAGTCTGGCATCACGAACAGGATCCTGTGCCCGGTAAAACCAGATACTGTGTGCCTAGAATTGGACTTTATTGACTGTTTATGTACTGTACAATCGGGCTTCCATTACTCCGCCACAGAAAATTGAACTGCGTCAAAAAGCAGGCGGAAAAGAGCGGGATGATAAGCCCTGCCCCTTCACTCTGCCGGAGATCAGCGAAGCGCAGTTCCCAGTTCCAGAAATACCCGAGGTGCTCGACTCCCCCTGCAGAGCCGACGACGACCGGAAAAGTTTGTTTTTACCTCACCGGCTGGCAGCGATTAGCTAGGGGGGCTCCATCATGAGTGACTCGGATGATGCACAGGTCCCTGACAGAGGGGATGCCCGGAATGCAGCACCGGAGTAGTGGCCCCGATAATGCCGATAGCCTTGCCATACATACCGGGCGCAAAATGGTTGCCAACATATGAAGGTAAGCCTGGTATCATAGCAGCCTTTAAGCAAAAGATGTGTGCAGTGCTGGATATGTATGCTATGACAGAGAAGCAGTGAGCCACCGTTGTGTTGGGACAATTAACAGGCACAGCGGAGCTAGAGATTGAGTCTTGGAGTGATGCTGACAGGGACTCTGCAGCTAAAGTGTTTGACAAGCTCAAAGCTGTTTTTGAAAAATGCACACAGTCTGAACTGAGGATGCTGTTCTACCAGTGCAAACAGAGACCGCAGGATACCATCAGAGACTTTGCCTTACGCTTACAAGGGGCACTCCGGTCCTTAAAACATGTAGACCCGACAAGTGTACTGGAAGAAGATAAAATGCTAGCAGAACAGTTTATGGATGGGTTGAGGTCAGACTACCATCGCCAGCAGGTACACACGTGGGTTTTAGATCATCCTGATGTGAACTTTAATGATTTAAAAGACCGTGCAATCACAGTGCTACGACCCTCAGTGCCTGCAGCACCTGCAGCCCAACCCTGGCAGGTTAACACCTTTCCCATATACTTTGAACCCAACCCCAAAGTCCCTGCAAAGCAGCAGAGCAAGCTGTAGCGCCCAACCTTGTTGATGACTTACACAACCAGGTGCAACAGCTGACTAAAAACATGGACTACGTTCTAAAACTCTTGCAATCTGGGTCAGGGGCACCACCACCTAGCCAAATCCAGCTAGCCGATTGCCCTGAGAATGTCCCATGGAGGAGGAGGAAGCCCAAGTCACCCGTGGAGGGGACCAACGCACTATTCCAACGTAGAACCATGTCGCTCGTGGAGGGGACCAACAAGTCGCCCGTTCAGGGGACTGACGCACCATTCCAACGAAGAGCCAGGGCCTACACGGATTCTTCAGGACAACCCATCTGTCTATGCTGCCACAAACCAGGCCACTTTGCAAGAGGATGTCCTTTAAACCTGAGATTCCTGGGTCGGAGGGCCAACCCCCAGGAGTAGACTGTTTGGGGCCATATGACTGGAGTAATCGGTACGTGGGAGGCCGTCCATACCTCCACATTACGCTGGAAGGAATTCCCATGTCGGCCCTACTGGACACCGGGTCACAGGTTACCACCATCCCACATATCCTTTATGAACGATTTTGGTCTGATACTGATCTTAGACCCCCAAACCCCAATTTTGTTATTATTGCTGCTAATTGACAACCACAGAATCAGGTGGGGTTCAGAGAAGTGACAATAAAGTTGGGGAGGGTGGAGTTAAAAGGCCAAGGGTTATGAGTGGTAGAAGATAATCTTGATGAAAAATACCCCTACATGATAATTAGTACCAATATTATTGTAAACTGCCATGGAAAAGTGTTGTTTTTACTCCAACAGATTGCTGTGACTGCTGGCTATTGGCGGAGGAGACTCCTTCAAAGAGAAATCCGTGCCCTCAACCATAAGCAACAGGTAAATCTGTCTGGGGGAGAGATTGGCAGTGTGCGGGTAACAGACCCATTTCCCATTGTGTTACCACCAAAAAGTGAAATGATGATATGGTGTCGAGCAGCTATAGATCTCAGAGGAAAGGAATACCAGGCAGTTGTAGAGCCGGTATATTCAGAGCATAGACCTACACTACTGACAGCCAGAGGGGTGGTGGACATATGCAAGGGAAGAGTACCAATCCGTGTATTAAATTGTGGGGAAGAGGAAACAAAACTACCCCGGTATGCTATGGTAGCAAAGCTGTACACTGTCTGTAACAATAACATACAGGTAGTAGAGCCCGTTTCCCCGTCAAACCAGGTGGAGGATAACAACTCCAAGGGACAGCTGGAGGAGTGGTGTCAGTAGTTGCATGTAGGAACTGATGCCACCCCTTCCCACCAAAAGCACGGAGTCTACAGGGTAGCACAGGAGTTCGAACAAATATTCAGTAAGCATCCATTAAATTTTGGGAGGATTAAAGGGGTACACCATCACATACCCACAGGAAATCACTCCCCAATTAGAGTGAGACACACACCCATTCCACCAAACCACTACCAGTGTGACAAAGAGATGCTGCAGGACATGAAGGAAGACGGAGTTGTAAGAGATAGTTGTAGTCCCTGGGCAGCCCCCTTATTCCTAGTCAGAAAGAAGGATGGCACTATGATGATGTGTGTGGATTACAGGTAAATCAATAAGATCACTTATTAAGATGCTTACCCATTACTCCGCATAGAGGAGTCTCTTGCTGCATTAAAGACTGCCAATTATTTCTCCACATTAGATCTCACTAGTGGGTATTGGCAGGTCTCCGTTGCAGAAGAAGACAGAGAGAAGACCACATTCACAACACCAATGGGTCTATGCAAATTCAACAGCATGCCATTGGGCTATGCAATGCACCAGGAACGTTTCAAAGACTCATGGAATGTTGCCTGTAACACCGGAACTTTGAGACAGTGCTGTTATACCTGGATGACGTCATCGTGTATACCAAGGCCTACGAAGAACATCTGGAACACCTGGCGGAGGTATTTACAGCTTTAGCAAAGTACGGGATTAAGCTTAAACCATCTAAATACCACCTGCTGAAACCTAAAGTCCAATACCTCGGGCATGTGGTCAGCGCAGATGGAGTTGCATCAGATCTGGAAAAGTGTCAGCTATCCAGGATTGGCAGAGACCAACCACCGTCAGCGAGGTACGTCAATTCTTAGGTTTGGTTGGGTACTACAGAAGATTCATGAAGGGCTACACAAAGATGGCAGTGCACCTACAAGATCTTCTGTTAGGCCAATCTAAGAAAAGGTCTGCAGAGCCACCATTGGAATGGGGAGAAGAACAAGAAGACTCCTTCCAACAGATGAAACAGGCTCCAACCGGTGAGGAAATCCTGGCTTATCCCGATTATAACCTACCATTCGTCCTCTACACCGACGCAAGCAATGTAGGCCTGGGAGCAGTACTATCCCAAATACAAGATGCCAAGGAACGAGTAATTGCCTACGCCAGCAGAAAACTTCGACCCACCGAGAGGAACCCGGAAAACTACAGTTCCTTTAAGTTGGAGTTCCTGGCCTTGGTCTGGGCTACAACAGAGAGGTTCAATCATTACCTAGCAGCTTCAAAATTTACCGTCTTCACGGATAATAACCTGTTGACATACCTAGATACCGCAAAGCTTGGTGCATTGGAGCAACGCTGGATGGCCATACTATCGAACTATGACTTTACCAACAAATACCGGGCAGGCTGTAACATCGCAAATGCTGATGCCCTCTCCAGAAACCTTCAAGTACATCAAAACGTCGCACTGAACCCGTTGCCTCACTATGGATGGAAAGAGACTCAAGACAGTGATCCGGCCGTGAGCCTAGTAAAGAGTCTGGTAACCCAACCGGATTCCCAAATTGAGAAGAATGCTCCACCAGAGGCCCAATACCTGTGGAAAGAAAGTAGCAGGTTATTCATCTATGAAGGTCAATTGTACAGACGGTATATCAATTCCAGAACACATGAAATGGTATGGCAAGTTGTGGTTCCAAAGAGAGACGTCCAAATGGTGTTGGAATCGTACTATAATGGAGCAGGACACTTTGGATGGAGAAAACTGGAAGTATTGTTATGTGAGAGATTCTACTGGATCGGCATGAGGGCCTCCATTGAAAAATGGTGTAAAAATTGTGGACCATGCTCATTAAGAAGAAAAGACCATAACAGCCAGGAAGCACCACTACAGCCTATCATCACCAAACAGCCATTGGAACTGGTAGCTTTAGATCACCTCAAACTCACACCCAGAAGATCAGGCTATACCTATGCTCTTACCATGGTAGACCACTATTCCAGATTCCTTGTGGTAGTTCCCGTAAAGGACTTAACAACTCAAACAGCATCAAGAATCTTTCAAGCATATTTCTGTAGACCACATGGTTATCCAGAACAGATCTTGATAGACCAAGGTTCTGCCTTTGAAGCTGAATTATTTCAAGAGTTCTGTAACTTATACGGATGCCGAAAAATTCGTACCACGTCTTACCATCCTCAAACCAATGGAATGTGTGAAAAGATGAATCACGTGGTAATTGAAATGCTCAAAACTCTGCATTTGGACGAACGAAACAGATGGCCAGAGAAGTTACCAGACCTTGTTGACATCTACAACATCCCCATAAGTTCAACAAATTGTACCCCTGCATACATCATGAGAGCAAGACCAGTAAAATTTCCAGTAGACTTTGAAATAGGCATAGTAGTTCCTGAAGAAGAGACCACAGATGCAGATTGGGATACTATAAGAAAAAAATAATACCAGAAAATACAAGAATGCGTTGAGAAAAGTCTAGCAAAATCAAGAGAAAAGCAAGAAGCCAATTGTAACAAAACCGCGCAAGGAACACCCTTAACACCCGGTGAATTGGTTTTGAAAAGAAAAAGAAGAATGCACAAACTAGATGATCAATGGGAAAAAGAACCATACACTGTGTTACCATCCAACTTTGATAACCAGAAAACCTGTCTCATCAGCAAAGACAATGGAGAAACAACAGCAACAGTGTCCAGAGATCATTTGAAGAAGTGCCATCAAGAGTTACAACCAGAAGAAGATGTACCTTGTCCAGAACCTGAAAAAGAGGAGCCAAAGACACTCCAGACACTCATTGGAGAATTACCAGCGGATTGGCCTCAAATAGAAGGTACATACCTAATTCCCACTTTGATATTCCCATCAGCAGTAGAAGCACCAAAAACAGAAGAACCACTCATTGTACCGGAACCAGAGAATCCTGCAATCAGTGTACCTGCCATCGCTACTGTGAGATCAGGTAGTCGCAGACTATTATCCAGTTTACCTGTGACACATAGACCCACTCTCACCAATCATACACCAGAATTATGCAGATCAACACGTGTCAATCTAGGACACCCACCACTCAGGTACAGAGAATAAGCTGTAAAATGTAGGAAAATGTAAATATGTTCAGAATGTAAACATGTTACTAGTGCTAGTACAGAAAAGGGTGAAAAGTAGGCTAAAACAACCCAGGCCAGGTACACATCAGAAAGAGGGGTGAGTAGAGTTAGGGTAAGGAGCTGTCTAGGGAGAGCAAAATATTGGCCAATAGGTGACCCCAGGGCCATGAGGCCTACAGCGCTTATGACCGGTAAAGGCCCCTGCAGTACCTAGGACTCCTTCGCCGAGGCAACCGTAGTAAATGTTTGTTGTGTAACTTGAAACTTTTTAAGCCTACAGAGACTTTACCTGTTGGACTTTTGAATTTACTTTTATAATTTCAAAAATGGACTATAGCCACAGGACTGGTGGTGGCAAACACTTTTAAACAGCCTGCAGCGGGTGGACTAGCGCTGTATGGACTGGTTACCCATTTTTTCTAATTTTTCCCTGCTTTTTGTAATCTTTATTTTGAGCCTCTGTTCAACCTTCCAAATGTAAATAGTTATGTTATGTTTATGAAAAATGTTTCAGTTCCGGAGGACTGAAGTTAACTAGGGAGGAATGTGGCACCCCTGCTGGGGATTGCCACAGGACCCATCCGGTGCAAAGAGGGATTTACACTTTGGTACACACTGCACACAACACCTTCCACGCTAGACCTGGAGGGGGAGCTCTACTTGCTGCTTTAAGCAAGTTCCCTTATAAGATCCAGGCCTGAAGGGAGGAGTCAGTTAGTCTGCTCTGAGCAGTGAAGAGAGCAGTTAAGTCCAGTGAAGGAGCCTAGAGAAGGTGCTGGAAAGACCCGGTTGCTGAGCAAAGCAAGGTCCAGAACCAAGGGACACTGAAACGCTGTGGAGCACCCCAGAGAGAGGGATGGAGGCCAGTGGAAGGAGCAGTAGGTCATAACAAGGGACCAGATCTAGGATCTCTATAGCTCACCCGGACACTGGAGTCCGAACCTGCAGAACATACACTGAAGAAGGAAAAGCCCAGAGAAACCAGGAGGATCTATTCCCCTGTGGTACTAACTTAATAGAGACACTCAAACCTGACCAAGCACGGGACGAGGGGCCCAATAGGAGTGTAGGGACCCCACAGAAGGCCCTCATTGTCAGTTAAAGAGAAAAGCCCTGAGAGGGAAGAAAGCGATGAGTTCAGTTATAGGCAGGACTTACCCCAAACCACCGTACACAGTAGCAGAGGAGGCCTCACAACTCTCAAGGTGAAAAATCCCAAATTGCACCGAGAACTTGGTAACCCTCTTGGACTGTACCTATTACCGAACATCAGTAAAAGGTACTGAAACAAAGACTATTGTGTGTGTGAGTCTGCTTCCCTGCCACTGCCCACAGCGTCCCGCTACTACGACTCCCCTCATCCACCCTCGCTGCTCTGTGGGGAGATGTACTACACTGAGCTGCACCACCATCACCTCAGCAGCAAGCCACAGCGCTGGTATCCACCATTACCAGGAACCACAGGAGGCGTCACAACACTACTACCCCCTTCCTCATCACCATTGCCTCTAATCCCCGCCACTGAGGGTCCAGGGCACGGAACTGGGAACCGACAAGCCGTGATCCCCCATCGAAGCAGTCATCCTGTTTCGGGATCTGAGTACCCCCTACCCTGTCGACCGCCTCAGATATACTTTCGTAATCGCTTCTTAGTTGCAGTTTTGTTATTTTGAAGCGTCTTTTTTTTTTTATAATTTCCTGAGCACTTTTTTGATATGTTTTATCCTTTTGGAGCTTCTTCTTACTTGTGTTTTCTGTTTTTTTTTTTTTTAAATCTATTTAACAATGAAGAAAACGCTAATGTTTGTAAAATAAAAGCACTGAAAAGAAGCTCAAAAAGATTCCCGGAAGTGTTCCATTGTCTTTTGAGCCTTCCTATCGACTTCTATTGCTAAGTTGATTTTCCTCCAAGTTGAAGAAGCCGGTAGAATGGTCAGCTTCTTTAAGATGGTTCTGGAGCAGAACCTCTCCAAATCCTACTGAAAAAAATGTGTGAAAATACCTTAAATCTCTAGTGCTCTGATGTGTACATAAGGACATCGCTCTCTCCTGGTTCTCTTCCTATCTTTCTGACTGCTCTTTCAGTGTATCATTTCTCTGGCTCCACTTCTTCTCCTCTTCTTCTCACTATTGGAGTCCCTCAGGGTTCAGTCCTTGGTCTTCTTCTATTCTCTGTCTACATGTCACTTGGACAGACCATTAGTAAATTTTGCTTCCAGTACCATCTATAAGCTGATGACACACAACTATACACTTCATTCACTGACCTTACCCCTACAGTACTACAGAACACCAGTGACTGTTCACAATTTCCAACATCATGTCTGCTCTCTATCTGAAAATCAACCTTTCTGCCATGTGTACACTGCTATGTAACATGTAGTCTACACTGCAGTCTCTGTGAATTTCTATGTCATGTATAGACTGCTCTGCAGTCTCTGTGAATTCCTGTGTCATGTATAGACTGCTCTGCAGTCTCTGTGAATTGCTGTGTCATGTATAGTCTGCTCTGCAGTCTCTGTGAATTGTTTTGCAGTAGTTAAATGGAGTTCATTTCCTTTAGTCTTTTAAGAGTTAACGTCCGTGGCTCTGCAGTACCAGTTGCTGTTGCTGACGGTTTCAGGTGATCTTACCATTCTCCCTGCTTTAAAATAGTTCAATTTACCATCACCTGATGTCACTGAAAGAGTTAATTATCTATTCTGATGGTGAGTTGTTTTGATGCTGTGCAGTCTTGCTGAAGCCTTCCAGAAGCATTTACCTTGAAGAAAGCCATCTTGAGGAAGTTGCTGTTTGTATTTTGGTCCCTGGGTGAAGGTTAGGGGGTTGTTAGCCCAGGGCTGGTCAGGAGCAAGGCAGGGTTGGTGGCCCAGATATCCACACCTTTAGAGGTAATTCTGGGAACAGGGTCAGCTAAGGAACTCTAGTCTACAGGGTCAGACTAGCTACCCAGATTACGCATCCTGCTGCTTATCCCCTTGTCCATTATAACCACCCCGTCGCACTTTCCAAATCAGAACTCCTGTGCCCACCATTTAATAACACCCCATAATCTGACTTCTCCCTCTTGGTGTGTGGCACCACAATAACACTAAGGCAGCAGGCTCACTGGCTGTATGCTATCTTTGACAGCAATCTATCCTTCACCTCCCACCTCCTATATACGATCTCTGTCTCGCTGTCGTCACTTTCACTAGAAGGTTACATCTAGAATCTGTCCTTTTCTCACTGTGGAAACAACAAAAATCCTCACTGTAGTCCTTATCAACTCCTATGTTGATTATTGTAAATCTCTATTAATTCGCCTCCCACTCACTACACTTTCCCTTCTTTAATCCACCCTTAATGCAGCAGCCAGGGTCATGCATTAGCATCTCAATTAATTAGAATATCATCAAAAAGTTAATTTATTTCAGTAATGCCATACAAAAAGTGAAACACATATATATTATCTATTTCAATTGTTCATTTCTGTAAATGTTGATGATTATGGTTTACAGCCAATGAAAACCCAAAGGTCATTATCTCAGAAAATTCAGGTAGGGAGGATGAAGGGTTAAAAACTGTGCTGCGATATTCCATGAGACATCAAAGGGTGAATATAATCTTGATTTATTAGTCAACGTGTTTCAGGGCTCCCAGAAACGCCCTGAAACATGCCAAAATGACACTGGTTTTTGATAATATTCTAATTCATTGAGATGCGCTAGTATCTGGCTAATCGTTACTCGGACGCTTCCACTCTGTGCCAGTGATTGCACTGGTTGCCCTTATATCATAGGATTCAATTTAAATGACTTGTTCTTACCCACAAAGCTCTCCACAGTGCGGCACCTCACTATATCTCAACCCTCATCTCTGTTTATTGACTTACCCCTTCTCTATGCTCCAAAAGTGATTTTAGTCTAACATCTGCACTGATCTGATCCTCCTACTCCCATGACCAAGACTTCTCCTGAGATGCATAAATTCTCTGGAATGTTCTACCCCAAGAAATTAGGACTAACCACAATTTACACAGTTTTAGTCACTCCCTAAAAACACATCTTTTTAGGGCAGCCCATCACGTTCCCTATGTCCTTTTATATGTAGCCCATTCATTATTTCTCTGAACTTAGTTGTCCATCAAACGTTCCAACGCAACAAAAAAGCTCTACAAATATTGGCTGGTGACTGGCTTATGCAACCTTGTATCTCTCACCCATTTGCTCAAGTTGACTGGACCATCATTGTAAATAAGCCCCTGTACTTTGTGTCACTCCCACCTCATTGTAGATTGTAAGCTCTTACGAACAAGGTTGTCATTATTTTTGCTTTATTATTGTATTATCTACAACTGTGACTTATGACTATTTATATAGGAACCTGTGAATTGTTGAGCACTGCGGAATATGTTGGTGCTATATAAAGAAAGATCATTAATATTGAATGTATAAGTCCTTGTCAGCTCATTTTTGTCATGCTGTCATCCTCCGAATGAGGAAAATCCACACATAAATTAAGGAGGACTCTATATATTCTTTATTCCCCACAGATGTATCCTCATGAATTCTAAGTTGACATTACTTACCTTAAATGAAAAAAAACACTAAACAGAACAGGATATAATGTTACCCTAAATGTAAAATGGCAAATAGGAACCATCAGGAATTTCCATTTTTATTAAACTAGCAAATGGACTTGCAAGCTGAGCTATGCGCTCATAACTGCCGGCATCTTACATTCTGAAAATTGTGTCCCCCAGGCAACAGCGACCCGGCTTTTTGGTTAGACCCTCTTTAACTATTCAGTTGCTGCAATAACTTTGGTTTGTAGAAGATACATTGCTAATTCCTGCCCCCAAAAATATCCGGAGGATATGGCTTTGCAATCACATTTCAATTTGTATATTAGTTTTTTTTGATTCATTTGGTAAGAAAGAAAAACCAGTAGAATATCAATCTCTTATCAAATGCTATAATTGGATTTATACAACTCATGAACAACCTTATTTTCTTTCCTTACATAAAGTAAACACTCTAAGGCAGAGACTGGTGGTTTTCACTTAACTAAGTCATTAGAAAGCATTGTTGGTGTCATTCATGCTGATATCTCAGTTCTGTCATTATACACCTGCGCGTGCATTTGAAGGAGGATAAACGGCACACAAAATCTCATATGGTTACAATATATTGTGTTTAATGCAGCTCAGTTAAATATTTCCCTGCATATATTACTCATTCTTTTGATAAAAAGATAACCATGAAGGAGGAAGAGAAAACATATATCCTGCTGGGAGAAGAAGAGAGAGCAGTGGAGATAGCAGTGCAGTATGTGAGCGCATGCCATAGACTTTGAGGTAATGAACTATGATATGACATGGACTTCCATAGCCCCCCTGAATCTGCACCATCCATTGTTCTTATAGCCCTCACCCTGGATCTGCCCCATCCATTGTTCTTATAGCCCCAACCCCAGATCTGTCCCCACCCATTGCTCCTACAGCCCCCACACTTGATGTGCCCCCATCCACCTTTCCTACAGCCCTACCCAACATCCCAACAGTCCCTATCTTTATTCCCTTTTGTACACTTGCTTTGGCAAAACTGATTTGTTTTTAGTCCTGCCAATAAAGATTCTCTGAATTTGAATTTAGATAGATAGATAGATAGATAGATAGATAGATAGAACTGTGATATGCTATAGACTTCCATACCCCCCACCCTGGATGTGCCCCCCTTCGTTGTTCTCATAGCCCCAAACCTGGATGTGCCCCCATCTATTGTTCTTATAGACCCCACGCTGGAGGTGCCCCATCCATTGTTCTTATAGCCCCCACCCTGGATGTGCCCCCATCTATTGTTCTTATAGACCCCACGCTGGAGGTGCCCCATCCATTGTTCTTATAGCCCCCACCCTGTATGTGCCCCCCTCCCTTGTTCTTAAAGTCCCCATCCTAGATGTCCCCTCATCCATTATTCTTAGAACCCCCACCCTGGATGTGCCACATCCATCATTCCTAGAGTCCGTACTCATCATCCCCACAGTCCCAATCCCTATTCCCTATTGTACACTTGCTTTGCCAAAACTAATGTTTGTTTAGTCCTGCCAATGAAACTTCTTTGAATTGAATTAATAGATAGATGGATAGATGGAAAGAATGGATACAAAGATAGATAGACAGACAGACAGACAGATAGATAGATAGATAGATAGATAGATAGATAGATAGATAGATAGATAGATAGACAGGTAGATACAGTGTTGTGCAAATTAATTGGGACAAAGCATTTTTTAAGTAAAATTGGGGTTACCCGTCAGTGATTCAAACCAGTTTAACTGCTTTGACCAGGTGTGAGGGTACAACCTTGAGTAACAAAATGTGGTTTGACTGGTTTTAGTCACAAAATAACAGCTAGCTGCCCCCTCAGCTTCACCTGAGAGCTTGTTTCTGTGAGGAGTGGTTTAGTGTACTTTTTCTCTGTGTGATTCGTGCCTGTAAAAATGGATGTTACTTCACGTCAGAGGTGTAGAATTATTACTCTTAATGAACATACAAGTCAATGAAACTGGATCGTTTTCTTCAAAATGAAAAGGGAAATGTGGAAACAAGTAAAGACTGGCTTTGTCCCAATTAATTTGTACAGCACTGTAGAAAGATAGATGATATAGTAATAAAAAAGATTAAAAGAAATATCTATAATGATAACTCACTTCTAATATTTGATAGCAGCAATTCATACAGTGGGAGAAATAAGTATTTGATCCCTTGCTGATTTTGGAAGTTTGCTCACTGACAAAGACATAAACAGTCTATAAATTTAAGGGAAGGTTAATTTTAACAGTGAGAGAATATCAAAAATAAAATCCAGAAAATCACATTGTCTACATTATATGCATGTATTTGCATTTTGCAGGAGAGAAATAAGTATTTGATCACTTTGGCAAACAGGACTTAAATATTTGGAGGTAAAACCTTGTTGGCAAGCACAGCAGTCAGATGTTTCTTGTAGTTGATGATGAGGTTTACGGACATGTCAGGAGGAATTATGGTCCACTCCTCTTTGCAGATCATCTCTAAATCATTAAGATTTTGAGTCTGTCACTTGACAACTTGAAACTTCAACTCCCTCCATAGGTTTTCTCTGGGATTAAAGTCTGAAGACTGGCTAGGCCTCCATGACCTTAATGTGCTTCTTTTTGAGCCACTCCTTTATTGCCTTCGCTGTATGTTTTGGATCCTTGTTGTGCTGGAAGACCCAGCCACGACCCATTTTTAATGTCCTGGCGGAGCGAAGGAGGTTGTCAATCAGAATTTTACTGTACATGGCTCCATCCATTGTCCTATTGATGTGTGATGTAGTCCTGTGCCCTTAGCAGAGAAACACCCCCAAAACATGTTTCCACCGCGATGCTTGACTGTGGGGATGGGGTTCTTTGGGTCATAGGCAGAATTTTTCTTCCTTTGAAATCAGGTCTGGAGACTTTGTGGGCACTGCCGGATTTTAGTCGATTATGGTGTAATGTGTTACCAGTGGTTTTCTTGGTGACAGTGGTTCTAGCTGCCTTGAAATCATTAACAAGTTCCCCCCATGTAGTTTTAGGCTGATCTCTCACTGTCCTCATGATCCTGGATACCCCACAAGGTGAGACTTTGCATGGAACCCCAGATCAATGTCAATTGATACTCATTTTGTATTTCTTCCATTTTCTTACTATTGCACCAACAGCTGTCTCCTTCTCACCCAGAGTCTTACTTATGGTTTTGTAGCCCATTCCAGCCTTGTGCAGGTGTAGGATCTTTTCCCTGACACCCTTAGAAAGCTCTTTGGTCTTGCCCATGTTGTAGAGGTTGGAGTCTGAATGATTGAGTGTGTGGATAGGAGTCTTTTACACAGGTGACAATTTAAGACAGCTGTCTTTAATGCAAAAAACTAGTTGATTAGGAGCGTCTAACTGGTCTGTAGGACACAGAACTCCTAATGGTTGGTAGGGAATCAAATACTTATTTCTCTCTGCAAAATGCAAATACATTTATATACAGTGCCTTGTGAAAGTATTCGGCCCCCTTGAACTTTTCAACCTTTTGCCATATTTCAGGCTTCAAACATAAAGATATAAATTCTAATTTTTTGTGAAGAATCAACAACAAGTGGGACACAATCGTGAAGTGGAACAAAATTTATTGGATATTTTAAACTTTTTTAACAAAAAACTGAAAAGTGGGGCTTGCAATATTATTCGTCCCCTTTACTTTCAGTGAAGCAAACTCACTCCAGAAGTTAAGAGAGGATCTCTGAATGATCCAATGTTGTCCTAAATGACTGGTAATGATAAATAAAATTCACCTGTGTGTAATCATGTCTTCATATAAATGCACCTGCTCTGTGATAGTCTCAGGGCTGTGTTTCAAGTGTAGAAAGCATCATGAAGACCAAGGAACACACCAGGCAGGTCCGAGATACTGCTGTGGCGAAGTTTAAAGCCGGATTTGGATACAAAAAGATTTCCCAAGTTTTAAACATCTCAAGGAGCACTGTGGAAGCGATCATATTGAAATGGAAGGAGTATCAGACCACTGCAAATCTACCAAGACCCGGCCATCCCTCTAAATTTTCATCTCAAACAAGGAGAAGACAGACCAGAGATGCAGCCAAAAGGCCCATGATCACTCTGGATGAACTGCGGAGATGTACAGCTCAGGTGGGAAAGTCTGTCCATAGGACAACAATCAGTCGTACACTACACAAATCTGGCCTTTATGGAAGAGTGACAAGAAGAAAACCATTTCGCAAAGATATCCACAAAAAATATTGTTTGAAGTTTGCCACAAGCCACCTGGGAGACACACCAAACATGTGGAATAAGGTACTCTGGTCAGATGAAACCAAAATCGAACTTTTTGGGCACAATGCAAAATGATATGTTTGGTGTAAAGGCAACACAGCTCATCACCCTCAAAACACCATCTCCACTGTCAAACATGGTAGTGGCAGCATTATGGGCCTGCTTTTCTTCAGCAAGGACAGGGAAGATGGTTAAAATTGATGGGAAGATGGAAGGAGACAAATACAGGACCATTCTGGAAGAAAACCTGTTGGAGTCTGCAAAAGACCTTAGACTGGGATGTAGATTTATCTTCCAACAAGACAATGATCCCAAACATAAAGCAAAATCTACAATGGAATGGTTCAAAAATAAACATATCCAGGTGTCAAAGTCAAAGTCCAGACCTGAATCCAATCGAGAATCTGTGGAAAGAGCTGAAAACTGCTGTTCACAAACGCTCTCCATCCAACCTCACTGAGCTCCAGCTGTTTTGCAAGGAAGAATGAGCAAGAATTTCAGTCTCTCGATATGCAAAACTGATAGAGACATACCCCAAGAGACTGCAGCTGTAATCGCAAAAAAGGTGGTGCTACAAAGTATTAACTCAAGGAGGCCGAATAATATTGCACACCCCACTTTTCAGTTTTTTATTTGTTAAAAAAGTTTAAAATATCCAATAAATTTCGTTCCACTTCACGATTGTGTCCCACTTGTTCTTGATTCTTCACAAAAATGTAAATTTATATCTTTATGTTTGAAGCCTGAAATGTGGCAAAAGGTTGAAAAGTTCAAGGGGGCTGAATACTTTCACAAGGCACTGTAATTTAGACAATGTGATTTTCTGGGTTTTATATTTGATATTCTATCTCTCTCTGTGTTAAAATTAACCTACCCTTAAAATTATAGACTGTTCAGGTCTTTATCTGTGAGAAAACTTACAAAGAAAGGAATCAAACACCTTTTTCCCCCAATGTATACGTTTAGGATCTTAGTTACCCTATTTGGTCATCAAAAATAATATAATAATATTTATTCAGTTATATAACGCTATGTGGTGATGTGGCCCCTGGCCGGATGCTTTACACGGGTTATCAATGCAGGTCTCTGTTCACATGGGCCGGTTTTCCTGATTGTGTGTGCTGTGTGAAACCTGCCCGATGTACAGGGGGTTAACAGCTGAAGGGTTTTCATGCGCTGAGTGAACAGCTGAGTGTGAGTGCTGAAGAGCTGCGAGATTCATGAGCCTAATGAGCGGCAGTGTCTGAACCTGTGTATGAGTGCTTTGCTGGGCTAAACCTGAATGGTGCACAGGGGGTTAATCACATCTCAGGTCTGTGTGTGAGTGAGATGTGCTGATTGACTCACTGGGTTGCAGCTGTGAGAGGCAGCCTGGATAAGAACCTGCCAGGTGTCTGAGTGAGGAGAGGACGATGGGAATCAGAGAAGTCCAGACCACTGCCATGTGAAGACATGCTGGAAGTGATGGGAGCCTGCCAGCTCCATGCTAGTGCACCTGATGTGTGCATGCCAGCCAGTGTCCAGGACCGAGGACGGCTCAAGGGCCAGGTGGTCTTGTGTGTACTGAGTGACAGGGCTCCTGGTACTATTGTGGGCCCTGAGTGTGTAGCATATTGGTGTATGTAAAAATGCCATGAATGCTGTGTCATGCATGAGTCATAATGGTTTATGAAAAAGTGCCATGTGTGATGACTCGTGTGCAATAGGATGGGGAATGATCCCTGTCAGGGTGATAGACGGTGATAGCCGTCTTTAGAACCAGACTGAGGTCTGCAAGGGTCGGTGGGTGACGCCTTGAAGTTCTGGGGAAAACGTATGTGAATGTCCTGTAATGTAATGTCCTATGGGAATGTCATATAATGCAATGTAAGGACATGCATATTATATGTGAAAATGGAAATAGTGTTATGGTTTATGTGTTGAAAGCGGTTTATGACAGAAATTAATAAATCCGCTGCTTATGTTACGTTGAAATGTAGTCGCTGCTGTCATTTTCCCCATGCCAAGCGGGATCCCCTGGGGCGCTACCTCACAGCTATTAATTCCACAGCGCTTTACATATATTTGCAACACTGTCCCCATTGGGATTCACAATCTAAACATCCTATCATTATGTCTTTGGAGTGTGGGAGATAACCAAAGAACCCGGAGGAAACCCAGGCAAACACAGGGAGAACATAAGAACTCTTTGCAGATGTTGTCCTTTGTGGCATTTGAAACCAGGACTCCACAAGACTGCAGTGCTAACCATTGAACCACCATGCATTAAAAATTAGTGAATTTATTCTACACGAATGAAGTTCAGTTAAAATCTTTGTAAGCTTGCAATTTTAAATAATTTACAATTCATTTCAGATAGTCATATATAATGGCCACCACCATGTTAAAGATACCATAAGCCAGTGAAGAAGCCTCAAATATTCTTGGATGCTGCCCTGGCACCCATAGTGCATTTCAGTTACCCAATCTATTTTATCTATTTCGTTTCGACTTGAACATCCCCATTGGCACATTCCATCCAGCTGCCTCTAAACTTTTATCACTGACTACCTCCTTTGGACTCTCTCAATGGTCCTCTGCAGCCACTCACAAAGATGGCCACACGCTGGACCTTATCTTCACCCACCTACGTTCCCTCACTAACCTCTCAAACTCAACACTCCCCCTTTCTGACCACAACCTACTAACATTCTCTTCACTCTCCTCTCCTACTACACAACCCCCACTCCACAAACTCACTCATCCTCACAGAGATCTCAAACATATTGATTTACACTCAGTCTCAGAGTCCCTACTCCATCTCACAGACATAGCTTGGTTACATTACACAGATGCTGTTGCCACTCTGTATAACACCACAATAACTACAGTCCTTGATTTGGCTGCCCCCCTCACATACAACAAAACTCACACAATTAACAGGCAACCCTGCCACACCAGCCTCATAAAAGAACTGAGATGGGCTACCAGGATTGCAGAGCAGAGATGATAGTGATTCCATTCCACTGAGCACTTGACTGTATACAATCAGCCCCTCATCAACTTCAAGTCCGCACTCACTGCCGAAAAACAAGCCTACTTCTCATCTCTAATAACCTCCCTGTTTCACAATTCTAAACAGCTATTCAAAACTTTCAATTCTCTATTCTGTTCCCCAGCACCTCCTCCCTCTGCTCTTATTTCTGCTGAAGACTTTGCCTGTTTCTTCAAGCAGAAGATTGGTAATATCAGAGAAAGTTTTGACGCACTGTCCCCAGAGCCCCTCCACATTACTGCTCAGCCCTCTTCTTCCAAAACCAACTTTTCCACCATAACAGAAGATTAGCTCTCCTCCCTTCTGTCAAGATCACACCTCACCACCAGCACACTTTACCCTCTCTCATCTGATCTCATTTCCAACCTCACCACAGTCTTCATCCCAACCCTTACCCATCTCTTCAGCTTATCACTAACAGCCAATGTCTTGCCCTCATCCTTCAAACATTCCTTGATCACACCCATCTTCAAAAAGCCCTACCTCGATACATGCTCTGTTTCTAGCTATCTCCCCATATTACTTCTCCCCTTTGCCCCAAAACTCCTGGAACTGCATGTCCATCTTGAACTTTCCTCCCACCTCTCCTCCTGCTCCCTCTTTGACCGCTTACAATCTGGCTTCCGACCGCATCACTCTCGAAACAGTCCTAACTAAATTTACCAATGATCTACTAATTGCCAAGAGCAAGCGACACTACTCTGTCCTCCTCCTCCTAGATCTGTCCTCTGCCTTCAACACTGTACACCATTCCCTCCTGTTACAGATTCTCAAATCTCTTGGTATCACAGACTTGGCCTTCTCCTGGATCTCTTCATAGCTAACAAACCGAACATTCAGCATCTCCCTCTTCCACATCACCTCCTCACCTTACACTCTATCTATTGGTGTCCCCCAAGGCCCAGTTCTAGGAGTCCTACTTTTCTCCATCTACACCATTGGCTTGAGACATGTCACAGAGTCCCACGGCTTTCAGTATCATCTCTACGCTGATGACACACAGATCTATCTCTCTAGACCTGACATCACCTCCATACTAACCAAAATTCCACAACGTCTGTCTGCTATTTCAGCCTTCTGTTCTGCTCGCTTTCTAAAACTGAACATGGTTTAAACAGAATTCATCCCCTTTCCCCCAACTCACTCTACCCTTCCACCAGACCTATCCATCAAAGTCAATGACTGCTCACTTGCCCCATTCCCGTATGCTAGGTGCCTCTGAGTGATACATGACTCTGCCCTCTCCTTCAAGCCCCATATCCAAGCCCTTGACACCTCCTGCTGACCCCTGATCAAAATTATTTCCCGGATCCATACATTCCTTGACCAAGAAACTTTAAAAACATGTGCATATGCCCTCATAATTTCCCACTTCAGGTACTGTAACCTCCTGCTCTCTGTTCTCCCCTCTAGCACTCTTGCATCTCTCCAATCTATCCTAATCTCTGCTGCCAAACTAACCCACCTGTCTCCCTGCTATTCCCCAGTCTCTCCTCTCTGCGAAGTCCTTCACTGGCTACCGATTTCTCAGAGGCCCCGGTTCAAACGCCTAACTATGACATACAAAACCATTAACAATCTGTCTCCCCCATACATCTCTAACATGGTTTCCCAATACCTACCCTCATGCAACCTTCTATCCTCTTAATATCTCCTCCTCTACTCCCCTTTTATCTCTTCTTCCCACAATCGCATACAAGAATTCTTCCGTGAAACCCCCATACTCTGGAACTCTTTGCCCCAACACACCAGACCCTCGCCTACCCTGGAAACCTTCAAAATGAACCTGAAAACCCACCTCTTCCAACAAGCCTATAACCTGCAATGAGCCTCAGTTCACCAAAACTGCTGCACAACCAGCTCCACCCACTCCTAGTGTGTCCTCACCCATGCCTTGTAGACTGTGAGACCTTGTGGGCAGAGTCCTCTATCCGTCTGTATCTTGAAGTAAGGTGATTCCCTGTAGGGTATATATAAAAAACAAACATGCGGCGCCAATCTCAGCGCGTTACCAATGTAACTCTCTGGTGCCCTTTTAATGAAGTTTTATGCACTCACCTCTTGCCATAAAACTTCAAGCATAAGGTTTTTCCAAAGCCTCCTCACGCTTTGGATATTTATCCGGGTCTGCTGCTCGCCTTGAATTGATCCTGTATCGGGTCCTGCCACGGATTCCCACAGGCATAAAGGTTCAATAGGAAGTGATCCAATTCTATAGTGGCCGCGCTCCCCGTGGTAATGATTTTAAGAACTTCTTGTCCACAAAAAATTTTATTCCTCAAAACATGCGAGAATATAAAAAACGGATACAACGCGTTTCGGCGGAGGAAGGCGGTTGTCTCCGCCGAAACGCGTTGTATCCGTCTGTATCTTGTGTGACTTATATTGTTCAAGTATATTTTACTTGTCTATGTATGCCCTTTCCACTTGTAAAGCACCATGGAATAAATGGCGCTATAATAATAAATAATAATAATCTATACCACAGCTAATCATGTGGGGTTACAGGTCATAGTTCACTTATGAACCCTATAAAAGTATAAAAGCCCAAGCAGGGAATGCTTCTTATATTTTGAGGGGATTGTAGATAGGAGTGAGGAACGTAGAGCGCAGGCAGAGACATGTGATGTACTGTATATTGTGAGGATAAGAGCCCATTCACAAAGGCCGCATCTTAAGTGAGCGTATATAGGTAAATTGGTTTCTGATTATTAGCTTTTATAAACTGGCTGGCAGCCACCCGACAAATGATCAAAATCTTTGTTTCTTAAGTGAAGTAATTTGTAAGTTTGCTTAAAAATTATCGTTCTCAACAGAGAGGGAACAGGATAATTAACATATGTTTACAAAGAACACTTTATGGTAAATGGAGGTAACAATTAAAAGTATGATTTTTTTAATAGTAAAATGTTTCCTAGAAGGCTATAACTTAAACTGTCATTTTGGCTCCCTGTGTTGAAGTGGACATTTTCGTTTTACACATTGACCTCTGGTAGACCTGATCTTTGGTGTCAACAACTACCGGGTATGAGACCACCTCTCACAGTGATTCTTCAGTTTCAGCTCTGGCCATAGCCATGCGAACCACAATGAACATTACTCTGGATGACTGACTCAAGACTTCTCTTCATTCTGCTCCTAGGCCAGAAACAAGCTCTTTATTGTAGGCTTCCAACAGACGCTTTGAGGCAACCACTAAGTTTGACCAGACCTCCACTCTTTCCAATGTCAAAAAAGAAAACAATGGAAGAATGGCTATTGCATCCCATAGGAATACTATGGACCATATGAAGTTGCCTCTCTGCCCCCTCTGTAGTTTGGGTCTGCTGGCGGTGTTATATTGGTAGTATTCATTTTCCATGTAGGGTTATTCCTAACACTGAGATATCACCTATCTACATTTATTTCCCAAAAATATCAATGGTGGAAATAACACTTTAAGAAACCAACTAAACTCCAAACTATACAGCCATGTATATAAAGTTGCATGCAAAGGTTTGGGCACCCTTGGTAAAAATTATTGTTTTTGTAAGTAGTTAACCAAGTTGAATAATAAATGATCTCTAAAAGTCATAAAGTTAAGATGACACATTTCCTTTGTATTTTAGACGAAAAAAAATTATTTTCATCTTTAAGGCTAGGGTCACAGTTGCATTTTTCACTAGCGTTTTTGGAGACCTGCGTTTTCAAAAACGCATGTAAAAAACGCACCCATAGGCCCCCATGTTAAAAAACGCATGCCCTAATAGCAAAAACGCATGTGTGACAGTACCATGCATTTTTGGTGCATTTCCAAAAACGCATGCGTTTCTTAATATGGGGCCCTATGGGAAACACATGCAAAAACGCATGTACAATTAGTACCATTCAAAAACGCATGCGTTTTCCATAGGAGCCCATGTTAAAAAAACGCAAGCGTTTTAGAAAATGCATCCGTTTTTTTAACATGGGCTCCTATGGAAAACGCATGCGTTTTTGAATGGCACTAAATGGTACTAATTGTACATGCGTTTTTGCATCGTTTTCCATAGGGGCCCATGTTATAAAAACGCACCAAAAAATAGTACATGCACTATTTTTTGGTGCAGATTTAAAAACGCAGCCAAAAACGCAGGGAGCCATCACACATCTTAAAAAACTCATGATGACATAAAAAACGCATGTAAAAACACATGCGTTTTTAAAAGACACTACAAAAACGGATGCCAACTGTGACCCCAGCCTATCATTTTAAATATTCTTAAAAGGAAAATGGGCTGATTCAAAGGTTTGGGCACCCTTGGAGATTTGTGTGCTCAGATAACTTTGATCAAGGTTTCAGGACTTAATCAGCCTGTTAGGGTTATTGCTTGTTCACTGTCATCATTAAGAAAGGGTAGGTGACGCAAATTTCACAGTTTTGTAAAAACTAAGCGTCCTCTAATCTTGTGCAAAAAATCAGCAGCCATGGGTTCTTCTAAGCAGCTACCTAGCACTCTCAAAATGAAAATGGTTCTAGGCCCACAAAGCAGGAGAAGGCAATAAGAAGATAGCAAAGCGTTTGCAAGTTGCCCTTTCCTCAGTAGAAAATGTAACAGTGAAAGTCTAGATGAGGGCTGGAAGACCAAGCAACATTTCAGTGAGAGCTGCTCATAGAACTAATAAAGAGGCAATCAGAACCCCTGCTTGACTGCAAAAGACCTTCATGGTACCTTTACACGCCGCGACGGCAGGCTGGATACATCCCGCTACAGGCTACAAATGTAGCTTGTAGCGCCAATGTAGCCCGTCGTAGCGGCGTCTGAAGACGTGACGCTACAGCCGGCAACAGATACATCTGTTTCCTAGCTCTGCTCGAAAACTGATGGCTACATCGCCGATGGTAGCGAGCTGTATCGGCGTGTAAAGAGGCAACGGAAGGGAACTCTGGACACCCGGGGCTGTAGCTGCAATGTAGCTAAGGCGTGACCCAGGCTCCGGGATACCGCGCCCCATCACCGATCATTGGAGGAAGCTCCTGCATGACGATTGGTAGTCGCTGCATAGGGAGGCATATTTAAGGAGCTGACCATTCACACTACACAATTGCTCGAGCGTCATGTATTAAACAGCCTCCTGCGATGCCTGGCCAATCATGATGATATTGCGCTGTCCTATCATCGTACGGACGGCTCGTAATCCAAGATTGTGGCACGCCTATGTGCTGTCCCTGCTGTACCAGGTCCGCCCATATTAGCTTGTTGTAGCGCTGTGTAAACGTGGTACGCTAAGCTACAGCTGGCTACTTGACACACCCGGCGATGTAGCTAGCTACAGATGTAGCGTGGCGTAGCGCACCTTATGGCGGCGTGTAAAGAGGGTGCGTTGACCGTTTGTAGCCGTTTGAGCGTGCTCGTGCACGTGAAGTAGTGGGATGTATCCAGCCTGCCGTCGCGGCGTGTAAAGGTACCATCAGGAGGATTTACCAGACTCTGGAGTTGTGTACATTGTTGTACTGTTCAGAGACACCCGCACAAACATTGCCTTCATGGAAGATTCCTCAGAAAAAAACCTCTCTTGGGTCAGTAGTATGCAAAAGAACATCTAAACAAGCCTGTTGTATTTTGGAAACAAGTCCTGTGGACTGATGAGGTTAAAATAGAACTCTTTGGCCACAATGATCAACAGTAAAAAAAGGGTAGTGAATTTCAGGAAAAGAACAGCTCGCCAACCAATCAGCATGGGGGTGGATCAATCATGCTTTGGTGTTTTGTGTTGCAGCCAATGGCACAGGAAACATTTCATGGGTAGAGGGAAGAATGGATACAATGAAACTTCAACAAATTCTTGATGCAATCATAACACTATCTATAAAAAACTGAAGTTGAAAAGAGGATGGCTTCTACAAATGGATAATGATCCCAAACACACGTCAAAATCCACAATAGACTATCCTAAAAGGCATAAGCTAAAGGTTTTACAATGGCTGTCACAGTCCCCTGATCTGAGCATCATTGAAAATCTGTGGCTAGGCCTCAAAAGAGAAGAGACGACCCAGGAATCTCACAGAACTGGAAGACATTTCCACGGAAGAATGGATAAAATTCTCTCTCAAAAAAATTAAAAGACTCTTGGCTGGCTATAAAACCATGCAGGGTGCCCAGAATTTTGAATCAGCCCATAGTCCTTTTTGTAATTTTTTATGCCTAAAATACAAAGGAAATGTGTCATCTTTAAAGGGATTGTTCAGGCTTTTTCTATAATTGATATGTGTATCTAGGCTGCAAAATGTTAACAGTTTGTAATTTACATCCTCTCAGCATTTTATAATGTTACTTAGATATCACTGTTTTGCGTCTGCAGGAGACCGACCAGGGTGTGCATTTGTTTTGGAGCTTGTATGTAAATGCAAACCTCTGACTCCTACAGGCCCACCCCACAGTCTCAGCTTCCCAGGCCTCACCCAAATTCCTGACAGTGCAGCCACAGGGGGGAGGTGAGCACACACTGCATTGCATACAGCGCTCATCCCCTCCTCTGACACAGTGTGCCGAATCCACAGCTCAGTGCACTCAACTGTTATCTCCTTTACACAGTTTTAGGAGTGTGAGGGTGGCTGGGCATGCTGAGACTTGGGGAGGCGGGCCTGAAGGAGTCGGAGGCATGTTAGTAGGAGACTGAGCATAACCGACTAGTTATGCATTTCCATGAAAGCTCCAAAACAAACATGCCCTCTGGTTGGTCTCCTGTAGACGCAACAGTGATATCTTGGGAACAATGCAAAACGCTGACAGGGTGTAAATTACAAACTGTCAACATTTTGCAGCCTAGACACACATAGAAATTATACAAAAAGCCCAGACAATTCATTTAACTTTATGCCTTTTAGAGATCATTTCATCTTAAACTTTTTTAGCTGTTCACAATAACAGTAATTTTGACCAGAGGTGCTCAAATGTTTGCATGACTCTCTCACTCTCTCCCTTTCTCCAGCATATATTTATACACACTGTAAGGCTAGAGTCAGACTTGCGTCATGCATTTGCTAAATGCATGCGCTATTTTCATGTGCAAATCTGCAAAAACGCGTGCATTAACGCAACTATAGACTCCAATGCAAAAACGCATTGCAAAAGTGCAATGTGTTTGACTCCATGCGTTTTTGCAAGTGCACCGAAAAACACGGTCTGCAGCACTTTTTGGTGCTTTTGCAAAAATGCATGCATTCTTTTACATTGGAGTCTATGGGCAATGCATCCGTTAACGCATGGTACATGTATGTACCATGCGTTAATGGATGCGCTAACGGTTGTGTTAACACATGGTACATACAGTACATGTACCATGCGTTAACGCATCAGTTAATTGAGCTAACAAGTATGCACACATGCCATGAAAATGGCAAGTGGAAAAAAAGGATCCTTTAATACATCCTGTAAACAGATACAAGCTCCCAAGTGTCACCCTAGCCTATGTCATTTTTTAACACAATGAAACATAATGGAACAATTCTTGTTGGTCTTGTCACATAGAGTACATTTGGACATTTCTTAATGCCTATGTTTTTTAGAGATGGGTCAATGGGTGCTGTGTAGGAGGGATGTATACTGTATGTACTGTCGAGCAGAAGTGATCAGTGCAGCTGATGATTAGCTATTCAAGAACGCATCTCGCACAAATTAACAATTCTGTTTTGAGACGGCAGGAAATGAATGTAATACACAACAAACGACAATGGCCGGGCAGCTGTATTGTAATACACTTTCATTCTTCTGAGCTGAAAAATGTGAGGTGCTATAAAGTACGTAGATAGAAATGTGAAGTATGCTGCTCTGTTCAAAGTTCATTGTAAAACTTCCCATCTCCAAAGAATGTAAAGCAGGCACATTCTGGAGAATAAACACTGTACACATTGCGTGTATGCATATTTTGTTTCCCCTTCATCATTCATGGTGCTGCTCTTTGTGTTTCAGGTATACATTTTCATACGGATGCATCTATGTTTTTTAGAGTCATATTGAAATGAAAAGATGATGCCTATGGATGAGCTAGGCAATGCAGCACAATATAGACAATAAACAACCCATATGTGCTCTTCGAACATCTGACTTAAAAGTCATAAGCATTAAAATGAAGTGTAATCGTCTTTGCTAGTATTGCAGCTTCCAATCTCTTGGGAGGGCTTTCCATTAGGTTTTGAAATTTAGCTGTAGGCATTCTCATCCATTCAGTACCTAAAGCAGTATGACGTCAGTAATTCACATTGACTAATAAGGTCTGACTTGCAGCCCACGTTCCCATTTACATCAAAGGGGCTTCAAGACAAATCAGGAAACATTTTGTATTATGCATATGGCCAACTGAACGGGTATGTGTCGTCAGAAAATGAAATAATGTATTGTCTCACTGTTAAGTCAAGTTTTTATGTTAAATTCACAGTTATTACATCACATGGCATAGTGCGGCCAATCGGGGGAACTATCACAGGGACTATAGAAAATGAGGGCAAGGAAAGTGTGGCACCCCATTGGTCGGTACGCCATGAAGGGGTACTGCACCCAGACCAGCGTGTGCGGTATCCCTGTGTCCAGTGAAGGGGGAGGTTTGTATGTGGCTTTCATCCTGCATCCATGCACCTAGCTCAGGGGGCCAATTGCTTAAACCCGTTACCCAGGTAACCGGTCCCAGTGGGAGGTTATATAGGTAGGTAGTGAAGAGTGGGAACGGAGAAGAGTTTAGTGGAGTAGAAGAGAGGTCGAGAAGGACCCTTCATGGGACGTACAGGGAGGCCAGAAAGAGCGGTGACCCAGACGAGAAAGGGGAGCCTGAGGGTGTGTGCTAACACCTAGCGTCAGACCGTCTACCTACCGGTCTGGGAGGATCATAGTCCACGGAGCAAAGTACCGCCTCCGGGAGCGGTGCAGGCAAGTCTAACTCTGAGCTGACAACACCGGTCAGACCAAGGAGTCTTCAGCCTCCAGGTTACCCGTAACTGTAGCCAGGACCCGTGGAAAATCCCCAGAGGTGCGGCAATCCAGAGAAGGTTCTTACACAAGCGTAGAGTTACAGAGGAGGGAGCAGGAGGTCAGGTCGGGCTCCACGCAGGCCAGAATTCAAGACTAGGAAGGACAGACGGCGAAGCAGTGAGAAACATCTTGAGAGCCCCAGACGAACACCCATTCATTGGTCAATACCCAGGCCAGCTACCTGTGACTGTAGACCCGTTGTTGAACTTGAAAGTGACCAGTAATCCCGTACAGAGACTCAGCTATGGGTGGTGTGTTGTTCTTTCTCGCTGTGTGGGAGCAGATGGCTTCTCACCTGCAGAGCCGCCTTCCAGTTAATACAGCATCATTGCCCTGAGGACACTAGTCTACCTGCAGGGAGCAAGACCAACTGGCTACAATAACACCATCCTCAGAAGTCTGAAGTAGCACTGGTTTCATCATCAGAAACTGCAGGTGGCGTCACAAACAATACACTTTTATTATTTTAATTTCAACACTTTTCAGCAACCCCCCAGGGCAACATTCCCAGGCATTGACCACCGGTGACAAAATCCAGCAGCAACGCCCAGGATCCGAGTATTCCAAAACCCTGGGCGAGTCAAAAGCAGTGGTCATTTTAGTATTTTACCACCTAGGGATAGGCAACCAGAGCTCACAGCTTATCACTACAGATAGAGATATGAGACCTAAATCTAATTGTGGTGTATAAGGCTATGTTCACACACACCATTTTTGCTCCATTTTTCTGGTGTGTTTTTCTCTCTTTGACTAGGGTCACATTAGCGTCAGCCTTTTTGCTGACAGATCTGTGAAAAAACTTAGAATTCTGCAGGCTGAACACAGCCTTAGACTAGGGTCAGATTTGCGCCATGCATCCATTAAAAGCATGCGTTATTTTCATGTGCACATGTAAAAATGCATGCGTTAACGCACCCATAAACTCCAAGGCAAAAAGCGCATTACTAAAGTGCAATGCATTTGGCGCTATGTTTTCTGTAGCGCACATAACAATGTGGACTGCAGCGGTTTTGGGCTTGTTATGGATAACGCATGCATTTTTTTAACATGGGAATCTATGGGAAACGCATGCGTTAATGCATGGTATATATATGTACCATGCATTAACGCATGCGTTAAAAATGTACACACATGTCATGGGAATGGCAAGGGCAATAAAAGCATCCTTTAATGCATCCCTCAAACGAATGCAATATCCCAAATTTGACCCTAGCCTCAGGCTAGGGTCAAACCTGCAACAGCACTCAGGCTGACGATTCCATTTAAAACTTAGTTTTCTCAGCCTGAGCGCATAGCGTTAACGGCATGTAACGCTATACGCCGGCTGCCTATTCATCACTATGGATACCTGATGCTTCGCGCAGCCGCCGGCTCCACACACAAGGACTGGTTATGCGCTGCTGCTGAGTGCACAGGAAAACACTGCAAACCGCATTTCCTGTGCACCCAGCAAAAGCACATATCCGGGGCTGGTGTGTGGAGCCGGTGGCTGCGCGAAGCATCAGGTATCCATAGTGATGAATAGGCAGCTGGCGCATAGCGTTACATGTCGTTAACGTTATTCACTCAGGCTGAGAAAAACTAAGTTTTAAACGGAATCTTCAGCCTGAGGGCTGACGCAGGTCTGATTTAGCCTTAGTACAGCGTTAATGTTCTTTAACGCTGGACTAATGTTGGCAATTGATTCCTATAGGTGATGGACATATAGCGCAAACTGCCACTTGACACAGAAGTCCCGGAGTTTCAAATCTCGCGATATTTGAGAGCGCACAGGAAAACACTGCAAACCGTGTTTCCTCTGCACTCTGCAAAAGTGTATATCCGGGGATTGCAAGTGGAACCGGCAGCGGCACTTAGCTTCTGGTTTGCATAGGGATCAATACACAGGCGGCGCATAGCGTTACATGCCGGTAACGCTATGTGCTGAGCCTGAGAAATTCTAAGTTTTGAACGCATCCGGCAGGCTGAGGGCAGACGCAGGTCTGACCCTAGCCTTAGCCATCCTAAGGTGGGGAGAAGGAAGTTGAGACTTATTAGTTGTGGGGCTGGCATGTCATAATAATGTCACGTAGGCCCTGGAAACGTGAGTTCAGACATCGCTGGAACTCTGGCAGCATCCTAGGTGAGTCCAGGCTTTTTTATTTTCATTAAGAATGATAATAGGGGGGGCGGAGCCTGGCTATGGAGGAGTGAGGACGCTGTGCAGATCAGCTCCTGCTCCTTGACCCACAATCAGCTACTTATATCAGACAGCAGCTCCACTGAAGTGGATTATGAGCACCCGGAGATCGGGGAGACCACAAAGAGCCCTTTCACAGCCTCACCCGAGCCCTGGGGAGTCCATCCAAAGGTTCTTCTCTAGGAGCTCCAGAAAGCCCGCCAAACACACAGCCTCCAAGATGGCCGCGGAGAGGAGCAGCCACAGCGTGGGGAGGATGGAAGGAGCAGGAGATGTGACACTAGCTCAGACGGAGGCCAGAGAAACAGACAGCCGACTTCCAGCAGCTAAAGAGTTAAAGGAAGGCATCCAGACAAGAGGCTCTAGTAAAGCCGGCGGCTCAGCACTGGATAACAACACTGTGAGGTACAGGGAGATGCAGGGGGAGTGCCATGCACAGGACTCAGGCTTCACTGTGCGGACCCAGGCTGGAGGAGGACAGAGTGACCCCCCCTCACCCGTGCAGCTCTCTATGGAGAATTGTGCTGGAGTTTCTGTCTCCCCTGAGCCACCTAATCTGATAAAGATAACACCAGCCCCACTGCCTGGTTCAACTCCTCAGTCTGTTATAACAGACCCTGACAGGCTCACACCTATGGCCCTGCATGTGATTCCATATGGCCCTCACAACCCTGCTCATGTTATGTATCACCACCAGGGAATAGCTCCACAGGCCCAGAGTGTAATGGCAGAGTTGAACGATCTCAGTGCACGTATGGCATCCATACCCACTAGAGAAGATATGGAGTGCTATTTGGCGCGGTTAGAGCATGCTTGCCGCAGTGAAATGTCCACCTTGAGAAGGGAAGTCGAACAAATAGATGAGAGGGGTCAGGATCACTCCCAAAGAATCCTAGCCTTAGAAGAGACCTGTAGATCTCAACAATCCTTGCTAAACATACAGGCCACTCAAATTCATGGGCTGATCGACGCCATGGATGATAACGAAAACAGAGGGCGGAGAAATAATGTCAGGATACGTGGACTCCCCGAGTCGGTTGAATCTAGGGACCTCCCCAATGTGATCCAGACCCTGTTTAATGAGATCCTAGGAGACCCCCCGGATACCCGGATTGAACTTGACAGGGCGCACCGTGCACTGGGCCCTAGACCCGCAGATTCTGAGTGGCCTAGGGACGTAATATGCAGGGTGCACCGATACGTGATTAAAGAAGCAGTCATGCATAGAATCCGCAACGGGGCCCACTGCCGATACCGTGAACATGACGTTCTTCTCCTCCCTGACCTGTCAAGACTGACACTGCAGAAGAGAAGGGCCCTAAAGCCATTGCTGGACACACTTAGGGATCATGACCTGCCCTATACGTGGGGCTTTCCATTTAGGCTCCAGGTGAGAGCGGCTGGGCGCCAACACTTTCTGAGAACCCCAACAGACATGTCAGTATTCGCAGCCTCTCTGGACATCCCGCCAGTGAACATACGAGGATGGCCAGACTTCCCCCTTCGCACAGGTGATGGCCTACCTCAAAGAGTGAGGAATGTACCCCGACGTCGAGATGGTTCGTCCAGGGAGAAAACACCCCCCCGCTGAGATAGAGGACACCTTACCTGCAGCTACTGTATATGACGTCCTCTTGGATACCAACATGAGAAATGAAACGTCTCCTTCTTGGCTGTGTGCCCGTTTCCTGCTACAAGGGTTCACAGGAGAATTTTTCCAAACACATACACTATGTGTTTTTCTTTTGTTTTTGTTATTTGACCCAATTCCGGGTGGACTTATGGACAGACTTACATGATTCCGGCTGATAGTTATTGTAGTTTTTGGTATTATGATCTGCCCGGGTTCAGTCGGTCATTGATGTTTAACTGATTGACATGATTTTCTATTTCAGAAACCACATGAGACTCCTCCCCCTGGAGTAGGAACTGCGGCACAATGTACTGCAGTTGATCTGTTTATTTTTGTTTTTGCTCTGTTTTTCTTTTCTTCTCTGACTCAATTTAGGGTGAACCCCTGGACATATTGCATATACCTGGCTGATAGATATTGAAGTATTTGGTATTGAGATCCTCCCGGGTAAGATTGGTCATTGATGTTTATCTGATCTACATGATTCTCTATTATAGGATCTATGCAAGACTGCTCCCCCTTGGAGTAGGGGCTGTGATACAATATACTGCAGTTGATTCAGTTTTTCCTTTTTGTGTGTTATGGTTGCTATTGTTGGAAAGTTTCTGTAGCTCATATACCCCGCCTTTCTCACCCAATGGGGTTTGGGGGCAAAGGCTACCTGTGGGTCTTGGACGGGAGGCTCCTTGATAGAGGGCCGACCACCTACCGGGGATTTCCTGACGCCTTTAGCGTCTCGTTTCTACACTCCCCACTTTATTGCATAATACAGTGACGAAAATAGTATAGCTGTACATCTAATTTCTTTTTCTTTCTACACTTTTAATCTTTCCTTTTCCAACCTCCCCCAACCCACCCTTCTTCCACGTATAGAGGGGGACAAGGACACAACAGACTCTACTGTAGACGTCCCCCTCCTTGTATCAGTCTCTCTTTTCAGTTTACACCTGTGAGACCCACTATGACGCAGATCACACTGGGGTCCTTAAATGTCAGGGGCTTTAACACGCCGCAAAAGCGGAAACAAATTCTATACGATATGCACAAACAGAATGTGACGATTTTATTATTGCAGGAGACTCACTTTAAACGGGACCACGTGCCCAGTCTTGGAGACCGGTACTTCACCACCTGGTATCATGGCCCTGATCCAGAGGCGCGAGCCAGAGGAGTATCTGTTGCTATACATGGGTCACTAGCCCACACCGTCCGGGACAGTCGGATAGACCCAGCTGGGAGGTACATCTTTCTGAAACTTGATGTACAATCTAGGCTGTTCACTATAGTCAATTGGTACTCCCCTAATCACAAACCGCTGGAAGCATGCATCTCCCTCCTATCTAAACTAGCAGACTTCGCCGAAGGAACAATCTTAATAGGGGGAGACTTTAACTTCCCTCTCAACCCCAATATCGACACATCCTCGGGACGGCAGATGTATCCTACCAGAAGGCTAAATGCTGTACGTAAGGCTATCCAGGGGCTCTGGCTAGTCGACATATGGCGCGCTCTTTCCCCGTCTGAACGCGACTACTCATTCTTCTCACAAGTACACAAGTCATACAGTCGAATAGATTTTTTTCTTGTAAGTCAACACCTCCTAACCTGGCAAGCTAAGGCCTCAATAGGACAGATTTGTTGGTCGGACCATGCGCCTATATTTTGCCGGTTCCAGTTGGCAGAGGGATTCCCGAAGCACTGGACGTGGCGGTTGAACGATAACCTGCTCAATGACACTCTTTGCTGCGATGCTATCAAAGAGGCAATCTCAGAATTCCTCAAGGTGCATGAGTCCGATACAACCAAGCTTCCTTATCAATGGGAGGCGTTAAAGTGTGTTGTTAGGGGAGTCTTCATTAAATACGGCGCTCGACTCAAAAAAGAAAACGCCGCTAAAGTGGAATCCCTGACTAAACGGATCTCTGATCTTGAATGTTCCCATAAGAGATCCCTTTCCGAACAAGTCTTAACCGATCTAACTCTGGCTAGAGAGGAATTGAAGTCTATTCTTGACCAAAAGTATTTGAGACTGAGAACGAGATTTCAGAGGTTCATGTATGAACACGGAAATAAATGTGGTCGCCCGCTTGCTAGATTACTTCACCCGACAGGGAGCCCTGGTCATATTCCTCGGATAAAATGCCCCGGAGGGAGGGAATCCCAACACCCAGGGGAGATCATCGACGCCTTTCGGGACTTCTATGAGAAGCTCTACAATCTGAAAGGTCACTATGACGATATGCCCCCGAAGGTTGCCCTTGACACTACCGACAGATATATTATGGAGACGGCCCTGCCCATTTTAGATAATAATGATGTGGAGGCACTTGAAACGGAGTTCTCTGAGGCGGAAGTGCTGGAAGTCATTAAAAACTCCCCCGGGGGAAAATGTCCTGGCCCAGATGGCTTCACCCCGAAGTTCTTTAAGCAGTTTGGCCCTCAGATAGCCCCTCTCCTGACGAAGGTGTTTAACGTGATATCTCCAGAATCCTCGTGGGCGCCACAATCACTGGAAGCCCACATTAGTGTTATCCCTAAACCAGACAAGGACCACACAGAGGTTGCCAACTATAGGCCTATATCCTTAATAAACATTGACATCAAACTGTTCTCCAAACTTTTGGCTAACAAGTTGGCGCCTCTCCTTCCTGGTCTTGTTCATACTGACCAGGTGGGTTTTGTCCAGGGAAGGGAAGCTAGGGATAACACTATAAAATTAATGAAGCTTATGACCCGATCGAAGACTAAATCAGTCCCTATGTGCTTGTTATCTGTCGATGCAGAGAAAGCATTCGACCGGGTCAACTGGAGATTCTTGCGCGCTGCCCTGAGGCAGATTGGACTGGGAGCCAGATTCTTGGAGAAAGTGGGGTCTCTTTACAGTTGCCCTACAGCGAGGGTTAGGGCAAATGGAGTCCTATCTTCTCCTTTCCGTATTAGTAATGGCACGAGACAGGGTTGCCCCCTGTCTCCACTGCTATACGTCATTGTTATGGAACACCTTGCCATAGCAATACGACGTAACCCTGCTATACAGGGTGTGCAGGAGAAACAGAGACACTACAAGGCTGCGCTCTTTGCAGACGATCTGCTGCTCTTCATTTCCCAACCACGCATTACCTTTCCCTCGCTGATTAAAGAATTCGAGACCTTTGGGAAGCATAGCAATTTCAAGGTGAACTTCACGAAGTCTGAGGCATTGAATGTAACCTTGCCGGGGGACGAACAGACTCACTTATCTGAGCACTTTCCATTTAAATGGCAGAGTGATGCGATCAAATACCTGGGAGTGATGGTCCCATTTGACCAGACTAAATGGTTCTCCCTGAACTTCCTTCCTTTGCTTCAGAGAACTATTAAGGATCTCAAAAATTATGAGCCAAAACGGTTGTCTTGGTTCGGACGTATAAATGTTGTGAAGATGGATATACTCCCTAAATTCTTATATCTCTTCCAGTCCGTCCCTGTTATTATTCCATCGTCATTCTTCACTAGACTTCAGGCAGCTGTTTCTGGGTTTGTGTGGAGACAGGGTAGACCGAGGATCAGTGAGTCCACACTGTTCCGACGCAAGTCCGATGGTGGGATAGGTCTACCAAACATTAAGAATTATTATAAGGCGGCCATACTAACAAGACTACTAGATTGGCAGTATCGGGGTGGATCTAAACAGATTGTCGACATAGAGCAGGAAGAAGTAATGATCCCTATACATTACATGCCCTGGATACCAGCATCCCACAGGCCGGGGACAGGAACTGACGGTGACGTGACGACCACGACCTTGAAGATCTGGGATGGAGAGGTTAGGAGAGGTGTGGTCTCCAAGGGTAGGGGCCCCCTCACCCCTTTGTTCCATAACCCTGAGTTCTACCCTGCCAAGCAGGCTCATACTTTTTTAGGCTGGCAGGAGAGAGATGACCCACGCATGGTCCATATTCTGAGTGGAGGGAACTTACCCCCCCTCCGAGTCCTCAGCGCCAACAGACCAAATCTGTCTTGGTTTGAATACGCACAGTTAAAATCATTTCTGACTTCTGATCGGACTACAGCCCACTATAACTCGGCCTTGACTGCGTTTGAAGGCTTGTTTATGCTAGATCAACCAACTACTCGAACTATCTCCATTATATACCATATTCTCAATCCTCCGGGACCCTTGAAAGGCCTCTCATTTTTCAGAAAATGGGAGCTAGATTTAAACCTAGACATCTCTGAGAAAGACTGGAAGAAGGCCTGTGTGTATTCACATGGTCTCTCCATGGCCTGTACAGCACAGGAAAGAAATTACAAGATAATCTCCCGTTGGTACCAATGCCCGGCAAATATACAACGTATCTTTCCCACTGTCCCGGATGTGTGTTGGAGATGCCAGAAGGAAAAGGGGACTTTATTGCACATGTGGTGGGAATGTGATAACATACGGCCTTACTGGACACAGGTATTTGACTTAAGCCAGATGGTCACGAGCCAGGTGGTGGAGAGGACTCCGCAGGTTGCACTTCTCTCCATTCTGCTGGGACCTATGAAATCCCAAAAAACTGACCTCTTACGATTTTGCCTTACTGCGGCCAGGAATATTCTACCCAGACATTGGAAGACGCCTATTCAGCCTCGCCTGTCTGAGTGGATGATTGAGATGAATAGGCTATGTAGAATGGAGGAACTTACGGCCGAGGTCACCCATACAGGAGACCAATTCCGGCGTACCTGGAGCCAGTGGATAATTTTCCGTGAGTCTCCTGACACTCGGGGTTTGATATCCACACCAGACTGAGACATGGCAGAGGGGGCAGGAAGCCATGGAACGGCTTATAAGTGGAGGATGTACTGTGGTGACTGTCTCACACGGAAATACGGCTACTAATAAACCCCCCATGAACCCACATGACCCTTCCCTTTTCCCTTACTTCCTCTTTCCTTACTCTTCTTTTCTTTTCCTCTCTCTTGCATTAGATGCAAAGTAATGAGAAATTTGAGAAATGCGTCACAATATAAATTGGATGTATGTTTAGATATTCCGTTTAACGACCTTAAAGGACAGGTTAGCACAACTCAGGCTTGCGTACGTAAAGCTCGAAATGGTATACCCCCACCTACACAATTAGTCAGAACAACTGAATTGGCGATTCATATGTGGTTGGGTAGGGGCAATGTAAGGTATAGTGCTATATATTTTGTCTTTTGCTGTTTTACCTTCTGCTGTTCCTCTTTTTAAACGCCTATGACAGATGAACAGATACTGCTCATGTAGATACCATAGTATAGACTTCCAGAGTTCGAAGTAACTCTCTATATTTGAATGCTATAGGTCCTATAATGTTTGGCGTACTACCTGTTATATAATTGATGTTATGTTATACCTCAATTTATAAACTTAATAAACTTAAATTGAACGAAAAAAGAATGATAATAGGTTGTCGAAGTAATAGACAACCCTTTTAATAACATATTTGTTTTCTTAATTCCTGAAGCACTGCAAACATAATGGGCAGCTCAATACCCCTCTGTCCTAATTTAGTTTTTGCAAAAGAGTGTTTATGCACGTCTTTTCTGTGAAATTAGAAGCTTTCCACTATTGAGATTTAAAGCAAATTTATTCAATACAAATCAAAGTTTTGGGGAAAATGTTGAAAAGCTGGTGGATTCAAATGTTTAAAGATTCGTTCATTTCCAATCACAATGTTTAATGCAACATCGTGACGAAGGACCAGGGAGAAAAAGGTGGAACAACCTGAAGAGACTGAGGGTACCGTTACATGTAGCAACATTGCATGCAATTTCACTGGCAATTTGCTGGTTGCTGTGAAATCATGGACACATCATTCTTCCATTTGTACACAGCAACAAAATAGAACAATGTGTCCATGATTTCACTGCAACCAGCAAATTGCAAGTGAGATTGCATGCAATGTTGCGACGTGTAACAGTACCCTGATGCATTTTTTTGCATCAGTTGTGCTCATTTAATCCTCAAAAATCTGAGCCTGAAACATCTGATATATGTGAACCTGCTGTAAACATTTGCATAGCAGTTGGTCAGCAGGTTACAAGAAGCAACCTGGGAATTTTCAATAAATTTGATACATCTGTCTCAGGCAAGCAATTCCCAAATAGCATCACTGACATGCATATCAGCTCTCCGGTATTTCTGGTCATAATCCCATGTTCACCTTGTTGAACAATTAAAATGAAGAACATTTTCTATACATAGTTTCTGTTTTAACAAGTCTCCATTTCGATTTCTTGAGTCCAACAAAACCATATGAAGTCAGAGGCATATAGAGATACAACTCAGACCTTGTACAAAGCCATATTACAGTTATTGTATGAGCCCTTTAACCAGGGCCGTATTTGGAGTTCCTGCTGCCCTAGGCACTGTCAGCGGTCCAGATTCAGGATGAGAAAAAAGTCGCAACATGCTGTGACAGTATGCGATTCACGCACGAGACTCGCCAATGCAAGTCTACGGGTCAAAATCATGGACTGCACACGGACCGCACATGGAACATCTAAGAGGCATCCATTTTTTTCGCTGATACATTCTCATTCTGGAGCTCAGAACACTGTAAAATGTTCCTGTACATGATTATACAGTAATAGCTGCTGAGAAAAAAACAGATTGCATACAGACAGCACACGGATGTGATCTGAGAAAAATGTTGGACACTCGCATAGCAGTTGCATGCAAAACAGACCAAAAAAACAATAACACTCATCCGACTGTCCTGGATGAGAAATGGACTGATTTTAAGGCGGGAGAGACAGTGTACCACCATGTCCTCAGCTCTGTGCTGTGCACAGACAGTGTACCATCATGCCCTCAGCTCCGTGCTGTGCACAGACAGTGTGCCACCATGTCCCCAGCTCCGTGCTGTACACAGACAGTGTACCACCATGTCCATAGCTCCCTGCTGTGCACACACAGTGTGCCTCCCTGTCTCCAGCTTTGAACTGTGCACAGTGTACCACCATGTCCTCAGCTCCGTGCTGTGCACAGACAGTGTACCACCGTGACCCCAGCTCCGTGCTGTGCACAGACAGTGTACCACCATGCCCTGAGCTCTGTGCTGTGCACAGACAGTGTACCACCATGTCCTCAGCTCCGTGCTGTGTACAGTGTACCACCATGTCCTCAGCTCCGTGCTGTGCACAGACAGTGTACCACCATGTCCTCATCTCCGTGCTGTGCACAGTGTACCACCATATCCCCAGCTCCCTGCTATGAAAAGTGTACCACCATGTCCGCAGCTCCGTGCTGTGCACAGACAGTGTACGGTACAGTGGCTGTACAGAACGGAGATGAGGACATGGCGGTACACTGTCTGTGCACAGCAGGGAGCTGGGGACATGGTGCTACACTGTCTGTGCACAGCACAGAGCTGAGGACATCCCAGAAGAGACACAATAACCACAGACAGGTGGCAGGAAAACACTGAGCCTGCCCAGGAGAATTACAACTCCCAGCACCCAACACACTGCTCAGAAACCATACAATAACTCCCAGTACAGGCAGGAGAACTAGAACTCGCAGCATGCCACACCCTGCCAACACAGGAAGGTGGCGGCAGCCACATGGAGGCAGAGCCACCGGTATAGCCACCATTATTACCACACACAGCCCCAGCCACAGCCCCAGTCCTCCTACATCCCCGTCCTCCTCTCCTCTGTCCCTCCTGCTGCTTCTCTGTCCTCCTGCATCCCTGTCCTCCTGTCTTCTGTCCCTCCTACTGCTCCTCTATCCTCCTGCGCCCCTGTCCTCCTCTCCTCTGTCCCTCCTGCTGCTCCTCTGTCCTCCTGCACCCCATCCTCTTCTCCTCTGTCCCTCCTGCTGCTCCTCTGTCCTCCTGCACCCGCATCCTCCTCTTCTCTGTCCCTACTACTGCTCCTTTGTGCTCCTGCACCCCGTCCTCCTCTCCTCTGTCCCTCCTGCTTCTCCTCTGTCCTCCTGCACCCCATAGTCCTCTACTCTGTCCCTCCTGCTTCTCCTCTTTTCCTCTGTTCCCCTGTTTCTGTTCTTCTGCCCCTCTGTCTTTTTCTCCTTGGTCCCCCTGCTCCTCTGTCCTCTGTTCCCTTAACAGTTTCCCCACATTTCTTGGGTCCTCATGTAGTGCTGGCTGCTGACATTGGCTGGGCTCCCTCTGAGCACAGTGATGTGCAGGGTGAGCAGCACCAGTCCCAGTAGCAGCAGAGCTCTGCCAACAGCCGCACCATCCTCCAGCCTTTAGTGCCCGCTTGCTTGGGCCAGCTGCTCCCCCATTCTCCGGGTCCATGGGGGCCGGCTCGGTGGAGGAGCCGCCAGCACCGCTGCCACCACCACAGCAGCAGCACTTGGGAGCCACCGCTGGACAGGAAGGAACAGAGCTGTACGGAACCCAGAAGTGCGGGTTCCGTACAGCTCCCAGCAGCTTCCTGTCTGACCCAGCGACAGGAGCGCTCTCAGTGTCAGGGCACATGCGGGCGGCAATGCAATGCCGGTACTGTGCTCTGCACCGGCGACAACCCCCCTCCCCTACAAAGACTCCGGTTTTCATATGGAGTCTGGGGGAAGGGAGGGCAGTAAAAAAAAAAAACTCTCCCCTGGTGCCGCCCCCTGCGATCTGCCACCTCAGGCACCGGACCACGAGTGCCTCAGTGTAAATACTGCCCTTCCTTTAACTGGCCATACACATAAGACAGCTGTGAGGGAAACACTAGTTTGGCTGACTTCTATATCTCTCAATCCCCTAACAAACATGCACATTTGATTTGTCAGAGTATACATGTGTTTGCATATGAAAAATAGGAGAAAAAAGAAAGTGTATTTAAATTCAAATTGACCAATCGTCTTCTCAACTATAAGGGCAGAGTCGAGAGGAACTCACATATATTGGATAGAAATCTAATCGTACCAGAATCATAAACACTTGAATGCTTGGCTAAACTGAGTTAGTATATGAGAGATAGCTGTTAGCCAAATAAGTGTTATGTGCCATGAGTGTAGGCATCCTAATGTAAACTCTGGAGCTGGGGTCAGGAGGTCTCAGCATCTAATAGAGCACAGCCGTTCTGTAGAGCTCACTTAAGTTAGGGTCACACTTGCGTCATGCATCCGCTAACAGCTAATGATTTTGAAGCTGAAATGTGTGAAAAACGCATGCGTTAACAGATCCATAGGCTCCAATGCAAAAAAAGCATGGTCAAAAGGCAACACTTTTGATGCTATGCGTTTTTGGATCAGCAACAAAAAACGCTGCTAGCATATATATATATGTGTACCATGCATTAACGCTAGTGTTAATTTTGCCACAAAATGGCAACAGAAAAAAAACGTCTAGCATTAATGCAGGCATGCCAAAAAAGTCCCCTCAAGTGTGACCCTAGCCTTAGCTGTTGTTTTCGTTGATGTATGTTATCGTATATGCTCAAAGAGTTAAGAACCTCTTCCCCGCTGGATGAGTATTCTCTTGGGTTTCATTCCATCTGCAGTTTGTGATTGTCTTCCCCTTCCACTATACCTTTCCAGCTCTGACCTCATTCCAAGCTGGAAATAGAATTATTTTCGTACTAAGGTGTTTGAGCTTGTTCCTGTGTAGCAGAGATCTTGTTCCTTCTGCAGCAAGCTACTTTCAGGAGATGTCCCGGACTCTGATTTACATCTGTTACTTTGCCTAGATTCCCTGTGCATTTCCTTGCTTTCCTGCCCTTTCAGTCCGTTCAGCGGGATGTCTAGGTGAGTCACAACAAAGAGGATAGTAAGGTATGTTACCAAGGCACCCCCACCTTCATGGGGTAATCTTGGGGATAGGGACTAGATTAGGGACCCCTAGCTTGAGGGACAGCTCAGGAGCACACTGTCCCTACTACCAGACCATCACTAGCATGACATTATAACTGTAAACACTATACATAATGCTTGGCAGATGTATGTCTAGAAAGACTACATAGCCTATAAATATGACATACTACTTCTTATCTGAAATATGTTTATTTGCTTTGACAAGGTACTGCATCCATTGTGAAAGCATCAGGCAAAATGTGCGTTGGGCAATATATCCTTGGTGCAGGATTTCTACCTATTAATATACACGGAACCTACCTGATCTTAATTTGTTTTCTTTGTCAATTACCTGCTTTTTATTCATGGCTAGCTGATGAGTTTTACTTAAATATTAGAATCTGAGAGTCCTCAGTGGTTGATACCTTTTAATGGCTAACTGAAACGATGGTAAGAAAAAGCAAAGCAAGCTTTCAAGACATTATGGCCTCTTCATCAAGCTTAATAATGATACGTCTGGAGACACACAATATATATATATATATATATATCAAGGAATCATCTCCTACATTATAAAACTAGAGAAGAAATCAACAGAGTTCTTCTCGTAGTCACCTACAATCCAAGTCTGGAAGTGCTAAGAGGAGCTGCACGGAAAATGCAACCGCTCCTACAAAAAGATTCCTGACTAAAATCAATATTTCTGGATCCCCCACTCTTGTGTTTTAGACAACCTCCGAATCTAAAAAAACATCATTGTCAGAAGCGCCCTGTCCTCTCCAATAGCAACAGGAACCTTTCCCTGCAACCAGAACAGGTGCAAAACCTGTCCATCTATAATGACAATGGACAAGAGAAGGATTCCTGGGACAGATCAGGACTACAAGATCCCTGGTAGCTTCAGTTGCACCACAAGCAATGTGGTGTATTTAATCATACGTACCAAATGTCCAACAGGTGACATGTATGTAGGGGAGACCGGGCAAAAATTAAAGACAAGAATGAATTCTCATCGCCACTCAATAAAAGAAAAGCATATGATTCTACCTGTAGCAAAACATTTTTGCAGCCCTGACCACAGTGAAACTGATATGGGACTGCTCATCTTAAAAAGCAACTTCAATTCTCAGAGAGAGAGAGAAGAATTTTGAAATTCAAATGATAACGACCTTTAACACATTCAAAACAGGATTAAGTGTATCACATGGATTCACGGCTTTTTATATAACATGAATGGACATTTGGGGACATCACAAATTCATGCGTTTTTATATAAATTGAAAAGACATTTGGGGATAACACATCTCCAACGGATTCCATTTTTAGGACAATGAACGTTTGACATGAATACCCTCGCTTCCTTTTATTGCTTTCCTCAACTCATTTAAGTATTTTCAGTTCTCCACAGACTACTACCATATGACCATTATACAATTTATTCTGCTTATCTTAGACTTTTAGTTTCAATTCCCCATATCTTCCTCCCTAGCCTGACTCTGTTTTATGTCACCTGTCACATTTACTATAACATCTAAGACTGTTTATTTTTTTCTTTGTTTCATTTGCTTATGTATATATTTATGCGTCTTCAGAATCTGTGTCATTATCATAAACATAAAAATCCCCTAGTAATCTCGTGCTACACTTTTATCAACGTTATACCTTACAAAGGATACCAGTGGAACCCTAGGGCCACACCAATATCACTCCCAGTGAATTAGCACACTAACTTCTCTTTAGGCAAACCAATGAATTACTTTATTATTAAAAAATAGATAATTTCAGGCGGTAATCCAGGGACACAGTGGCGACAGGGGACCAGAGTGATTCAGCACAAAGAGCACGCTTGGCACCAGGTACTGTCTGAGATTCTTCTAACCCATTCATGTGGCAATTGAATGCAGCTGGACTGCATATAAATGGTGAGCACTTATGTTCATGATAGGGAGGGATCTAGGTCAGATATAAAAGTGATGGTGCTGTATTTAACTATGTGCAAATAGTGGTGGTTCTCTGCTTGATATAATGCCAACCCTGTCTTAAATGTGCATAGGGGGATTGAGTGCCCTGTAACATGTATATGTGATTATATTATTGTGAATTTTTTATCAAATTATATATTTTTTAATAATAAAGTAATTAATTGGTTTGCCTAAAGAGAAGTTAGTGTGCTAATTCACTGGGAATCTGTGTCATTATCAGCCTGATGAAGGGGCCACAATGTCTCGAAAGCTTGCTATGTTTACCATCTTTTCAGTTAGCCATTAAAAGGTATCAACCACTGAGGACTCTCAGATTCTAATATTTTTCTTTCTACTGGCTAAGGGCCTTTTCACATCAGCGTTTTTTGAAATTTGCGGCAGATGCGATGAAAAAACCGCATCTGCCGCAATTACCGCATACCGGCTGCACTTGCGGCGCGGTTGCGGTAAACGCCATGCAAAGTATAGGCGTACTTGCGGCAGGTGCGGTTTTGCACTTGCGGCAGGTGCGGCCGCGAAAAAAAACGCGGCTGACCGCGTTTTTTTTTCGCGGCCGCACCTGCCGCAAGTGCAAAACCGCACTTGCCGCACCTGCCGCAAGTACGCCTATACTTTGCATGGCGTTTACCGCAACCGCGCCGCAAGTGCAGCCGGTATGCGGTAATTGCGGCAGATGCGTTTTTTTCACCGCATCTGCCGCAAATTTCAAAAAACGCTGATGTGAAAGGGCCCTAACACGGTACAAATATTTTTCACTTTAGTTTTACTTATATACATTTATCCTCTACTTTCTATTACCGTATATACTCGCGTATAAGCCGAGTTTTTCAGCCCAAAAATTGGGCTGAAAAGTCTCCCCTCGGCTTATACGCGAGTATATACGGGACCCCTCACTGTTTGGCGCCCCCACCTCAGGATGCCCCCCCCCCGCATGCAGCACTGCGCTCATACATTACCAGCCTGTCAGCTGTCATCCTCCGGTGGCGGATCGCGGCTCCCGGCTCCGGCTTCCATCTTCATCTGTGTCTTCCTGCATGTCACATGACCGGCCGGCGTCGCGATGACGTCATTGCGATGAGCCCCGGTCACAAAGCAGGAAGACACAGATGAAGATGGAAGCCGGAGCTGGGAGCCGCGATCCGCCACCGGAGGATGACAGCTGACAGGCTGGTAATGTATGAGCGCAGCGCTGCATGCGGGGGGGGGAAGCATCCTGAGGTGGGGGCGCCAAACAGTGAGGGGGGCCTGAGGCTGCTGTGTACTACCCCTGGGGCTGCTGTGTACACCCCTGGGGCTGCTGTATATACCCCTGGGGCTGCTGTGTACTACCCCTGGGGCTGCTGTGTACTACCCCTGGGGCTGCTGTGTACTACCCCTGGGGCTGCTGTGTACTACCCCTGGGGCTGCTGTGTACACCCCTGGGGCTGCTGTATATACCCCTGGGGCTGCTGTGTACTACCCCTAGGGCTGCTGTGTACTACCCCTGGGGCTGCTGTGTATACCCCTGGGGCTGCTGTGTACTACCCCTGGGGCTGCTGTGTATACCCCTGGGGCTGCTGTGTATACCCCTGGGGCTGCTGTGTATACCCCTGGGGCTGCTGTATATACCCCTGGGGCTGCTGTATATACCCCTGGGGCTGCTGTGTACACCCCTGGGGCTGCTGTGTACACCCCCGGGGCTGCTGTGTACACCCCTGGGGCTGCTGTGTATACCCCTGGGGCTGCTGTGTATACCCCTGGGGCTGCTGTGTACACCCCTGGGGCTGCTGTGTACACCCCTGGGGCTGCTGTGTACACCCCTGGGGCTGCTGTGTATACCCCTGGGGCTGCTGTGTATACCCCTGGGGCTGCTGTGTACACCCCTGGGGCTGCTGTGTACACCCCTGGGGCTGCTGTGTACACCCCTGGGGCTGCTGTGTATACCCCTGGGGCTGCAGTATATACCTCTGGGGCTGCTGTGTACTACCTAAGGGCTGCTGTATACCACTGGGGCTGCTGTATATACTGCTGGGGCCTGCATACCACTGGGGAGGCTGCTGTATACTACCACTGGGGGGGCCTATATACCACACTGCTGGGGGCTGTATACCTGTGCTGGGGTCCACCCTCGGCTTATACACGAGTCAATAGGTTTTCCCAGGTTTTGGGGGCAAAAGTAGGGGGGTCGGCTTATACACGGGTCGGCTTATACACGAGTATATACGGTTTTGATTGTTCTGCCTTATATCATTAGGTTTTATTAGGTCATTACACCATAACTACACTATCTTAATTATTTTAAAGGTGATAACTTATTGATTATGTATATTTTATAAATATTTATCACTCTACCTTGTGACTTTATTTTCTTGTCTATTGGACATAGAAGTCTTAACACTGACTGTAATAATTGCCTAGATATTTGTATATTTTGGTACACCCTACCCTATCACCATGGATTTTTTTTGTCCTTTTGTGCTAAATTTTCCCTTTGAATCTTTTTCTATATTTTTATTGTTTTTATATGTAAATAAACATATTTCAGATAAGTTGTATGTCATATCTATAGGTTATAAACAGTTATCTGTTGGTTACGGCCAGCTTGAAAACTCTTACGCATTGCCATAACATGGCTGTGGACAAAAACTAAATTGTATAAGGCTCAGTTACCCTTGTGATAGAGCAATCTGTCCCCACTCCAGTGATTGTTATCAAAAATGGGCATGGATCCCAAAGTAAGGGAAATCCTTCCCAGGAGAAATGTTTAGGAATGTTAATTTTATGTGGAGGTTGAACACTAAACAGTAAAAATAAATAAGAATGAATGTGTCTCCTGCCAATTATGCATCTTTCTGGTGCTCAGGATTAAACTACCAATAAAAGTTTTACTGTTATGATGTTCCAGGGTCAAACAATAGCAAAGACTCGGTTATATTCATTATTCACTGTCATTTAAAGAAAGGGAACTTTAACTAATGGCTGTCAGCACATTAAGTTGTCACTTATTTTAATGAGGATAATATAGTATTAATTTAAAATAGCCTTATCTCCACAATGCAAGAGATATTTAAGCCCCAGATAATAGACACCCAAATGGGAAAATGTAGGTGTCTTTAATCATATTGCATTTTCATTTATACATATTCCACAATGCCAGTCATTACTATAACAGCCATCACTGTAGCTTATAATGAAGACAGTCTTCACTTCAATATCAGACTATAGAATACTCAGATTGAATGTTCTGATAGAGGTAAGTATGCAAAGGGTGCAGAGGTGTGACCACAATCAAGTATAATCCCATTGTGGAGTTTACAAGGGATTTCCAATGAACAAAGTTAAGTTTAAAATTAATTTTAATCCAAATATCTTGGAATAATAACAAAATCAACAATTGGACGGGTTTAAAAAAAATGTTCCTGTGCCGAGATAATCTTATATACAGTGGGGAAAATAAGTATTTGATCCCTTGCTGATTTTATAAGTTTGCCCACTTGAAAAGACAACCAGTCTATAATTTTAAGGATAGGTTTATTTTACCAGTGAGAGAGGGAATATCAAAAATAAAATCCAGAAAATCACATTGTCTAAATTATATAAATGTGTTTGCATTTTGCAGATGGAAATAAGTATTTGATCTACCAACCATTAGGAGTTCTGGCTCCTACAGACCAGTTAGAGACTCCTAATCAACTCATTACCTGCATTAAAGACAGCGGTCTTAAATTGTAACCTGTATAAAAGACTCCTGTCCACACACTCAATCAATCAGACTTTAACCTCTACAACATGGACAAGACCAAAGAGCTTTGTAAGGATGTCAGGGAAAAGATCCTAGACCTGCACAAAGCTGGGATGGGCAACAAAAACCATAAGAAAGTTGCTGGGTGAGAAGAAGGCAACTGTTGGGGCAATAGTAAGAAATTGAAGAAATATAAAATGACTGTCAATCAACATAGATCCGGCGATCCATGCAAAATTTCACCTCGTGGGGTATCCAGGATCATGAGGAAGGTGAGAGGTCAGCCTAAAACTACACAGGAGGAATTTGTTAATAATCGCAATGCAGCTGGGAACACTGTCACCAAGAAAACAATTGGCAAACTTTACGCTATAATAGATTCAAATCCTGCAGTGCCAGCAAAGTCCCACTGCTCAAAAAGACACAAGTGCAGGCCCATCTGAAGTTTGCCAATGAACACCTTGGTGATTCTGCGAGTAATTGGGAGAAGGTGCTGTGGTCAGATGAGACAAAAATTGAGCTCTTTGGCATTAACTCAACTCGAAGTGTTTGGAGGAAGAGAAATGCTGTTTATGACACAAAAAACACCGTCCCCACTGTCAAGCATGGTGGTGGAAACATTACGTTTTGGGGTGTTTCTCTGCTAAGGTCACAGGACTACTTCGCTGCATCAATGGGACAATGTATGGAGCCATGTACCATAAAATCCTGAGTGACAACCTCTTTCCCTCCACCAGGACATTAAAAATTGGTTATGGCTGAATCTTCCAGCATGAAAATGACCCAAAACATACAGCCTAGGCAACAATGGAGTAACTCAAAAAGTCCAGACCTTAATCCCATGGAAAACATATGGAGGGAGTTGAAGATCCGAGGTGCCAAGAGACCGCCTCAAAATCTTAATGATTTAGAGATGATCTGCAAAGAGGAGTGGATCAAAATTCCTCCTGACATGTGTGCAAACCTCATCATCAGCTACACTAAATGTCTGACTGCTGTGCTTGCCAACAAGGGTTTTGTCACCAAGTATTAAGTCTTTTTTGCCAGAGGGATTAAATACTTATTTATCTCTGCAAAATTCAAATAACTTTATATAATTTAGACAATGTGATTTTCTGGATTTTATATTTAACATTCAATCTCTCACTGTTAAAATTAACCTACCCTTAAAATGATAGACTGTTCAGGTCTTTGTCAGTTTGCAAACTTACAAAATCAACAAGGGATCAATACTTATTTCCCCCACTGTATCCCTGTTATGTACTGCGTAATGGCTGTTCAAAGTGGATTTCCAGCAACAGACTTCCAGAATAGAATAAAATAAAAAAATGTAAAACTTTTTAAAACATAGTGTGGAAAATAGAAAAATTCCTGTGGGACACGTTTCGAACAGAGATGTTCTTATTCATACACGGAATAAGAACATCTTCGTTCAAAAAGAGATGTGGTATGATCAGACCATGTCCCTGTATGGTTAGACACATCCATTACACAGTACATAGCAGGGACACATATATAAGATTATCTCAGCACAGGAGATGTGGTATGATGAGACCATGTCCCTGAACAGTCATATACGGCCATTACACATTACATAGCATGGACACCTATATAAGATTATCTCAGCACAGGAACATTTTTTTTCATAAAAACATCCTATTGTGGAACTTGTATTATTGATATTTAAAAATCTATTAATTAAAATTAACTTTAGAATGAACTTTGTGGGAAAACCCCTTTAAGAATTGTTTGCTAACCACTTAACAACTGTGATAGATCCACTCACATGGCTGCCAATCCAGGTAGACACAGGAAGCCTTAAAGGGTAAACATTGGGTTTATTGCCGTCATAACCTGTACAAACACAAACACAACATCAACAGATTATCCAGGAAAACTAAACAAATGGAGTCTCAGTCCAACCGGGTAGAATCAGCTCCACTGCTTAGAGCTGCACACTGTGCTCTGCACACTCCGAGCTCACACCACAGAATAAAAAGCACAGGGGTGAATATTTAACTTCTCTGACCACACACTGAGGAGGAGGGATGTGGTGACTCAGCCTCACCTCACATCACGAAGTGCAATAGCCTGGCTGACACATATCTCCCATAATTTACAGTACCAGTGCACATATTACACATTCCCCCACTCTGCCCAAAGCCGGGGGTTTGGGCACCATCAGACACCAAATAGGGGAACTGTACAAACACAAACAAAACATCAACAGATTATCCAGCAAAATGAAACAAATGGAGTCTCAGTCCAACCGGGCAGAATCAGCTCCACTGCTTAGAGCTGCACATTGTGCTCTGCACCCTCCGAGCTCACACCAGTACTAGTACACATATTACACATTCACCCCTCTCTGCCCAAAGCCGGGGGTTTGGGCACCATCGTACACCAAACAGGGGAATCTAGACAGGGCATCTGCATTCCCATGTACTTTCCCGAGTCTATGCTCAACATGGAAAGTAAAGTCCTGAAGCACTAAAAACCACTGGGTCACTCTGGCATTCTTCCCCCATCTGTCTCTCAGCCACTTCAGGGGATCATGATCTAACACCAGCTTAAACTGTCAGCCTAGGAGATAGTACCTCAATGTGTCCACCGCCCATTTGATGGCTAAATAGTCCTTTTCCACAATGGCATAGTTCTTCTCGCAGGTTGACAACTTTCTACTTAGGTACAGGATTGGATGTTCCTCACCATGTACAACCTGGGACAAAACAGCTCCTAGCCCGACTTCTGAAGCGTCGGTCTGGAATACAAACTCCCTACTGAAATCTGGTGCCATTAAGATCAGTCATTTACGCAGAGCTGACTTCAGTGCCTCGAACGCCGTCTCAGCTTCCGAAGTCCACTTGGCCATGGAGGACTTTGTGCGGCTTTCACAGCAAAGTTCAGGATCAATCGCTGGTAATATCCCACAAGTCCCAGAAAGGCTCTGATTTGCTTCTTAGAGAGGGATTGTGGCCAACTCTGAATCACCTCCACTTTATTCAGTTGTAGCTTGATCTGGCCTGTACTGACAACATAGCCCAAATACCTGGCCTTCTTTCCTGTGGCGCACATTTTTGGGTTTATTGTAAATCCCGCAGTTCTCAGTGCATCCAGCACCGCCTGAACCTACTGCAGGTGACTTTTTCTCAGCCCAAGGTGAAGATCACAATGTTGTCCAAATAAGCCGCGGTGTACCTCTTATTGGGGGCTAGGATTCGGTTAATGGCCCTTTGGAAGGTGGCCGGCGCTCCCTGTAATCCAAACGGCATCCAAATATACTGGAAAAAACCATCGGGTGTAGAGAAAGCCATCTTCTCCTTGGCACTCTGTGACATGGGTATCTGCCAGTACCCCTTTGTTAGGTCAAGGATGGTGATGTACCTTGCTGGTTCCAACCTCTCGATGAGCTCATCGACTCGGGGCATTGGAGACTTTGTTCAACTTGTGATAGTCATTACAAAACCGCCATTCTCCATCTTTCGAGATCACCTCTCAAAAAGCTTTGGGGATCCGCTATAGCTTCAGATTAACCCTCATATGTGGTTGAGTCAGGATATCATGTTCCACAACCTGAGTACATCACGGCAGGTCTGTAAAGAGACTCTGTTCCAGTGAAAAAACTCTTGACATAGTTGCTTCTGACCCCTCGACAGTGTGTCCACCACTGTGACCTCCTTGATGTCGGCTTCCATCTTGTCCACCAGACATGGGGTTTCCATAGGGTCCCTGTCTTGCCATGGCTTTAGCAGGTTGACGTGGTACACCTGGAAGGGATTCCTTCTTCCGGGTTGGTGAATCTTGTAGTTCATCTCACCCACTTTTTCGACCACTTCATAAAGTCCTTGCCACTTGGTGAGGAATTTACTTTCGACTGTAGAGATCATTAAAGAACACAATCGCCGGGACTGAACTGTCTCACCCTTTTGGAGCGGGTATACACTCTTGCATGTGCCTCTTGCTTTCGCAGCAGACTTTCTCTTACAATGGGCATCACCTCTGCGATTCTTTCCTGCATCTGAGCCACATGCTCAAGGACACTACGGTGGAGGGTCACCTCCGCTTCCCAAGTCTCTTTTGCTGTGTCCAAGAGATCTCAAGGATGTCGACCATATAAGACTTCAAATGGAGAGAATCCCGCTGAAGCCTGGGGAATTTCTCTGATAGAGAACAGCAGATATGGAAGGAGACTGTCCCAGTCTCAGCGGTCTTTCTCGACCACCTTCTTCAGCATGGACTTCAAAGTTTTGATGAATCTCTCCACGAGGCCATCTGTCTGCGGATGGTACATTGAGGTTTTCAATTGTGTAATCTGTAGTGCCTTACACAGTTCCCTCATAACCTTGGACATAAAGGGGGTTCCTTGATCTGTTAGGATCTTTTTTGGAAGTCCCAATCGAGAGAAGATGTGCAGTAAAAGATATATATAAAATCTCCATTTACATATCTTAGTATTCTCATAATAAAGTGTCTTATATAGTGCTGTAAATGCAGATACTGTTATTCGTACATACTGTATATACAGTCCAAAGGCTCTTAATTAGTGATTACATTATTATAACTTACACCTGTGGTCCTTAAAATCGCATCTGGGGATGTATGGAATCTACCCCTTCCATTCCTGAACATGTGGCACCGGGACCGCCATTACGCCGTTCACCAGAGTCTTCTGCAATCTCCTGTGCATCCACACAAAACCATTCCCAAAGGAAAAGAAATAACGATTTAGGTCCAAAATTTATGTATAACAAATATAAATTTTATTATTTAGACAAGCGTGAAACAAGGTGGGAAAGGGTGATATTCCCATAGCGCAGAAATCTGGGAATGGTTTTGTGTGGATGTCTTTACACGATTGGTCCAGGTATAATGTGTCCGTTATTGTTTTTTTTTCCCTACCAAGGGACTATATTGATATAAGATATATTTGGATTTTATATTTTTTTGGTAGTGGAGATGTTTTTGTGGTTGTTTCTAATCCCGGACTTCCGGAGTCCATTGCACACACCCAGGCATCGCGTCATACCCGACGTCAGTATATGCGGTCAGGTGACTTGCTGACGCTGGCTCCGCCATTTTGGCACCTGGCAGATCGCTATAAAATGCCCAAAACTGCTCAATAATGCTCTCAACAAAACTTATTCCACAAAATTATTACTCCTTCATATTATTAAGTAATACTATTAGGGGTAAAGGGCCTGAACATTCATTGAAGGCATAATAGTTACCCAGAGATAACCCCAGTGATACCCATAGGGCACACTGAAGCCATCAGTGGGTATAGGTTGAAAACCACTGACCAAAGATCACCAGTCCCAATCCCCACCCACATCCACTAGGGACCAACTGCCTCCACTCCATAACACACAATCATACAAGGTCCATATAACCCCATATTAGAGCAGTAAACACAAAAAAACATAGAGGTGCATGTAAAAGGAGCCCAATTTTATTTTATATTTATAACAAAAATTAGATAAAGTAGAGATCAAATGCTGCCATCAAAGTAAGCACTCTGTTCATGGAAGGGGTTCAACTACACGTTCCTCCTACGAAAACAAACAACACAAAAAGACATTAAAATTATAGTGAAAACATCATGTTACGCGCAATATATGCAAATAACCGGATTCCACTATATATACTGTGCATATTGATTATAGATTCAAAGACTTATTGTATACATCACTCAATAAAGAGCGTATATACTTAAACAATAATCCAAATTATGCAGTGCATAATAACTATGATACTAAATACACTGCATATGTATGGAAAATTAGATCAAGGATCTTGTGAGATTAATATGACATCATTTCAAATATTGAGAAAACATCTAGATTAACATATTAAGATCTATGTTCAGAAATCTAAAATACTGTATGAATTTTAAAATCGCATTTAGACAGTTAGGTCTCAAAGTATTTAACATGTAGATGCACCTTAATTATTTTTTCTTGAGAAGGGCTTCTCTGTTACCTCCTCTTTTCAATGAGGCACATGATCTATGATCCTAAATTTGATCTCCGTATCTTTATGTCCCTTCTCCACACAATGTTTTGATACCGGAAGATCCATACGTGTTTTCCGGATTGAGTATTTGAGTATTGATAATTTTTTATAGACTTCTGTGTCGAATACTTGCCCTGCTAGGTCCTTTATGTATGTATCCCTGTCCATGACAACGACAGCGCCACCTTCGTCTGCACTCTTTATAACAATGCCGTCATCATGGACAAGATCCCTTAAAGCTTTCGTCTCCTCTCACGTCAAATTAGGTTTTTTAATTCACTCTTAGCGTTACCCTTCAATTTCTCAATGTCCCTATTCACATCCTCCATAAAAGCTGTGATATGGCTCGAACAATGTAACAATAATAGTAAACATCTCACACAAGGTATTCACTGATTCTCAAAAAAAGTATTCTTAATAAGGGGTTAAATTTTAGTCCAGCTTCACATGTGGACTGGTTCGAATTAATGGTAGACCTTAACCCCTTTTTAGACGGATTAAATTACGGGAGTGGTTCCACAAGAGTGAGAATAGACAAACTGGTGGTCAGAGTGAGTTTAGTTTTAACGATCTGAATTTGACTTCATTCCACCTAACTGTTCAAGCCATATCAACTGAGTGAAGTTGTTCTTAATTTAGGAGTAAATAAATCATTCTGTTTCACCTGACTCAACTTCTTCTTTTGCTCAATCAGTATTCTATTTGGGTATCCTCTGCTTTTAAATTTATTGGTCATCTCATCTAAAGTGGTTCCCAAGTGTTCCCCATTACTCTCTACTCTTTTTGCTCTTAAAAATTGTCCATAGAGAATAGCATCAATCGTTGCCCGTGGATGTTGACTACAATACAACAATAAGTTATTTCTGTCAGTTTTTTTTAACATGTACAGAGTGAAATTCCTTTTCTCAACCATAACATCCAAAAATTGTATTTTTGTAGGTTTAGTTATGGTAAATTTAATTTAGGATTAATGCCATTGAGGAAATCCAGGAACGGTTTCAATTCTACCTCAGTGTTGGTCCAAATGAGGAAGATGTCGTCTATGTAACGCCACCACCCCTTTACATATGTGAAGTGGTAGGAAACAGAGACGACATCTTCCTCTAGGACCCCCATGGCAATATTAGCATATGCGGGAGCCATATTGGCCCCCAATGCCGTTCCACGCAATTGCTCATAAAAGCTATTACCAAAGAGGAAGTAATTTCTTCTTAACACCAAATGGTTAAGTTCTTAGCACCACTAGAGTAGTTTAATTTCTCTAATTTTTTTCTTCACACAGTTGAAGCCATGTTGCACCACAAGGGGCTGCATTAAACCTGTCCTTTTCCATTCACCATTAGAGTGCTGCCTGGTTTTTGAATTCATTATTGCTATGCAGATGAACACTACATTTACAGGAAGTATTGTACCCTTATTTTGGAGACGTTTGTGCTGATTCATATTTCTGTTTATATATATATATATACTAGCTGTAGTACCCGGCTACGCCCGGGTTAATAAATAACTGATGTTAGCTATAACAAAATAGAATTTGAATATGTCATATTAATGACATGTAAGAAAATAGAATCTGAGCTGTGATTGGTTGCTATAGGCAGCCTAATAAATCTCCAGCCAACAGTAAACCCTCCCCCTGGCCGGGCAGTATATGTTACCTCACACATACACATAATAGACAGCTCATGTGACTGACATCTGCCTTAATTCCCTATATGGCACATATTCCCTATATTAAAGATAGCACACGTATGAGGCGAGTTGTGTGAGGTGATTTGTGCACATCTATGTCTGTCTGTGTGGTGTGTGTGTCCCTGGGGTGTGTGTATGTGTGTGTCCATGTGGGGTGAGTGCATGTGTCCCTATAGGGTGTGTATGTGTGTGTGTCCCTGTGGGGGGTCTGTGTGGTGTGTGTTTGTCTCTTTGTGGCGTGTATGTGTCCCTATAGGGTGGCTATGTGTGCGTGTCCCTGTGGAGGGTGTCTGTGTGGTGTGTGTGTCTGTGTTGTGTGAGTCTCTTTGTGGTGTGTGTGTCCCTGTGGGGTGAGTGCATGTGTCGCTATAGGGTGTGTGTGTGTCCCCGTGTGTGTGTGTCTCTGTGTTGTGTGTGTCTCTTTGTGGTGTGTGTGTGTTTGTTCGGGTGCGTGGTGAGTATCCAATGTTGGGGCTGCACCTTAGCGACTATACACTTGCTGTTACTCTTTGTGTGCGTGTGGTGTGTGTACATGTCCCCGTGCGTGGTGAATATCTCATGTTGGGCCCCACCTTAGTGACTATATGCTGGTATGTGCTGTTAGTCTTTAGCGCTATCATTAAGCCCCTCTCATTCACAACTGTCAACTGGTAACTGTCACTTTTTCCCCATTATGTAGATAGGGGCAAAATTGTTTGGTGAATTGGAATGCGCGGGGTTAAAATTTCACCTCACAACATAGCCTATGACGCTCCCGGGGTCCAGATGTGTGACTGTGCAAAATTTTGTCTCTATAGCTGACAGCTGTGGATTTTCCTCCAACACTTTTTCATTCACTTTTTCCCCATTATGTAGATAAGGGCAAAATGGTTTGGTGAACTGGAACGCGCAGGGTTAAAATTTCGCCTCACAACATAGCCTATGACACTCTCGGGGTCCAGACATGTGACTGTGCAAAACTTTGTGGCTGTAGTTGCGACGGTGTAGATGCCAATCCCGGATATACACATACACACACAGATACATATACACACACACACACATTCAGCATTATATATTATATATATATATATATATATAGATATATATAAATAAATATATATATACACAAGGTGGGCCAGTTATAGGGTGGGCCATTTATATGGATACATCTAAATAAGGATCAAGGTTCCAAAATAGCTACCAAGATCACCACCCGTCTAGAAGGTTTTCCCCCTCCCACATACTATTGTGCCACAAACAGGAAGTTGATATCACCAACCATTCCTATTATATTTACAGTGTTGGACAAAAGTATTGACACCCCTGCAATTCTGTCAGATAATACTAAGTTTCTTCCTGAAAATGATTGCAATCACAAATTCTTTGGCATTATTATCTTCATTTAATTTGTCTTCAATGAAAAAACACAAAAGAGAATGAAGCACAAAGCAAAACATTGATCATTTCACACAACAGTCCAAAAATGGGCCGGACAAAAGTATTGGCACCCTCAGCCTAATACTTGGTTGCACAACCTTTAGCCAAAATAACTGCGATCAACCGCTTCCGGTAACCATCAATGAATTTCTTACAATGCTCTGCTGGAATTTTAGACCATTCTTCTTTGGCAAACTGCTCCAGGTCCCTGATATTTGAAGGGTGCCTTCTCTAAACTGCCATTTTTAGATCTCTCCACAGATGTTCTATGGGATTCAGGTCTGGACTCATTGCTGGCCACCTTAGAAGTCTCCAGTGCTTTCTCTCAAACCAATTTCTAGTGCTTTTTGAAGTGTGTTTTGGGTCATTGACCTGCTGGAACACCAATGACCTCTGAGGGAGACCCATCTTCCTCACACTGGGCCCTACATTATGCTGCAAAATTTGTTGGTAGTCTTCAGACTTCATAATGCCATGCACACGGTCAAACAGTCCAGTGCCAGAGGCAGCAAAGCAACCCCAAAACATCAGGGAACCTCCACCATGTTTGACTGTAGGGACTGTGTTCTTTTCTTTGACTGCCTCTTTTTTTCTCTTGTAAACTCTATGTTGATGCCTTTGCCCAAAAAGAGAGAACATTCTTCCAAAACGTTTTAGGCTTTCTCAGGTAAGTTTTGGCAAACTCCAGCCTGGCTTTTATATGTCTCCGGGTAAGAAGTGGGGTCTTCCTGGGTCTCCTACCATACAGTCCCTTTTCATTCAGACGCCGACAGATAGTACGGGTTGACACTGTTGTACCATCGGACTGCAGGGCATCTTTAACTTGTTTGGATGTTAGTCGAGGTTCTGTATCCACCATCCGCACAATCTTGCATTGAAATCTCTTGTCAATTTTTCTTTTCCGTCCACATCTAGGGAAGTTAATCAAATTAGCAGGATAAATGTTCTCCGTAGTGGTAAAGTCCTACCCCACTTCCCAGAGAGAGATTAGGTTTATTCAGTATAGCTAAATCAGTTTTAAGAGGTTAAAACTTAACATTTAATAAAAGATACTATAAGGACTAGAATGTCCACACATACTATACACTTGACAACCCACCGTGCCCCAAGTGTCACAACTTAAAAAACTCTGTTATTATACTAAGAGTTATGAGTCATTTGAAGGTGTTATCTATAGAGCTCATCCTGCCCCTTAATACAGTCCACCTTCAAGTCTTATGTCAGTTTCAGATATGCTGGTGTCATTTTTTCACCACCTTATATCCTACTGACACATATACCTGCATATGGAAAAGTGAAAAAGCCCCCTTCCCCTATATACAGGAAAGGTCTCACCAGCTTTCTTCCATCTAAGCAAGAGACGGTTTGAGTTCCTTCATTCCAGGAGGTCCTTTTACCAATGACAGCCTGGTGCTGAACTCTCAATATCATTAATTTGTTACCACCATGTTCCACTCCCCACGCGTTTCGGATATGGTATCCTCATCAGGGAATGTGTGGCTCAGTTCTTATTGGGGTCCTAATCCTAGGTGCCCCTTGTGATGGTATATGTCTCTACAAATAAGACATTAGACGTTATTATCTATGTATATGTCATTTGGTGCAAAGCACCGATACTCACATGCATAGTATCAGTCCCCCCTGGGTGCTATAGCCCCCTGGGTACTCACCCAGCATGGCTCAGTGGTCTGTATGTTGAAGAACACTGCCGCGGCCGCTTCTGCAGCCTTTTATGACCGCATTTCCCGGTCATGTGGTGTTCCCCGCCCCCGGAAATGATGCGCGCATCATTCCGCGACGTCACTTCCGGTCCGGCGTTTATGTGGAACGCAGGGAGGCGAGGAACTAATGAGCTCCAGATTCCTCCCATCACTGAGGGTGAACTAGGAGGGAGGCGTGGAACGCATGCTTGCGTTCCACATAAACGCCGGACTGGCGTTTTTTTCTAGTTATATATATATATATATATAATTTATGTACGCATATCTATTACCATTGCCCATCGTATCGTTTTCATCTTTTGCTGTGTCAGTTGTGTTCTTACATTATACACCGCTTGTTCTCTCTGCATTATGCTTTTTTTTTGGTGTCTATTTTTAAAGAGGACCTGTCACCCCCCTGCTGCAAGCAAACTAAATGCAGCATTGAATGCAGCATGTCTGCTTCATTCAGGGAAGGGTCCCCCATGTCTCTAGTTCCCCTGTACCCTAGTTCCCCTGCACCCTGAAGCCTTGCTGTGCACCTGCGTGAGATCAGACACTTACTCGCTGGCGCAGGCAAAGAGCAGGCCTCACACAGACAGGAGGAAGAACAAAGAAGCCAGAGGCGGCACAGAGAAGACGAAGGCGGGGAGAGCCCCTGTGGCAGCGATGACTCCATAACCAGTAATTCCCTCCAGACTAACTATCTGTAAGCTTTCTAAAGTCTATTTCTAGGGAAATAGAGGAGCTAAAGACAGGGGGGACCCCTTCCCTGAATGCAGCAGACATGCTGCATTCAGTGATGCATTTAGTTTGCCATGCGGCAGGGGAGTGACAGGTCCTCTGTAAATTATATTTTTGGGCATTAGACATTACTATTGACATTTGCATTTTGCTTCCATACCCAGTGTTAACACATTTTTGCCTCAGAATCTCAGCATACTTTATATGTACCATTGTCAGCTTCGACGTTTACATTAGTTACCATTTTGCAAACATGCACGATTTTAAATGTGTCCTTGTTCTTCATTCCATTTTTGTACATCTCTTTTTAGTTTTTATTTATCATTCATTTGTATATAATAAAGGATTTTAATTCATATGTATTTCTGTTTTGCTGAGAGTCTCTTTTAGATTTTCCATTGCCTTTTGTTGACTTGCACCTACTGCTGGCTAGTTAGGTCACTATCAACACTATGGGTGTTTTAAGGCCAGTTCAGACAGCCATGTCCTGTTGGTGTATTCAAGAAACATAGCTTTCAGCTTCCATAGCTTTCATGTAGGCATTTGCCTCATCATCCACTTCACTCATCTTTCTAAGTCATCTCTACAGAATACTGTTTCCTGCTATTCAGCAATCTACAACTACGTCCTAGCTCAGTTCTGGGAATCTTTGTCCTGCTCCACCCTAAATTCTTCTGCTGCTTATTCTGGTCATCATCTTGTTGAGGAGAGCCATATGATCAAATACTTAATTAACCTAAAGACATAGTAGATTGAGAGAAACAACCCATTAAGTGTATTGTTCCACCTTACATAAACATGGTTCATTGTCAAAAGTGTGATTGAGACCTAAAGATGGCTGCCATTTCCTGTCCTATCACACCATGCCCTGGGAGGAAGTTGAATTTCATAGAAGTACTGACAAATCACAGAACGACACGTCGCCTGGAGACTCAATCAAGACAACACCCCCTGATGACTTCATAGACCAACTCACTGTCGACTTCATGGACCAACCCACTGATGACTTCATGGATCCACCCATGGACTTGCCCATTATTCCAACCCACTAGGCAATGAATATTCCACAATTACTCCCATTTGAGAGCTAACCGAGCCCCTTACTGAGTTTTTATAAGTACATGCATGTTCAAATAAAACTCACTTGGAGTTGTGCTTGGAGCTAACCAAGGAGAGTGTACATGTGACTCTGTGTGTCTGGTGTAATACTTTCACGCTAGCACTTGGTCCATATCTATTAGACCAGGAGCACGCAACAAATTAATATTTAAAAATATTTATCCATATCAATCTCAGCTAATACTGGGGCTGTTCACATGAATGCCTTTCCAAGCTAGATACCTGATTAGTATTCATCTCTACTATTCATTTGTGTAATGTCCTCACTGCAGATAACCACTATGCTTATTCATCATTGCTATACAGTGGTTAAATGTTTGTGCGCTGCAACGTCCTGATTACATATGTTTCTGCCATTAACCATCTGTCTACTGCAAGTTCCTGATTGTATTAATCGTTGACTATTAACCATCTATATGCTGCAAGTACTTCAATGCATGTATATCTGATATTTCCTGCTATTACCATTTATTTTTTTCAAGTTCTTAATTGCATATATATCTGCTATTAACCATTTATCTGCTGCAAGTTCCAGATTGTCTTTACAGCTACTCTTCCTGTGTGTGCATACCTAACTATACTTCATCTGGTGACGACTTCTCCATTTTTCTGTCTACTCTCCTACTGTTCTGTTCTTCACTGATCCACATGCTGACTGTCAAGGAAAACTCTTCGACACCATTGCCTCTTATCTATGCTGCTCACCCTGATCCACGGCTTAAAGAATACACCCTCATCAGGTGAGCCCATAAAAGTTGCTTTAGCTCTGAATAAAATTTTACCGATCTCTATAGATTAAACTGTGCCAATTTAATAATCTTTTCCATATCATGAGAGGAAGGTGATGTATGTCGCTATCACAACAGTCTGTTCTTCTATTAATCGTCTTTAAAGAAATAAAATACATGCAGGCTTCTTATTTATTTGTTACTAAATGAACCCTTTATGGCATTGCTTGTATAATACTGTTTTTTTTTCTCCTTTAGAAAGTTGAAAAACCCATCTTTCACAGAAATGTCACACATGACTCCGGCCATCGTAAGTGGTATATATAATTGAGTCAGATGCATCCTATTGTACCAAGAGGCGGTAGACAATGGAGGACTAAGGGCTATGTGACACAGTAAAGACAGTCCTGTGTTGTTATCATTGGCCAGTAAACATGCATTTTGCTATGTTGTTAGATGGGTGGGGAATAATTACAAAGATAGCCTGAACAACAACATATGTCTACAATTGAAAGTCAGCACAGAGAAGATAATGAATGGTCTTACTTTTCTGAGAATACAACAAAGGAAATTAACAGTCATACAGTCCTTCAGAAAAATAACTGATTAAGACTGTGGTCACAGTTTTTTTAGTGCCTTTTAAAAACGCATGCTTTTTTACATGCGTTTTTCATGTCAGCATGAGTTTTTTAAGGTCTCTGATGGCACCCTGCGTTTTTGGCTGCGTTTTTGAATCTGCACATAAAAATAGTGCTTGTAGTATTTTTTTGAGCGTTTTGAAAAACGCATGCGTTTTTGTAGAAAACGCATGCGTTTTTATAACATGGGTTTCTATGGAAAACGCATGCAAAAACGCATGTACAGTTAGTACCTTTTAGTGCCATTCAAAAACGCATGCGTTTCCCATAGGAGCCCATGTTAAAACGCATGGGACAGTCACACATGCTTTTTGGCTATTAGGGCATGCGTTTTTTTAACATGGGGGCCTATGGGTGCGTTTTTTACATGCGTTTTTGAAAACGCAGGTCTCCAAAAATGCATGTGAAAAATGGTACTGTGACCCCAGCCTAACTCCTGTACTGCAGTAACTTTTGTGGTGATGCGCAATATACTAGCAATGGGGATTGCTGCCAGAAATGAAGAATACATCCGAAAGGGTATGCTCACATGTAGGATACATGTCTATATATGAAAATATGATCCAAATTTCTGAATAGAGTTATTTCTACAACATATGCATGAATTGACAAAACCCCTATAGAACTTTAATGGAGAAGAGCTAAAATTATTTTTTACACTCACAGGGAAAATGTACAATGCAAAAAAAAAACATTTTTAATTATTATATTATTATTATTAATGTTTATATTTTTAAATTGTAGAGTTTGGTTTAAATGTAGAGTTTGATTTAAATGTAGTTTAACTTTTCCAAAGCTGAAAAAAAATTAATTAACTACCGGCAGTGTAACATCTTGGTTTCAGAGCGATGTAAAGAATTAGGGCAGCATGGCTACATATATAAACCATCCCCCTAAGTTTTTAGGAAGGTATATTGTCAGTTCTTGTAGGTATTACTTTATAATATCAATGACAACAACCAGGGCCGCACTGTCCATTGGACAGTATGAGCAATATGCTCAGGCGGCAAGAAGGCAGGGGAGTGGCAGTGCTGTAGGGGGGCGGAGCCCTGCACACAGCGCTCTCCTGTCTCCTCCCTGCTTCCTTGTTCGCCAGGCCAGCTGCAAGGTAAAGTTAACAAGCACTCCCCCCCCTGCTCCTCACTCCCGCCGCCAGCTCTGGCACCAGCCTCCCTTCCCGCTCTGCAGCTGGCTCAGGCGGCGGGGATGCTAAGTACACCCCTGCCAACAACAAACTTATTATATAATTAAAATAAATATAAGGACACATTCCTCCATACTAAAGTAAGGGTCGTAGTGTGAATGGCTTAAAATATTGTTCTGTGTACTAATTCACTTACTGAATCAATCACTTCAAACAGATTATGTCAATATATGAAAAGACCAGCTGACAAATGAATACCTAGTCATAATTTACTTTGTTTCAGAAAATGATCAATGTTAATGCTTTATAGGGTTTCTTCCGGATTAGGAATTAACTGATGTTTGTTGAAGAGCTGATGCAATCTCATTTAGGCTTCATTCAGCCTTCTGTGATTCTCGAACCTCTTCCATGTTTTTCACAGACGGAGCACATGCTTATTCCATTCTGCGGACATTTTCATGTGTCATTCCTTTTCTGCAGGCTTTTAGTCTGCAAATAAAAATGAAGAAATATCCATTTTTGTTCCAATTTGCAGATCAAGCTGACCCAATTATATGGATGGGTCTGTGAAAAAATGCACCTCTGAGTGCTGTCCATTTTTCACTGAGCAGTTGAAAGAAAAAGCTTTGAAAATATACTTTTTCTTATTCGTGTGAGAAAAATAGGATGACACAGGATTGTAAGAACTGACACACATTTCAGAAATGGATCCAGCCCACTAAGAAAAGGTCAATTGTCCATGTGTGAGAAAAAAAACAGCTATGTGAATTGGGTTTTATATAAGCAGCTGAAATTTGTTCTCAAATTTAGAGGTTATCTAGTTTGTAAAAGAAACATTTAGGTCAGTCATTGATTAAAGTAGATTTATTTGACCTCTCTGGAACCTTACCATGTGGTCTTGGCTGGTTTCACACTTGCATTCAGGTGTGATCAGGCTGAAAATGCATCTGACTGCATCCAGGTTTGTTTGTGCAACTGCATTCAACCGCAGCGGCTATATGCCTGATTTGAGTGTCAGAAAATTCAGGGGAAGAAGGTGTACTCCGGTCCGCGCTGCCCGACTCATCAAAGAAAACCCAAGACGAAGTTCTGATCCAATCCTCCTTTATTTTCCTCCTACGCGTTTCAGTGCCCACCTGGCACCTTCATCAGGGATACCACCACCCTCTCAGACAGATCTTATATACACTGACATCCATGCTATAATTAGTGGGTGTTACTGTCCATGTGACGTCAAAATCGTCACAGAAACAAGGAGGAACCCTGTTTTGGCGCACTTTTCATAAATAATACAAAATAGACATAGTATTACACTCTTAAAACACAAAGGTTATATAAAAAAACCGGTTTGATATGATCATAAAAAAACTTTTTGAAAACTCACGCGGAAAAGCTTAGAAATGCTATGTAATAGTGAGCGCATCTCATACACACAAAAAAATAACACAATATGTCCCCAAGTGTGAGTTCATTCCAGGGACTAGAACTCACATGGTTAACATCTCACCGTTTGTCAGTGTGTCATCAATCCCCTATGCTATCCTGTCTCACAAATGGTAATGTGCACATATGTGTATATGTATGGAAATGGCCTGAATACATGCTATTTATATTCCCCAAATGTGGTTGGAGGGGAAGGATCAAAGGAGTATGGGAATGTAGTACATCATAAAGAATAATTTAATTATATATATTTGATTTGAGTGTCGGATCAGGCAAAATACTGGTGCAGTAGCATACGGTTCCATGCACTTTTTTGCCTCATCCATCAGAATGTTGAAATGTTACATAGTGATACTGCTGACGTCACTCCAGCGCTGCAGAGAGGCGCGAAGGTAGGTGGAAAGTGTTCTGGTCCTGTGGAGACTGGAGCTGAAGGCACCAAAGATGATACATCCTCAAGTTGATTGTTAGTTCAGACCAAAGAGGAGTAGCAACATCATCGTTAGTGGTAACCACTTAACATCACAGCCGCACAAAAAAGAAGCAGTTACAGCCATCACCTTAGAAGATGTTGAGATCTGTCGCTTCTGTGTGACACAACAGCTAGAACTTTACTGTTACATGGTGTATTCCTGAGGAAGGAGCAAGGATAGCTTTGAAACGCGTTGAGAAGAAATAAAACACCGTTATAGATCACTTTGTGGGCCTCAATTGTATACAACAATGTGGATTGTGACACACTGTCCATTTTGGAAAAGTTACATAGGACACGTCTATTGGAGGGTGTTGGGAGAGGCTCTTGGCATGTGCAGTGTGACATCTGAATGAGGCTTGACTGCATTCGCCCCTGGCCGAATCCGGCCTCATTGAAGCCCATTCTACTGCTTGGGTTCAGTTGCCTGGCTAAAGGGCTAAGGGGCTTTAAAAGAAAACAAAATGAGAATTAAAAGCAGTTACATTGTACTTACCAGTTTCCACTCTGCTGTCACACTACTTTTGGGTCCGTTCATTAAGCCTCATGCATATTTTCTTGTCACCTCGCCCACCATATGTGACAGCCCCTGTGATTGGTTGCAGCCAGACTGTGCCCCTCTCTTTGTGTCGGCATCTGTGATTGGTTGGTTGCCCTCACACTAGCTGGGTGGGTCCCGAAGAGGAGGTTTTTAAATACTGTAAATTTAGTATTGAAAAAATTGTATTGGTTTTCCCTGTATTTTGATACACATCACGGATAAAGCACATAGCTTCAAGCTGGAGCCCCCAGCTGTTTGCATTATCTTGGCAAAATATAGGGCACACCACATGGTTTTTATTTTACTTAAATAAATAAATGGTTTGGAGTCACCCCCAATTTTTTGATACTCCGCCAAGATAAAACTCACGGCTGGGGGGTTGATATTCTTAGCCTGGCGAAGCCTCCCAGGCTAAGAATAGCAGCCTGCAGCTGCCCCTGAAATGGTGCATCTGTTACATAAGCCATTCCTGGTACTTTACCCATCTCATCCTGATTGGTCTAATGCAGTGGCAATCAGAATAATATAAGGGATTAATGACAGCTGTGAGTTGAAAGCTGACATCAAGCCCTAGATGGGGAGGTACAGATGTCTATGAGACGCCCACATTACCAATCCTGTAAGTAAATAGCTATAAAAACACAGCACCAGAGAAAAATCCTTTAAAATAAAAAACACAGACATCTTTTCCCATTTATTAACTTCAAATATATGCTTGCAGCTCCTACTGTAATCCACAATGAAGGTCCCTTGATGCTCCCAGGTTCTAGTACATCCAGAGCTCACACTGAGCGGTTACATTAAAGTGACTGCTCCCCGTGAGCTCCACAGCTGTGCGAGTGGTGCCATCAGTGGGTGCACAGCTGGGGTACCCGGTACCCCAGCTATGACCTAAGGTGAGCTCATTGAAGTCACCACTCTCACAGCCATGGCTGTCATCTTTGTTATCACTGGACATTACTCAGATGTTTTACCTATCCTTTTATAACCTATTTTATAGTAAGGTTTATAGTGTACAGGCGACATCAGTTATAACTACTGCTTTACCTTTTTCACACATCCAGAGCTCATTTTATGAACTGTGTTCAAAACTGATTATCAAACGAACTTCACGCCAGGGAATATTAAATAATTTAAACACATTTTATACCAGTTGAAATGCACTCTGTCTTATAAATGACTCTCAGTGCTCAACTATTGAAGGACATTGAGTAGAAAATATAGAAGAATTATTTATACCTATTGAGACCACGTCTTGTCTCTCATCTGATATTAGAACTACACTAGAAACTTTAGTTTGTCGAAAGATCTTTTAAAACTATGAACATTAGAATTTGTTTACTTTGTGTCATTATATAAACCTTTCTTTAACAACATTAGTGGGCAATAGTCGTGGTGTTTCTGCATGTGCATGTACATCTGTTAAAGATTGTGTTATCACCTTCTCCATTACTTTTGCCGGTGCACAATCATTGCTGCCATATGCAATATACAACACAATACTGTATAAACTTATCACACTCACTCAAAAAGCTCTGTGACACACCCCTCCAGGGCCTTAGGATACTTGGAAACGGGCTTTTTTTGAGACTTCATCACGGAGATCACAGGGACCGAGACCCGGCTCTGTGACCCTGGCGGTGTTATTAAAAGTTCGGTGTGGGTGGCTCTCTCTCTTAGGGAAGGGTATCTGGCATGGAGGGTTCATTCTGGGAAGGGATGACTGGACATGGGAATACTTGTTAATTTTATGTGACGACACCTGCAGGTTGCGGCTATAGATGGCCGCCGCTGTTTGACTGTTCTCCTAGGGTCGATGATTGGGAGGCAGCAATGTTCTTAAGCCCTCTTTGGGTAGGGCTGACCGCCTGGGTGGCCAGAAGTACCTGAGTGAGTTGGAAGTTGTGTTTCTGATGCTTTTGGTGTGTAAGAAAGTTGACAGACACAGCGGGTTGCAGTCTTCAGATATTTTAGTCATAGTCTTTGTACAACAGCCTGCTGAGCACTGGGTTCTTGAAGGCAGGGATCCAGCTACTCCCAGGTAGTAGGATGGTATGTAACCGGCACCCTTTCTCTTTCCTTTCTCAGCTCTTTACACTGCGCTTGCTTCGTCGTCCTGCCTTGCGTCTCGCCACACAGAGCTCTGAACCAGTGACTGTGGGCTTTTCTAAGGGGTAAACCTGCAGTATCTCCCCTTCGCCCTATAGTTGCCACCTTTTCAGCAGATGTGCGCGAAGTCGATTGTGTCACCTCACCATGGAAGTGCCACAGCCTCCGGGTTGCTAGTTGAGCCTGGTCTGTATTCTCCATTAATCTTGGGGATCCCGATCCTGTTCTTCGGCCTAGTCCCTTCACTGCCTTGCGCCTGACAATGAATTTGAGTCCCACGGGTGGAATGGTCACTTCCCGTGTCTCTGGGACCCCTTCTTTCTCCTGGAGCCACCTAGTTCTCCTTCTCTGCTCCTCAGTCTGGCCTCTGAACACATCTCTTAAAGTTCTTTTCCTTCTGTGACAGGCTTTTTTTCTCTAGCTTCCCTCCAACTCGACCTTAGTGTTCAATGGCCTCTCCTCAGCTGTTCTACCACCTCTCTTCAGCTGGTTAACTCTCCTCTACTGTTCAACTGTCTCTTCTCCTGCGTTCTAGATCGTTGACGCTCTATTTTTCCCTCTTTCACGCGTCCAACGTCATCTACGTGTTTTCTTCCTGGCCTCACTCCTCCCAGGTGCTCCCTCTAACTACTTCCTTCACCATACAACCCCACTACAATGGTTCCTAGTGTGATTTGGGTGTCCCGGCACCGGTCCGTACCCCTCTTACCCGTGAGTGGGATACTACACCCTAACAGGGGTGCAGTACCTCTGTGGTGACTGGATCCACAGGGGCGCCACATCTGAACAGTGTTGAACTGCCCTACATATCATTCCTCCTCTCTGTCTACCACCCTGTACATGCTCTCCATTCTGACAGGAGTATCATCTTTGATAATCTGCACCTCCCACTGTAGTATCCAAGAATTTTCTCCTGCTGCACCAGTTCTCTGGAATGCACTACCCCAGGTAATCAGGATTGGCTGTATTATACTATGTGATATGATAGCTGCAAAACATTATGGAGAAGCCAGAGCAAGATCTTTCTATGGTCTAAACTATCTTCTAAAATGTATTTATTTTGGATGTCATAATTGTTTGAATTTCCTAAAATTTGACACAAATTTGATTTGCTTTGAAATAATCCGCTTTATTTAGTATGCATAATATAATATAACATTATAATAAATATGCACGTACATTATAATATGTGGTGCCAAAAGCATCACTCCTTTTTAGTACAGTTTGTATTTAGCCAATGCAAGCAGTTGGGTTTGTGATCACCAATCAAGGTGAAAAAATGTGGCTTCTGATTAATAAAAGAGTGTGTATTGAGAAATGTGGGCGGTCTCAGATCATAATTATAACAAGCTGCAAAAAAGTACATTGGGATTTTGAGAAACATTTTTGATTAACGTTTTATCTACAGTACATTAGTAATGCTTTATGAAAACTGTATGTCTTTCACTGTAAGCACTGTGTTCAGATATGCAGCCCCATAGTTCATTACCTAACATGCCAATACATTTCAGTTTATGGGTTTGCATAAACTCACCTAAATAAACGGTTACTTACAGGCTAATTACATAAAAAGCTACTTAAGAGCAATCAGTCAAGAACAATAAGTCATTGACAGTACTGATTCATGAAAGCCGTATGACGGACAGCTAGGAGAACGCAAATCTAATCAACTAATTGAAGTATTCAAAATAAAATAGTTATGATCTCAGAGTCTTGTTAGAGGAGCAATGAAGCGTGCAGAATCACATAGAGTTGCTTTTCATTCTCTTAAATGTCTCCAATCTAATATCTGGTAAAAATCGGCTCATGGACCCAAATAGCAAATTACTAAAATGCAACTTATTCAATGAATCACAAAAATTGGCTCATCTAATATATAAGGCTGAGTTTATGTATTTGTGTGTGTATGTTTGTCTGTTAAAGGAATCCACAGCGTCGCATCTATAATCACAAAGTTTTGCACAGCCACCTCATTTGACTCAGGGAACGTCATAGACTATTTTTTGAGGGGAAATTTTAAATCCGCGCTTTGCAGTCTCATTTGCCACAAAAAGGCTTATTTCCTGTTTGTGTGTGAGTCAATAGATAATGCATTAGCTGTTTTGACAGTTGGCCTGGATATTTATTATGTTGGCTATAGCAAACAATCCAGCTCAGCTTCTGGTTGGTTGCTATAAGCAACAAAGGACATTTCTAGTACAACACAACTTATACATGTCTGTGAAACACTTAGGGAAGCTTTCCAAAGACAAGGACTTCTGGAAAATGCCGCACACTGAGACATGACGGTCATTGAAGCAGCAGCCACACAAACGCCTAAGCGACTAAGGCTGGGTTCACACCACGGTTTTGTTCCTGTCCGTTGAGATCCTGTTTTTTGCAGGACCACATGGACAGGAATGGACAGGACCAGATTGGTAACTCTGAATGCCATTTCTGTGTCCGGATCTGGGGTTTTGAGGGATCCAGACTGACAGAAAGAGCAGGGAGGAACCGAGCCTGCAAAGCACAGGCAATTGGTGTCGGGGCTGTTACCTTTGCTTTCGCAATATATCCACATACATTGCAAAAGCTAAATTAAAGAACACAATGGATTAAAAATAAAAAATGAAAATTCTCACCTCTCCACCAAGTGTCCCGCGATGCGAGGTGTCCACGTCCGATGGCTGCAGGACCTTAATTACCGTGCTTTCCCGAAAGTAAGACCCTGTAAAAATGAAACAGGTTGCGCCAAACTGCTTGATCAATGTATTAAAAGCGGTTAAATAACCCAAGTGCTCACCTGTTTACGTTGTGCCTGGGTCGCACAACTGACCGCCGAGCGGGGAACAATTAAGCGTGACCTCCGGGTCGGATGAGCCAAGCAGGAGGGGACGTGATGCAGTCCTTGTTCGTGCGAGTCGGGAAGCGACTCGCTGGCTGGCGAGCGAGGGGCGAGCTGACGAGGCCTCCAAGTCGTGGGGATCCGACAACGTGGGCTGTGCTGTGTTCCTTCGTCGTGCGAATCGGTGAGTGGCGGGGCGCACGGATGGTGGTAGCGTGTAGTTGTGAGCAAGGTCCGGGAGCCGAGCTGCTCAGACTCGCCCTTCCCGGAGGGGAAGGCGTGCCACTTGAGAAAGGCGCACTAAGCGCAGAAACGCGTTGTGGAGAATTGGAATTCTACACTGATCTAATAAAGCCTTGAGGTAAATATCTCGTGAGCATTGTCTGGTTGCAATCCGAGCGCTAACACCCATTCTGTTTCGAAAGTAAGACCCTGTCTTACATTTTTTGGGGGGCCAAAAGTGGCCCCCTGTCTTACTTTCGGGGGGCCTTATATTGGCAGCCCCAGCCACTGCAGCCTCCCATCCACACACACCCACCCATACACATACAAACACACATATACACACACACACATATACACACACACACATACAAACACACATACATACACACACACACACACACATACACATACATTCACACATTGCTTCTTACCAGCTCCCTGCTGTCCTCACTGTCCCCTGTTGTGTCCAGGCTCCTCCAGTGTCCTGCAGGTGCAGCCGCTTTGGAGCAGATGGGGTTAATCACAGCCTAACATGCTGTGTTCCCCTGCTCAACTCTACACAGCCCGGCTCGAGCTCTGATTGGCTCCCAGGAACCAGCAGGCGCGACCAGATGACGTCCTGAGGTCTGATTGGCTCGTCATCTGGCCGCGCCCGCTGGTTCTTGGGAGCCAATCAGAGCTCGAGCCGGGCTATGTAGAGTTGAGCAGGGGCACACAGCATGTTAGGCTGTGATTAACCCCATCTGCTCCAAAGCGGCTGCACCTGCAGGACACTGGAGGAGCCTGGACACAGCAGGGGACAGGTACCGGCCTTATATTCCCCAGCGCCCCCCCAGGCGGCCTTACTTTCGGGGGGGCCTTATATTAGCAGACCCCCCCGTTCCCCCTACCCTGTCTTACTTTCGGGGGGGTCTTACTTTCGGGAAAACACGGTAGGTGACCAGCAGCAACTGATTAGCTAATGTGTCACATGACAGCATCTGCTGAGCGGTATAAGTCACCTGCCAAAACGGATCGGCAGGCGGGTGATTTAAACCACTCATGTGACACACCAGCTGATCGGTTGTCTCCAGTCAGCTGATTAAGGTCCTGCAGCCACTGGACATAAACGCCTCGCATCACGGGACACTCAGCAGAGAGGTGAGCCTTTTTTTATTTTTATCATTGCTTTCTTTAATTTCACTTTAGCAGTGTATGTAGATACACTTCTAAAGGGAAATTACACACATGTGAACAGAGCAGTGAATGTGTACTGAGCATGCTCAGCATGCTCAATACACTGAAATCGGATCCGGGAAACGATCCTGTTTTTTTTCTGGATACAGCACCATAGACTCTCATGTTATGTGCACCGGACTGCCCCGGATTAGTTTCTGTCCGGATTGCCCTGGATTCGTTCTGTCTGGTTTAGTCTGTTTTTTACACCGGAGCCCAAAATCGGTGCAGTCTCCAATTTTGGGGCCGGGAAAAAACAGGATAGAACGGTGGCTCAAGTGGTTAGCACTGTAGCCTTTGCAGCACTGAGGGCCTGGGTTCAATTCCCACCAAGGACACTAAGGACAACATCTGCAAGGAGTTTGTATGTTCTCCCCATGTTTGCGTGGTTTTCCTCCGGGCACTCCGGTTTCCTCCCACTTTGTAAAGACATACTGATAGGATGTTTAGATTGTGAGCTCCAAGAGAGATACTGATGTATGTAAAGTGCTATGGAATTAATAGCACTATATAAATGAATAAATATTATTATATCTAATATATAAAGCTGAATGTGTGTGTGTGTGTATGTATGTATGTATGTCCGGGATTGGCATCTACACCGTCGCAACTAAAGCCACAAAATTTTGCACAGTCACACGCCTGGACCCCGAGAGCGTCATAGGCTATGTTGTGAGGCGAAATTTTAAACCCGGGCGTTCCAGTTCACCAAACAATTTTGCCCCTATCTACATAATGGCGAAAAAGTGAATGGAAAAGTGTTGAGGAAAATCGACAGCTGTCAGCTATAGCCACAAAATTTTGCACAATCACACGTCTGGACCCCGGGAGCGTCATAGGCTATGTTGTAAGGCGAAATTTTAACCCCGCGCATTCCAATTCACCAAACAATTTTGCCCCTATCTACATAATTGGGAAAAAGTGACAGTTACCAGTTGACAGTTGTGAATGAGAGGGGCTTAATGATAGTGCTAAAGACTAACAGCACATACCAGCATATAATCACTAAGGTGGGGCCCCAACATGAGATATTCACCACGCACGGGGACATGTATACACACACACGCCCACAAAGAGTAACAGCAAGTGTATAGTCGCTAAGGTGCCGCCCCAATATTGGATACTCACCACGCACCCGAACAAACACACACACACCACAAAGAGACACACACAACACAGAGACACCCCCACCCCCACGGGGACACACACACACCCTATAGCGACACATGCACTCACCCCACTGAGATACACACACACAACACAGACACACACACCACACAGACCCCCCACAGGGAGACACACGCATACACACCCTAAAGGGACACATGCACTCACCCCACAGACACACACACACACACCGCAAAGGGACACACACACACCACACAGACCCCCCCCATCCCACAGGGACACACACACACCACAAAGAGAGACACACAACACAGAGACACACACACCCCACACAGACACCCCCCCACAGGGACACACACACATACACACCCTATAGGGACACATGCACTCACCCCACAGGGACACACACACGCACACCACAAAGGGACACACACAACACAGATACACACACACCACACAGACCCCCCCCCACAGGGACACACACACATACACACCCTATAGGGACACATGCACTCACCCAACAGGGACACACACCACAAAGAGACACACATAACACAGATACACACACACCACACAGACCCCCCCACAGGGACACACACACACATACACACCCTATAGGGACAAATGCACTCACCCCCAGGGACACACACATACACACACCCCAGGGACACACACACCACACAGACAGACACAGATGTGCACAAATCACCTCACACAACTCGCCTCATATGTCTGCTATCTTTAATTTCCAAATATAAACATCTGATTAAAAACAGCCAATGTGGAACTCATGTGCCATATAGGGAATTAAGGCAGATGTCAGTCACATGAGCTGTCTATTATGTGTATGGGGGAAGGGTTTACTGTTGGCTGGAGATTTATTAGGCTGCCTATAGCAACCAATCACAGCTCAGCTTCTATTTTCTTACAGGTCATTAATATGACATATTCAAATTCTATTTTGTTATAGCTAACATCAGTTATTTATTAACCCAGGCGTAGCCGGGTAGTACATAATGTAAAAAAAATGTAAAGCCATACCAAGCCAAAATTCACACTTTTTTAAAACTTTAAATATCTGTAAAAAATTAACTGATTAAGAAAAAAATTCAAAACTTTTAATTTGCAATTCACTAAAGTAGTACTTCAAATAGAAAAAAAATGTAAAAAATTTAAAGACGTCAGGTAAAAAAACTATTCATATTTAGATCACTTGATATGACCCATTGACGCTATTAATAGTAAAATATTTTAAAATATGATCCCATCGCGATCCCAACTTGAAATTTGGTACAGATGTGGCTAAGAGCACAGCAGACATATGGGCAGTCTTTGAAATTTTAAATGATGCCGATTTTTCGTAAATGCGTTTTAAAATTTTGCGTTTGCGATCGCATGGGTAAAATATTAACAAAGATACTCTTGTGACATATCTGGTGAAAGCCTGTACAATTCTGAGTACAACGGTGTTTATTTTGTCTCTCTATGTTATTTTTAGCCTGAGATATGATAGAAAATGTAAAGTCATACCAGGCCAAAATTCGCACTTTTTTAAAACTTTAAAAATCTGTAAAAAATTAACTGATGAAGAAAAAAATTCAAAACTTTTTTTTTGTAATTAACTAAAGTTGTTCTTCCTATAGAAAATTTTTTTTAAAAATCTGAAGATGTCAGGGAAAAAAAATATTCATTTTTGGATCACTTGACATGGAATGACCCATTACACTTACAGCCTGTATATCACATAGCCCCTTTATAAGAACCTGTGCCCCACATATCCCCTGTATTAAAGCCTGTGATTCACATTGCCTCTGTATTACAGCATGTACCCACACATAGCCCCTGTATTACAGCCTGTGCCCACATATATCCCCTGTATTACAGTCTATGCCTATACATAGCCCCTGTATTAAAGCCTGTGATTCACATAGCCTCTGTATTACATCATGTACCCACACACAGCTCCTGTATTACAGCCTGTGCCCACATATATCCCCTGTATTACAGTTTATGCCTATACATAGCCCCTGTATTAAAGCCTGTGATACACATTGCCCCTGAATTACATCAGAAGCCCACACACAGCTCCTGTATTACACTTGAAGCCTCACATAGCCCCTATATTAGAGCCTGTGCCTCACATAGCCCCTGTATTACACTTGCAGCCTGTGTTTCTCAGCAGAAAGAAACAAGATTTTGTTAACCCATTCTATTTTGTTATAGCTAAAAAAGTTAGTTACCATCCCGGGCAACGCCGGGGTCTACAGCCAGTCTCTTTATAAGATAGAATGAAAAAAACAATTATTTTTGATTCATCATAAAAAAACATTTTTTCTAGAGGGCAAGAAGGAAAAATAAATAAGAAGTTTCCACACTATTTTATTTAATCAATTTCGATATTATTCACCAACTATACTTCTAGGGGAAAATACAGCTTTGAATGTTCAGCATTTCACAAATGCTGCGCTTTGTTTTTCCCAATATCCTAGAGACTAGACCTGTTGTCAGAAGGATGTAAGAATAAAAGCAGGAAAGTGAACTTCAGGGCTTATAACCAGGTTAGAGGAACATACTACACAGACAAAACAAAAATCTACTTTAGGGCACATGTTGCACAAGGGACTTCTGCATAAAATGTGCTAGATAGAGAATGAGGTCCTCATTAGTGATGGGCGAATCTACTCGCTAGGACTCGTTACTCGGCGAGTAGTAAGGGACTCGCAGGACTCGCTACTCGGCGAGTTTCCCAGCGAGGACTCGCAAAGTAGCGAGTCCAATTCAAGTTAATGGGAATCCTAGTTTTACTAGCGAGACTCGCTATATCACATCGCTATGTAGCTTGAATCTCCCCCAAATCGTTTAGAGAATGGCACCGCTTCACGGATACCCGCTGTAAGTAGCGATTCCGAGCGAGTCGTAGCGACTCCTAGCGAATCCTAGCGAGTCTACGAATCCGAGTCCTGTATTCTGTATTCGGGACTCGCGAATACAGAATCTGTTATCTTCCGAGACAGCCTAGCGTGTTAGGTCAGACAAACTTGTGAAGATGGACAAGGATGTTAGCCAATCTTATTCAGTAATGCCACAGCCCTCTTCTTGTGGCATTACTATGATTGGCTTCTGTCCATCGTGATGGCTATGTCATCGATGACAGGCAAGGCTGTATATAAGCCTTGCCACCGCCATTTTGAGCACATTTCTCTGAAGATCTGAGCTAGAACAGGGTGAGGTAGATTCTGGAGCAGATCATAGGGATTGTCAGTGAGTGTAGGGAACTTCAAGATTCCTTATAATAACCCCAAACAGCTCTTGTGAGAGCTAGCAGGAGGACAGAGAAGTACTGTGTACTGTGACACTGTAGGCAGGCAGGGAAGCAGGGAGCTGCAGCCTTTACAGTGTTCACAGGAGCGACCTCATAGCTTCGCTTACTCACTCAGCTGTTCTAATAGCTGAAGTGAGAGGCTTAGCTGAGGTACTATTTACAATTTTTTGCCAGCTGATAGATTTTGGGTCCTAAAAACCCCTTCAGCGTTATTTTGTCTGTGGCAGAACAGTGAGTTGCTGCTCTCCTAGCTGCAAATAGCACGTACGCCACCTACTTCTGCGACTAATTGTGCGCACTTAATAATTTTTTTCAGGGAATAGTGTGCTGCTTCACTGTCAAGTGTTAGCACACACTTAACCCGCCAGTAAGTGACGCCTGCAGCAACACCAAACTCCATCTCGGTGGCTGTGCGCACTTTCTAATTTTTTCAGGGAATAGTGTGCTGCTTCACTGTCAAGTGTTAGCACACACTTAACCCGCCAGTAAGTGACGCCTGCAGCAACACCAAACTCCATCTCGGTGGCTGTGCGCACTTTCTAATTTTTTCAGGGAATAGTGTAGTGCTTCACTGTCAAGTGTTAGCACACACTTAACCCGCCAGTAAGTGACGCCTGCAGCAACACCAAACTCCATCTCGGTGGCTGTGCGCACTTTCTAATTTTTTCCGGGAATAGCATAGTGCTTCACTGTCACGTGTTAGCACATACTTACTTAATTACAGAGTCAGAGTCTCAGAGTCAGAATCTCAGAATTTCATGAAATAATTAAAAAAAAATGCGTGGGGCTCCGCGCAATTTCTATGTCTAGCCAGGTACAGCTAAGCAGCTGGGGGCTGGAATCCGCAGCGCAGGGATGCCCAAGCTTTCTGGGCACCCCCCACTGCAAATTGCAGCCCGCAGCCGCCCCAGAAGATGGCGCGTTCATTGAAGCGCCATCCTCTGGCGCTGAACCCCGCTCTTCCAGCGGCCCTGGTAGCGATGGCACGCTGGGTAATAAAGAGGTTAGGGCCAGCTTTGTATTATCAGCTGGCCCTAAGCCCGAAATTTATGGTGGTCACGCCAATATTAGACATGACCGCCATGAATTTCTATTAAATTGTTTTAAAAAAACACAACACAAGGAAAATTTTTTATTAGAAATAAAAAAAATAGCCATTAGGGACTCCATCTTTAATTAAAAAAATCCTCTTCCGTCCGACGCAGTCCAAAACGCGATGTCCTCTCTGCTACATCCCCTGTGTATAGATATAGATCTCTATGCACAGGGAATAAGCAGACTGAGAACAATCTCAGCTCTGCTACATCATCTCTGTGCACAGACATTCATGTCTGTACACAGGGAATGAGCAGACTGAGAACAATCTCAGCTCTGCTACATCATCTCTGTGCACAGACATTCATGTCTGTACACAGGGAATGAGCAGACTGAGAACAATCTCAGCACTGCTACATCAGGCAGCAGGCAGGCTCTAGGACCCTGGAGCTGGCAGCCAGCACAGAGGAGAAAGCAGGACTCTTATCTGTGCGAGTCAGCGATTACTTACAAAGTAAACGAGCAATGCAAATAAATGACAAAACTAGGATTGCTTCAGGCTGAAGCTTCCGACACACATCTGCGATTTGTAAATCTCACACTACTCGCTATTACTCGCTTCCCCATTCATTAACATTGGACTCGCTAGACTCGCAACGAGTAGCGAGTCCTGGGCTCGGACTCGCTAGAGTCAAGCGATTCCGAGTAATTTAGGATTCGCCCATCACTAGTCCTCATGGTGGACTCATCTATGCAGCCCAGGGTAAACTGTTAGGCTGAGGCCACATGGGGTTTTCATGTGCAATATTTCCATTTGTATCTTTCTGAATTGATATTTGCAGTGAGTAAATAGAAAAATGTGCTAGGTATTGCATTTTTCAAACGTTAATGGGAAAAGAGGGGTACTAACAGTATATGTGGTGCCCCCGCGACCAGGGTGGCCACAGGTAGGAACTGCAGCCAGGCAGATAGGAAACAGTTTGTGCACCAAACTCCTTCAGCACACACACCTGCAAGACACCACACCCAACCCAGAGCCCGAGACTCTAGGCGGGCAAGGGGTGTTAGGGTTTCGAGGGGAGTGGGTGGAATGTAGGTCAGGTGACAGACCAGATACAAAAGGAGGAACAGCAGGCGGAGTGAGTGAGTAGGCCAAGGGTGCCGAACTGAACAGAAAGAAAGACACTTTCCCGGAGGGATAGGACTTCCTGGAGGCGCAGAATGCACAGAGACACCGTTCCATGGAGAGAAAGCCCGCTCCATAGCCTGCAGCCGAAGGGAAAGGAAGGACAGAGACCGGACCGGTGCCACCGGGTCCGAGGAGTACGGCAGCGTTGACCGACTACAGGCGGGATAGGTTTCCCTTGTTGTACCCAGATAGTCACACGGGTAGGAGAGAGCCTGTTGATCCCTTGTAAGATAGGGACACTCAAGGCTAGGCTGGGACCAGAGTGTCGGCTCTGAGGCGGACCGCAGCTATATGCCGGATCCCAGACAAACCGAAGGGGGACCCTGATTCCAAGTCAGAGTTCCTAACACACGGGTTGGAGACACAGCAACACCATAGGACCCAGGCTTGCTGCCCACACACACAGGGAGAAGTCACACAAATGAGCTTTAATGGGGATAAATGTAAAGTCATGCACTTGGGCAGAGGAAACAAAAGGCATAATTATGTGCTTAATTGTGAAATACTGGGCAAAACTGTCACTAAAAAAAAACCTGGGTGTATGGGTAGATGACAAACTCACATTTAGTGGCCAGTGTCAGACAGCTGCTGCAAAGGCAAATAAAATAATGGGATGCATTAAAAGAGGCATAGATGCTCATGAGGAGAACATAATTTTACCTCTATACAAGTCACTAGTGCGACCACACTTAGAATACTGTGTACGATTCTGGTCTCCGGTGTATAAGAAAGACATAGCTGAACTAGAGCGGGTCCAGAGAAGAGCGACAAAAGTCATTAGAGGACTAAGGGGTCTGCAATACCAAGACAGGTTATTAAACTTGGGGTTATTTAGCTTGGAAAAACGAAGGCTTGGGGTGATCTTATAATAATGTATAAATATATGAGGGGACAGTACAGAGAACTTTCTAATGATCTCTTTACTCTTAGGCCTGAGACGGGGACAAGGGGGCATCCTCTACGTCTGGAGGAAAGAAGGTTTAATCATAATCACAGACGAGGATTCTTTACTGTAAGAGCAGTGAGACTATGGAACTCTCTGCCACATGATGTTGTAATGACACTACTAACATTTAAGAAGGGCCTGGATGCCTTTCTTGAAAATTATAATATTACCAGTTATATATACTAGATTCTTTGATAGGGCGTTGATCCAGGGAACTAGTCTGATTGCCATATCTGGAGTCAGGAAGGAATTTTTTTCCCCAATGTGGAGCTTAGTGTTGCCACATGGGTTTTTTTTGCCTTCCTCTGGATCAACATGTTAGGCTATGGGTTGAACTAGATGGACTTAAAGTCTTCCTTCAACCTTAAAAACTATGTTACTATGTTACTATGTTACTATGTAGTCCATGGCGTCCTCTGTGCAGAGGTCCAGGTAGGCTTTTTGGGACTCTCCGGTTAAGTAAGGTGCCAACATTTCCGCCCACTGCTCTGGCGGTAGTTTCTCCCGCTCCGCAACCCTCTCAAAGACCGCCAGGAAAGGTTCTACATCATCCCCCGGGGTCATCTTTTGCATTGCACGCCTTACCGCCTTCCGGATGCTGCTGTCATCTCCTTGACCTGGGGATGGAGCCGCTGGCTTTGCACGGATTGCCTCTGTCAGAAGATCCAACTGTCGCTGCTGATGCTCCTGTTGGCGCTGCTGATGCTCCTGTTGGCGCTGCTGATGCTCCTGTTGCTGCTGCATTTGCCTGATCAAGAGCTGATTCGCCTCCTGTTGTGCGACCTGCTGTTGCTGGTGCATATGTTGCTGTTGTTGCTGTGCTTGCACCAGGTGCTTCAGCAGGTCCTCCATGCTGGCTGCTGGTTTGTACTGTAGCGTAGCAGGTTTCACCACTGACATGTGTGAACTGAGTTTGCCTTTTTTTTTTTTACCAAGTCATTGCCGTTAGCAACCAGGTTGCTGTGCCCGCATTCTCCACCACATGAAAGGTAGCGGTTAGGATCGGCACGACGGAAGGCAGTGACCCAGGCAACTGTTCACACAACACACAGTTTAATGGTACAGTTCAGGTATATTACAGACCTCCAGGTTCCGGGGCGCAGCCGGTACAACTCTGTTCATCCAACACACACAGTACCTCTGTACCTAGGACAGGCTCTGAACTAATAGTGTGGGTGTTAGCTCTAGGGTTCCACCTACTGGCCATAGCTCCAATTGCAGTGGGGTAACTTCACCGCTTTTCTGGGTGCAGTACCCCTTTTGTGGCACCTACATGGTGGGGCGCCACAGTGGACACCCGGACGGAAGGAGAGGACGCTGAGCTAACCCAGATTGATCCCGGAGCGCCCACAGGCAGCAATCATGGAGGAACCCGGCCAGGGAAAGAAGTTTGGTGTCCGAGGCAGCATAGTGGAAGGCGGCAGGAGAGATCTGGAGGTCCGCCACACCTGGCGGGGTGGGCTAATACCTCTAATGTTACCCGGAGTAGGGAACCGCAACTATTGGTGGATCTTGAGGATGAAATAGTGTCTGAAACTGTGTCCCAGACAGCCAGTGAAGTGATAGACCCACTTGGAGCCTTGGAGGAGAGATCTCTTCAGTTACCTGCGCCTTTGATACCGTCCCCTGCATTGACCGAGGTGAAAGGTGAGCAGCTCCGCTGTTGGTGGGAACGGGATGATAGAGAAGAGAATTTAATGGGCTTCCCTGGGGATTCTGCAGCTAAAATGTCCTGTAGAAATAATAACCCGGGAGGAATATATAAGGAGATGTGTCCGCAGATTGGATCAGGAAGAAGCAGAGAGATTAGCCCAAAGACAATAGATGATAGCCCGCACTCAGTATATAAAGACTGTTGCCCGGAGAGATACAAATGTTACCAATTCCCAGCGACATGAAGATAAAGTTGTTAAAATAAAACCAGAACTGGGTTATGCATTCGCCAGAGAACCCGGTGCAGATCGAGACATATTTGTTAATAGAAGAGACGTAGGGGAGCACCTTCCTCTAAAACACCCGGACAGGGAATTACAAGTCAGAGAATGGATATCTTATATTGTTGTACCAGGAGAAAGAGACCCGTATGGCATAAAAGTTAAAATACTGTCTCTAAGAGTACAAGGCGAAGGTGAGCCAGAAGAAATAGACAACCCGGGTTCTACCCTAGAACCAGAGGACAATACAGACGTGGAAACAACCGTCACAGAGGAGGTTACTGCAAAGACTATGGTGGATGCATCAACACAGACTACGTACAGCTATTTGTTGTGCAGTGCACTGGAGCAACTGGAAATATTCCCAACCCGGAGAACAACAGGAGAGTTGCCTTGGAAGAAGAAGAGGAAGGAATGAGGAACACTAATTCTTCAAGCAAAACTGTAAGTGTGAATGTGATGTGATCCTTATTGACCCCATCCTATACCTGAATGAATGAATAGCCTTTTCCCCTGTTTGTCTTTTATTTGTCATAGACAATCGGTGTCATGAACAATGATATGACAAAAACTTTCTTTGTATATTAGTTGAGCACCCGGTGTGCTCCCCATTGGTTTTAAGACCAAGGAGCACAGTGAGACTGGGTACGCAGAACTTGAACTGAGGCTGAAGTGGTGCTTTTGAACGGTTTTGAAGCACTTGTGTCCTTTTGACGTTTTTATACTTTTGAAAGAAAGTAATGTGCCTTTTATGTGTTTTAAAATGTGAACTTTTGCACTTGACCCATTGTGCATACAGAGCCGATATTATTATGCCACAGGACTCTTGGACGTCTTACCAGTGACTAAGTAACCCGTGCCCCGTGAAGGGTTAAAAGAAAGTGTGGTGTAAGGTACCAGCATGGAGAGAAACAACTTTGCCACAAGTTGGTGACCCGAGTGCCCAGACGCCTCAGCACTTGCAGCCATGAACGGGCTGAATACTGTGTTTAGTTAAAGCAACGTTTAAGAACCCGTACCTCCTTAAATGGAAGAAAAGTATGCATAATGTTGTTATAATAAAAATAAAATGTTTTTCAGGGGAACCATGCCAGACGGTGTGGGGACACGCCGGTTTAACTCCGGGGGAATGTGGTGCCCCTGTGACCAGTGGCCACAGGTAGGAACTGCGGCCAGGCAGATAGGAAACAGTTTGTGCACCAAACACCTTCAGCACACACACCCGCAAGACACCACACCCAACCTGGACTGGGACTTTAGGCGGGCAAGGAGTGGTAGGGTTTAGAGGGAAGTGGGTGGAATGTAGCTCAGGTGACAGACCAGATACAAAAGGAGGAACAGCAGGCGGAGTGAGTGAGTAGGCCAAGGGTGCCGAACTGAACAGACAGAAAGACACTTTCCCGGAGGGATAGGACTCCATGGAGGCGCAGAATCCACAGAGACACCATTCCATGGAGAGAAAGCTCGCTCCATAGCCTGCAGCCCAAGGGAAAGGAAGGACAGAGACCGGACCGGTGCCACCGGGTCCGAGGAGTACAGCACCGTTGACCGACTACAGCGGGATAGGTTTCCCTTGTTGTACCCAGATAGTCACACGGGTAGGAGAGAGCCCAGTGATCTCTTGTAAGATAGGGACACCCAAGGCTAGGCTGGGACCAGAGTGTCGGCTCTGAGGGGTACCGCAGCTATATGCCGGATCCCAGACAAACCGACGGGGGACCCTGATTCCAAGTCAGAGTTCCTAACACACAGGTTGGAGACACAGCAACACTATAGGACCCAGGCTTGCTGACCACACACACAGGGAGAAGTCACACAAAGGGACCGAGTTGCTGCCATACAACCCACAGGGAAGAACAGATGAGAGACAAGCCGGAAAGGTTACAGAGAGAGTGAAGGGTATCAGGAAGATAACCTGGCTGCAGAGGGTTTGGAGAGTAACCGAAGTTAACTGTGTAAAAGAACTAAATTGTGAACTGTTGAACTGTACCCTGAACTGGTTAAATTGTACTAAGAACTTGCAGGTAAAACCCGGTGAACTCTGCTTGAGTCTCCCGTGTGTGATTTCCTGCAACAGAGCTTGTATTGCATCTTTTCACCCTGTCAGGAGCAGCCTGACCTGCGGCGGGCTCATCCATCTAGCTGCAGCCCCATCCATCCTCCTGGCAGAGCTACGCTGCAGCGGTGGTCTCCTCACTGACTACAACCCATGAGTGGCATCATGACAACAATCTCCCTTGTAAATACCCCTTTCACTTTTGCGGCTCGGGACACGGTCCGGACCAAGACCGCCGTGATCATTCCCCAGTGCTACCCCCGGTCCGGTACCGAGTACCCCGTCCCAGTGGGCCACACATATACATGAGCTTTCATCTTTCAAATCTTTTAATTTTGGAGTCATAGGTCACCCAGTATACAGTTAACTTTCCAGGAGGACAGCCTCAAGTTTTTCCTTTCCTGAAATGTAGAATTCAAGGTGGCAATGCAGTAAATGGGCGTCCTCGCATGAACAATCCAATTCTTACAGATCAAGAGACATCCTGATCACTTTCAATAACATCCATACAGTTTAATTGGGCATATGAAACAAGGTTGTGCCAATAACTCACTAAAAATGTGAACGAATTTCCATATGGAAACATGTCTGTGTATGAGCTACACATTCTATTGTAATAACAATCTGTTTATGTGCCTCGTCTGGTGAGGCGCACCACGACAAGTGAGTCATTACACAAAAGTGTCAAAGAAATAGTGAGCAGCAGTACCTGCAAGTTAAAGCCAAACTGATGTAGCAAAGATGAGCAGCGGTGCTGCAATAGTGGAGACCAGATATAGAAAAAGTGAAATAGCGTTTTGTAGTGAACAGTAGCAGAACAGGAGAGAGTAACAAAATCGCACACTCCTTAAGTATCTGTGTATGCTTTGTTTATTTAAGTGAAGGCAGTGTAGAGGAGCAACATATAGGTGGGCAACGTTTCGACCAAAACCTTTGGTCTTTATCAAGCCTGTTGCTATGAACAAAACAAAAAATAAGCATCAGAAAAGTGCTCAAATATACAGTGTGGTGATGAGAGGGAAGGGAAAGGAGGTCCCCTCTCCCCTCAGCAAAGGGAATATTTACAAAGTTACAAAGCTACTATGAACAACGTCTGGGGTATACACCCCTTCAATCAAGAGATAGTATCCATCAGTAAGAGCCAAGGGAGGAAGAAGACAAAATCTGTCTATTAGTCATATAAGAGAAAGAAAAGAAGTAATAAACAATATCAAAATGAAGTCAATAGGTACCCCACCTTCCTAGTTTTAAGGTCTGGCGTATTCTTAGGTCAGATTCCTGCCAAGTAATTGCATGTCTCAGCCTGTATGTAAAAGAGTACATAGTTATCGTCTAATCCAGGGGTCTCAAACTCGAGGCCTCGAGGGCCGCACACAGTCCAGGTTTTCAGGATTTCCATAGTATTTGACAGTTGGTAATCAAATGACCAACTGTCAAATTCCAGGGAAATCCTGAAAACCTGGACTGTGTGCGGCCCTCGAGGCCTGGAGTTTGAGACCCCTGGTCTAATCCATAGGTAGTACCCATGTACAAGGGGACTTATCAAGTCTGTGTTATTACCTTGCCTATATTTCAATGGTTGGCTTGTTGTAAGGACTGGGTTTAGTCACCTGTAAAGAAGATAAGCAGGCTAAGAAAATGCCCCCCGGTCATGGGTAAAGAGCCCTCCAGTATAGCGTCCCATAGAGTCCTTACCTAACATGTCCTGTCTCACAATGTGCGATGAGCTGCACCAGGTATTCCTGGTCTTAGCGTTATATGCCCGCAACCCGGACATCCCGGCAGACGCCCGCGCATGCGCAGTGTAGCGGGGCGCCGGCCGCTTCCGCGATTGCGCAGAGTATAGTTGAAACGTCACGGTCATGTGACACGTCATGTGGGGGCCCGTGTATTGTTTACTATGTAGACGGGCAGAGTCTACCTAGCTATGTAAATGTATAGGCTGTATCTATGCTTGGTATAGGACAGGTGTTATGTGTAACTCGCTATGCGGTACGGTCCAGAACACCCGAGTTGTGGGGCTTATAGGAAAGCAGTATAAAAAAGCAGTATATAAAATAGAAGCAGTATATAAAAGAAGAGGGAAGTGGTATTTTACAAATAGTAATCAGAAATCCATCTGATAGTCAAAATACATCAATTACAGGTATTAAACAAGTACAGTAATGCAGTGTTTTTTATATATTTCAGATTTAGTTGTTCCCCACGTGTCCATGTGGGTATCACCGGTCTCTTTTATCCCCAAAGGGGATTGAGAGTTTTCTTCTTTCCAACTGGTCAGGACCTGTATAGGAGGAATTCAAGAAAAGGGGAGAACAGAGAGGGTCCCAATCCCATATTCACTTATACATTATAGGGGGGATTTTTTCATATATAGACTCTATGCGACCCTATGGGAGGTGCTCTTACCATAACGGGTGTGCCACGATTAGAGGTGGTTTTTGGATGGAGGGATCAAGTTCCATAGTACATCTGGGGTAGAAAACAAAGGAAGGTTAATGGAAAGAAGGATCAGACCATCCAGTCAATTTCCCTATTAAGGCCCCTAGGACTCAGTGTTTGAAGTGTGTAGATCCAAAAACTCTCTCTGTCTTTTAGAAGTCTGATATGGTCTTCCCCCTCGTCTAGATGTATTGACTTGCTCTATAACCTGGAAACGTAGCTGGGAAACTGAGTGTTTAGCCTCCATGAAATGTTTAGGGACTGGCAACCATGTTTTCTCACAGCGTATGGTAGATTTATGGTGTGATATGAGGTCCTTTACATGTTGTGTGGTCTCCCCCACATATAGGAGGCCACAGGGGCATTTCAGCAAATATACCACATAATTTGTCTCACATGTGTAGAAGCCCTTCACTGTGTATGATTTCCCTGTTTGGAGGTGGGTGAAGTGTTCGCCCTTGATTTTGTCTTCTTCCTCCCTTGGCTCTTACTGCTGGATACTATCTCTTGATTGAAGGGGTGTATACCCCCAGACGTTGTTCATAGTAGCTTTGTAACTTTGTAAATATTCCCTTTGCTGAGGGGAGAGGGGACCTCCTTTCCCTTCCGTCTCTTCACCACACTGTATATTTGAGCACTTTTCTGATGCTTATTTTTTGTTTTGTTCATAGCAACAGGCTTGATAAAGACCAAAGGTTTTGGTCGAAACGTTGCCCACCTATATGTTGCTCCTCTACACTGCCTTCACTTAAATAAACAAAGCATACACAGATACTTAAGGAGTGTGTGATTTTGTTACTCTCTACTATTGACTGTGGGATCCTGGAATCCTGTTTATCTGCCATTTTTTCTTTTATAGTAGCAGAACAGGAACAGTGGAGTTTTTGTATAGATCAGATGTAGACATGCTGCAATAACGGTGTTGATGTAGAAGAGCAAGGCAGCATCAGGGATACCAACTATCTGAATACTCAAGCAGTGTCCCAACACCTGTGGCGGCTGAGCCAGGCAGCATGACATCACCAGAGCAGGAGTAAAAAGGGAACATTCTGGTGTAAAATCATGACCCCATAGCTGACAACAAAGCCAGCAAAGATAAGAACTAGTTGAACAATTATTCAGAGTAGGTAGGTGATCAAGAATTTACAAAAAAAAATAGAAATCTATTTGAAATAAAACATTTTCCAATACATGTTTTTGTGAAACCAAGTACAGCTTGTCTTTCCAACTCAGTAGAACGCTGCACTGAAATGAATAAAAGAATTGACAGCATATATGAAATAACATTTTATCTTTTGTTCAACTGCACTTTTATGGCTTTATATAACTAAAATATATTTAATGTATATGGAGACGTTAGCAAAATGCTAATGGTTGTTAACATTTTTCTGATAAAGAATGGAAATATTCTATGTTCACAATCTGAAAACATGATGTCCATATGCTTTATGTTTCCAAGGAAAAGCTCTGTAAACATAAGGGGCACTTACAAAATGCTAACTAAACCACTTTTACAGGTATATAGAGGACACTGCTATAGCACTTAGGCTAGGGTCACATTAGAGTCGTGAAAGCGATAAAAGCTTGCGTTTTTGTCATGTTGAAATTTTGAAAAATGCTAACGTTAATGCTTCCATAGGCTCCCATGCAAAAACACGCATGGTGAAAATGCAACACGTTTGACGCTAGGCGTTTTTGCCAAAGCACTAAAAAACGCGGTAAGCAGCATTTTTTTAACATGGGAGTCTATGGGAAATGCATGCATTAACGCTAGCGCTAAAAAGGGAAAAAATTACATAAAAATGGCAATGGAAAAAACTGCTTCCTTTAACGCATCCTTGCAAAGAATACACCCTCCCAAGTGTGACCCTAGCCTTACACACATACCCTCATTGTATCTCTAAACACTGGCTTCTCTCTGTGACCACCACTTAGTAGTAGTACCGGAAACATGGGCCAGTGCTTAGAGCTGGCAATGACACTATGTGAATGTGGCTGCTATGTCCGTGCAAAGGTGCAGAGTTGCTGAGTTCAGCGCTGTCAATCCAGATATGACATCAGCAGCTCTGCAAAACACACAGACACTGCAGTCACACTCGCATAGAGCTATTGCCAACTCTCAATTTTGGCCCAGGCAGTACAGTACTGCATAGCAGCCATAGACTGGAGCCAGTGTATAGAGACAGCAATGACACTATGTAAGCACGGCTGCAGAGTACAGGCAATGAAGCGCTGTCAATGAAGATATGACAGTTAGCAGCTGTGCACATCCACACTGACACTGCAGTCATTTTCACATAGTTTCATCGTCAGATCCCAACTCTTGTCCCTGCCTGCAGTACAGTACAAAGCAGTCAGCCTCCAACAGGAGCCAGTGTTTAGAGACGGCAATGACACTAAGTAAGCATGGCTGCCAAGTTTAGTAATGAAGCACTATCAAGATATGACAAAGTGCTCAGTATGCAAATTGAGCAGGCACAACTGTGCTCTGAGCCTTTCTATTTTTCTAAATAAAATAAAATGAGACAGATATGATCAGTACCGGCATCACCGTCGGCACATCCAGGCAAGTGCAAAAGCCCTGGATAAATAAGAGGGACCATTCGCCATTGGGGACACTATCCGCGACGCTTTCCAGATGATGTCCCCTTCCATAACTGGTGCATGGGGCCTTGGACCACTCTGCTGCGGCTATGGTTTCACATAGATGTGTCTATTACTGGGGCTGCGGTCATAACCGCAGCTTTCGGGTAATACACAGCACCATACTGTATATACAGGTCCACAGTATATCCTGCACTAGAGTATATTATATATGCTATATGTATACAGTGTGGATGTGTGTACAGTATACACTGCATGCAGAATTATTAGGCAAGTTGTATTTTAGAGAATTATTTTTATTATTCATCAACAACTATGTTCTCAATCAACCCAAAAGACTCATAAATATCAAAGCTTAATATTTTTTGAAGTTGGAGTGGGGTTTTGTTAGATTTGGCTATCTTAGTAGGATATCTGTTTGTGCAGGTAACTATTACTGTGCAGAATTATTAGGCAACTTAATAAAAACCAAATATGTTCCCATCTCACTTGTTTATTTTCTCCAGGTAAACTAATATAACTGCACAAAATTTTGAAATACGGTAAACATTTCTGACATGCAAAAACAAAACCCAAAAAAATTAGTGACCAATATAGCCACCTTTCTTTATGATGACACTCAACAGCCTTCCATCCATAGATTCTGTCAGTTGCTTGATCTGTTTATGATCAACATTGTGTGCAGCAGCCACCACAGCCTCCCAGACACTGTTCCGAGAGGTGTACTGTTTAAGAGATGAGTCACCACCCCGGTGTTCGAATTAGATTCGATTCGTCGAATTTGCTGTGTGTTCATCGAATGTTCGTCAAACACGTCGAACACCATTTAAAATTAATGTAAAATATGTTTTAACGTTAGTACCGGGCGGGGGGAGCAACTACAGGGAGTGGGGAGCGCAGCATCGAGAGCAGGGAGCAAAAGACACAGACGGGGAAGCCGGCAGTGAGAAGAGGACTTCACCGCTGTCTTTCCTGCTCTGTGCTGCACTCCCCGCTCCCTGGTGCCCCCTCCCCACTCCCTGAATCTGCTCCCCCCGCCCGGTACTAACTTAGGATCAGGCGGGGAGGTGGCGGGTGGAGCGATGAGGGGGCATCAGGGAGTGGGGAGCGCAGAACAGAGCAGTAAAGCCGGCAGTGAAGTCTCACCGCTGGCTTTCCCACCGGTTATTTCAAATGATCAGCTGATGCAGATCAGCTCTTCATTTGAAGAAACCGCGCAGTGCTGTCAGGGAAAGGTTCATGTGAGTTCATGAATTTTCCTGCAGCTGTACAGCTCAGCTACATCTCTGGTAGAGGTTCTCTACCAGAGATGTAGCTGAGCTAAAGAAGAAAACCTGATTGGACTACGTCGGACGGAAGAGGAATTTTTTAATAATGATGGAGTCTCTAAGTGTATTTTTTGTTTTATTTGTAATAAAATATTTTTTTCTGTGTGTTGTTTTTTTTTTTAAATTCACTAGAAATTCATGGCGGTCATGTCTAATATTGGCGTACCCCATGAATTTAGATCTTAAGGCCAGCTGATAATACAAAGCTGGCCCTAACCCCTTTATTACCCAGTGAGCCATGGCACCAGGGCCCTGGATGAGCTGGGTTTAGCCCCAGAAGATGGCGCTTCTCTAAAACACACCATTTTCTGTGGTGGCTGCGGCTGCAATTTGCAGCGGGGGTGCCCAGAAAGCTTGGGCCTCCCTGCGCTGTGGATTCCAGCCCCCAGCTGCCTAGTTGTACCTGGCTGGACATAGAAATAGAGCAAAGCCCCATGCATTTTTTTTTAATTATTTCATAAAATTCATGAAATAATAAAAAAAAGGGCTTCCTTCTATTTCTGTTTCTAGGCAGGTACAAATAGGCACCTAGCGGTTGGAGGGGTTGGGGTTCCTGCCTGCTGTTCTTGGCTGGACACAAAAAATAGGCGAAGCCCACGTCGAAATTTTTGGAAAAAATTCATGATGCAAGCAGATGCATAAATCACCTTGAAAATCTCAAAAAGATCCACCTTAGGTGGTATATCCCACCTTCTCATCTATTTAAATTTAATGACGCTATCTCTCCTTTGTTTTGGAGGCAGTGTGGAGGGAGGGGGACCATGCCCCACATGTGGTGGACATGCCCAAAGATCATTCCATTTTGGCTCCTGGTGTCAAGTCTCCTGCGGATGATCACTGGCATAAATTGGTCTGTCTCCCCCCAGCTGGCAGTACTTAACATAGGCATGGCCTGCTATCCCCGACATTTAGATGGACATCTCTTACATACGACCTCAGCCAGATTGTGCCTTGCTGCCGCCAAGTGGAAGGTGCAGTTCCCCCCTCCCTGAACGAAGTAATAGAAAAAGACAATTTGATCTTCCATCAGGAGTACTACCTGGCTCTGGACTCTCAGACTAAGCAACGGAAAATAGATCCCTGGCACATCTGGAATTCACACCCTCTAGCAACTCCGATCCCCCCCATCTGACCCACCGAGCAGTCTTGTTTTCCTTTAACACTCGTCATCAGGCACAGCTCAACATATCAACATAACAACTCAATATATCACCTTGTTGACTTTCTGATGCTCCCATTTAGGAACCTATTTGGATCATGACTGTAAATAATGGGGAATGTGAAATAACCTGGAATTCCACACCCCCTCCCCACTCTGTAGCTATGACTTTGACTGGTTGTCACATTGCCTTTGTATGTTGAAAATTTTCAATAAAACAGTTATTGAAAAAAAAAAAGTAAAAAAAAAGCACAGAAAAGAAAATGAAGTGAAAGAATTTTAAAATTTAAATAAATAAATTTTTTCTACTTAGTCAGTCGTGTTTTAGTGTGGAATTGAACTAATTCCAGACTAAGGCTAGCTTCACGCCACGGCAAGATCCGATCCGGGGCTGTCCGATGTAAACCAGACAGCCCCGGACCGGATTTTGGCCCCATAGTATCCTAATGGAGCCGGATGGCAGCTATCTGCCATCCGGTTTCCATCTCTCCGGAAGAATACGGATTTTTCTGCTGGACACAAAACGTTGTTTGCAACGTTTTTGTGCCCGGTTTTCTCCCCAAATTGCGTCTCCCGGAACCTCCCGGAATTCCCCAGATCCTCTCGGATTCAGAGCAATCCGGCGCTCCCTAACATGGGAGCCTAGGGGCTGGATTGCCCCGATCTGGGAGGATTCGGGAGCCGGATACCAGCGGTTGCATGGGCTGTTATTTCATGACCGCGGCTAGCTCCCTGCGAGCCGCGGTCCTGAATCATCATCCCCTGCACACCGGACCAGGGGGCATATTAGCCCTCCGGTTCTGTGTGCTGATCCGGTCCGGGGCTGTGAGGTTCATCCCTGACAGCCCCGAATCGGATCTTGCTGTGGTATGAAGCTAGCCTTAAACACAATGTCACAAATAAGCAATGTGTGCATGACACTTCAGGATTCTCATTGACTTTGCTGGCATCAGGATTCCCTTGAGGTTTTCTGACAAATCTGCGCTCAAAATTGCATAAAAAAACACAATAAAAATGCAACATGTGCACACAGTCTAAAGGGGAATAAATAGTCATTCACTAGTCCAAACAGTGTCTTATTTTAAAGGATATGTTAATCTTGCCCTTTATTGGACAACAAATATATATGTAGAAGAGATGCATTAATCAAAGAAAGAAAATTGCTCATTTATTCTACTTGGGTTTTATGGGACACATGAAATGTGCAGCACGTCTGAAGGTGAACAGGGAGTTAAAGCAACAAAGAGTAATTATACAAAGAGAATTTCTGGTTAATTGAACTTATAGATATTCATTTATTATGTTGAACTCATAAAAGGGTTCAAAGCTTTATATGGCTGTCAGTTGTGATATATAGCAAGGCTGCACATAGATGTCTAATGCTTCATATCAAACGTTGCCTCTTTTGTGCGAAATGTATGGATTACCATAATAAAACGGAAATAGGATGCTGCATCTTATTATCCTCAAATAGTCATTTTAAAGGGATATTTTTGGGGAGGCGACTGTAGGTGCACTTATAACGTGTGCATTCAATGAACCTCAGAAAAGGAAATATGAATAGCGTATAAAAGGCAAGATTGATAATATAAGGATGCTTCCGTCAGCAACATTACTTATACAAGCATGCTGATGTGGGGTGATGTTCAGTTATTTTTGCATTGTTAGGATCTTTTCCTACTGAGTTTGTAGTGTATTATTAACATATGTGCAGGGAAATACTCACGAGACATCCACTCAAGGTTTTTGGCATCCACCGAGGGTTTTTGGCATCCACCAGGCTGTAACATGTTGAGGTTCCTTTTTTTAGTTGTTCAGTAAAGTGTAGCCAAGTAACGCATGAAAATGTATTTTACAGTGCTGATTTATGGTTAAGGAACACAAAGCTATGGCATGACATTGCATCTACCAGAGGCATCCATTGATGGAATATTTCTGGAACATTTCATGTCATATCTTTCAGATTGATGCCCCAAACACTTAACTACCTTTAGAGTCTTAACTAGATCGGGGTTAATAAACTCACACTTTCAGTCTTATTACCATGGGAGTAGCAGACAAAGCAACTGTTATGGACAAACAAGAAGGAGAGTCCATGTCCACTCAGGGATGAAGTGAAGTGATGACCAAAAAAGATGATAAGAGAAAGTGCAAAACTGAATTATCCCTTTAGGCTACTTTCACACCTCCATTTTTTTAAATCTGGTACAGATCCGTTAAAAAATGGATCTCTAACCGGACAATAATAGACTGAACTGGATGACACCATTCCGGTAGCTTAACAGATCCGTTTGCCGGATCCTGTAACTATCCAGAATGGAATGATCCGGTTCAGTCTATTATTGTCTCGTTTTTAATGGATCCTTTTGAGAAAGTACCACCAGGGTTTTTGCAGTATCCCAGGCATACTCAAATTTAGTTCCATACAGCCTGCAAGTGGATCACAAGTAACATACAATCACTTTAATGGTACCTTTACACGCCGCCACTGCAGGATGGATACAACCCGCTACAGGCTACAAATGTACTTGTCGCGCCAATATCGCCCGTAGTAGCGGCGTCTGAAGACGGACGACACAGCCGGCTACAGATACATCTGTATCCGTGCACTGCCATAAACAGATGGCTACATCGCCGATTGTAGCGAGCTGTATCGGCGTGTAAAGAACCCACAGAAGGGAACTGTGGACACCCGGCGATGTAGCTGCAATGTAGCTAAGGCGTCACCCAGGCTCCGTGTTACCCGCGCCCCATCTGCGATCATTGGAGGAAGCTCCTGCGTTGCGATTGGTTGTCGCCGCACAGGGCGGCATATTTAAGGAGCTGACGAGTCACACTACACAATTGCTCGAGCGTCAAGTATTAATCAGCCTCCTGCGATGCGTGGCCAATCATGGTATTATTGCTTTGTCCTATCAGCGTACGGACGTCTCGTAATCCACAATTGTAGCACGCCTATGTGCTGTCCCTGCTGCACCAGGTACGCCCATAGTAGCTGTTTGTAGCGGTGTGTAAATGAGCTACAGATGGCTACTTGAGACACCCGGCGATGTAGCTAGCTGTAGATGTAGCGTCGCGTAGCGCACCTTGTGGCGGCGTGTAAAGAGGGTGCGTTTCCCGTTTGTAACCGTTTGGGCGTGCTCGTGCACGTGAAGTAGCAGTTGGTATCCATCCTGTTGTGGCGGCGTGTAAAGGTACCATAAACCTGCAGACTCCAACACTGAATAATTTACCAAAGAAAAACGGTTAGAAGGAGTGCGTTTTTAGATATCGTTATGTATTTATAAAAAAACTCACAGTGCTAATTTACACAGAAAGGTGGCAGACATGGGGTAAGTTACAAACAACACCATATATTGCACAATTTACATAATTTGGTACATCTTCAGACAACAATGTGCATATATTACATGCAGTATATAGAGGATATACAAATCACCAGGGCATCACACCACATTATATTCCATATATACATGTGCAACTCATCTAGGATATATGCCTATACTGGACCTAATTCTATTGCATGTAGTCTCATAATAGCAACAATGTGTCCAAATTAGCTCTATAGGAGAAAGATCATTGAGCATTACTCCATATTTTAAAGTGCAAGTGCAGTGCAGATAAAGATTACCCCTCAGTGGAAGGTCCATGCTCCAGTCCCCAACGTACGTTTCCTCTATTCACAGTATTAGCTTCATCAGGGGGTATAGAGTGTCTCCCAAGGACCCCACCATCTCCTCATATATCATGCGGTGATTGCACAACCACTGACATGTGTGTTCTAACTAGCGCTATGTCACTACCGTTTCAACTGTCACTACCGGAAGTGACGCGGCATCTGCGCGACGATCATGATGCGCATGCCCGGAGCAGGGACACTCACCATAGCTCCCGGTATGCGCAGTCGCGCTGAAAGGCACCACGCCCACCGCAGGTGGGGAACAAGAAGCGACACTATTTGACTTCCGGCACCATTTGACTTCCATTATAAATTATGCTGGATCATGCCGTATCCAGTTGGATACGGTTTTTAAATTAGTCCAAACATGTTTCATTAAATGTTTTTTGCACTAGTTAAAGAACCAGATCCAATAGCAACCTGATGCAACAGAATGCTACTGGACACCAATTAAAGTGAATGGGCAAAAACTGGATCTGTGCTGGATTTCCAAAAACCGAGGTGTGAATGTAGCCTAAGTGACCTGGCCAAATTTTTCAAATCCGACCAGGGTTACTTGATGTAGTAATTACTCTGGAATGTTTTACTATATCCCAGGTCTGGAGAACTAACTATCTACCTTATGGAGAGGAGTTTGTCTGCAGCCACAAGGAGACAGGTAAGTTGATAAGGAGACTTAAAGCCACAATGCTCCTCTGGAAAATATGCAAATTGTCACTTCAATGAAGAAGTGGATGAAGGGGGGCGTGACCTCACCATGGGAGCGTGAGGAAGCTCTTTTCAGCAGCTCTGCAGACCCGGGGCCTAAATTCAGTTTTAATCATGTTTGCGGTGGCACAATGTTCAGGAGAAAGAAGCTGGACACATCCTTGGGTAACACTCCATCAGCTGGGAGAGACACCAACATAGCGAGAATATTCGGCGGTGCCGGCGGGAAGACTGTGTGCTTTCCAGCAATCCCCTCTGGCTCCTCATCTGCTGCAGAGGAGCCCACGCCGACAGGAGTATGTGACACCAGCTGACCAAACATACTGCCACAGGGGAGAAAAAACAGCAGAAACTGCTCAATCACATAAACAGCTGGCCAAACAGGAGACCGGAGTGATGAATACAGGGAGAGGTGGTGAGTCTCCGTTGGGGAATCCCTCAGATTCAGATAATATGAGGGCGCCCTTTCCTGTACAACCCTGCAGCCCTCAAACAGACCTGCAATCTATTAGGGATATGATAGAAGCCTTACCCTCTTAGCAGGATATTGATAATATTGTGGCAAGAATGGAAGCCTCACAGGACAGGGCATTAAGCACAATTAAAGAGGACATTGACACCCTTAAAACTAAAGCGATTGCTACGGAAGGGGCCATGTCCTCTATAGAAGACAGAGTTGCATCATTGGAGAGAGAAGTTGCACGCTCTCAATCTTATAGTGTTGCTTTGATCCTACAATCTGATGATCAATAAAACAGGGAACACCGAAATAATGTTGCCAGATGTGATTGGTTGCGGGCGGGGGGGGGGGTAGGGGGTTGGGAGCTGAGGGTGAGTTGCGATATGTGGTTGTGACGCCGTTATATGAGAAATGTTGGTGTGTCCCGGGTCTGCGGGGAGCTACTATGTGGTCATCTACTGCCCCTTGGATCCTCCTAATGTTCCTTTTCTAAAGGGCCTGTCACACGTGTCAATGTCGCCCGCGATATCGCTCATGCGTCACAAATTATTAATCGCCTGAGCGATGTGGAATTATCGCAGGTAAGATGTCACACGCGTCAATATGACCCAGCGATGCGGTGATGTCGCCATCTTGCAAGCGATTTTATTTAGTCGCTTGTACGTTGTCAAAATAGAAAATACGTCGCTGAGTTTAGTGTCACACGCAGCAATGCACAAGGTCTACTGAGCGATGAGCGACAGGTTTTACATCTGACAGTGAAACCTGCGATCGGCGATCAGCGACATATTGCTGGTTGCATCGCTTGGTCACACGCTTCAATGTCGCTCCTGCGTCACTTTTACGTCGCTTGAGCGACTGAAAATCCGTGACGTATGAGCGACATTGACAGCGATATCGACGCGTGTGACATCCCCTTAAGGGGATCCGTATTTCCGGCTAATTCGGTTTAGACAGTTTTCGTCTCCTTATTATTCATTTGTTTCTGAATTTACTATTACTTATAGTTTTCTCTTCTGATATCTTTTATCTCTTTGCTGTTTTCCTATTTCTTTTTCTGCCCCCTCTTTTTCCTTATTTCTGTGACCCAGCCACTGCTAAATAATGCTGCACACTGATCTAACTGAACTAAATCTGGGTACGTTAAATGTGAAAGGCCTGCATGTCCCAGGCAAAAGGTCAATATTGTTTAATTACCTAAAATCTAACAAAATACATGTTGCCTTCCTACAGGAAACCCACTTGTTTGCTGCCAAAGCCGTTCACACTCTCAAGTCATTGGTTCCCTACGGTGTATCTCGGCAGATACCCACTCCTGTGGTATCAACATTGCGATAGCAAGGTCACTACCGTGGGAATTTCTGGATTCTCGGGGTGATGAGGATGGAAGACTTCTGATGATTAAAGGTAAAATTGGCTCCCAAATGTACACTTTTGCCTCACTTTTTCTCCCAAACACGGGCCAAATATCTTTTTATTGAAATCCGTGGAACATGTAGAGGACTTTTCGGAGGGGACTCTAATACTAGGAGGAGACTTTAATGTTACCCTTAACCCTGATATAGATACTTCAAAAGGTAAATCTAGACTATCAAAAGTGGCGCAACAACGACTGAGACGAACGCTACACGACTACCAGCTATTAGACGCGTGGTGCCTGCTTTATCCTGAGAATAGAGATTACACATTCTACTCTTTGGCCCATGATACCTACTCTGGACTCGATTACTTTCTCCTACGACATGCTGACTCGACCAGACTGAAAGATGCAGAAATTGAACCCATTACTTTTTCCGATCATGCTCTGGTCTCAGTTTCACTTTCGCTCACCTCCCCCATTCCGCGACAATGGCAATGGAGACTAAATGCTTCCTTGCTAGATGATTCAATAGTGTTTAGGGACATAACTAAAACAATACAAGATTACTTTGACCTTAATGCCTCCATTGATCTCTCGCCAGTGACGATATGGGAGGCTCATAAATACATGGTAAGCGGTGCCCTTATACAGCATGGAGCCAGACTGAAAAAAGAGAGATAGGTGGAGACCAGAGATTTACTATGGCGATTGAAAGTCTTAGAAACTCAATTAAGCAACTTACTTCGGTGGATCTAAGGAGAGATCTACTTGACGCCAGGGAAGCGTTATGGGCAGTACTGCTTAAAAAAGCAAAAGGTGTCCTTTCTAGATATCGTCACTGGGGCACTGTCTGCATATATGGAGATAATAAGGAGAGTGAATGAGCAAATATGCGAGGAGACATCATAGGGGTAGAAAAGAGGGGACTGCATGAGAGGATAGTGTGAGGGCACAGCAAGGAAAGGACAGAATGCTGAGGTGGGGGAGTGTGATGAGGGGACATATTTATAAAGACTGGGCAGTATAGGGGGACACAGTGTGAGAGGACAGTGTGAAGAGGGGTCACAGTATGGAAAGGAGAGGACAGTGTGGAGAGCATGTCCCATAAGAGGTACAGTGTGTAAATCATGTTTATTCAGGGGCACCTTGTAGAGCTGATTTTTTTTATTCAGGAGCATTATAATAATTCTGTTATTTTTAAAGGCATCATGCCGGGACATACTGCTGAAGACTGGAGAAGATGGAAGTCTGCAGAGACGAGCTGTAAATATGAAGAGTCATCATGGCGTCTGGACAAGATGAAGAAAGAGAAAGAAAGATTACTCCAACCAGACAAGGTACCATGATGTAAATGTTTTTTGTGATCCTGCCTGCATCTCATCAGGACTGAGGTTCCTGTATGATCTGCAGTCTAATGACCCATGAAAACAACTCCCTGTATCTTCTTACCATTATTAAGAACATACTGGCAGTTGGAGGTTCATCCAGTACATATATATACAGATCTGACCTGACATTACAATTGCTGTACTAGGTACTGATAATAGCCCTGGTTCTCAAATTCATATACAAATAGTGGTCCTGGTGATTTAGTCATGTACTGATGGTGGTATGCCCTGAGGAAGAAAAACTTGAAACGTACGTTGGCTGGAGGGGTGAGGAGCCTGTGTAGCAGAACAGCTTCAGTGCAGCCTGGAACTTAAGGTAATTGCAAGCAGGAATCTAAATTGGTGTTCTGCAGGGGGGTCCCTTGTCTAACTTTTTACTGGGATATTGAAAGTGCCCCCATGAATGAGTTTGCTGGTTCTAGGTGATGTAAGGTGGTGATTTGACACTGATATGTACTTTAATATATAGCTATCTGATAACTATATTTACATAGGAGCACCCTTATATACTGTAGTTTGCTAATGAGAAGTATTTTTGTAGAAATTTTTAAACTTTTATACAGTATTGCCTATAACTATTATGGTACCTTGACAGATGTATTAAATCTCAATTGTGAATATTAATAAATATATTTAATTGTTAAAGAGATAGTAGTTTCATTTATCTTCCGTTGGATCAATGGGAGATTGTGGTTTTATTTATATATGAGTGAAACCTCAGATATTTGGACAGTTGATTACATTATTAAGAACATACTGGCAGTTGGAGGTTCATCCAGTACATATATATACAGATCTGACCTGACATTACAATTGCTGTACTAGGTACTGATAGTAGTCCTGGTTCTCAAATTCATATACAAATAGTGGTCCTGGTGATTTAGTCATGTACTGATGGTGGTTCTGATGGTTTATGTACTAATGATGGTCTTGTTGATTTATTCATATACTAATGGTGGTCCTGGTGATGTTTCAACTAGTAGTTACTAAAGGGATGTATTTCTGTACTGCGTTTGGGTCTTATCATGTATTTCTGTACTAATGGGTGTTGTGATGCTCTCTTTATATACTGTTGGTGGTTCTGATTATGGATTTCTGTACTGATGAGGGTATATGTATTGTGTTTCTGTACCGATGGGGGTTTTAGGGATACATTTTCTTTTTCTGTTCTGTGCAATGCATTTGTATAGGAGTTCCGGACATGTGCGTCACTTTCATTTTCAGCGCAATTTGGCACTTTTGGTTTATCTTCAAACCGCAGTTAGTAGCGGTATTTGTACAGTGCCTGAAGTGCCAGAAGTGCCGCATCGCGATTGAAACACACGTGCCACACATGTCCCTCCAATACAAATGTATTAGGCAGTTATTACTGCACTCTCACTTTATAGTGAGCAGTGACTGTAACAGCTCCTTGCTTTGAACCTATGACTGGAAGCGAGTGGCATCAAGGGGTATAAAATGTAATTTTCTCACTGAACACTTTTCCTGTAAGTCGGCTAACCAAGTTTAAAATGCTATTTATCTGCAGATTAATCCTATAGCTGCAAATGTTACCTGTGCTACTTTAATGTAGCAGCCAGAGATAATCGGGCTAAAGAAAGGCTGTCACAAATTCAGGACCACCGCTCAGTCATTGCCCCCCAGGCCAAAATGTGCCAGCCAGCCCCTGTATATCGAGTAAAAATAGAGGGGGGAGTGGGTCTGCGGAATATTAAGTTATACCACTTGGTGAGGCACCTTGCTCGGGTTATAGATTGGTGCAGACATAAAGATAATAAAATCTGGGTCCAGATCGAACAGAGCTTTACTCCATTTGAGCTCCATACATTGCCTTGGGTGACGATGGAGACGAGAGAGACCTTGTGTGACCATCCAATTATTGGTGCTACGCTTTCTATATGTAATCAAAAGCTGGTCCACTCTACAATGATCCCTACTGACTCAACCTTATTTCCGATTCTCAGTCATCCGAAATTTAAACCAAGTATTGCAGACCCAGTCTTTGGCCAATGGATTTCGGCGGATATACATACAGTGGAGAGCTGGGGAGGTGAGGGTACGTGGCCGTCACTGGAACAATTGAGTTCCATCTCCAGTCCGAGTCCTCTTGGATTCTTGAGATGCCTACAACTTACTCATCACTTTTGGAGTCTGGGTGTCAGGATGACATATTGTAGGCCTAAAATGATTTTTGAGACTTTATGTCAGAGCTCTGGTCTTTGCAGACATGCCCTTTCCAGAAATTATGCATTGTTGGTCTCTACATCAGATTTACCAACACCTCAATTTATGTTACAATGGGAGGCTGACCTAGGTATGAATCTAACCCCAGAGCAAAGAATGAAAATATATACATTAGCACAAGCTACCTCGATTAGCTCACGATTTTAAGAAGCTAATTACAAACTACTTACAAGATGGTACAGAGTCCCCTCACGACTACACAAAATGTTCCCCTCTATTGACCCGATGTGCTGGAGATGCATTGAGGCTGAGGGTACTTTGATTCATATCTTTTGGAGCAGCAAAACTCTTGACCCTTTCTGATCCAAAGTAAGAAAGATCATCAGGATTGTCACAGACTACAGAGGAGACTTAGGCCCTGATTTGTTTACACTTCATCACTGTGAGATCCTCATGCACAGATATAAACACTCCTTGTTGAGATTTTTGATTATGGCGGCTAGAGCATGCATTCCACTCTTGTGGAAGAAGGCAGTATGCCCCCCGATCTATATGTGGATCGAGAAGGTAAACGACCTTATGTTTTTGGAGGACTTAACATCATCAATTCAAGACTTGTATGTTAGGTTTAGAGATACTTGGTTTAGCTGGTTGGAGTTTCAACAAACGGATGTATATTGAGAGTGCTGAGGGACAGGTGACGAGTAGAAATATAAGCATGCATGGACAATCTCGTTAATCCAGATAGTCAGACCACACAAAAAAAAAATTAATAAATAACATTTACCTCATGTCTACCTTACATCAGCATCATCTGTAAAACGTTCATTTAAGTTAAGAAATTAGAAGGTTTAAAAATGACAATGATGTATATTTTATTCAATGTATTTTATCTTTTTCATCACACTTCACAGTGCTCTTATCAGTGGGGGATTCAAATTCCTGACAAAGGCTTTTTACAAAATGCTTGCACTGCAATGCATACACCCCATATTACTACAGTTCATATATGGTATTTATAGTAGTTATTTATTTTAACCACTGCAATCCACACATATAAACCTGACACAAACTAATCAATATATTGTGATTCTATAATAATATACAAAATAAAGTACATCCCATAATATCAATAAATAAACCGTTATTCTATTATGTCAAGTCTACATTTTTTTCTTTGGTCATTTATACACACCCATATATCTCATCCCTTAGGGCCCCTTTACACACGGCTACATTTCTAGGGTGGCTACAGGAAACTTACTGGTTGCAGTGAAATCATGGAGACAAGGTTCTATCTTGTTGCTGTGTACAAATGGAATAATCTCTCCATGATTTCACTGCAACCAGTAAGTTACCTGTAGCCACCCTAGAAATGTAGCCGTGTGTAAAGGGGCCCTTAAGGTGAACTACACCGCTTGAACACCCTTTTTTGTTGTGTCTCTCTCTTTAGCACACTGCTTCTGCGCTAAACCATATTGTCACAGCTATTTCACCAACTATATTTTTCGGATTATAAAACAGACTTTTCTCCCTCCAAATTGGAGGAAAATGGGGGTGCGCAGCTTTGGAGGGTTTCAGAGACTGCGTGCAGTGGAGCCTCCATTTTCCATGTACCTGGATTCATTCCCAGCTACAAATGGAAACTATAGGTTGAGACTTCCAGAAAATGGCTGCAGATCTCCATCTGCGCATGCGCTGCCTCTGTGGCCATTTTACGGAAGTCCCAACTTCTAGCATACAGTTGCATTTTGGGAATTAATCCAGGCACATGGAAAATGACAGTCCCCACTGCATGCCACCGCTGTCCCCTCCTCCCTCCCCCCCACAGCTCTGGGCTGCAGCTATGCCCCATCCTCCATGGACCCATGAAACCTGCTTCTGGCAACCCTGCTTTACCACTACAACCCCTCCTCAGTAAAGCCATGGTGGGTCCAAGATGAGGGAGTGGGGGAGCATGTACCAGGATGGGGGATATATATACCAGGATGGGGGGCCATGTTACAGGATGGTGAGACATGTTTGAGGATGGGGGGTCATTTACCAGGAAACAGGGTCATGTACCAGGATGGGGGGAGTCATGTACCAGGATGGGGGCCATGTACCAGGATGAGGGAACATATACACCAGGATGGAATCCATGTACCAGGATGGGGGCTTTATATACCTGGATGGGGGGGCCATGAACCAGAATGGGGGACATACATACTGATTGTAAGACGGACACTGGCATTATAAGACGGATCCCATTTAACACTAAGAAATATTTTTTTTCTCTTTTCCTTCACCAAATTTGGGGTGCGTCATATAATCCGGTGCATTTTATAAAGCAAAAAATACAGTAATTCATTCCCCCTAAAAAATTTAACCCATGCGTGCATCATTTACGCTTAATTGAGAAATAATCATTTTAATTATAGTTTTTCAAATCAGTTTTACAATTCTATTTTCCGCTGTTCGTCCAAACACACACGACTCATCTTTTGGAGGTGCATTACACCAACGTGTCCTCTTTCTTCTCGTCATTCCCGATGGCGAAGGGTTCTGCTTTGGACAAACACTACTTTATCACAACCCTAAAAAGGTAGGGAAGAGAACTTCCACAGGGTTATTTCCCCATATATATCATATAAATTATTTATTTTTACCTTTAAAACAATTTTTGCTCATATAATTCTTACATTAACCATTTTGCTAGATATCTCTGACTGCAGCTTATCACTTAGGCTGCATTCGCACACAGCGTAGTTCTGCATTTACGCTGCGCTATTTTGCAGATGAGCAAATGCAGTGGAATGCAGTGAAACACATTGACGTTCGCTGTCCCAGCCAAGTCAATGTATTTCTCCGTTTTCTATTCACACACTGCACCTTTTACTCATCCGCTTTTGGGCTGAAAAGCGGATACTTAAAAAGAATGAACATGTTCCTTCTTTTTGTACTTTTCGCTGCGCTTTTACTCATCTTGCCGTGCTCCCATGGAGATCTCGTCTCATCGCGAGGCTGTAGGACCTTTGGAGGATCCAGGACTGTACCATGTGACCGAGCAACGTCACATGGTGCCGCGGAGTCTTAGAGGCCGTGCTTGCTGTGCCGGCGGTCACCGGGGAGCATGGTGAGGTGAGTAAAGTACAAGAAGAAAAGTGCAGTGGCATTCCCACACAGAACGCTGTTTTCTGTGAGGATGAGTTCTTGGTGCCAAAAACGGATCCTCACAAAACGCAGCAATTACGCTGTGTGTGAACGAAGCCTTAGGGGACAAAAGAATTTACATCCTGGATGTGCTGGATCCTATTCTCCCTCAACCAGTCATGAGTTAGAGCCCACACACACATTAGACTGAGTGTCCTCATAACCTGTTCATCATGGCGGGTTTAGCTAACTTTAGTCTCATGTGTATGGTGGTCCTCACTACTATCTGAAGGCTACAGGCCCTTTCTGATATCTCTGAACTCCCTGAATGCTGGAATTCAAACAAACGATGCTTCAGGACACAGTTAAAAAGAAAAACCTCAAAAGACTGAACATGTGAACAGCAGGTCCCTTTTACATTTCTGTGTATGAGTTCATTCCTTTTAGCATGTATTTGCTGCTTTTTCAGGCCGAATACTAAGTGGATCTGTCTGCAAAATAAAATGCTGTGTGCACATATGCTTAGTCTGATTGATCATTATGGTGCGGGTGCAACCACCGAAAGTGCCTAGGGCGGCAGGAACTCCAAATATGGCCCTGGGTGCAGGGGTTGTAATAGCACCTGGGCCCTGAAGCCTGTGGGGCCCCAAAATTCCTAAGTACTAATGCTATTACAGATTTCCAATAATTGAGCACCCCATTGAAGTGTGGCGCCGTACTGGTCAGCGCGCCACAGTAGGGGTACTGCACCCACAACAGAGTGTGCAGTATTCCAGTCATTGGGGAGTGTAACATCAACCTGAGGCTCTTATCCCAGCATCCCTACACCTAGCATAGGGGACCAATTGGCCACCGTTACCAGAGTAACCGATCCAGGTGGAAGGAGCGTTAGGGTAGAAGGAGCTGGAACCACACAGAGAGTTATTTGTTTTGTGAGTCGGAGTAGTCTAGTCAGATCCTACAGGAACACCCCAGGGAGGGTGCCCAAAAGGGGCCGCGACCCAGACAGGAGGAGGAGACCCAGTGCCGGACCTTCTACAGTCTGGGGGAATCCTTGTCCACAACGGAGAACCGGCTCCGAGTCACGGTGCAGGAGTCTATCCCTGAGCCATCAACACCGGTAAGTCATGGGTCTAACTAATAGCCCCGACTCCCCTGTTCAGACCATGCAGCCCCACCAGAATCACTAAACAGGGTTGAACCCCTTAGAAGAGAAGAAGGGTACCTTATAGCACCCGACAGGCCTGGTAGACAAGTGGGCTGTGCAGGGCAGTGCAAGGAAGTAAGGAGGCGCAAGGAAAGTAACAGGACAGTGAGGCAAGCAGAAGGTACTCTCTGGGAGCCTCAAAGAGACGTTATCCTTCTCAGTGACTACCCAGCCAGCTACCCGCTAAAGAACCGTGTAACTGTGAAGCCGATCCGTACACTTTTACAAGTAAACACCCGTCCATAAGCCTCCAGTGTCTTATTCCAGCAAGCAAACTCACAGAACTGCTACCACGACAACCAGCACAGCAGCTTCACTGTCCTGGGGATCCCACTCTGCCTGCAGGGAGCCGAACCATCTAGCTGTATTACCATCATCCCCGGTGGTCTGACAGCGGCGCTGGTGAGCATCACCAGAACTGCAGGTGGCGTCACTAGACATTTATTCTTTTTATTCCTTTTTCTTTTCTAATTTACAATTGACTACCAGGGCTACGGGTCCGGGCAGGCAACCAGTGACATCCCCCAACTTCACACCCACGTTCCGAGTTCCCATAGACCCCTGGGTGAATCAGAAGCTTTCGCATTGGGGCCCATGAACTTCAAGTTACTCCACTGGCTGAAGACAAAGACATAGACTGCACATACAAAGTTTTACATTGATTTAGTCACTAAGCAGGAATGTACAAAATTGAACATAAGGTTCTTAGGTTAACGTTCTGATGAGACTACAGTTAGGGCCAGAAATATTTGGACAGTGACACAATTTTCGCGAGTTGGGCTCTGCATGCCACCACATTGGATTTGAAATGAAACCTCTACAATAGAATTCAAGTGCAGATTGTAACGTTTAATTTGAAGGGTTGAACAAAAATATCTGATAGAAAATGTAGGAATTGTACACATTTCTTTACAAACACTCCACATTTTAGGAGGTCAAAAGTAATTGGACAAATAAACATAACAACAACAAAATATTTTTATTTTCAATATTTTGTTGCGAATCCTTTGGAGGCAATCACTGCCTTAAGTCTGGAACCCATGGACATCACCAAACGCTGGGTTTCCTCCTTCTTAATGCTTTGCCAGGCCTTTACAGCCGCAGCCTTCAGGTCTTGCTTGTTTGTGGGTCTTTCCGTCTTAAGTCTGGATTTGAGCAAGTGAAATGCATGCTCAATTGGGTTTAGATCTGGTGATTGACTTGGCCATTGCAGAATGTTCCACTTTTTTGCACTCATGAACTCCTGGGTAGCTTTGGCTGTATGCTTGGGGTCATTGTCCATCTGTACTATGAAGCGCCGTCCAATCAACTTTGCAGCATTTGGCTGAATCTGGGCTGAAAGTATATCCCGGTACACTTCAGAATTCATCCGGCTACTCTTGTCTGCTGTTATGTCATCAATAAACACAAGTGACCCAGTGCCATTGAAAGCCATGCATGCCCATGCCATCACGTTGCCTCCACCATGTTTTACAGAGGATGTGGTGTGCCTTGGATCATGTGCCGTTCCCTTTCTTCTCCAAACTTTTTTCTTCCCATCATTCTGGCACAGGTTGATCTTTGTCTCATCTGTCCATAGAATACTTTTCCAGAACTGAGCTGGCTTCTTGAGGTGTTTTTCAGCAAATTTAACTCTGGCCTGTCTATTTTTGGAATTGATGAATGGTTTGCATCTAGATGTGAACCCTTTGTATTTACTGTCATGGAGTCTTCTCTTTACTGTTGACTTAGAGACAGATACACCTACTTCACTGAGAGTGTTCTGGACTTCAGTTGATGTTGTGAACAGGTTCTTCTTCACCAAATAAAGTATGCGGCGATCATCCACCACTGTTGTCATCCGTGGACGCCCAGGCCTTTTAGAGTTCCCAAGCTCACCAGTCAATTCCTTTTTTCTCAGAATGTACCCAACTGTTGATTTTGCTACTCCAAGCATGTCTGCTATCTCTCTGATGGATTTTTTCTTTTTTTTTCAGCCTCAGGATGTTCTGCTTCACCTCAATTGAGAGTTCCTTTGACCGCATGTTGTCTGGTCACAGCAACAGCTTCCAAATGCAAAACCACACACCTGGAATCCACCCCTGACCTTTTAACTACTTCATTGATTACAGGTTAACGAGGGAGACGCCTTCAGAGTTAATTGCAGCCCTAAGAGTCCGTTGTCCAATTACTTTTGGTCCCTTGAAAAAGAGGAGGCTATGCATGACAGAGCTATAATTCCTAAACCCTTTCTCCGATTTGGATGTGGAAACTCTCATATTGCAGCTGGGAGTGTGCACTTTCAGCCCATATTATATATATAATTGTATTTCTGAACATGTTTTTGTAAACAGCTAAAATAACAAAACTTGTGTCACTGTCCAAATATTTCTGGCCCTAACTGTATATAAATCCCACTGCCACGTCACGGCGAACCTCTCAGTGGGTCCCTGACCTTAAAGCTGTGGAGAGTGGCCTGACAACCCACCGATACTGCAGGAAGAGAGACCCATGACTCCAGGTCACACAACCCCACAAGCACAGCACCACAGCAACAATGGTCACCACAAACACCAACATCAAGTGAATAGATCTAAAAAACTCACCTTCCATATGGTGTCAGGTTAAGAAGAAGAAAAATTGTCTGACCCATTTTACACTCCCCTGCTAATTAAAAGCATGAAAATGTAAGGGGCCCCATTTCATCTTTGGTCACAATTTATTACATCACAGTCTGATACATAGAATGTTACATATGCAATTTCTTATAACATTTAATGAGTTTTTAGTAAACAGAGATTTTAAGATATTGATCTCTCCTTCTGTTAATGCAGAGCAACATTTTAAAGGGACAAGTCTGTGACAGCTATCGAGGCTGAAAGACAACTCAGTGCATCACTGTATTGATTATGTCAGGTGCTTAAAGGATTTCACTTGGGAATCTTATAAAAGAGTGCTATACTTTATTATCTGTATTACTTATTTAATGGCCTTCAGCTCGATTTTAAGCCATTGCGACTTAATAGATGATATAGAAAGATCGATTTTGTGCAAGTCTAGCCTATCATGGTCTTTTCTGACATTTTCTTGATAGTATCAAGCCATCGGTTTGTTGGTCTTCCTCTTCGCCTTGTTCCTTCTATTCTTCCAACCATGATGTCTTCCTACAGTGATTGCTCTCTTCGTATAATGTGTCCAAACTAGGCAAATCATAGCCTGGTGATCCTTGCTAACACTAAAGGTACCTTTACACGCCGATACAGGATGGTGGAAACAACCGGGTGCTTCACGTGCACGAGCACGCACAAACGGTTGAAAACGGTACTCGCATTGCCTTTACACGCCGCAACAAGGTGCGCTACAGTAGGTTACATCTATCTCTGGATACACCGCCGGGTGCCACAAATTACCTTCTGTAGCTCACCTTACCTCATTTACACGCCGCTATAACAAGGTAATATGGGCGGAACAAAGGCAGCAGGGACAACACATAGGCGTGCCAGAATTGGGGATTACGAGAATTCCGTACGCTGATAGGACAAAGCAATAACATTATAATTGGCCAGGCAGCGCAGGAGGCTGACTAATACATGACGCTCGAGCAATTGTGTAGTGTGACAGGTCAGCTCCTTAAATATGCCGCCCTATGCAGCGTCTACCAATCATAACGCAGGAGCTTCCACCAATGATCGCTGAAGGGGGGCGATATCCCGGAGCCTGTGTCACGCCCCAGGTAGATAGCAAGGTGTCGAAACAACCCTCCTGTTCCTTATTTACACGCCGATACAGGCCGTAACCATCCCCTTGAAATCAACCTGTTTTTAAGCACTGCTCTGAAACAGGTGCCGCAAGTGACGGGTGGAAACAACCGTCTTTACACGCCGCGACCGCGGGTTGATTTGGCGGTGCAAGATACATTTGTCTCATCTACCCGGTTGTTTCCACCATCCAGTAGTGGCGTGTAAAGGTACCTTTACATGTCTGACTTGATTTGTTCCAAAATAGATTTGCTTGTTCTTCTTGCCATCCATGGTATTGATAACATCCTTCACCAGCACGACATTTCGAAGGCATTGATTCTTCTTCAGGCTTGTTCTTTTATTGTCCAGGTTTCACATCCAGCAATGCTTATATACTTTATTGAATGAAATAGAGTAGCCATACCTCTTGATGGAAATGATCTGTATGACAACACCCCAGTGTGTTGTTCTGTATTTTCCTTCAGAAATACCATCAAAAAGTCAGAGGTTACTATTAAAGTGGGAAGAAGTGACCAAGGAATTCTCTTTACAAAGTTCATTGCTCCTGTCCATACTTGATTCACCCCTGTTTAAGACCCATGCTAAGTTTACTATGACTGAATTTAAAAGGTTTTATGGTATTTTTCTAATCAAAATGAGATATCCAAAAGGTCTTGGTGAGTATTGTTTCTAAAAAATAATTATACCATACTGTCAGTGAAGAACTGGATACAAGATAACAATTACAGGAATTTCTGGAGATAAAAGTTGATCTCTGTTAAATTGTACAATGAGAGCGAGGATGTGATTAAAAGGATCTAATAAACCAACATAGATAATCAGGGTTTATTTAATGCTTACACTGTGCTAGGTGCATGTGAATAATTACTCTCCATCATCCGGGGCTGAATTAATTACTTTCCCATTTTTGAAATGTGTGCATTTGCTTTTACGCGTGTAAGTGGAGATGTGTGCGTGATATGTGAGACATGACTGCACTTAGTGCACATGTTCCTGAAGATCTGACGAGAATGACAAAACAGAGAACATCTTTAAACACTGGATAATGGTGATGGAAATATTGTAAATGACACAACTTCCACACAATAAACATCTGGACTCAGAAAGAATTTACATTCAATAATTTGCCATCTGTCTGAGTGCTCTTTGTTTTGTTTTTTTATTTTTTTCCCTTGATTTTGTTGTTTGATTTTGCTATACAGGCTGTTTTCTTCCATTATAACTGTTTCAGGTTTAATTAGCATGTATTTCAAGGCTGTCAATGGGAGATTTGGCAGACGTACTCCTAAGCATTATGAGCTGACCATTTTGCCAGTATATGGATTGGAAACCAACATTAATGAGAACAATTCACACAGGCAATGTATTGCAAGGACAAAATAAATAAAATTGCTTTTTTTTCAGGTGTATCTGGACTTTACTTACTAGCCATGAAAGAGTTATGCACCAAGTAAGGCTAGGATCACAACTGCTTGTGCCGTACATTCAGGGGCTTGCGTCTGGCACTTAGAAATTTTCAGCCTTAACGCAGTGTTACCTCATAGGTTGCACTGCGTTAACGCTGTTTATGCATTTCTATGGCAGACGGGAGCAGAGCGCATTGCAAGCGCTGGATTCCCACTGTCAGAGATTCAAATCTTGCGCTTTTTCCAAGCGCGTCAAATGACGCGGGTCCCCTATCCGGTAACACTGCGCTAAGGCTGAAAATTTCTAAGTGCCAGACGCAAGCCCCTGAACGTATGGCACAAGCAGGTGTGACCCTAGCCTTATATTACAAACTAGAAATAATGTCTTTGGTGATGTCAAAGTCAACATTATGGCTAGGGTCACACTTGAATACAGAATTGAGTTCCCCGCATCCAGATCCGGATGCGGTGAACACAATTGTCTTCTGACATTCAGCAATCCGGTAACCAGATTGCTCAGGATGTGTAATCCTGAGCAATGCGGTTACTGGACAGTTTGCTCATCCCTGCTACCGCAGGGATGAGAAAACTGTTCTGTGTTTAGTTAAACTACAAATTTTATTAATAAATGTTTGTTTAATGTCTCTAGGTCGTACCCAGTCCCCCTAGAGACCTTACACCCACTCAGGTGGGCATATAACGGTCTAATCACCTCTGTACAGCAGCTGCCTCCTGACAGCTGCTGTACAGTTTTATGAATGAAAGTGCCGGGCTCCTCAGAGCAGCGCGCATACTATTGCTATTGCCATAGTATGTGCGCCGCTGTCTGTGGTCCTGAAGCCACTTACATTAAGATCTATGGGCAGCGCTGAACTAAGGGTTAATGTTAATATTATATGTGGGCAACATGTCTCCAGGGAGTGTCCACCCTCCCTAGAAACATGTTGGCCACATAGAGCGGCATGTGAGGGGTTAAATCTCTGTATTACAGTATTGCCACTATTGTAGGCTTTTACGGTTTTATCAATGACAGCCGGCGGCACCTCGCTGTAGGGAGGAGATACAGTACGTAATGTGCGTACTGTACATGCCGCTATCCATGCTCCTGAAAGCTTTAACATTAGTTCTATGGCGGAGCGCTCCACCATAGAACTAATGTTAAAGCTTTCAGGACCCTGGATAGCGGCATGTACAGTACGCACATTACATATATTATTAGCATTAACCCTTTGTTCAGCCCTGCGGCAGCAGGGGTGAACAAGGCATGTGGCTACCGCAGGCATTCACAGGTGCCTTGCGGTAGCCGGATGGGCTCTCTTAGGCGCCCATTATAGCATCCTCGCTGCGGTTTGTAAACAGCTTAAAAAAACGCCGCCTGCATGGTTTTTCATGCAGTCAGCGAAACCGGAATGTAGGGAACCGGATTGCATTAAGTGCAATCCAGTTTTTTAATGGCCGCCTATGGGCTGCGGATCCTGATCCGGTTTTGAGCATTTTTAATGTTGAAAACCAGATCAGGATCTGCAAACCTGACCGCAAATGTGACCCTAGCCATAGATCTAGGATATCTTCTTTCTCTGCCACGATTGATCAGTCATTATCAAAATCCTCAATTCTGAGGTCAAATCTGTTTTCCGCAAAGGCAGACTTTCCCATTACTGGGATAAGAAAGGGCAGTTGGTACTAATGAGATTCTATGATGATTGGAGGAGGGAGGGGATAGAATCAGAGGGAGGAGCTAGAGGCAGAGGGAGGAGCTAGAGGCAGAGCTCTGCCCCTCCTCTGTCTTCTATCTACATAGAATTTCAGCAGTGACAACTGCGATCTCCTATCTCAGTAATGGGAAAGTCTTCACTGAACACAGATTTTACCTTAGAATTGAGAATTTTGATAATGACTGATCAATTCTGGCAGAGAAAGACGCAAATTTGTCTGATAAGAGATATTACAAACTTGCTTTTCATGTGTTCTATTGATATATGAAATGAAAATTAAAACAACAGTTGTGCTTAACCGTAAGCGTAAACACTGTTTACATTTTTATTCAATAATAATGTGGAGCAAGAGATTTTAATAAACTTTCAAATATATTTTCTCAGAGAATTCTGGTTGAAAACCATTCATAAATCTTCCACAAGGTGTCCCCACTAGACTGTGTGTGAAGCAAATATCCAAAACAAAGAAGTGGGAGGTTTACGGTCCGTTTTATACTATGTATAACAAAGTCACTGGTGTTATGTTTTAATTCATGAATTTATTAGTTAATTATGCATACATATAAATTATGCGTACATATAAAATTCATTACATAGCACATACAATTATATACATAAGTTACATTATTTATTTATTTCCGGAGTGATCATTGTTTAAAGTGACGTTGTGACAATAAAATTTCCATGTGGCAAAGTATTATCCCCTCTACAAGGACATGGGGTAGTGAACAAGGGTATGTGGGCATTAAATGTAAACACATTTCTTCTATGCTGTGCAAGGTTTTGTTGCAGGTCACTTTTAGACCAAAGGCTGACTGTGTATTATGTAAACAGCCCACACCGGGGGAGCCCTGTGGAGTAGTGCTGGACAAGTCCTATGCATCACTCCTCCAGTTCATCCACCCCAGGGGAGCATTAGTCACAGTCAAACCCATATGATAAGTTGCACAGTCTATTAGTCATATTGAATTTACAGTTTCATCATCCTCCCACAACCTCCACACTTACCCATATCCTCTAGGGGGATGGAGTATCCGGGTACTCCATCCCCCTAGAGGATATGGGTAAGTGTGGAGGTTGTGGGAGGATGATGAAACTGTAAATTCAATATGACTAATAGACTGTGCAACTTATCATATGGGTTTGACTGTGACTAATGCTCCCCTGGGGTGGATGAACTGGAGGAGTGATGCATAGGACTTGTCCAGCACTACTCCACAGGGCTCCCCCGGTGTGGGCTGTTTACATAATACACAGTCAGCCTTTGGTCTAAAAGTGACCTGCAACAAAACCTTGCACAGCATAGAAGAAATGTGTTTACATTTAATGCCCACATACCCTTGTTCACTACCCCATGTCCTTGTAGAGGGGATAATACTTTGCCACATGGAAATTTTATTGTCACAACGTCACTTTAAACAATGATCACTCCGGAAATAAATAAATAATGTAACTTATGTATATAATTGTATGTGCTATGTAATGAATTTTATATGTACGCATAATTTATATGTATGCATAATTAACTAATAAATTCATGAATTAAAACATAACACCAGTGACTTTGTTATACATAGTATAAAACGGACCGTAAACCTCCCACTTCTTTGTTTTGGATATTTGCATAAATAGGAGGGGTCCACTCTTGCCAATGGCAAATCTATTGCTATACATTGTAAAGACAACCAATTTGATGTTACTGTGTGTGAAGCAAATGCAACGACCTCAATGGCCTGGGGTACTCGACCAGCCGGGTGCAGTCAGGGGAATGTCACGGTGACAGTCCCGGCAGTCGTTGCCCTGGCCAAGCAGATGTACAGGGTATTTATAGGGGATTATGTCTTTACATGACGGTACATGTGGTATCTGATCAAGGACGACCAGCACTGCTTAGATAAGGCCTCAGTGGATAGATGTAGTGGCAGCCGGGATGGTGACACTCCCCACATGTGAGGCGGGCCCCTGGGGTATGGCGTAAGAGTTTTTCAGGAATTGTGGTGGTGGTAGTTACGGTTTATTGTATAAACATGGTACAGTCTGGGGGCATTGGTTACCAGGTCCAGGAGGGTCTGGTCAGTCTGGAAGAAGTCGGATTTCGCCCCACCAGGTGGGTTTGGAGGGCTGCCTGCTGCACTTCTCAGTTAGGGTCCCAGATGCCTGTAAGCTATTCTGTGGCCCTGTCCTTTTTCCCTCTCTTGGTCTCGCTCCTGACTGGAAGACAGCACAAACTGGCAGACAGCACAAACACTTACACATTGATTGCAGCTCTGGGCTCATTATGCTGTGGTGCCACCATATCTCTACATGCAGCCAGGAAACTTGCAGTCTCCTGTCCTCCAGAATTAGTCGGCAGGACATGCAATTCCCATCTAACCCAGGACTCTGGCATCCTCTGTAGTGCTGCCTGGGGTGAGCTTATCAACAGCTCCACTCCCAGGACCTTCGCCTTCTCTCCTCATCTCTAACCATTGTCTTACTGCTTCCTATGCCTTCCTGCACTTTCTCTACCTAACCACTCCTCTTTACCAGAAACGGGGCAGCTCCCTTAAACTCAGGTGCTGAGCTGTCCCTTCTGGCCAAAAGTAGGGTTTGTTGTGTGCATGTGATGGGTTTACCTGATGTGGAGGTCTCCTTCTGCTTCCAAGCATAATGTCATCTCCGGTGAGAGAGGCAACACTACTGTGGCAACCGGACCATAGGAGCGCCACTTTGACATATGTTAATTCTCAGTCAGATCCATCATCACACCGAATATGGGCCTGTAACCATAAATGGGAGGGAGTGGGGCCTACGCAGTGTGCACTGCAGCTGGTGAGCAGATTACTTCAGCCTACAGCACAGTTGCTAAGCAATATCAGAATGTCAGGATCATTGCAAACTCCTCTGTGCTTGGCACAAGCTTCTGATCTGTCGTCTGGCTCCTGCTCAGTCACGATTTCTGTTAACCCCTTCTCTGCTGGCTCCCCACACAGCTCAGGATCTCTCTCGCCATTTCAATTCTATTACATTGCACTGCTCCCTATCAGCTGCTGGCCAGGCCCACACAGACATAAAATGCAGTTTTTAAAAGAGTACAGAAAAATGTGAGAAAATAAGTCACTTGGCAAAAAAAAGCATTATCTTAGCTGCTATGTGACCCATCATTAACAACCAGTGCAGTATTGTTTTGTTTTTGTTTTTCTTGATGAAATGACACTTACACTTTAAGTCTTGTTACAAAACAATAGAAAGAAACAGAAAGTTTCTACCCTTTGAGTGTTTTTGGATAAAAGAATTCTAGTGTCAATTAATTAGATTGAGCCTTCGTCCTAACCACTTCCTCACTGAATACACTTTATTACTATGAGTCTACAGAAAATCAATTCAGACAATAAAGACTTGAGCTTTGTGTTTTGTAAGATGCCAACTGGGTGTCAAATTATACGTGAGCATACTGCATTCCAGGAAGTAATATATATGACACTTACTTTAAGGGAAGTATAAGCAGAATGATAGCTTTGTCAATACCTCATAGCTGGAAGACATAACAACATACACTTCCTCACCTCTTTGCCTGTTTCCTAACCTGCTGCCAAGTATTATTTCTGGAGCTGAGTCTGGTCTTAGAAGTTCAGATACTATGACAATGGATGAGGGGCTGTGTACATAGGAAAGGCAGCATCATGATGTGCAGCTGGATCTATGCATTACTCTGACCCGGATCGGACAGGTCTGTCTATACAACGCTTCACATCCCTGTGAATGACAGTAAATTAAGATGCTGTCACCTGAAATCAACTCAGCACACTTATTCTAGCAAAGATCGGTGAACTGAAGCTTAAGGGTAAGTGCACACTTACCCGGCGGTTTGGTCGGCGGCAGCTGGCGGAACCCGCCAGGAAGCTCCGGCGCCGTCCACCGGCTTCCTGGCGGGTATGTGCGGCGGGAGCCGGGCGGTAGCCGGCGGATGCACAGCGTGTTCTCGGCGGCGAATCTGCAGCGGCTGGAAGCAGCACATGATTCTGCTTGCAGCCGCTGCAGAACCGCCGTTTTTTAGAACATGCTCATTCTTTGCTAACCCGCTGGGAAACCTGCGGGTTAGCAACGGATGACGCTGTGTAACCGCCGGTGTGTGCACTGCCTTGGGCGGTTTACATTAGTTTTAATGTTAATCCAAACGCCGGTTTGGATTAACATAAATTTAAATAAAACTAATGTAAACAAAACGGCGGTTTACACAGGTAAACCGCCGAAAACCCGCCCAGTGCGCACATAGCCTAAAGGGAACCTGTCACCTGAATCTAAGCCCCTACACTATCACTACCTGTCCCTACACCTTCCTAGCTGCTCCCTATCTAGGGACCCTATAAATCAGCAGAAAGATAACTTATAACAGCAGTCCCTGAGGCAAGGGACTGAAAAGGCGGCACCAGGCTCCATTCAGCACTCCTCCATGCAGCAGCGCATGCCCCGCTGGGCGGCATTATTGTTTCTTCATTGCCGCCTCCTTCATTTGGAATCTCCCACCTTCTTTACACCTATCATGCCCCGGCCGCTATGTCACATCCGGCGCGGTGCACGATAGCGCCGATCACGTGATAGGCCCCAGTGCATTATGGGCCGATCACGTGGTCGGCCCCAGTGCATTATGGGGCTGATCACGTGATCGGCCCGGCTTAAATAAGTGCATTGCGCATGCACGGAGTCGGGCTGATCATGTGATCCAGCATATAATGCACTGGGGCCGATCACGTGATCGGCTCCAGAATGCACTGCGGTCGATCATGTGATCGGCCCCATCATGCACCGTGCCGGTGTGACGTAGCGACCGGGGCATGATAGGTGTAAAGAGGGTGGAGATTCCAAATGAAGGAGGCGGCGATAAAGACACAATAATGCCACCCAGCGGGACGTGAACTGCTGCATGAAGGAGTGCTGAATGGAGCCTGGCGCCGCCTTTTCAGACCCCAGCCTCAGGGACTGTTGTAAGTTATAAGTTATCTTTCTGTGTTTTATAGGGCCCCTTTACCTCAGAGAGGGATAGATAGGGAGCAGCTAGGAAGATGTAGGGACAGGTAGTGATAGTGTAGGCACTTAGATTCAGGTGACAGGTTCCCTTTAACACGATCAGTCATGTGATTTGACTGATTGCATTTAAATTTTGATGGTAAAGGAGGTAATAAAAGTAAGAGGCAACACAACCACAAGTCAATAAAAATGACTCTGGGCTGATGAGAAAAAATGACACTAAATCAAGCCTCTGCCACTACATTTAATTGAAGTAATATAGAATAATTATGTAGAAACAGGATCATTAGGCTCTGGGCTCCATAGAAATAATAGATCATACAATGTACAAACCAATGTAACAAAAGATTAATGGAAATGAATATTTAGAACACTGGATATTTTCGTTGGTGAAGAGACATGCACTTAGCTTTTCATGTATTGTACTATCACTGAGTACTGAAGATAAAATGTATCATTTGCATTTCATGCCTTCTATTTTTTCTGCAAATCTCCAGTTATATTAAAATCTTAGAAAATAGGATTATCTCTTACCATATGGCCTAACAGAGCATTAACATTATCGCTATAGATTTCCAAACTGGGACCCCCTTTCTATGGAACAGATACAGAGCAGGCCAGCACAGCCTTATAATTCATGGTCATCCATTTACAGACTCGCGAGCATATAATACATGGAAAAAAGTGGCTTCCATGGTGAATATATGTGAAGGGAGAACTTTTTATCCTCTTTTCACAGTGCATAGATTGAGCTTGTATACTGTTTTTTACAGATAAAGAAAAATTATGAGTGATCACTCCATATTTTATTTTCTCATTACCCTTTCTCAATAGGTACTTTATCATGGCTTACGGTTCATACTAGCACTTGTGGATATTCTTTCTTATTCTGAATTTACATACTATGAGTTTGCACTCTATTCCCGCTAATCCTGTTCAACGTGGAGGTCACATATTATTCTACATTATCTTGATAAACACTTTATGGTTTATGTGTTTTATCCCTGCAGCAGAAATAATTACGGTAGTTTGTATGCATGCATATTGAGAGTTCTCTTTCTCAAGTTGTATTTAAGCTTGGTGCCACAGCCATTTTTAGGACTGGTAGTGGAACGGTTCATTTTTTCATCCCCACATTTTAAGAGCCACAACAATTTTTTCCATTGCTGCATGAGGCTGTATGTTACTCGTGGAGGGCGTGGAGATGTAAAGTGAACTCATTGAGCCACTTTTGGAGTAGTGGCAGCTGAATACCCGATACAGCAAGAGACTGGAGAGTGACTTCAATAAACCTAAGAAATTTATTAAGGATAGGGTTAACAAAAGGAAAAGTGTCTGAGGAGAGGATCCTCTGGATCTCGACACAAAACTCTCTTGGAGGAGCAACCGGCAAGGTAACCACTATACAGGGATACACCCATCACAGCTCCAGGAGGTCTAAATGCCATGAATTCCGGATCAGAGGAGTGACCGTATGGTACAGACCGTAGCAGAAGAAATGGGAAGACTGGGAACGCTGGCTCTGTCGGTGGAGAAAATCCTGGGAGCTCCATACAATCCTGGAATGGCTGATCCAGCCTTTAGAGGAATCAGAAAGGTCATGTGCAATTCAGGAGAGGTTTAGACAGCCCGTTGTGGGATCAAAACTATCCAGAGAGATCCAGGATAATGAACTGCCAGCAGAGGATTTTGTGGAGACAGAGACGTAAGAATAATGCAGAGCACAAAAGGCAACAATCTTCCTAGAGCAGTGCAGAGTAGGAGTGCAACCTGGACACTGGCAAAGTAATGAACACGTTGCCCAGGCATCCCCCATAGGAGGAAGGTGTCTTTTATACAAAGAACAGCTCAACACTCAGGCCGAGAGTGCTATAGGCAACAGGTGCACTGTCTCTTTAAATGTTTGCAGGGTGTGGCACCTGCTGCCTTAGCACAATCCCAGGAGACCTGCCAAGAGGACACAGATTCTTGGATGAGAAGGAAGCAGACGGTTGCATGGAACCATGGTCAGAGTGAAAAGCGAAAGGCATGGCCTGAGGGTAAGCAGAACCCTTACCCTGCACAATGGGCACTAATATCCCTGCTCAGCAGGGACCAGCTCGCAGCAGTGACACAGTGGGTGAGGCGCATAGAGCCACATGATGGGCACTGGTCTCCCTGTCCATGAGGGACTCACCCCGTGGCCAAGGACATGTTTTATTGCAGTGTAAAAGGGTCAAGGGGCGGTCACCATGAGTGAGGATTCCCCCTATTTGCCACCCCTGCCTTTTCTCCAGAAAAAGTGAGATTGTGGTCCTGGTCTAGCATTGTGCAGGTCATTTCTTTTTGCAGGCCACTTGTTGCTGTTTCTTCTGACGGTTGAGGATCAACTGATCTGCTGTGGAGAAAGTAACAAAGACCAAGAATTCTTAACTTTCTTTTACTGAACAATTTGCAGAGTTCTTCCAACACAACTTTACAGGTAAGACAGTGGGCACATAATGGAAGCACAGTTTACAAAGCAACTTAGGACACACTTATTCCTCAGACACCTATGTACTTTGCGAACACATTACCTTAAATTATACGTTTTACAACACCTTGCAGTTTCCATAATACCTCTTGCACAAAGATGCATAACACAATTCACATTATGTCATATAGATGCATTTCATGTCTTCGGGTGGGGAGAGGGGGCAGACAACTGCTTCGGCCACCTCTTATAGCTGAACATGTTATACTTTATGACAACGAGTATACCATTTAATATACCAAGTGACTTTCCTGTTTAGCACTGGGGATGGGTTTGAAGATGGGAGTAGTGATGCAAGCCTGAGGGGAGCAAGTCTCTGCTTAGAAAGCTGTTTGGCTGCTTCCTCGAGCAAGTACTAGATGTTACATGAGGAGTCAATGCAGTAACTGCTTGTGATACAAGCGCAGGATTAGGGGGGTTTGCAGTGCTCTGATGATCAAAGCAATGTAGTGGATAATGTATGCCTTGAGGAAGCCAGAGTGAGGCACACAGCACTAAACTCAAACCCAGGGAAAGTTATAGCTCAGTTCTGTAAAGTCTGTGATGCAACCAGTTCTATGTAGGCTGAGATGAACTGTAGCAGAGATCTGTTTGCCTGGAGGTTTAGGGTAATCGTTTAGTGTTAGTCACAAAGAAAAAGAGTTGTATTTTAAAGGGGAAGTTTGATAAGAGTGCTAAAGAAACAAGGCACAGAAGAGGTAACAGAGTCAAAAAAATTAGAAACAGCATTTGGAGCATTAGAGAAAAAGCCTGTGGTTAAGCGAATGAGACTCTTAAGGAAAAAGCCCTAATTTAGAAAGATCAGAGGTTTGTGGAGAATAAGGCCTGGGGTAAGGGTGATTGAATTATAAAAACAGTGGGAAGTGCATTGCTAATTGAGACGTGTGTGGATTAACATGGATCCAAGGCTACACAATTGGATAATGTTACATTTTGTTTGTACAGTTAAGTAAATCAACAGTGACACCTTAAAATGTGTGCGTCCTTATTTTAGTATTCTACACATCAAGAGTATTGTACCTGCAAAAGAAACTGCAGCCATTATGTCTTTGTGTCATTGTACATGAAAAAACAGTAATTAAAGTTGAATTGAATTGACATTGGGAGGCATTGGTCTTCTTTTTAAAGTGGAACCCCTCCAGGAATAACCCAAACTATAATTTTCACCAGAGAAGCTAGACCAATAGCAATCAGTGTTCATTATGCAACGTGTTTAATGCGCAACTCAATGACTTCTGTGTAAGAAAAGTTCTGTTTTTTATTGTGAAATTGTGTAAAAACATCAACAAACTTCATGGAGGGACAGTGAAGTATTAGTTTTGCAGGCAATGCAATGTAATGCTTCCCAACCATGGTGACCCCCACACATGCTGAAACCTAACCAGACAGATGATAATTATTTTCATTTCTATGTTACGCAACCTAAAGAAAAAGTAGATTTTTTTCCTTATTTCTTCATTAGTTCCATCTTAATTTGTCGCTTTTACAGGATTCATTATGATGATTTTTTTCATTATCGCTCTATGATTGAGAGATTGCAAAAAAACCTTAAAATCTTTTGCAAAGCTTTTGTGCAAAAGTTCACAGTCCAATGTCATGTAATTACAGCCAGAAGGTAAATCACTAGAGCAACCCATATAACCACATGTTGTGAGCAGGGAATGATAGAAGATTAGAGCTATAGTCTGCAGACATCTAGAGGTAACATGAGAATGGACTATGACCAGTACATGAAAAGTATAGCCATTTCTAAGTGTACTTAACCTTGTGTACAGAGTAAATGTAATGTTTCCGGAGTGATCTGAACTTACATCTCAGTCTTTTTCTTTTCTTGTCTAGCTGATATATTGTGCTCTGTCTTTAGTGACGAATTCCTTCTCTCCCTCTTTATATCTTTTAGCCACAGCTACTAGAGAGGAGCAGATCGATGCCTGAGGATTGAGCTTGAGTCAAATTTCCTGACATCTATGGTTTTACACAAAGTCAAACATTTTCAGATTTGGTTTGTGGTTTGCAAAAAAAAAAACAACTTATACATATGTCCATACATCAAACAGCAGGCTAGCATCAACTTGCCTTCCCCAGTATGTCTCACATAATGTTATGCAGCTATGACATTTTACAGATTATCATACCTTGTACAGTAGTGTTCAGTACTTAGCCATTTGTTCTGCCTTCCTTCACGTTATATGCAGTGCAAATTCTAGCATACAGCTTAAACCTTCTCTGCATAACAAGTAAAAAGACTATTCATTCTGTAGTCTATGGCTTATTGCTCAACAGTGAGCAAATGATTGGTAAAACTAGAAAAATTCAAATAATGCAGATCAGCTTTGAGCATGTCACATAAAGCAGTAGTGTTAATATGCAGTGCCGAAAGCATAAATGAGTACTTGGTAGATATTTGATATATAAAAGCCCTATCCAGCTGATCTGTCAGCATCACTTATAGGACATCGTGTACATTACAAAGGGCAGTTAAACTAGAATGTGAGAATTTAAACTAAGTTTGGTTGATCATTCAAGTTTGGTTGATCGCCAAGATGGTTCATCCCTAAGAGTACGCAGATGATATGGAAAGGAAAAAAGCAGCAGCTCAACGGAAAAGGTAATGACGCGCAAATGAGACTACTGAATAAATAAAGCATTGCCTCTACATAGAAGCTCATGCGTGTCACACATGACTCCACCCAATCCAGACCCATTAAATTTGTCACAGAAACATCTGACTACTGTGCTTCCAATTCATTGAGGTGCACACGTATATGTTGAATATCATGAATGCTGTTAGAGATTAAAATGATGTTATTCATGGTGGAGTAACGAAAACCAACAAATGATACAATGATTATGTCTGGACTCTAGAGATTCATCATTACAGTACTGGTGGTGGGATGCTGCATGCTGTGACAGTCTGGTAGACCTGGATTGCAGAGATCCGCTGTCATGGTGCCGATGATGTAATGATGTGTCCTGTAACAATGTCAGAGATCTGGACAATAGAGAATCTTCTTCACGTTGCTTGCATTGTGATGCTGCATTATTTGTCGATCTAGACATTGATGTTGGAGACTTTGCCGTGTGGCGTGCTCACTCTGATGCAACATCTTGTGAGCGTCTCATTGATCTTGACAACGGAGATTCATACTGTCGGTGCTGTTGCTGAAAAATGACATCTAGAGTAACTCTTCGCTAAAGAGACTGATCAGTAAGAGACTTGCGGCCTAACGGTGTAGCATCACTGGCTCTCATTAGGGCCTGTACCAGGATCTCTGTTGTAGACTTATCGACCAGGCGACGATGATAACCACCAACCAGTGGACTCTGACATACTACAGAATAAGGTATCAGACAGAGACAGGCTTCCTGAGGAAATGGGAGGGGGAAAAGCAGCTCCTCCTGCAATTACTCCAGGATTCCAGGCACCGGACTGATGGTAGGGCAACCACACGTAGCAAATGAAAAAGAAGAAATCCGGTGTCTTATATTGCCTTGTTGTGCTTTATTCACATTATGAATAAAAACAACACATACCCCGTAGGGCTACGATATACACGTTTCGGGGGTGCTCCCTTAGTCGTTAGCTCAGTGAAATTACATAAAACATTCAATATATACAATACAAAGCACTACACATATGTGAACAATTACAATTAAGACAAAAGCACCGTATTTTTCGCTTTATAAGACGCACCTGATTATAAGACGCACCCCTAAATTTGGTGAAGGAAAAGAGGAAAAATGTATTTTTAATATTAAATAGGGTCCGTCTTATAATGTCAATGTCTGTCTTACAAATCATATAGGGTATATGTCCCTCACAGCCCCCTCATCCTGGTACATGGTCCCTCATCCTTGGATATAGCCCCACATCCTAGATATGGCCCCCTTATTCTGGTTACAGCTGGCACACGTGCCCAAGTGATGGTACACCCCCCCAGGGTTGGCACACGCCCCCCAGGGCTGGCACACATCCCCCAGGGCTGGCACACATCCCCCAGGGCTGCCACATGCCTCCCAGGGCTGGCTCACATTCCCCAAGGCTGGCACACATTCCCCAGGGCCATCACACATGTCCAGGTCCATCACACATCCCCAAGGGCTGGCACACGTCCCCAAGGGCTGGCACACGCTCCCCAGGGCTGGCACAAGTCCCCCAGGGCTGGCACATGCCCCCCAGGGCTGGCACACATCCCCCAGGGCTGGCACACATCCCTCAGGGCTGGCACATGTCCCCCAGGTCTGGTACATGCCTACCAATGCTGCTACACGTCCCCCAGATCCGGTACACGTCCCCCAGGGTGGGGACCCGTCCCCCAGGGCTGGCACATGCCACCCAGGGCTGGCACAAATCCCCCAGGGTTGGCACACGTTCCCCAGGGCTGGCACATGCCACCCAGGGCTGGCACAAATCCCCCAGGGCTGGCACACGTTCCCCAGGTCTGGTACACGTCCCCCAGGGTGGGGACCCGTCCCCCAGGGCTGGCACATGCCCTCCAGGGCTGGCACATGCCCCCCAGGGCTGGCACACATCCCCCAGGGCTGGCACATGCCCCCCAGCACTGGCACACGTCCCCCAGGGCTGGCACATGCCCTCCAGCGCTGGCACATGCCCCCCAGCGCTGGCACACGTCCCCCAGGGCTGGCACATGCCACCCAGGGCTGGCACAAATCCCCCAGGGCTGGCACACGTTCCCCAGGGCTGGCACATGCCACCCAGGGCTGGCACAAATCCCCCAGGGCTGGCACACGTTCCCCAGGGCTGGCACACATTCCCCAGGGCTGGCACACGTCCCCCAGAACCATTACATGTCCCCAAGGGCTGGCACACGCCCCCCACGGCTGGCACAAGTCCCCCAGGGCTGACACATGCCCCCCAGGGCTGGCACACATGCCCCAGGGCTGGCACACGTTCCCCAGGGCTGGCACACGTTCCCCAGGGCTGACACACGCCCCCCAGGGCTGGCACACACTTGCCCCAGGGCTGGCACACGTTCCCAGGGCTGGCACCCGTTCCCCAGGGCTGGCACACATTCCCCAGGGCTGGCACACGTCCCCCAGAGCCATTACATGTCCCCAAGGGCTGGCACACGCCCCCCACGGCTGGCACAAGTCCCCCAGGGCTGACACATGCCCCCCAGGGCTGGCACACATGCCCCAGGGCTGGCACAAGTCCCACAGGGCTGGCACATGCCCCCCCTCATGTTAAATATGGCCCCCCATGCTGCTGCCTATAATAAAATAACAATCACATTACTCACCTTTTCCAGCGATGTCCTGGCTCCCTCCATGCAGCTGCACTCCTCCACTTCTGTGTAATGCCAGTAATATGATCGGGTGCACAGAGATGATGAGACTGCTGAGCCGATCACATGACCGGCTTCACAGAGAGAAGAACCAGGAAGTGGAGGAGTGCAGCTGCATGGAGGGAGCCGGGACATCGCTGGAAAAGGTGAGTAATGTGATTGTTATTTTATTATAGGCAGCAGCATGGGGGGCCATATTTAACATGGGGGAGACTTGTGCCATCACAGGGGGGCGCAGACAGTTTAATATGTGCTGCTCCCCCAGTCCATCACCGTGGTGCAGTTTCAGCACCACAGTGATGGACAGCGGCAGTGCATATTAAATGAGCGGGAGCAGGAGATCTCCCGCTCTGTCTGCAGTCCGCTCCAGCTCCCCCGCACACCGCTCCAGAGCTGCCCCCACACGCTATACATTCGGGCTATAAGACGCACCCCCCACTTTCCCCCACAGTTTGGGGGAACAAAAGTGCGTCTTATAGTCCGAAAAATGCGGTAACTCTTTTTTAGTCATGTAGAATGTATACACAGGTGGATTTTTTCAAACACTCATTGTTGTTATGGGGAAAAATGAAATCCTATTGATTGACATAGAGAAACACTTAGTAGGACAAACAAAATGTAAATGACAATGATATATTAAATATTTCCATGTTTTCATGCACAGAAAATTGGTGCATGTGCATGAAATCATACATGGAAAATCATATAAATTTCATTTATAACATTTCATGATACAAATAGAAAATACATTATCTAGTTCCCCCTGTTGAATTCACGGTAATGGAATATATATATTATATCCACAACACTTTAGAAGTTATTCCAATCTATTCTTAATGTTATTATCCATAATGGGTTTCTTTTTCTTACATATTTTGTATGTTTAATAATTATTAATTTCTATTTACATTTTTGTGTTCTTATTAACACTATACACTACAATTTACTTTCCTTCAGTTTTTCATAATATCCTTGGTATACTCTCACCACATATAGTGTTATGAAAAATATATACATCCATAACCTCGAATGAGGGAAAGAAAATCAATTAAATATGCTGCAATATATTACATTCGAATTTAGCATCAGCTAGCTATATATTGTATGTCAAAAGAAAGAACAAAAAATAAATAAATACATAAATTACATTTTTTATACATGTTTTGTTCTGTTAGAGTTTTTACGCATGTTGGAATATCTTAGATATTGTGTTAATTCATTTTAAAATTAACATATAAAATGCATATAATGCAGGCTACACGATTTATACCCATGAGATTACAGATGATATATATAGGGTCTTGTTCAGATGACTATAATGTTAAAACATTCCTTTTATCCTGCAACTAACATGCAAATTTTGCATAACAGTTGCACATGATTGTCCAGGAATAGATTAAATCAAATTGGTTGGTTTAAGTCAATATCTAAACTTCAATTCATACAGTTCAATGAAGTTGCGGCACTCGGATCCTTCTTGTGCAAAGTTTCCTTTTTTATTGCATCATGGACACAACATGATGTTTCGGGTGTTATTAGCCTTCCTCCAGCAACCTCTGGCTATAATGGCCAGGGTTTTATACACTTCCATTCATTTGATTAATTAAACATCGTTTACAGTTGTTATAAGATTTTAAATATTACATTCTCTCATGCTCATTAATTATTATTAAATATTAAAGGGAACCTGTCACCTGATTTAAGTGCCTACACTATCTCTAGCTGTCCCTACATCTTCCTTGCAGCTCCCTATCTATCCCTTTCTTATCTAAAGTGTCCCTATTAAACATGTGAAAATGAAGTATAAACTTACTGTAGTCCCCGTGGTTGGGGGACTGGGTAGGCGTGGCCACGCTGCCTTCAACACACCTCTGTGGTGTAATGCACGCCCCGCTGGGCGGCATTATTCTGTATCCTCTCTGCCCCATTATTTGGAATCTCCCGCCCTCTGTGTAGTTCTATGCACCGGTCGGACGTCACTTCCGGCGCGGTGCATTCATAGGGCCGGTCACGTGATCCTTCAGTATTTTTACCCTATTTCCGCCTCTTCTTGGTAATGGGATTGTATCTATCACCATGCATTTCAGATCCTTCTCCGTGTGTTTTGCCTCCAAAAAATGTTTAGGTACTGGTAAATTGGTAACCTTTTTTCTAATGCTGTACCTGTGTTGGTTCAATCGTGTTCTTAATTCTAGGGTAGTTTCGCCTACACATCTTAACTTGCAGGGGCACTCCAAGACATAAATCACAAACTCTGACCCACAAGTGAGAAAATGTTTGATTTCATACTTGTTTCCATTATTTGAAAAACTACTTCCTTCACTATATAACTACAGTTAATGCAGCCCACACATGGGTAACAACCTAGCCTCTGTTTCCCTGTAATAGTCAATTGGGTTTCCTTTCTCAAACTGCCAAATTATCTTTTAGACTTCTCCCTCTCCTATAAGAAAAAATTGGGGGGGTTCTTAAATTCTTCTATATTTGAACTTCAATCCATATATATACAGTAAATATAAATGAAATATATATGATATTATACGGACAAGCTTATTTACAAACAAACCCATCCCTAGTTCACAGCACCTTTGTACATATCTCCATTGTTATAATGTTTTATCTCATAATTGATACTTAAAAGCTACATATAATGCAGAATACCTATTTTTCGCTTTGAAAGAATATAAAATATATATATATTTCACTATGTATTATGAGCCAGGACAACATACAATTATATATGGCACATAAATGTTTGTATCAAGATGACCACGATACTACAAAATTGTTTTGTCTTATATATGCTATAAAAATTCCATGATGTTTCAAAATAGATTAAATTGTAATAATTGTTTCTTATCCCAGAACAATGCAATACATAAAGTCATAACATGTATGTATAAAATACTCAATAATATGCACAAAGTGTATTAATGTGTAGATACAAGTTAGGGCCCTTTCACATCAGCGTTTTTTGAAATTTGCGGCAGATGCGGTGAAAAAAACCGCATCTGCCGCAATTACCGCATACCGGCTGCACTTGCGGCGCGGTTGCGGTAAACGCCATGCAAAGTATAGGGGGACTTGCGGCAGGTGCGGCAAGTGCGGTTTTGCACTTGCGGCAGGTGCGACCGTGAAAAAAACCGCGGCTGACCGCGTTTTTTTTCGCTGCCGCACCTGCCGCAAGTGCAAATCCGCACTTGCCGCACCTGCCGCAACTCCCCCTATACTTTGCATGGCGTTTACCGCAACCGCGCCGCAAGTGCAGCCGGTATGCGGTAATTGCGGCAGATGCGGTTTTTTCACCGCATCTGCCGCAAATTTTCAAAAAACGCTGATGTGAAAGGGCCCTTAGTCGATTTTATTTAAAATCTTATATGTGCGGTAAAGAATGGAAAATGGATTATGATCCTTAGTATAATTCTATTCATTACAGTAATGAAGTAATACCATTTATTAGGTTGCCCTACTCTATGTCAACACTATAACCTTAAAAAAAATACCATAAGTTACTTCTTAGATTAAGACCCATGGGACTTCAGGAATCCAATTCTAATATCCAATACAGTTCCCTACCATGTACTGCCCTCTTCAAGTCCCCGCCTCTGTAGGGGCGGAACACTCTCTCTATCCCCTTAACAGATAATGATGGCATATTCCCATTGTGCTCATCTCTAAAATGTCGAGAAAGTCCTGACAGGCCAGTGCGCAAAGCACTTGAAGAGGGATTTCGCAGTGGTTGATACCTTTTAATGGCTAACTGAAGAGATGGTAAACATAGCAAGCTTTCGTCATACTGTGACCTCTTCATCAGGCAAGATTCACCGAAAAAGGACATTAAAATCAGCACTGAAAAACTCAACAAAAAAGCTGCCAGGTGAATATCCATTTCATTCAGCAGTAGATTGCCAGCTCCCCTGGGAGCCAAACCAAGTGTCATTAGGCAATCTACTGCTGAATGAAATGGATATTTACCTGGCAGTTTTTTTGGTGAGTTTTTAAGTGCTGATTTTAATGTCCTTTTTCAGTGAATCTAGATATGAAATATACATATGTCGCAAACATATGAGATAGGACTCGTGGGACGTGAGGGACCGTGAAGAGGGTCCACGAGCTTACGTTATTTTGGCCAAAAATATCCAACTAACTTCTCACATTTTTCATCTTTAGAGTTTAGTTATAATTTTTTCATCTGCAGTTCAGGTTGGGCCCTCTGGGGTCATAAGGCACTGGTGAGGCATGTAATCAGTGTGGACTGGCCCACCTGTGCTGTTAGCAGGGTGTTACTAACAGGCCGAGTTCTGACGCTATGCTTCACATGCACAGGAGTGACTGAGCCCTATGGCAGCCTTGTGTCTGAATGCCACCGGTCACTTCCTTGACAGTATGGCTGGTCGCTGGTGCCACAACCGCCCCCAACTGTGGGTTGCAAGTGATCGTGCACCGGTATAATGACACCTGGTTTGCCTCCCAGGGGAGCTGGCAATCTACTGCTGAATAAAATGGATATTTACCTGGCAGTTTTTTTGGTGAGTTTTTCTCTTCATCAGGCAGATACATAAGCAAATGAAACAAAAAGAAATAAAAACAAAACAAAAAAAACAGTCTTAGGGTACTTTCACATCAGCGGTTTTCGCCGATCGCGGCAGATGCGGTGAAAAAAACCTCATCTGCCGCAATTAACGCATAACCGCTGCACTTGCGGCACAGTTGCGGCAAGCCCCATGCAATGTCTATGGGGCTTGTGGTAAGTGTGCGGCAGGTGCAGCAAGTGCGGTTTCGGCACTTGTGGCAGGTGCGGCCGCGAAAAGAACCGCGGTCAGCCGCAGTTTTTTTTGCGGCCGCACTTGCCGCACCTGCCGCAAGCCCGCATAGACATTGTATGGGGCTTGCCGCAACTGTGCCGCAAGTGCAGCGGTTATGCGTTAATCGCGGCAGATGTGGTTTTTTCACGCATCTGCCAGCGATCGGCGAAAACCGCTGATGTGAAAGTACCCTAAGATGTTATAGTAAATGTGACGGGTGACGTAAAACAGAGTCAGGCTAGGGAATAAGAGATTGGGAATTGAAACTAAAAGCCAAAGATAAGCGGAACAAATTGTATAATGGTCATATGGTAGTGGTTTGTGGAGAACTGAAAATACTTAAATGAATTGAGGAAAGCAATAAAAGGAAGCGAGGGTATTCATGTCAAAAGTTCATTGTCCTAAAAATGGAATCTGTTGGAGATGTGTTATCCCCAAATGTCTTTTCAATTTATATAAAAACGCATGAATCTGTGATGTCCCCAAATGTCCATTCATTTTATATAAAAAGCCATGAATCCATGTGATGCATTGAATCCTGTTTTGAATGTGTCAAAGGTCGTTATTATTTTAATTCCCAAATTCTTCTCTCTCTCTGAGATTTGAAGTTGCTTTTTAAGATGAGCAGTCCCATATCAGTTTCACTGTGGTCAGGGCTGCAAAAATGTTTTGCTACAGGTAGGTCCATATGTTTTTCTTTTATTAAGTGGCGATGAGAACTCATCTTTGTCCTTAATTTTTGCCTGGTCTCCCCTACGTACATGCCACCTGTTGGACATTTGGTACATATGATTAAATACACCACATTGCTTGTGGTGCAACTGAAGCTACCAGGGATCATGTAGTCCTGATCTGTCCCAGGAATCCTTATCTTGTCCGTTCTCATTATAGATGGACAGGTTTTGCACCAGTTCTGGTTGCAGGGAAAGGTTCCTGTTGCTGCTGGAGAGGAAAGGGTGCTTCTGACAATGATGTTTTTTAGATTTGGAGATTGTCTAAAACACAAGAGTGGGGGAACCGGAGATATTGATTTTAGTTGGGCATCTTTTTGTAGGAGTGGTTGCAGTTTCTGTGCGGCTCCTCTTAGCACCTCCAGACTTGGATTGAAGGTGACTACGAGAGGAACTCTGTTGTTTTCTTCTCTAGTTTTGTAATGTACAAGATGATTCCTTGATATTTTGGTGGCTCTTGTAATCTGGTTCTTGATTGCTCTTCATTGCTCTGGTTCAAAAAGGTCTTTCTGAGGCCCTCAAGGTCTCTATCGGTAGGGTTGGAACTTATCCCATTGTATCTGATGGCCTGGCTATACACAATAGAGTTTTTTTATGTGTTTTGGATGAAAAGTGTCCCATCGGAGATATGTTGGACGGTCAATGGTTTCCGGTACAGGGATGTCTCTATTTCAATGTTCCGTAGCTTAAAGGATCCTGTCACCTCCAAAATGCCTCATAAGCTAGCAAAACATGTCGCTGCAGCATCCTATCACTAATCTCACACTTCTTTTGTCTCCTAAAAGCATACTGTGAAAGTGCATAAAAATGTTTTAATACTTACTCATTAGTGATTAGAATTAGCAGAGGCTATATTCTTTAGCCCCTAGGTCATATTGTTTTGCTGCCTCGAGGATCCACCCCTCGTCTGTGCTGCTGTGATATGCAGCTGAAGGCAGGACTAATGATTTACATTCTGTGAGTGATAGAGAGGGGGGAGGGTAAAGCCTGCACAAGCAGAGGAACACAGACAGAGAGGGGCTGGATCCTGGAGCTTGCAAAACAGCCCGCCCTGGTGACTAAAGAATATAGCCCCTGCTAATTATAATCACTAATAAGTGAGTATTAAAACGTTTTATGCACTTTCACAGGATGGTTTTAGGAGACAAAGGAGTGTGAGATTAGTGATGGGATGCTGCAGGACATGTTTTGCCCACATAGGAGCGTTCTGGAGGTGACAGGATCCCTTTAATGATGGTGTCCAGAAAGCTGATTTCAGGCAGGAGTAGTTGAGTGATAAGTTGATGGTGGGATGAAACTGATTAAAGGGTTCATGGAAGTCTTCAGCTGTTGCTCAGACTCTGTCCAGATGATTAAAATGTCATCGATATACCGGTAGTAGACCAGAGGCCTGATAGTACAAGTTGATAAAAGGTCACCTTCAAGCTTGGCCATGAAAATATTGCATACTGTGGTGCCATTTTGCTTCTCATTGCTGTGCCAGTCTCTTTAAATATATGTTGTCTTCAAATGTGAAGTAGTTGTGCATGAGGATAAATTTTGTAAGCTTCACCACAGAGTCAGCAACAATCCCTGTATTTTCCAAGAAGGTTTTGCAGGCATTTAATCCATCTGGTGTGGGATGTACTGTACAGAGATTCCACATCCATGGTGGCGAGGATGGTTCCTTCTGGTAGAGGACCTATTGCTGACAGTTTATTCAATAGGTCAGTTGTGTCCTGAATGTAGCTGTGTATCCCTTTTACCAGTGGTTTGAAAACACCCTCTACCCACCCAGCAATTTGTTTGGTGAGGGTGCCCACATAGGAAATAATTGGTCTTCCTGGATTTCCTGATTTGTGAATTTTGGGAAGCATGTAGAATGTGCCTGTTCTTGAACTTTCTGGTATTAGGTTATCAGCTCTTAAATAATATGTCAGGTAGACAAGAAACCAGCCTGTTTAATTCCTTGTGATAGTCCTGTGTGGGGTCAGACTGCAATTTCTTGTAGTAGCATGTGTCTGTCAGTTAACTGTTTGCTTCCTTCAGGTAGTCAGATTTGTTCATCATGACTATTGCACCACCTTGTCTGCAGGTTCAATGATGATTTCTTTGTTGGTTTTCAAAGACTGTCTGGCCCTTCTCTCCTGGACATCGATGGATGGTTGACTCAAATCTCAGAGAGAGTAAAAATTTGGAATACAATTGTGAACGACTTTAACAATTCAAACATATTAAATGTATCACATGGGGATGCAGTGCTTTTTTATAAATGAATGGACATTTGGGGACATCACAGATTCATGTGTTTTTATATAATTGAAAAGACATTTGGGGATAACACTCTCCACAGACTCCATTTTTAGGAAAAGTGAACTTTTGACATGAATACTCGATTTCTTTTATTGCTTTCCCAACTATTTAGGTATTTTGAGTTTTCCACAGACCACTACCATATGACTAAATGGACAATTTGTTCCGCTTATCTTAGAATTTTAGTTTCAATTCCCATCTTTCTCTCTAGCCTGACTGTTTTACGTCACCTGTCACATTTGATATAAATCTAAGACTGTTGTTTTGTTTTTATTTTTTTTTATTTTTATTTGTACATTTGTTTATGTATTATTTATGTGTCTTCAGAATCTGTGTCATTGTCTGCTTTTCTGGCTACAGTTCTCCAGCCTCCTACTAGTATTCTCTTTAAAGATTCATCCTGATATAGAATTGGAATGTTTTATTCAGGATATTTTTAATGTGGGGGAAGTCACAGTTGTAAGAAGTGACAAAAGTGGATACATGGGCTTTATGGGTAATATCTGTGCTACCATGGGAGATAGGTTTCCATATATTTTTTGGAGGCTTAGTAACATTAGAATAATTCCTTCTGTCATCTAACAGGAGGGAAACTTTATTTTTGTTTTTCAAAAATAGTACGAGCTCTTTTAATTGCCCACGTTTTATATCCTCTCTGGCTCAATCTTAGTGACATTTTCTCCAAACGTGCTCCAGATTGCAGCTGTCAGCTCCCAAAATAGAATTCCCACTATTAAGTTTTCTATATAATTTGGAGCTAATAAACCCACTTGCATGCCCAGTCAACTCCAAGCCCAAAAATGGAGCATTATGTCCATGGACTTCTATGGTGAATGATAGATTGAAATATATTTTTCCAAAAGATTCCAATAAGGATGAGGGGGTGAGTACAGGAGATACATCAGACGACAGGGTCTAAATTAGGACCATATCGTCAATGTATCTCCCATACCACCGAATATGATCCACGTAGGGAGCTTCCAGATTGTAAATGTACAGTTCTTCCCCTTTGGACGTATAAACATTCACCAGAGATGGTGAAAACTTTGAGCCCATCAGACAGCCTTGTTGTTGTACATAATAATTGCCATTGAACTTGGAATAATTTCTTTTCAGGAGATGTTCTATACTCAAAATGATGAATTCTTTTTCTCCATCACTAAAAATATTTGTTTCTTTCAGAATTTTAGTAATACACCACACGGCTATTTTTAGTCATCTGAACAAGACCCTATATATGTCATCTGTAATCTCATGGTTATAAATCGTGTAGCCTGCATTATATGCATTTTGTATGTTAATTTTAAAATTAATTAATACAATATCTAAGATATTCCAACATGCCTAAAAAATCTAACAGAACATAGCATGTATAAAAAAAAATTTTCTTTTTGTTCTTTCTTTTGACATACAATAAATAGCCAGTTGATGCTAAATTTGGATGTAATATATTGCAGCATATTTAATTGATTTTTTCTCCCTCATTTGAGGTTATGGATGTATATATTTTTCATAACACTATATGTGGTGAGAGTACACCAAGGATATTATGAAAAATAGAAGAAAAGTAAATTGTAGTGTACAGTGTTAATAAGAACACAAAATATGAATAGAAATTAATAATTATTAAATATACAAAATATGTAAGAAAAAGAAACCCATTATGGATAATAACATTAAGAATGGATTGGAATAACTTCTAATGTGTTGTGGATATAATATATATATTCCCTTACTGTGAATTCAACAGGGGGAACTAGATAATGTATTTTCTATTTGTATCAAGAAATGTTATGAATGAAATTTATATGATTTTCCATGTATAATTTTATGCACATGCACCAATTTTCTGTGCATGAAAGCATGGAAATATTTAATATATCATTGTAATTTACATTTTGTTTGCCCTACTAAGTGTTTCTCTATGTCAATCATTACGATTTTGTTTTTCCCCATAACAACAATGAGTGTCTGAGAAAATCCACCTGTGTATCCATTCTATATGGCTAAAAAAGAGTTAATCGTGGTTTTGTCTTAATTGTAATTGTTCACATTTGTGTAGTGCTTTGTATTGTATATATTGAATGTTTTATGTCATTTCACTGAGCTAACGACTAAGAAGAGCACCCCCGAAATGCGTATAGTGTCACCCTACAGGGTATGTGTTGTTTTCATTCATAACGTGAATAAAGCACCACAAGCAGTGTTGTAACTACCACGGTTACAGCAGTTGCAATTGCGACCAGGCCTGGGAGCTCAGGGGGCCCGACACCGCCCATTCTAGTAGCAAAGAACAAGCAGCAGTCTGTCAGCAAGAGCAAGCTGCTTTTCTGTCAGTTTCACTTTCTCACTACAAGGAGTTGCCGGGCTCTGCCTCCTCCAGACGCTGTGTGTGTGTGCAGTCTGCAATGACTCCAGGAGGACAGAGAGAGAGAGAAGATTTATGCTGGACAAGCAAGCAGTAGCCAGCAGGTGAGAGGGGCCCCGGACAGTGCCAACAGTGTGTGAGTGCCAGGCTGCCACCACCACCAGCTACAGTGTGTGACTGGCAGCAGGTGGGGGGTCCCCGGGCAGTACCAACAGTGTGTGTGCCAGGCTGCCACCACCATCAGCTAGATTCTGTGACTGGCAGCAGGTGAGGGGGGGCCCTGGACAGTTCCAGTGTGTGCCAGTGCCTGGCTGCCACCAGCTAGGGTGTGTGAGACTGTGTATCTGTGACTGTGCAAGATTGTGTGTGACTGTGTGAGTTTGACTGTGTGTGTGACCGTGTGTGTGACTGTGTGTGTGAGACTGTGTGTATCTGTCTGTGAGTACATGATTGTTTGTGTGTGACTGTGTGTGTTTGACAGTGTGTGTGTGACCGTGTGTGTGTTTGACTGTGTGTGTTTGACTGTGTGTTTGACCGTGTGTGACTGTGTGTGTCTGTGCAGCTGTGTGTGTGTGGGGGGGGCTGTACAGGGGGCAATGGGACTGGGTGTGGGGTGCTGTACAGTGGGCAGTGTGTCTGTGTATGTGGGGGGAGGGCTGTACAGAAGGCAGTGTGAGTGGGTGAGTGGGGCAGGTTGTACAGGGGCAGTGTGTCTGTGGGGAGGATGTATGCTATATGGAGGGCTATGAGGCTGCATTATTGTGTTATACTATATGAAGGACTGCATTATATGATATGAAGTGATGTGATGCTGCATTATATTGTCTAGAGGGCTGTGATGCCGCATTATATTATCTGGAGGGCTGTAAAGCTGCATTATATTATATGAAGGGCTGTGACAATGCATTATATTATATGAAGGACTGTAAAGCTGCATTATATTCTCTGGAGGGCTGTGACGCTACATTATATTATATGAAGGGCTGCGCCGCTGCATTATATTCTCTGGAGGGCTGTGACGCTACATTATATGATCTGGAGGGCTGCGCCGCTGCATTATATATCTGGAGGGCTGTGATGCTGCATTATATTATCTGGAGGATTGTGACACTGCATTATATTATCTGGAGAGCTATGAGGCTGCATTATATTATATGAAGGGCTGTGATGCTGCATTATATTATCTGGAGAGCTATGAGGCTGCATTACATTATCTGGAGAGTGTGAGGCACCGCCGGCATGATCCCCATGGCCGGGGCGCATCACATGCAGGATCAGGAGGATCCTGTGCACACTGGCCGGTTTTCCTGTGATGATACTGTGTGAACCTATCCTGAACACAATGAGGTTTAAAGTGACTAGTGAGTGGCTCATGAGATCGAGGAAGCCCTGAGGAAAGGGATGTAATGAGGGATTGCTGACAGCCCAGGTGGGTGTGTCAGGTGGGTGTGTCCGGAGGAATAGCAGCCCAGCTGGATGAATCAGTGTGGGTGTGGCCGGCACGATAAGAGTCAGCCAGCTGAGTGATTGAGAGATTCATTCTCAGCCAGAGATCAGCCTGAGAGCATGTGGGCTGATTGATTCACTCTGAGACCAGAAGTCATGCTGAGAGGTTCATTACCAGCCAGAGAGCCGAGCAGAGCCAGTCTGTGTGAGGGACTGGGAATGAGAGTCCAGACCACCATAAGGAACGATGGTGAAGAGAGCATGCTAGCTCTATACCGGTAGCCAGGACCGGGGTCGTTATAGCACCTGGTGTGGGAAGCCGTGGCTGACCTGGCGGACGCTGGACTTGCCGTGGGGTGAAACACGTCCAGGAAGGAGCCAGTGGGGGAGGTTTGGCCGCCCCGTTACCCAGGTAGCGAGACCCGGATCCGTGCCCGGTAAGACAGCAGTTCCCGTGTAACGGAGTGAGCTGTATGCGTGATTAATGCCAGTCGGGCATAACCGCCATTGGGTCCGACTAGGCAGTCGGTAAAGGACCCGTAGACGTATGTAAGGGCTTAGGTAACAGTGCCCTGAATGAGAGACGATGGCCTATGTGTAACAGCCACGTATAATGTTGTGGGAGAGAGAGTGACCCAGCTAGTGTGGATGATGTTGGAGGCGATCCGTCCCTGTGGGACGAGAGGGAGGCTTGCCCTGCTGCTTGCAGTGGGTACCTGTCCCTCAAACACGACCTCTAATGGTGTGGGTGTGCCTGTGGCCAGAGACAGGGGTCACGAAGGCTCATAGAAGGGTAACCATGGCTGATCCGTTAGGGTGCTACTCAGACGCAGGGTACAGTCGTCGACCAGGAGACCTGCCATGAGATGAGATGGAGGTTTGGCGGCGACTGGTGGCCCGTACCGTGGTGAGTAGGCCACGGTGACGCATGGTTAGCCCGGATTCTACGGTTGACCAGGTCCCTGTTATGGTCATGGAGGAGCCACAGTCCATGGATGTGTTATGATGGGCTGTGAGCGGGTGTAAGAAATGTATGTGATCCATGGACGTTTGTATGATGGATCACATATGGTATGTAAGGTCCCGGTCAGGCAGGAATCCTGACTACGGGTTAATGGTATATCATCATGCTGGGTGACTAAAGCCGGGCGGCTGGTACCGCCATTGGGACCCACAGGGCCCGTTGAGGCGTATGTAACGAAGGTCCGAAGCAGGGGTTAAAAAGGGCTCCTAGAGTGGGGACACCATGGTTGAACCAGGTGGACTCTGACCGGGACGTAGGCGGAGATACGTCCAGGAAGGAGCCCCTTGGGGATACATGACATACCCGGTACTCAGGTTGCTCAATCCCTGTTATGAACCCGGAGGGGTCATCGTTGTAATGTAACGTATGTATTGATGTATAGTGTAAGTAGGCCGGAGGCCGTAGCCACCACGGGAGCTGTTAGTAGAGCTCCAATGGGGACAGAGAGATGGTTACAGGTCCCGGGTTACAATAAGATGTCATGTGCAATAAGTGTTATGTAATGTTATATGTAAATGTATGGTGTATTTATGTATGGTGTTTATAATCAATGTGATATGTGTCAAACATGCTACCCGGGTTATGTTATTAATATGTGAAAAATAAACAGGTAGACATTGGTTAACTTATAAACACGTGTTTGTTGTCGTTATGCAAGCGAGTTCCCCGGTTGCTACCTCACAAGAGCTATGAGGATGCATTATATTATCTGGAGAGCTATGAGGCTGCATTATATTATCTGGAGAGCTATGAGGCTGTGTTATACTATAATGGAGGACCAATATATACCAGGATAAGGGCATATTCCATGAGGAGGACCATATATAGCAGGATAAGGGACATTAAAGGACTTATCCAGCTTAAATCAATATTTACAATACTGGGCTACACAGATACAAGTAGATAGATGGTAATTACCTACCTGATCTGCTGTAAGCCCTTCTCTCATGTCAGCACCTGGCTCAGAGCGGTCATATGACCTCTCCTGCAGTGATTTTGCTGCTTCCTGTGATGTCACGTCCCGACCACACAGCATTAGCTTATCCCCCGCCCAGTACACAGCATCACAGCCCAGTCACTGTGAGTGACAGCCGACTCCCCTCTGCTAACCCAGCCCATGTGTGCTGAGTAGAGAGGAGCTGTTTGAGGCAGGATTGCATGGACACTGCAGGTACACTGGGCAGCTCCCAGACAAGTGGCTCTGTCTGTATGCAGTGCCTGCTCTAACCCAATTTTTCCCTCCTTGCACTTTTAGGTCCATTGCTGTAGGAGTTGCTTGCTGGACCCTGTTTGTGTAATAATGATGAGTTGTTTGTGAATGATCCTTCACTGCTGTAGCACTGAGACACTGTAGAGAATGGCCAATCAGGGTGCAGTGTGTGTGCAGAGAGGAGTGTGCAGGGGGTAGAGAGGGGTGTACAGATGGTGGTGATCAGCACAGGCTGTAAGAAGGAAAAAAAACAGGAATCCACATAATCATGAAATGCTGCATGTAAACATCCAAAATGGAGGCACTGAACACAGAAATTGAGGAAATGATGGTAGGAAAACAAAAGAACACTGTGGGAGGCTTTTTTAATACAATTCAGCACAGATTAGCTTTTTTAAAATAACAAGTTTTGTGGTCGGATAGGTCCTTTAATACATAATGAAGGGGAGAGAGGTCAACTTGTGAGTCTTTATAGGATTTAGAACATTACATGGGGCACGTACATCTGACCAATGCGTGGGGGAAGGGGGGGACCCAGGTCCAAATTTCGCCTCGGGGCCCTTCAGACTCTAGTTATGCCACTGACGACAAGGCAACATAAGACACCAAATTTCTTCTTTTTCATCAGAGGCACTTTTGCAACTGGTAGCTGTTTACTTACATAACAGAAGTGTATTGTTATAATAACCTTCATATCCAGAATCAATATTTTTATGGTGTAAAATATACAATACCACATTATTATGATTTGTTACCTTCCTAAACATTGTACACTAGCTACCAAAATTGTTTGTGTTAAGTGTTAAAATAATCTTTAATTCAAGTTACCACTGTGTCATCTTCTGTGCCATTGCACCCTCACACCTGTTTTCACATGTATTGGGAGTTTCTGAAAATTGATTTAATTGAACAAAATAACATGGATTTCTATTATGATACTATCTCTTTACAAAGATGTTATTCTGCTGAGAAGAATTTTCTTAGGTAAAATAGTTTGTTCAAGAGCGATGTTAGTTCTTCATTTTGATCAGACCATATTTCATGACTTTTGTGTCATGCATGTGTCTTGTCATGTTGTCACCTCTGGGGGACCTGAGATCAGAAGGTTTCAGGGTTTGATTAGGCTGCCTACACACTGCATAATTTTCACATTTCAAGAACCACACGGACAGGCACTGATCTGTTCAAACGGATGCCAAATGATGTCCACAGACCGATTTTTTTAACGGATCCGTCATCATTTGCCAGAGATGGTGTGGGAGGAGCTGTACCTTGCGTCTGAGCATTCTCAGTACAGCAAAATGGATCCATTTAATGGATCCGTTTTGTTCACAGATCCATACGGATCCATGTTTTATAGACATTCAAGGTTTTTGACACTGATAGCTACAGATGCGTGTCTGTCAATGATTTTTAAGGCAGCCCAAAATCGCAACAGTCTCCAATTCTGGGTGCATTAAAAAAACTGACACAAACGGATCTGTGACAAAATTGACACACACAATGGCCATATAGGACCAATCCGTGCCTAAGGGATACTTGGGAGGCCAAAATTGATCCGTGGCTATCAGTTTTAAAACGCGTAGACGCGGATCACAAATTATGTAGTGTGAAAGCAGGTTTAATCGCAGGCTTTCTGCGGAGTTCACTTAACAGTTTTACCTTTACACTTGCACTGCTATGCTGGATGAAGTATTCTCAGTCTTCAGCTCTAAGGCTGCCTTCACACTGCGTCTTATGGCATGTGCGTCTATCCGTTTTAAAACTAATAGTCAGGGATTCGTTTCGGCCTCCTATGTATCCCTGTGGGCACGGATTGGTCCTATAAGGCCATCCGTGTGTGTCAGTTTTGTCACTGATCCATTTGTGTCAGTTTTTTTCATACACCCAGAATCAGAGACTGTTGCGATTTTGGGATGCCTTGAAAAAAGTGGACACAAACGGACAGACACGGATCCGTAACTATCCGTGTCAAATAACATGGAACTCCATGGAGATGGATCAGTACGGTTCTGTAAAAAACATGGATCCAGGGGCATCAGTGGAATCCATTGGCACAGATCTGTGCCTGTCCGTGCAGTCCTTGAAATTCAAGGATCCAGACGGATGTGCAAAAATCGCAGTGTGAAAGGGGTCTAAAATGTAATTGCTCTATCTTCCACTATATCTAACTTCCTGTGACCTCAGTCCATGGGGGTGATAGAACATGTGTACCCCACTGTTGTTCAGCTGTAGTTTGTTTGACTTTGGCAACAGCAAAGCTTCTATTTGGAGATCTGCAGGAAACCTCCAATACCTGTTGGAATTTCACCTCAGGAATTCTCTGGACAATCTGACGGTTGCCAAGCTGTCTGCTGACTAGGAGAGTGGCAGCAGGCGTGAAGTTCTTTTTGTTGTCTTCCTGTCTCACCTGCCCTCTTGTTGTTATTTATTACAGTGGTTGGGAGTAGCGCTCCTGCTGACCATTTCCCTATTGAGGGCTAACATCAGGGCCAGCAAGGGACTAGGTGTCCTGTTCGGCTACAGGTTGAAAGAACCCGTATAGGGATTGTAGAGAGATCAGGGCACAGCCAAAGGTGAGTGCAGGAGGTCACCTCTTCCCCATTCCCTGTGAGCAGGGCCCCCCTGTTATATTTGTCCCCTCTCCGGTGTTTACTCACTTTGTGTGTAGTGCGCTTGACACCATTGGTCCATGCTCCACTGTCACACACAGTAGCTGAACACCCCCTTAGTCTAGTGTAACACCTGCCTCTGCATTCCCATTGAGGAAGAGGGAAGACATCTAAATGAGTCCAATCTGGAGATTAGTAATTTATGAGACACATGCATCCCCATATTCTGGGTAATCTTTGGGACAAGGAGTAGTTTATGTTTTCCTGAATGGAAGGATAGCTCAGGTGTACACTATTCCTGCTTGTACACTGTCATGTCAGCATTAGCTGCCTTTGTATGCTTGCCCTGTTGTGGTTGTTGTATTTAGCAACCTTACCCCCTAGTTCCTTAGAAGGTACAGGAAACTCTTGATGGCTTATCAGGTAGCAATGCCTGAGCAGCCATCATCTAGTCCTGTGATCAGGGATACACCTATCTGTAGGTAAAAAGGAAAAACCATTCCAAACTCACATTTTAACCTTGGAATTGCATGTGGGTGCTGGATTTTTTATTTTCCATTGGCTATACCTGTAAAAATATATTTAGGGACTGCGCAGTTGGAATTCCAAAATGTACAGGAATCAGCTGGGTGGAAATGCATCTACAGAGTATTTGTGATTACTTATCCATTGTGTGCATAACACCCTGCTATCTACTCGTCACTGCCGTGACATTTTGTAGGATATTTCATGGTAAGAAGCCCTATATGAGATTTTCACAACATAGGAGTTGCCTCCTCCCATGAACATAGGTTAAGTGCCAAAGCCAGGCAGATTTTTGGACCCAGTGCATTCTAAACAACATTCCTTCGAACCTGAGCAATCTGCAAAGAACTGAATTAAAACTGTTTGCTAATGAGGTCAAAAAGGCCAGTTAGGCTGGGGTTACACATAAGCCCTCAGTCAGTTTTTGGCTTCAGTTTTGTCATTTTTTTTTTCTAAGTCCAAAAACTGACAGAAAAACGCATTGGGTGTAATAAACACCCTGTGCGTTTTTCTCTGGAGCTCAAAACATTGCCCTGTCCGTTTTTGAGCCAAAAACGCAGTAAACAGCGTTTTTGGCATCAGTTAAAAAACGCATGCGTTTTTATGCGTTTTTTTTAACATGGGGCCCTATGGGAAACGCATGCGCAAACGCATGGCATATATAGCCACTTGCGTTTGCGCATGCGTTTGCGCACATGCGTTTTTTCTGAAAAAAATGACTAAGTCCAAAAACGTACAGGAGTGCAGGAGACACAAAAAGCACCCTATAAAAAACGGATTGGTGATGAAAAGGACTTCCAAAAACGGATTTCTATGTGTAACCCCAGCCTAACAGGTATACCTATTTGGTATTTTCTTAACTGCTTCAATCCTAGAGCTCACAATTTAGAGGGAACAGTGATTCCAGGATTAGGCACTGCTGTCTGGTATGTCTCTCCACACTGCCTCCACACAAGTGCTCAGACGCAGTATCTGGAAAGGAGAAAGCGCAAATAGGCTATACCTGTGTGTTCAGGAGGAGAACAAAAATAGAATACTACTCACCTTTTCCAGGTTGTGACAGGCATAACCACACCAAACAACATATGCAGATTTTAATCCTGATGACAGTTTGTAGCAGCTCCGCCAATATCTAAGGTGAAAAGCAGGAACCAGTGGAACAGGGGTATCTGAACCGCGCTACCGTCTGAAGAAAATATCACTTCCAAAACTCAGAAAATTTGATGGTGATTTTTTTATTTTGTACGTGTTTCGGGGGGTACAAGCCCCTTCTTCAGCAAAACAAATCACAGATGTACCAAGATGTACCCCAGAATAAGTGCAGACCCAGAATAAGGCAGACCCAGAATAAGTGCAGACCCCAGAATAAATGCAAACTCCAGAATAAGTGCAGACCACAAAGTAAGTGCAGACCCCAGAATAAGTGCAGACCCCAGGATAAATGTAGACCCCAGAATAAGTGCAGACCACAGAATTAGTGCAGAACTCAGGATAAATGCAGACCCTAGAATAAGTGCAGACCCCAGAAAAAGTGCAGACCCCACAATAAATGCAGACCCCAGAATAAGTGCAGACCCCAGGATAAGTGCAGACCCCAGAATAAGTGCACACCCCAGAATAAGTCCACACCCCAGAATAAGTGCAGATGTGGAATAAGTGCACACCCCAGAATAAGTGCAGACCCATAATAAGATTGCAGACCCCATAATAAGTGCAGACCCAAATAAGTGCACACCACAGAATAAGTGACACCCCAGAATAAGTGCAACCCCAATAAAGCAGACCCAGAATAAGTGCAACCCAGAATAAGTGCAGACCCCAGAATAAGTGCACACCCCAGAATAAGTCCACACCCCAGAATAAGTGCACACCCCAGAATAAGTGCACACCCCAGAATAAGTGCACACCCCAGAATAAGTGCACCCAGAATAAGTGCAGACCCCAAATAAGTGCAGACCCCAAGAATAAGTGCAGACCCCATAATAAGTGCAGACCCCATATAAGTGCAGACCCCAAATAAGTGCAGACCCCAGAATAAGTGCAACCCCAGAATAAGTGCACACCCCAGAATAAGTGCAACCCCAGAATAAGTGCAGACCCCAGAATAAGTGCACCCCAGAATAAGTGCACACCCCAGAATAAGTGCACACCCCAGAATAAGTGCAGACCCAGAATAAGTGCACACCCAGAATAAGTGCACACCCAGAATAAGTGCAGACCCAGAATAAGTGCACACCCAGAATAAGTGCAGACCCAGAATAAGTGCAACCCAGAATAAGTGCACACAACAGAATAAGTGCACACCCCAGAATAAGTGCACACCCAGAATAAGTAGCATACCCCAGAATAAGTGCACACCCAGAATAAGTGCAGACCCAGAATAAGGCAGACCCAGAATAAGTGCAGACCCAGAATAAGTGCAGACCCTAGATAAGTGCAGACCCCAGAATAAGTGCAGACCCAGAATAAGTGCACACCCCAGAATAAGTGCACACCCAGAATAAGAGCAGACCCCAGAATAAGTGCACACCCCAGAATAAGTGCACACCCCAGAATAAGTGCAGACCCAGAATAAGTGCACACCCCAGAATAAGTGCACACCCCAGAATAAGTGCAGACCCCAGAATAAGTGCACACCCCAGAATAAGTGCAACCCCAGAATAAGTGCACCCAGAATAAGTGCACACACACAGAATAAGTGCACACCCCAAATAAGTGCACACCCCAGAATAAGTGCAGACCCCAGAATAAGTGCACACCCCAGAATAAGTGCAACCCCAGAATAAGTGCACACCCCAGATTAAGTGCACACCCCAGATAAGTGCACACCCCAGAATAAGTGCACACCCCAGAATAAGTGCAGACCCAGATAAGTGCAGACCCCAGAATAAGTGCACACCCCAGAATAAGTGCAGACCCCAGAATAAGTGCACACCCCATAATAAGTGCACACCCCAGAATAAGTGCAGACCCAGAATAAGTGCACACCCCAGAATAAGTGCAACCCCAGAATAAGTGCACACCCCAGAATAAGTGCAGACCCAGAATAAGTGCAACCCCAGAATAAGTGCAGACCCCAGAATAAGTGCAGACCCAGAATAAGTGCACACCCCAGAATAAGTGCACACCCCAGAATAAGTGCACACACCCAGATTAAGTGCACACCCCAGAATAAGTGCACACCCCAGAATAAGTGCAGACCCCAGAATAAGTGCACACCCCAGAATAAGTGCACACCCAGAATAAATGCACACCCCAGAATAAGTGCAGACCCCAGAATAAGTGCACACCCAGTATAAGTGCACACCCCAGAATAAGTGCACACAACAGAATAAGTGCAACCCCAGATTAAGTGCACACCAGTAATAAGTGCACACCCCAGTAATAGTGCACACCCAGAAATATAGTCCAACCCTAAGAATACACAGTAGTAATCCCATAATAAAGACGACCCGATATCACCCTAATTTAGTGACCTGACAGTTATGTAAAGCTAATGATGCCATGTGACAAGGCAGATCAGTAATAGTTGGTAGTCATCATTGAAAGAGTCTCACCCAAATCAATGTGGACACAGTGTGAATCAGAAGATGAAAACGTAAAGAATATATTTAGATACATTGCAGTAAGTAGTATGTGGACTATAAGATGAAAAGAATAAATAACCCCATAATAAGTGATAACTTAGTTACAGAACATTATGAGATGTATGAACATGAATATCTAAGAATAGGAATGATAACACATACCCCATAGTAACCAGGTGTATATTATGTTACCTGAGCATTTAGGTGTGGAATGAACTCAAAATGTGCAGATAATAGAGAATAACACATATTCCATAGAACCAGTGTATATATGTTACCTGAGCATTTAGGTGTGGAATGAACAGTTAAATATCTGTAGATAATAGAAGAATGAACACATATCCCAGTATAAGTCAGGTGTATATTATGTTACCTGAGCATTAGAGGTGTGAATGAATGTGAAATATCTGTAGATAATAGAAGAATGAACACATATCCCATATACAGGTGTATATTATGTTACCTGAGCATTAAGGTGTGGAATGAATGTGAATATCTGTAGATAATAGAAGAATGAACACATATTCCATATAACCAGTGTATATTATGTTACCTGAGCATTATAGGTGTGGAATGAATGTGAAATATCTGTAGATAATAGGAAGAATGAACACATATCCATATAACCAGGTGTATATTATGTTACCTGAGCATTAGGTGTGGAATGAACGTGAAATAATCTGTAGATAATAGAAGAATGAACACATATCCCGTATAAGTCAGGTAGTATATTATGTTACTGAGCATTTTAGTGTGGAATGATTTAAATATCTGTTAGATAATAGAAGAATGAACACATATCCCATATAACCAGGTGTATATTATGTTACCTGAGCATTTTAGGTGTGGAATTAACATGAAATATCTGTAGATAATAGAAGAATGAACACATATCCCATATAACCAGGTGTATATTATGTTACCTGAGCATTAGAGGTGTGGAATTAACATGAAATATCTGTAGATAATAGAAGAATGAACACATATCCCATATAACCAGGTGTATATTATGCTACCTGAGCATTTTAGGTGTGGGAATGAACGTGAAATATCTCTAGATAATAGGAAAATGAACACATATCCCATATAACCAGATGTATATTATGTTACCTGAGCATTTTAGGTGTGGAATGAAGATGAAATATCTGTAGATAATAGGAAAATGAACACATACACTTGGTTATATAGGATATATTATGTTACCTGAGCATTTTAGATGTGGAATGAAGATTAAATATCTGTAGATAATAGGAGAATGAACTCTTATCCCATATAACCAGGTGTATATTATGTTACCTGAGCATTAGAGGTGTGAAATGAACGTGAAATATCTGTCAATAATAGGAGAATGAACACATATCCCATAGAACCAGGGGTATATTATGTTACCTGAGCATTTTAGGTGTGGAAGGAAGATGAAATATCTGTAGATAATAGAAGAATGAACACATACACCTGGTTATATAGGATATATTATGTTACCTGAGCATTTTAGGTGTGGAATTAAGATGAAATATCTGTAGATAATAGAAGAATGAACATATATCCCATATAACCAGGTGTATATTATGTTACCTGAGCATTTTAGGTGTGGAATGAAGACCAAATATCTGTAGATAATAGAAGAATGAACACATATCCCATATATCCAGGTGTATATTATGTTACCTGTGTAAAACACAAAGGAGACAAAGCGAGGCTCAGAATAGTGCCCTATCAATGATGACACTTGTTGAAAATCGGTGATGTGTAATGACCACTCACCTTGCTTAGTTGTGTAAACCCACAACTGGCTGGAGCGCAAAATACAGCTGCCGCTGGACCTCCACCTGCCACTGGACGTGGAAAAACCAGTATCCGTTGTAAGGAATAGGTGTATCACGGTCCGCGCTGCTGTGCCACAAAATCACGAGGAAGACAATACTTCAATCAAACAACTTTCTTTATTCTTCCTGTCCTACGCGTTTCGGAGCCACATCCGAGCTCCTTCCTCAGGGACAGCCTCCTTCTCAGGGACATCCTAGGATGTCCCTGAGGAAGGAGCTCGGATGTGGCTCCGAAACGCGTAGGACAGGAAGAATAAAGAAAGTTGTTTGATTGAAGTATTGTCTTCCTCGTGATTTTGGCACAGCAGCGCGGATCGTGATACACCTATTCCTTACAACGGATACCGTTTTTTCCACGTCCAGTGGCAGGTGGAGGTCCAGCGGCAGCTGTATTTTGCGCTCCAGCCAGTTGTGGTTTACACAACTAAGCAAGGTGAGTGGTCATTACACATCACCGATTTTCAACAAGTGTCATCATTGATAGGGCACTATTCTGAGCCTCGCTTTGTCTCCTTTGTGTTCTACACAGGTAATATAATATACACCTGGATATATGGGATATGTGTTCATTCTTCTATTATCTACAGATATTTCATCTTCATTCACAACTAAAATGCTCAGGTAACATAATATACACCTGGTTATATGGGATATGTGTTCATTTTCCTATTATCTGTAGATATTTCATGTTCATTCCACACCTATAATGCTCAGGTAACATAATATACACCTGGTTATATGGGATATGTGTTCATTTTCCTATTATCTGTAGATATTTCATGTTCATTCCACACCTATAATGCTCAGGTAACATAATATACACCTGACTATGCGGGATATGTGTTCATTCCATGTCTAAGATACCCAAGAAACCTTTTACATGTACATAATCTTTCAGTAATAAATTATTATCTTCATTCTTTTTAGTATGTCCCGTAATATGTCTTGATACTGTAGAACAGCTGGGGATCCACTATCTATATAATAATTACAGGACAATCTATGCTCTCATCCTCCTGGTGATGGAGCATAAGGCAGATTACATGACCTGTCCACACATCTTGTACTCACAGAAGCTGCAAGTAATTAGCAGAATGATTCCTTACACGAAACAACTTGGATGTGTGCAGAATCACAGGGAAATATAGAGTATCCTTTAATAGGGAAAGAAGAAGTTAACTCCATAGATGCTGGGCACACTCCGCCTTGTGATCTTGGATAACAGTGAAGACATCTGATGATAGCTCACCTCAGCTCCAGGCTTTGCCCAGGGACTGACAACTCCGGCTTGTTTTTAAGAAGGAGATTTTCCTGCAGGGCTCAACTCGGCCCTCTATCGTCCACTTGGGGGGTAGCAGCTCAGCAGCTTCTTGCTGGCTTTGGATCCAGACAAAATATTAATTAGCCCCCTTCCCTCCCTCCCTCCTCCCAGCTGCACTTATAGGTTGCTGAGATTCCCTTCCCACACACAACTCCTCCTTCACCAAGTCCTCACACTGACAGCACAGACTCCTCTGTGAGCTCCAGAGCTGCTGAGGACACTTGGATGCCTGTGATCCTCCTGCTGAGGACTCTCACCCCACCAGTCTGAGGAGAAGCCATCCCCTGGAGCAAGCCTGCACCCTGCTCCTCCTTATCCTGACTGGAGCTCTCCAGGTGCTGAAGTCTGACACTCTGACCTGTTGTGCTGAATCTTACAAACTTCCCTGGATGTGCCCAGAGGTGACCATGGATATGTTATGGCATCATGCCCATGCATCAGCCTGGCATGTGGAGAGGAGCTGCTGATGGTGCACTGGAGATGTGAGGAGGGTGATGCACATATGAATGTCTCCTTCATTCACTCAGGGCTGAGGAGGAAGACAAGGGATGTGGTGGATTGCCTCCAAAGACTCTTCTTGTCCTCGGGAGATGTTCCTGATCGCTCTTTTGATTGCTCTGAGGGAATCTATGGCTGCACCAACCCCAACAGCTGAGGATATAAACCGAGGAGTTGTAAGTGATCTGCTGCTGGTGTATACTGTGTACTGGAACTGGCATGTGGCAACATGGAATAGAAGGGGTGTGAGCAGAGGAACATGGGATGGATGGATGGATGGGAAAATGGATGGAAAAAATTTAGATAGATAGATAGATAGATAGATAGATAGATAGATAGATAGATAGACTAGAATACAATACATAATAGGATAGAATTAGATAGATAGATAGAGATAAATAGATAGATAGATAGATAGATAGATAGATAGATAGATAGATAGATAGATAGATAGATAAGATACATAGATATGATAGATAATAGATATGGATAGATAGATAGAATAGATAGATGATAGATAAATAGGAATAGATACATAGATATGGATAGATACATAGATATAGGAAATAGATATAGATATAGATTGGATAGATAGATAGAATAGATAGATAGATAGATAGTGATAGATAGATGATTTTCATGTTTAGCCTCCTATTTTCTGGAAACTCAATAAATCAGTTTATAGAAAGGATCTTAAAGGAAAGAGGATGAAATTCAAGTTTGTAAAGCCATCATCAACCTTCCAGTAAATGTGAGCAATTCATCCTGATACTCTGTAACTGCCGGGGCTCGGTCATGGAGAGATGATTCTGCATTGGATTGATAACAGATAGGAAATGGAAGCTGGGGACCAAGGGGTTAAAGTCATTTAGTCAGCTGACTGGGACAAGCCTAACATGTACAGCCACTGATCAATGCTGTCTGATCTATTATCTATCTATCTATCTATATCTCTCTATCTATCTATCTATCTATCTATCTGTCTATCTTCTATCTATCTATCTATATCTCTCTATCTATCTATCTATCTATCTATCTGTCTATTATCTTCATATCTATCTATCTATCTCTATCTATCTATCTATCTATCTATCATATCTATCTATTCTTCATATCTATCTATTATCTATCATATCTATCTATCTATCTAATCTATCTATATCTATCTATCTATCTATCTATCATCTATCTATCTATCTATCTATCTATCTATCTCATCTATCTCTATTTCATCATGTATAAGTCCATTAACAGTAATCTGTAAATAAGCCCACTTTTGTGAGATACAATTGTACCAGAATCGTTAGCTTTCATGTGTCGTTCACAGGAACAATGTGTGTTAGATTGTACGGTCCATTCAGAAGACATTGGGTTAACTCTTGATGGTCAGTATTGTACACTTCTAACCCTGTAAAGACCAAACATAAGCTCCTGTTTTGCCTATGGTTATGTGCACACCATGGTGTACTCCCACGCGTCTCTATTGAAGTGAACAGTTATTAATAAGGATGCAGTGATTGTGGATCTATATGAGGGGAAGGGGGCCATCCCATAGGTGTCTGATTAGGAGAGGAGCTGGTGCTCCTCATCAGGTAGTCTATGGATGAGACCATCTAGAGGGCACTTTGGATTGGGATGTTCCTCCACCTACCTGTCATTAACATCAGGAGTCCTGAGTTATTACTAAGTCATTCATCTTCCCACATCACAGAGACAATTTATTGACAAAAAGTGACACGATGAAAGGTCAGAGATGGGATGGCATCCCTACATTGGCTTCTCACTATGGAGATGGTATAACTCCTTTATCGGCCCATGTATTATATTTAACTGATTTGTTGTATACTCAGTTCCTATATTTTTCTGAACAGTTATACTATCTGCAATGATAAGTAAACATTAGGGTAAAAGACTATTAGTTGCACCATTCCAGGTAATGATCACCGTTGGTGTAACAAGCCATCATGGCTATGTGCTCTGTATTACTATAAGTTACTGTCTATCCTCATGGGGGATATAACTGTATCAGGCTTGGATATGTACTTAGAGTCTCTGCAGTGATGGGCACGTTTTCTTGGTCATGGTGAATTAAATGATATTCAATGTATTTCCATCTTCATGGGTTAAAGTGTGGTTACAGATTGGCCCCTGTAAGTGACACTGCCCTTAGCTCTCATTGATTATTCGTCCATGTAGTCTGGCCAGATCCATGTAATGTAGGTCATGACAAATGTCACTCAGACTGTGGACTTATTCTAAGTCCTGATGCTCATTAATCTTTTATCACCTAAGGGACCTGTGTCACTGAATACTCTAGACCAGGCGCTGGCAATGCGTGACTTTGTTTGTCATGAAACTACAAGAAGCAACATGCCCAGAGAGCATTTGATGGATTGGGCATGATGTGACTGCTTGTTCGACTACATCCTAAAAACCACAACTGGTTTCACCTAGATTTACCCTGCAATAAAAAGTATCTTTGCTAAACTGTTATAATAGTCTGCATTGAAATATCAAAATACAGAATTTGGCCACTAACCCTCTACAGTTTTGCTTTTGCAAATAAAGTTAATGCATTGTTGCTTACCTTCTTCAAGTATACATTATGTGTTAGAAGAACAATTCAGATCATAGAACAGAAAATAGTTGCCTGCCCTTTCAATGGCATGAAATTTTTCTAAAGACTGTCATAAAACATGCTGGATCTTTATGAGAGTACTTGACAGATAGTATTTAAAGCCTAAAATTAGTTTCTAAAGCTTAAAAGATTGTACTGGCTGGGTTATCTCTGAAATGAGCAAAGTGACATAACAAGTGACACAAATCCTATCACTTGGTAGGGTGTGATAACATTGAGATTGGTAGGGTGTACCTATAATGATAGTATTGGGATTGGTAGAGTGTGCCTACAATGATAGTGTTGGGATTGGTAGGGTGTGCCTACAATGATAGCATTGGGATTGGTAGGGTGTGCCTACAATGATAGTGTTGGGATTGGTAGGGTGTGCCTACAATGATAGTGTTGGGATTGGTAGGCTGTGCCTACAAAGATAGCATTGGGATTGGTAGAGTGTGCCTGCAATGATAGCGTTGGGATTGGTATGGTGTGCCTACAATGATAGCCTTGGGATTGGTAGGGTGTGCCTACAAAGACAGCTTTGGGATTGGTAGAGTGTGCCTACAATGATAGCATTGGGGTTAGTAGGGTGTGCCTACAATTATAGCTTTGAGATTGGTAGGGTGTGCCTACAATGATAGCATTGGGATTGGTAGGGTGTGCCTACAATTATAGCTTTGAGATTGTTAGGGTGTGCCTATAATGATAGCACTGGGATTGGTAGGGTGTACCTACAATGATAGCATTGGGATTGGTAGGGTATGCCTACAATGATAGCATTGGGATTGGTAGGGTGTGCCTACAAAGATAGCATTGGGATTGGTAGAGTGTGCCTACAATGATAGCATTGGGGTTGGTTGGGTGTGCTGACAATGGCAGTGTTGGGATTGGTAGGTTATGCCTACAATGATAGTGTTGGGATTGGTAGAGTTTGCCTACAATGATAGTGTTGGGATTGTGGGTGAGGTGGTGTGCCTACAATGATAGCGTTGAGATTGGAAGGGTGTGCCTACAATGATAGGCGGAATTGAGATTGGTAGGGTGTGCCTACAATGATAGTGTTGGGGTATGGTATGGGTGGTGGGTGTCTACAATGATAGTGTCGGATTGGTAGGGTGTGCCTACAATGATAGTGTCGGGATTGGTAGGGTGTGTCTACAGTGATAGTGTCGGGATTGATAGGGTATGCCTACAATGATAGTGTCGGGATTGGTAGGGTGTGCCTACATGATAGCGTTGAGATTGGAAGGTGGTGTGCCTACAATGATAGTGAGGGATTGGTAGGGTGTGCCTACAATGATAGTGTCGGGATTGGTAGGGTGTGTCTACAATGATAGTGTCGGGATTGGTAGGGTGTGCCTACAGTGATAGTGTCGGGATTGGTAGGGTGTGTCTACAGTGATAGTGTTGGGATTGGTAGGGTGTGCCTACAATGATAGTGTCGGGATTGGTAGGGTGTGCCTACAATGATAGTGTCGGGATTGGTAGGGTGTGCCTACAATGATAGTGTCGGGATTGGTAGGGTGTGCTACAATGATAGTGTTGTGAAACCTCACCACTGGGAAAATCACATGCCCAATAAATAAGGACCTTGAGAAATAGTTTAGTTTTTTGTGATCACTTTGCTAGAGGCACCTGCCTGGTATAATGTCTGCCAATGGGAAAAGGTCATCATGACAAAGGTATCCTGTCTGTATTGTACCGCGCCGCTTCCCATGTAGCTTCTGTGTCAAGCTGATTCCATCAGTGCCATGCGGAGTTTCTGTAATTTGCTGTTGAGGAACAGATGGAAGTTCATTTTCGCTCTTACGCAGATTAGTCCTGTTGAGTGTTTTGATCAAGAAGGAAGTAGAGAAAAAGAACTAAGTGAAGGATCCAATTTCTTAAATAAAATGTATAATTTTCCTGGTTAGTGTTCAGTTTAGTAACAAAAAACAAGAGAGATCATCCATAAGGACTCCATATAGCATTGTGTCTTGTCTCTATAGGTGAATAAGCAAGGCAATGGTGATGTTCCTCCCTATGGCAAGTCCTGGATATCCCAATGGCAGGCACATCTGACTTGGTGCTATGTGAGACCGTCTGTCCTCTACTTTCTTCTAGTGTTTTTAGTAACGGAGCTGAAGAAGCTGTCGGGGATTTTCTTAGATGTGTTTTTGTTTTCAAAGAAAATCCTGTCTTTCAGACGTCTTCAGAAATTGGTTGTTTTATGTTGAGACACACAGGGCATAGTTATGAGCTGTCTGCGCCCACCACTTCACCCTTCTACCTTCAGAAGTCACTGGATTAAGGTTTGGCTGGTAATTGGCTAGCTAGACTTGGCAAGGAATGGTAGGTGCCCCGCAGTTTCCATCACAGAGACGTGTTGTACAATTGGGAGGCAAAAATCAAGCTTTGCACAGTTCTTTTCTAATCAGTATCCCATCATGTGCCTGGAAACAGCTGGTTAAAACCCCACAGCAGTCCTTCAGTCGTCTTCTAGCTCCTTCAGATATCAATCACAGTTCATTAAACTCCATCGAAGCCCAGGGGAATGGCGACACATTGGTATCTAGAAAACTGATGGCACTTTCTGCGGCAAAGGGGTTAAATCATTATTATCCTGCAGCTGGAATAATGAAAAAGAAGTCACCCACGCAGCCCATTCTTTAACACGTAATAAGGCAATAATGTGAAAAAGTCCTGTTTCCAGCCATGAAAAAAAAATTGCCTTAAAAAGAAATAGAGTTGTATAAAAGCAAATATTAGGAGCAAAAGCACTATATTTATATTTGCACATGTAGAAAGTGAGATACAGATGAGGTGGTAAGAAATTGTGTGGGCAGAGATCACATTATGGCATAAGAATGCCAGCTTCTGTGCTCGCTAGTAATTGCAAGATCAGAGCTCTGTAGCGGAGAGTCCTTCAAGACTGAATGGGCTAGAATGTATTTCGTTATTTATTGAGAAAGATCAGGAGACTGATTCTACAGCCTTTGTTCACAATACGGCTGTGATAGTGTTGAACTCAACCCGTCACATTGCAATAGGCTCTTTGGCCCTTCAAAGTATGGGTCTACCAAGAAATAGTCAGGTTAATGACTTCAGATAATGTGACTTTGCTTTTACTGATCGTGAAAGGGAACAAGTGAAACAGTTGGGTTGGAAATCTTCCAGGTTTGCTGCCAATAGCTTCTGCGTGTTGGGAAAACACTGCGTGTCGTAGCTGCTTTATTCTCACAATCAGACTTGGAAAACACCAAAGAGCAGCATGTCCCGTCTCCCATGTCTGGTCCAGGGCTGGCAAATCCGGGAACAATTCTTGGCTAATAACATCGACCATCCTTCATACTGATAGTGATGTAGTAAATGTGTAAAAATGTATTCTCAGCTTCAGTCAATTCTAATAACAAATCTGGGATGAATATTGTGATTGGCATCAGCAGGCGAATGTAGAGGGATATGCTCTTGGTAGCAATGGCATATCTACAACAGGTGCAGAGGTTGCAATTGCAACGGGGCCCTGGAGCCAAAAGTCTCTTTGGCCTATAGAAAAAGACTATTGCTATTAAAATTTGCAGATAATCGGGGGCCCCGTTGGAGCTTTCCCATCAGGGCCCATGAGCTTCAAGTTACACCACTGCTTGGTAGGACTATACAGTGTGCTCAGAGTACAGATGTCACAAAGCACTCACTGATCTTAGGGAGACCAGTCAAGGAAAACACTGCGGCAGACGGCTAAAGCGCTCAACACAGTGAGATCCATGATGCATTGCCCCTGGAAATTGAATATGTAAATGGAGTCCGTGGAGCCTCGATTAAGAGTCTCAAACACGGGACTCCCTCCAGGAGGGATATCTGGCTAGTCCTGTGTTTGAGACTCTCAATCGAGGCTCCACTGGACTCCATTTGCAGAGTACAGATGTAACATAGTGAAAGGACATAGGTTTTACTTATCCAACAATGCTGTTATTATGTGATACACAATGCTAATGCATCTGTAATTGCTGTTGATTTAAAAACAGGGACTGAACGCTGTTCGCATTTGTATTCAGCTTTACAGCAGATATCAGTCGTACATTTAGCTACTGTATAACATGTAAAGCATATATAGATTCATGCTGCCATAGTCTTTACAGTGTAAGCATTGTTTTACTAAACTACACTATGCTAAAACTTACATTATGCTAGCTATATTATAGCACCACCCCAAATCCAAAAAAAGTTTGGATCTTGATGTAAAATGTAAAGGAAACAAGAATTTTATGCTTATCGACATATTACAGACCATGGAACATATATTAGAAGTTGAACGTTAGACATTTCACCGTTCCTTTTGAAATAATCAACTCATTGATGGCAACAATACATTTCAAAATAGTTGGTACAGGCTTACCAAGAGACTTAGAAAAGTAAGTGGTAATAATGAAAAATAGCTGATGGGTCAATTTTAAACTAAGTTCCATGACTGTAGTTGTGGAGCCTACTGGGACGGGGGTACTCGGTACTGGACCGGGGTATCGCGGGGGTATCACGGCGGCCTTGGTCCAGACCGTGTTCCGAGCCCACAAGTAAAGGGGTTATTTACAGGGATAGTCGTGATGCCACCCACGGGTTGTGGTCAGTGGGGACCGCCGCTGCTGCTTGCTTCTGCCAGGAGGATGGTGCTGCAGCTGGATGGATGAGCCGCCGTGGGTGGGCTGCTCCTGACAGGGTATATAACAGGTTAACATGCAGGGAATCACACACTGGAGACACTGGCAGGGTTCACCGGGTTTTATTTAAGTTTTCATACTTCTTCAGTACAGTTCACAAAGTTGTTTCACAAAGTTAACTCCACACTTTCAATTAACCCCCCTGTATCCAGGTTCCTGCCTTAAGACCCTTCTCCTGCTTGATTCCTTTCAGGCCCTCCTAAACTTCTCTTCTCCCTGTGTGCTGTATGGTAGGTCACTCGGGTCCTTGTCAGCTTAACCCTGTGTACGGGTATGTCTAAGCTCTGGAGCCCTTTGTGCAACTGTACCTCCTGCACTTGTGGTAGGATCTCTGACATGGAATCAGAGTTCCCCGCCGGAATGTCTGTGATCTGGCTTGAAGCTGCGGTCACCTCCGAGCCGGCTCTCTGGTCCCGGCCTAGCCTTCCAGTGTCCCTATGTTTCAGGGGATCACCAGGCTCCTTCCTACCCGTGTGACTACGGTGTACATAGGGGATCCCTTCCTTCAGTCGTTCTCTGGCACCGCTGCCGTTTTCCTCGGATCCAGTTGCACTGGTCCGGTGCTCAGCTCCTCTTGTTCTTTACTGCTCGGCACCCTCTGGCCTACTCCTGCTACTTCCTGGTTTTCCCTTATGTACCCGGTCCGTCACCTTGCCTATGTCCCACCCACTGAGACAGGCCCTACCACCCCTTGCCCGCCTAGAGTCCCGGGCTCTGGGTTGGGTCTTGTGTCTGTGGGTGTGTTTGTGAAGGTGTTTATATGAAACAGTGTCCACCTCCCTGGCTGCAGTTCTTACCTGTGGCCACCCTGGTCGCAGGGGCGCCACATATATAAAAGAGAATGTTAGAGAGGCAGAGGCTCTCAAAAGCAAAGATGGTCAGAGATTCACCAATTTATGAATAACTGCATCTAAAATTGTGTTACATTTTCAGAAAAATGTTCATTAGGGTAAAATTGCTAAGACTTTGAATATGTAATCATCTTCAGTTCAAAACATTATCAGAATATTCAGAGATTCTAGAGAAATTCATGTGCACAAGAAATAAGGATTGCTGATGGATGCCTGTAATGTACATGCCTCAGGTGGTTCTGTGTGGTTGTAACACTGGGTGATGGAGGATTGAGCAGCTGCACATCAGTAAGCGCTGCCTGTTGGTCACACTTGATGCTAACCGTCACATTGCCTCACACTCTTTAATGCCAGTTATACTCTTCACCCGCATCCCAGTCTTGGCAAGGGGGGATTTTAGCAGAGCCCTTTGCAGGATACGAAAAGCACAGTGGCGGGTCACCAGGCACACAGCAGCAGTTAGGTCAAACACACCCAAAGCACAACACTATGCAAACAAAAAACTAAGGGAAAGTAATGCTGAGATCAAAGCAAACAAACCTCCGAAGCAATGAAGCCCAGACCTCACCACCCAACACAACTGAATTAATGAATTAATCAGCAACTAAGGAAAGGAAGTGGCAGGTTAGAACTGCCTCCCAGCAGTCACCAGACCTAGCTGAGGCAACACTTCTCCACTCTCAGTCCACAGAATCAAAGGACCAGAGGAGGAGAGGGAAGTGAAGGGAACCTTCCAACATCTGACTGTCCCAGTGGATACAGCGTCCCGTATATGCTAGCAACAGCTTACACCAGGGGACCCGACGTTCCAAGGCCCCTGAGTGACACAATGGCTGGGAGCAGCCGTGTTCTTTCCCCAGCGATACCAGCAGTACATCAACTAGAGTGGAGTACCCGGTCAGAGTAGAGACCCATGCATGCTTCGCTCTCCGGAGTTGCCGTCCCTCATGGCTAGTGAAGGGTGACCCAACGAGGATTCATAGCATGCCTAGAAGTGCAACGGACCCGCTTGGATGCCGAACCTACAGACCTGACAATGGTTCAGTTGTGCAAGTCATTGCATGGGCTCAGATATAATTCCAGAAATCATTGTTAGTGAACATAGTTTGTCGTGACATCCACAATCACAAGTTAAAGACAAAAAAAAAAACATATGTCAACACAATCCAGACTCTGTGGTCTTTTCTATGCCAAAGTTCTTTTTTAAATGGGTTCTGCAAACAAAAGTGGAGATGGACCATTCAGCTTGTTTTCTGTATACAGTTCAATAGCCTGCATCTCTGATGATATTGGGTGGCATTAGTGACTGTGACATGGGAAGTTTACACACTTTGAAAGGGACTATCAATGCTTAGCATTGTATACAGAATTTAGAACATTGACGCCCATCCAGACAGTGACTATTTCAGGGAAGGCTTTGGATTTTTTTAAGCAAGCAGGAGGTTAGACAATAAGATGAGAGCTGTCTGACTTTATACCTCCTACACATTGAGAAATCTGCTTTAAAGGCAACCTGTAAACTACTTTAAACCCCCAAATCTATCACTACCTGTCCCTGCAGCTTCCAAGTACATCCCTAATCATCCCTGTCTGAGCTATGTTAATTAGGATGGTGTCTTCGGAGTGCAGACACTCTGGGGTTTCTCTCAGGCTTCTTTCCCCCCATCCCCCTCTCTCTGTGGATCTCATGGCCCGGTGGGCGTGATAACCTACCGTATATACTCGTGTATAAGCCGAGTTTTTCAGCCCAAAATTTGGGCTGAAAAGTCCCCCCCTCGGCTTATACACGGGTCAATACGGTACCTCAGGCTGGAGGAGGCGGGGGGAGGCTGCTGTATGAGCGGCCCCGTCACGTGGGGCCGCTCATTATATATGCACTGCTTCCCCCTGTCAATCAGCGGCAGGGGGAAGCAGTGCATATGGCCCCCCAAAAGCTGGCACTGTCCCCCCTTGTAAGGGGCCCCCCCCCCCGCTGCTTATACATTACCATCCCGGTGTTCTGATCGGTGCCGCTCCTCGGTGCTTCTTCTTCATCCTCCCGTCCTCGCTGGCTGCATCCGGGATCTCCGGCCGTCGCAGGCATATGATGTCATCGCGCGACGGCCGGAGATCCCGGATGCAGCCAGCGAGGACGGGAGGATGAAGAAGAAGCACCGAGGAGCGGCGCCGATCAGAACACCGGGATGGTAATGTATAAGCAGCGGGGGGGGGGCCCTTACAAGGGGGGACAGTGCCAGCTTTTGGGGGCTGTTGGTACCCCCAGGGGGCTGCTGGGTACCCCCTGGGGGCTGTTGGTACCCCCAGGGGGCTGTTGGTACCCCCAGGGGGCTGTTGGGTACCCCTTGGGGGCTGCTGGGTACCCCAGGGGGCTGTTGGTACCCCCAGGGGGCTGTTGGGTACCCCTGGGGGCTGCTGGGTACCCCCAGGGGGCTGCTGGGTACCCCCTGAGGGCTGCTGGGTACCCCCAGGGGGCCGCTGGGTACCCCCTGGGGGCCGCTGTATAACCCCTGGGGGGTGCTGTATAACCCCTGGGGGGTGCTGTATAACCCCTGGGGGCTGCTGTATAACCCCTGGGGGCTGCTGTATATACTGCTGAGGCCTGTATACCACTGGGGCTGCTGTATATACCACTGGGGCTGCTGTATATATCACTGGGGCTGCTGTATATACCACTGGGGCTGCTGTATATACCACTAGGGCTGCTGTATATACTGGTGGGGTCTGTATATACCACTGGGGAGGCTGCTGTATACCACTGGGGTTGCTGTATATACTACTGGGGCCTGTATATGCCACTGGGGAGGCTGCTGTATACTACCATTGGGGGGCCTGTATACCACACTGCTGGGGGCTGTACACCTGTGCTGGGGTCCACCCTCGGCTTATACACGAGTCAATAGGTTTTCCCAGGTTTTGGGGGCAAAAGTAGGGGGGTCAGCTTATACACGGGTCGGCTTATACACGAGTATATACGGTAATTTCAAAGCACGCTGCTGGAGTTTGAAATATCTGTGGGCTTCTTCCTGGTATGACACCGCAGCGTGTCATTTCTGATACTGTACATTGTGGGTGAGTAATTGGATGTACTGGTCGGCTTCAGATCATACAAGTACGCATGCTCTGCAACCAGCCAGTGGAAATGGAAAATGTATTCCACTTTGCAGCCCCTATTAAATTGTGCATCCAGATCAATATAAAAAATTTGGTGATGGGTCCTTTTTAAACCATGTAAAAGTTAAGTTTATAGTGTAGATTTTATGTACTGGGATTTATATGCTTTCAGCAGAGGGTTGGGCCAGATGACTGAGGAAATCCCTTCCAACTCTACAATTCTATGATTATAGGATATAAAAAAATTATTATTAGATATGTAAGGCTGCTTTAACATCTGCAATTATTCTAATTCACGGCAGATCCGGCAGATGTCATTCTCTATGGGGCTCATGGGCGAATACGGCAAGTGCGGTTTTACCGGATCCAGCATGTGCGGTACTAGCGGCAACGCAAGTGCTGGATCCAGCAAAACTGCACTTGCCGCACCCGATAGGAAGCCCCATAGAAAATGAATGGGGCTTGCTGGATCGGTGCCAGAAGTCGGCTGTTACGTGACAGATCCAGCAGATGCGGCAACATCTGCCGGATCTGCGGCGAATTACAATAATCGCAGATGTGAAAGCAACCTAAGCAAAGGGGCTTTGATGTAGATTTGCTGTGTCCAACAGATTGCAACCTCAATTACAATTCTCCTCACCTCAACCAATGTTGATTGACATGACTCATTTTGGAGCACTGCCTGATTTGAATCCTCTGTAATAGAAAAAAGAGAAAACAGAGCAAGCGCTCCCTGGGAAAAGCTGGATGGATATTTTACAGGAACACTAGGGTGGGGGTATATAGATGGACTCTCACCTAATCTGGTTGTGCTGTCTCTGCACAACCAGAGTGTACGCTCTCCAGCTCCGCTCTGTTTCACCATCCGGGTCCGCTCCTGCGTCTCCTCAATCACGTGGTGCGAGCGGTCGTGTGACTGTGGCATCACGGCAGGTCCTTCACTTCCTCCTGGCTCCTGTAATCATATTACCAGTCGGCTCAGCAACCCACAGCAAGTGGGAATCAATTCAGTGTTATATATGTTGTCCTTATAGGAGTGCTGGAGCACAAATGGGGTCCAGTTCTCTAAGATTAAAAAGCTTTATTTGACAACCACAACATGTTTCAACGACGGTATGTCGTCTTCCTCAGGTGGAGTTTACCGGAGGAAGACGAAATACCGTCGTTGAAACATGTTGTGGCTGTCAAATAAAGCTTTTTAATCTTAGAGAACTGGACCCCATTTGTGCTCCAGTACTCCTATAAGGACTACATATATTACACTGATTTGAATCCTCAGCTCTACACACACTGCAACTGTATGAGCCTAGAATGTGCACAGTGTCAGTGTGCAGGTGCATTCTCATTTCTGTCTGCAGCGTTTGCTCACTACACTTTGAATTACACAACAGTAGTTGGCCGATGCTGACAAGAGAGAAGGATGAGAGTGCACACACGGACACTGCAGGAGCTTATCTCCTGTCAAAATCAGCAAGCCGCTATTGTATGATCAACTTTGCAGCAATCTGCCGCTCTAGACAGGATTGAGAATGTATCTGCACACTGACACTGTGTGCTCTCAGCTCCTAAAGTAGCAGTGGGTGTATGGCAGAAGAAATGTATCAGGTAGCTCTCCAAAATGGTGTATTGAACTCTTAAGGCCCCATTACACGCTACAATGTCCCAGCTATCCGACCAATGATCTGGTTGCTGGGACATCGCTAGCTGATCAGTATCTGATCGCTGGTGAGCTGTCACACAGGCAGACTCACCAGCGACCAGTGACATCATGGAAAAGAATAAAATATTCTTTCCACGATGTCTAGCTCCCGCTGTCAGGCAGCGGTAAGCGGGAGCAGGCTGGTAACAATGGTAAACAGCGGATATCTAGGCAGCGCGCAGTGCCTAGTTACCCGATGTATACCCTGGTTACCAGCCTTCTCCGCTTACAGGTTGGTATCCAAGGTACACAGTGGGTAACTAGGGACAGCATTCTCCCTAGTTACCTGCTGTGTACCTTGGATACCATCCTGTAAGCAGAGAAGGCTGGTAACCAGGGTATACATCGGGTAACTGGGCGCTGCACGCTGCCTAGATACCCGCTGTTTACCATGGCTACCAGCCTGCTCCGCTTATCGCTGGTCACTTGGCTCCTGTCACACACACGACGATTTATGGTCCTGACCATAAACCAACAATCTGCAGGCTGATTGTTGATCGTTGGTACCTGTGACACACAGCGCCCCAAAAAGCCGTGACGTTGCAACAATATTGTTAGCGATATCGTTGTGTGTAACAGGCCCTTTAGTCATGCCAAGTGGGCACTGAAACACACTTATTTACATATCTAACAAAACATTTTTATGTAAAACGCAATAAGTAAAATCTGCACTATATGTATGTTTATAGGGGCTCAGTCCACTATATGAATTCATAGAAATGGTTTTATGTATTAAGTATTGCTTTTACTTATAGTTTATCATATTCCTGTAATCTGAATATTTTTCACAACTCAGAAAAATGTGTTTTTAGCGCATTTATCAGAACTGGAGGTGAGTAAATTAATTTAATGCAAATCTAATTAATTTAAGTTTTTTAGGAATGTGCTTTTCTCATCAAATTCCTAATGCCACTGCCATTTTACATTTTGAAGAAGATTGAATCAACCACGTCAAGCACAAAATACCTCACATGCAGCCAGTCAGTCTTCTACATAATGCTTGCAGCTGTCACATCATGTGGTATACTAAAGCCAATCACTAAAGCCTATCATAGTCTGTATAAAAGCAGAAGCAGGGAATGCAGTAGCCATTTTGGGATGAATATGTGTAATAAGAGGACATTACAACATTATACTTCACAGTTTAAGCATAGAAATAAGAAAAAAATATATAACAGTGAAGAATAGTTACCATACATTTACCGTTAGCAATATATGCTGAGATCACTTTGATATTATTAAGACTGTATGTGTGTTAAGAACTTTGAAAGGAGTTGGATAACATCCTAAGAGACCTCAAAGCGATATACACATCTTTTGAGGGCATTTAACGTACTTGTGATTTGCCTTGAACAATTTTTTTTTTAATTCGCAGAAGCTGGTAAATTTAGATTTCAAAAGTTAAGCTCATCTATAGTCAGAAGTATGAAATATGAATAAACAGTTTTCTATGATGTTAAAAAGATTCTGCTCTTTTCTAGAACCAGCATCATGTCAGCCTGCCATGGGCTATTTCCCATACAGTCAAGGGAGCTGAGTTGCAATACCGTGAACAGACATGATGCTGTATCTGAAAAAAATAGCAGTAGAAAGATAAAAAACTGCAGGGACAAAGAGCGCAAAAATAGGGTATTATCTGAGAAATTGTGAAATACCAGCTCTCTGAATATGATATCACAATGAAAACTAAGCATAAACCTGCTCCACTGTCACTGGATAAGTGTAAGGGCAGGGGTGGACGTACCGTAGGTTGGATTCCACTTGGAGCAGTTTGACTCCAGAGAAGGAACCGGAGGTGCCCGCCAGAAGTCCCAGGTGTGGGATCAGTGCAATCAATCCAGTAGAGGAAGTGGCACCGGTCCAGAGTAAAAACTTTATGGAAATACAGTTAAAATTTTTCCATGCAATTAGTGGAGCGGGGGAGAGGGAGTGGCAGGGAGCCGCCGGGACTGCAGCCTGGATTTAGTGGACCCGTAGAAGCACTGATGAGCAAACCAGGCTGCTGCAGTCCCGGCGGCTCCCTGCCACTCCCTCTCCCCCGCTCCACTAACTGCATGGAAAGTTTTTAACTGTATTTCAATAAAGAAATTTTTACCACAAACAGGTGCCGCTTCCTCTACTGCATTGACAGTTCTGTATATATATATCCAGACCATGATGAAGACGCATATATGTGTTGAAATGCGTAGTCTGTAAAGGGGGACCCTGTATGGACTTACTTTCACTGGTAGTATATACATGTAGTTCAATGACCACATCTTATTTTCGGCTCATACAGTTATAGTGCACCTCCAAGCCATTTATTATTAACAGGAGAACAACAGGAGTTTATATGCAAAAATATCAAAGTTTATTTCAATTTCATAAAAGATTTTTTCCATTATATAACAACAGTAAAATCAGTGACGATACATTTAGTGCACACATTGATACAAAAAAGCGAGCCCAGTATATAGCAGAGTTCTAAACAAAGATTTAAAGGCACACAATGGTTTTTTAGTACAGTGACTAAAACAGAGGGGGACAGCAGTCGTCTGAAACCAGTTCTAATTAGTTTATATTGTTTTATCATGTGTATACAATCCATAGACATATAAGTTAGTCTATGGTTTCAGAACTCCATATGTATATCCCCTCATAGAAGCATTAGTTACAACTCCATTGTGAGCATGAGTTTTTGGTTCAGTACTCATCCTTATACATTCCCCCTAAAACATCAAGAGTGACTACCTGGGTATCTAAGGTATAAGAAACAGTCATCTAAGAGAATCCTTAGTTAGGTTTGTATAAAGGTAGATTATTACCCATGTCTCTCAATATTGCAGGAGGAACCAGGCTCAGGACAAACAAGGACAATGGACAGTCATTCCAACACGTGTTTCGCTAACACCAGTCTTATTGCTTCCTCAGGGAAAGGATACAGCTAAACCCGGTGGTCACGGCCCTTTATAGCCACTAATTACCCCTAACTGGCTATCACCTGTGTACCTCTCCTCTGGTATTGTGGCGTCCACGCGCCGGGAGGCCGCTGCGCCGGAAGCCGTCCCCGCGTACCGGAAGTGCGTGGTGTAATGATGCGCGCGGCGTCAGGTGGTTACCATAGCACCGCGCGCATGCGCACTCATGGTCGCGAGTCAGGCCGCCCGCACAAGCGACTCACGGCGCGCAGGCGCACACCAGAGAAGAGGAGGAAGCTATAGATCAGATTGAATTACCAGAGAGGAAACCGGTCACGGACACTTTGATAGTGTCTCCCATGGATATCATATAAAACAACATTATAATTAGTGTGAAAAACAATATCTTAATACGAGAATCCATAGGAGTCCACTTGAATCTTCCGGTAGCCTCCTATTAAAAGTTCTTTTTTGATGAAGCCAGGACAGGCAAATGGGTCAAAAAGGGCCATTATATTCCACAGATCTAAAAAGGGGCAGAAAAATATTTTCTTAATACACAGAACACAGACAAAACACTAAAGGTCAGGTAAAACTAGATAATGGAGATAAAAACTGGACATAATTATAAGAATGGAGCGTAGCTAATAATTTCATTCAGGCCCTTGGGCACTGGTGTTGGAGATATGGGGCTATATTAAAAAGATGCAATAAAAGTTATTTTTCAAGCTAAAAAAAGCACCGTGGAGCCTAATGCTGGATCTTTGTTCTCTTTGATATCAGTGACTTTCTCCAGTCTTCATTTCATTTCCGTGCAAGCTGCCTCCGCACGAAGGTGGTGCAACTGCCCTGAATCTCCAGGAGAAAAACCGTGAGCGGGCTTGTATATTATATATATGCGAAAAGGATTGGAATCTGGGCACTCTATCCTGTGTGGGGTGTAATTAGCAGTGGAAGTTCAGAGCTCCTACAGTCAGCGTTGCTCGCACTCAAAGTGTAGCATTACAGATTCATATAAGAAAAGATGTGAGGCAGCACTGTCCGCGAAACGGCAAGCCGTCGTCCGCCGACTCACAGCACCCCCTCCCTGCCACTGTAATTTGAAGATGAACCTTCAATAAAAGAAGAACTGCACATATACCGGTGAGTGCCGCCTCACATCTTTTCTTATATGAATATATATATATATATATATATATAGGTCTCAGTCATTGTTTTTTTCTACGTGATTGTCCTGAAGAAGGTGTCTGAACCCTCCAAAAAGCATTGAACAAAATCACAATACAGCAGTTTCTCTTCTGTCTTCATCCCATGGGCAGCGCAGGACTGACCCCTTCCTCTCCAATTTCAGATCCTGAAAAAAATATCAGGCTTTTATTTCTAAACTTAACACCTTTGAGATCTAAATGGCTTTCTAAGATGGTGTTATTATTGGCGTTTCCTCAATCTTCACTCTCGTGACTTACTGGACATACTGTACTTGAGAAGCAGAGCTGAGCAGTACAGCCTTAGGCAGTGATGCACCAAGTCCATGCATTTCAATGGGTCCAGAATATATTTTGCAGCTTTGATGTTCCTCCTAGCAATCCAACGTCTTTTACACTCTGCAAAAACAGGTGGTTTACAATGCAGTCGATTTTGAACATATGAGAGGAGAGAGCAAGTAGGTTTTATTAAATATATGGCAAACTTTATCAAAACGAAGTCAATGAAATGCTTTTTATGAGTGAGAACGTGCTGGTGCCCATAGCATCTGTCCTTACAATAAGTAGGGTATCATTGTCTTCTCAAATGCCATTTATATCATTGTTCTCTCAGTGTTGGCTATGATGAAAAGTAGAAAGCAATTTGGCTAAGTACATTGTGCATTCTATGGAGAACAGCCCAGCTTTTGGTCATAGTGATGAGACCCCGCTGGACGCTGTTCAGGAATCAGGATTTCAGTACTACAGACGGGATTGTATTGCACTTGGAATATTTCAACATGATGCTGCTATTACAGTGCTCATATTGAACCTGACCTTTCCTTGAGGTGACTAGTGGATTGGTCCCTAAATTGACTGATGAAGATGCAAAGAAGGTTAAATGTAAAGTGGATTTTCGGTGGGGAAGATGCATTGGATTGTCATTTAAGAAACACAAATGGATTTCTCCCCTTAGCGCATCTGTCAGCCTTTAAGTAGCACCAGCATCCCTGACCTGTGTTATCTATGGCAAGCCACGTTCATTTATTATGCAGTCACGCTTACTTAGCTAAACACCCATTGTCCATCTGGGAGAGGATGCTCTTTCCAAACAGGTGCCAGATGTATTGGCTCGCTCTTTGTGTAATTAAATTCATCTGTCAGGCGTTAGTGATGTCTCCTAGAGGATCCACTTCCAATGCAGAAAATGAAGGCTGGAGATTTCATTGTTTCGCACAGCCAAGGTTGATTGTACTCTTGTTGGCAACCTGCCCCAGGCACGAAAAGGGCAGGACCCAGAATGTGGTGGGTTTTACTAGCCTGGGGCTTGCCAAGCGGTCTGTTCTCTGCAGAAGGTGCTTGTTCAAACACCGCTAATGGAAAACCACAAAGCATTAGCATGTTGCGACAGCAGTGTTCTGGCTTGTTCAGAGCTCTGTCCAGTCAAAGCCTCTACACGTTCCAAGATTGACAGGACACGAGTTTCTTAATAAAAGCCAGTATTACCAGCCAGTACCGACCTCTGGGCTATGGACTCTCCTATGCAATTTTACTGAGACTATATAATCTGGACAAGCTACTATATCCAGTTCATGTCTGATTTAGCAAATCATTTATTTTCTGAACCAAAAATCCCTGTAATGCTAGAAACAGCAGATGGCTGATCCAAAGAGCAATGCCAGCGCTGACGTGGGACCCTTATGCCCCGAATACAGATTTCTTATACTAAGCATTTAGAAATACAACATATATTATGGTATTGATAAGTGTAATCTGATGTACTAGTATAAAATCAGTTAGTCCCCTTTCACATCAGCGTTTTTCACTGATTGCGGCAGATCCGGCAGATTTATCGCATCTGCCGCATAACGGCCACACTTGTGGCACACTTGGGGCAAGCCCCATACATTGACTATGGGGCTTACGGCAAGTTCGGTATTGCCGTAATCTGGCACTTGCGGCAGTCGCGGCCGCAGAAAAAAATGCGGTCAGCTGCATTTATTTTGCGCAGCCGCAAGTGCTGGATCACGGCAATACCGCACTTGCCGTAAGCCCCATAGTCAATGTATGGGGCTTGCCGCAAGTGAGCCGTTAGGCAGCCTATGCAGTAAATCTGCCACAATTAGCGAAAAATGCTGATGTGAAAGGGGCCTAAAGTTTTAGGGAGCCCTAAAACATATTGACTAATAAATCAATATTATATTCACCCTTTGATATCTAGTGGAACAAGGCAGCGCAGTTTTCAACCCTTCATCCTTCCTACTTTAATGTTATGAAATAATGACCTTTGGGTTTTTATTGGCTGTAAGCCATAATCATCAACATATGTTCGTTGCGCAATGCCTACTCACCTACACTCAGCCTCAGTTCAGCAAGTGGAAACCTTTGTTTGTAGCAGTCCTATTCCTGCTGTACTCTCTTACTATCTCCACTTGGTTTTAGGGAGATGCGGGTGGGTTCTACAGTGTGTCCTGCAGGGTTTACCTTCCATGGACTTACCCCCAAGCAGCAGATTTATCAAGCAGCCACTCCCACCATTCTTTGTCTGATCTTGGTTCCTAATTCAGTTCTGTCTGTTTAGTTTAGTAAACCTGTATTGCCTGCCCTGCCCTCTGTACTTTGCATGCCTGCCTTGACCCATTGGTCAGTGGATGCTAGCCCAAGGACTGTCTTGTGAGTGGGACCTGCCAGCTATCTATGGCCCAGCCTACCCTCACCATCAAAGACTCCAGTAAATACCAGGTAGTCGCTTAGTTATGGCCCTCCAGAGTAAGCCCGTCCTGTGGCACAGTAGGTCCATATCCAATAGCCGTAACATTAATATCTTCTATGTGATGTACAGTACAGACCAAAAGTTTGGACACACCTTCTCATTCAAAGAGTTTTCTTTATTTTCATGACTATGAAAATTGTAGGTTCACACTGAAGGCATCAAAACTATGAATTAACGCATGTGGAATTATGTACTTTACAAAAAAGTGTGAAACAACTGAAAATATGTCTTATTTTCTAGGTTCTTCAAAGTAGCCACCTTGTGCTTTGATTACTGTTTTGCACACTCTTGGCATTCTCTTGATGAGCTTCAAGAGGTAGTCACCGGAAATGGTCTTCCAACAGTCTTGAAGGAGTTCCCAGATATGCTTAGCACTTGTTGGCCCTTTTGCCTTCACTCCGCCGTCCAGCTCACCCCAAACCATCTAGATTGAGTTCAGGTCTGGTGACTGTGGAGGCCAGGTCATCTGGCGTAGCATCCCATCACTCTCCTTCTTGGTCAAATAGCCCTTACACAGCATGGAGGTGTGTTTGGGGTGATTGTCCTGTTGATAAAAAATGATGGTCAAAATAAATGCAAACTGGATGGAATAGCATGCCGCTGCAAGATGGTGTGATAGCCATGCTGGTTCAGTATTCCTTCAATTTTTCATAAATCCCCAACAGTGTCACCAGCAAAGCACCCCCACACCATGACACCTCCTTCTCCATGCTTCACGGTGGGAAACCAGGTATGTAGAGTCCATCTGTTCACCTTTTCTGCGTTGCACAAAGACAGTGTGGTTGAAACCAAATATCTCAAATTTGGATTCATCAGACTAAAGCACAGATTTCCACTGGTCTAATGTCTATTCCTTGTGTTCTTTAGCCCAAACAAGTTGTGGAGACCCAGGGGTCAGTGGGTGCTCTCGACTGCTGGCCCAGCCGCCTTTAGCAAGGCAATGTGGACCAGGGCTCATCCCCACACTGAACACATATAACACATAACCAGCAAAACACAAAATGTAACAGGCAACAGAGTCTCATACCCTTCCGCTGGCTCACCAGGGATTAGAATATAGCACAGCAAAGTCTGTAGCCAGGTGACTGGATCGTCCCAACCTGGGTTGTTTCCTTATGCAGTCTTTGTCATCACAGCCGAATCCGATAATTCGATGCTGAAGTCCTTGCGGTTTTATAATCCAGGTTCTGATCCCCTCGGTCGGCACCGAAATGCCTTGGCCTGGGGTTATGGCTTGCCAATCGGACCCGAAGATCCTAGATTAGCTGTCTGTATCCAATCTAGTGCGCCTCTAGCCAGGACCGAAATCCCTATACTGAGGGCACTAGACAGAATCAAAATCACCCTGGTTAATGAACAGGTCTCCTTATATACCTTCAGCCCTCATTGCAGGATATTGGGGACTTCATGATTGGTGGAATAAGACTGTCTTTTCATTGGCCCGCTTTCAAGCTGCCGGAATAGTCATCATTTAAATGATGATTGACAAAGAGGGGGCAAGGAGGGTTTGGTATAGACATTTAGACATTTAGTGTAACAACCTGACCACAAACAATGGTGGCTGAGGCCATTTACATAGAGTCAACAATCCACATGGTAATACAATGGCATTCTAACAGGATTACCGTATATACTAGTGTATAAGCCGACCCGTGTATAAGCCGACCCCCTACTTTTGCCCCCAAAACCTGGGAAAACCTATTGACTCGTGTATAAGCCGAGGGTGGACCCCAGCACAGGTATACAGCCCCCAGCAGTGTGGTATACAGGCCCCCCCAGTGGTATACAGGCCTCCCCAGTGATAGTATAAAGCAGCCTCCCCAGTGGTAGTATACAGCAGCCTCCCCAGTGGTATATACAGCAGCCTCCCCAGTGATATATACAGCAGCCCCAGTGGTATACAGCAGCCTCCCCAGTGGTATATACAGCAGCCTCCCCAGTGGTATATACAGCAGCCTCCCCAGTGGTATATACAGCAGCCTCCCCAGTGGTATATACAGGCCCCAGCAGTATTACAGCAGCCTCCCCAGTGGTATACAGTAGCCTCCCCAGTGGTATACAGCAGCCTCCCCAGTGGTATATACAGCAGCCCCAGTGGTATACAGCAGCCTCCCCAGTGGTATATACAGCAGCCTCCCCAGTGGTATATACAGGCCCCAGCAGTATTACAGCAGCCTCCCCAAGTGGTATACAGCCGACTCCCCAGTGGTATATACAGCAGCCCCAGTGGTATACAGCAGCCTCCCCAGTGGTATATACAGCAGCCTCCCCAGTGGTATATACAGGCCCCAGCAGTATTACAGCAGCCTCCCCAGTGGTATATACAGGCCCCAGCAGTATATACAGCAGTCCCAGTGGTATACAGCAGCCTCCTCAGTGGTATATACAGCAGCCTCCCCAGTGGTAGTATACAGGCCCCATATGGCCCCCAAATGCTGGCACTTTCCCCCCTCTGTTGTAAGGCCCCCCCCTGCTTAAATTACCATCCCTGGTCTTCTGCACCGCGCCTGTCCTCCGTGCTCACGTCGTCGGCTGCATCCGGGGTCCCCGGCCGTTGTGTAGCGAGGATGGGAACATGGAGGACGGAGCACGGAGGACCGGCGCAGTGAAGAAGACCAGGGATGGTAAGTTAAGCAGCCGGGGGCCTTACAACGGAGGGGGGCGAGTGCCAGAATTTGGGGGCCATATATGCAGATATGCACTGCTTCCCCCTGCCGCTGATTGACAGGGGGAAGCAGTGCATATATAATGAGCGGCCCCACGTGACGGGGCGCTCATACAGCAGCCTCCCCCGCCTTCTTCAGCCTCCCCAGCCCCGGACACAGCCCCCACCACAGCCCCTACCGTATTGACCCATGTATAAGCCGAGGGGGTGACTTTTCAGCCCAATTTTTAGGCTGAAAAACTCGGCTTATACACACGAGTATATACGGTAAGTCCCTCTGACCTTACAAAAGAGAGATAATTGCAATACATAAGTCCACATCACCAAACATCTACAAGACTCTAGGAACACTGGGTAAACAAAATACAAATTACTGCCTGGCTAGTTTTAAGGACTTAACCCATGAGTGGCATATTACAAGTTTGCAAACCAAAATACAATATGGTCTAGATAAATTAGAAATCCTCATAGGTTATACATTAAAGGGGTTCATTTCTTCACACAAGTCTCTTCTGCTTGTTGCCTGTCCTTAGCAGTGGTTTCCTAGCAGCTATTTTACCATGAAGACCCGCTGCACAAAGTCTCCTCTTAACAGTTGTTGTAGAGATGTGTCTGCTGCTTGAACTCTGTGTGGCATTGACCTGGTCTCTAATCTGAGCTGTTGTTAACCTGCGATTTCTGAAGCTGGTGACTTGGATGAACTTATCCTCCGCAGCAGAGGTGACTCTTGGTCTTCCTTTCCTGGGGCGGTCCTCATGTGAGCCAGTTTCTTTGTAGAGCTTGATGGTTTTTGCCACTACACTTGGGGACACTTTCAAAGTTTTCCCAATTTTTCGAACTGACTGACCGACATTTCTTAAAGTAATGATGGCCACTCCTTTTTCTTTACTTAGCTGCTTTTTTCTTGCCATAATATAAATTCTAACCGTCTATTCAGTAGGATTATCAGCTGTGTATCCACCAGACTTCTGCACAACACAACTGATGGTCCCATCCCCATTTATAAGGTAAGAAACCCCACTTATCAAACCTGACAGGGCACACCTGTGAAGTGAAAACAAATTCCGGTGACTAACTCTTTAAACTCATCAAGAGAATGCCAAGAGTGTGCAAAGCAGTAATCAAAGCACAAGGTGGCTTCTTTGAAGAACCTAGAGTATAAGACATATTTTCAGTTGTTTCGCACTTTTTTGTTAAGTATACAATTCCCCATGTGTCAATTCATAGTTTTGATACCTTCAGTGTGAATCTACTATTTTCATAGTCATGAAAATAAAGAAAACTCTTTGAATCAGATGGTGTCTCCAAATGTTTGGTCTGTACTGTATATATACAGTAGTTTCATTTCTATGTGATATATATAGCAGTCTTGATGTGATGTACTGTTTATACAGTAGTCTTAGTGTCTCATATGTGATATAATGTATATACAGCAGTCTTGTCTCCTTGTCTTCTTCCCACCCATCATTTCCGGTGCAACAGCAGATGTGATGTTCCGGATGGGTGGCTCATCGTGATGCGAGATACTGACCAGGTGTCTGTGATTCACGGGCGTGGGCACATTAGTTATTGATATATAAATGGGGCACTTTTTGTACTTTAACCATGCCTCATGACGAAGCTACCTGTGTGCAGTCAAAACACACATTGAGGTGGGAGTCCCTGGTATACTGTCATCATGTCCCAACGTACTGTGTAATTACCACTCTGCCAAACTGTTTTTTTTATAAACTTTGTGGGAGTGTTGGGCCGTTATATAGTATTTTAGAGATCTAGTGATCCCATTATTGATTGTGTCAGTTCTTTAGCAACTCTTTAGGGGCTAATCAGCTGTAATACACTATGCTCTTCTACATTAAGGTAAAATGTAATTTATTGACCTAATCCGGGGTCACCTTTTCATTCTTAGGTATTCCTAACCTCTGTGTGGTTTACCACCACCTTCTCCCTGTTTGTTTCATTATGGTGTATATTGAAGCATAAATAAAGAAAACCTTTGATTAGCATGGACTTTATCTCTTGTTGAGTCCATTTATTCTATATAAATTCACTCTTTAAAAATGGTCCCTTGTTCTATAGATTTGCAGTCACTAGATTAGTTGCCCTCTTTTATGTTACAATAAAATAAATCTAAAAATAAATTAGACATTTTATTACATATGAATGTTTTCCATATTACTGATCACAAACATAGGATCTGCTTGAATATTTTAAAACTTACTGAATTGGCCACTACATAATAGGATTATTATGTGAGCATTTTTTTTTTTTGCTTTTTTTTGTGTCAGATATCTAAAAAATTATGCACAGACATTATGCATGGATCGTTTCATTGTTCCTCAGCTTACCTGTTTCTTTATTTAATGTGTGGCCCAAGACAACGCTTCTTCTTCCATTGTGGCCTGGAGATGTCAAAAGGTCGATCACCCCTGATTTAAGGAGTACCGTAACTAAAAAGAAATCCTTGTGCTTTCAACAGCTCCATTGAGTGTCAGTATATCAGTATACCTTTATGTATGTTCACACAGGGGCGCACATATCATTGGTGCAACCTGTGCAGCTGCACAGGGGAACAAGACGTTAGGGGCTCATAACCATCCAAAGTAGGTGGAATTGTATATTTTGATGAGCTATAGGACTGCAAATGTTTCTAGTATACTATCCTTGCACATGGGTCCTCTTTTGTCTGTGTCCGCCAATGTGTTCACATATACAGTCATGGCCAAAAGTATTGACACCCTGCAATTCTGTCAGATAATACTCAGTTTCTTCCTGAAATGATTGCCATCCCAAATTTTTTGGTATTATTATCTTCATTTAATTTGTCTTCAATGAAAAAACACACAAAATAATTGTCCTAAAGCCAGATTGGATCTAATTCCACACCAAACATAAGAAAGATGTGGACAAAAGTATTGGCACCCTTAGAAAAATCATGTGATGCTTCTCTAATTTGTGTAATTAACAGCACATGTAACTTACCTGTGACACCTAACAGGTTTTGGCAATAACTAAATCACACTTGCAGCCAGTTGACATGGATTAAAGTTGACTCAACCTCTGTCCTGTGTCCTTGTGTGTACCACATTGAGCATGGAGAAAAGAAAGAAGACCAAAGAACTGTCTGAGGACTTGAAAAACCAAATTGTGAGGAAGCATGAGCAATCTCAAGGCTACAAGTCCATCTCCAAAGACCTGAATGTTCCTGTGTCTACCGTGTGCAGTGTCATCAAGAAGTTTAAAGCATGGTACTTTGGATAATCTCCCTAGATGTGGACAGAAAAGAAAAATTGACAAAAGATTTCAACGCAAGATTGTGCGGATGATGAATGGAGAACCTTGACTAACATCTAAACAAGTTCAAGCTGCCCTGCAGTCCGAGGGTACAACAGTGTCAACCCGTACTATCCGTCGGCGTCTGAATGAAAAGGGACTATATGGTAGGAGACCCAGGAAGACCCCACGTCTTACTCCGAGACATAAAAAAGCCAGGCTGGAGTTTGCCAAAACTTACCTGAGAAAGCCTAAAACGTTTTGGAAGAATGTTCTCTCTTTTTGGGCAAAGGCATCAACATGGAGTTTACAGGAGAAAAAAAGAGGCATTCAAAGAAAAGAACACGGTCCCTACAGTCAAACATGGCGGAGGTTCCCTGATGTTTTGGGGTTGCTTTGCTGCCTCTGGCACTGGACTGCTTGACCATGTGCATGGCATTATGAAGTCTGAAGACTACCAGCAAATTTTGCAGCATAATGTAGGGCCCAGTGTGAGAAAGCTGGGTCTCCCTCAGAGGTCATGGGTCTTCCAGCAGGACAATGACCCAAAACACACTTCAAAAAGCACTAGAAAATGGTTTGAGAGAAAGCACTGGAGACTTCTAAGGTGGCCAGCAATGAGTCCAGACCTGAATCCCATAGAACACCTGTGGAGAGATCTAAAAATGGCAGTTTGGAGAACGCACCCTTCAAATATCAGGGACCTGGAGCAGTTTGCCAAAGAAGAATGGTCTAAAATTCCAGCAGAGCATTGTAAGAAACTCATTGATGGTTACCGAAAGCGGTTGATCACAGTTATTTTGACTAAAGGTTGTGCAACCAAGTATTAGGCTGAGGGTGCCAATACTTTTGTCTGGCCCATTTTTGGAGTTTTGTGTGAAATGATCAATGTTTTGCTTTTTGCTTCATTCTCTTTTGTGTTTTTTCATTGAAGACAAATTAAATGAAGATAATAATACCAAAGAATTTGTGATTGCAATCATTTTCAGGAAGAAACTGAGTATTATCTGACAGAATTGAAGGGGTGTCAATACTTTTGGCCATGACTGTATGTAGTAGGATTGTACTAGCTTCCTGTAAATTATGCTTGGTGCATGGAAAAAGCTCTCAATCTATACATCGTAGGACATCCAAATGAACAGAGGGGTATCCAGCATTCAAGATAAAACAATGTATTTATTCAATCATCAAATGGCCTTCAAATCCATCAAAATGTGTTTAAAACACATCACCAACACATTTCAGACACACAATGCATACTTAGTCATGGACTGTCAGCGGCAGTGTGTCTATAAACCATGTTTTGACAGCTTTTATGGCTATTTTATGATTGAATAAAGCAGTTTTTAATTTGGAGTGATGGAAATAAGTATCAAAATAGCTGATCTGTTTCACAGTATTCGTGGTTTGTGCTTAAATCAACAGCAAAAATATTCCGCCACGTGTGAACATAGAACATAGACCTTATGGTGAAATCTGTGTAAAATCAGCAGACAAATACATGGCAGAACACATATGTAACTCATGTTGATTTACTGGGGGAATTCCCTTTCAGAATTTTAATAATAAAGGACTACAATAAAATAGGCAACTGCGAGTAGGCTGGAAACGTTACTAGAATATTATGGTGTACAGAAATAAACAGATGGTAATGATGAAACCCAGTGCTAGGGAGATGATTATAGCACAGGAAAGGTGAGATAATTATAGTCCAGGATCCTGTGTGTGGGTGTATACTCACATACAATAATGGAGAAATCCAATATGAATCATTGTGATCATTATGTTTACTTGGGGTAAAGATGGACATGATTCACCTCACTGTACAGCAGAATTCAAGACGTTTAGCCGTATGTCAGATATTCTCTATTAAGTGTCTTGGAACCACTACTTATCTCAAGGATCTGGTCTTTTCAGAACAGACACACAAATAGAGACCAACCATATTGGATTAATGAATGAACCCTATTATCAATTATTGAAACAGTAGTTAGGAAGATTATTTAAAGAGAAACTCACCATGTTTTTGACACCTAATCTGCAAGAGCCATAGTACACAGAGTCGCTGATTCTAGCAATGTGTCATTTACTGGGCTGCTAGCTAAGTTTTGAAGAAATCACTGTTTTATCAACACATTGTCATAAGAGGACTAGTAAACCTGCTGCATGTAGTCCTCCATATTCATGAGCACTGTATAACCCCATCCCTACCATTGATTGGCAGCTTCTGATGTGCACAGTGTATAGAAAGCGGTCAATCAGTGGTGTTGTGGCCAGGCTATACAGAGCTAAAAGTTTAGAGAAGTGGGAGATTTGAGGCAGAGATTTTATCAAAATGACAGCAAGTAGTCCAGTAAGTGGCACATTGCTGGAATCAAGGTCTCTGTTTCTACATCATGCTGCTCACAGTTTATGTGTCAAAAACCTGGTGACAGATTCTATTTAAAGAACCTTCCTTAATAATATATCATTAATTGATAATAGTAAGCACTTGCTGAATCCAGGTCTTTTCCCCTGTGGGATAGGGTAGCAAAAATATGGAGACAGACTCCCTTTAAAGGGCACCTCTCACCAGATTTTTGGCTTTTAAACTAAAAGTGCCACCTTCACAGCGCTACGCTGCATTCTAGAAGGTGGCCTTTATGCCCTGACTGCCCTTTTAAACTGAATAAACACTTTAAAAGCCTCCCGCCCTGTATTATAATGACTTAGTTTTGGTCCGATGGGTCTGATTGTCATGCCATCTGCCCTGCCTCTCTATGCCGATCACTATCTTTCTTCTTAAGATTGACGCCTTATGGATCATCCACAACACCGAGATCTCATACGGATCCGGAGATATTGGTGTGCAGCATTGAGTCTAGACTGTATGGGCTGCAGTGAGGACCTGCAAAGAGCCCATACATTGTAGGATAAATGCTACGGGCATAGTGTGCACATGCAAGATATTCGGAGCCCTGCAAGATCTCCCCCGGTGACGTGGATGTATGTGGCGCCCCGCAACGAGTGCGTCACAAGGGAGTATTGCAGCCGCAATATTCTCTGACAAAGCAGTGCAATAGTTAACTCGGAGATCCAACCCAACATACAACACCTAGAACAGGGGACCAATCATAGGTCCTGGTGGGTGGAGTGTTAGGGTAGTGTAGGAGAACACACAGCATTCTAGAGACAGTACAGTACAGTCGAGTCAAGTCAGAATCTAGAATCTGAAGAGAGCAGACTAGAACTTGGAGAGGAGCGGGGGCTCCGCACCCCGTGCGGGCCCCTGGGCCGTCACCGGTCGGGTGTCAGCACCTGAGGCCTTAACTACCGGGATTGGGCTTATCTACACGGGTTCCCAAAAAGACTCCCGTGCCCACAACGCACAGCCGGTTCACTGGTACCGAAGCTGGCAGCAGTTCACCTCTGCCACGCGAACCAGCCCCGTGGAGGAGCAGCTTTATAGGAGCACCCCACCACCAGCCAGTCTCCAGTCGTCTAACCAGCGGTGTACCCACTGAGGGATCCAAGGCTCCCCAAAGCATCCAGAACGTACATCATGGATAGGGCATTGAAGCAGCCTCCCCGTACCCGATCTGGTATTCCTGGGCGACGCTGGCAACACAAACTAAGGAGGTAGAATGGAGGTACACTGCGGATCTCTGAGGAGCACTATCACTGCTGAGTCTACCCGGTCTACTACTCAACCACTGTAAGCCATGTACTGCCTGCTGGTGACAGTAAAGACCCGTTGCAGAGACTATCTGTGTCCGTGTTTCCTTATGAACTGTCCGTCATTAACTAAAGGTAACCGCAGCTGCCGCACAACATCTTGAGCAGCTCCAGCCTCCGGGGATCACCGCTCAGCCTGTGGGGAGCGTAACATCTTGCTGCTGTCCATCACCCCGGAGGTTCCGCAGCGTCGGTAGCCCTTACCGAACTACTCATAGGTGGCGTCACGAAGAAAACAAATTAAACCCCCCTTTAATCTGTTCCCGTAAGACGTCCTTATTTTTGATCTGCACTACACCGGGCCCCACTACCGGCAGGCGCGGTCCACCCGTGACAAGGAAGGAGAAGAATCGCCTGTATCAACCGGAGTCCGCCGGCCACGGTGAGTCAGAATTTGGCGTCACGAACAGGATACGAGCAGGCCCGTTACCCAACGGGTATATTGTGCTTAAACTGGACTTTATTGTCTACAGTTGGACTTTGTTCGTCCCTAAAAGAACTTTCCCGCCTTTACACCATTGGGTCAAGATGGCGCCCAAGATGGCGTTCCCGCCACAAGAAGCCGCCACGTGAAGCCCAGGAGTGAGTCAACCCCCCCCCTCACTGTGGGAGGGCTAAAGACAAAAGGCGCCAAACTCTTTGTCCGCCCTGATTGCTCGAATCAACCATGGGGGCGGACCCCAAAGACTTTTCCCACGATTGGACTACAAAAGCCCAGAGGAAATGGGAGTGTCATAGACACACCGACAGAAAGAGAAGACTTCTTCACCAGCTCTACTAGGACGTCTTACCGGTTCTACGGGTGTGGTTCCCCTCCAAGAAGAATGGCCAGCATGAGACTCCAAGACCTGATGCGGGAGGTCGAGGCGGAGGCCAGAGCAGCCGTCAGCCAACCAGGTCCGGATCCTGCCCTTACTATAGATGGCAGCCCCGACTTCTGGCTAGAGGCTCTACAAGACCTCCGGGTGCGGTTACTAGAGACAGTGGAATGGACGATCCGTAGCTGGAGCGCGACCCTAGGCAGACGACTACACCATGCGATGCAGCAGAGCCGACCGGGTACAGCTTCTCCAAGCCCAGACGACGTCACCAGCTTCTCGACCGCCTCACCGACGCCTACCACCTGTCCTGCTCCGTCACCTGAGCCAATAGACTGCGTCATTCCGGTGGAGGCCGCAACTCGACCCGTTCCAGCGACCAACATCGTAACCGATTCCGTTCTTGAGCCGGAGCTCATAACACGCTCCATTGAAGAACTCGATCTCTACCAGGTTCCCACTGAGGAACCCGCGACATGTTTCACCACAACAGAGACAGTCGCCTGTTTTATCCCCGTACCGGAGGCTTCCCTTGCCATTGCCGAGGCCTACCTGGTAACCGGGATTGAAACACCTTTACCTGCGGAAACAGATGAAGAGGCAGGCAGCCTGGAAGCCCTGCAGGACGTCCCTACGGAAGGATCCGCAGCACCACCGCCCTGTTGTACAACGGAACAAGCTTCAACATCTCTCATCAACGAGCAGCCTGATGTGGTCATCGAGGAAGAGGTCGGAGAGGATGACGACGAGACCCACAGCACCGCTGAGGATTTCGGCACCGGGTTCGCTTGGGGAGACAACAAGGAACTTCCTTCCGGGCATACAGCTCGGGTACACTGGTCGGGTGCACTGCCGACACCTTCCCCTGTGCCGTTCCACCGGGTTCCGATACAGACAGCCCGCCAAGTTCAAGCTTCCCGCCAAACCACCAGCTCCGTTACTCATCTTTACACCCCGAGCCGTAACGACGGAGATGTACGCCAGAGACGACGAGAGGAGTGGCAAGCCCGAGAACGCGCCAACATGCAGGCCCGTGCCGAGGCTCGCCGCCAGCCGCCGCTGCCTGATGAACTCCGCCGTGAAGGTAGAATTTCCACCTTTAATCTAAATACCGGGTGGGGGTTCGCTTGGGAGGTGGGTTTGAATGAGGAGGTGTTTGTGGGGCGCCGGGACGTTGAGTCAAACTTGCCAAGAGGACATCCCGATCGCGACCTATACCGGGGCGATATAATCACCTACGAGCGCTATGCTTGTGCAGATGGGTGGTTCGCTATCCGGGTGCGCCATCACCCTCAGAGCCAGTGACTTTAAAACTTGAACTTTCATCAATGACTCTGTTCCCGTTAATCACTGACTGTGTGATCTTGCGGCTACAGCCTGGACTCTAGTTAAAGTACAGCCGACCGCCCGCCGGGTCCGCACAAAGTGATTACCTGTTTCTTTGCTTATATCACCAAAAGCATACCTTTACCTGTTTTTCTATTTTAATAAAAGTGTGTCATATATATGTATAAAAATGCAAAAACCTCTGTAATGTGAGTAGTTTGACGCTTGGGGACAAGCTGATTTAACCAAGGGGGAGTGTGGCGCCCCGCAACGAGTGCGTCACAAGGGAGTATTGCAGCCGCAATATTCTCTGACAAAGCAGTGGCAATAGTTAACTCGGAGATCCAACCCAACATACAACACCTAGAACAGGGGACCAATCATAGGTCCTGGTGGGTGGAGTGTTAGGGTAGTGTAGGAGAACACACAGCATTCTAGAGACAGTACAGTACAGTCGAGTCAAGTCAGAATCTAGAATCTGAAGAGAGCAGACTAGAACTTGGAGAGGAGCGGGGGCTCCGCACCCCGTGCGGGCCCCTGGGCCGTCACCGGTCGGGTGTCAGCACCTGAGGCCTTAACTACCGGGATTGGGCTTATCTACACGGGTTCCCAAAAAGACTCCCGTGCCCACAACTCACAGCCGGTTCACTGGTACCGAAGCTGGCAGCAGTTCACCTCTGCCACGCGAACCAGCCCCGTGGAGGAGCAGCTTTATAGGAGCACCCCACCACCAGCCAGTCTCCAGTCGTCTAACCAGCGGTGTACCCACTGAGGGATCCAAGGCTCCCCAAAGCATCCAGAACGTACATCATGGATAGGGCATTGAAGCAGCCTCCCCGTACCCGATCTGGTATTCCTGGGCGACGCTGGCAACACAAACTAAGGAGGTAGAATGGAGGTACACTGCGGATCTCTGAGGAGCACTATCACTGCTGAGTCTACCCGGTCTACTACTCAACCACTGTAAGCCATGTACTGCCTGCTGGTGACAGTAAAGACCCGTTGCAGAGACTATCTGTGTCCGTGTTTCCTTATGAACTGTCCGTCATTAACTAAAGGTAACCGCAGCTGCCGCACAACATCTTGAGCAGCTCCAGCCTCCGGGGATCACCGCTCAGCCTGTGGGGAGCGTAACATCTTGCTGCTGTCCATCACCCCGGAGGTTCCGCAGCGTCGGTAGCCCTTACCGAACTACTCATAGGTGGCGTCACGAAGAAAACAAATTAAACCCCCCTTTAATCTGTTCCCGTAAGACGTCCTTATTTTTGATCTGCACTACACCGGGCCCCACTACCGGCAGGCGCGGTCCACCCGTGACAAGGAAGGAGAAGAATCGCCTGTATCAACCGGAGTCCGCCGGCCACGGTGAGTCAGATACATAAGGCATCAGTCTTAAGAATAAAGATGGTGATTGGCATGGAGAGGCAGGGAAGATGATGGTGGAGAGGCAGGGTGGATGGCGGCGAAGAGGCGAGGGAGATGGCAGCAGAAAGGTGGGGTGGACGGCACAACAATTAAGCCTATCAGACTGAAACCAGGTAATTATATAAAGTGCAGGACCCAGAGAAGCACCTGCAGTGTGAAACGGTGTACCGTTGTCCTCCTCTGCACCCCCTCCATCCCTGCATTATGTACCTTTGATCTGGAATAATCTCCAGATATGTATATGAACCCGGTAAGTGCCGGCTTTCTCTTCAATAATCTTCTATAAAATGTTTTGCTAATCGGTGTGCACCACCGGCATAGCCCCTATCTAATGCTGTAGTGGATGTATGAGCCATGCCAAGAGACCTAGTTGCCTGGATTTCCTTCTCCTGAATTAATTATATGAAGTATTTATTCGGTGTACAGGGGCAGTTAGGGCATAATTGTCACCTTCTTAGAATACAGCATAGGTGCTGCTGAAGGTGGTGCTTTTAGTTTAAAACTCAAAAATGTGGTGACAGGTACCATTTAACTAAACTCAAGCCGTGGATGGCCAGCACTGTACTATGGAGGGTACCACCTGGTCAGTCCTCTAGTATTAGGGCATATTGTAGCATGGTAACAAACTATGGAGATTTATTACATGGTTATAGAATGACTCTCGCTGGTATGTAGAGTAATCAGTGTTGCTTTGGTTAGCTTTGGCACTTCTATTTCATGCCATAGGCTCATCATTAATGCTGTTTAAAAATGGCTTGATGAAATCATTTAACCGACCTGTTGCATGAATGCAAATAGGTTTATCTCTTTGATTACACAGGTTCCTGTCTTCTCTTATCATTCGAGTTTCATCCACTTTAACATGTAATTAATTATGTCTCCCTCCGCCATATCCCATGCACCAATAGGATACGGTCTTTGACACCTCTTTGATACTGTCTGATCTCTTTTAACACTGTCTGTAGCCATAGAGCGGCACCATTGTGTGACTGATTGACATATACAGTCACGAGGAATAATTAGTATACTGTTCTGTGGTTCAGCATCTCATTCAGAATACTCATAATGAAGCCAGGAGTTTCCAGAAAGAGCAATCTTATGAAAGAAGGATTGTGACAGTCCTTGCTATGGGTGGTGCAAAATAGTATTTACAGATGACTACATATCTATGAGCCACCAGTATCTTAGCGACAAACATCCTTGTAGTGAATGCGGTGAGTTCCAGGGACCTCCTACATCTCACTAATTCGCCTAAAGTGACCGCATTAGCTCATCTTCCCTGACCTTTATGCTAAGTTTAGACAGCTGTATTCAGAGAGACACACAATAGGGAATGTGATCGTATGAATGGAGATGGAAGAACATTATGGCTGGTGGGTCATAGCTTGGCTTCTACATTCTTGATACAACTTGCTATTATTAGAGAAGGGTCTGAGCTATATATATACAAAAAAGAAAACCTCTTGTATTCTCCTACAAGAATCCAGCTCTATGGACTTAGAGTCAATTCTGTAAGTCATAATTAATTAGCTCGACAAATGTTTTGTCTTCCCATATTTTTCTCCCAACAATCTTTACGTCGCGAACAGACTGTTTTGTATCGCGCCTCACTGTATTGCTGTCACATATCTGCAGCAATTAGTATTCACAGTTAAGCTTTCACTTACTAGAAACATATTGTAATTATGTGGAATAATATCTTTACCCATATGTAGCAATTTTCTAAGCACTAATGTGAGGCACCAGAAGGATATTTCAATTTTGATGTGCCTAAAGGGTAGCTTACAACTTGCCTTTGATTTCTAGTGACATCGCCACTTGCGCTTAGATATTCTTGTCTGTAGGAATTGTCCCTGGGTTTTATTGAGACCAACTGCATAACATCATGTTTCTTGTTCTGTCAGATTCAATTCTCGCTATCTGGTTTTTACAATGTCTGATTTATACGTTAAGATTTATTGAGTAAGATTATTTAAAGTTCAGTCATGATCATGTCATGATGGGAAACGGAAGAATTATACATCTCTATACAGTGCTCTGCCTGACTGGCAGTAAATTGCCCTTGGAAGTTGTTTTCAAGCGTTATCCATCTAAGAATGAAAAAAAGGTCTCTATAAAGAGTTCTTTTGTAGGAAATCTTGCAGTCGGAATGCCAATGTCCTATCCACCCTTCACCAATTCGCACTGACACTGCTGTACAATCCAGGACTGCATAAGATGCAGATCCCTGCTGCAGCTTGAACTGGCTCCAAATCTGCCATGCAGATGTATTAAACTGAGCTTAACGGTAACCTATACTGACATAAGACTTATACTGAATAGAATGAATCAGGTCTTTGCAATGGCAAACGTTCAATACAAAGCAGTGTGTGCCTAGAAATACAGAATTCCCCAAACAGCTGCACTGGGATATATTGCTTAGGTTTGTATTTTAGAAATATAATGAGATGGACTTACAGATTTTAATGCGCCATTGCAATTCTTTTTTATGCCACTATCAAATTTTTTTCCAAAATGCATGGTTTGACAAATAAGGTATAATTAAACCGGAAACTAGCGTTAATTATACCGTCTTTGGCTGACATAGATCTGGTCTGCTGGCACATGGACAGGCAAAGATGAGACAAATATATGAAGAGGTCCAAGAAGTATATTCAACTCAGCAGAAGTAAAATCTCCAGTATTTATTCGTAGCCATTATCATGTTTTTGGTGCATTAAGCAACCTCATTTATAGTATCAGATGGTTCACCTGGACAGCCTTTGTCTCTGACAGTTCGATTGATATGTTTTTAATGGCTATTATGATGAGCTCGCCACTGTCGATACTCAATCAAGCATCAGGATGCTCCGGTATACTCATTACTCGGCCGACTATCGCAGGTGTTCAGATGTGTCGTGCGTAAACAATCTAACACAACGAGCCGACGCCATTCAGTGACCGATAGGAACCGTCACCCCAATGAGAGTAGTCTGTGAATGGCTCTTCCTAGGGATAAAATCAACTTGTCTGGATGCTGTGTGTAAAAAAATTAAAAATTAAAAAATCACCCTCCCCCTTCTCTGGAAATCCTCTGTTTTGGGCTGTATGTGGGCAGAGAGCCGAATTGCCCATCACTAATTGACTTCAATTATACTCATTACTTGATTCGACACCGTCGCACCGTTCGATCTGCTTGAGTCGAGTACTGAGCCCCTGAACACTTGCTCAGTTCTTGCTCATCATTAGTGGCTGTACTTAAATACTGAAGATTTTACATCTGCTGAGCTGAATATACTTCTTTGCTACATACCTTGAGTAAGGGAGCTCATGCAACAGAAAGGCATTGGTAAACACGGAAAAACTGTGGATATGACATTTTGGCTGTAAATTGGTTTTAAATGCTATAAATAAATTGTGAAGATTTTACTTTTGCAGAGCTGGATACAATGTTTTGGTATATACTGTAACATGCGTAAGAGTGCTTAATGCACCAGAAGTGTGTTGTTTTACACAGACAACTTGTAGATATGACATTCTGGCTGTATATTGTTTTTAATGGCTATGAATAAATAGTGAATATTTTACCCCCGCTAAGCTGGATATACTTTTTTTGCATTCCTTCAAGTCTCGCCAAAGCATTGGATTTGATGTCTTAGCTTCATGTCACGCTCAGACAAGGGAACGCCAATCGCATGGTGCAACACAAAGGTATAACAGTGATAGAAAAGGAGGAGAAAGGTCCTAACGGTAGGGAGAGCAGAGACAGGTCACCACCTGACACCAACATGTGCCTGCAGCCTGCACTCACTAACGGCCTAAGTGCGTACTTTCCTCCGACACCATCATGTACCTAGTCCCTGTGCTAACTAAAAAGGAGGAAACAAAAACACAATATGGTCTTATCTAGTGACAGACATCACAGTTCACCTGATTTGGTTCTGTGACACACAACAAGTAAAAGTGTATAGTACGGCTGCTGCAGGATCTCGGGTTCATTTCTAGTCCCTGTGCTGTCATTTCAACACCGCTTCCACCAAACATTGGTTTATCTTCACTTTGTACAGCAGCGCGGATCGTTCTATCTTCTGTCTTTGTGACCCTTGGCGTTTACTTGATCATCTACGTGGAATGGTAGATCCAGCAGCAGCTGTATAAGGTGATAATACTGGTTGTGGGTCACACAACTGGACAAGGTGAGCAGTATTGCATTGAACATTGACAGCATTTACAGGAGATAAGCCCCTATTGCACCCTTGTCTGCCCCTATAGGTAACAAGTCTCTCAAGGACAGGAGACCCTCATGATACTTACTTCCAGTTTAACAAATTTATTAATGAGCCAATGATTCATGTTACATGTGTTATATTCTACTTAATTTCATTAACATCATTGTAAAGACAGTAGTCTAAAAGAGGTTGTCTCCCAACAAACATTTATGAATATCCATCTCTGGGACTTACATTTATCTACGAATTGAGGGTCGCTTATTCTGACTGGTGCTTGGACTAAGCACAGTTCTCTATTCACTTCTGTGTGAGTTCTGAAGACAGCCAAACACACTTCGGTCAGCTGCTGTTGGAACTCCCGCAGTAGTGAATGGAGAAAGCCATAACTACATGTCGACCACCTCTCCATACTCATCCACCTGCCCTCAATCCCCCATTCTGGAGCTAGATTTGAGTCGCAGAGATGAGACCCACTTCTATTAAAATTTTTGGCATTTCCAGTGGATATGCTACAAAGATCTGTTGTGACGTAGCCCCTTTAAGTGGGTGTTTCCTCTTCTCTTGAAAAGTCTAACATATACCTAAGTTACATTATTTGCTTTTATTTGTATACAATCTTTATAAATTGTAATAATCTCCTCTATGAAAAAGATGGTCCTTAGACACAAGAAAAGGGTAATCCGAAGTCCCAAACGTTTTAAAACTTCAAAATAGCTTTATTTGTAATTCAGTAAAAATCCATGATTATAACATCCATAGAGACACCATACATTTTCTTGGGTCATTGTCTTATTGGAAGTCATTGTCTGAAATTTTCTCATGGCTTGAATGTGACCTCAGGAGATCTGGGATGGATCAGAATGTCACAATGTTTAGTTGATCGCAGATCATCTTTGTGCCCGCTTGTCACTTATCCTGATTAGAATCCTATTTAATTCCATCCGGTGCTGAAGGGGTTAAGGTTCCATTCTAGCTTAGGCTAGGGTCACATTAGCGTAATGGCAGCGCTAAAAGCTAGCGTTTATTTTATGTTTAAATGTTGAAAAACGCTAGTGTTAATGCTTCCATAGGCTCCCATGCAAAAAACACATTGTCAAAGTGCAATGCGTTTGATGCTAGGGGTTTTTGCAAACGCACTAAAAAACGCGGTAAGCAGCGTTTTTGGGGCGTTTGGAAAAACGCACTTTTTTTAACATGGGAGTCTATGGGAAAGGCATGCGTTAACGTATGGTACATATATGTACAATGCATTAATGCATGCGTTAGCACTAGCGCTAAAGAAGATAAAAATGCCATAAAATGGCAAGGGGAAAAAAATTATCCTGTACAGCATCCTTCCAAATGGATGCAATTTCCCAAATGTGACTCTAGCTGTACTGTAGTATGTAGTTGTTATCTTAGCTGCTGCCATGCCCTTCTGCTTTATATGCCTTCCTCTCACCCCTCACCCATTCCGGCTATAGTTCATTAGCTGACCTGAGAAGGTGCTGCCTTTTGAGAAAGTAGTGGTTATCTTTCCAGCATATGTGGTGTAGAATGGAGTCTATTTTGTATCTGGTTCTCTGTGTGTTCTCTTGCACTCATGCTCCTTCCCTCCCTGGTGGGGGAGAATAGTTGATATTTAGGAGTATAACAAGGTACGAGACCCAGGCGTTCCCACCATCAGGGGTAATCCTGGGGACAGCAATAGCCTAGGGTCTCCTAGTGTGAGGGACAGTAAAGGAGCCCTTTGTCACTTGCTTTCCTATAGTCACATCGGGACAGTCATAGATTGCAGCTTACAGTTTGCCAGACTCAGTCACTTTGTATACTATATTTCCCCAAATATGCTCGTTGTCTGAGAATAGAGAAGCCAGAATGATGATTGTTTGTTTGTTTTACGATAAAAATTGGGTCTGATTGATTATTGCATTTGAACCTGATGAGCACAGGGAGAGGGGTACTCAGACACCAGGATTAATTTGATGTCTGTGATGGGGAATCACGGGTGGTCGGGTTCCCGGTTACGTGCCCTGGCTGTCATTTGTTTGGTGGGGGAGATATTTACAAGGATTAAAAAGTATGTGACGCCACCAGTGGATCCCGGTAAGTTGGATACCGGCGCTGCAGACCGGCCACTGAGGTGATGATGGGTGCAGCTCAGTGTGGTACAGCTCCCCACAAGCAGAGTTTAACTTCAGGGCAGCAGTGATGGAGGATGAGGGGAGTAGTTGTTCTAACCCCTCTGAGGACGAGATGATGATGCTGAGGCCCTCCGGGCACTGGCGGGAAAGAAGACAGACACAGACTCAACTTGAACTCCACTTTACTGGTACCGGCAGGTGTTATAGAGAACATGGTACAGTCTGGTTTAACGGGTACTAGTTGTTGGTTCAGGGTACCCTTATGGAGCCTCTAGATGTTCCTTCCTTAATATCTTTCGGGGTCTCAATTCTACCTTCCTCTCTGTCTTTCACCACCTTTGCAGAGCTCTCTCGCCAGTCCCCTGGTCTTGTACGGTGAGGCACGGGTTATCCTTGACCGGTACGGACGGGAGCAGCAGAATCGCACTCTCTCTCCTGCCACCGGAATCCTGACCATTACCCTCGTAGTCTTGGACCGATTATGGGCCTGAGGAGTGAGGTACCGCCTTGTGGCGCCTACAGCTACCTGGTGATTAAGCGCCCGCGGCTCGTCGGTATGCAGTCAGGGATAAACCACTGACCGCCTTGGCTTCCGTGTCGCCAGTGTTTTCCCCAGACTAAACCAGCCGGCTCCAACCGGTGCTGGTCCGTCCCCTACTGTCTGGGTCACCCTACTGGAGATGAGTGATCCTCCTGTCAGAGGGCTGTCAGGCCCATTCTGACTGGCTGCCTTCCCAGCCTGTCTTTGACGCTGACTGAACTCCAAGCTCGCTCACTCACTGCCACTTAAGTCTCACGCTCTAACCCAGGCTCCACCCCCTTTTGGACCTACTGAATAATCAGTCCTTTAAGGTGGCCTAGTGTTGAGTGCTGACTTAGACTCCATAGGTTAAACCCAAACCCACAGAGGCACTACATAAACTTGCAAGGTGTAATACCTCCCTGTGGCGCCTAGCCACAGGGGCGCCACAAGCCTATCTTTTTGCCAGGTTTTTGTGCTTTTGTCTCATAATTTTTCTTTTAAATGACATCTTTTTAAAGTATATTTTATATGCGTCCACCTGTTTTCCTTCTCTTCTCACCCCTGGAGTGATTTTACACAGCCAGAAATTGTGGCACACTTTTTTGTGGCACATTAACAGAACATGCAACTTTTTGTGCTAAAAATCCACCAAAAGGGTTAAGGGTGCTTTCACATCAGCGTTTTTCGTAATTCGCGGCAGATGCGGTTGAAAAAACGCATCTGCCGCGATTGCCGCATAACCGTTCCACTTGCGGCGCGGTTGCGGTTTTTTCTATGCAAAGTATAGGCGTACTTGCGGCAGGTGCGGCAAGTCGGTTTTGCACTTGCGGCAGGTGCGGCCGCGAAAAAAAACGCGGCTTACTGCGGTTTTTTTCGCGGCCGCACCTGCCGCAAGTGCAAAACCGCACTTGCGCACCTGCCGCAAGTACGCTATACTTTGCATAGAAAAAACGCAACCGCGCCGCAAGTGAACGGTTATGCGGTAAACGCGGCAGATGCGGTTTTTTCACCGCATCTGCCGCGAATTACGAAAAACGCAGATGTGAAAGGGCCCTAAGAAACAATAAAGAGAATTTTGCGAAAAGTTCATTTTAAAGAATTTAGCACAGAAAAGTCAATGAATATAGTTAGACAAAAAAATAAAATTATCTAAAAATATCAAATGAGAATAAAATCCGGTAAACCTGCAAGTGACTGCACGTCCCATAGGGATTGAATTGGGTTTGCTGTTAAGGGCCCGTTTCACGCTACGATATCATTAATGATATTGTTGAAATGTCACAGGTTTTCAGTCGTTCAATTGATGTCGTAATGACGTCGTTAAGTTTGACATGTACATCCGATCAACGATAATTGGGCAGATCGTTCATCGGAGGTTTTTGAACCGGACCTAAAACCAAACGATGATTGTTTGTCCAACCTGCAGCATGGGTGTGTGTGACACCTCGATAATGATGTCGTTAACGACCTCGCCTATTGAGAAATGAAGGACATAGGCGATCTAACGACCGCAAGTATTGTTTCCTTGTCGCGGAATCATTGCTTCGTCGTTAAAGATACCTATACATATGACATTTCACTAGCGAACATTGAACGTTGTTCTAGCGATCTAGGTCAAGTCGGATCGTTGATCAGATCGTTCAACCATTGAAGTGTGAAACGGGCCTTTTACGCAGGAGATGCTGCAAAACTGCCGGATCTGCCGTGAATGGCAAAAATTGCTGATGTGAAAGCATCCTTAGTTGTTCATTAAATCCGCTATGCTAACTTTGAGAAGACAAACCAATGACAAGATTAAGCAATGCTCCAGTGACCCCAGACACCATGATTCCATCACAGCTGAGCAATTCAGTAAATCAGTGTTACAAAACTCGCAAGGGACACCAGTCAGATTTGCCCTGTGGCAGGGAGTGTTCATAAGACTGATCTTTAACTCATTCCTAGACTCCTCTGTTTGTATAGTATTTTACCAACCACCATCAAGGTGAAACAAGACTCAAAATCAAGGAAATATGTGTCATGGTTGTTCGGCTTCACACGCTTACCCTTTCTCGTTGTGCCCAAAATAACCAGATGTGTGGCAGCAGACGCCTCTGCTTGGCTGTATACATTTCCATCAGCAGCAGGTAGACTGTGATTAGCACAGGTGGGCAGCTTGTAACATTGCTCCTTTTGTCAAGACTTGCCTAAATGCCTGCAAAGTAATATTACTCGGTCAGCATGGAATGTTTAGAATGACAACTTGGACTCTGTGGTACTGCACAACGCTCTCCGATATACGGTATGTACATATGGAAACTAGTATGGAGAATTAAAAAAAATGGAGATTTTTTTACAAAAACTATTAATAATCACGGGGAAGATATTTACCTTGCAGTTATTTAAGTTACATGCCGCTCATCCCTTTATCTTCTAGTCAATGTAATCCTGTATAAGTACTATTATATAGGATTCCCATCCAAAGTTAGAAAACACTAATAAACACAGGCTGACATGTTTGACAGATGCCATGGTACTTCTCTTTATTTCTGCTCAATACAATACCTAAACTGGTTTTCAAGGAATCATCTGCTTTAAGCAATTCCCATTTATTAGAAGAAAAAAAGAACTGCTGTTGAGGTTAGAGATGAAACTTTCGATCTGAAGAGTATCGACTTTAAGTGGAAATTTGTGGTTTGGCGTTAATTCAAACATTTTGAGATGTGCGATTGACCAAAAAAAAAAACTTTCCCACACTGCTGAAACATCAGAGAGTGGGCTAACATCTAAATATGAGGGAACCAAAACATTAAAGTTCGGAGCGCGCCAAACACAGACTTTACAAGAATAAGCAGGGTTCAGGGTTCGGGTACTTTATGTCCACAAACCACTAGAGCATCGCTGTGCTAGGGTACACTTAGTGCTTGGCCCAGTGTGAGCCGCTTGCAGTGTTTGAATGGCTCATACTGGGGGTAAAATCAGCATTATTGGCTGTAGTGTGTAGGAAAAAAAGACAAAACCCTTCCTCCATCCCCCAGAAGTCCTTTTTTATGGCTGGCTGTATGTGGGCAGAGAGCTGAACTGCCCAATCAGTAACTTCAAATGAGATTCGGGTCAAGTTTGGGTCCAGAACAGAACCTTTTATAAGGTCCGGCTGAATCCCCAGAACCCGAACTTTTACGAGTCCGCTCATCTCTACTAACATCATTTTACTTCGCACAAAATTAGTTTCTCGCAAGTCAGATTTTTGTGTAAAATTCACAGACGTTTGTCAATTTAAATTTCTAGAGGTTCACTCATCTCTAGCTGAGATCTTTAGATCAACTGTAATCTACGGGTAATCCTTATAAACATTATTTGGTTTTCCTGCAGCTCCACCTTTGGACAAATGAAGCATTACACAGCATCCACTTTAAATGACAGGTTGTCTGTGTAATGCATTGATGTATGGAGGGTTCCAGAGAGAGGGAGAAGTTGCTTGTAGTTGTTCATACACAGTTATCCTGCAGGTGGAAACTCCATATATTTACTCAGAATTCCTTGGTATGGTATTTGACAGTGTTTTAGTTGTTTTATATGACAAGGCTTTGTTTGTTGTGTTTTTTCTTTAAACCGAACTTCTGTGATGGCTGCTGCTCTGTTCCAGTGGACCATACTGACAGCAGGGGAGTATGAGGTTAGGACGTTCAGTTCTGAGCCTTGTGCTCACTTTCCAAACTTTTTTTTGCAAATCCAGTGAAGGGGTGTGGCACCCTGCCCTTACAGATAGCCACAGAACCACCTGGTGCATGGAGGGGTTTCCACAACAGGTATCCGCACACACACAACACCTTCCACCCCAGCCCTGTAGCGGGGGCTCCACTTGCTGCCTTTAAGCAAGATCCCCTATAAATACTGGTGCTGGGAGTGGAGTTAGGCAGTGCAGGTCAAGAGAGGACTGTGAAGAGTCCAGTACAGAGCAGTACTGAGGAAGACGACCTGGTGTCGGAGCCACGCTAGGCCCGAGCCAGAACACCGCCTTAGCTAGTGTGAGGAACCCGAGAGTAAGGCTCGAAGGCAAGGCGAGAAAGTAGTGAAGTTAGGAGCAGACTGGGGGCAGAGGAGCCATACCGGTTCACCCCAGCATGCAACCCGGACACCGGAGTCCGAATGTGCAGGAGAGCATCAAGCCCAGCAGAAACACCGGTTCACCGAGGAGACTTCAGTCTCCCGGACACCTGTAGTGCAACCATCTAGTGAGCCAGGAGCCGCAGGAGAAGTAGTAGCGGTGGTCCATACAAAGGTTCTCAACACCTCAATACGGGTGAGAGAGAGACACAGAGGAGGCCAGGCCTAGTTCTATACTGGTAAGGTGTTCATCACAGGAAAAGAGACAAATGTGTGTCAGTCATTGCACCCTGAATCCCATATGGCCCAGAGACTGTAGCAGTGGCCCGGTTACTGAACCATCTCTCTGTGAAAACCCTATCACTGCCCTGGTGATCCCGCTTCTCCTGCGGGGAGCTACAACATCTGGCTGCCTATTCACCGTCCTCAGAGGTCTGCCGGCAGCGCTGGTGCCATCACCAGGAATCGCAGGTGGCGTCACGAGACGTTATTTATTTTTCTTTTATTTTTATTCCTCAAAACAAATCTCCATTTATTAGAAATTGGTTAAGAACAATTTTTTCTGTACGTAAAATCCAAACGGTCAGTGTATCATGGTCTTAAGGCGACGCTTTTCGGCTGCTTAGTAGCCTTACTCATGATCATCAAGACATAATCTTTGTACTGTGATATTATCTCCCCGGAGTTCCCCTTTAATTCATTGCAATGCAAAGAAGTTATTCCGTTAATGCAACCCAGGAGCCTCCAACATCCCAATTGACAAGAGTGATTTGCATGTAGGGCATGTTATCAGTGCAGTAAAGTTAGCAAAAAAACATTAGGACCACCAGAGTGCCCATTCTAAAGATATAGGGTACTGAACAGATAACATTTATTTCTTCACATTATCAGCTTTCCCTCTTTATACATTATATTTTAAATCCCAGACATCAGTTTTGCTGGAGACCTGGCCGTTGTGCTGTGCGTGGCATCGGGTACATGAATTTTACATATGTATTGAAATGGATTGTCCAGATGAGACGAACCTATTACAAAGTAAATGTAGGCGGAAGAGTCTTTTTAACAGTTAATTAGTCAAGGGAAGCTGTAGGAAACTATGTAGTTTGGGATAGGAATTAAGCATGATCCTTGAGGATGCACATTGTTATAATCCAGCAATAAATGCCAATATGATATTAAGATTTCCTTGCGATTTAGACTCACACCAATAGTCTACGTTTTCCCAAGCATATTCTTTATTCTTCCCTATTTTTTTTTTAATTATCTTTTGATCCAATAATTTGTAATCTTCACTGACTAAACAATAGCGGCTCCAGCCTAATAAATATAACCACAGCTCCCTCTAGTGGATGTGAAAACACGATATCGTCAAAGTCATTTTTTCTTGCATCAACCTGTTCTATATAAAATTATATTCCCAACACATCTGCCTTGAAGCCGGGATCCTTTATATTTGTCTCCTGAGCTGTCACTGTTACTCAGGATGTTAAGCACAAGAAACTCTTTGTATAATAAGTGTTTCGCCTTTTGTGTGCTGAATTTCAAGTAGGTTTTCTTTCTCCAAAAACGTGTGTGTGACATTCAGGTGTACCATGCCGCCATCTGCGTCTTCCAGCCATATGACCATACGTTTTTTTTCTTCTGCTTTACAATGTAAAATTCTATCAGCAGAATAAATAATAACCTTCATAAGTGGATATTGAAACATGGTCTATTTTTTTTACCATACCTAATCAAATATGAATTGTTTGTTATGTATTTTAAAAGTTAACAAAAAAAAACAAGGGTTTATATGAATATCATACATAGCTTGAAACGTTTTTCCCATTTTCAAAGATAGATGTTATTGAATAGTGCTTGTAAAAACAAAAACACTTCAATTTACAGCTTGTTGCCTAGGAGACCGACCACCCCTGCTGTCTAGCTAAGGAACGCGCTGAAACTGGACAGGATTAGGAGGTAGCAAAACACCCAGAAATCCTGCTAAACTTTAAAACAGTGCTTACAAGTTTAATGATAAAGAGCTTGTAAGTACTGTGATTGTTTGTCTAGCAGCAGTGCTCGTTCTTCAAGCCAATGTGTTGTAAACAAAAGAAAAGTGTTACAGGGGTTGTCCACTCCCAGGATAACACCTTCTGATGCCACTTGTTTCCTCCGGTTAAAATAAAAGACCCTATACTCACCTCCTGTGCTGCCGCCATTACAGTGCTGAATCACCGCTCGGGGTTCACGTAACATTGTGATGTCACACGACCCCCGAGTACAATCACTGCTGGCTTCTTTCTCCTTCTCTTTGGAACAAATGAGCAATCAACAGGAAGTCAGCAACGGCATCACTTCCTGTTGGTTGTCCATTTGGTCCAAAGGCGTGAAGAGAGACGGTGATTGGACATGGGGCTCGTGTGACATCACAATCTCACGTGAGCACTGAACCGTGATTACAGACAGCACTGTAATGGTGGCAGCATGGGAGGTGAGCATAGGGTCTTTTATTTTAACTGGGGTAAACAAGTGAAATCAGAAGGGGTTATCTTAGTAGTAGTAATGGACAACCCCTTTAATATCTCAGATATGTCTCAGAAAACGTGCAGAAAACGTGCAGAAAACGCAGACAAGATCATAGCTAATCTCCTGTCAAGGACTCTAGGATCCTCAGGTTTTGCCGCATTCAGGACTGCTTAAAAAACATCCTGTGGGCACATACCCTAAGTGTTTTAAAATAACTGTCCAGCCGTGTTCTTTGAAACACTGTGTAATCAGTAGATGATTACCAGCTATTTTTTTTTTGAGTGCTTGCTGCTTGACTACTTATAGTTCGGCTCCATTAACACAAAGGTGTCATTTATAACTTCATCTTAGTTACTGTGACTACAGAAGTCTGAGATACAGTTGTGGCCAAAAGTATTGACACCCCTGCAATTCCGTCAGATAATACTTAGTTTCTTCCTGAAAATGATTGCAATCACAAATTCTTTGGTATTATCATCTTCATTTAATTTGTCTTCAATGAAAAAAAACACAAAAAAAATTGTCCTAAAGCCAAATTGGATATAATTCCACACCAAACATAAAAAGGGGGTGGACAAAAGTATTGGCACTGTTAGAAAAATCATGTGATTCTTCTCTAATTTGTGTAATTAACAGCACCTGTAACTTACCTGTGGCACCTAACAGGTGTTGGCAATAACTAAATCACACTTGCAGCCAGTTGACATGGATTAAAGTTCACTCAACCTCTGTCCTGTGTCCTTGTGTGTACCATATTGAGCATGGAGAAAAGAAAGAAGACCAAAGAACTGTCTGAGGACTTGAGAAACCAAATTGTGAGGAAGCATGAGCAATCTCAAGGCTACAAGTCCATCTCCAAAGACCTGAATATTCCTGTGTCTACCATGCGCAGTGTCATCAAGAAGTTTAAAGCCCATGGCACTGTGGCTAACCTCCCTAGATGTGGACGGAAAAGAAAAATTGACAAGAGATTTCAACGCAAGATTGTGCGGATGGTGGATAAAGAACCTCGATTAATATCCAAACAAGTTCAAGCTGCCCTGCAGTCCGAGGGTACAACAATGTCAACCCGTACTATCCGTCGGCGTCTGAATGAAAAGGGACTGTATGGTAGGATACCCAGGAAGACCCCACTTCTTATCCCGAGACATAAAAAAGCCAGGCTGAGTTTGCCAAAACTTACCAGAGAAAGCCTAAAACATTTTGGAAGAATGTTCTCTGGTCAGATGAGACAAAAGTAGAGCTTTTTGGGCAAAGGCATCAACATAGAGTTTACAGGAGAAAAAAAGAGGCATTCAAAGAAAAGAACACGGTCCCTACAGTCAAACATGGCGGAGGTTCCCTGATGTTTTGGGGTTGCTTTGCTGCCTCTGTCACTGGACTGCTTGACTGTGTGCATGGCATTATGAAGTCTGAAGACTACCAACAAATTTTGCAGCATAATATAGGGCCCGGTGTGAGAAAGCTGGGTCTCCCTCAGAGGTCATGGGCCTTCCAGCAGGACAATGACCCAAAACACACTTCAAAAAGCATTAGAAAATGGTTTGAGAGAAAGCACTGGAGACTTCTAAGGTGGCCAGCAATTAGTCCAGACCTGAATCCCATAAAACACCTGTGGAGAGATCTCAAAATGGCAGTTTGGAGAAGGCACCCTTCAAATATCAGGGACCTGGAGCAGTTTGCCAAAGAAGAATGGTCTAAAATTCCAGCAGAATAAGTAAGAAATTCATTGATGGTTACCGGAAGCGGTTGATCGCAGTTATTTTGGCTAAAGGTTGTGCAACCAAGTATTGGGCTGAGGGTCCCAATACTTTTGTCTGGCCCATTTTTGGAGTTTTGTGTGAAATGATGAATGTTTTGCTTTTTGCTTCATTCTCTTTTGTGTTTTTTCATTGAAGACAAATTAAATGAAGATAATAATACCAAAGAATTTGTGATTGCAATCATTTTCAGGAAGAAACTGAGTATTATCTGACAGAATTGCAGGGGTGTCAATACTTTTGGCCACAACTGTAGTGTGACACACGCCCTTGTCTGATCATTGGTTCACACTAGTGTTCTGCTCCTCCCTATAAAGCTCTGCCTCCTTGGATTGGCTGTTGTATAGGAAGGCTACGTTCACATTCTGCATATTTGCAGAGTTTTGCTGCGTATTCCTGCTTTTTAATGCATTTACGTTGTGCTTTTTTGCACGCTCTTAAATGCAGTGAAACGCAATTATGGAAACGCGGTCCAGCAAAACCTATGGGTTTTGCTGAATTGCGTTCACATATTGCACTTTCCTGCGCTTTTTTACACACGCACTTTCGCTGCTAAAGCGCTTGTGTAAAAAGAATAGACATGTGAATTCTTTACGCACTTGCCTCTGCGCTTTTCCCATAGCCCACATGATAAAATGGGCTTGGGAAGAGCGCAGAGGAAAAAGCGCAGAAAGGCACAGTATGTGTATGCTGTTGCGCTTTTTGCCGCGTAAGGCTGCGTTCACACAGTGCGTATTTTCTCGCGTATTTTTACGCATGCAGTTTTCTAAAGAAATACGCGCGTTTTTTTACGCGCGTAAAAAAAACGCATGTGTGTTCACACACATGCGTTTTTTGATGCGTTTTTTTACGGACGCGTTTTTTTCTGCATGTGTACTGCAAACACAGAAATGAAGTTTAAAAAAAAAAAAGAAAAAAAAAGCCTTGTGATGTCATTTCCTTTCTTTTCCATTATTACATTCTCCATTGAAAAGTGTACTAGAGAATGGACAATCTACATGCTGCATTTTCTATGTCCAGCAAGGGTAACCCAAGCAGCTGGGGGCTGGAATCCTCAGCGTGGTGAGGCCCAACCGTTCTGGGCCCACCACGCTAAGGACCGCAGCCAATAGCCGCCCCAGGAGTGGCGCCTCAATGAGAGATGCCAAACCTGGCAGGTACCTCGCTCTTCCAGCTGCCCTGGGCGGTGGCAGTCTGGGTAATAACAGGGTTGGTGACACCTTTTTTGACAGCTGCCACCAAGCCCCTATTGGTAATGTCAGCCGTCAGTGTGACAGCCAGCTATTAGCAATAGAGAAATTGAGACTGGAAACAAAAAAAAAAACACTTTGTAAAAATAATCTTTATTATTAAAAAAAACTAGAAATGGGCGCGATGCTATTGCATCGGGAGTGCGGTGAAATGAACAGGTGCCGTAGAAATAGCCGCTGAATAGCACAGTCCTCTCTCCAGAAAGTACGCTGTTGTTGCAAGATTTATGTGGAGTATATGGTGGCTCAGTGGTTAGCACTGTGTATGGTGGCTCAGTGGTAATCACTGTACAGTGGCTCAGTGGTTAGCAGTGTATATGGTGACTCAGTGGTTAACACTGTATATGGTGGCTCAGTGGTTAGCACTGTATGGTGGCTCAGTGGTTAGCACTGTATATGGTGGCTCAGTGGTTAGCACTGTATATGGTGGCTCAGTGGTTAGCACTGTATGGTGGCTCAGTGGTAAGCACTGTATATGGTGGCTCAGTGGTAATCACTGTACAGTGGCTCAGTGGTTAGCACTGTATATGGTGGCTCAGTGGTTAGCACTGTACGGTGGCTCAGTGGTTAGCGCTGTATATGTTGGCTCAGTAGTTAGCACTGTATGGTGCCTCAGTGGTTAGCACTGTATGGTGGCTCAGTGGTTAGCACTGTATGGAGGCTCAGTGGTTAGCTCTGTATATGGTGGCTCAGTGGTTAGCACTGGTATATGGTGGCTCAGTGGTTAGCACTGTATGGTGGATCAGTGGTTAGCACTGTATACGGTGGCTCAGTGGTTAGCACTGTATGGTGCCTCAGTGGTTAGCACTGTATATGGTGGCTCAGTGGTTAGCACTGTACGGTGGCTCAGTGGTTAGCACTGTATATGGTGGCTCAGTGGTTAGCACTGTATGGTGGATCAGTGGTTAGCACTGTATACGGTGGCTCAGTAGTTAGCACTGTATGGTGCCTCAGTGGTTAGCACTGTATGGTGGCTCAGTGGTTAGCACTGTATATGAATGCGCTATTTTCTTGGGTGGCTGTGAGTTGCAATTTGCAGCGTGGGGGACCCACAACATTTGGGTCTCTCCACGCTGAGGATTCCAGTCAGCCAGTTGCCAAGTTGTACCTGGCTGGCTACCAAAAATACAACGAAGGACTTTTTTTTTATTTCTAGAACTAATTCTAGAAGAAAAAATGACGTAGGGCTCCGCCATATTTTTGGTCCAGCCAGGTACAACTTGGCAGCTACAGACTGCCAGCAACCCCCAGCTGTCTCGTTGTACCTGGCTGCAACCAAAAATACAGCGAAGCCCATTTTTTTTTTTTATTTCTAGAACAAATTCTAGAAGAAAAAAAATGACGTAGGGCTCCGCCATATTTTTGGCCCAGCCAGGTACAACTAGGCAGCTGGGGGCTGGAATCCTCAGCATGGAAAGGCCCAAGCGTTCTGGGCCCCCCATGCTGCGAATTGCAGCCCGCAGCCACCCCAGAAAATGGCGCATTCATTGAAGCGCCATTTTCTGGCGCTGTACCCATGCTCTTCCAGTTGCCCTGGTGCCGGTGGCAAACTGGGTAATAAAGGGGTTAATGCCAGCTTTTTATTGGCAGCTGGCACTAAGCCCGAGATTCATAAAATAGGGCCAATGTTAGACCCGCCATTAGGAATCTCTGGTAAATAGTCAGAAAATAGACACAGAGAAAAATATTTTTATTTTGAAAAAAAAACACAAACAAAATTCAGACTCCATCTTTATTATAAAGATCCGACGTAGTCCATAACGAAGGTCCCACGACGCTCGATCACCTCCGACGTAGTCCACAACGAAGGTCCCACGACGCTTGATCGCCTCTGCTCAATCCAGAGACTACAGCAAGGGATCAAGTGTCCTCTTTCTACAGTCTCTGGGATCACAGATATGGTGCACTGTATGACAATGATCTGTCATACAGTGAACCATGACTATGATCCCAGAGACTACAACAAGAGGACACTTGATCCCTTGTTGCACCCATCCATCCACCCATGCACCCATCATCCACACATGCACACATTCACGCATGCACATCCACATCCACGCACGCTGACATCCATCCATGCAATCTGACATCCACGCATGCTGACATCCACGTACGCACATCCACGCATGCACATTCACGCACACACATCCACGCACGCTGACATCCACGCATGCACATCCACTGACATCCACACACGTTGACATCCACGCACGCACATCCACATATGCATCCACGCACGCACACATCCACGCACGCACATCCACGCACGTACATCCACGCACGCTGACATCCACGCACGCACTTCCACATATGCATCCACGCACGCTGACATCCACGCATGCACATCCACATACGCATCCACACACGCACATCCACACACGCACATCCACATACGCATCCACGCACGCACATCCACACATGCACATCCACATCCACGCACGTACATCCACATACATCCGCGCATGGTGACATCCACGCACGCACTTCCATTTGCATCCACGCACGCACACATCCACGCATGCACATCCACATACGCATCCACGCACGCACATCCACATATGCGTCCACGCACGCACACACTCAAGCACGCTGACATCCACACACACACATCCACGCACGCGCATATCCACATACGCATCCACGCACGCACACATCCACGCACGTACATTCACGCACGCACATCCACACACACACACGTCCACGCACACATCCATCCATGCACACGTCTACGCACGCACACGTCTACACATGCACACGCATGCACACATCTGCGCACACATCCATGCACACACTCATCCATGCACGCACTCGTCCACACACGCTCATGTACGCACACATCCATGCACGCTCATGTACACGCACGCATCCACACACACACATACATATACACAACACACACACACATACATACATCCACACACACATAAACACATACATACATACACACACACACACTACATACATATACATACATGCATACACACACACATACATACATCCACACACACACACACACATACATCCACACACACACACATACATACATCCACACACACACACACACACATACATACATCCACACACACACACACACACATACATACATCCACGCACATACATCCACACACACATCCACACACACATACATACATACATACACACATACATACACACACATACACACATAAACACATACATACATTCACACACACACACACATACATACATCCACACACACACACACATATACATCCACATACACACACACACACATACATACATACATACATACATGCATACATACATACATACTTACCTCCCTCTCGGCTGGCCCATGTCCTCTGCAATGCCCCCATGTCTGTCGGTGTGCTGGCGAAGCGATCTGTCAGCTGACCGGCTCAGCTGACAGTCAGCTGATCGCTTCACTGGCAGATGCTGGAAGCCGCGAGGAGGACCGGACGCCTCTCCCGTGCATCCTGAGGAGCGGTGAGTATCCTGGCACTCGGTCACACAGGGACAGCCACGGGAAAGCAGGAATCCCAAAATGATGGGATTTCCTGTTTTCCCTGGGGCTGTTCCCGTGTGACATCATTTCCTGCACACATACCCCTTGCCCCGCTCTGGAATGCGCATCGTCTGAACGGCGATGCGTAATTCCAGGGGTTAAAATGGGGCCTATGGGAGAACGCGCACGTAAAAAGACGGAAAGAATGAACATGTTCATTCTTTTTACGCGCGCGCTTTCTCCCATAAAAGCCGGCCGAAAATTGCGCTGCGTGTGAACAGCAAAAGTGAAAGTGCATTCACTTTGCTGTGACACGCAGACGCAGGTCCGCTTTGGGGGGAAATACGCGCGCAAAAAAGCGCAAATAATACGCACAGTGTGAACGCAGCCTAACCGTGTGTAAAAAAGCACAACTGCTGAAAAAAGTGCAAAAAATGTGCAAAGTGTGAACGTAGCCTAACACGTGTATTATAGGCTCACTAGGAAGTCAGTGTATATAGAACTGATTTATTTTTAGATTTCTGTTAATGAAAACTTGGTTTGCCAATTTCTCTTGACTCAAAAAATATAGAAAAATGCAGTTAGGCTACGTTCACACAGTTAGTTCTTCATCAGCTCCACTATTATTTCCTCCTTTCCATTGCACAGGAGGCCTGAAACCACATAACGAAGCTGTTCTAAAGTATATTCTCCTTACTTGTGAGATTCTTCAGAAATTCATAACTCTCCAGAATCTTTAATATTTGCAGTCTGATTAAGACACATGCTGTGACCTTTTTCTGCCAGCTTAGAGAGAAAAAGTTTTAAAAGTATGTGAAGGCCTTTGAATCCTGTACTAATGCGGTGATATATTGCTTCATAAGGCCAGATTCAAGTGGTGAGAACAGCGTCAGCCAGGGTCGGCTTCCACCTGCTGCTCTTTCCATGATGGCACACCTATGTCCTCCTCTCTCCCAAATGTAAAGATAGCATCAATAAATCATCTTGGAAAGGTTTGGGTTCTTATGCTAAATTTTATTTTTTTTTGTTACTAATTTGGCCTTTTTTGTCTCCATATCAGAGTCTTTCTTAAATATAAAAATATTAAATCTTGCACTTTTCACACTGTCACTGCTTTCTTTTTTTTACTTAGGCCTGGGTCACACTAGCGTTAGGCTTCCATTCAGGGGGTTTCATTAAAAAGATAGAATCTGGCAGCATTATCGCAGCGTAACCATAATGGTAACTCTGCCTTAACGCTGCCAATACATTCCTATGGATGACGGAAGCCACAGCGCAGGTCAAACACCGGCATCTAAATACTAGAGTTTGAAACCTTTTGGTATTTCAAAGCGCATCATTTGACGCAGAAGTGCACGTCTTGTGATGCACTTGGAAATAGCGCGAGGTGTCAAACTCCGGCACTTACATGCTGGCGTTTGGCCTGTGCTGTGGTTTCCATCATCCATAGGGTTGTATTGGCTGCGTTAATACTGCCAAATTCTATCTTTTTAATTGAATTTCCCTGAACGGAAGCTAGTGTAACCTTAGCCTTACTGTTGTTTCTGGAGATCTACATCTACTTTGATAGCAATAAATCAACTCGACCTTTCTTTTAGTTCAGGCATCTAATGATCATGTGCTTAGGTCATTGTGGCCACTTGTCACATTGTGAATGGTGGATCCTATATTATCAGCTTTCTATAAAGGTGGTAAATGTTATTGTAAGGCTAGGGTCACACATGCTTTGTGACCCTAGTCTAACGGAATGCACTTAAAACTTAGAATATTGAGTCGCAGGGCATAGCGTTAACGCTATGTGCTGTCAGGCAACGGAGCCCATAGACACCCGATGTGTACCTTGCCAACTGGCTCCATTCAAAGCTCCTGAAAATGCGCTTTTGGACAGTGCACAGGAAACGCGGTCTGAAGCGGTTTTCCTGTGCACTGTCCAAAAGCGCATATCCGGGAGCTTTGAATGGAGCCGGTTGGCAAGGTACACATCGGGTGTCTATGGGCTCCGTTGCCTGACAGCACATAGCATTAGCGCTATGCCCTGCGACTCAATTTTCTAAGTTTTAAGTGCATTCCGATAGACTAGGGTCACAATGCAAGTGTGACCCTAGCCTAATCCTGCCTCCCATGATAAGAAGTCTGCTGAAATCTTTTCCTGGAAGAACAAACCATATCTTCATGTTATGAAAGAAAATAAATAGAAATAAAAAAATAAAAACTGCAAATTCCTTTCAAAATTACATGTAACACAAAAACCTGATTTAACCTGATTTAAACATTAGGTAATTTTCTCATTATCCATTTTCTTTAGGATGCAAATTTTCCTGGTTATCATTTCAAATAATCACAGTCCAAGTTATAAAAACAAAGATTATAGGAATTAATAGAAATTTTCTGCAGAAGAAATCAGGAAATACCACTTACAAGCAGTAACAAAAAATACATTTTTACACCTTGTTATTGGCATATGTGATATGATCTTTTTCAGAGTCTTAAAAGTCAGAAGTGTATTTTGTCTGGTCTTAGTCTGAACATTCAGCGGATACAGGCTGAACACTAATGACAAATTCCAGAACCCTACCTGGGATTACACAGATCATCTCTCCCTTACATTTTTATCTCCCGCTTCAGCTTCAATACTCTGTTCTAGTATTCAGACACAGACATTTCAGAATGATTCCTCAGTGTGGCGTTACATCTCTTAGGCTGGTTTCACACTGCCATTTTTCAGCATCAGTTTGAATCCAGCCTAAACTGGATGCACCTGCATCAGTTTTTGGCCCTATTGACTTTCAATGGTGCCGGAGACACTTGTGTCCAGTTATCCCTGGATGCAGGTGTTTACAGATTTTTCTTGTTGCAATTTCGTCTCTGTGAAAAAAAAAAACGTGAACCCCTGGATCCACGTGGATCCAGAGCACCATGGGTGAAGTCAGAATGGGGGTCTATGCAAAACGATTGATCTGGATCCCGATGGATATAGATTTCTGGTCCATATGCTATTAACTACGCATGCGCAGAACCACCCACCGGATCCTTGTGAAATATGCAATCGGTAACTCCTGCATGGGCTGCAGGTGCATCCAGTTTCATCATTGCTGGGGAATGCAGGGGCGTGCAGGATTTTCCTACATTCCCTGGATTCCAAAAAATGCTAGTGTGAAACCAGACTTACATACTTTTTTACGGGCTCAAGTTATGGAAGACTATACCAGCTTTTTGTGTTGCGTCATCTTGACCATTAGCCTTTCTTTAACTTGTATCCAGAAGGCTCCTAAATCTACGTGTCCACAATCAATTCAATATGTTAATTACAATTTCACATAAAAAAGGAACTATTTTTTTTACTTTATAAACCCCTTTACAATATCTTCTTGCTATGATTTGTAATATTCCCTCCCCAAAAGCCTGCTACCGTGATGTATCCTTACAGCCTAGGGTCCCTCTTATGAAAAATCACCAAATCTGTAAAGTATTACATTACCTCATTTAACGCACGACTCCAGTGGGTTTTTCTTTAATTTCCCCCCACTGGAGTGGTGCTTTAAATCTAAGTTTCCTGCCCCTTTTCTTAAACTCACCATACGGCATCTGATCTGTTTTCAGCATTGCTCCGTTGGTCTTTAGCGATTTGGGACATGCCAGTGGCTCCAGTGTTTCACGGAGCACGCTGGAGGTCACAACTCAATACAAGTCTATGAGAGCCTCTTTCTGTTCTTGTTCTGGCTTTCATGGACTTGTATTGAGCGCTTGTGATGTAAGTTTTGACTTCCGGACAGCCAGAAGTTACAAGGCACAAGATGGCGCCGTGGGAGAAGTGATGCTGAATAAGCATGAAAACTGTGAAGAATGAGTATAAGACTAGTTAAGAGTATAAGCAAACTCTGATTTAAAGCACCACTCCAGTGATGAAAAACCCTACTGAAGTGGAGCCTTAGGAGACTTGTAAAACATTATGTAATGTACTCATTCCTCTTTAGTATCTTTTATATTCATATAACTTCCACTTGAATTGTTCTGCAAATATTACGTCTACCTAGTTTTCAGAATCAGACCAAACTATCTGCATAGCATTTTTTTTTATAATCACCTATTTTACTTATTGCCACCATCAGCTGGTGAAAAGAGTTCTCTCAAATTGTACAGGTGCTAAGCAGACATAGTACTGGCAAACAGATGTGTAACTACAATAGGGACAGGGGTTGCAGTCACACCCAGGCCCTGGAACCTAAGAGTCCAAAAAAGTCCTTTTGGTCTATATGAAAACACCAAAGCTGTAAAACACTTGGAATAATTAGGGACCCCGTTGGAGCTTTTGCATTGGACCCCATGTGCTTCGCTTCAAGTTATGGGACTGCTGGCAAAGCATACAGGAAGATCTCCTTTTTGAATGATTGACATGGACTGGTGGAGCATTGGGTCCAAAGTCGTGCACACCCTCATTAATATTCCTATACAGTTTCACCAATATAGATTATTAGGTATTCTATTGCTAAACATCTTTGTTCAAAGCCTTCATGTACTCAGTCCAGAATCTGTCATTGTGCATGCAACACATGGCATTCTCAGATGTGTATACTGTTTATGGGTAAATGTCTATGTAGCAATCTATAGGATATAGAAATCATATCTAATAACATATATGGAGTATAAAGTCTGTGTAACAAGTAGCATATAAGATATATAAAATATTATAATATTGCAACATTTTTGTAATAACATTTGAGATTTCATTGTATTCTCACTGGGGTTTACAGATGTGAAGACTTCCATTTCGCTGAGTGAACCAGCTGTTACAGTAATGCCCACTCTCCTGGGTACACCACCAAGGCTTTTACATTCCTTGAACAGTAGGCTTGGCCAACCTATTTAAAGATTGGCAGTAGCACAAATTACTGTATAATGCCAATTCCCAGCCGTAGAAACCGTCCCGATTGTATTCCTTCACTGCTACTGCAGCTGTAGATCCCATAATGTCTCTGCACTAGAACAATGAATCACTTAAAGCATCATCAAGAAGAAACCAAGGCTGAATTTGGGTCACTTAATGAAAGTCTAAAATTAACAGTGTTGTACAGTTTTGGTGCTAAAAGCCATATTTAGCTGGAAATCATCTTTAAACCTCATTTATAGACACAAATGCCCCAAATAAAGTTCTTCCAAACAATTTATCAATGCATTTAAATTAATACCTACAGGTTCAAGAGGTAACTATATCTAAGAACATTTGGAATGCTTTGTTCATATTTGATTGCTAAGATAATTACTGTAGCAGCAGGGGATGCGAATGCTAAGGAGTTTGTCTGCGTTGGTGCTTCCAGTTTATTGTACTAAGGCTTCAGATGGGAGAAATGATAGCACTATGTTAAATTGTATATTCTAAGCTCAGATGCTCAGATGTTCATCATTTTTAAAAAAAATCATATTTTCCAGATAGATTGGACAACATAGATATATTAGTTTTATTTCCAATGTGACTTATGTACACAGCACTACCGGTCTGAATTATGAGCTCACTATGTGTCATCATGTGGTGCCTCCATAAGGTGAAGGACTCTGCCCAAGGATCAATGCTTCTAGAAGATACGGATTGACAGCAAAACCTTTGTAAAGCCATTATTACCAAATCAAGAACATAATGGGTCAACAGGCTATGATGCCATGTATGAAAGATTAATCTTTAAAACAGCAGTGTAAATGCTCTTATAGAGGACCTGTCACTAGAGATGAGTGGACATGTGGAAGTTCAGGTTCTGTGGGTTCAGCCGGACTTTAGATACTCTGTTCTGGACCCGAACCTCATTGAAAGTCACTGATTGGGCAATTCTTTTCTACACCCACATACAGCTAGGCATAAACAAAGCACGTGCAGGGGAGGTAGGGAGGGATTTTCTCATTTTTTTTGTACACACTACATCTGATAATGCTGATTTCACCCCCAGTGTGAGACATTTGAACACTGCAAGTGGCTCACCGTGGAGCGAGCATAGAGTCTACCTGGTACAGCGAAGATGACTCCAGTGGTTTGTGTACATAAAGCATTGAACTCTGAACCCGGACACTGATTTTTTTTTTGTAAATTCTGTTTTGGCATGAACACCGAACTTTGGGGCCTTCTTAGCCTAGGGTCACACTTGAGCTCTGGATCTGTTAAAAGCATCACTTTTTCAACTTATAATTTTGGAAAAACTGATGCTCTTAACGGATCCATAGGCTGCCATACCAAAATATCAGTATCAAAATGCACTGCTAAAAAACGGTATGCGTTTAAATTTACTACACCCAAAAACGCTGCTAGAAGCGTTTTTGGTGCAGTAAAAAACGCATATTGTTTTTTAGCATGGGACCCTATGGTAAACGCATCCGTTAACGGATGGTACATATAGGTACCATCCGTTAACGCTAGCGTCTTTTTGCCATCAAAATGGCAACTTTAAAAAACGCATAGCAGTACTGGAGGCTGCCCAAAAATGGACTCCCTAAGTGTGACCCTAGCCTTATCTCTGCCTGTCACCAAATCAGAAGTAAACAGTTTTTGCTCTTCTTTTTGCTCCCACTGCTCTTCTGCATAATCCGTTATCTTTACTCCCCCGTACAGCTCCAGAGATATGGGCTTTTTTATTCAATGCACCCAATATTCTTATTTTATGCTCTTTACCAGAGTGGCCATTGCACACATAGAGCTGTTGACAACACAGCCCTAGAGCCACGCCATTTGGCAAAACCATAAAAATAAACACATTTGGCATTTAAAATAAAAAACCAATAGCTCCAAAACTGTATGATAGATGTAAAAAAAATCATTGTCAGTCCTCAGAGGAGCAACAATAAAATAAAAGCAAGATGTTGCCACTCTTCATCTGATGACAATTACAAATAGGGATATAGATTCATGATCTTTACATGTATAAATACATGGGCATCTGATATAAAAACATAGAATAATTAATATTATACCAAATTCTCCAAAAAGCCTCAATATTTCTTTACATATTTGGAAGGAAGGAAATTTAAACATCTTACTGCTTGCATTTCCATTGATGCCGTCTTCTAATTTGTGATCTATGTGACACAAGTTAATGATTTCTCAGAGGCTTGAGCTGTATATTAAGAGAAGAGGCTTCCTTCTTACTTCAGAGTCCTGGGAGTCTTACTAGCCAGTCTCTAAAGTGAGAGTGAATCTTATCATTGCCTGCAGCATGGACCGTACCTCGGCTGGGAGCATCACCAGGGAGCGTCACATCTAGCAGAAAAGATTGCATCGGCCAATAGGTTCATTCATTATCAAAGGACACCATTTTCATAATAAATAGGTTCAGATACTACAGCATTCTGACTGAGTAGGTAAAGAGAAGAGAGGAGACGTCTGAATGACTTAAATGACTTTGCCTGTAGAAAGATGCACTGAAAATGATGAGATGTAATGTACTAAGAGGCGTTCACTCCCTTGAAATGGCTTCAATCAGAAAAATGTTACATGGGCTTGTGTCATCTTCTGGCCCAAGACTTGTGCAGAATTAATAAGTGAGATTTACTTCTTCTTGTGCCGGAATAGCATCCTAAATTAAACATCTATCCGCAGCCTTTTTTTCTATTCAGTTAAAAGCAAAAACTGTCAAGGTACAATGTTGCGTAAAATTAATTGTAATGCAGTTTTAAGATGTATTTCACAAGATAAAATACATTCTTGTAAAAGAAGGAAATATTTCAGCAGGCTTGTGTTTACAGGGGAAACCTCAGTTTTTCACCATTTTTATTTCTTCTAACCCTTTTTATTTATTGTTCTTCATTACATAGTACCATTAATTTCCATAGCACTTTACAGATACTATCATTACTGTCCTCATTGGGGCTCAAAATCTACTTTCCGTATTAGGCCGGGGGTCAAACAGCCAAATAACATGGATGATGATTGCATTGTAAAGCAGAGAGTGACAGCAGCTCTGCTGACACAAGCCTGACAGCTTCATGAATTAATGTGCAGCTGTCATGGTTGGGTGAGGAAAGGATTACAATGTGATCTTCATCCGTGTTATACGGAAATGAATGTTTATATTATGTTAGCCATTAGATAGAAAAGTATTGGAATCTGAGAGTCCTCAGTGGTTGATACCTTTTAATGGCTAAGAAAAAAGATGGTAAACATAGCAAGCTTTCAGGACAATGTGGCCCCGTCGTCAGGCTGATAATGACACAAATTCTGAAGACACATACATATGTTTCCCAAAGGACCCTGGATTACAATCCACTTCTGCATACATATAATACTCATTATGCAAGAAACCTTTGCCACAGGACCTCTGAAAGACAAAGGTACCACCTTTTGTATGTCTTCTACAGCATCAAAAGTAACATCCAGGGGGAATTGGAAACACGGAGAAACACTCTTACAGAAGCCATGGAACAGCATTTACTACAATATGTACCATGAACTACAAACTGTCTGATTCCTAATAAGGAAAAGAAATTACATAGATTGCGCATCAATTCAGGACTCAATACAAACAAAACAAGGACAAACCCTGACAACTTGGCTAACTACTCCTGTCAAAAGCATCTAATTGTGTCGTCAACTTTCGGATTACAAACCCAACAAAGTTGGAACTTTCCGTGCTTTCTAGGAGACTCTCATTTTGTCCTACTAAAGCTCTGGATAAAATTGACCTGTGCAGCGACATGGAGGATTACTTCAGGAGACTACGCCTAAGGGAATTTTACAGCAATAAAGAGGACTCCAAACCCAACTGGGCCGAAGGAAGAGGGATCCTGATAATCAAGAAAAGGTCAGACTGGACACCTAAATCTGATCGCAACTCCCATTTGGATAAATATATAAACACTTTCAGACATTTGGTAAAATCTACTATTTAAGATACACTCAAGAGTCAACCATCCAACGTCAATGCCCAGGAGAGTAGGGCCATACAGTCTTTGAAAACCAACAAAGAAATCATCATTAAACCTGCAGACAAGGTCATGATGAACAAATCTGACTACCTGAAAGAAGCAAACAGACAACTGATGGACACACGCTACTACAAAAAATTGCGGTCTGACCCCACACAGGACTATCACAAGGAATTAAACAGCTGGTTTCTTGTCAACCTAACATACCCTTAAGAGCTGATAACCTAATACCAGTGAAGTCCAAGAACAGGCACATTCTACATGCTTCCCAAAATTCACAAACCAGGAAATCCAGGAAGACCAATCATTTCATGTGTGGGCACCCTCACCGAACAAATTTCTGGGTGGTAGAGGGTGTTCTCAAACCCCTGTAAAAGAGACACCCAGCTCCATTCAGGACACAACTGACCTATTGAATAAACTGTCAGCAATAGGTCCTCTACCAGAAGTAACCATCCTCGCCACCATGGATGAGTAATCTCTGTACAGTAACATCCCACACCAGGATGGATTAAATGCCTGCAAAACTTTCCTGTAAAAACAGGAATTGATGCTGACTATGTGGTGGAGCTTACAAAATCCATCCTCATGCACAACTACTTACATTTGATGACATATATTTACAGGAGACTGGCACAGCAATGTAAAGCAAACTGGCACCACAATATGCAAATCTTTTCATGGCCAAACTTGAAGGTGACTTTTTATCCTCTTGTCCTATCAGGCCCTGGCCTAGTACTGTTATATTGATGACATTTTAATGAATCTGGACAGAGTCTGAGCAACAGCTGAAGACGTTCCATGAACACTATAATCAGTTTCATCCCACCATTAACTTAACACTCAACTACTCCTGCACTGAAATCAGCTTTCTTGACACCATCATTAAGCTACTGAGCAATAAAATAGAAATATCCCTGTACCGGAAGCCAATTGACCATCCAGCATATCTCTGATGGGACAGTTTTCATCCAAACACACATAACACACATAAAAAACTATATTGTGTACAGCCAGGCCATCAGATACAATCGGATATGTTACAACCCTACAGATAGAGACAATCACCTTGAGGACCTCAGAAAGACCTTTTTGAACCAGGGCTACCATCCAAAAGCAGCCGAGAACCAGATTACAAGAGCCACCAGAATATCAAGGAATCATTTCCTACATTACAAAACTAAAGAAGAAAACAACAGAGTTCCTCTCGTAGTCACCTACAATCCAAGTCTGGAGGTGTTAAGAGGAGCTGCACGGAAACTGCACGGAAACTGCAACCACTCCTACAAAAAGATGCCCAACTAAAATCAATATTTACGGATCCCCCACTCTTGTGTTTTAGACAACCTCCAAATCTAAAAAACATCATTGTCAGAAGCACCCTGTCCTCTCCAACAGCAACAGGAACCTTTCCCTCCAACCAGAACAGGTGCAAAACGTGTCCATCTATAATGACAACTGACAAGATAAAGATTCCTTGGACGATCAGGACTACTAGATCCCAGGTAACTTCAGTTGCATCGCAAGCAATGTGGTGAATTTAATTATATGTACCAAATGTCCAACAGGTGGCATGTAGTAGGGGAGACCGGACTAAAATTCAGAACAAGAATGAACTCTCATCGCTACTCAATAAAAGAAACGCGTATGGATCTACCTGTAGCAAAGCATTTTGCAGCCCTGACCACAGCAGTGAAAGCAATATGAGGCTCTCATTTTAAAAAGCAAATTCAAATCTCAGACAGAGAAAAATTTGGGAATACAAATTGATAATGACCTTTGACACATTCAAAACAGGATTAAATGTTTCACATGGATTCATGCATTTTTATATACAGTAGAATGAAAGGGCATTTGGGGATATCACATCTTGCAACAGACTCAAGTTAGAGGACAATTAACTTTTAACACTTATGTGAACTGTCTCGCTTCGATTTATGGCTTTCTGCTCTTACTGGGGAATCTTCAGTTATGCACAAGCCAAAATCATAGAGCAATAATACAATCTGTTCCTCTTATCTTAGAATTTTGACTTTACTTTACTAGCTCCCTCTCTCTCCTCCCTAGCCTGACTCTGCTTTATGTCACCTGTTGTATTTACTACATCACCTAACCCTGCTTATGTATTACATATGAGTCGGGCCGGCAGGGAAGGGGTTACTCGGATACCGGTACGGTGGCTTCGGTGGGGATCACGGCTGGTCGGTCCCATTTCCGTGCCCTGGGCACTCAATGGCTGATGATTGGGGAATTTTACGTGACGCCACCTGTGGTACTTGGTAATCGGTTACCAGCGCTGCAGCCGCTGAGGTGATGGAGATGCAGCAGTGATAGTACAGCTCCCCACAGCAGGTGGAGTTTTACCTCAGGGCAGTGTGGTGGATGAGGGGAGTTGTAGTCCCCACTCTCTGTGGTGCTGCACAGGCCTCCCTGGGCCACAGATTAAATGAAGCTGGACACCAACTTAGCTCAAACAGTTCCTTTACTGGTACTAGATGGACAAGGTACACTGTACAGTCCGGCCCACCGGGGATTATAGCCACAGGTTTCAGGGTTCACCACAGAGTCAGAGGTGTCTCTCAATTACCTTTCTTGGTCTCTGTTTATAATGGCTCTCTGCTCTCCCACGCTAAAGTCTGGTTACTGGTCTCCAGGTCTGTTGCCTTAAGTCTTTGTTACCTCTTGGACCTTGCTTTGGGACAGTGATTAGGCTCCTTGGTGGGTGTCGTGGCTCCCTTATGAGAGCCCACAACTCGTTGGTCTGCTGTTTGGGATAAACCAAATCAACCCACCTTGGCTCCAGAAGACCAGTGTGACCTGGGCACTATAGATGGCTCCAACCAGACCTGGAATGTCCCCTTTTGTCTGGGTCACCTCCGCTCATTAAAGGTGCCCTCTTCTCAGGACAGCAGGGTCCCCTGCGTCCATCCGTTTCCTCTCTCTGTCACCATCTGACTAAGCTGTCTCCCGCTCTCCTAAGCTCTACCCCCTGGGACCTACTGAATTACAGTCCCCTGTGCTAGGGTGTCTGTGGGTGGGTTTGGTGGACAGACTCTGTAGTTCCCCCCCTCTACCTGTGACTATGGGGATACTACACTTTTCTTTTGGGGAGCAGTATCTCTCTGTGGCATCCCGCCAGAGGGAGGCCACATTCCCCCTTGGTTTTACACACTCATCCGTGAGTGTCTAGGTCAGTGATGGCGAACCTTTCTGAGGCTGAGTGCCCAAACCGCAACCCAAAACGAAATTATTTATGGCGAAGTGCCAATACGATAATATAACCTAAATTACAGCAGTAGTAATCATAAGCGCTGCACAGGGGGGAGAGCCAGCAGATGATAACTCTCTTCCCTGTGCAGTGCTTGTAGTCCTGAAACATTGATGATCAATTCAATTATTTTAACAATTAATTGATTTTAAACTTACCTTTGCAGTCTTCTCTTTTCTTCGGCAGTGGTCATCCAGCTCATGTGTACTGCACATTGAAGCTGAGCCGCTGCCACTGCCCTTTCTAGAAACAGCAGGTGGATTGATCTGTATGGAAAAAATGCAGAATATTAGACAGATAGGAGATAGATTTTATCATGGAATGCAAGCAGATTTCATGCTGAAATCCTGGTCCCTTTCCTTGCAGTAATGTGCTCCATCCTGACCCTCTCCTTGTAGCTATGTGCTCCATCCTGACCCTCTCCTTGTAGCTATGTGCTCCATCCTGACCCTCTCCTTGTAGCTATGTGCTCCATCCTGACCCTCTCCTTGCAGTAATGTGCTCCATCCTGACCCTCTCCTTGCAGTAATGTGCTCCATCCTGACCCTCTCCTTGCAGAAATGTGCTCCATCCTGACCCTCTCCTTGCAGTAATGTGCTCCATCATGACCCTCTCCTTGCAGTCAAGTGCTCCATCCTGACCCTCTCCTTGCAGTAAGGTGCTCCATCCTGACTCTCTCCTTGCAGTAATGTGCTCCATCCCGACCCTCTCTTTGCAGTTATGTGCTCCATCCTGATCTTCTCCTTGTAGCAATGTGCTCCATCCTGATCTTCTCCTAGCTATATGATCCATCCTGACCATCTCCATGCATTTATGGCCCCATCCTGACCCTCTCCTTGCAGTTGTGCTCCATCCTGACCCTCTCCTGGCAGTAATGTTCCTATCCTGACCCCCTTCTTGTAGTAATGTCTTTATCCTTATCCCCTTGTAGTATTCCCCATCCTTGTCCTCTTCGGTAATGTCCCATCCTTGTCCCTTGTGGTAATGTCCCCATCCTGCCCCTATCATGTAGTAATGCCCCATCCTGCTGTAATGCCCTATCCTTGTCCCCTTGCAGCAATATGCCCCATCCTGCAGTAATATGCCACATTCTTGTCCCCTTGCAGTAATATGCCCCATCCTGCAGTAATGCCCTATCCTTCTCCCCTTGCAGTAATATGCCCCATCCGTGTCCCCTTGAAGTAATATGCCCCATCCTGCAGTGATGTGTTTCATCCTTGTCCACTTGCCATTAATATGCCCCATCCTTATTCCTTTGCAGTAATATGCCCCATCCTTATTCTTTTGCAGTAATATGCCCCATCCAGCAGTAATGTGCCCCATCCTTGTCCCCATCACATAGTAATATGCCCCATCTTGCCCCCTGGTAGTATTGCCCTATCCTTGACTCGATCACATAGTAATCTGCCCCATCCTTGTCCCCATCACATATTAATATGCCCCATCCTTGCCCCCATCACATATTTATCTGCCACATCCTGCCCACATTACATAGTAATATGCCCCATCACATAATATGCCCCATCAGCCCCCATCACATAATAATATGCCCCATCACATAATAATATGTCCCATCAGCCCCATCACATAATATGTCCCATCAGCCCCCATCACATAATAATATGCCCCATCAGCCCCCATCACATAATAATATGCCCCATCATATAATAATATGCCCCATCACATAATATGCCAAATCCTGCCCCCTGTTACTATTGCCCCATCCTGCCCCCAGCACAGAGTAATATGCCCCATCCTGCCCCCCTTAGTAATGCCCCATCCTGCCCCCAGCAGAGTAATATGCCCCATCCTGCCCCCTTAGTAATGCCCCATCCTGCCCCCTTAGTAATGCCCCATCCTGCCCCCTTAGTAATGCCCCATCCTGCCCCCTTAGTAATGCCCCATCCTGCCCCCTTAGTAATGCCCCATCCTGCTGTAAATAGAAAGAAAAAAAAAGTCATACTCACCTTCAGGGCCGGACTGGGACCAAAAAGCAGCCCTGAAAAACAAGCCCCACCAGCCCAAACACTATATCACCCATCAGCCTTTAACAGTGAAATTTGCTTTTACGTTGTCATGCCCTCATCACTTTCGCAGGCTGCTTTCACATCAGCGGTAAACTGATGTTTGCGGCCAATCCATCAGGTGGCACTGCATCTGCCAGATCAGCCTACTTGCAGCCCAGATGCGGCAAGCCCCATGCATTGTGTATGGAGCTTGCAGTCTGGTGCGGCAGATCCAGCCCTTGCGACGGCGCAAAAAAAAACCCACCACTTACAGCATTGTTTTTCATCGGCCGCAAGTACCGGATCTGCCGCACCTGGCAGACCACTTGCCGCACCAGACTGCAAGCTCCATACACAATGCATGGGGCTTGCCGCATCTGGGCTGCAAGTCGGCTGATCTGGCAGATGCGGTGCCACCTGATGGATTGGCCGCAAACATCAGTTTACCGCTGATGTGAAAGGAGCCTTAAGGTACTGTCACACACAGAGATATCTCTGGGAGACATTGCTTGCAACTCACTGGTTGCAATGAAATCATGGACACATTGTTCCATTTTTTGCCATGTACAAATAGAACAGGACAGGAGAAGTGGTAGTGTGCATATATAAAGAATAATACAGATACTGAGGATTACACCCAGTATACAAGACAGGAGAAGTGGTACTGTGCAGTGTATATATACAGAATGCTACAGATACTGAGGATTACACCCAGTATACAAGACAGAAGAAGTGGTACTGTGCAGTGTTTATATATAGAATAACACAGATACTGAGGATTACACCCAGTATACAGGACAGGAGAAGTGGTACTGTGCAGAGGTGCAGAGTATATATACAGAATAATACAGATAATGAGGATTACACCCTGTATACAGGACAAGAGAAGTGGTGCTGTGCAGTGTATATATACAGAATAATACATATACTGAGGATTACACCCAGTATACAGGACAGGAGAAGTGGTACTGTGCAGTGTATATATATACAGAATGATACAGATACTGAGGATTACACCCAGTATACAGGACAGGAGAAGAGGAACTGTGCAGTGTATATATACAGAATACTACCAATACTGAAGATTACACCCAGTATACAGGACAGGAGAAGTGGTACTATGCAGTGTATATATACAGAATACTACAGATACTGAGGATTACACTCAGTAAACAGGAGAATTATACCCAGCATACCCAGGAGGCTGTGCTTTATAGATAGGATGCTGTGGTATATAGATAGCCAAGACTCAGCCTGATCCTAAAGATGGGGAAAGATGAAAGATGGCGGCAGAAAGTCCAGTGCTGGGCGTAGAGAGGAACAGGATCCATGGAGACACCGTGAAGAACACAGAGAGAACTCTCAGGAAAATTTTGTGATGCTGCACACTACAGACTGCGGGCCGTATACACATTAGAGACTGCAGACTGTAAAAACATTAGAAACTGCCTGCTGTATACACGTGACACACTGCGGACCCTGGGCACCTTACACGCTGCGGACCCTGGGCACGTTACACACGCTGCGGACCCTGGGCACGTTACACGCTGCGGACCCTGGGCACGTTACACGCTGCGGACCCTGGGCACCTTAGACGCTGCGGACCCTGGGCACCTTAGACGCTGCGGACCCTGGGCACTTTAGACGCTGCGGACCCTGGGCACGTTACACGCTGCGGACCCTGGGCACCTTCGACGCTGCGGACCCTGGGCACCTTAGACGCTGCGGACCCTGGGCACGTTAGACGCTGCGGACCCTGGGCACGTTAGACGCTGCGGACCCTGGGCACGTTAGACGCTGCGGACCCTGGGCACCTTAGACGCTGCGGACCCTGGGCACCTTAGACGCTGCGGACCCTGGGCACCTTAGACGCTGCGGACCCTGGGCACCTTAGACGCTGCGGACCCTGGGCACCTTAGACGCTGCGGACCCTGGCACCTTAGACGCTGCGGACCCTGGGCACCTTAGACGCTGCGGACCCTGGGCACGTTACACGCTGCGGACCCTGGGCACCTTAGACGCTGCGGACCCTGGGCACGTTACACGCTGCGGACCCTGGGCACCTTAGACGCTGCGGACCCTGGGCACGTTACACGCTGCGGACCCTGGGCACGTTACACGCTGCGGACCCTGGGCACGTTACACGCTGCAGACCCTGGGCACGTTAGACGCTGCGGACCCTGGGCACATCTGAGACTGTTGGTTATATCTTGTATACACAGCACTATACTGTATATACAGGTCCACACTATATATACAGTATATAGGCACACTAGTACAGCATGTAGTGTGGACCTGTATATACTGTATAGTGTTGTGTAGAGACAGAGAGACACACAGACACTGTCAAACACACAGATAGAGACATTCTGACAGACAGAACGACACTCAGAAAGACACACACAGACATGATACTCACATATACCGGCAGGACCTGTGATGATGTCACATCAGGGGAGGCATCAGGGGTCACATGATCATCTCAGAGAGATCAGAATGAGATGAAGACGCTGGGAGGGCCTCCTGATTGCTGTGAGAAGGGCACTGCTTTGGGGAAACGGTCCGCCCCCTTTACGTCCGTGGCCCCGCCCCTTCACGTCCGTGGCCCCGCCCCCTTCACGTCCGTGGCCGCTCGGTGACAGATTAAAAGCAGTACTGAGGCTGGAGGAGAGGGTGGCCCCCGCACCCTACAGGTGGGCGGCCCAAAAGTCCCACCCACCATCTAGGAAGAGTGTCGGAGAGAGGAGAAATGTCTCCTCTGCTCCAACACAGCGTTGATCTGCCGGCGCCGCGCCGCGCGCCGGCAGATCAAAGCGGCAGTGTAGTGGCGAGGCCGCGTGCCAGCGGAGGCGGCTCTGCGTGCCACCCCTGGCACGCGTGCCATAGGTTCGCCATCACTGGTCTAGGTGTTACAACCAGACTGGGTATTAGCTACATTTTTTATTTTTATTTTCATTAACCAGGTTAATACCAAACAGGAACATAACAAAACAACAACAATATACTTTTCTCTTTTCTTCCCTTGCAGGAGGCATTGGGCTTCAAACGTTGCAAACAACACATTTATTCTAGTCCACAACGGCCCAACGGGGGCCGGGTATTGAGTCTCTGATTTCAGTTCAATCAGGCTCTGACACCATTCAAGTCCATGTGAGTCTTTTTACAGGTTTATTAGGGAATCACACAATTAACTATTCACATTTAGCATGAAACCGGGATCATCTTAACTGTTCAACACTTACTGATCCGGATAGCATACCAGCCTCGGGGGCCTGCATAGCGTTCATATGTGATCACATCACCCCAGTACAAATCCAGGTCCGGGTGGACTTGCGGGAGGTGAGGCGCGACATCTCTCCTCCCCACGAAGACCTCTGCATAGAGGCCTGATTCCCAGGCAAACCCGTACCCGGTACTCAGGTTAAAGGCTGTAATTGTCCCTTTCTTTCTTTGATCCACAGGTCATAGTGGTTGGGTACGGGCAAAGGCATGGGCCTTGCGGGTCTCCATTTCGTTAGCCCACCATGCTTCTCGCCGCCTCTGCTCCTCCGTTTCATCATCCTGGGCAAACTGTGGCCTCCTGACGGGTTGCCAGGAGTGTGGGGCCGGGCACGGAGTTTGCCTTCCACATCGCCTCATCTTCATTCCGACCATAGCTTGCAGGGCCCGGATGCCTCTGCACCGCTGACTGGTTCTTCCTCTCGGTCCTCCTCCCCAGAACTCGCCTGGTTGGTAGAACTTTCTTCCTCAAATTCCTCTATCATCAGGTTGGGCTCTTCCGAGAATCGAATCAGATCTTCTGGTTTGGCGGGCTCTGGTCATTGTTGGCATCGGGCTCGCGGTTCTCCTGACTGCGTAGTGGGTTGCTGATCTCGTGTGGCTGTGTCTCCTCAGTGGCTCTCTGGAGAGCAGTGTGGAACTGTGTGTGTTTCTACGCAGCTAAATCGCTCCTCTCCAGAATGTCAGAACGGGTGAGTCATTTGAGACTCATGCGAGAATGTTGCATGCATCTCCCATAGTGTGTCTCTGGCCTAACTCTAAGCCTAGCCCTAAGACTACGATTGTGAAGACCTGTAATTTATTACCATAGTTTGGGGGGGTTTGGAGTTAACACATTTTTTTAAATTTGCACTGCTACCTCAACAGGTTTTTGCCTCTTCCTCACAAAATTACAAGTGAGAAGAGAAGCAAGGAGCTGCAGGAGAGCACATCTAGCTTCCTAAGAACCTTAAGTGTTTAATTATTGGCATACCTAAACCATCTTCCAATCATCCAACAAATGAGTAACATGCTTGTTCATTTGGTGAAATTATTTTTAAATTGTTCTCGACAGCACATTATTGTGTGTAAACAGGAGGTGCTGCCGAGAACAATGATATTTTATGTGCACAGAACAATTGTATTAAGTTAACTATCACCTGGAAGTGCAGTCAGCCGGTCTAAACAAGCAATGTATTGTTAAATTGAAAAAAATTATAATAGCTTTAGCCCCTAGTTTCTTCTGTTTTTTGCCAAAATTAGACATTTTAAAAATACATTTTATATTCTTTTGATCTTACTTTATTTTACCCATTTTTTTCAATGTAACAATTGTGTTGCCTTAGCCCTAGTACTAATCTTAGCCAAAACCCTATTCCTCATCCGAAATCTAAGCATCAGCATGACCCTAAACTAATTCATAGCCCTAACCTTAGTTAAGGTTAGAAAAAGTGTCAACATAAAAGCAGCAGTTAACATCTTTATCCATTACTTGCTTATTTTTTTGTCACCTTGGTCAGTACTTATGCAGAACGTGGAAGTCTGATGACCTCATTTATACTGATGGGGGTGGTATTTTGCCCCTAGAAAAATCCCCCTTGTGACCCCCATCCCCCCCGCCACTGTCTGACTGTAAGCCAACAGCCGGGATAGAGATATCTTATTCTACAACTCTGCTGAAAAAAACAGGCCTGTTAATCACCGTCATAAAAAGGCATATAAGTAGTTATTACAGGATTAGTGATTCATTAGGGAGACCTTCAGACTGTCTAATGAGTATAATTGTATACTGCTTAATCTCCCTAATTCTGTAGGATCCAGTAGAGACCCCTATACTATAGAATGGTTGGTATGTGACCAGCCTCAACTCTTTATTATACAGATAATTAAATTAACTTTTAATTAATTTGTAGGACAGGAATGTTACTGCTCAGTGAGTTCTTTTTACACTCTTACATTTCTTTGGTTCAACAGATCCTGAAATGAAAGAAATTTTATTTTTTCTGAAGAATAAGCCAGAAAAACATAGTTACTGTATTGCTACCTTCACAAGCCGCAATCTGGGAATCCTAAAGGCGATATGTCACCCCGGAGCAATCGCTGTGAAATTGCCTCACAGTTGCGGTGTGTGATTGGGGAATTCCGCGGCAATAAACCGCCTCTCACATGTCGCCTGATTCCTGAGCACTGCTCTGAAATCAGCCTTAATCATGAAGGCGATATTTCCGTGTTGTGGCGTGTGATAGGGCGATAGTGATGCAATCAGCGTCGCCTATGATTTCCCGTAGGCGTGCCACAGTGTGCTGTAGTCCGCGCCCCGTCTGCGATGATGGGTGGTGGCTACTGTGTTCCCATTGGCTGTCAGTTCACAGGGCGCCATATTTGAAGAGCTGTCCATTCAGCAACACACACATCTTTGATGGCGTCATGTATTAACCAGCCTTCCAGAGCAGGCTGACCAATCGTAATGCTGTTGCGTTGTCCAATGAGCGCGTATGGGGCGCTGTGTAAACCACTGTGGCACGCCTATCTCCTCGCAGCACTGACCATGTACGCCCACATTGCCTTTGGGATTGAGGCGTGAGAAGCGGCGAGGCAATTCTACCGGAATGGTTCCGCTGTGGGTGAGGCGATTTCCGGGGCGACACATCGCCTTTCTTTCGGGGTGAGATTGCGGCATGTAATTCCGCCATCGGCGATCTGAGGTGACCATGAAAAACGTGCACGCGCACATTAGATCGCCAGCTGATATTGCGGCGTGTGAAGGTACCATATTAGGGATTTGCTAACTATATATTTGGCATTCTCAGACTAAGCCTACAGTCTGTCCCTTTCCAAGGACAGAACCCTGTCTTATGCTCCCCGTATACAGTATCCACTGTTTAATAACTTACCAATTGTCTCTCAATAGCAAATATAAAGGAAGCAAAGATTGATCATGTATTTCAACTTTTTTGATTCTTTTGTTCTGCATAATTACAAACCACACTTAAAAGGGTCTTAGGCCAGTTTGGTTCAGCTGGGCATGCATGTCTACACAGAATCTTCAGAGAGATAAGTGTTGGTTATCCATAGCAGTAAAACCCCTTAATGTTAACATCTGAATTGTCTAACTGCAAGGACATAACAATCTTGGTCTCAGAAGTCGTGACCACGGCTGAACCGGTGGTCCCTGCAATGAATATAAGCTGCCAGCCAAACAGAGGTGCACCTGTGGGTGCATGGCAGTAACATTATGTGCTGCCTATTGCTTGCATGCCAAAGTCAGTAAGGTGAGTAGAATCTATTTTTTTATGCATTAAAAAAGAGTGGAATGTGGGGCATATGCACCAGGATGGGGGATGTATGTATATACCAGGCAGGGCCGGCGTCAGCACCCGGCGTACCCGGGCAAGTGCCGGGGCCCGACGGCTTGGAGGGGGCCCACCGGGCCCCTGAGGGCTAGGGTCACACTTGTGTTGTGACCCTAGCCTGACGCAAGTATTGTCTGCTGCAGCGCAGAGCGTTTAACGCTATGCGCTGCCAGCAACTGAGCCCATAGAAACCCGCAGTTTACATTGACAACCAGTGGTTGTCAAGGTAAACGTCGGGTTTCTATGGGCTGCCTCCAGCGCATAGCAGCGTTGCAACATACAATACTTGCATCAGGCTAGGGTCACAATGCAAGTGTGACCCTAGCCTCAGGGGCCCCTGAGCACTGCCCCCACAGCCAGAGCCATATCCAGGGGGCAGCTCGGGGGTCATTTTCAGGCTCCTGCAGGCTGCAGCACCGGAGGGTCTCCCTCCTCCCCCCTCCACGGGAGCCGACAGAGCTGCACACTCTGTGCTAGTGTGCTTACAGGACCTGTGATGATGTCAGTGGATGGGGAGGAGTCAGGGGTCTCATGATCGGCTCCTCAGTGTATCCAGGACTGTACTGGCCATCAATGATGCTCAAATAAGGTGAAGTTTGTGTGTGGTCAGGAGGCATTTACAGTGTGAATGTAGCAGAGGTGAGTGTGTACTAGGTGTATGGCAATTAGGTGAAGGTTATGTGTGGGGTCAGGAGGGATTTACAGTGTGAATGTAGCAGAAGTGAGTGTGTACTAGGTGTATGGCAATTAGGTGAAGGTTATGTGTGGGGTCAGGAGGGATTTACAGTGTGAATGTAGCAGAGCCGAGTGTGTACGAGGTGTACGGAGCGGAGCCGAGTGTGTACGAGGTGTACGGAGCGGAGCCGAGTGTGTACGAGGTGTACGCAGAGGAGCCGTGTGTGTACGAGGTGTACGCAGAGGAGCCGTGTGTGTACGAGGTGTACGCAGAGGAGCCGTGTGTGTACGAGGTGTACGCAGAGGAGCCGTGTGTGTACGAGGTGTACGCAGAGGAGCCGTGTGTGTACGAGGTGTACGCAGAGGAGCCGTGTGTGTACGAGGTGTACGCAGAGGAGCCGTGTGTGTACGAGGTGTACGCAGAGGAGCCGTGTGTGTACGAGGTGTACGCAGAGGAGCCGTGTGTGTACGAGGTGTACGCAGAGGAGCCGTGTGTGTACGAGGTGTACGCAGAGGAGCCGTGTGTGTACGAGGTGTACGCAGAGGAGCCGTGTGTGTACGAGGTGTACGCAGAGGAGCCGTGTGTGTACGAGGTGTACGCAGAGGAGCCGTGTGTGTACGAGGTGTACGGAGAGGAGCCGTGTGTGTACAAGGTGTACGGAGAGGAGCCGTGTGTGTACGAGGTGTACGGAGAGGAGCCGTGTGTGTACGAGGTGTACGGAGAGGAGCCGTGTGGGTACGAGGTGTACGGAGAGGAGCCGTGTGTGTACGAGGTGTACGGAGAGGAGCCGTGTGTGTACGAGGTGTACGGAGAGGAGCCGTGTGTGTACGAGGTGTACGGAGAGGAGCCGTGTGTGTACGAGGTGTACGGAGAAGAGCCGTGTGTGTACGAGGTGTACGGAGAAGAGCCGTGTGTGTACGAGGTGTACGGAGAAGAGCCATGTGTGTACGAGGTGTACGGAGAAGAGCCGTGTGTGTACGAGGTGTACGGAGAAGAGCCGTGTGTGTACGAGGTGTACGGAGAAGAGCCGTGTGTGTACGAGGTGTACGGAGAAGAGCCGAGTGTGTACGAGGTGTGCGGAGCAGAGCTACGTGTGTATGAGGTGTACGGAGCAGAGCCGAGTGTGTACGAGGTGTACGGAGCAGAGCCACGTGTGTACGAGGTGTATGGAGCAGAGCCGAGTGTGTACGAGGTGTACGGAGCAGAGCCGAGTGTGTACGAGGTGTACGGAGCAGAGCTGCGTGTGTATGAGGTGTACGGAGCAGAGCCGCGTGTGTACGAAGTATGTGTACCAGTGGTAGCCCCCCGCGGATTCCGCTCCTATAGTCTCAGCCACCTTTGCCAGCAGCATTCTTCTCCAGAGTCTCTTCTGCCGCTGTCTGCATTCTGCAGCTCAGCATGGAGGGGCACGATGTCATCACTGTGCTGATATGTGCAGAGCGACCGGAGGAGACCGGAGCGGCAAGAAGAAAGGTGAAGAGAAAGAGAGATCTGGACGGCCAGACACTCCGCTTGGCTGCGGTGCCACCATATGGCAGTGCGGCTCCATTGAGCTGTCTGCATTATTTGTGTGCTTCAGGATGCTTGTGTATATACCAAGCATCCTCAGACGCACAAAAATGCAACATTTTGCATTTGAAGGGTATTTTTAAAAGGCGCAAGGGAATGCAATCGCATTTTAGCCCGCTCCTAACAACATGTAATATACTCACTGTCAGAAACAGCTCTTACTGGTTTCAGCAGTCACTGTTCCTGTAAGGCTGCCTTCACATAGGCATTTTTTTTAAAAATGAGGCAGTTGCGGTAAAAAAAAAACAGCATCTGCCGCATTTTCCGTCTAGCGGCTGCACTTGCTTCACATTTGCGGCAAGCCCCATGCATTGGGGCTTGCGGTAAGTGTGCGGCAATATTATATTATATATATATATATATATTATACATAGTCCGCAATATGTACTTAAAGGGGGCCCACTGAGACCTTTTCGCCCGGGGCCCACAGAAACCTGGAGCCGGCCCTGATACCAGGATAGGAGAAATATATACCAGAATGGAGGACATATAAACCAGTATAGAAGACTCATGTCAGAATGAGAACTATACCAGGTTGAGCCCAGGGTGAAGGGCATGCATACCAGGATATGAACATATATACCAAAATGGGTCACATATACAGTTGTGGCCAAAAGTATTGACACCCCTGCAATTCTGTCAGATAATACTCAGTTTCTTCCTGAAAATGATTGCAATCACAAATTCTTTGGTATTATTAACTTCATTTAATTTGTCTTCAATGAAAAAACACAAAAAGAATTGTCCTAAAGCCAAATTGGATATAATTCCACACCAAACATAAAAAGGGGGTGGACAAAAGTATTGGTACTGTTAGAAAAATCATGTTCTACTTCTGTAATTTGTGTAATTAACAGCACCTGTAACTTACCTGTGGCACCTAACAGGTGTTGGCAATAACTAAATCACACTTGCAGCCAGTTGACATGGATTTACGTTGACTCAACCTCTGTCCTGTGTCCTTGTGTGTACCACATTGAGCATGGAGAAAAGAAAGAAGACCAAAGAACTGTCTGAGGACTTGAGAAACCACATTGTGAGGAAGCATGAGCAATCTCAAGGCTACAAGTCCATCTCCAAACACCTGAATGTTCCTGTGTCTACCGTGCGCAGTGTCATCAAGAAGTTTAAAGCCGATGGCACTGTGGCTAACCTCCGTAGATGTGGACGAAAAAAAAAAATTGACGAGAGATTTCAACGCAAGATTGTGCGGATGGTGGATAAAGAACCTCGACAACATCCAAACAAGTTCAAGCTGCCCTGCAGTCCGAGGGTACAACAGTGTCAACCCGTATTATCCGTCAGCGTCTGAATGAAAAGGGACTGTATGGTAGGATACCCAGGAAGACCCCACTTCTTACCCCGAGACATAAAAAAGCCAGGCTGGAGTTTGCCAAAACTTACCTGAGAAAGCCTAAAACGTTTTGGAAGAATGTTCTCTGGTCAGATGAGACAAAAGTAGAGCTTTTTGGGCAAAGGCATCAACATAGAGTTTACAGGAGAAAAAAAGAGGCATTCAAAGAAAAGAACAACCAACAAACTTTGCAGCATAATGTAGGGCCCAGTGTGAGAAAGCTGGGTCTCCCTCAGAGGTCATGGGTCTTCCAGCAGGACAATGACCCGAAAGACACTTCAAAAAGCACTAGAAAATGGTTTGAGAGAAAGCACTGGAGACTTCTAAGGTGGCCAGCAATGAGTCCAGACCTGAATCCCATAGAACACCTGTGGAGAGATCTAAAACTGGCAGTTTGGAGAAGGCACCCTTCAAATATCAGGGACCCGGAGCAGTTTGCTAAAGAAGAATGGTCTAAAATTCAAGCAGAGCATTGTAAGAAACTCATTGATGGTTACCGGAAGCGGTTGATCGCAGTTATTTTGGCTAAAGGTTGTGCAACCAAGTATTAGGCTGATGGTGCCAATAACTTTGTCTGGCCCATTTTTGGAGTTTTTGTCTGGCCAGGTCTAGGAAGACTTCTGGTAGTACCAACTTCTTTCATTTAAGGATTATGGAGTCCACTGTGCTCTTAGGAATCTTGAGCACTGCAGAAAATCTTTTGTAACCTTGGCCAGATCTGTACATTGCCACAATTCAGTCTCTGAGCTCCTTGGGCAGTTCCTTTGACCTCATGATTTTCATTTGCTCTGGCGTGCACTGTGAGCTGTGAGGTCTTATATAGAGAGATGTGTGCCTTTACAAATCAAGTCCTATCAGCTTAATTAAACACAGCTGGACTCCAATGAAAGAGTAGAACCATCTCAAGGAGGATCACAAGGAAATTGACAGCATGTAACTTAAATATGAATGTCTGAGCAAAAGGTCTGAATACTTATGACCATGTGATATTTCAGTTTTTCTTTTTTTAATAAATTTGAAAAATTGTTTACATTTCTGTTATTTTAAGTCAAGATGGGGTGCAGAGTGTACATTAATGAGAAAAAAATGAACTTTCTTGATTTCTTGAATTTACCAAATGGCAGCAATGAAACAAAGAGTGAAAAACTGTAAAGGGGTCTGAATTCCGTACCCACTGTATATACATATATATATAGTTGTACACTAACTATAATGTACATTACATGATTACTAGCATATTAGCAAAGGTATTTCTTTAGTTAATCATGGAAGTATCTGGTGTTTCCTCAAAGCTAAGAAACCATAAAGAAAACAGTTAATGGCTTACTGATATAAAGTCCATGTATCAAAGCCACATTTACAATATAGAGAACATTTCCTAACATCATACTAGAATAATTTGTCCTAAACGAATATCTTTTCAACTTAGGTGCTTTCACACTACGATTTTTGCATTTCCGATGCTGTCCGAAAAAAATCGACAGCATCGGACCGATTTTCGGATCCCATGCATCCCTATGGGGATCGGACCGAATCGATGTGCACTAAATGCCATCCGATTTGGTCCGATCCGATTCTGCCCGATTTTGGCCGATTTTTTTCAGGAGAAAAAATTGTTGCCTGCAACGATTTTTTCATCCGATTACAAAATCTGACAGACTTGGATCGGACCAAATCGGATGGCATTTAGTGCACATCCGATCTGACCCGATCCCTATCATGGGCCCTATGGAGAAGGGTCCGAGGAAACATCTGATGTCTCCTCGGACCCCATTTTACTGTACTGAGCATGCTCTGTACAGTGAAACTGCTCCTGGGAGCACAAGGGTTAAAAAGAAAAAAAAAACAGTTTATTCTCACCTCTCCCCGAGCCCCCGCCGTCTTCCGCCATCTTCCTCTAGGCTCCCGGTGGCTCCCGCAGGCTGCCGTGTCAGCAGAGGAAGCCCTCTGCTGTTCAGGACCTGCGGTGATGTCACAGTCATGTGACCGCGGGTTCACCATGGTAAACCCGCGGTCACGTGACTGTGACATCACCGCAGGTCCTGTGTACAGCAGAGGTACACCTCTGCTGACAGCGGCAGCCTGCGGGAGCCACCGGGAGCCTAGAGGAAGATGGCGGTTGACGGCGGGGGCTCGGGGAGAGGTGAGAATAAACTGTTTTTTTTTTTTTCTTTTTTTGCAGCCCGGCGCCGATTTTATGCCGGAATCGGGTGCCTATTTGGCACCCGATTCCAGGCATCAGAAGGGAGCCGATGCTGTCCGATTTATATCGGACAGCATCGGCTCCCTCAAAATCGTGGTGTGAAAGCACCCTAAACTGGATTTTACTCTGAATGTTAAAAATACTTGGATTTCTTTTTGTGGAAGTTTATTTTTGAAGAGAAAGCATCTTTACCTGTTTCTCAAGAGGATTCACATAATTATTTTAAAAGTAAGCCTGTCTTTTCTTCCTTTTATCTGTGACGGAATTGAGTGGATTGCACTTTAGTTAAGCCACTAGAAGATAGAGAAATCAGAATAATAATACACCAAATGTTCTACACATGTATAAGAGGGAGAGAAGCTGCACTTCAAGTGATAGAGAAAACTTATTTTCTCCTGCGAAGATTTGTACACGAAGCAGCTGATTTGTAAGGAAACCAATAAAACACTGTTAATAGAAAGTCAGTATTCTGGGGTAAACATGTTCAAATGTCACAAAATGTTGAGACTTTTGGCAATTTTACACTAGCTTAGCCCCAGCCATCTCTGCCAAATTGGGAAGATCATTAGCAGGACAGGTGTGGTTAAATCACCTAACTCTTGAAAATGTATGCCACTTTGGTAACCTAAATTTTGCCAGAAATGTACTCCAGTCCATGACTTAAATAATGTTTCTGGAAGTAGTGCACTTCATCTATAATGTGCCTAATTCAACTTAATTTTCTTCATACACATGGCAAATAATTGTACATTATAGTAGAAAAATAAGCCCTGACTAATAAATGGACATAACATATGTGGCTAACTGCAGTACTGAGCCTGGTGCCCAGCACCTCAAAATAAACCACAATTAGCATGGTTGTTCAGTGAGTAAGGGTGCGTTAACACTGTACAATATATGGGGTTTAATAGTGAGTCTACAAAGGCCAATCCTGCTTGAGATACGCATAGGCTGCCATTGTTTTCTGTAGAACAGGTCCTGTTTGCATAGGACAATGTGCTGCTGAGAACAATGTGCAGCCCAAAAGATCATTAACCAGACACATTGCATTTTTCTCTTTCATCGGATGATCAGCGGCATATTTATAATGTCCTAAGAAAGCTCATTGAAGATAATTATACGAGGTGACTGGTGTGTTATCTGGAACTAACACATTAGGAACCTAATTGCTCAAGCAACTCCCTACAGTGGAAGGTGCCTTAAATACACTGTGACATCCAGCCATAAGTTGGGAACACTTTAAAGTGTGCACGCTGCCTCTTTTAGAGGTGGGAAGTGAGCATGCATGTATCTTAAGAATATAACCAAGAGACCTGTACAACATGTGCATGCCTTGGAGATCGGAAACAACGCAATAGAGGGAAGTTGGAATGTCACTGCTGGCCAGATGCAATGGTGAGGACATCAGTATGCCTGTCAAGAGGAGGAGGTGGACAGTTCAGGGACGTCATACCTCAGTATTTGTAAGCTAAAAGCAGAACTGGGTAAAAAGTGCCAAAATGGTGCACGTGTTTCTGTTATACTTTTCTTCTGATTACAAATACTGAGGGAAAAAAATCACCAAATACTCAATGTGTGCACATGGTCTTAAAACTGTTGTCCCAATGTGAGAAGGAATTGTGGCCATGTATGATTAGTTACACACCACTGCTCCATTCTGTCATTTCAGGCCTCCATTCTTGACAGTGATTGGGGTCCCATTACCAAGTTATCAGGCATCCTGTGCATTCATTGATAGCTTGGTCAACATAGTGAGTCCAGATGACGATTTAATTCATCTGTATAAAGCATATCAAGAATATACAATGTTTCTGTTGCCAAAATCAAATGTTCCTGATCCATAAAGTGCCTACATGTGCTATAACTATACAGGAAAGGATCAATGATTAGAGATGAGCCACCACCCCGGTGTTCGAATTCGATTCAATTAGTTGACGTTGCTGTGTGTTCGTCGAATGTTCATCGAACACCGTCGAACATCATTGAAAAACAATGTAAAATGTTCTATAATGTTAGTACTGGGCGGGGGGAGCAACTATAAGGTGGGGGGAGAGCAGCACTGGCAGCAGGGAGCGAAAGACACATGCGGGGAAGCCAGCGGTGAGAAGAGGACTTCACCGCCGGCTTTCTTGCTCTTTTCTGCTCTCCCCACTCCCTGGATCTGCTCCCCCGACCTGGTACTAACTTAGCATCAGGCAGGGAGGCAACGGGGGGAGCGATGAGGGGGCATCAGGGAGCGGGGAGTGCAGAGCAGGAAAGCCGGCGGTGAAGTCTCACCGCTGGCTTTCCCGCCAGTTATTTCAAATGATCAGCTGATGCAGATCAGCTGTTGATTTGAAGTAGCCGCAGTGATGTCAGGGAAAGGTTCATGTGAGTTCATGCAGCATGAACTCACATGAACTTTCCCACAGCTGCACAGCTCAGCTACATCTCTGGTAGAGGTTCTGTACCAGAGATGTAGCTGAGTTAAAGAAGAAGACTCCACTGGACTACGTCGTACGGAAGAGGAATTTTTTAATAAAGATGGAGTCTCTAAGTGTATTTTTTGTTTTATTTCCAATAAAATATTTTTTTCTCTGTGTTGTGCTTTTTTTTTAAAAATTCTATAGAAATTCATGGCGGTCATGTCTAATATTGGCGTGACCCCATGAATTTCGGGCTTAGAGCCAGCTGATAACACAAAGCTGGCCCTAACCCCTTTATTACCCAGTGAGCCACGGCACCAGGGCCCTGGATGAGCTGGGCTCAGCGCCAGAAGATGGCACTTCTCTAAACGTGCCATTTTCTGCGGTGGCTGCCGGCTGCAATTTGCAGCCGGGGGTGCCCAGAAAGCTTGGGCCTCCCTGCACTGCGGATTCCAGCCCCCAGCTGCCTACTTGTACCTGGCTGGACATGGAAATAGCTTGGAGCCCCACGTATTTTTTTTTTTATTATTTCATGAAATAATAAAAAAAAGGGCTTCCTTCTATTTCTGTTTCCAGGCAGGTACAAATAGGCACCTGGGGGTTGGAGGCAGCCCGTTCCTGCCTGCTGTACCTGACTGGACCAAAAAAAATACGGTGAAGCCCACGTCAAATTTTTTGGGAAAAATTCATAAAAAAATACATTTAGGGACTGCAACTTTATTAACCCCTCGAGGCTGGAGTGCAGCGGCATTGTAAGGGGGGTTAACTCAGGTCACCCGAGGACAGCTCAGGTGGCATGACCTGAGCTATCCTCGGGTGACCTGAGTTAACCCCTCTTACAATGCCGTAGCGCACCGGCCTCGAGGGGTTAATAAAGATGCAGTCCCTAAATGTTTTTAATTAATTTTTCCCAAAAAATTTGACGTGGGTTCGCCGTATTTTTTTTTGATCCAGCCAGGTACAGCAGGCAGGAACGGGCTGCCTCCAACCCCCAGGTGCCTATTTGTACCTGCCTGGAAACAGAAATAGAAGGAAGCCCTTTTTTTTATTATTATTTCATGAATTTCATGAAATAATGAAAAAAAAAAAATACGTGGGGCTCCGCGCTATATCCATGTCCAGCCAGGTACAACTAGGCAGCTGGGGGCTGGAATCCGCAGCGCAGCGAGGCCCAAGCTTTCTGGGCATCCCCGCTGTGAATTGCAGCCCGCTGCCACCCCAGAAAATGGCGCGTTCAGAGAAGCGCCATCTTCTGGCGCAGGAACCCAGCTCATCCAGGGCCCTGGTGCCGTGGCTCACTGGGTAATAAAGGGGTTAGGGCCAAAAATTGTTTAAACAATCATGCCCCATTTCAGCCTTTTCCTCTGCCCCGAGACCACTTTATAGGGTCCTTTTGGTGAATGAACTGTTATCGAACATAACCTCGAACTGCCAAACTTGAAGCTAATTGTTCGCATTCGTCGAATGACTCGAACACCGCTCAAAACAGCTGGAATTTGAGATTGGCAAACATTTCAAATCGAACATCGCTCATCTCTATCAATGATCTCCATTTGTACAGCAGCTGAACAAGTAGCACAAAGGGTAGAAGTCTTACTACATACAAGGGTATGTCCAAACTAACACTCAATCCATCATTTATCTTGGGAACACAGAGACATGCGGATTGTTGTAACTCATGTAGTTCTTCTTGGGTGTGTCTATGTCTTGGCATTTGTGTTATTCATGAATAGTACAGAAACATAGAATTGTGATGACAGAAATCTATCAAGTATTACAATCAGACATTCATTTTTTACAGATATTTTATTTTATTTATTTGACGAAAATAGCAAAAATAGCTTAAATCAAACAAAATAGCGCTTGTGTCATTATAATTAAAGAGTAGATGATCTGATTGGGGTAGGAGTTTGGGTGCTTTATGTATCCAAAGCACTCCAGCGAGCATCATTGTGCTCGACTACCCTTGGTGCTTGGCCCAGTGCGAGACACTTGCAGTGTTTGATCAGCTTGCACTGGGTTTAAAAGCAGAGTTATCGGCCATAGTGGGTTTTTAAAATATAAAATGACAAAAACCCGCCCTCCTGCCCCCGGATATGGTGTGTTTATAGCTCACTGTATGTGGGCGGAGAGCCTTACTGCCCAATCAATGTCTTCATTAACTTTAAAAAAGTCTGTCTGAACCACCAGAACCCAAGCTTCTATGGGTCCGCTCATCTCTAATTATAATATATCACCCTATGTCTTTTGTCGCCAGGTCAGGTGAAAACAGTTTTGTTTTAGCTCCCCTGAGTACTCAAGTATTATTTTTCTTAAATCCGCCACAATGTTTCAGAAATTTGGGCCTGTTCTTTCAAAACTAATCTTTATGCTCTTCCTGGGGGGCATGGCTCACAGGATTCTCTGGAGATGTTGCTTTTCATTAATACCCTGTAAGTCACATCCTCTTGGTAAAAAAACTATAAAAATTAGCACCAAATTAAAAGACCCACATCTCTGAAACCGAGTGGAAGATTTAATATAATAAAAATTAGAATTATTATGTAAGCAGCAATAATATAATAAGACCTGGTGAAAGGTTCTCTTACATAACATCCCATTTATAAAATTAGGTATATAAAATATAATACATTTGGTGAACACCATGTAGATTTTGGCACACTTTACAACAGAATTCTTGTAAATTTCTGCTAATATCTGCAGTCGGTGGTAGTTGGCACTTGGAGTATTTTCTATTCCCACTTGAGTGATTCACGGCAAAGCAGTGGGTATATTGACATGGCCAGATAAGGTTTGCAGTAGTGCTATCATTGTATGTGAAATTTTAGCAGAAAGTAGAAAAAACATGCACAAAATATGCACAACTACCTGAGTTTGGACTTCAACAAGACATGTTCAGAATACTGTATAATGTTGTGACCATTTGGAATAAAATATATAATGTGCTCAATTCATCCAACCCTCACACCAGAATTCTGGCATAAAAACTTTGAAAAGTCGGAAAGATTTTGCCATATTTGGCATTTACACGCCAGTTTCTCCCACCTCCGACAAAATAGGTGGCACTTGGGAGAGATGATGGTACGACATGGGCGGGACACTATAGCTAGTATAATACATGTCAAGTTGTGGTGTTCCTTATGCAAGAAATCTCACTCTAGTAACTAACCGGTGTGAGATTTGTGGCATAGCACAAGGAGGTGTATGACACTCATCAGACACTCCAGATTCATAAAGAGGCGTGCACCTCCAGCACCAGCACGCCCCGTCTTAAAACAGGTGTGAACAACGCCCATCTAGATGAATCAAGCCAATTGATTATTCTAGAGTAATATGCTGTCATTTGCTTTTCTCCCATAGCTCCTCCATCACACGTAACTCTTTTTGTATTGTACTAATGACCTTTTTATTCTATACTCAGATTTGTTCTGTCACCTGTTTCCATCCGTACAATAATTGCAATTTTATTCTTGGTTACCTGCAATCCACTTCTCACCTCTGTCATCCTATCTTCTTTCCCAGTCACTAGTCATTAGAAAGATATTCTTACCATGTTGGCTGGACCTTATTTTTTTTAGATGATCAAAGAAATAAGACATGCAGAGAAACAATGGAAAGACTTTAATGCTAGCAAGTGAGTAATCCCCGACCGTCTGTATATGGCAGAATGTATTATGCACAGATATTTAAATCCAGATAATACTTCAGTTTCCTGACTGATATAGATTATCCAGATCTAACAGCAATACCAAAGATCAAAATCGGAAGGAGTTATCCTGTGTGAGAACAGGCTGCTAAATCATCCCCTCACAGCCGGTCACCAACTGCTTTCATCTTGGACACTGATCCTTTGGAAAAAGAATACTTTGTTCCTATTATCTTAAACTTCCAGCAGTTAGTCTATGGTCTTGTCCACAGTTTGTACATTCACAATTTGTTAAGCAGTGAGAAATATAAAGAGACTCCCATCAATATCAGAATAACAAAAGATAAGTAAAAATGTTATGTAAAATAGATTTATAAAAAAAGGTCAAAGGCTTAAAAGGCATCTGTCAGTATGATCAATCCTCCTAAGCCATCTACATGGATATGCAGGTCATTGAACATTAAACAAATGCTTGATATCTGCGATCCTATGTCTTACTCCAGAATAATTTACATTTTTCTTAACATGTAAATGAGATTTTAAGATCCATGGGTTGGACACAGATCTCCCTGAGAATCTTCCTCCGGAGCTTACTTTAAAGTGTAACTGCTGTTAACATTTTTATTTAATAATAATGTAGAGCAAGTAATTTTAATAAACTTTCAAATATACTTCATTAGAAAATTCTGTTTGAAAACCATTCATAAACCTTCCACAAGGTGTCCCCCAATACAGTGTGTGATGCAAACATATGTTCATCATCAATCAGATCTGTCTTCAGTGAATATGAGATATGTAACCCTTATAAGGGAAAAGGAATCATAGCCTACATTCCTGACTACATCTCATGAAAAAACAATGTATCAGCATACACCACAGTTCCTAAACAACGTTAGAGTGTCCAGAGCACGGCAAACTCCTCAGAAGTTTGCGCCAAGGAAAGATCTGTCATCTAGCTCTATACAGTTCAGTCACAATCTCTGTTAACCCCTTGTCTGCTGGCTTCCCACACTACTCACTGTCAGCCTGCTCTCAGAAGTATAGAAACTTAATTCCAGTTCACCCAGTTGCTCTATGCTCATCCACAAGGGGCTCAAACACTGGCCTCGCCGTGGCCTCACCTCAAGGATAATAGAAAAAATTGGAGTCTGGCTCAACAGGCCTGGATTTTCATTTTCTTTTTATTCCTCAAAAGAAAATATAGTGCATAGAAAAGAAAAATTTACATGGTCAACATGACCCAGTCGACGTGTTTCGACTGCACTAAGCAGTCTTACTCATGACTTCATACCGACCCGAGGCATCATACTGAATATCCGAATCATGTAGGAATTTCAGATATCCAATAGCATTGAGGTTTCCACTGATGAAGAATGACCCCACTAGCTTTGTACCCCATATACCACACCATACCATCAATTTTTGTGTTCCAGCAGTCTTGGAGGGATCAATCCACTGTGGGTTAGTATAGGATATAATTGGTGAAAGCACCTATGAGCCGGAACGGTGGTTTAGTGGGTGCCGGTACTCTTATGGGTGTAGTCTCACCTTTAATTGTTTTATCATTACATCTTTTATATATTATTGACAATAATTTAAATACTGATGCATAGAATGATGTGACTACTTGTATCTGTATATATATATATATATATATGTATACTTATGTGTGTTTGTAATATTATAAACACATATATGTATTTTTTTTATATTTTTTTATATATATATATATATATATGTTTTATATATATTTTTGATATATTTGTCTTAGGGCCCTTTCACATCAGCGTTTTTTCAAATCGCGGCAGATGCGGTGAAAAAAACGCATCTGCCGCGATTACCGCATACTGGCTGCACTTGCGGCACGGTTGCGGTAAACGCCATACAAGGTATAGGCGGACTTGCGGCAGGTGCGGCAAGTGCGGCTTTGGCACTTGCGGCAGGTGCGGCCGCGAACAAAAACGCGGCTGACAGCATTTTTTTCGCAGCCGCACCTGCCGCAAGTGCCAAAACCGCACTTGCCGCACCTGCCGCAAGTCCGCCTATACATTGTATGGCGTTTGCCGCAACCGTGCCGCAAGTGCAGCCGGTATGCGGTAATCGCGGCAGATGTGTTTTTTTCACCGCATCTGCCGCGATTTAAAAAAAACGCTGATGTTATAGGGCCCTTATATAAGGAAAGGAAAAAAGTCTTATATAATTCATATTATTTTAACTGCTATAACCCATGTCACAGAAATGGGTTTGTATGAGTTACTGGTAGATAATACTGTTCAAGAGAGGAATAGAATTGGAACATCAGGGGTTAAGTGATGTCATCTAATTGTAACATCCTGATTGGCTTAATGATCTATTTAATGCATGTAACCATTTAACTGTGTAAATATACCTGATGAAGACGGCGGTCCGCCGTAGAAACGCGTCGTGGTAGAATAAAGGTAACCAATTGTGTAATACAGTGCCTGAGCGCTTCTATTTATTCAAAATTCAATTCACTGTGGGTTAGTGTCAGACCAATAGCGGTGATTTTGTTTGTTAAATTCACCATTCACAAAAAGGTTTGCCTCATCACTTATCTGAAGGCAATTGTCTATGCTGTGAAGATACGAGATGTGCAGCATCTGAAATAATGAATACTGGAAGCCTGTGCTACCATTTCTTCTGCGGTGTTGCTATTAGTGTGTGAAGAGTGGGAGAAGAGGGTTGCATGGACAATCCAACGCCAAGGGCAGCACTTTGAACACATTTTATAAGTGGTCATAAACTTGTAAATAACTCATGAAAGAATAAAGTTACGTTAAAATCAAGCACACTTTTGTTTTTCTTATGAAATTCTCAATATGTTTGATTTGTCACATGACCCTCTTCCCATTGAAAAAAATAAAGTTGGATCCAAAATGGCCGACTTCAAAATGACCGCCATGGTCACCACCCATCTGGAAAAGTTTTCCCCCTCCCATATACTAATGTGCCACAAACAGGAAGTTGATATCACCAGCCATTCCCATTTTATTTAGGTGAATCCATATAAATGGCTCACCCTGTGGATTGTAAGTTCTTGCGAGCAGGGTCGTCATTATTTTTTTCTTTTAATTATTGTATTTTCCACATCTGTTTCTTATGACTGTTTGTATATGAATCTCTGATTTGTTAAGCGCTGCGGTATATGTTGGCGCTATATAAATAAAGATTATTATTATTATTACAGCATCTGCAAACTTGTCTACTATTGAGCACATCTGGGACGTCATTGATTGGAAATTGCATAGTGAGATTTGCGTGCTCGAATGCATGCAGCATAGAAGAACATTCCCCAGCCATTAATAACCTCATTGATAGCATGTCAAGACGTGTATATGTAGGTACTTCTGCATGTGACGCTCATACAATACTGAATAAATTGAGATGTTTAGAAATGTTTTGCTTCCATTTTTTTCATCATTTGCATATTAATATGTCTATCCATCTTGTGGTTTTCATAACATTACTTGCCTTACAATTTTAAGGATGAGGAAATGTATTATACAATTTCGGTTGTATAAGATACAGAATAAAGGTCACAGAAATAACTAGGGGATAGAATTCTAGGCAATATCAGTCAGGTTTATCCTACCTGTTCTAAAGAAAAATGTCTATATAAGGCCCCTTTCACATCAGCGGTAAACACTGATCACGGCAGTTGCGGTGAAAAAACCACAACTGCCGCGATTACCACATAACGGCCGCGATCGCGGCACACTTGCGGCAAGCCCCATACGATGTCTATGGGGCGTGCGGTAAGTGTGTGGCAGGTGCGGCAAGTGCAGTTTTGGCACGTGCGGCCACGAAAAAACCGCGGCAGTGCCGAAACCGCACCTGCCGCACACTTACCGCAAGCCCCATAGACATTGTATTGCATTTTCTTGACTCAATTAGGGTTACTTTGAAGAGGAAAAGCACCTGGAAATAAAAAAAAATCACATTTTATTAAAGGCTGAGTAAAATTCCATGAAGGAAGCCATAAAAACAATCATGAGGACACTTTACGCGTTTTGGACTATGAAAAGAGTCCTTAATCATGATTAAGGATGTTTTCTTCATAGTACGAAACGTGTAAGATGCCCTTGTGATTGTTTTTATGGCTTCCTTCATTGAATTTTACTCAGCCTTTAATAAATGTGATTTTTATATGCGGGTGCTGGAGTTTACCTTTTCGTCTTCAAGTTGTCTACTTATATGGCCACTTCACACGCGGCAACAGGAAGATAGAAATCGGCAGGTGTCGGAGACAATTGTACCTTTTACCTTCAAAACACCTTGAAGTGGCTGCGTGTAATTCAGGTATCTGCAAGGTGTTTTGAAGGTAAAGGGTACAATTGTCTCCGACACCTGCTGGTTTCTATCTTCCTGTTGCCGCGTGTAAAGTGGCCAATACAGATGGCCAATCTGGATGGCTCCCGGCATCGGAGAATGAATTAAACAGACTAGGCACTGAAGTACAGTAGGCTAAGTTTAAAAATTGTTCTTTGTTCAACTAGGTTTACAGATAGGGCTAAGGCTGGGTTTAGAGATAGGGCTAGGGCTAAAATATCATTATTACAAAATAAAAAGTAAAAAATTATGTGATTTTTTTCAAATATATTTCTGAATTTAGCAAACTAGTGGGTTAAATGACAAACTGCAATTACGTTAGTGTTTTCCTCATACTACGATACAGTTCAACAGGTGGACTGATGGAAGGGAGTCAAGGAGGGGTAATGGTGTATGAGTAAGGAGGAGCAGGCTATTAATTTGGTAGTCATTGTCCCCTTTAAAGACGCCTTACCTTACTGCTCAGTTATACATTGACTTTAATTGGTGTCTATGGCATTTACACGATCAGCAGAAAGAAAACATCAGTCCTAACAAGAACGCAGGGAAGGATCAGTGTATTCACATTTGAAAGCAAATGTAATTTATGGCGACTGTGTTCATAGGAGAAAGTAACGAGCTGTCCCATTTGTCAATGACAACAGCTGCAGCTGAACGTTAAAATAATACTCAATGCTACACAATAGATTTGTCTGAAATGTAAGGCATCTGTGGATTAGTAAAGAAAAGAATATTACAGCCTGGATTGTCTCCAATATACAATGGTAATGTTATGGGGATAGCAATGATTTGCCATGTAGAAATGCACCGTGGATATATATGACACCTTGGAGATGCCTGCGGTGCATTTCTGGAGTTCTCTCCATTGTAGTGTTCTGGTTTTCTGACCGGTCCGCTGACACCGCTGACATGCTCTTCATTGCAATGTCCTATAATCTTCTTCCCTACAGAGATGGCCCACTAGAATTCTCAGCACATGGAGCCAAGCTGTCACTCAGACATCTCCTGCCTTAGGGCTGCGCTTCTTCTCCTTTGTATCTACATAGCAGTGCCTGGAGCCAGAAGCTTAAAAAAAGCCCAGAGAGTTCATTATTGTGATGCCAGCTAACAAAGGTGGGCAAGCAAGGTCAAAAGCGTCCATCCCTTTTCAGACTGAAGCTTTTTGGCCTCAGATTCTTTTCATCTACAAAACATTAACTACAGATGCATCTCAATGAATTAGAACATCATCAAAAAGGTAATTTATTCCAGTAATTCAATACAAAAAGTGAAATGTGTATATTATATAGAATCATTACAAACAGAGTGATCTATTTCAAGTGATTATTATGACTTACAACTAATGAAAACCCAATGGTCATTGTCTCAGAAAATAAAGTAGGTAGGATTAAGGGGCTGAGAGATAAAATATTACCTAAATAGGTGTCAGAGGCTTCACCTTGTGTGGTTGTGAGAGTCACCACCACTATAAAAGCATATTACAGCTGCTGCAGTCACAAGCGTGGTGCATACAGAGTATGGAGGATGAAGGGTTAAAAACCACACTGCCGTATTCCACAATTCATCAAAGGGTGAATATAACCTTGGTTTATTAGTCAATGCGTTTCAGGGCTCCCTGGTCCCTTCCTCAAGACAAATCAATGTCATATTGCCATGTTTCAGGGCGTTTCAGGGAGTCCTGAAATGTGTTGACTAATAAATCAATATTATATTCACCCTTTGATGTCTAGTGGAATACGGCAGCACAGTTTTTAACCCTTCATCCTCCCTACTTTAACTTTCTGAGATAATGACCTTTGTTTCATTCTTGGATAGATCTAGTGCACCATCAATCATTTACTTTATAAATGACATTACTTGAAATAGATTACTTTGATGTATCTTTTATGATGTACCTGTATATCACACCTCATGATGCTGTATTGGTTCTCACACAAGTCATGTAGAATAGGTTTACTATAAAGACTTGCGCTTGCATTCAGCATAAAATGCTTTATGTTTGTTAATTACTATCGTCTTAGCTGCGTTACACATCCTACCAAGCGTGGTAATTTCTCTTATCATTAACACACAGTTCACACCTGAGTTTTCATTACAGCAGGAGGTTTCCGAAATCTCCATTTGCCTTTTGAAGCCTGTTTATAAATGCATGGACGTAGAAGCAATCTCATTTTATTATGAACTCATATTGTGTACATAAATTCCACTAAATGTCAATACCAGATTATGGGTTGGTTATTTAATTGTAAAAGAAATGTAGCGGACTTTCTCATTTCCTTCGTTACTTTCTCTCTGATCATAAGAAATTGAGTTTATGCTCCAGGAAAAATGCCGCTAATAGCTTGTCTCTGGTAGACCGGTGTACTGCGACTGCTGCAAAGTCCAATCCTGCATCTACTTATTAAATACAAAGTATTCATTATTTTTCATTTACAGAAAACTTTATTTATGTTCTGAATAAATTTAATGCAAAGGGAGTTGAGAAAATGGTGTTACTTGCTGTGAGGGCGGTGTTTGTGTTTCTTGTCATTGTAAAGTCGGGTTGACAGCTATAACTGTTATCCTTTGAGTAAAGTCGTTAATATGCACAAATGGGCAGCGGGGACTAGAATTGGAATATTTTTAAGGTAATTTACTGACTGGCGGTGTATTTTTTTAGGAAAAGAAAAGTGTTTTAAAGTGCTCATGTTTAAATATGCTGGAAACTTATTAAAGCATAAAGATCTCCAATGTTTGAACATCACCTCCATTCCTTCCTATACAATATAATGTTACAGTGGACCTCTTGCATAAGTATTTCCAATGGACTGGTCAAGACATTAACTGTGCCAGTGAACTGCCCCTCACATAATCAGTGCCAATGGACAGCCCTCCACATAAACAGTGCCAGAGGATGGCCCACCACATAAACAGTGCCAATGAACATAATCAGTGCCAATGGACAATGCACATAATCAGTGCCAATAGACAGCCCTCCACATAAACAGTGCCAGAGGACAGCCCTCCACATAAATAGTGCCAGAGGACGGCCCTCCACATAAACAGTGCCAATGTACAGCCCTCCACCACATAAACAGTGCCATAGACGGCCCTCGGACAGCCCTCCACAAAAACAGTGCCAATGGACACCCTTCCACATAAACAGTGCCAGAGACAGCCCTCCACATAAACAGTGCCAATGGACACCCTTCCACATAAACAGTGCCAGAGACAGCCTCCACATAAACAGTGCCAGAGACAGCCTTCCACATAAACAGTGCCAATGGACAGCCTTCCACATAAACAGTGCCAGAGGACGGCCCTCCACAATAAACAGTGCCAGAGGACGGCCCTCCACATAAACAGTGCCAATGTACAGCCCTCCACATAAACAGTGCCAGAGGACGGCCTCCACATACACAGTGCCACAGACGGCCCTTGGACGGCCTTCCACATAAACAGTGCCAATGCACACCCTTCCACATAAACAGTGCCAGAAACGGCTCTCCACATAAACAGTGCCAGAGGAAGGCCCTCCACATAAACAGTGCCAATGGATGGCCCTCCACATAAACAGTGCCAGAGGATGGCCCTCCACATAAACAGTGCCAGAGGACAGCCCTCCACATACACAGTGCCAGAGGACGGCCCTCCACATACACAGTGCCACAGACGGCCCTTGGATGGCCTTCCACATAAACAATGCCAATGGATACCCTTCCACATAAACAGTGCCAGAGACGGCTCTCCACATAAACAGTGCCAGAGGAAGGCCCTCCACATAAACAGTGCCAGAGGACGGCCCTCCACATAAACAGTGCCAGAGGATGGCCCTCCACATAAACAGTGCCAGAGGACGGGCCCTCCACATAAATAGTGCCAGAGGACGGCCCTCCACATAAACAGTGCCAATGTACAGCCCTCCACCACTAATAAACAGTGCCATAGACGGCCTCGGACAGCCCTCCACAAAAACAGTGCCAATGGACACCCTTCCACATAAACAGTGCCAGAGACAGCCCTCCACATAAACAGTGCCAATGGACACCCTTCCACATAAACAGTGCCAGAGACAGCCCTCCACATAAACAGTGCCAGAGACAGCCTTCCACATAAACAGTGCCAATGGACAGCCTTCCACATAAACAGTGCCAGAGGACGGCCCTCCACATAAACAGTGCCAAGGACGGCCCTCCACATAAACAGTGCCAATGTACAGCCCTCACATAAACAGTGCCAGAGGACGGCCCTCCACATACACAGTGCCACAGACGGCCTTGGACGGCCTTCCACATAAACAGTGCCAATGCACACCCTTCCACATAAACAGTGCCAGAAACGGCTCTCCACATAAACAGTGCCAGAGGAAGGCCCTCCACATAAACAGTGCAATGGATGGCCTCCACATAACAGGCCAGAGGATGGCCCTCACATAAACAGTGCCAGAGGACAGCCCTCCACATACACAGTGCCAGAGGACGGCCCTCCACATACACAGTGCCACAGACGGCCCTTGGATGGCCTTCCACATAAACAATGCCAATGGATACCCTTCCACATAAACAGTGCCAGAGACGGCTCTCCACATAAACAGTGCCAGAGGAAGGCCCTCCACATAAAACAGTGCCAATGGATGGCCCTCCACATAAACAGTGCCAGAGGATGGCCCTCCACATAAACAGTTCCAGAGACAGCCCTCCACGTAAACAGTGCCAGAGATGGCCCTCCACATAAACTGTGCCAGTAGACTGTCCTCATATAAACAATGCCAATGGGCTGCCTATTATGTAAACAGTGTAAGTGGACTGCAACTCATATAAACAATGCCAAGGGGCTGCCCATTATGTAAACAGTGCCAGTGGACTGCCCCTCATAAAAACAATGACAATGGGCTGCCCATCATGTAAACAGTGCCAGTGACTGCCCCTCATAAAAACAGTGCCAATGGGTTGCGTCTCATATATACTTTTTCATTAGAATTCTCCTCACATAAACAATGCCAATGGGCTGCATCACATATATACTGTTCCAGTGGATTGTGCTTCACGTAAATAGTGCCACTAGACCACCCATTACATAAACAGTGCCAGTGCATTGCCTCTTATATATATTGTTCCAGTGGACTTCTCACATAAATAGTGCCATTGGACTGTCAGTCATATATACTGTTCTAGTAGATGTCTACTCAAGTAAACAGTTCCTGTGAAATGCTCATTACATAAATAGTGACAGCGGATGACACCTCACAAAAAATAGTGCCAGAGAACTTCCCATTACATAAACAGTGCCAGTGGACTATGCCTCACATAAACAGTGCCAATGCAAACTGTGCCAGTGGACGGCCCTCCACATAAACAGTGCCAATGGATGGCCCTCCACATAAACATTTCCAGTGAACTGCCCATCATATAAACAGTGATCAGAAAAGACAGAGGCGGTGTAATCATGCGCTGCCGCCCCAAACTCACAAGGAGACCACGATCCACAAGGTATTGAAAAGAGCAGTACCTTTAATCATATACTTTTTGTGGGTCAGCTGCCCACTTCTTCAGAGACTACAGGGTTATCTCTGAAGAAGTGGGCAGTACCTTGTGGATCATGGTCTCCTTGTGAGTTTGGGACGGCAGCGCATGATTACACCGCCTCTGTCTTTTCTGATCGCTAACCTTTTGGGTGGAGTGCTGCAGCCGTGTTTGCAATTAAGGTGTTGTGACTGACACAACCCTAACAGGTTAGTGTATCCCTCACCACACCACCCGCTTCCTTTAAAGTTGATGTGTGCTTTCTCTTCACTTTCTAGTTCATGCCTTTATCATATAAACAGTGGCAGTATTCAGTCCCTCATATGAAAATGGCCAATAGAAACAATGCTACAAAATGCTCCCAACAATGCTGTGACAGTATTTGTAAATCTGCTATAATTAATTTGTACTTTATTTTTTGGATCCGTGTTAACACTATGAAAGACTCTAGTCTCATCAACATCCGTCTAAAGTCAGTTTAGTCATATGAATCACCCTCCAGATACATTGATATTGATATATTTGTTCGTTATTTTGTATTGGTATTTATAAGCACAAACTTGAATTAGATCAAAATACAAAAGAGGAACAAATCTTTCCTTTATACGGTATCTGTGTTTTGGACCCATTCCTGGTTTTGATCTACAAATACAGTTGAAACCAGAAGTTTCCATACACTATATAAAAAGACCCATGCTTGTTTTTCTCACTATCTGACTTGAAACAATAATAAAACTTACCCGTTTTAGGTCAATTAGGATTACCATGATAATTGATATTTGCCAAATGCCAGAATAATGAGAGATAGAGAATATTTTAAGCCATTTTTATTTTTTATTATTATTATATAGTGTATGTAAACTTCTGGTTTCTACTGTAAGTATGTATAATAGTGTTGTGTGTGGCCTTAATTTTCAATAATTCAGTGTTAACTTGTTATAATGGAAATGTCGTTTAGACTTGCTTTACTATAAAGTATTCCGGGTTGAATGCAATGAATTTTCCTCTGAGTCATCTGTTATTGCTGACATGTACATATATAGTACATTAGCGTCTCATTTGTGCACAAGAGAACATAAATACTATGTTGCATCTTGTCAATCTGTAACTTATGTCTCCTTAGAAAATATGCAGGTATCTAATGAAAATATACCGAACACAAATACATCACTAATCAAATGGATATAGCTTTAAAAGCTTTAGTGAAGCCAGAACATTGAGAAAAATTTATATCCACTTTACTGCTTTATGGCCAGTATTCAAGTTTTGGATATATGCCCACTAAGCATTAGCATCTCGTATACAAAACTATCAGGCAGCATGGTGGAAATTTAGTTAGTGTGTATTACACAGGATGCAATATATTCTTACTTGCTGTTTTGAAATTCTTGATCCCACAACCGTACCATTACTTACACAATCATCATCCTCTGTAGTAATTGCATTATTTTTGCATTAAAAACAAAGCTTTAATGTTGAACTAACATCTAAAGGCATCAACATAGCGCACTAATGGTATCCATAATGTAAGTGTACTTTCACATTTGCGTTTTGCAAATCCGGCAGAAATCCGCCATTTTTGCAAAATCGCAATACAGCACACTTACGCCAAGGTTGCGCTTGTGCCAGTGCATTGTAAAGGGACCTCTGGACATGTGAGAAGGCTTGCGGTTTTACTGTTATCCGGAACTTCCAACACTTCCGGCACCCCCTGCGCCAGACAAAAACTGCTGCTAGGAAGTGTGGGGTCGCAGGGAAAAAGTGAGTTTCCGAACATGTCCAGAGGTCCCTTTACAATCCATTAAGCACAAGCGCAACCTTGGCGTAGGTGTGCCGCAAGTGGGGGCATCTGCTTTTTGCAAAAAATAGCAAAATTCAGCCGGATTTGCAAAATACCAGATCAGGCAAACCTGAAGTTCAAAGGTTTGCCTGATCTGCTGGAATTGTAAATAAAGCAGATGTGAAAGCACCCTAACAGATTCACCATTGTTTTTGTTATAAACAGAACCCTACTTGTATTAAAACTGCACATTACAGAGGAGGAATTATAAAACAGAGGTGGATCCACACAGAACATAGGTGGAGTTACAAAAAAAGGTGGGGCTGCACAGCACAGAGGAAGAGTTACAAAACACAGAAGTGTGGCAGCACAGTACAGAGGGGGAGATACAAAATACAGAGGTGAGACTACACAGCACAGAGGCAAAGTTACAAAACACAGGTGGCAGAGGTAAAAAAAAACACAAAGGTGAGACTGCACTGTACAAAGGTAAAGTTACAGAACACAGAGATGGGGCTCCGCAGTACAGAGGCAGAGTTCCAAAATACAGAGGTGGGGCTGCACAGCACAGAAGAGAAGTTACAAAACAAGTGGAGCTGTACAGCATAGAGGAGCAGTTGCAAAACAGGTGGGGCAGTACAGCAAAAAGGCAGAGTTACAGAACCCAGAGGTGAGGCTGCACATCACAGAGGCGGTGTTAAAAAGCACAGGTGTGGCTGCACAGCACAGGGGTGAAGTTACAAAACACAAGTGGGAATGTCCAGCATAGAGGCAGAGGTAAAAAAAACACAGAGGTGGGACTGCACAGAACAGAGGCAAAGTTAAAAACAGAGGTGAGGCTGCATAGCAAATAAGCAAAGTTACAAAATACAAAGGTGGGACTGCACAGCACAAAGGAAAAATTATAAAAACGGAGGTGGGTCTGTAAAGCATAGATGCAGAGTTACAAAACACAGAGGTGGTGCTGCACTGCACAGAGGTAGAGTTACAAAATATAGAGGTTGAGATGCACTACTCAGAAGTGGAGTTACAAAAAACGAGGTGGGGCTGCATAATCTAGAACAGCACATCATAGAGGCAGAAATACAAAATGGAGAGGTGGGGCTGCATAATATTGAGGCGCAGTTACAAAACATAGGTGAAGCTGCATATCCCAAAGGCAGAGTTGCAAAATTCAGAGGTGATACTGCACAGCATAGAGGCATAGTTAGAAAATACAGATGTGGGACTGCACAACACAGAGGTGGAGTTACAAAACCCAGAGGTGGGGCCACGCGGAATAGAGGTGGATTTACAAAATACAGAGGTGGGGCTGCGCAGCACAGAGGTGGAGTTACAAAACACAGAGATGAGACTTCACAGCATAGAAGCAGAGTTAAAAAATACAAAGGTGGCACTGCACAGCACAGAGGTGGAGTTGCAAATCAAAGGTAGAGCATGGAGACACAGGCTTTGTGCTCACACTGCTTTATTATGTGTTTTTGATGTGGATTTTGACAAATCTGCACTAAAATCTGCATGTTTATTCTGAAGAACTATGAGAGTTCAGAAGAACTGTGACCAAGTTGCTTGCAGATTTTAAGCAGATTTTGATGCAGAAAAAATTTGCAGCATGTCAATTCTTGCAAAATTTTTTCTCCATTAACAGCAATATAATCATTGAAAAACACTACAATTATGCATTGTTCACAGATTCTTTTCCGTATTTTTGAAGTTGAATTGGTTTATTTTTCCCCAAAAACACACTGATACATTTTTCCCCAAAAACAAATGTGATGAAATGATTTCTGGCTACCAGAAATGTTTTTCAAGTGTCTCTCTGGCTGTGGTCACACATAGAAATCCGTTTTTGGAAGTGATTTTCATCACCAATCCGTTTTTTTCTGGGTGCTTTTTGAGCCTCCTGCACTCCTGAACGTTTTTGGACTTTTCATTAAAAAAACGCATGCGCGAACGCATGCGCAAACGCACGTGCACATTTGCATGCGTTCGCGCATGCGTTTCCCATAGGGCCCCATGTTAAAAAAACGCATGAAAACGCATGCGTTTTTTAAATGATGCCAAAAACGTTGCATGCAACGTTTTTGACTCAAAAACGGACAGGGCAATGTTTGGAGCTCCAGAGAAAAACGGACAGGGTGTTTATTACATCCAATCCGTTTTTCTGTCAGTTTTTGGACTTAGAAAAAAAAAATGAGAAAAATGAAGCCAAAAATGGACTGAGGGCTTATGTGGAACCCCAGCCTCTCTCTCTCAGTGGCTATGTTCACACACAATTTGCGTTTTTTTTAGCACTCTTAAAAGCACTTGCGTTTTTTAAGAATGCTAAAAAATGTCCCTTGTGTGTCTGAAAGGATTTGCCACGTTTTTGGACTTAGTCATTTTTTCACCAAAAACGCAGGCAAAAACGCAAGCGTTAACGCAGGGTGCATAAATGTGCCTTTTAAAAACGCATGTGTTTCCCATAGGGCCCCCATGTTAAAAAAACGCATGTGCGTTTTTTCAAAAACGCATGCGTTTTTTTAACATGGGCCCCTATTGGGAAACGCATGCGTTTTTGAATGGCACTAAAAGGTACTAATGTACCATGCGTTTTTGCATGCGTTTCCCATAGGGCCCCATGTTAAAAAAACGCATGCGTTTTTGGAAAAATGCACATGCGTTTTTTTACAGCACCCAAAAACGCTGCATGCAGCTTTTTTTGGACTAGGGGTAAAAAACGCAAATGGAGCTGAAAAACGCAGCTACACTCAAATGTACCCTGCGTTAACGCACCTGCGTTTTTTTTAACAGCCCAAAAACGCAGAGATGGTCAAAAAAACGCATGTGTGTGAACATGGCCACTCTCGCGTTCAGGTGTCCGCCTGCAGACAACTTATGCTCCCGAAAATGGTGCACACGTTGACACCTTCTACACCATTAAAAAGAATTGCCCCATCGGCACATACGTCCAAAGCTCGTTTTCATATTTAAGCCCCAACGCGACCACTGAACGTGAGGTAGAACGGAATGTGAAAGCAGCCTTACTGCTTGACAATAGGCAGTGCACAGCAAGATTGACCAAAAGGAGATACCTTGTGGTCAGCAATTCAGTTTGGACTGATTTTTTTAGGTGGACGCACATATCATTCCAAAATATAGTGATTTGCAGACTACTTGATGAAAACAATTAAAGAGAAGTACCCAACTTATATAGTAACATCAACATTCAAAATTCTATTTAAGGTGACTTAGTACACAATCCATCTATATAAGTATACTGTTAAGGTACCATCACACACCGCTATATTGCTGGCAAGATCGCTGGCAATTCCCAAATTCGGCGATGTGGAAACCACATCGCATGTGCGTACTGGGCAATTCTACGGCGAGAAATCGCCGGTGGAGCATCGCCTGATTGCCCTGCACTGCAGTGAAATCAGGCGATATCCACCAGGTGATTTCAGCCCATCATTCCGTGTGACAGGGCGATAGCGACATACACAGTGATTCTGAAATCAATCCCGTAGGCGTGCAGGTTTTTTTGCACTGCATCTGCAGCGATTGGTGGGTGATACTGTGTTCCGATTGGCTGGCCGTGTCCGAGACACCTTATTTGATGACCCGTGCGTTCACGCAAGGCTGACCAATGGGAACGCAGTTCCGTCCACCAATCGCAGTGATAGGGGTGTGGTGAAACACACTCTATCACTCCCCTATCAAGAACGTATGCCCACATCGCTGCTACGATTGTGGCGTGTGACGCGGCAATGTGTTAAGGGAAGATCGCCTTCTGTCTTCTGCAGGTGATTTCCGGAAAGCAGGATTGCCGAAGATCGCACGCGAGATAGCTACGTGTGACAGCTCCACAGCGATGTGTAAAAAGTGCCCAAAACATGCGCGCTCACGTCAAATCGCTGGTGATATGGAAGCCATATCATGGCGTGTGACGGTACCTTTAGTACTCTAATGTTATTTAATGTATCCATTATACAGCATACTGTTATTGATATTTGAGCTTGGTGCTTTGTATCAGTGGTCAATGACAATTGTTAATTGGTGATAGGTTATGGGATATGTATATGTGTACAGTGGAAGTTTGTTGTCCAATTTAACATCGAGTGTCTTTTGATCTGTATATTCCCCTCTGTGATCCACTTGATTAATATAATAAATTTGCACTCTCCTAATACTGGGCTGAAATATCGTTCTTTTGGTTAGGTTTGGTGAAAAGAATGTGTATCATATAAGCTCAAGTTGAAAGTATAGTGACCATATGAGTACAAAACTAAAAAATAATAGAGAATTTGTCCACAATGTAATAACATTAGTGCATATCATCAAGCATGTAATTTTATGTCACCCTCACGCCCATCACAAGGACTTGGTTTAGCTCGACAGCAGATTCTCCAGCGAGGCCAGGCTGTAGCACAATTAATGGACCTGGGTCAACAGGGAGCAAGAGGACAATCCAATTTTTACTTGAAAATCATTTGGGGATCTAACATTTTTTAGCTGGTTTGACAAATAACCCATTAATGCTTCCTGAACATATGAACTGTGCTTGGAAAGATAATCACTTTGAGGTTCCTTTTTTAAGTCTGTCATTTTTCTGTAAGTTTTGCTTGTTATAAGTCATGTAGGTTATGTCTAAAATGTGGCATACATTGGGCTTTTACAGTCAAATCATTTGGTTAAATGTGACTCTTGACTTGACTGATACAATTATAAATCCTCCAATTCCCTGCAATATTTCTATACATGTATCTCAGGACCGTGATGTACAGTACTGTTTCTACGTGACCCTCACTTCTTAAAGTAGCATAAATTGCAAGATACTGTTGAGTGGAAACAGTTTATGTTCTTTCAGAGAACCTTCTGTCGCCTGCTGTGTAAGTGAATAAATAGGGAACAAACAAACCTGTTAGCGATCACAGACTTAAGATACTGTCAGTAATCTCCTATAATGAAAATCAGATTTTTCTCCGTTCCTTGTTCCGTTTTCTTTGCCTGCATTGTCCTTAATAGACTTCATCATTTTACTAGGCTGTTTTTCATGGTCACTTTCCTGTCCTTGCCGAAAGGCAAAATTAATTCTGATGTTCGTGCTAGTTACACAAATGGCAAAGAATGATTATGAAAAGAGTAAGGCGTAGGAAAATGGTAAAAAGGATTAAAACTATTAAATAATCTTGGTTGTCAGAGAAAGTTGATCTCATGACCTGCTCCGCTCCAAGAGGAGGGTATGGTCGAGGACCTATAAATTGAACCTTTCTTCTTCCTTTCAGTGTGAGCAAGAACTTAGCAAAAACACTTTTGTAGCATGGAAACAACCTCTCCGCCAGATAAAAATCAATAGTCCATGATAAGTTGAAAAGTACAAGTTACGGATTTGATGAAGTGGCGGCTCAAAATACTGTCAGCCATCTATTGCTTCAATTTATAGCATTGACATTAATCTTACAATGGGTTATGCCAACATCATCATAATATCGCAAAGCAAAAATAGCTCATAGGAACAACAATGCCAAAATAATAATAAAATTTAGAATTAAAATTTAACTGGTCTGTGACATTCCTTCACACATTCTATGTTTCTACAGATTCTGGAAAATCTATTAAGACAACCCATATCAAAGTAGAGTACAATGACGTGCCTACTACCAATATGAATTTTTCATTATGTAAAGTAGATATGAAAGCCAAGCATCATTGGTTTTTCACTGCTATTTTTCAGTTACATGTGGTATCTTCGGGGCTAGAATTTGTGTTCTATTCCATTAATATGTATAGCAGGAGCCCTTATGAAACTAAATTATGATTAGGATGTTAATGAGAACATCTACGCTTAGTGTTGGAAGGCAGATAAATGTAGCAAATATTCAGCAAACCTAATGTCCCAGTTGGACCATTGCGGAATCTGGTATTGTTCTCGGAGCAACCTGTCGGGAGCCATTTACCTTTCGCTAGCTGTTCAGATAGTTGTCTTCATTGATATGAATGCATTCGGTACACGGCACAGTTGTCGTATTTAGTGCCGTTATGAAACGGATATAAAATTCATTAGTTACAGAGTTGAACTGTTGGTGATATAGAGCAAGCAGGCAACCTGAAGCCAATCAATAAGCTGTATGTCTTCTACTTGGCTCTGATTATACCTCCAAGTGTCAGATTGAAATACTCATTTCATAAATAATAATAGCTGACTCCCTGGAGATGGCCCCATGCTGTTCACTGTCATTTCATAGCTATCATGTGAAGATGAAACATGCAAGTTCACATTGATCTCCCTATATTGTTTTTTAATCTTTCTTGAAATGTGGTATTGTTCACAGTGGCACAGCAGGGGTTACTACCATAGTTATGTGTTATTTGGAATCCTTTTAGTCAAGGTTGCTTGAGTAGATACACTTGGATTCTGTCATAAAGCCTTTGATTGGTGTCTTAAGAATCGATTTGCCATCCGGCTGGGGATTCTCGAGCTATATATGTTCAATAAAGAATAAAGAATGTTGATATTACATCTTAGAGAGGTATTATCAGCTTGAACTGAAAATCTAGAGCAGAAATGCCATTTAAAGAATTGTTTTCAGGATTTATTTTTAACTGATTGATTATGGAAGATTTTTTGCTTGTCGATGATGCATTAAGCACTCACCACTGTCAGTGCTAATATGTCAAGATTGGTGAGCAGGACAATTTAATACACTAATGATACCATTTCCAATGCATGTCTGGTTAATATGTAAGTACTAAGCACAATACACATTCAAAGTAATCAATTTTTCCATTTTTTTAACAATTAGTAGCAATAGACAAAAGTCCTTTGACAGGAGAGAGTCTGGGCCAATACACCTGTGTGGTTGCCATTTTGTATATCCGTACCACTGGGAGGTGTGAAAGCTAACCTGGTGAGGTGAATGGTGGAAAGATAAGTGGAGTAAGGCTAGGGTCAGATTCGCGCCATGCATCTTCTAAAAGCATGCATTTTTTCATATGCGCATGTGTAAAAACGCATGCGTTAATGCACCCATAGACTTCAATGCAAAAAATGCATTGCGAAAGTGCAATGCGTTTGGCACTATGCGTTTTTTGTAGCGCACATACAAATGTGGACTGCAGTATTTTTGGCCCTGTTATGGAAAACGGATGCGTTTTTTTAACATGGGAGTCTATGGGAAACGCATGCGTTAACGCATGGTACATGTATGTACCATGCGTTAATGCATGCGTCAAAAATGCAAACACATGTCATGTGAATACAAAATGAAGAAAAAGCATACTTCAACGCATCCATCAAACGGATGGAACCTCCCAAATGTGACCCTAGCCTATGAAACACTGAGTAAAGCAGAGTGAGATGTGAGGACATGCATTGAAACACTAAATGTATGGACTGATATGTATTTGGAATTAGCAGCAGGCAAATGGTTAATAGCAGCGTAGCAGTGATATAATGGCAACTGGTAAATTGCTTTCAGAATTCTGGTTTATAGCACAGATGTATGCAAACAAGAACTTGTAGGAAGGAAGTAGTTAAGCATAGGACAATGAAATGTTGGTAAACTTGGTTGCAGAGAAGCTGCTCACGCGTAAATAACAGATATATACTAGTAAACTGGAAACCAGCTTGCAGTAATGCATCACCTTGAATGCAAAGGTTGATAATCTGGAAACTTGATTACAGAGACAAATGTGAACCAGGGGCCTACTGCCCATAGCGTGAGTAAGGGAAGCCTGATGAAGAGTGGCACCGCCCCTACCTCATTTCCGCAGGGATTTGCAATGGTATTTGCTTGCCGCCTTGATGCAAAAACGATGCATGGATAACATCATTGCAAAGACTTTACAGGAAGATTATTCAGCAACCAAGTATCGGACTTCTTCACTGCAGATATGCATTTAATCAGCATCAAAGCACCATCATGACCATTTATTTATAGTGCTAAATCCTGCTGACATGTTCTCTTTAAAAAGCATGTCTCCAAATACCATTGAGTGATGTCACATGAACTGTCTTATACATGTTTATGTCAGCATGAATATTCATGTGTTCATTATATAGTCATCTGACAGACAGGAGGTATGGGTAACTGTACCTGAATTCTAACGCTAGGCTCACATTAGCGTCAGCATATTAAATAATGTATCTGTCAAAAAACTTGCAGCCTTAGCACAGCGTTAATGTTCTGTAACGTCGCGCTAATGCTAGCAATTTAATTCTATGGGTGATAGACTTGCAGCGTAGGCTGCCGCTTAACACAGAAGTCCCGGAGGTTCAAATATTGCGCTATTTTGGAGCGCACAGGAAAATGCTGCAAACCGCATTTTCCTGTGCACTCTGAAATAGCGCGAGACTTGAACCTCTAAGACTTCTGTGTCAAGTGGCAGCCTACGCTGCAAATCCATCACCCATAGAATTAAATTGCTAGCATTAGCGCGACGTTACAGAACATTAACGCTGCGCTAAGGCTGCATGGAGCCTGCAGAATTCTACGTTTTTCGACAGATTCGTCAGCTAAAATGCTGACGCTAATGTGACCCTAGCCTTACAGATGAGACCAACAGCTAAACCCACCTTGTCTTATTACAGCAAAATTAAAGGGAACCTGTCATGTCATATTTTGTTTTTAAACTTTAAGTCCACATCATTCACTAATGCTGTAGAAAGACCTGTGGTGATGTCACAAACATGTGATCATAATGGGCAGAGATAAGCAGACTTGATGTGAAGGAAATGTAGCTTCCAGGCTTAGGTTACTCATTATGGTCACATGGTCATGACATCACTATTGGTCCTTCTACAGCATTAGTGCTCCTACAGGTCCGTAAGTGATGTTAATATATTACAATTCAGGGGTCATGACTACGTTTAAAAAACTGCATGACAGAATGTGGATTGATGTGACTGATTGCCAGCTGAAGTACCCACCCCAATGACTGTTTGTGCAGGTACCTAATGCAAACATCTAACCATGGCCAGGGTCACACATGACCTCCGTTTTTGCCTTGGATCCGTTTTTGGGATCATTTTTGTCATTTTTTTTTCTAAATCCAAAAATGCATATGCGTTAATACATGGTGCACGTAAGTGTCATTGCGTTTTTCAAAAACGCATGCGTTTTTGTTCAGCATCCGAAAAAAAAACGCTGCTAGCAGCGTTTTTGGGTGCAGTAATAAAACACATGCTTTTTTTAACATGAGGCCCTATGGGAAACGCATGCGTTAACGCATGGTACATATAGGCACCATGTGTTTTTGGTGAAAAAATGACCAAAGTCCAAAAGGCCAGGAGTTCAGGAGACACAATTGGCACCTTAAATTTAACGGATCCGTTTTTCTAAAGCCTCAAAAAAGCGGATTGGTATGTGTGACCTCAGCCCATCTAAAGTGTTTTTTTATGATAAATACTTGGATTTTTTTCTAAAACTAGGTTAGTTATGCACAATGCATAATCTAAATAACATTGGGAGTGATTTGAACGCAAAAAAAAAAACACATGATAGGTTCCCTTTAAAGGAGTTGTCCAAGCTTTTTGTATACTTTATAAGTGCATCTAGGCTGCAGAATGCTAACAGTTTGTAATTTACACCCTTTTAGCATGTTGCATGGTGGCCTAGATATCAGCATTCTGCAGGTGGAGGAGGTGCTCACCCAGGACTAGAGGTTTGTTGTTTTGGAGTCTGGTCGCAATGTCATAACTGGACCAGATTGCCTGCTATTTATTTAAACCACTAAAAAGTTATATGGAAACAGTAATCAGCACAAAACAGGGATCTAAAACAAAACAGGTCTAGTTTGTAGGTGTGAACATGGTAAACAGGACTAATGGGGAATTATCAGCAATTCCTTAAAGAACCACCACTTCAGCATTTTTTTTTCTTAAATATTATTTCAGCACTAGAGTGATGCTTAATGGCCACTTTACACGCGGCAAGAGGAAGATAGAAAACGGCAGGTGTCGGAGACAATTTTACCTTTTACCCTCAAAACACCTTGCAGATACCTGAATTTCACGCAGCCACTTCAAGGTGTTTTGAAGGTAAAAGGTACAATTGTCTCCGACACCTGCCGTTTTCTATCTTCCTGTTGCCGCGTGTAAAGTGGCCATTAAAGGTAAGTCCCTTTCCCCCTGTCTTATACTCACATTCATATTTATCCAACGTCGCTCTGGTCGGTCTCTGGTGATTTATGATTTGGCAACAGCTTCAGTATTTCATGGAGCGCGCCATGGAAGTGACAAATCAACACAACTCTATGAAAACCCCATTCTGACACTCATATGGCCACTTTACACGCAGCTACAGGTAACAGATTTTCCACAGGTAACTTACTGGCTGCAGTGAAATCATGGAGACATAGTTCCATTTGTACACAGCAACAAGATAGAACCATGTCTCCATGATTTCACTGCAGCCAGTAAGTTACCTGTGGAAAACCTGTTACCTGTAGCTGCGTGTAAAGTGGCCAATAGAGATAGATTGAGAGCTTGTGACATAATTTCTAACTTACAGCAAGTCAGAAGTTATGGGTATAAGATGGCACCACAGGACCGGGGCAGTGCCAAAAAAGTCTGACAGTAAGCGAGTGACCCGCCCCAGGGCCGTGGGGTACCCGGTCCCGGGCGATGTAGTTCACGGGGGATGTCACGGGGTCTGTTGTCCAGTCCATGGCCCTGGTGGTCGCCAAAAAGGGGTTTTGAGTCAGTGGAAGTAAAATGAAAGTGTTTTCCCCGTAGGTGGAGCGGAATCCCCAGGGCAGTAGTGGAAGTTTGTGGTTTCACACAGGGATGCAGCAACGCCAGGCCTTGTCACTGATCCTCCTTCCTGCTGCGGTCAGCGGCTCCTTAGGTGGAGATAGAAAAGGACGCCGCACAGTCTTTTTACTCTGTACAAGTTTACTGGCAGTTCTTTGATAACAGTCTTTTCAGGTCTGCCTGTCCTGGGTAGTCACTGGGAATTAGGATGCTTTACTCAGGATCCTCGGTGGAATGCCTGCAGTTCCTGTCCGGTCCCTTCCTGCGCTCTCTCCTGTCTCCCTCAGTGCTTCCACACACAGTGCCTCAAGCCAGCTCCCATGGATCCTCTCTGCGGGACTCCTCACCGAGTCCTTGGGACCCTATATGGAGCCTTTTTATGGATGCACCAGGCATTCGGCCGTGACTTCCTCTAGAAGCTCGGGCCTCTGGTTCGACGGCTCAGGGATGAACACCCGCACCGTGCTCAGAGCCGGTCCTCTGTTCCAGGACAGATCCCTCCGGTTGGTGGACCTCCTGGGTCTGGATTCAGGCGCACCGCACTACCTGGTGCCCTTAGAATTGCCTTCCTTCCTGATGGCCTCCCACACTCCTCACTCCCCAATGGAGCTCTACTCAGACTGACCTAACTCTCCTCCCACCCACACAATTTTCTACCCTGTCACTCCTCCCATGGGACTGGGTCCTCCCTACAGCAGGTCCACCCACGGTCCCCCACCTAGGATGTGTGTAGATTTGTTGTGTGAGGGCCCTTTGTACAGCATCCCAATTCCCTAGTCACAGGAATACTACACACTCTTATATGGGTGCAGTACCCCTACGTGGCACCCCCACCAGTGGGACTCCACATGAATATAATAAAGGGGGCAGGGGATTTAGATTTAAAGTACCACACAGCGCTAAAAATCCTGGAGTAATGATTGAGCATAATCGTATTAGTTATTGTATTGTTAGCAAGGGGAAGGAAGGTACGCTTATCATAGCAGCCTTGGTGAACAGAGCATTAGCATAATTCAGTCTACTGTAAGCGGAGCCTGTATTCTGCTGATGGCAAAATAATAAGAAAAAATAGAAACATGCATCACTGTTTCACCTTTGTACTCTAATAAATTAACACTTTCAGACGCCCACATAAAATTGTATAAAGTCTTCTCCACAGTCGGTTGTTTTCTTGTTTGGAGGCAACGTTCCCTATTTGCCAGAGGCAGTGTGTCATCTAGGATGCGGCCCAGCAATGTACTGTAGTACTGCCGTAAAAAATAAAATTAAAATTCACAATTTATTATGTTCAGAATGAATACATTTAATATATTATTCATTCAGTACTCACGTCAGGGGTATGGCCCATATTTCAGTAAAATAGAAAATTCATGTCAGATTTAATAAATGCAAATGAATCAAACTATTGGAGAGCCATTCTGAAAACCACTGCTCTGGTTACAAAAAGGATGCACATAAAATTATAGTGAGGCAAAGGATAGATTAATTTAATAATGGTCATCAAAAGATCAACAAATATACAATGTATTGCATTTAGTTAATTAATAAAGATAAACTGTTAACATTTAACACTCTTAGTTTGCAGAACGTTTTACACATCTGCGTAAAACGTTTGCACAGTACTGTATGTATTAAATAAAAAAAATTTTAGGCCGAGGTCACACTAGTATATCGCTTTGATGCGATATACTAATGACACTTGCCTGAAACTCTGCTGTGAGCGTGAGCCGAGTATCATTGTACTGTCATCCGATTCTCTCACATGAAAAATAGAAGCACATGCAAAGAAGAAGAGATGAATCTCTCCATCTTCTCCATTGACTGTCTAGGCGTATATCGGACTGCACTCGGATGTCATCCTAGTGTAGTCTAATGTTTCACACGCAGCCATAGAGCTTGTATGACAATTGCCGCATAATGCAATTTTCCGCAGTCCGATTAGAGCTGAGGAAAAACTCGTAGATCTGACCTGCAATGTTGACCAATAATGGTCGAAGAGCAATGCAACATTTTCTCACACTGCCCTCGTCCGAGTCGTATGCTTGTATGACCTCAGCCTAATAGTCATGGGGATATGAATGGTAGCCAAAAATTGGGGTGAATACTGAATGAGGCTACCTACAAAGTACTGTGATCATGACAAGTAACAAAATCCAATTAACTCTTTTCAACTTTTTGCAACTTACTTGTTGCTGTCAGGGTAACTTGTGGATTGCAATATGACCCCATTACAATGCATTATTTTGCAATGTAGCAATAGTATGAAGCAATCTTTGGCCATATGACTTGTGTCGCTGAAAGGAGCCATGTGTGCTGAGCATTAAGCATTGCACTGCTGTTTAATGAGGAAAGAAAAAAGCAAGTAACATGATTTAATTAAAGAATACAGATAAGCAATGAGACCACTGGAAAAAAGTACATACCCACAGGAGCTTATACTCTAAATAAAGTGGGAGGAATGAGATAGTGGGTATATGGTGCTAAATTTGTCCAGATAAATGAAACTATATGACTATATGTCACTTTGGCACAGGTGTATTTTTCACGTTTTTTATTTTTTTTTTCGTGAGGAAACCATGCCCATTTTCAAAGCATGCTCTGTTTACACTACGTCCCTTTCTGCAGACCACACATAATCAAAATCAATACATAAATACAATCATTATCATCAGAACCAATATTAATACAGGAATAGAGCACCAAACTGCTATTAACACATAAATACTATATACAGCACCAGAGTAACCATCAGTTTGTAAATAGTGCACCAGAACTACCACTCGTACAAGAATATAGCACAATAACTTTTAAAAGTACATAAACACAGCAGCAAAACCATCATCAGTTCATAAATACAGCACCAGAATCATCATTAGTAAATGAATATAGCAGGAAAACCATAATCAGTGAATTAATACAGAACTATCATCAGTACATTAATACAGTACTAGAACTACCATCAGTACATGAAAACAGCACTAAACAAACACCATAAGTACATGAGTACATTTCTTTAACCACCATCCATACAGCAATAGAGCATTTGGACTACCATCAGTCCTATCCTGCAGTATATCACTCCTTCCAGTATCACATGACTTCCTTCTGCAGTACATCATTCTTCTTAGTCCTCTTATATACTGCCCCATCAAGCAGTACATTATGCTATAAATACAGTCTACTCCTGCAGTAATTCATGCTAGCCCCTTTCTATACAAACCACTCCTGTAAAACATCATTCCTCTATACAAAGACCCCTATTATAGCCCCATCCTGAAATTTCTCAGTCCTGTGTATACAGCCCCTTCCTGCAGTACATCACTCCTCTAAGCCTCCCTGTATATACAGTACATTGCTCCTGCATATATGGTCCCTTCCTGCAGTAATTTACTCCTCTCAGCCCCACTATATGCAGCCTCGTCCTCCAACACATTACTACTGTCAGCCTCTCTAAAAATAGTTTATCCTGCAGGATATCATTCTTCTCAGTCCCTCTCTATACACCCGCACGCTGCAAAAAATTACTTCATCTCAACACCCCTCACCTTTCGTCTGCAGTTCATCAGTTCTCATAGCCCTCTATATACAGCCCCCTCCTATTGAGTCTCACTCCTCTTAGCCTCTCTATACACACCTCATCTTGCTGTACATTATTCCTCCCAGCCCCTCTAGATGCAGACCCCTCCTACACTTCATCACTAATTTTAGTTGCTTTATACACAGCCTTTTCTTGCACCATATCATACAACTGTATACCACCCTATTTTACTGTAGCTCACTCCTCTAAGCTTCTCTTGATATAGCATTCTCCTGCAGTATATTACTCCTCTTAGCCCCTTTTGAAACAGACCTAATCTACAGTAAATCACTCTCTTCTCTCTTCTGTATACAGCTCTATCATGTAGTACATCACTCCTCTCAGCACCTTTACTTAAGGGTATGTCACACGCGTCAATATCGCCTGCACGATCACGGCTGCACGTGACGTTGCAGCGATATTGATGCGTGTGACATACTGAATCAACCAGCGATAAATCGCTGGTTGATGATCGCCAGGTTTTAGAATCTGTCCTAAAACCTGGCGATGGTCGCCCGGTGTACACGCAGCATCGCTGCGTGTGACACCGGGAGTAGCGATATTCCAGCTCCCAGCGCCTCTCACAAGCGCTGGGAGCTGGTATCCAAGGTAAACTGCGGGTATCTAGGCAGCGCGCGCTGCCTAGATACCCGCAGTTTACCTTGGAGACCAGCCTGCTCCCGCTTCCAGCAGGCTGGCAGCGGGAGCAAGACATCGTGGAAACGATATTTAAATCATTTCCACGATGTCTCTGGTCCATTGATCGCTGGTGAGTCTGCCTGTGTGACAGCTCACCAGCGATCAGCCGTCAATGTCGTCAGCAATCATCTCACTGACGACATTGACGCGTGTGACACCCCCTTTAGTGTCCTGCAGTACATCATTCCTCTCAGTCCCTTTATATGCATCCCATGCTGAATTACATTGCTCCACTCAGCCCGTTATAGGAAGCCTCATCATGCAGAACATTGTTCTTATTAGTTAACTGCATATGCACACTGCTGCTGCTTTCTTTTATGAACTCTCCACTGTAATGTGTGTGCTTATACCTTTTCCATGACATCATCCCTCATAAGTAGGAGTACCCAACACAAGAGTGGGGATGCAGTCATGCAACACTGTAAGAAGAAATTGTGCCCCAGAAAACGTTTTCGCATGATGGCGGTACGCCACCGGAAGGTACTGCATCCCAAACAGAAGGTGTAGTGCCTCCATAGTCACAGGTAGAGGGGGAAGCTACAAAGTCTGTATTCAAAACCACAAAATCCCAATCATAGACACCCTAGCACCAGGGACTGTATATTTAGTAGGTCCCAGGGGGTGGAGCTTAGCTGATCTGGAGACGGTGTGAGGAGAGCAGAGAACGGACGGAAGCAGAGTAACCTGCAGCTCTGACAGGAGGTTATCTCCAAAACTAAAGAGGTAACCCAAACAAGAAGGGGGCACTCTATAACTGGTCGGAGCAGTCTGGAGTGCTCAGGTCATCCAGGTACTCCGGAACCGAGGTGGTTTGCTAAGGTTTATCCCAAACTGCTAGCCAGCAGGCTGAGCGCCTTATCAAGAAGGTGCCACAGCATCCATCAAAGCAATCCAACCTCTGTCCCATAGCTGGGTTCATGATGCTGACAAGTAAGAGAGATTTTAAGCAACAGACCCGGGGACCAGAAACCAGACTCAAGAGTGGGAGTGTAAAGAGCCAAAAGAGCACATAAATGAAGAAGCCAAATAAAGTGTTAGAAAGGCACCTCTGACAGACTCTGTGGTAACCCTCAAAACCTGTGGCAACAAACCCTTGGCAAACTAGACTGTACTGTGTACCTATTGATCCATCTGGTGCCAGTAAAAGAACTGTTTGGGCTAACTTGGTGTCTGGTATCCTTTATTCACCACCGCCACCTGGAGAAATACAAAGCCAAGGACTACTACTCCCCTCATCCACCCTGCTGCCCTGAGTTAAAGCTCCGCCTGTGGGAGCTGTACTACCCAAAGCTGCATCACCATCACCTCAGCGGCCGGCTGCAGCGCTGGTAACTACATTACCAGGTACCACAGGTGGCGTCACGTATAATAATCCCCCCCATCCCAAATAGTTTTCTCCTCAGCCACTGAGTGTCCAAGGCACGGGGCCGTGATCCCCACTGAAGTAGCAAACTGTCCCGGTATCCGAGTACCCCTTACCCTGTCGACTGACTCAGCATTGTCACTCTAACAACTCAGTAGTCTGCATCCTGTGCTACACAGTCCGACCAATTGTACTCTACTTACTCAGTGAGTGGACAGTGTACTGAAACTAAGCTGTTTTCTTACTAAATATTAAAATAGAACCATAGGCACATTTTCTTCCAAGTTCAATGATCCTGCTGTGATTTTAGCAGCCGGTTAAGCAAAAACAGCGAGAATCTGCCCAATACCTCCCCTACCCTGGCAGTATCTGAGCAAGACAATACAATGTGATACAACAAGGGTGGCTAGTGAGGATAAAGTGGAGTAGGGATATCCATAACTAGACACCTTTGAAGAGTTAAGATTCAGTTAAAATGGGGTTCTTTTTGAGCAAGTAAGCCATCATACTATGTTAGGCTTTCTCTTCTGTACCACTAACAATTGATTAGGTGTCATCACTTTATCAAGAGGATGGTAATACCTAAGATACTACTTCCTTTGAAAATATTAGAACCACAATTGATAAAACTTCTTTTGACAATGGATATTGTAATGTGCGTTCCCTCTATCCATGATCTAGTACTTTATAAACAGGTTAAAAGCTTTGCAGAACACTGCAATCCCGAACACCAGATGTGCTATGCTTCCTAATGATTATGTTCACTGACTCATTCATCTACATGAAGGTAATGAAAGGAGAGGAGCTTGCTGCTAATATAGAAACTAATGTCTTCGATGTACTCACAATTCAACAAACATTTACTTTGAGTTAGTGAAACCCAATAAATATGAATATTATTTCTGGCTCAGGCATCACAGACATTCACCAGTATGCTATGAATGGTGCCAAACACTTAGATTAGCAATATCCAGTGCAATAGAGCTATTCCCAGCGGTCTACCTGCTTGTAGTAACGGAGAGAATGAATAGGATATAGCGCACAGACTCAAGAAGATTGACTGTCTGAGATCCGCCTGGCCAGTTCAGCTTCATTCCTTGGCAAATGAAATGTGTGAAGGTGGATCAGTAGTTACTGAGTGTAAAAATATGAACCGCTACCCCACACTTTTATGTGAACACTGATGACTATTTGTTCATTAGATAAATGACTGTTATCATATATGTATTCTGCAAAATAATAGTACTACATATGGGAAGGTATTTTTTTCTTTCTGAAGAGCTATTACCGATAACCCATTATTAGGAATTCCAAATGCTGTACTGTACTAATGGAAGTCGTGATGGTTTACCTTGTCTCTATACAACCAGACATGTTTGCAGAATTTTCACAAATACAAATAAAAGACACATTTTTTGTCCACCTTGTTTCTTGATATATTGAGCTTGTAAGAAATAAATCTGCCTTTTAGTTTAGCCATTGCTCCGCTATATACAACTTTTGTTGTCATGCTGAAATACACAGAAGAAGGAGATACGGTACTTTGGTCTTGCACAAATGCTAAGTAATGTGATGATGTGTAATCTACAACACAAATTACATAAATTATTAAATATTGAATATCATTTAAAAAAAAAATTGTCATATAGGATTAAAAAAATGTTAGATTTTAATTTAAATAACTTAGAAAAAATGGGAAATTTATTATTCAAAAGATTGAATAATAAATAAAGTTAACAAAACAACTAAAAGAGTTAAGAAAATTTATATGCAGCGATAAAAGGGGCTTGAAGCTCAAATAGAAATATGATCTTACATAGACATAATGGAGGATTTTATATCCCTAATCTAATAAATTATTAGTGATCAGCACAACTTTTACATTTTATGCAAATTTTTGGCTAGTGATGTTGGAGCCAAAATAATGAGGTTCGGAGGAAGTTCTGGCTTTAAACAAGGGATTTTGTGGAGAGGTTAAAGCACCCAAAAAAAGAAACACTGTAATTTTTTTTAAATAAAAATTACAAAATAAAACATTCTACTTCAATAGCTGTAGATATTTTGGGAAAGTCATTGTTTTTACCAGTGCTTGATAGACCTCCTTTTGATGACTGAATAGTAAATGTCTAGCTAGAATAAAAAATCTTTTTTTTTTTTAAAACCTCTTTTTATTGGTATTTTCAATAATATATAATTACAGAAAAGATAAACATTTGTTATATAAACAAGTATATCATTATGGATTAATGTATCTGCAAGTACAATTTAACAGGTTCTGTTTTAAAAGTATTACATAACATAACATAGTTCACTTTCTCCTACCAAGTCAGAGTTGTAAACAACCTACTTTAAGGTTACACTTTCAGACCTGTTTCAAGACATCTTATATTTTCAATTTCCCCAGAGTTCCCCCTAAATCTTCCAATAAGTACCACGAGGTCCCTTTGAGTGGGTATAGTATCTGACGAATCTCTTCAGTTGACATTTGGGATTCCATTAAGCCCCTCCATTTTCCCATAAATGCTGTGGTACCATTTTCCTTGTCCCGAAGAACTTCCCTCCTGTCTACTTCCAACGCTTTCTTTAAACCTGTCATCACCTCTTTTTTCCCGGCATCTCTGGTTTAATCCAATATGTTAGTAGCAATCGTTTTGCTAGTAATATTAAAGTGTGAGCTAATTTCAGCCCCGCCCCCCTGCCTTGTGGTGCTTCTATATCTTGGAATACCCATACTTTCGGGTCTAAATCAAAGGTGATCTTACATACTTGTGAACATATATCTCCGATCAATTTCCAAAATTCTTGTACCTTCGGACAATTCCAAACGCCATGTATCATGTCCGTCTTTGATTGGTCACATTTAGGACAGCTAATTTTCCTGTCAGGGTTGGTTGTTGATGATGGAATATTAAAACCATAGACTAGCCCATGAATTATTCGGAAGTGTGAATCTCTCCACTGCTCATTTATTACATTATGTCGTATCTTGTTCCAACCTGCTAGGATTTGTTCCTCCACCATGTCATGCTCTAGGTATTTACGCCACTGTTGAAAAGGTGTCGTTTTTCCTCTGGGTAATAATATTTCTCTCAGTGTCCCATAAATCTCAGATATTGTGAGTTGGTATAAGTCTAGTGTTAGTAGTCTGTCCCAGACATTGCTTTTAGCTTCTTTTGTTAGGTCTTTCAAGTTGGCCATGATATGGTGCCTCAGCTGCAGGAACTGTAAATCTTGCGCACCTCCCAAATTGTAGGTCTCTATCACTTCATGTTTTGTCATCCACCTGGCTCCTGGCATATAAATCAAATCACTCATTTTATGTATCCCTTTTTGTTTCCATTTGCCAAAGAGAGCATTTTCCCTTCCCATTGGAAAGTCCGGAAAGGCCCAAGGGGTTAGGTACTTGGACACCTTCCATGACAGACCACACTTTTTCCTAACTGCCTTCCATGACAAAATAGTGTCCTCTGAAGACTGCTGACAATTTTATATGAGTTGGTAGACCTTTCATTGACGTATGGAGTAGTGATCCCCTATCCAAGGCGCACAATATGCCTTCTCTAATTTTTTATCTGAATACCTTTCTGTGTCTTTAATCCACTCAGTTACATGTCTAAGGAGACATGCCAAGTTGTATCCTCTGATGTCGGGGAAATTTGTACCCCCTCTCTCCTTCCCTCGAGTCATGATTCCCAGTCTCAGTCTTGATCTTTTGCCCTTCCACAGAAAATTAGTGAATGCTCTATTTAACCTGGCTATATCCGCCCTTTTCAAGAGTAGAGGTAGAGTCTGAAGAGGATATAGGAGTCGAGCAAAGCTGATCATTTTCACTAAATGACTGCGTCCCAACAAAGATATTGGTAGCTCCATCCATTTTTTTAGCTCTTTCTCAATTTTTTCAATGAGCGGGCCGTAATTAAGGGTATATATTTGCTCCGACGTCCTTCCCAGTCTCAGTCCCAGGTACTTGACAAAAGATGGCGCTATTGGTATGCCTATTTTTCCCAAGACACCTCCTCTGTCTTCCCCTCCTCTGATTTTTAAAAGTTCGCATTTTTTTTTGTTCAACCTGAAGCCCGAGAATCCACCGTAGCACTCTATTGTATTTAGAAGTGTAGGGAGATCCCTAATTGGATTGTTCATGAATAATACTATGTCATCCGCAAATAGAGCAGATCTCAATGTTTGTTCTCCCACTGATATGCCTTCAAAGGGTTACCATTATTTATGTATCGTGCCAGTGGTTCTATAGCCAGGTCGAACAAAAGTGGAGATAACGGACACCCCTGTCTTGTGCCCTTCTGCAGTGGAAATATGGGGGATAGAAAGCCCGGGGTATGAACTCGGGCTGTTGGATTGGAATACAGAGATCTCAGATATTGTCGAAATCTCCCCTGTATCCCTATGCGATCCAATACCAGACCCAGCCATGGCCATCTCACATTATCAAATGCTTTTTCTGCGTCTAAAGTGACCATGGCTGGGTCTCCCGCTCCCTCTTTATATCCGAACCGGACCGCATCTAGTGCCAAGAGGACTTTGCGCACATTTGTCACTGCTGATCTTCCTTTTATAAACCCCGTTTGATGGCTTTCAATCAGATCTGGCAATACCTTCGCTAATCTGTCCGCCATTAGTTTGGAGAGTATCTTCAGATCAATGTTAATTAAAGATATGGGTCTAAAATTTGCTGGGTCATCCCCCCCTCCCTCCCCTTTTGGCAATACCTTTATATAGGCCATATTCATAGCATCTGATATGGGTTCTCCCGACAATATGTTATTATACATTCCCGTCAATACCGGTGTCACTTCTTCTCTTAAAATTTTATAAAATTCCCCTGTAAACCCGTCCGGTCCTGGAGCTTTCCCATTACCTAAATTTTTGATTGTATGTGCCACCTCTTCTTCCGTTATTGGCCTATTTAGATCTTCCAGATCAAGTTCTTTGACCTGGGTAAGGGGTATCCTTTCTAGCCATTTATTCCCCTCCTGAGTGGTTATGTCTGAGGTTTCATATAGCTTCCTATAGTATTTTTCCAATATGGAATTTATTTCCTTGGAATCGTTGTGGTATTTCCTTCTTTTCCGCGTAGGGCTCTAATCGGGTTAGGCAGTCTCCTCCCCTTAGCTAAACCCGCCAACAACTTTCCCGCCTTATCTCCAAACCTGTTGAGATCAGTTTCCAATTGACCTTTTATTGATGTTTCTCTCTTACTGGCCCACATCTCAAATTCTGTTTTGGCTTCAACCCAAGTGTTTTTGTCGCCAGGGTCCTGTGATTGTCTAAACAGCTTATAGGCGTTTAACACCTTTTTGCTTGCCGTTGTGTAGCTTTCTCTTATAGCCTTTTTTTGATTAAAGGTGTGAGCCAGTATGAGGCCCCTCAGAACCGCCTTTCCCGTTTCCCACAATAGACGTTGGTCTTCCTTGTGCTCTATGTTATCGGAGACGAAGCCCTCCCACCATTCTTTCAACTTCACCTTGAATTCACCATCCTTTGCCAAATACGAGGGAATCTCCATATGAAGTCTGTTCCTCTCGTGTGCGTCTCTGTTATTTCAATGGATATCAGGCTATGATCAGAAATGACCATGTTTTCTATTGTGGCCTCTTCTGTCCTCCGCCATAGTTGCTCGGACGCTAAAAATAGATCAATACGCGACCAGGAACTGTGCGGGTGAGAGAAGTGGGTGTAATCTAGTTCTTGTGGGTGCATCACTCTCCATACGTCAATTAGCCCTGTCTCTTCCAAAAGTTCTGCAAGATCTCCACTCTTTTTTGCTGATAGAACTTGATCTCCCCTCGTCCCCCCTTTTTTCCTGTCCATATCTTCTAACACTACTTCATTGAGATCTCCTCCCATTAGGATATTGACTTCTCTATCCCCCAAAATTGAAATGGATAGGTCTGTAAAGAATTGGGTTCTTGAGGTGTTGGGTGCATATACATTATATATGCTTAGTTGTTGTTCCTGAAGCTGGAGCACCACCTGCAGCCTTCTGCCATCAGAGTCATGTGATACCGATATTAAGTTGTGGGCCAAATGTTTATTAAGCAATGTCAGCACCCCTGCTTTTTTATCTCTAGCACCTGAAATCCACCCTGCCCCAACCCAAAGCTTCTGCATATATTTTAGCTCGTGCGTCTGAAGGTGGGTCTCCTGGAGAAGGGCTATATCAGCTTTTAATTTTTTTAGATGGCGTAAGATCATATATCGCTTATTTGGGGACCTCAACCCTTTCACATTCCATGATATTATTCGCAACATTGCACTAGAACTCTTCTCCCCACGTACTCTATGTCTTTTTTGTGTAACAATTTCTTCAAGTGAGTCCCTCTTAATTGTCTAATATCTTGTGTAATAAAAGTGAACATTTCAAGTATAAAACCTTTTGCTTTTTGTAACGCAAGCTTAACATCCAATAATGAACTCCAACAAGTTTTAATCCCCCCCTGTTTTCCCATTCTCAAGGAGTATCTGTTTCTCTCCCCTCCTCTCCTTGGGTGCATAAACCTTCTCGTGACTTCCCTTGTACTGTGGAGGATAACTGCTCCCCGCGCCTTTAGACACAATAGTTACTTATAATCACCTCTGCTTCCCCCCTCTCGCCCTCTAGGTATATTTATGAATGGCGTTCTCCTATTCCCCCCCCCCCATCACCACATTACCAAGATACCTGTCAGCATCACGACTCTCTTTGTGTGTAGCTCTTTTCAATTCAAGGATTGTCAGTGGAACATTAACATTTCTCTCTCTTTTTTTTTTTTTTTTTTTTTTTTTTTCTTCTTAACCCCTTATGTTCCATCTTGCTTGAGCCCAAATAGAGCTTCTGTGACAGTGTCTTTCAGGGCTGATGTAATGTCTGCCACTATGTAAGGGGCTATAGCTTTTGCTAGCTGGGCGACATTAATAGGGCCAGTGATACATTCAGCTTCCTTCCCCTCCAGTGTCTCCTCATCCTGTGGCTCCCCAGGTTGAGCATTATTCTCCCGCCCTTCCTCCAGTACCTCTGCAGAATCCAGCGACTGGTTCTCTGATCCTTTGTCTCTGCCTGAGACATTGCATATCTCCTGTGTGTTATGCCGATCGGCCGCCGCTTCTCCCTTGTCTGTGGGGGTGCCGCGATCTCCGTTGCGGATGCTGTTCCCCGCTGCGAGTGCTCTGCCTCCTCCTGCGGCCGCCATTTTCCCTGGCGCGTTCTTCCTCCCGCTCTGTGCGGTCGCCGGCTCCTCGCGTCCCGAGCTCCTCAGGACGTAGCGGTCCAGGGTCCCTGATGCTTTGGGGGTCCTCACCGAGCTTTTGGGAGCGTTTTGGGGCATTTGGTTTGTTATATCCTGCGGGTTAGTGGCGCGGTCTCAGGAGCTTCTCCTTCACGCTGCCATCCTCCTCAGAGCCGGAACCGGAAGTACCAGAATAAAAAATCTTAAAATCTGAGAGTCCTCAGTGGTTGATACCTTTTCATGGCTAACTGAGAAGATGGTAACCAATAGCAAGCTTTTAAGGCAACTCAGGTCTCTTGTTCAGGCTACTATAAGGGCACTTTCACATCAGCGTTTTTTTAAATTTGCGGCAGATGTGGTGAAAAAAACGCATCTGCCGCAATTACCGCATACCGGCTGCACTTGCGGCGCGGTTGCGGTAAACGCCATGCAAAGTATAGGCGTACTTGCGACAGGTGCAGCAAGTGCGGTTTTGCACTTGCGGCAGGTGCGACCGCGAAAAAAAACGCGGCTGACCGCCGGTATGCGGTAATTGCGGCAGATGCGTTTTTTTCACCGCATCTGCCGCAAATTTCAAAAAACGCTGATGTGAAAGGGCCCTAAGACAAAATCTGATGCCCACATCAGATTTTGTCTTATACTAGCCTAAACAAGAGACCTGAGTTTCCTTGAAAGCTTGCTATTGGTTACCATCTTCTCAGTTAGCCATGAAAAGGTATCAACCACTGAAAACTCTCAGATTTTAAGATTTTTCCATCTACTGCCTAACATGGTACAAACATATAGTTTACATCAGCTAGAGAAGAAGATTTTCTAATTAATGGCATGTTATACCATTTGGTTGCATATATAGACAAATTTAATATACCACAAAATGAATTGTTTAGATTTCATCAATTTTTCAAGGAAATTGCTGACATTTCATACTTTAAATACATTTATTGAATCTATTATTTTAAATCATCCTACTCAAAAAGATCTAGTATCGCTAATTTGTTCAGAATTTAAGAGTCCTGAGTAGAAAAAAATTACTTATATCAAACAATCGGAAAAGGATCTAGTAGCTGATTAAAATTTTGAAAGAGGATGTATGAAATCCTAAGTAGAGGAAGTAAACACGGATCCTTTGATAGAAACATCATTAAGGCTGCTTTCACATCAGCGGTTTTCGCTGATCACGGCAGTTGCGGTGAAAAAAACGCAACTGCCGCGATTACCGCATAACGACTGCACTTGCGGTTCACTTGCGGCAAGCCCCATGCAATGTCTATGGGCTTGCGGTAAGTGTGCGGCAGGTGCGGCAAGTGCGGTTTCGGCACATGCGGCAGGTGCGGCAGCAAAAAAAACATGGCATACCGCAGTTTTTTCGCGGCTGCACTTGCCGCACCTGCCGCAAGCCCCATAGACATTCTATGGGGCTTGCCGCAAGTAAACCGCAAGTGCAGCCGTTATGCGGTAATCGCGGCAGTTGCGGTTTTTTCACCACAACTGCTGCGATCAGCGAAAACCGCTGATGTGAAAGGACCCTAACAGTACTAAACAGAATGAATATGACACAATCTAAATTAAATACAATTTATAGAAAGTAAAGTATTAAATGTTTTAGGGAATGTGATGGAAAGTGAGTTACAAGAAAAATCTTGCCAATCCATTATTGATTTATTGTTTCAAATATGGTGGAGAAGATATACATTTTTTTACGTAAAAACAAAAAAAAAGTAAAATCTTTCAAATAAGCTTTTGCAGTATTTGGGATTTATAAAGAAAGTAACTCTCATTCAGACAAACAGGCAGGATAAAAAGGAAAGTGTTAAAAAGATTTGGAGTTCTGAGATAATTTTTTTACTCAATTTTTTATTGAAAAGCATGATTTAAAGTGTAAGTGTATTTTCAATGAAAAAAAAATACTGTACTGGTTTTTAATGATGGGTCACATAGCAGCTAAGATAATGCTTATTTGTGCTTTATGACCTATTTTCTCACATTTTCTGTGCTCTTTTAAAAACTCTATTGTATGGCTGTGTGCACATGGCCAGCAGCTGATAGGGAGCAGTGCAATGTGACAGTAGAGAACGGGTTAACAGAGATTGTGACTGAGCTGTGTGGAGCCAGATGACAGATCTCAAGGTTGTTCCAAGGAAATAGGAGTTTGCAGTGATCCTGACAATCTGACTTTGTTCAGCACTGTGCTGTAGCCTGAAGTAATCTGATACATTGTCACCTCATCAGATGCAGTCAGCAGTGTGGATGTTGTGTAGGCCCCGCCCCTTTACCCTTATATGGTTACATACATCGTATTCAGTGTGAGAAGCTTGAAGATGGATCTGACTGAGAAGCAACATATGTCTGTTTCTGACACAGTCTAGTGGGGACACCTTGTGGAAAGTTTATGAATGGTTTTCAACCAGAATTCTTTGATCAATTACATTTGAAAGTTTCTTAAAATCACTTGCTCTACATTATTATTAAATAATAATTTAATTGGCGGTTACAATTTAAATTAATTTCTTAATAAAAATTATAGTTTGTAGAAATACTTTTTATTTTTATGGTATTTGAGTAATTTAAAAATGATTTATTAATAATAAATCTTATTTATATAGTGCCAACATATTTTGCAACCTTTCATAATTGAGCAGGGACATGACTAGACAATAAAAACAATACAAAGTAACACATACAGTGGTTTGAAAAAGTGTTTACCCCTTTCCTGATTTCTTATTCTTTTGCATTTCACACAAGGCCCTGTTAGATTTTTTTTTCCATGAAAAATAAAGACTTTTATTTGTAAACTGCATTTTGTGTTTACATGTGTTATCTTTGTCTAATATTTAAATTTGTTTGGTGATCTGAAATATTTAAGTGTGACAAACATGCAGAAGAATAAGAAATCAGGAAAGGGGTAAACACTTTTTCAAACCACTGTATGTGTTACTTGTATTGTTTTTATTGCCTGTCCATGTCCATGATAGAGCATTAATCTCCTTCTTCAGGCAAATAAGTAATGTATATTAATGATGCCTGAAGAAGGAACACATTGCTTTCTCCTTCGACTGCCTTTTCAACATGGTAGAGGCATCAGTGTAGCAGCTGGACATAAATATAATCTTGCCTGCCACTTTCAGGACAGATGAGAGAGGAGAAAGCTTAGTAAGATGTAGACCAATCAGTAGAGAGTTAAGGCCACGTCACGTGCTTCGATATCGTTAACGATCGCACGAGCAATCTCCCGTGAACGAGATCGTTCGGTCAATCTTTCGAGATCGTTGGTGAGATGTCACACGTCTAGATATCGTGAACGAGGCGGCAATGATGCGGCGAGCAGCTCTCGTTAGCACAACCCAGGAACGATGCTTGTTCAATGTTGTGAATAGGCGAAGTCGTTCACAAGATCGTTATCGCGGTGTCACACGCAACGATGCAGCAGGTTGAACATTGGTTAATTGAACGATGCATGATGGATTTGAGGTCCAGATCTCAAATCTGTGATTAGCGATCAAACGATTTTTCACCGAAAGATCGCTCGGTTACACGTAACGACGCACAAACTATATTGTTTAAAAAACCATGACGTCTTAGTGATATCGTTAATGATATTGAAGTGTGTGACATGGCCTTTATAGTAGTCCAGATGAGAACGAATAAGAGCGACATTTACAGTTTCAAAGGTGAGAATATGTCAGATTCTGGAGATGTTTCCAAGATGCAGATGACATGAGAAAGCAAGTTATTCTATTTTGAGAATATAGTTAATAATATTACTGTGAAAATTGTATTTTATGTATTTTCAAGTTATTTCATTAAAATAAAAAAATAAAATTCATCAGCCAGCAAAGATTAATAGTAAACAAGAAAAATAAAATCTTTAATGGAATTACATCTAGAACAGACTCTAAATATTACAAAGCCAGAAACTCCTGGGTGATACAATTTTTACCGCCTGATGTATTCATCCAACAGGTTGAGAACCCACAACCTAAATGAAAATCTTTAATCTGGATATACAGAATTTTTAGTTGTACTGTTATAGAATAAAATTAGCAAAATTCTACAATATTGTTTTTGCAATCTCAGATATTAATCTTGAGTAGAGTAGCATCATCCTTTCTTCTGGGTAAATATGAAGTCATCCAATCAAAGTAATAGAAATACTATTTTAATCTGGGTCTGAAAAAGATTGGAAGGGACATAATTGAATAACGCTATCCCAGCAGTAGACTTATTAATGTAGAATCTAGGAGCCAGACAGATAAATCTAGGAACCAGTAGGATTATATTTCATTCAATATTAACAGAAATTCCAGCTAAACTTTAGATTATAGTAGCCTGGTTTAAACACCAAATTGACTATGTGGACTCATGGGATTCGTTCAGGCCTGTGTTATGTCCGCAGGTCAATCACATGAGATTTATTCAGGCCTGTGTTATGTCCGCAGGTCAATCACATGAGATTTATTCAGGCCTGTGTTATGTCAATCAGCATTTACAGATGTAATACTGCTATCAGATAGAAATATGTTCTAATCAGTTATAGCAGACTATTCTCAATAATAGATTTACATTACACAGAGTTAAGACTCATTTGACAACATGCAGTCCCATAGTAGAATAGTGCTACTAGTGTTGTAAAGAACTAAAGTTACAAATAAACGTTTTCCCACCATTTTAGTGTTTCACATATGATATATTAATTGTTGACTTCTTGGCTCTAGTTATTAATTGGGTTTTTTTTTTGCTCCTTCTTTGACTTGGTTTACTTGACCATATTACAACTCCGTAACTCTATTGGCCTTACTATATTGTCATTAGCCATTTTCTGTGGGATTTTTTTGTAATATTTATCTATAATAAAGGATCAATGTTAAAGCACCACTACAGCGTATTTTTTTATTGCACCTCTGTAGTGGGCTTTTAATATAAGTCCCTTGAGCTCTGCCTGATGCTCACCTTCCGCTGCCCTGATCCTTTTCCAGTGGTGCTCTGGTCAGTCTGTAGTGAAAAGTGACTATCCAGCTGCTTCAGTATTTCATGAAATGCACCAAAGGTCAATTTTTAATGCATCTCTATGGAAGCCTCATTCTTTCTTTCAAAGAGATGTGTTAAGCTCTTGTGATGTGACTTCTGACATCTGGACAGTCAGAAGCTATGGGCACTAGATGGTGACAAAGGACCGGAGTGGCATAGGTAAACTATGAAAACACCGGAGGGAAAGTATAAGACAAGGGGTGTGGGAGTTATATTTAAAGCAACAACTTCTGAGGTGAAAAAAAAACGCTATTGTGGAGCTTTAAGGCTGGTTTTACAATGGCGTTTTTTGCCATCTGTGTGTATCCAGCTTGAACTGGATGCACTCACATCCATTTTCTGCCCCTTTGACTTTCAATGGAGCCACAGACACTTCTGTATGCATTCAGTTCTTTCTGTTTGCCCCAGATACAGGTGTCACCAGTTTTTGCATGGAGACCAAAACCGTATTTTGTTGCGATTTTGGTCTCCGTGGAAAAAAAGGAACACTCGGAACCAGGGCACTCCGGGTTAAATTAACATGTGTCCCTATATAACCCAGATCTGGCAGATAGATCTGGGTGTATGGTCTGTGCATGTGCAGAGCACAGTTTTAAATGAAACGTCCCCTAGGGCTGCGACGGATCAGTGATAATACCAATGCAGGTGCATTCGTTTTTACAATTCCAGGGGTCCGGGGGAATCCCAGGTTTACAAAAATACTAGTGTGTAACTAGCCTTACTTATACAAGCATTTGAAAGAATAGATAATTATTTCCTCTACAGAAAGTTATGGTGTCACGCTGGGAGTGGGGAAGACACCCAGCGTAGGATAACGACAGGGGGGGGGAATCAGGAGTCCCTAATGCTAAGGGCACAAGAAGGAGACGGTGACCCCTAGACTTCCTAGAGCTGACCCTGTCTGCCCTAACGTCCCTATACAGTCTCCTCAACTGTCGCCGACCACGAACCTCGTCCCTCTCTGATCCTAGATCTATCCTATCTAAGGATCAGATGGAGAGGTTCACTAGACCCCTCCACTATCAACTAAAGACAAACACCAGGGAAGACAGACATTTGGGAAAAGGAAACACTTATCTGACAGCAGAACACAGCAACCTCCACAATCTCAGCTTCTGCTGGAGCAAGGATAAAGTGTGCACAAGGAACTATCACCTGCACCGAGGAAGGGTAATGAACCTCCTTATAAAGGTGGAAGGAGTCTGCTGGGTCCTAGTGACCTACAACATTGGTGGATAAAACCAGACCGAGCGCAAGACCTCCACAGCCGTCTCCCATAATAGAGAGATCTCATCACACCTTCTCTCCATCAACACAGAAGGTGAATGCCCCTGAAAGAGACGGACCATCCTCCACCATTATGGCTGATGGGCCAAACGCTGGGATCGTCTGCGCGTGGCCTCCACCCTGTCATCCGTGCCACCCGTGACAGTACTCCCCCTCCTACGAGTGGCCCCCGGACACTCAGGACCAGGCTTATCCGGATGGGAATGGTGAAAAGCGCGGACCAGCCTTGCGGCGGACACCTCCGACGCCGGCACCCACATCCGCTCCTCAGGACCGTACCCCCTCCAGTGCACCAAATACTGAAGAGAACGGCGCAACATGCGAGAATCAACCACCCTCGAGATCTCGAATTCCAGATTCCCCGCCACACAGATGGGCTCAGGAGGCAAAGGAGATGGGTTAGACGACGGCACATACGGCTTGAGGAGCGACCTGTGAAACACATCGTGAATCTTAAGAGCAGGAGGCAACGCAAGACGAAACGCCACGGGATTGATAACGGCGGTTATCCTATAGGGGCCAATAAACCTGGGCCCCAACTTCCAAGAGGGCACCTTCAACTTCACATTCTTGGTAGACAACCACACGTAGTCATTCACACATAGGTCCGGACCTGGCGCACGCTTCCTGTCAGCCATACGTTTGTACCTGTCACCTAAGAGCTTCAAGCTACGCTGTACACCCCGCCAAACCGAGGAGAGGGACGAGGTAAAACGGTCCTCCTCCGGAACTCCGGAAGGACTCGTACCGCTAAAAGTACCAAACTGAGGATGAAACCCATATGCACCGAAGAACGGTGACTTGCCAGTGGACTCCTGAAGACGATTATTAAGGGCGAATTCGGCCAAGGGCAAATAATTTGCCCAAGTCTCCTGATGGTCAGAGACAAAACACCTCAGGTAAGTCTCCAAATTCTGATTCACACGTTCGGTTTGACCATTAGACTGAGGATGAAAAGCAGAAGAAAAGGACAACGTTATCCCCAAACGTGTACAAAAAGCCTTCCAAAATTTGGAGACGAACTGAGTACCGCGATCAGAAACCACATCGGAGGGAACCCCATGAAGTTTCACAATCTCACTTACGAACACCTGTGCCAGAGTCCGAGCATTAGGAAGTGCGGGCAGTGCCACAAAGCGAACCATCTTACTGAATCTATCTACTACTACCAGTACCACCGTCTTGCCCGCAGACGCCGGAAGATCGGTGATAAAATCCATTGACAAATGTGTCCATGGCCTCTCAGGAATAGACAATGGCACGAGAGACCCAGACGGACGGGTATGCGGAACCTTAGCACGTGCACACACACCACAGGCGGATACGAATTCCGCTACGTCCTTCCTCAACCCCGGCCACCAAAAGCGACGAGACAAGAGATCGAAAGTGGCCCTACCGCCCGGATGCCCCGCCAGTACAGAGTCGTGATGCTCTGACAGCACCCTGAGGCGCAAAGAGAACGGCACAAAAAGCCTCCCAGAAGGGCAGGAGGCAGGGGCGCCCCCCTGAACCTTCAACACCTCCCCCTCCAGATCAGGGCAAAGAGCAGAAACAACCACCCCTTCCTGCAAGATGGGGACGGGACTCTCATGAGTACTACCACCCGGAAAACTACGCGATAATGCATCCGCCTTCACATTCTGAACCCCCGGACGGTAGGTGACGGTAAAATTAAATCTCGTGAAAAACAAAGACCACCTGGCCTGCCGGGGATTGAGACGCCTGGCGGACTCAAGGTAAGACAGGTTCTTATGGTCGGTAATAACCGTGACGGGATGGACAGCCCCCTCCAGCCAGTGCCGCCATTCCTCAAAAGCCAACTTAATAGCCAACAGCTCCCTATTACCCACATCATAATTCCTCTCGGCCGAAGACAACTTCTTGGAGAAGAACGCACAGGGCACCCATCTCCCAGGCGAAGGGCCCTGCGACAACACAGCCCCCACCCCCACCTCAGACGCATCCACTTCCACAATGAAGGGCTGAGAAAGATCGGGCTGACAAAGAACAGGCGCGGAAGCAAAACAACGCTTCAGGGAGGAAAAAGCCTGGCGAGCAGAATCAGACCACTCAGAAAAATCCGTCCCCTTCCTAGTCATGTCCGTAAGAGGCGTCACCAGTACCGAATAGTTCTTAATAAATTTACGGTAAAAATTGGTAAACCCCAAAAAGCATTGCAATGCCCGTAGATTGTCCGGCTGTTCCCAATCTAGCACCGCCCGGACCTTTTCCGGATCCATCCGGAAACCCAACGGCGACAAGAGGTACCCCAAAAAACGAACCTCCTGAACGGCGAAAACACATTTCTCGAGTTTAGCATACAGTTTGTTGTCCCGTAAGACCTGCAACACCTGTTTGACATGGGACTGATGCGTCTCCATATCGGGAGAATAGATCAAGATATCGTCCAAGTAAACAACTACAAATCTACCCACCAAATGATGGAAAATATCATTGACAAAATGTTGGAAAACCGCCGGGGCGTTAGTGAGCCCGAACGGCATTACGAGACTTTCAAAATGGCCGTCCGGGGTATTAAACGCAGTTTTCCATTCATCCCCCTCTCTGACCCTAATCAGGTTGTAGGCCCCCCTCAAATCCAACTTGGAGAACCATTTGGCACCCACAACCTGACTAAATAAATCAGGGATCAGAGGGAGGGGGTATGGATCACGGACAGTAATCCGATTCAATTCCCGAAAATCCAAACAAGGACGGAGGCCCCCATCTTTTTTTTTCACAAAAAAGAAACCAGCCGCAACCGGCGACGTGGAGGGCCTAATGTGTCCCGTCTCCAGACTTTCAGAAATGAAATCCTTCATTGCGTGTCTTTCGGGTCCAGATATAGTAAACATCCTAGCTTTGGGCAGTTTAGCTCCGGGAACGAGGTTGATAGGGCAATCATATGCCCGATGAGGGGGCAAGTCTCGGCACCCTTCTCTGAGAACACATCCTCATACTCCGATAGGAATGGGGGCAGAGATTCAGCAGATACCACCGAAAGGGATGTAGCCAAACAATTCTCTGAACAAAAATCACTCCATTCCACAATGTCCCTGGACTGCCAATCCACTACGGGATTATGTTTAATCAACCATGGCAAGCCCAGGACAATGGGAGCGGGGAGACCGTCTAAGACATAGCAAGATAACGTCTCCTGATGTTGGGATCCAACCGTTAACTTAATGTTATGTACGATATGTGTGAGACTACCCTGAGCAAGAGGGGCTGAGTCGATGGCATAGATACGGATGGGGCGAGACAATAAACAGCGGTTAAGCCCATGAGCGTGTACAAAACGAGCATCCACCATGCAGATCCCCGCACCACTATCCACAAACACAGAAATGCCTTCCGTTTTGCTCTCTAGCGCCACCTCTGCACTCAGGAGAAAATGGGAAGTACAAACGGAGGATACACACACCTCCCGCTCGACCACCTCCACCCCCCCCATAGTCACATGAGGTCCCGGCACCCTAGTCCGTTTAGGAGCGTAGGGACAGGCCCCGATAAAATGGTCTCCTTTCCCACAGAAAAAACAGACCCCCTTCCCCCTGCCCCGGGAGGCACCGGAGGAGAGCCTCGAGGCCGCCGCTCCTCCAAGCTGCATAGGTTCCTCCCCCCTCGGGAGAAATGACTCGCCCTCCGAGTGACCACCCGGCAACATTGGTGGATAAAACCAGACCGAGCGCAAGACCTCCACAGCCGTCTCCCCATAATAGAGAGATCTCATCACACCTTCTCTCCATCAACACAGAAGGTAAATGCCCCTGAAAGAGACGGACCATCCTCCACCATTATGGCTGATGGGCCAAACGCTGGGATCGTCTGCGCGTGGCCTCCACCCTGTCATCCGTGCCACCCGTGACATATGGAGATTATATGTGGCATTGAGAAATCTCCATGGAAAAACTATATGAATACCACTGCACATCCCAAAACCTCATGTCTATCGTTGGCAAATACAACTTGTAAAATTAAATTTTCCCTGTTTTCATGCTGTACCCAAACAGTAATCATCCTGAGCACCGTACAGAATCATAATTTATGATTCATAAATAAAAATATTGAATTATAAGAAACTTTGGAGGTTCATTTTGTTCATCTATAGGCCATATGTAGTGGATTTTTCATATAGTCATGTGAATGAAGCTTTAAGAATATTTCTGATCCCTCCATCTAAGCCTACTCATTATCTGGAAAAAAATATCCATTGCTTTCATCTATTCTATGTATAACCGAACGAGTTTGGTGGAGACTAGAGGCAATATAATTCCTCCAAAATCTCATATGACTTCAAAAATGTTTGGACTAATATTAGACCATGAAACATCTTATCAGAAATAATGACTTTCTTTATATTGGTACATAACAATTTGCTAAAAGAGGATAAATCGGGTAATTACATGTTTTTCTAAACATATTGCTAGATTATCAAACAGTAGTAGTTTGTTTTCATTTTACAAGATTAAAATGATTTGCTTAAATCACTTCCACACTAATAACTTTTACAGCTAATTGCTTATCAGGGATAATTAGGAAGGTCTTTGTAGATTTCCCTTCAAATGATCTGATTATTAAAAATGGATTTATAAGCCGCCATTGTGTCTGTGCACTAATGTCTTACTTCACTTTAAAGTGCATCTGTACTTATTTAGTTGAAGCCATTGACTGATCATAAAGATCATTGTTTAGAAAAAGCTTTCAGCAGAGTCCATTCATCTGTAACGAGGTTATCCCACTGGCTAACTGTCTATTCAGAGTAGAGTGGGCTCTTATCATTGTTGCCTACTATAAGAGTACAGAAATTATGTTCCAGAATTAACAACTGCTTGTCACTTTTGAGGAAATGCATTTACACACAGTACTTAGTATACGGTACTTAGTAAAACACTGAGCTTTTGTATGTTTGGAGCAGCAGCAAAAAAAATTGTGAAAATATGCTTATTCAATCAATCAGCCTTAGAATTACACTTCATCATTTTCTAGCTGAGATGGAAACCTATAAACAAGGACAACTGCTCTGTGGATGTGACTAGAACAATAACTTGGGTAATTCAACCATTGGATGACTATTTCTTATGTACTTTATTACAAAGGGCGGCTTCACACTGCAGCGTGATCCGGTCCAGGGCTGTCCGGGATGACCCTGACAGCCGCGGACCGGATCAGCACACAGGACTGGAGGGCTAATTTGCCCCGGATCATACCGCAGTGTGAAGGCACCCAAATCATTTTTTTTTAACAAAAGTAATCTATTACAAAAGAGTCCTAAGACCATGTTAAAAAAATACAGTAGCAAAAAAAGTCTGAATATTCAGTTAAGAAACAAAGAATTAAGGGTTAAATCTTAATGCAGACCTCTGTACACAGAACTCTTATGGTAATGTACTACCATATTGGTTCCATTGGAAGAGTATAGATATGTTCTCCCCTAGAAACAACACTTTTAGGGTATTCCTTGAATTGAGTATATTACAGTTTAAAAGTTGGAGATAGGAGGTCTTAACCTCCCAGACATTAGAGGATATAACCTAGCCTGCATCTCTCGCCATGTGTTAGACTGGATACATAAATCCTCCAAGCATTCTAACTACCTAGAGGAGATGGAATTTAGCCGTCCCTGGGATCTGATCAGCTTACTGCATGCCTCATGGTCGAACGTCCCTTCTAACATTAAAAACTCAGTAATCTACAGAGATACAGCAATGTGCTGGAAGGCCGTACGCAAGAAACTAGGTTTATCCTGGAAAATCTCCAAGTATTTGAACCCCTGGGCACATGTAGGTTTCAAGCTCGGGAGAGAAAACTCTTTATTTGCTGAATGGCAGACTAAAGGTATTGGCAGATTAGGAGACTTGCTCCACTTGACAGAGAGGAGATGGTTGGGAAGTCAGGAGATCTTTGCGATATATAATCTCGCAGATGCTCACCTACTCCAATATAACCAACTCAACCATCACATTTTGCAGCACCTGAAAGATGTCTCGCAGGAATGCATGACTAACCCATGGGATACACTGGTACAGCGGATTTAACTCAAACAAATATATATTTTATTTACAACTACTTAAGAGGACCTATCTCCCACTAACAGGTCAAAAAAAACTTTTTCTAGGATGGAGGAAATGGGGCTTGGAAGACGATTCAGATGATCTAGAAGACAAGATAGTGGAAGGGTGGAGATTAGTGAGAAAGCATATCCATAATGAAAAATGGAGAGACAAGCAGTTTCGGATAATACATAGAGCAATTTACGGTTTTAATTTACCAGCGTCCCCACAGGCACCAGACAGAATGCAACAATGCCCAAAATGCAATTCACCCCTAAAACTGATTTATTTCACGGACTATGGTCTTGCCCAGAAGTGGCCAAGTTCTGGGATTCAGTGGGAAGGTGGGTCAATGAGGTGTGTAATCGGTCCATCACCCGTAACCCCTCAATATGGCTTTTACACGTTCCAATCTCTGAGGACTGGAAAGGTAAAAGCGTAGACTACTCCATATCATTGCACTAGCCGCCAAAAAGCTACTACTGAGAGAATGGCTACATAAATCTTGCCCAGGCGTTGAAGACCTGAATGCCCTATTAAAAGACACCATGAGAGTAGAAAGACTTGAGGCGGAGAGACAAAAAAGCCTGCTAACTGAGAAGTTCTTTACCACATGGAGAAATTTTATAATCTCTAAACTAACCAATGACGAACGCACCCAAACAATCTCACCCTTCAGGAATTCGAAGTGGTATCTCACCGAAGACCTAAAAGGGACTCTAGGGGCACTAAAAACCTAACAATTATGGGAAGGGATAGTAAATACTTCTTCCTTTACTGACCATCACGTTCCGGGCGCTTTCCACTGATAAAGGGAGTTAAAATGAAGTGTTCCAAATAGAATTTGCATTGCTAGTGAAAATGCGACATGGTTTTAAAACACCAGAATATTTTCTATCAATATTGTGAGCGACTGTATTATTTTTAGAGAATCCATCAAAGGTCCGGTGTTAATGATATGTTATGTTATAAAAATGTCAAAACTTAATAAAAATGATATTTAAAAAAAAAAAAAAAGTTGGAGACATTAAAATTACAGTAGAGAGCTCCTGAACCTATAAGAAAGTCTGATGGCCTTCATTAAAAGCAAAACCACGATATGTCTACAAAGGTGGGTCTCACGTGGCGATTCTGGCCGGCGATGTCGGAAGCGATGTGCAGTGCACGCTCGCTTCTGACATCGCAGCCAGCTGTCACACGCACGACGTTGCGGTGACGCGGTGGCGATGTGGGCGGAGCCATCGCTCGCAGGGCTGGCTCAGCCAGCGAGCGATCCTCAGCAACGCTGCGATATAGGCTGGATCGCGCCGCCAACATGTAGACGGCGCGATCCAGCCTAATCGCTGGTCACAGATTGACAGGTTTATGAACATGTTCATAAACCTGTAAACCTGCAACCAGCGATAATTTGCAGTTGCGTCGCGCTGTCACACAGCGCGACGCACTTGTGATATCGCCCCGACATCGCTGTTACGTCACTTTTCGGCGATGTCGCGATCGACATCGCCACGTGTGACCCCACCTTAAAGTCAACTTCAAGGGATAGCTCTGTTGTACATCACCTATGATTATCAAAGATCATCAATGTACAAGTAAAATCATTGACATTTAAGCTTATAGTGGACTTTATTGCACATGCAAAAAAAAAATAAAACATGATTTCAAGTGCATTTGAGCCACCAGCTGCCAGGTGTTTTGCAGTGGATACTCCCTTTTATCCATCAAATAGACATGCATGCTCATTTTAGAGTGGGTTTACTAGAAATACTGTAGATGTGGAACAAAAGTTACAGTATATGGATAAAATATTGGGACCCAGATCTTAATCATTGAATGCAGGTTTTCCATTTGGTCCCATTGCAACCGGTGTATGAAACCCAGCACCTAGTCTGTAGTCTGATTTTGCAGACATTTGTGAAAAAATGGATTATGTAAAGAGATCACAGATTTTTAGTATAGTTCTGTAATGGAAGGTCATTGTTGCCACAAGTCAATCTGTGAAATTTCTTTCCAAATAAGCACTCCATTATCTACTGTGCAGTGTGTTGGCCTATTCTGTATTTGTTGAATACCAAGAGATTATTACCTGCCTGACTGCTTTGTACCAACTGTAAAGTTTGGTGAAGGAGAAATTATGCTCTGGGGTTGTTATTCAAGGGTTGACCTCTGCCCTTAGCTCCAGTAATAGGCCATCTTAATGCTTCAGATAATGGTATACTTAACATTTTATTGGCAAAGTTTGTGGGGAAAAAAAAAACCCTTTTATGTTCCAACATAATTGTGCCCCAATGCACAACAAAAGTCCATGATTGGATGAGTTTGGTGTGGAAGAAAGGGACTGGCTAGAAAAAAGAACTGACCTTAACCTCATCAGACCACCTTTGGAATAAGTAGAACGGAAATTGTCATCCAGTCCTCCTCATCCAACATCACTTATCTGATCTCACAAATGTTTTTCTATGAGGATTGGCAAAAAGTCATTCAGATGCATTTCAAAACCTAGTAAAAAGCCTCCCAAGAAGATTAGTAGCTGTTATTGCTGCAAAAGGGTGGAGTGAGAAGCAATTGGGTGGTGGAGGGGTTTAGAATAAATTGACATAAAAAGTCCTCTAGGTGTAATGGTTTGGTGTCCAAATACTTTTACCCGTATAGTGTTTGACTTCTAATTTTGAGACAAAGATTATGAAGGTATTCAGCACACCAAGTATTGAGTATTTCAAAAATAAATTATTAGGAGGCAAGTCAAGATTCACATTATGTACAATAACATTTCAATCCTAAGACATGGACTTTCATCAGATGGAGTTGTGCATACATTTACGGTAGCTAAATTTGGTGGTTTTACACCACTTTGAAGCATCTTTGCTAACATGGGTGGAGCAAGGGAGAAGCAGGGGTGGAATGAGGCATGGGTACACCTGCCTATCGAATTCTACAAAACAACTGTCATTTTTTTTGCCAAAAGCGCGACTGGAGTATCCTACTATGAGCTGGGGTTGGACCAGATGACTCAGCAGGTCCCTTCCAACTCTATCATTCTATGATTCTGTGGAGTAACATTTCTGAAGAGGCGCAATTGAGGTACATACCACTAAGAAGATGTGCCAAACATATTAAGCAGTGTGAGCCTCTAAACAAATTCAGTGCATCTTACTTAAGTGAGCGTTTTGAAATACCTGTCTCGTGTATGAAATACCAGTCTTAATAGATCAGTAATTGAATGTTCAAATTAATTTTCTAATATTATGGATGTGCTTTATAAATAGTCAAGGGAAAAGATAATACAGTTTCCAATCCAAAGGTAAGAAAAAATATACCCTTTAATGTAGATTAAGTAAAAGACATGGCACACTGGGACACACTATTCATATAAGTGTGAATGGGGGTATGGGAAAATCATTGTACCACACCAAATGCGTTTCGAATTCACAGTGCATTTTTAAACTTGTTCTTGAATTAATGGACATAATTAAGGTACCGTACTTTAAATTCTTCTCTATGCGACTACTCCACACTGTTTAGGAAATATGTATTTATGTTCGATATGAGTTGATTTTTCCATTATTACACCATAAAGTAGTAATGATAAGTGATTGTACCACCATATTACACACATGTAATGCTGTTGTTCTCTTACTGCATGTAACCTCAAGGGTTTTCTTTTTCCCCAAAAGTAATAGCTGCTACTCTATGTCCCTGGTGGCTCTGCCTGACCTCTTTCCTATGAAAGTTGAAATACATACTGTTAGGTTATCTATGATATTTTCCCCAGTACGTATACTGTGTATATGTAATTGTACTCCTGAGATAGGAAAATAAGATTGCTTGTGCTGTTTGGAGCAGAGGCTGATGGGAGTGAATATTTTCTGTACATTTCTGTTGAAGCTCTCCATAAAAAAAAGTGCAAGAAATACATTTATTTGATAGCCTAAAACTGAGGTTCCATGACTGGTTTACATTGTTGTGGAGGACATTTTTCTCCTATGAAGACAATGATCCAAAGCTTTATGTATAATTAGCATCACGAAACAATAAGTATGAGTAGTGAAAGAATTGGTCAGCTGAGCCTGGAAAAGGCTGGAAGATCTTGTCACAGATGACTACTATCATCCGCGAACAGAACAACAACACAAATGGCTTTATTATGTAAAGTAAACAAATGGGAGCCGGCGGGGAGTCAGACAATATCCTGGACCAACGTCCATCATAATCATCTTATAGAAAAGAGGAAGAAAACTATACACAAAAGTTAGGCGCACGTCAAGAAGCCAATACGATATTTGAATATTCTTTTATATACCACAACAATAATCATGAGAAGAAAAAAGAGAAATCTCCAACGAACATGGAAAGAAGGGTAATAATTAAAATATTCAGTTTATTGATAATACATAAAATGTCCCAATTTAGAACTTTGAAGTCCCTGTGCAAAGAAATAAAACAATCCTATGCGTTAAGCCAAAAAGCCTTATTCATGGATTGAATCCACATATAAGGCTCTTTTAGCTAAAACTCTGGACTTCTACCGCCTGGACCAGGGCGGCTCCGAGCGCCATCAGTGGATCCGTGATTACAGCGTACAGGGGTGAGCTGAATTTTTTCCTTATATTTTACAACATTAATCATAGCACACAATAATACAGAGACATTAAAAATATTTAAAACCATAGGAAAAAAGCCAAATTATAGAAAACAGGAAGAAGCCATATGGTAACATGGCTTTAAAATCTCTAGTTATAATTATTTTTGTGGTATAACGAACCAAATTCACTATATCTTTTTGTCTTCTGGATGTGCATCCCCTTTTTTATTATTTGGCTTTTTTATGCACATGGGCAGGACCCTGTTTTCGATGGCAGTACCCACTTTTCTATAGCTTTAAACATCATAATCATTTCTCTCATATAGTTCATCTCCCAATGATCCTATGCAGACGTGTGTAGAATTCTACCCCAGAAATGTTTATTTAGCTCTCCAGAACTTTGGAGGTGAAGAAAAGCTCTTCGGAAAGACTGGGAGGAAGTATTGCTTATGGCCAGGAAGATTATTAATGTAGTCTGAACATTCTTTCCAGAAATGAAATCTTTTATGATTTTTTTGTTGAAATTCATCTATTGTTTATTAGTTAGGAGAATTGGAATGAGGCAAGTAGTTAAATATTTACAGTCAGTCCATCACGGTCTTTAGGTCCCATTCCAATACTGGGCCAGGTTACTCACTTATGCTAGAGGTTTTACATTCTTAACAGATTTCTTTTTTTTTTCTTGAGACAGTTTCTTGCATTCAGTACCATGCACTAAAAATATATCTACTTATTTATTATAATTCACTGACCAGTATTGCAGACTGGCAGCTGTCCTCCCTGGGGAAATCATGGGTGCTGAAGAGCTGTTGTCACATTATTAATATGCCCCACCTGCTCCTCCATAGACTTGTAGTGACTACAGTCATTCCCATAGGAGTATAGAAATGTAGTCATTGACAGTACTGTTGCTAGGCAACAGCCCAAATATGTTTGGGTTTTTACTATCAAATGTAGCATTAAAAATTATCCATTAGGGATTTTGAGAGACTTATGGCCACTTTACACACACCAACTTATCTATCCAACTTGTGAACAACTTACTGGTTGCAGTGAAATCATGGACACATTGTTCCATTTGTACACAGTCACAAAATGGAGCAATGTGTCCATGATTTCACTGCAACCAGTAAGTTGGTCAGAAGTTGGACAGATAAGTTGGTGAGTGTAAAGTGGCCATCAGGGAGCACAAATTACAATGATAAAAACAGGTTTGAAAGATGTAAAACACAATATTAATTAAAAAGGTATTCCCACCTAGGAAATGTATGGTATATCCCCAGGGTATGTCATAAAGGTCTAAGAGATGCAGACTCCACCTCTGGACCAAGCGCTATTTAGAGATTAGTGGGTTTCAGTAGATCTGACATGAATATAAGCGCTACAATAGCTAAGTTGACATGTCCAGTAATCATCCGTTAGAATAGATCCAGCAGTAATCCGTTGGGAAAAAAGTTGTGTAGCAAGACAACTCGCTCGGCTGCAGTCAGAAGTCTACCCAGGAATGGATTTCAGCTGCAGGTTTATTGTTACTTCATAAACCCGGCAGACTTTGGCACAAAACAACATAGCCTCACTGGCTTAAAAGGTAAAACAAAAAAACTATAATGGGTATACACAGCCTGGATGCGTACAGGTCTCTACTGCCTAGCAGCAAACTCCAATTACTCCTCATAACAACAACATAGCCTGAGTTTGCACCTTCAAATGCGACTTAGCCACGCCCTCAGGGAAGATAGGGGGAATGAGTCCCGCCCTCTTCGTCATTCCCCTAAAACCAACACCCCTTTTGAAATTAACCCCGCAACACATAGCATGCTGGAGAACATTTACAGGTTTTAGGACACACAGGCTAGTAACCTGCGTGACACATAGCTCCCCTCAACTACCAGGCCAGTGACCCCTCACACATTTTCCCCTTTGTCCAAAGCTGGGGGTTTGGGTGTCTTCCAATACCAGGCACAGAAGTCTAGACAGGGCATCAGCATTACGTGCAGTTTCCCGGCCTATGCTCCACCTGAAAGTCGAAGTCCTGGAGGTTCAGGAACCACCTAGTGACCCTGGCCTTGTTTTCCCTCTTTTCCCTAAGCCATCTCAACGGGACATGGTCTGACACCAATTTAAATTTCTGGCCCAGTAGGCAATACCTCAGGGTATCTACAGCCCACTTTATGGCTAGACATTCCTTCTCAACTACGGCATAGTTCCTCTCACAGGACGAAAGTCTCCGGCTCAGATAGAGAATAGGATGCTCTCCCCATCTCTTGGGAGAGCACGGCTCCCAACCCCAGCTCAGAAGCATCTGTCTGGACCACAAACCCCTTCTTTAAAAGTCTGGTGCAACAAGGACCAGCTATTTGCACAATGCTATCTTCAACTGCTGGAATGCGGTCTCTGTTTCCATTTCACCATGGTACATCAGTGCCTTTTAAGGATCTGTCAGTGGCCTGCCATCATAGCAAAATTCTGGATAAACCGCCGGTAGTATCCCACCAAGCCTAGGAACACTCTCACTTGTTTCTTGGTGAGCGGTTGCGGCCAGGTCTGGATTGCCTCCACTTTCTTGACTTGCGGCTTTATCTCGCCTCTCCCGATAACATAGCCCAAGTATTTGGCCTCCTCTTTCCCAATGGCACATTTCCTGGGATTTGTAGTAAATCCTACCTTCCTAAGAGCATCCAAAACGGCCTGAAGTTTAGAAGATGACTAGCCCAGTCTGAGCTAAAGACTACGATGTTGTCAAGGTAGGCGGCTGCATACTTCTTGGGGACTAGGAACCCATCCATAGCCCTTTGGAAGGCGGCTGGGGACCCCTGGAGTCCGAAGGGCATCCAGGTGTAATGAAAACATCCAAACCGGTGTTGAGAAAGCGGTTTTCTCCTTAGCCGACTGGGACATGGGAATCTGCCAATAACCCTTCATCAAATCAAGAGTGGTGATGTATCTCTCCGGTCCAAGCCTCTCGATGAGTTCAACAACGCAGGACATCGGGTATGTGTCACACCTGGGCACCTCATTCAGCCGACAGTAGTCATTACAAAACCGCCACTCCCGTTGGGTTTTGGCACAAGAACGATAGGGCTCGACCATCCGCTCTTTGATTCCTCTATGTCTTCAAGGTCTAACATCCTCTTCCCCTCAGCCACAATCACCTCCCAGCATGCTTCCAGAATCCGATATGGCTTTAGATTCACTATGACTTGTGGATCAGTGAGCACGTCATGCTCTATCACCTGAGTATGCCCCGGCAATTCTGAAAACACTCCCGATTCCGCTGTTGTAGTTCTTGACACTTTTGCTTCTGGGCTGGGATAGGGTCTCTGCAATAGTGACTTCCTCCACCCTGCCTTCAGGAGCGGCCCCCAAGCAAGGAATTTCTGCAGATTCCCGGTCCCAAAATGGCTTCAGCAAGTTCACATGGTATACTTAGTACGCCTTTCTGCAGCCTAGCTGGTGGATTTTATAATTGACGTCAATGATTTTTTTCCACATTCTCTAACAGCCCTTGCCATTTGGCGAGGAACTTGCTTTCGACAGTGAGGATTAACACCAACACACGGTTCCGGGCTGGAACTGTCTTAGTCTCGCCGATCGGTTATACACCTTAGCCTGGGCTACCCGTGCCCGGAGGAGATGTTCCTACACGATGGGCGTCACCTGTGACATTCTTTCCTGTAACTGGGTGACATGTTTGATGACACTGCGGTGTGGGGAGACCTCAGCCTCCCAGGTTTCCTTGGTGATGTCCAGGAGACCTCTTGGATGTCGCCCATATAGGAGCTCAAAGGGTGAGAAGCACGTGGAGGCTTGTGGAACTTCTCTGATGGAGAAAAGTAGGAATGAGAGCAGGTAGTCCCAGTCTCACCATTTTTTTCCATTACTTTCCTGAGCATCGACTTTAAGGTCTTGTTGAAGCGTTCCACCAGACCGTCCGTCTGCGGATGAGAAACCGAGGTCCGAATGTGGGCTATCTGGAGGATTCTACAAAGCTCCCTCATTACTTTTCTCATGAAGAGGGTTCCCTGGTCGGTCAGAATCTCCTTTGACAGCCCCGTTTGGGCAAAGATATGGACCAGCTCTCGGGCTATGTTTTTACTGGACGAGCTCCTTAGGGGTACTGCTTCGGGATACCGGGTCACATAGTCCATGATCACCAGGATGTATTGGTGGCCCGAGCGGACTTAACTAAGGGACCCACCAGGTACATAGCAATCCTCTCAAAAGGAACCTCTATCACCGGTAGTGGAAGTAAGGGGCTTAGGAAGTGGGGAGGGGGAGCGGTTATTTGGCAGGTGGGGCAGGACCTACAATAGTTGAGAATTTCCCAGTAACACCCCGGCCAATAAATCTTCTCAAAATCCTCTCCTGCGTTTCCTCAACCACTAAGTATCCTCCCAAAACATTTGAGTGAGCCATATCTGACACTCTCCTTCTCTATGGCCTCAGCACTAAGAACTGTTCTACTGTCTCACCACCCCTTAGATTAGTCACCCGTTATAGAAACTCCCCCTGTACTGCGAAATGGGGGAACCTGGAATCGGCCCCCGCCTCTTGGGCAACCCCATTACATACATTAACCTGGTCAAACACCCCCTTTAAAGTCGAAGTCCGAATTTGAGCAGTCCCAAAGTTCTCTTCAGATGCATCTAACGCAGGTACGTCCTCCACCTCAGTCTCCGCCTCGCCCTCATCACCGGCAAGGACGCACAGAGGAAACTCCTTCCCTTGAGGCCTTATTGGGAATTCTTCTCCAAGGACCTGGTTTTTGCGCATGCTGCTTAGCCCAGTTCCTAAACTAGGCTAAGTCCTAAAGCAAAAGGAAAGTCACGGCCCAGTATAATGTGATGTATCATGTCCTTGACCACTCCGACCTCATGGGTTTGAGCACCGCAGTCTGTTTCCACGGTCACCCTGGCCACAGGATAGTTCTTGGCATCCCCATGTATACAGTGGACACACACAGTTCTGGCCCCAATCAGCTGATGAGGTAGGGTAGCACTGATCAATGTCACCAGACTCCCGAAGACCAACAGTTCCAGGACCTTGACTCCATCCACAGACACTGCACACATCTGCAGTCCCTCACCGGATTGTTCATCCATGCTACAGGCCGGATAGGCATAATAGGAGCACCGTCTGCCTAGGCTGCAGTCAATCGGCTCGTGGAACATAGGACACTTTGCGGCTATGTGCCCAGGGTTAGGACACCACCAACATATCATCTCTGGCGTAGCAGACTTGGCCGGCCGGTCAGTGGGACTGGGATGCCCCCATTTGTGGCTTTAGCCCCTTTACGGGGTGATACTGCCCACCTTTGGGTGCCCCAATACGGAGAGTTCATTAGGTCCAGTGTTCCCAGGGACTTTTCCACCACCTGGTACCTCTCTACCAAGCCCACACGGTCATCAGCATTCCGAGGGTCTCCCTGGATAACCTAAGTCTGTACCTGCCGAGGTAAGGAATGAATGCACCTGTCCATCATCACAAGCTCTGCTATCTGGGCAGAAGAGGCATTCTCGGGAAGCAGCCATTTCTGGACTTTTGTGAGCATGGGGGTTTGTCATCTGCATACGCCCAGTGGTGGACTCTTTGCGCTCTGACTACCATAGACACTCCGGAGCGCGCCAATATCTCAGCCTTCAATTTAAGATACTCCTGTGCGTCTTGAAGTGCCAGGTCATAGTAGGCCTTCTGGGGTTCACTGGTTAAATAGGGGGCCAGCATCTCCGACCACTGCTGCGGTGGCAACTTCTCCCACTCCACTACCCTCTCAAACACAGTCAAGAATGCTTCAACATCCCCCAGGGCTATCTTTTGCATCGCCCGTCTTACCGTCTTCCTGACGTGTGAGTCATGAGTCGACCCTTAAGGTGGGGCAGACGCTCTGCCCTGGATGGCGTTAGCGAGAAGCTGTATCTGCTGCTGCTGCAACCTGCTGCTGGTGTTGCTGCTGCACTTTCTTCTGCAACTGTATCTGTTGTAGCAACAATTTCGTCGTTTCCTGCTGCTGTTGCATGCTCTGCTGGCTCTACACATGTTGTTGGTGCTGCTTGCTGCTGGCTCTGCAGCAGGTGTTTCAGGAACTCCTCCATACTGCCAGGCTTCTCTAGCTGAAATGAGAAAAGAAAACTGGAGGGGCACTCCAATGGGTAATACCCAGTGGTCTAGTGGAAGGGGGGGTAGATTAACAGTAACCTTTCCTGGTTGTACCGCCCATGCAACCAGAATCTCTAGCCTGTGGTGTAATACTGTTCACCAAGTGAAGCCCAGCGTTTCCTGGATGGCCGGATCATGTCACAGTGACATCGTCTAAGGTACTACAGTTTAAGGTCCTTCAGTCTTCTGCTCCCAGCGGTCTCCTCCTCCAACTCTTCCACTATTCCCGTTTCTTGTGGGAGACACATAGGTTCCTGCGGATGTTGCCCGCATTCTTCACCAACTGGGGCAAGACGACTCACTCGGCTGCAGTCAGAAGTCTACCCAGGAATGGTGTTCGGCTGCAGGTTTATTGTTGCTTCATAAACCCAGCAGGCTTTGGCACAAAACAACGTAGCCTCACTGGTCTAAGGGGTAAAACAAAACAAAACCATAACAGGTATACACAGCCTGCATGCGTACAGGTCCACTAGTACTGCCTGGAAGCAAACTCCAGCTACTCCTCACAAAACAACACAGTCTGGAGTTTGCACTTTCAAATGTGACTCAGCCATGCCCTCAGGGAAGGTAGGGGGAATGATGTCCCGCCCCTTAGCCATTCCCCTAAAACCAAACACCCTTTTGAAATTAACCCTGCAACACATAGCATGCTGGAGAACATTTACAGATTTTAGGTCACACAGGCTAGTAACCTGTGTGACACGTACCTCCCCTCAACTACCAGGTCAGTGATCCTGTCACAGTTGTTTGCGCAACCGCAACTTTTTTGTCTGTTGATAAATAACTCAGCTGGAACCGTTTTTATAACAATGGATTCTATTAAGAACACATTTGTAAACAGATTGATATTTAGCCATCCATTTTTCCTTGCACTTTAATGGCTCAATTTGTTGCTTACAGGATCGGTTACAAATGGAAGATATAGAAATAGCAATCAGTTAACGGATCCATTCTCCATAGACTCCAATGGTAAAAAAACAGATCCTGCACATCTTTTTTTCCAACGGCTCTCTGCAGGATTCATTCTAACAGATGACTACAGCCTTAAATGCAACTGCAGTTGTATTTTCAAGACTTAATATTAGTGAATGGAAACATATTGTGGACATCTAGTGGCTCAAAGGGTTGATACTCTCTTTTTTTTTGTTCTAAAACAGGGACCATTGTGGTTTAAAAGGAAAAAAAAAGTATGTTTACCTAACAATTCTCCATTGGTCTTCTCCCTGTCAGTTTTCGACCTTCATCTTCTTGCAGGGACACAAAATCATTGATTGCAGTGGAGACAAACGCATCATTACTGCATTCAGTGATAGGCTACAACAGTCGCATCTTTACATGACCAGAATACGATGTACAGGACATACAGTTATATTTTTAGACCTCCTCCTTTCTTTTTAATCCCCTGCCATTCTACTCCTGCTGTCAAAACAGTGGGGTATTTTACTATGTAAGAAGTATCCAAATACAGGATATGGGTTTATAGATCTGCTGTTTTTTAGCTTATCTGAATAAGGACAGGTGAGTATTTGGAGAGGAACAATCAGGAAAAGTATAAGAGAAGCACGTCACCACTTCTGTATTTCTCACCCACTCCTGGTTTTAACTTACAAATACTAAAATGCTCACCAAATGTTCAAGGTGTGCACATCTCTATCCAGGACCAAGTGTCTTTCGGTCCGCGCCGCTGCCCCAATAAGTACCAGAAACACTGGAATGTTATGAAACAAGAAATCTTCAGTTTTATTTTCCGACTCGTTTCGGAGCTAACACCGAGCTCCTTCCTCATGGAATCCCTGAGGAAGGAGGTGGGTGTTAGCTCCGAAACGCGTCGGAAAATAAAACTGAAGATTTCTTGTTTCATAACACTCCAGTGTTTCTGGTACTTATTGGAGCAGCGGCGCGGACCGAAAGACACTTGGTCCCGGATAGAGTTTCACCCCCACGTTGTGGAAGTGCAGTCCTTGCTGCGGCTGCTGTCTTTGAGCGATCAAGCTGGTTGTGGGCTGCACAACCGAATCAGGTGAGCAGTTTTCATACTGTATGGGATTTGTTTTTAATTAGGATAAGACCCTATGCGCATTATCATTTTTTAGATAAAGGTGTGCACATGTCCTTTGAGGGATTAGGTCAAGATGCGTCTTCAGTCACTGTATATTTTCATTCACAGGTCAAATAAATAGTGGAGAATGCAGTTTTTAGGAGGGCTGGAGCACAAAGGGACAGGATTAGAAGTTAGATGACACAAACCTTTATCAAGTAAGCTCTCTATACACCACAACGTGTTTCGATAGCCACCGCTATCTTCCTCAGGTGGTATAGAGAGCAAGTGAGGAGAATAAAATATAAAGGAATAGTGCATCAATAAAATTCAGCAACCAATAATGACATCACAGGAAATAAGAGATCATAGAGACACAATATAATAGAACAATGCTGAAAAAATAATATGCAATCTAAAAGGAAAAATGAAATGAGACTTACTTACTAACATGTGTCATAGATATATGTGAATCCTAAAAAATAATAACTAAACACACTAAAAAACAGTTGCGGGTCATTCCATGTCAAGTGATCCAAAAATGAATATTTTTTTTCCCTGACGTCCTCAGATTTTTAAAAAAAAATTTCTATCTGAAGAACAACTTTATCTAATTACAAAAAAAAGTTTTGAATTTTTTTCTTTATCTGTTAATTTTTTACAGATTTTTAAAGTTTTAAAAAAGTGCGAATTTTGGCCTGGTATGGCTTTACATTTTCTATCATATCTCGGCTAGAAATAAGATAGAGAAACAAAATAAACACCAATCTACTCAGAACTGTCCAGGCATTCATCAGATATGTAACAAGAGGATATTTGTTAATATTTTACCCATGTGATCGCAAGCGCAAAACTTTAAAACGCATTTCCGAAAAATCGGCGCGCTTTAAATATTTCAAAAACTGCCCATGTGTCTGCTGTGCTCTTAGCCACATCTGTACCAAATTTCAAGTTGGGATCGCAATGGGATCATATTTTAACATATTTTACTAGTAAGAGCGTCAATGGGTCATTCCATATCAAGTGATCTAAATATGAATATTTTTTTTTACCTGACGTCTTTAGATTTTTTTTTTTGTTATTTCCTTTATGAAGTACTACTTTAGTTAATTACAAATTAAAAGTTTGGAATTTTTTTCTTCATCAGTTAATTTTTTACAGATTTTTAAAGTTTAAAAAAAGGGTGAATTTTGGCCTGGTACGACTTTACATTTTTTTATCTCAGGCTAGAAATAAGATAATGAAGTGGGAGAGGCGTCATTTTACTCAGAACGGTAACAGCTTTCATTTGAGATGTTACAAGACTATGTTTCTTTATATCAAATTCAAACTATTGACAGGCAATTGTGAAAAAATGACTGATTGTGTTCTTGGTGACTTTTGAATTGACACTATAATAGTTAAATATTTTGCACTTAGGTCCAATGAATGCGTCCATGGGGTCAAGCTGGGACAGAGTCATCACAAATTAGCCTTATTTGCAGATGACCTGCTACTTTACATCTCCCAGCCCCTGGTCTCCATCCCTTCGGTCTTAATGGAGTTTGAACGGTTCGGACAATTGAGCAACTTTAAAGTGAATTGCTCCAAAACCGAGGCACTCAATATTTCTTTGCCTGGAGAATTGGTTTCTCATCTATCTAAACAGTTCCCATTTAAATGGAAAGTAGAAGCCATTAAGTACTTGGGAGTCCTTATACCAAAAGATCTTAAACAAATATTCAATTTAAATTATCAACCCCTTTTGACTAACGCGGAATCGGCATTTACCTCCTATAGACAATTAAAGCTATCCTGGTTCGGGAGAATAAACGTAGTCAAGATGGATGTCTTGCCCCGACTCTTATATACTTTTCAGACAGTTCCTGTTCTATTGGATAGAGGTTTCCTCTCCAAAATGCAATCTATGATCCTTAGATTTGTCTGGGGGGGCAAGAGGTCCAGATTGCGAATGAATATCCTATCCTTGCCCGAGACCAGAGGAGGGGTTGGACTACCCAACATACGAGCGTACTTTGAGGCTTCCTCTCTTGTTAGAGCTCTAGATTGGCATTATCATGCGTCCTCCAAGAAATGGGTAGGGGTGGAGCAAGAGGGTTTGGGGATTCCGCTGAAACACCTGCTTTGGATTTCCCCTAAAGACTCCACAGACCTAGTACCTTTGACAGACATGACCAGAAACACCTTGAAGGTATGGCACCTAGTGACGAAAACCCTCCGCTTAAACGACAGACTTAGCCCTTTGACTCCCCTTTTTTCCAACCCATCTTTCCCACCCAGATTTGACAGGCAGAGATTTTTATGTTGGCGGATTGTGGATGACACCCGAGTAGGACAGACTCTGTCCAGTGGAGGTTTGCCCCCGATGGCAGAGCTACAACTCAAAGAACCTACGAGACCCCCTTAAGTGATTCGAATTTCTCCAATACAGAGCATAATTATATTCAGCTGACCACTCTTGCAGGGTAAGATTGACGCCCAACGTATTGGAGAGGTTATTCCAACTGGAGGCTCCACCGAGGTGCAAAATATCAGTTCTATACCAGGCCTTAGGGTCCATGAGAGAGCAGGGCACCCTTTACTTCCAACGTGCTTGGGAGAGGGAATTGGGGTGTAGCATTTCAGAAGCTAATTGGCAGAAATGCTTTATATTTACTCACTCACTAGCTAGCGCTTGTTCTGCACAAGAAAGAAGCTATAAGCTGCTCACTAGATGGTACTTGTGCCCGACGACACTCCGGAACATGTTCCCTGGAACCCCTGATACCTGCTGGCGCTGTGGGGAAGAGAAGGGTACAATGATACACATTTGGTGGAGTTGTGGGGAAATACGGCGGTTCTGGTCTGAGGTTTTCAATGCATACGCCCGGATAACAGGTAAACAAGCCGAATGCTGCCCAGAATCGGCAATGTTATCCATTTTTCCAGGTCCTATTGGGCTACAGAAGAGGGATATTCTCCACTTTTGCATCTCGGCTGCTCGTGCTGTGATCCCAAGGTTCTGGAAATCAAGCCGGGCTCCATCTCTACTTGATTGGTTCAAAGAATTGATGGACACATATCGAATGGAGGAGCTCGCAGCTGATGCGTCGGGATCTCGGAACAAATTCTTAGGGATTTGGGTTGAATGGATTCTTTTTCACGACTCTGCAGAATTTAGGAGTATCTTTTCCAGCACAGATAATATGGCTCGACCTCTGGCTGATGGGGAGCCAGTGGGATGAGTACCCTTTCTCCTTCCCATACCTCACCCGTCCCCCCCCTCCTTTTTTTCTTACGTGGCTTTTCTTTCCCAGTATAACTTTTTCTAATGGTTTTTGTTTCTCTTCTCTCTCTCTCTTCTTTTCTATCTCTCTTTTCTTCCCATCTGATACATTCAGTCTAGGTATTTCCTTTCTAAGCCTATACCTTCAGAATTCTAGTGAACATTAGACAGGTATCGAAAACTCTGAGCTGTGAGTAGATCATTAATATTTCGGCCTTCCTTTCCGGTACACCAGTCGATAGACTATTCCAACTAGGCCTCAACGGGTAATGACCCACTTACGTGGTCAACCTGTTAGAAGGGGCCAAGTAATAAAAATCATTCTGCTGGGGCTGCTTGTCCCCTTGACATCAGAACATCTCAAAACCCTGAGAAAGGTTGTATACTTGAGTGTTTGGAATTATATTTAGACTGTAGTATATATTGCACCAGAGATAAGCGCAAAAGTAAATTTGCAGCTTATCTTAAAGTTACTAATAACTTTGTGAATTCTCTTTTTGTATATTTTATATGTCTCAAGATTTTGTTAAAAGATTGAATGTATGTCTTTCATATGTTTTTTCAAAATTTAATAAAAATGAGATTAACCATAGTTAAATATTTTAAAATATGATCCCATCACGATCCCAACTTGAAATTTGGTACAGATGTGGCTAAGAGCATAACAGACACATGGGCAGTTTTGGAAAATTTTTATTAAAATGTTTTTTTCGGAAATGCGTTTCAAAATGTTGCGTTTGCATTCGCATAGGTAAAAAATTAAAATTAACAAATATACTCTTGTGACATATCTGGTGAAAGCCTGGACAGTTCTGAGTAGAATGGTGTTTATTTTGTTTCTCTATCTTATTTCTAGCCCGAGATAAAAAAATTTAAAGTCGTACCAGGCCAAAATTCACCCTTTTTTTAAACTTTAAAAATCTGTAAAAAATTAACTGATGAAGAAAAAAATTCCAAACTTTTAATTTGTAATTAACTAAAGTAGTACTTCATAAAGGAAAAAAAAAAAAAAATCTAAAGACGTCAGGTAAAAAAAAATATTCATATTTAGATCACTTGATATGGAATGACCCATTGACGCTATTAATAGTAAAATATGTTAAAATATGATCCCATTGCGATCCCAACTTTAAATTTGGTACAGATGTGGCTAAGAGCAAAGCAGACACATGGGCAGTTTTTGAAATATTTAAAGCGCGCCGATTTTTCGGAAATACGTTTTAAAGTTTTGCGCTTGCGATCACATGGGTAAAATATTAACAAAGATCCTCTTGTGACATATCTGGTGAAAGCTTGTATAGTTCTGAGTAGAATGGTGTTTATTTTGTCTCTCTATCTTATTCCTAGCCTTAGTTATGAGGAGAAACGTAAAGGCAGGCAACAGCGAAATTCACACTTTTTCCGAACTTTGAAAATCATTTAAAAAAAAAAAAAATTTTTAAAAAAAATTTTCTCTTCACATTTTGCATTGTCTGACATGCTATTATCAAATAACAAAATCTCAAAAGAATTAAAAATATAGAGGTAATAATCATTGGTTCACTTGACATGGAATGACCCTTGCTGGTAAATAAAATAAAATACAATTAACCAATGATTAAAAATATATTTATAAAAATATGCATATAAAACCTAAAAAATATATTCAGATATATTCAGAACCCCCCACATATGTAATACATTTTTTTGTTTTACTAAAATGCAAAAGAATATAAAATACTATAGAATAGCCAAGTAATAGTAAACATGAACTTCTTTGAAGAAAAGGCGGCACTCACCAAAATAAAGCGGATGGTCCTTTTATTCCATGGTTACAGACACAGACAAGGTGCAGGGAGGTGGCCACGGGGGGCCGCCCCGGACACGACGCCGTTTCGTGACTTTATCGCTTCTACGGGTCCATGAACTAATGAATCACATTCTCAATAGTCAAATTAAGATCTTCAGGGGATAACGTGCCCAGCCTAAAAATGCAGTAACGTTCCCTGTTAATTAGACAACCCAGGCGATCCGGCACTGTGTTAGCAACCTGATCAATAATTTTAATACTCAGATATGCGGGATCCTTGTGTTGAGCCACACTAAAGTGCTTAGAAACGCTATGTAATAGGTAGCTGTTGCGGATATTGGACCTACACTTATTTAGATGTGAGTACATGGCTTGTATCGTGCGTCCTACGTATTGCAGGCTGCCCGTACATTATAAAAGATATACCGTACCTAGATTGGCAATTCAAGGACTGCCTGATGGTGTACATTTTGCCAGTGGTGTTAGATGAGAAAGTCTTTGATCCACTCTGAATGGTGTGGCAACACAAGCATTTCGGTGATCCGCACGTACAGTATTGTACCGGTTACGTAGCGAGATAAAACCAAACACCACTGTGTGTACAGGCACATAGACCTCCAATAATACACAGAGATAAGTGCTTCTGACTGAAGAACTCCACATTTCAGATCAGCTTTTTAGACAATTAATGGAGGGCACTAGCTGTTGGCAATTTAATTGTTGGATTACCCTTTTTTTCATGATGTCTCCATATTGTGCTATCGAATCAAGGTAGCCTTTGCTAGATCTGTAGGGCCTCTTTAATTACCTGATAAATTATTTATTTTCATCATAGCAGTTCTGCTTTTTTTGAGAAACAGCAGTGGTCCTGCAATATTTTTTTTTCTGGTATTATATCTCAATCCTATTCAAGAATGGAGCTAAGCTACAATATCAACACAATCTATGGCAAGGAGTGGCACGCCGTATAAAAAAGAAAGTTAAGATTTATTTCTTGTACTGACCAATCCCTTTAAATGGCACAGATCTGTGTACGGAAGTCATTTTAGTTAAAAATGGTTTGCAAACTTCACCTAATTACTTTGGCTTGATCACTGTTAAGGTTACCCCTGTATCATATAAATCTACATCTGAATTGATTTGACTTTTAAATGAAGCTTTATTTGTCAGGCTTTCTTGCTGTCAGTAAGATAAACAGTGTGTTACAGAACTATTTTTCGTTAAACGATTCCCCCGAGATTTCTACAACAGCATTACAGCCTGCTCATTAATCTGTGGTGAAGGAAGAATTATCAGCATTGCTCTAAGAGGATACATGAGTGTCTCCCGCACAAGGACGGACCTTTCTTCCAAATTAGTTGCTTTACAGGAACCGCGGTAGCAAACTGTTTTCAGTTATTTAAAGTCGTTCAAATGTTAAATGCCTCCTGAATACAAATATTCCAGGCCGGAAGGCGCTCTACGTGGATATCTAATTTGCAGGTAGGTTCGATGTACTAATCCTCTGCAGTCCAGTTAGTTTTCAATTATACAAGTCCCATTATGCTGCTCAAATAATCTAGATGGTAATTTACCATTCAAGAAAAAAAGCTAAGACATCTGAAGCTGTTTTTGAGGCAACCGGAGGACCATATCAGTTCGTAAAAGCATTCAGATAATCATATGTTTAAAGAAAAGTTTTTTCAGGGAAAATGAGCTTGTTTCCTAATATTCATAGAACTAAGAAAAAGAAAAATTATTCTGCATTTTTACAAAAATAGTACCATTCTTGACTTTTGCCATTAAGTTGGATTGCATCTTAACTCTGTGAAAATGAATGGAGCAGAGCTGCACAAAAAATGGAGACTTATTCAATTGTATTATCACAAAAATTATACTGTAGATCCAATCCTTTATAGAGGTACTGGGATCTCTATTACAGGTGTCATTTTCCTCAATGTGTCTCTAAACCTGGTATACTACATTCTGAGATGTATGGCACAAGATGGTAACCTTACATGGAAAAAAAATGTAAAGATACCTGAATAGATGACATATGTAAGTCAGAGGTCATCCACTGACTCCTGTATTGCATATCTTAAAGGGAATCTGTCAGAAGGTTTTTGCTATGTAATCTAAAAACAGCATGTTGTAGGAGTTAACATACAGATTTCAAGGATGTCTATCTTATTATGGTTGGTGGTATTTATTTTCAATGTTTGTTTTATCTTCAAGAGATTATTATTGCTGGACTAGATCAGCTACAGCAACATGTGAGCCCTAGTCGAACATGCTCCCTTCTGTGATTAGGAGCTCACTGTCTGTAGACATTGTACAGTGCTGTGCAAATTAATTGGGACAAAGCAAGTTTTTCTTGCATTAGTTTACTATTTCTGATAAGTATTTTATCAGTTCTTGGTGTCGTTTTCCTTTTTCTTCCACATTTCCCTTTTCGTTTTGGAGAAAACGATCCAGTTTCATTGTGTGTGCAAACTATTCTTGAAACGGTAGATTTTCCAATACCAACGGTGGAAGCGATTTCTCTTGCAGTCAGACTTGTATGTTCATTAAGAGTAATAATTCTTGACCTTTAACGAGGACAAACATCCATTTTTACAGGCATGAATCACACTGAGAGAAAAAGTACACTAAACCACTCCTCACAGAAACAAGCTCTCAACTGAAGCTGAGGGGGCAGCTAGCTGTTATTTTCTGACTAAAACCAGTCAAACCACATTTTGTTACTCAAGGTTGTACACTCACACCTGTTCAAAGTAGTTAAAACTGGTTTCAATCACTGACTGGTAACCCCAACTTACAATTTTACTTTAAAAAAAATGCTTTGTCCCAATTAATTTGCACAGCACTGTATATAGAGAGCCTGGTGTGGGAGGGGGCAGTTTTCTAAGCTCTGCTGCATTGCTAAATCTAAAAATTATGATTGTGTCAGAACCGCAGCACCCAGTAAACTAAGTGTTACATCATTTGATTCACTGTCTCTTTGCATACTTCATACTATTCTTAGATGAGGTAGAAAAAACCTGCTGACAGATTCCCTTTCAGTGTTTAAAAGGAATCTGACAGCAGGATATCTCACCTAAAATATCTTTGTACCCACGTAGCTCTTTTAAAGTCCAATCCAGCAATACTTTTACATGGCCATTCCTTCCTCCATTACTGGGAAATCAGAGTTTGTATTGATATGCATCTGGGCTGAAGAGCTATTGTAGACCTGAAGCCCCCTATCACTCCAGCTGTGTTCCCTGCCCAGTGCCGCCTCCAGAGGCACGCAAGAGGCTGTGAGACTGAAGAGCGTTGGCCTCCTGAAGACATGATTAATCAATTCCTTTGATGTAATTCAAGAAAAGTTAAGGGTTCACACATCTGTACATATGGTGACCTCATATTTTCATTTTTCAAGTTTTAAGTGGGTATACAAAATTGCTGCAAAGTAAGATGCTTTTAAATATATAAATATTAAAAGTTTATTTTTATCAATTACCAAAATGCAAAGTGAATAAACCCAAGAAATCTAAATCGGGTCAATAGTTTGATGTGACGACCATTTTCCTTCAAAACAGCATCAAAATATCAATTCTTGTAGGTGTACTGCAGCCAACTATTGAAACTTGGCATGGATATTGTTTCCAACATCTTAGAGAACTAACCACAGATCTTCTGTGAATGCCGGCTTGTGCAAATGCTTCTGTCCCGTCCTCTAATCCCAGACAGACTTGATTTGAGGTCAGGGTTCTTTTCTGTCTTGATCTCAACATCTTTGAGTCTGTCTGGGAATACATAAAGAGTGCACAAGCTTACATCCACAGTAGGTTTGTAGTCCTTCAACATGTTTGGAACAACCTCCTTAATAAGTTCTTTAAAAACTGGGTGGAAGTATGACTAGAATAATTGCTGCTTTGGTGCATTTTGAATGCAAAGGGTGGTCATGCCAAATATTGATTTAGATTTTTATTTTTGTTCATTGATTTTGTATTTTGTCAATTGATCAGGTCACAAATGTATGTTGTAAGAGAGTATGTAGCACTTATCTCCACCAGAGGACAATCAACCTACGCTCCACACCTATGCATCCGTGGAAAGTTTCTTTTAACACTTTGTTACTTTAGAGCGTCCGCTGTTGGAGATAAGTGCTACATACCCTCTTACAACAAACATTTGTGACTTGACCTATATATGTAAAATTTAGGTTATTAGTGCCTGTGGTACAGGTCAATTTGTTAGTGATAGGGACTGCCTATATAATAGCCACCAGTAGCGCAGGCGCCATACCGTAAATTTAGGGTGCCAACCTCTGCCCTCAGGCAGGGAACATCTACCAGGGACATACAGCCTCTTTTAAATATTAGGGTGCACATTGGATATTATGGCAGTCCCTAAGCCTTCATCATATGTATAAACTGCCCCTAATCACCTAGTCTGTAGTGAGCACTGCTTCGGCCTACAGGGACAGTGAAGGCAGATTTAGGGACAGCCACCGGTGAGTGGAGGCGCCATATTGACTTTCAGGGTGCCAACCTCAACTAGAACATAGGAGATAGGAGGGAGTATAATTGGCAGGGTCTACATCTCCCTACCCACTATCTGTGCACTCTAGTTTTTATTGTATTCATATGTGAGGTTGCAGTTCAAATATGTTATTTTAGGATTATTTACAAGATGTCTATGGACCCTAGTGGTTATCAACACATATTTTTTAAGCATTGCTTTTCAGCATTTTTTATACACACCTGCCTAAACCTTGCAGAGCATTGATATACGCAGTCAAGGTAGAATAGCTTATTGTTGCCCACTTCTCGCATTAGGCACACATGGCACCATGGGTGTACCCAGGATCAAAACTAGGGGGGGGCAAGCCATGGTCGTTCAGGTTGCACCCGCTTCTCGTACCATCACTGCGCAGCAGCACATGGGCCGCCAAGGGTCCCGTGTGTTTCACTGAGCCTCCTGCTATCCACTGCCACCCCCCTGCGCTTCCTCTTACCACAGTGGTGATGCCGTGTGTTGCACAGTGGAACGAATAAAAAGCAGGAAGCACAACCTACTCCTAGTGTGGACTAGGCAGCACTTCCTGCTTTTATGCGTTACACTGTGCAACTCTCGGCGTCACCGCCTCCTCCTGTGACTTCAGTTTTGGGAAGCTGCGGTGGAACCAGGAGAGATAAGTACAGATTTTTTTTAAGGAGTACACGCTGGCCAGAGGAGTATGGGGGGGAAAAGGGGTTGGCTCACCGTTGCTGCATTATACTGTATGGAGAATTATGAGGCTGTACTGTGCTATATGAAAGGCCGTACTATACTAAACACAGGACTGTGAGGGTGCATTATACTGTATGGAGGGCTATATGGAGAACTATGGGGATGCATTTTACTATATGGAGTACTATTGATGGTACATTATACTGTATAGAGGACTATGGATGAATTATACTATATGGAGAATTATATACTGTATGGAGGTGCATTATAATGTATGGAGGCATACGAGGCTACATTATACTATATAGAGGATAGTGGGGTTGCATTATGATAATTGGATGACTATGGGGGTACCTTATGAATGGGGGACTATGGGATGCATTATAATACATAGAGGACTATGGGAATACATTGTAATGTATGGAGGAATGTGGGGATGCATTATAAAAATTGGAGGACTATGGTGGCAGAGGAGGAGGACCATATAAACCATGATAGGGGACATATTCCAGGAGAAGGACCATATACAGCAGGATAAGGGACATTAACACATAATGAAGGGGGAGAGGGGTCAATTTGTGACTCTTTATAGGATTTAGAATGTTACACGGGGCCCATACATCTGACCAACATGCACGCGGAAGGTGGGGGGCCTAAATTACGCACCTGTGCCCATCAGACTTGTTACGCCACTGGGAAGCCCTATGGGGGCCGGGGGCTGTATATGACATGGGAGCCCTGTGGGGGGCTGTATATGAGATGGAAGTTCCATCTCTCATATACATTTCCCCCCCCCCAATGTCCCATAGGGCTCTCATCTCATATACAGCCCCCCTTAGAGCTCCCATATCATATACAGCCCCCTTATAGGGCTCCCATATCATATATAACACCGCCATAGAGGGCACCCAAATCATATTCAGCCCCCTTATAGGGCTCCTGTATCATATACAGCCCCTCCATAGGGCTCCCATCATGAGAGCCCTATGGGGGGTTGTATATGATACGGGAGCCCTATGTGGTGGGCTGTATACGATATGGCAGCCTTATGGGGGGGCTGCATATGATATGGGAGTCCCATATCCTACACAGCCCCCTAATGCCCCATAGGGCTCCCATATCACATATAGCCCCATAGGGCTCCCATGTCATATACAGCCCCCATCATAGGGCTCCAATAATGGGAGCCCTTTAGGGGTCATATATATGAATGATGTAGGAGCCCTATAGGGATGCTGTATATGATATGGGAGCCTATGGGGGGCAGGGGCCAGGGCTGTATATGAGATGGGAGTACATGTCATCTCATATACAGCGCACAGCCCCCACATAAGGCTCCCATATACAACCCTCTGGGCTCCCATCACCCCAACCCCCCACATCACTTTTTTTACTTACCGTACATGATCTATTTTTTAACAGTCAGTTGTCCTCTTGTGATGTCTTGTCTCTGACTCTTCACTCACTCTGTCTTCACTTGTAGCTCGCCTTGAGCTCTTGGCTCCAGCCTCCCTCCTCACCAGGCCAAGCCAGCAGTGTCCCCAGATGGACCCCACTCCAACTTGCACCGCAGCCGCAGCCTGGGACTCAGCCTCAGCACTCAGTGCAGTCCCCCTGCTGGCCTGCCAGACAGTGCCCGCCGAGCTGATCTGCATTCGGCAGACACTGTCTGTGTCTGAGGCTGCTGAGGGCGCCCGGCGATGTGATTATCCACCCTGCGCCCTGCCCTGCCCTGCCTGCTGGCTGCTGCAGCTGCCGGCCTGCCGCCCCGCCGGCCCCCATGTCACTCACGGGCGGCACACTGTGCCTCTGTGCCGCTGTCATGTCAGTGTGACAGTCACAGTACTATAATACAATAGGTGCCAGGTGGGGTGTGCACAGTGCCGCGTTCACCCGAGGTGCCGCTGTCATGTCACAGTCACAGTAGTGACAGTACTACATTAGGTGCGCTCACCCGGGGCAGCCTCTTGGGGGGGGCACCTGCCCCCCCCTGCCCCACGCTGGGTACGCCCATGCATGGCACATAAGCTACCAGTCCCTCTCAAATTATATTCATATTTGATAGCATCAGTCCCAGAGTCTTTCACTTACAAGGTTATTATGAATGTTGTTTTCTCTTTAGAGAAACTTTGTAATGTATGAAATGTTCAAAATGGAAAAGAAAATGAAATAAGATTTTTGTGTTAAACATAAAATGTTGAAGTTAATTGGAAGAGAGAACTTCAGTCTCTTCTCTGTCAAGATATAAGCTTTGCTTTACCTCTAATGTCAAATTTATCTCTATTCCAATTTAGGAACAAAGCTTAAAACAAAAGTCATTCAGACAGTTCTATATTCTGAAAATTGAGTCCAATTGACTAAAACTTTGGATAAGATAATGAACATCTAACACTCCGGTTCCTAACACTTTCACGTACGCCAAGTGAGGAAATAACTGGAGGTTTCAATTTAAGCTGAAAAAGAATATTATTATTTTAGCCTGGAAATACTAAACTACTAAATTGATTAACGTTCTCTGGCGCATTTGTCAATCTGGATCACCATGGAAACTGTCAAAGACCTGTTTATAACGGAGTTAATGAAAATGGCAACTTTCAGTACTCAGACAACAGCAGGAACATTACAGACAAGCTGCATAAATACCACTGGAATGTGGAGTAAGGAAACAACTGCATTAAGATCATGAACATAACGACAAAACATCAAAGATGAATAATTCTGATGCAAAAAAATAGAGAAATCTGCTTTAATCAGAATAATTCTATGTACAGCAGAATATAGTTAACAGCTTGGGCAAGTCACAAGGGTTACATTTGACATTTCTCTAAGTAACTTAGCGAGCAATTGCCTTACTGTGAAATTAGAAAATAACGAGAAAAATTGGTATGAGTTAAATGAAACAAAGCTAGTGATTAGAAGAACAATTAGATCAAGATGAAAGTGAGCGAGAAGGAATGGGACAGCACAATTCTCATTGGAAATTATTTATTTGAAGTAAATTTGATATGAAAAGAGAAAAAAAGATGTTCCAGAAATGAAATGATGATGAAAATGGAGGGGACAGACACTGACAAATATTTTATCATTGGGTGCCCCTCCCTTACAAAGTCATGCTTACAAGTTCTGGCATGTTCATGTAGATCATGTATTTCAGAAGCCTAATTAGAAGTCATGTTTCTGCGCTACTACAACCCACTTTCCTTCGCCAAGCATAGTACAGTCTACTGACAACTGGTACTGAATCTTTATGATTAATGCTGTATTTAGATGGCATACAAATTATAGCATTCATTTTATGCCCCCAAATCCTGACCTGGTTGTAAGTCTACTGACCCAAGGTGAGGCTGCACTCACACATCCGTGTGACATATCCTAGTGGTAACTGTTGTTTTTCCTGGACATCACACGGACCGATAGAGTTTCACTGATCTATTCACTCATCCATTTTAAAAAATAGATCTGTGTCTCTGATCCGTAAGACTCAGAACATCCATTTTTGAATGAAGCATGGAAGGCATACTTGGTTCTTTAGCGTTTTATTGAGGTTTCACCCATTTTTAACTAATCTATTGCTAAGAGTAACTGGCATAAAAGATCTCAGCCTACCTGCTTCAGCGGAAAAAAAACAGATGAGGAAAACACAGATAACTTGGATACAACTAGAATGACACCAAAGTAAAAACTTGTCAGTTTTAGATAGTAACACTCACATGGATGCATGAGTGCAGCCTAACAGGATTATACTGTAGATACCTACAATATTGTTAAGTTGAGTCATAAAGCCATTAGTCAGCCTATGCAATAACGTTTCTTTTTTAGCAGTGTAAGGAAACTTATAAGCCATGCAAAGCTTCTCTTGGAAATTAAATATGCAAATTGCCTCTTCAGAGAGGAAGAGGACTTGAGCTCTAGTGTCACCAATTGGAATTAGCAGTCCAAAAAATGTGAATATCAACCCTTTAACGAGCTTTGCCAAATGACTTAAGATAAAAGCCAAACCAGAATCTCAATTTGCAGTCACCGTGTTTCGGGTATTCTTCCTTGTTAGTGCAAAGAATGAGATTCGACTTGGCTGTATGAGAGGCTTCTGACAGCCAAAGTGATAAAGTAGCAATCCAGAAAATGAAGTAAAGCGATGTTAGGGAAGCTCTAAGGCAATAAATGAGAGGAGATTAAAAAGCACAAACCTTTGATCAATATGAGTTCTCCAAGCCACGACACGTTTCAGTAGCAGTTGCTATCTTCCTCATTTCCTCATTTCTCCATTTCTCCCTTGTGGAGAGCAGTGGAAGCTGCTCTGGGCTCACCAACATTGCAAAGGACCTGCCGTGACTTCAGTGAAACACCCACTCCGGTCACATGGTCCCTATCAGGTGACCGCTAGTGACGGAAGCTCCCTGAAAGCGGTAATACAGCAGCGGCCCCGGCCAAGACTCTCACCTGGAAGTGCTCACCTTTGTTGTGCAAGGTACATGCACAACGTGACCAGGTGAGTGGATTCATCAACTCCCCTTCCCACTGCCTATAACCTGGGTCCTTCACCATTAGCGCTCCTATTTTGTTTTGTCTTCAAAGTGATAAAATACTCCTGCAAAGTCTAAATGTTACTGTTGCTACAGCTAAATGGCTCCTGACTCTTCCCTTCCTTTCCACCTCACCACTCATAAGGTGCAAAAGTTTCAACCACATCAGGGTCTTGCAGGCTAATGTCCTTCTATCTCAATTTAGGAGACAACCAAATTGTAGACCCATTTACAATTTTCTATTATGGCTTGAAGCTTTCGCTTCTGGCCAAAGGTCATCCATACATGCTACTGTGAATGCAGGCAGTGGAGTGCCCCAAGTAATAAAAGAAATAAGGCTATTCCATAGATAGAGGCAATATCACTACTGGAATGAGCAGATCATTTGCAGACCTTTAGAAGTTAGGGATATATTACAAGTGTAGTCTTGACTATTACAGTAAATGTAAGAAATGTTTCAAATGGATATAACATTATGCTGATGATGGATTTAGTGAGTACTAGATTGCAAAGTGGTTAGGTAAAAATATGGGTCATTAGATTCTTATTTGCCATCAAATGCAATGTTCCTGTGAGATGCATTCGCAATTGGCTGTGCATCAGTCCGTTCAGCAAAGCCCTTTGAATCAAACATATTATGTAAATGTGAAAACTATTGTGAAGTATAATATTTAGCATTCCGTTTATTCCAGGAGTCCGCTGCGAAGAGACTTCTCAGGATAGAATAGCTACTTTAAATTGTATATTTTTTCAGCTCATGTAATTTTTATTTTTTTACTATGTAACTATAGAAAACATATCTAGATTGATAAAACGCGTTGACCCATCAGCCATTCTGCTTCACGGTTTTCAATTTTTCCTTTTTCTGTATAGTTATTCCAGTGCTTTAATCTAAAAAGACTTTTATTGACTAAATAGACATTCCTCTAGATTAAGTCCCACAGTCAAACTATATGCTCACATCGTACATAAGTATGTTATTTCAGATATGACATGACAGGTATGAGTTAAAGATGGGGTTCAATTTTCTTTTTATAATGGAACATCCATACTAAGACCTGTCATGAGACAAAAAGGAAAATGGTTGTCGTTAATCCTGGAATTCCATGGTTTTATTTTTTATTTCATAAATCAGTAGTACACATGAAAATAAGCCATTTTGTAAGATATCCTATCAGACAAATTTGTTTCTTTCACAGCCAGAATTGATCAGTCATTGTCACAATTCTCAGTTCTGAGGTAAACTCTGTATTCAGTGAAGACTTTCCCATTACTGAGATAGGGGATGGCAGTTGTTACTGATGAGATTCTAAGATGGAGGGAGAAGGAGGAGCTAGATGCAGAGGGGGGAGTTAGAGGCAGAACGCGGAAGTACAGGCAGAGCTCTATATACATAGAATCTCATCAGTAACAACTGCCTATCTCCTATCTCAGTAATGGGAAAGTCTTCACTGAATACAGATGTTACCTCAGAATTGAGAATTTTAATGGCTGATCAACACTGGGCAGAGAAAGAAGCAAATTTGTCTGATAAGAAATATTACAAAGGTGCTAATTTTCATGGGTTTTGTGGTTTATGAAAAAAAAATTAAAACAACAGCATATACCTTGGATGACTCTCGGCCAAACGATGGTTAAAGGGAACCTGTCAGCTCCTTTATGCCCCCCCAGCTATCACTGTCTGTAGCTGCAGCTTTATAATAATCATCCCTGTCTGAGCTCATAGTGTAATGGTAAAGGTTAAAAAAAGCATTTATACGCTTACATTTCCTTATGTAATGAGGCAGTCAGTCTCCAGCTTGGAGGACGGAGACCGTTTGGCAGGTTAATAGTTAACATTTCAGCCTTATGTTAGAACATGTTGGGAGACCTGATGTGATGTCATAACCATGTGACTACAATAGGCGGAGCTAAGTCCCTATAACATAATATGAGTTTGCTTGCTTAGCTCTGCCCACTATGGTCACATGATCATTACATCACACAGGTCCTTTAGCCATGCAAGTTAATAGTGAGTTAACTATTTCCTGCAGACAGTCTCCTCCTCCAAGGTGTAGACTGAAATGTAAGTGTATAACTGCTTTTTTTCACCTATAACTTTACACTATGAGCTCAGACAGGGATGATTAGAATAGTACTATGAAGCTACAGGTACAGATAGTGATAGCTGGGGGCAGTGGCGTAACTAGCTTGATCCGGGTCCCGGTGCAGGATTTGCTCCGGGGCCCCTCATGTGAGGAGCGGGGGGGTTGGGTTCGGGGGGTGCTAGTAGAAATTTTTGAGCATGTAGGGGCGGGCAGAGCTGCAAGAAGTGAGGTTTCTCTCACTTCCCGTCCTCCCTCCTCTCCGGCCGGCGCTATCGCGGTCGCGGCGGCCGGCTGTAAGCACGGGACACGGGGCCCCCCCAGGGGGGTGCGGCCCGCCCAGGGGCGGGCCCGGTCTCAGCCGCGACCTCTGCGACCGCTGTAGCTACGCCACTGGCTAGGGGAGCATAAACCACCTGACAGGTTCCTTTAAGACAATTCTTTAGGCGCCAGCTATCTCAACTATCTCTCTAATTCATTGCTGCGGTCACTCAGCCGAGCACTCTTGTGTTGTCTGTAAGAGAGCTGCTGTCAAACATCTATGGCGGTGCCTTATCTGAAGGAGAACAAAGGATCAGTAGTCTAAAAATCAAATATTCTGGATCCTTATCCTCCTAATCATCTGTCCAGGGCTCCAATACATCAAACTGTCAGACAAACCTATCAGTATCAGCAAGTTCTGCCGACAGTAGACTAATGTGTATGGGGGGGCTTTACACTTGACCCCAAGCTTACCATCTCTAAATCTAAAGCCACTCTCTGATGACAAGAGAGACATATTCTCAAATCAAATTGCTCTCCATCAGAAAGACAGCAGTTCACTAGGATCTTAAGTGTTATGTTGTTGTATAAGGTGCATACTGGACTGTATGCAATACAAATAGTATACAGCAAAGAACCGCTAATTAAGACTAAGACTTTAGAGAAAAAATACTTAATGACTTGCTTTATTTTATACAATTCAGATGTACCAACACAGAAAACAATGCAGGTCCCTGCACAGTTGTGCCAACTCTCTGCAGCAGTATGGTCACATTTTCAAGTCCAAGATATTTTGTCATTGAGAATGTGCAAATCTTAGTTACTTTATTCCATTGTTTGCTAAAAAAAAAATGCAGTAAAAGATGATGAATCTTAAGCAGATGACATTCTTTTTGTAAAACTGCGTAAGTGAGATCCAGGACACTTATCAGGAAGCCTACACATTGTATCATAACTTGTGATGAGAAAGCATGCTTGCCACTGCTTGATACTCACAGATCTCACAGATTTTTCACAGGCAACAAACATGCAGGGATTACCTGAAAACATGATTATGCTGTAGCCATGTTGGTAACTGGCATTATTGCAATTGGCCAGCTGCATCACATCATCAGGTCTAATAAGAGACTCAGGGGCATGATGCTTGGCACGCTGCAGTTGAAAGTTGATGTAGGTGGGAGAGGTTAGATTAAAGCCGGTATATGGGCAGGCTTGTACACTTGCACTCTTTAGTGCCTGTCTTGTGACACTAAAGCGTGTGTTTAAACTGATTTAACTTAATAAATAAATAAAATAAATAGCATGGGGTCCCCTCTATTTTTGATTACCAGCCAAAGTAAAGCTGACAGCTTCAGGATGGTATTAGCAGGCTTGGAAGACCGATGATTATTTGACCCATCCCAGTTTAATTATACCAGCCCCCAACTGCCACAGAATTGGCTTATCCATTAGTTGCTCTAAATCAGTCTCTTAGTCCCGGCTCTTCCCGATTGCCCTAGTGCATTAGCCATTGGGGTAATATTTTTTGGAGTTGATGTCAGCTGTCTAATGTCAGCTGGCATTAATCCAAAGGGTTAGTAATGGAGAGACATCTATCAGAAAACCCCATTACTAACCCAGTAAGTGTAAAGTGAGAAAAAAAACACACAGAAAAAAACAGTTTATTTGAACAAAGATACCCCACACCATCCCTTGTTCAACATTTAGTACTTTTCAAAACTCCACAATGCCCCAACATAACCCATGATGTTCTAGTCCCACGATGTCCCCCGGAATCAGAACTCCAAGCTATGGAACTTTGTTCTGAGGAAACAAGCATTTGAGCAGTTTAGTGCTCACTCATCATTAATTGTAACACAAGATATTGAGCAAGTTTAATAAGTGCTGTCTATAAGTTGTGGCCTCTACCTCCAATGCAGTCAATGCAATCAAAGAGTTTGTATAGGAATAAAAGACAACATGGCTGCTCTACTCACCCCCCATCATTTGGCAGTATGAGGCTTACCAATGATTGCAGATCAGAAACCATTTGAAGCTTATTGACATAATTGGCAAAACGTCTGGAAAAGAAGCAACCATATTTTTATATTATCATAATGTTCATGTAAAATTATTAAGCATAATTTCAAAAAAAAGTATAAAAGGCTATTCATAGGAGTCCATTATAATTGCCTCTAATACAATACACAGAAATACAGTGTGAGCACCTTATATTACTTGTTCCAGGTCAATGCCTTTGGATTCAATTGTTTTTAGAATACGCTTTCAACATTTCTCTTTATGTTGACAATAAAGAAGTGCGGGGGCTGTCTGCATTATTTTAAGTCTGAAATATGTCAAAATAAATTATTTTGAATGGTAAGAATCTTTGGTCGAGTCAGTAGAAGGACAGGCACAAGTGAATAAAAGAACATGATATTTTATGTGAGATGAAAGATTATTCAAAAGCCTTCTGTAATACAAATTTATGGTGTATTTAATAGGAAAAGGATAGAATCAAAGAACCTCCAGGGATTGCAGTGACTCCCATGTCAGCTATGCTAAAAATAAATCTGAGGTTTGTGGTCTAACGGTAATAACATCTGCCTGAACATCAGCCAGTGTGTGGCTTTATGGCATTGCATAGAAGGCATTGCTGTGTCAATGGTGAAACAATATCTAATGTCATCAGATTCCGGTATTAACATTGCAACATTCTTACATATCTATTGACAGTTCTTCCTATATGGCTAGAGTCATTCCTGTCATCGTAAAGGGAAATGGTCAACCTGCCCGATCCAAAGGGAAAAAAAATCAGGTACTGACTGTGACTGCAGATACTCTGGACTATTCCGTCTGACTAGTCCAAAGCAGGTCTCCAACTGGCTTCTCTTCACCTGTTACACTTAACACCTCCCTTGACACCTCCCTATTTGTGTATTTGTGCATACAGGGAGAGCTCTCAGTCAAAGGAAATGGGGAAGACCTACCTCAGACTAGTCAGCCGAATGGCATAGTCCCTGGACCCAATTTCAAAGTTTGTCTTCTCTAAAACACTGCAAAGTTTCAGAGAGAGACATGCCTTATTGCAATCATACAGCAAGAGTCTGAGTCATGCTTTCCATGGTTATGATTCGAGCAGCATGAATATTGCTCCTGTTAATCTGCCTACTTTTCTCTTTCTGATCCTGCTTCAGTAGGATGGGCACATTAAAAGGAATGCGTCATAAAAGTAATGCTGCTCAAACCACAAAAATCTTGAATCAGACACTGAGTGATTGCATCGAGTTGTGTTTTCTATGAAGAACTGCAGTATTTCAGAAGACATACTTTGAAATTGGGTCAAGGGACTATGTTTCTTGGCTGACTAGTCTGAGGCAGGTCCGCCTCAAACTCTTTACTGACAGGTCTCTCCCTGTGTGCATATATACATGTATAGGGAGAGACCTGTCAGTCAACTAGAGCAGGGCAGGACAAAGCCAGTCGGGGACCCACTTTGAGTGAGGCAAGTTGATTGGTACAGGGTACTGCATGTATTGCCAGTGTCTGATTCATTTTGCCCATGGTTTGGGCAGCATGAATCTGATGACAGATTCCCTTTAAGGTGACAGGCATGACTCTGAACATAAAGGAAGAACTGTCAATGGATATGTAAGACAGGTACCATGTAAAACTTCAGGTATCTGCAAGATATACTGATGCCTCTCACCGCAGCTTGATAATCTTTCTTACTTTATTACATATTTTTTATTCGACTTTACATTTTGCACCAATAATTTGTGAAGCTAAGTAATATCTCATTCTTCTTCTGTTTTTTTTTAATCTGCTTTCTCCAAGTTTTATCATTTTCTATAGAGACAGGTTCTGTTTAAAGCTAGGACTACACAGGAACTGGCAATGTGCAACAATTGCCTGAAGTCATGCTAACACAAAAAAGCCCCATGGACTCTCATGTGTGATTGACATGATTATTATGGGACTTTTATTGCATATTTATTTCAATAATTAACCAACACAGAATAGGTAATGAAATCACATCATCATGTCACACCAGCCTTAGGGTAAACTGCCTGGAGCGCCATTGATGGAGGGGGCTCAATTAATGCATAGAAAATAAAAAAATGACCTTTAGTTTTTTTGTATGACCGACAAAAGGACTGAGTCCATGAAAATGATAAGTGATCTAATTCACAGAATCTGTTGTGATGTTCCCTGTAATGAAGGTAAATAAACCGTTGTGTACTATATGGCTTTCATGCTAAGCAAACTTTATTGTATATGACTGGAAGCATTTAAGATTTACTCAACATTAATACTACCCATGACCTTCCTTTAAATGGGCCTCACTTATCTGCCAAGAATAGCATTTGCTTGATAAGGCTAAAGGCCCTGTTACACGTTACGAGATCGTGAACGATATAGCTGAAACGTCACGGGTTTGGAGTTGTTCAAACGACATCGTTAGGACGTTGTTGCGTGTAACACCGAGATATGACTACGATAATCGTTTTTATCGCTGATCGCAGATTTGAGAGCATGTTCTCAAATCAAATGATCCTCGATCAGCCAACCTGCTCCATCGTTGAGTGTGACATCGCGATAACGATGTCGTTAACGACATCGCCTATTCACATAAGTGAACAAGTATCGTTCGATGGGTTGTGCGAACGATAGCTGCTCGCTACATCGTTGGTGCATCGTTCACGATATCTAGACGTGTGACATCTCACCAATGGTCTCTACACGATGTCCTAACGACCGCACTTCCGTGAGATCGTTGGTGATATCTTAATATCATTGAAGATGGTAACGGTACCTTAAGAAACACTTAGGCTATGTGCCCACTGTGCGTTTTTGGTGTGTTTGTTTGCTGTGTTTCTGCACCAAAAACACAGCACACAATTTTGTAATGAAAGTCTATGTGATTTCTCAAAAGCTGTGCCCACATGTGCGTTTTTGTTGCAAAAATATCCTGCGTTTTTTATGACCCTGTAATGAACCCACAGATCCTATTCTAACTCCCAGAAAAAAAGTATCACAAACGGATGGGTATTCCCCCAGTCTATTTGTGATGCTTTTTTAAAGCGATTTCTGCAGCATAAATGCTGTAATACTCACCCTCCCCAGTGATCCACAGCAATTTCCAGTGATGCCCAGTGATTTCTTCATTCCGGGCACCGGAAGAAGTGACTGGAGGACCTGTGGCGCCCAATGAGACTGGTCATGTGACTCAACCTGTCACATGACCAGCCTCTGATTGAATGAAATACATAGGTCCTTGTGCTGCCCTGGAAGAAGATATTACCGGTCACCGTGGGCTTGCTGAAGGGTGAGAAAGTCTCTGTATGTGTTTGTGTGTGTGTCTGTCTGTGTGTGTGTCAGTCTGTCTTTGTGTGTCACCTTAATTGTGCTGCGTTTGTATGTGCACAAACTCAATTGGTTTGTGCTGCTTTTACTGCAGTTGTGTACATACAAACACAGCACAAAAATGCAGCTCAAAAAAGAAGCACCGTTGGCACTTAGCCTAATGGCCACTTTACACACACCAACTTATCTGCCCAACTTCTGAACAACTTACTGGCTGCAGTGAAATCATGGACACATAGTTCCATTTGTACACAGCCACAAAATGGAGCAATGTGTCCATGATTTCACTGCAACCAGTAAGTTGGTCAGAAGTTGGACAGATAAGTTGGTGTGTGTAAAGTGGCCCTGAGAGAATACAGTGGTACCTTGATTTCTGAGTGACTTTATTTGCTAGCATTTTGAAAGAAGACCGACCATTTCTGAAAATTGTAACTTGCTTAACGAACAATGATTTGGATTACGAGCACTGGAGGCTGGCATTGCATATATACTGTGCATGCGTGATGCTGCTGACTCTAGGTATTTTATTTAAAATACACTGTACTGTATATATATTTTCTGGCTGCCCACTCACCGCTCGGAGCTCTGTCAGCCGCAGTACATGTACGGGAACCTGCCAGCAGCAGAGACAGTTCAGAGCGCTGCGGTCCACCCGTCACTGCCTGCCCCCCACTGTCCACCCCCTGTCTGCCCGCTGTCCACCTGCCGCCACTCTGAGTTCACACACACTCACTCTCACACACTCTCACACAGTCTCACCAATCCACCACTGTGCCGCTGTATTCCTGGCCACTGGACCCCGCACTGAGCTCTCTCAGCTTCCATACATGTACGGGAGACCAGCAGCCAGTCAGACGCTAGCAGCTGCCGGCCAATCAGATGCCTGCAAGCGCCGGGCTGCATGGAGATGATGGAGGCTGCATGGGGATATCGAGGGCTGCAAGGGGATGATGGTGGCTGCAAGGAATGATGGTGATATTGCATGCTGCAAGGGGATGATGGGAGCTTAAAGGGGATATTGGGGACTGCAAGGGGATGATGGGGGCTACAAGGTGCTGATGGAGGCTGCATGGGGATGACGGCTGTTACATGGGGATGACGGGTGTTGCATGGGGATGATGGGGACTGCATGGGGATGATAGGGGGCTGCATGGGAATGATGGGGATATTGAAGCCTGCATGTAGATATTGGGGGCTGCATGGGGATCAAGGAGATATTGGGGTCTGCAAAGGGATGATGGGGATATTGGGGGCTGCATGTAGAAATTGGGAGCTGAATGGGCATCATGGGGGCTGGAAGAGGATGACAGGGGTTGCATGGGAATGATGGGGATATTAGGGGCTGCAAGAAGATGATGGGGGCTGCATGTGGATGATGGGCGCTGCATGGGGATGATGGGGATATTGGGGGCTTCATGGGGATGATGGGAGCAGCAAGGGAATATTGGGGGCTGCAAGGGCATGATTATGTTTTATTGTCCAGTATTTTGTATTACTGTAATAATTTTACAGTTCTGTATGTGCATGTAAATGAATACAGTAGTTATTTTTGGATTTTGGAACGAATGGTCTATGTTTCAATTATTTCTTATGGAAAAATTTGCTTTGATACACAAGCGATTTGATTTACAAGCAAACTGCCAGAACGGATTATGCTTGTAAATCAAGGTTCCACTGTATTCTAAACTCAAAGGAGAGAATAGGGGACTAAACTTCATGGCATCTAAGGCCGGCTTCAAACCAAGTTTTAATCCGATCCGGGGCTGTCTGATGTAAACCGGACAGCCCTGGACCGAATTTTGGCTCCATAGTATCCTATGAGGCCGGATGGCAGCTGTCTGAAGCCGCCCTAACAAAAAGTGTATTTGCACTTCCTATCTCTATATAGAACTATACCCCTAAGCACCTAGATTTACAGTTTTAGGCTCTGTGCACACAGTGCATTTTTTTACAAGTTTTTTTAACTGCATGCTAATCCTTATGTAGCAAAATCAAAGAGTATCTTGAAATTGTGCACATGTTGCCATTCTTTGCCTTGCAGATTTGCTGCAGAAATACATCTGAAGCATGTCAATAATTGCAGCATTTTTCCACCCCAAATGCATGAAAAACACATGGAAAAAATGCATTTCATTTTTTGGTGTGTTTTTCTGCCAGGAGATGCAGATTTGGTGCATAAATGTCTGCAACCAAATACTCAACGGCCGCCCATAGTCTTAAAGCTGCGAAACCTCCAGTTACCTTTAAGACAATAAACCCCATTATACATTTACAGTATATAAGTTACCCTTCCCTTCTGTTTTAAACTCCATCAAGCTACCTTACTCCATTATCTGTGTCACACTGCGTGACAATCATCATTCTGGTTTCTATAAAACTATTAGGGTACCGTCACACCAGGGCACCTCGCCGGAGATTTCGCCGGCTACGTACGCACGTTTTTGGCGCACACCCAGCGTCGCCATTGCGTGTTTACACGCGGTGATTCCTACGGCGTTGTTACAGGCGGCATCGCCGCTGGGGTGTCTACAAACCCCAGCGGCGATCCTGTAACATGGGAGCCTATGGCTCCCAACGCCTGTAGCATCGGCAATCGCCATGTTACATGGGGCGATGTGTACACATCGCCCCAGAGTCCTCGCCTGGTTTCAGAGCAGTGCTGGAAAACCAGGTGAGCACTCAGAGGTGATATTTCGTCTCATTATCGCTCCTTTTCACTAGGTGACGCAGCAGCGCTGTCGCCAGCGATAGGCCACGCCCCTGCATCGCCTATGTAATCGGCTATATGCCCTGGTGTGACGGTACCCTTAATATCTTTAAAGATAATCTATTATCAGGTTTTGGATACTCCCTCTGAGAACAGCATGATGTAAAAGCAGAGACCCCGATTCACACAATGTATCATTTACTGGGCTGTTTGCTGTCATTTTGATAAAACCACTATTTTGTCTGTGACAACTCGCTGAATGCCGATGGGTGTATAACCCCACTTATAACCCGTGCATAAGCAGAAAGCTGCCAATCAGTGGTGGGTAAGGATTATACTGAGCTCATGATTATGGAGAACGTCATGGCAGCAGGTTTACTATTTCTCTAGTGATAATCTCCTGCCAATAAAACAGTGATTTTATCAAAAATATATCAAGGAGCGCAGTAAGGGACACATCACTGAAATCAGGGTTTCTGTCTCTATATTATGCTGCTCTCAGAATAGGAGAAAAAAAAGAGGAAAAACCTGAGGCAACGCTCATGGTTTCAAATAAAACTTCTTTTTATTCCAAGAACTTTAAAAAATTATGCAAGGGGAGATCTGATGCAAGCTACGTCCAGGACAACGGCCATTTCGTGCACACCTGCACTTACATTAGGTAAAAAAACCCGGTGACAGATTCCTTTTAACTGGTAAGAAGTAATAATAATAAGTTTTTATTTATTTAGCGCTAAACATATTCCACAGCACTTTACAACTCAGAGGGGACATATACATATAAACCTTTACATGCCTTTACTAAGCATCATTTATTTGGTATAGGCGTGTTTACTAGCAAGTGAATGAAATGGTCGTACATGGAATAATGAACTCCTAGAAAAGGAAACACCAAGTCTTATATCAACAGGGATCTGACTTCACAGGCACGGATGTGTCTACAATTTATTGTTGTCTTGTCAGTATTAATGTAAATCAATGTTATGTTCTATATTTGCAGCCTGACAGGACATTTTACTTTTAATTGTGAATTTTCCAGGAGTCATAATGGACAAGTTATAACAAATTAACAAATTTATATTATTAGACAGCGTAATGGAAAGCTTTTAAATAGATTTAATAGCACCTTTCAGTCTGGCTAAATTAAAAGGGTAACACAATAGTGACAGATGGATGCTTTGTAGTAACATTTAGAAATGCAGGACTAATGCTGATGAATGCTTATGTTGTAGTATTTAAGATATTTTATATAGAAAAAGTAGAATAAGGTTAAACAACCCTGTACAAGGCTGTAGATCCTCACTTACTACTGTATGTGCAATATATTACTTATTTACAAGCATTCCCTACACATACATTATGTAGTCCCTTGAAACAGCTACCGTAAGCAGTGGGGGAGCAGAGAGTCAGACCCCCACTTGATGGCCCATACTAAGGATGGATCGTCAGTTTCAAAAACATTCCTATACTCTAATCACATTGCAGTTACATGGAATACCAGAACATTGGTAAGAACTTTGGCATCAGTACTAAATAAATTTAATATAGGGGATCCAAAAAAGCTGTTACAAATACTTGGCTACTCATCATTTCCTGCAATCTGTTAAATCAATATTAGGGCCCTTTCACATCAGCGTTTTTTGAAATTCGCGGCAGATGCGGTGAAAAAAACGCATCTGCCGCGATTACCGCATACCGGCTGCACTTACTGCGCGGTTGCGGTAAACGCCATGCAAAGTATAGGCGTACTTGCAGCAGGTGCGGCAAGTGCGGATTTGCACTTGCGACAGGTGCGGCCGCGAAAAAAAAACGCAGTCAGACGCGTTTTTTTTCGCGGCCGCACCTGCCGCAAGTGCAAAACCGCACTTGCCGCACCTGCCGCAAGTATGCCTATACTTTGCATGGCGTTTACCGCAACCGCACCGCAAGTGCAGCCGGTATGCGGTAATCGCGGCAGATGCGTTTTTTTCACCGCATCTGCCGCGAATTTCAAAAAACGCTGATGTGAAAGGGCCCTTAGGGTCATTATTGAATTCACAAATGTCACACTGGTGAGTGTGGGCCCACTGTGTTATGGGACCGGGTTCAGCCTGGAGGTGCGTAGGTAAGGGACTTCATGGATCTTCACAAGAGCCTCTGATGTTGAGGATAGGCTTCCTACTGCAGGTAGCCACCTCATACCACTCCAGGGGAACGCTCAGTACAGTAGCATCTGAGTCAACCGAGCAGGTTCTGGTGAGACAGCTGGAGGAGGCAGACAGGTTGGTACATATAGGCAGGCAGGTGTTGGCAGACAGACTAGTATTGGCAGACAAGCTGGTACCAGCAGGCATAGGAGGATCTGGCAGGTACTGACTGGTACTGCAGGTACAGCAGGTATTAGCGGGTATGGCAGGTACAAGTATAGAAACATAGGTACAGGTGATTGGTCACAGAATATAGGCACAGGTTGCCGGGGACCTTGCAAACAGATCTAACACGTTGTTTAGACACCTTATGGGGGACGGTGCTTTAAGCACCTAGTGTACTCCAGTCCTTGGCTGGGGAGACAGTGTGCATACAAGGCCCTTTAAGGGGTGGGGAGTGCAAGTGGTCATATCTTAAGTGCACTCCTGCTAGACCTGTGCATGTGCCCAGATCCCAGGAGCAGGAAACAGCATCAAGGGCCAAACAGACAGCTGGAGGGATGCGTACGTCAGCAGCCCTGCCACAAGGGTGCTAGTGCTACAACCAATTTTTGATAAATTTCAGAGGCTAATACAATGATCAACAGGTGATGTAAAGCCAGAATAAACATGGCTTGAATAAATGTAAAATAGTTTGAGAGACTGAATAAATATTGGTGTTTGTATTGTTAGAGTATAGAAGAAATCAGCTGAAGATATGCCAATGTATTCTCTGTAATCAACATGTAGTAGTAATCAACATGTAGTATTTCCTTTCTCTCCTTGTAAAATCACCATTGACTAAAATGACATAGTTCCAATCTTCTCACTTATCCTTTCTGGATCATATTAACAAGTCCACTGAAAGCACAGACAATAAAGAATATTCCCCCCTGGCCAAGTTAATGATTCAAATGTAAATGAATCAATTCACATGCATGTAATATTATTACATTTAGTGATCTCCTGAGCTTCTATATCACCCTTTTCAGAGAATCTGTCACCTGGCTTCCGTATTAAAACTATATCCACGATATTTCAGATGTCTAGAATAGTATTCCTGCAACATCTTCATAGGACACAACTAACTATACATAACTAAAAAACGACTTTTATGGTACCTTTACACGCCGCGACGGCAGGCTGGATACATCGCGCTACAAGCTACAATTGTAGCTTGTAGCGTCCATATCGCCTGTAGTAGCGGCGTCTGAAGAGGCGACGCTACAGCCGGCGACAGATACATCTGTTTATGGGCTCTGCTCATAAACTTAAGGCAACATCGCCGATTGTAGCGAGCTGTATCGGCGTGTAAAGAAGCAACGGAAGGCAACTCTGGACACCCGGCGATGTGGCTGCCATGTATCTAAGGCGTGACACAGTCGCCATGTTACCGCGCCCCATCTGCGATCATTGGAGGTCGCTCCTGCTTTATGATTGGTAGTCGCAGCATAGGGCGGGATATTTAAGGAGCTGACCAGTCACACTACACAATTACTCGAGCGTGCTCTATTAACCAGCCTCCTGCGATGCCTGGCCAATCCTGATGATATTGCGCTGTCCTATCATCATACGGACGGCTCGTAATCCAAGATTGTTGCACGCCTATGTGCTATCCCTGCTGCACCGGGTCCGCCCATAGTAGCTTGTTGGAGCGGTGTGTAAACATGGTACGCTACGCTACAGCTGGCTACTTGAGACACCCGGCGATGTAGCTAGCTATAGATGTAGCGTGGCGTAGCGCACCTTGTCGCGGCATGTAAAGAGGGTGCGTTGACCGTTTGTAGCCGTTTGAGCGTGCTCGTGCACGCGAAGTAGCGCGATGTATCCAGCCTGCCGTCGCGGCGTGTAAAGGTACCATCACAGAGTTGCTCCTCTGCATATGTTAACCGGGGTCTTCAGACTGCGCCTACTCATTGACTGGATTTTAATAGGAACCTTTCACCAGATTTTGCATACATACATTTGAACTACCGCCTTTCAAATGTCTACAACAGTATTCTCTTCAACCTCTAAATAAGGTCACAATTTCCGTAATAAATGCCTAATTGTTCCTCCCCAAAACCTAATTGGCATCGAGTGGTCCTATGACATCTCCAAACTGTGCTCAGCACCTCCTCTGTCCACACAATCACCATCTCTATAGCCCTCATTGGTGTGGCTGATGTCCACATGGCCTGTTGCACCTGAGTAGCTCTTGTTCCTACTGAGCACACACAAACAACTGAACAGACTCTGTGGATGACATAGGGACATCAGCAACATCAATCAAGGCTGGAAAGGCAGTGATTGTTGGGACAGAGGACGTGCTGAGCACAGTCCATAGACATCTATCAGGCTGCATGCACACAATCAGTGTTTGGAGCGTTATGGACTTGTGTTTGTGCTGAGTCCATACCGCTGTGCTGTACAGTACAAGCACAGTGGAAGGGATTTATAGAAACCTCATGACCACCACTGGGCTTCTTTCCTCTGCAGCGTTAACTGACATGCCGAGTGGTTTTCTGTGCCGCCGCTTGTCCGCAGCATGTCAGTATAGCGTTGCAGGGTCAGATGTGATCTTGGCGGGTGAATTCAGGAAAAAGCTGCCCTGTTCCAAATGCAGATCGTGGGCACAGGGCGACTATGTTCACCTGCGGAGATTGGTGGCTTCCTGCAGAAGAGGAGACACTGCGTCAAGGACGCAGTCTCTCCTGTTCGTCTGCACATACCATCAGACTGCTTGATGTCAATTAGTACGTCGAGAGGAACAATTATGGCAGAGATGTGATCTTATGAGGTTGCATGAATAGTATTCTAGACATCTGAAAGGTTGTGGTAATGTATATATGGAAAATCTGGTGATAGGTTCCCTTTAAAACTCAGGTAATAAATCTATATGTTAGTGGGAAGGTAGTGTCAGTAGTTAGTAGCTGTGGCTGTATAGAAGTGAGACCCATAACAGTGCCATAATGACAATATATGGTATGTGCAATAAAGGGCTTAAGAACCGAAATCTGATTTTCCATCTTTGCCCGCCTTGGTTCCATATGTTAAATCTAGGTTCCATTCATGATACTTTTTAGCCTGTATTTTGTCAATGAAGTTAGGAAATAGCCAGATCTTCCATCACTAAACTGACATAGTACAGACATCAGAACTCTAATTGTGTTAACTCTGCTGGGAAGAATGACTGTAGGGAATTTGGTCTTCCACACATATGTTCTTTCCTTCTACCTAAATTGGTTCACTGATAAGGAAACAAATAGATAATAGATAGATTAGAAAAAAGCTTCAAATGCAATTTGCTTATGTTGAAACTTAGATTATATTCCAGATACTTTATTTGTCTTTTTTCGGGTAGTATTTCAAGGTGCTCTGGCGATAAATAACAAGTCTCATACCTTTACAAATATATTTACTTAGAAAATTGGCGACGAGTTCAATACTTATTTCACCCGCAGTATATTCAGTGTGATGTGTATGGACTTCATGAAAAATATTTATTTTTTAGGTGATTATGAAATTATTGTTGAGTGTAATAGCCTATTAATGTTTTCTTTCTCAATTATTTACAGGACTGGTTGACTAGATTTGGCTATTTGCCTCCACCAGATCCAGTTACAGGACAGTTGCAGACGCAGGAGGAGTTGTCGAAAGCAATCAAGGCAATGCAAGAGTTTGGCGGACTAAAACCAACTGGAATATTAGGTGAGATTAGCCTTTACAATTATTACCCTACAGATGATGTCTCCATACATAGGGAACCATCACTTTATTTCCAAGTTGTGTTCTATATGGTTATAATTCATTAGAAATTGATCTATTTTCTATAAAGAACGTGCATTATTCCATCTGGTCTTATACTATTAATTGCCTGGTTACAGCATTACTTGAGATGATTTTTCCTTTACTAGTACATCATGGCCCTCAGGAGCCCCCACAAAGAGGAAATCAATAGGGCTAAAAAGTCCAAAGGTAGGTATTGAAAGGATCTGAGATGTCTGAGATGACCCCCATATCATAAACGTTAACCCTCTTACAGAATATCTATCCCTGAAATGTTGTAAGTCTTCTAGACTACTATGTGTGTTGGGCCTACTGATGGGGGGCGCTCCAATGTAGAGGTGACCATAGATTTTGCAAGCTGAAAAAGTTTGAATAAAATAGGCTTTTTATGCCATTTTTGGATGCTAAACCTATGAGTGCATTAAATAAAGAGGAAATGTAGAAACTTTGATTTATAATTTCCCTCACTGTATCATCTACTTACATTGGCTACAAAAACTGCATCAAAACAGCATGTGTGAATGCACCCTTAGGAGATACTAAGGAAGCCACGAGGGCAATAAACAGTTTAATTCTTTCTCTACTTAGCAGAGACACGGACATAATGAGAGCTAACTAATAGCTAAGCAAATCCTAATTGAGAGTAAAGATTCAGGAATTAGTAAGTAATTAACACGTATGTACTTTGTGAATGAGAATTGCTTCTATACTGAGTTTATTCCTGGCAATTTAATCTCTGTATAAGTAATAACTAAATCTGGAAATGAATTACTACCTTATTAAAACCCCTTCCCAGAAATAAATGGAGAAAATAGAGACATAATTAAAAGCTTAAACAAGTAGCCATGTATCCGTTTGTGACGAAAAGTGGGACTAAATATTGTTAAAGGTACAGTGCTTGTTGTTAGGAATATGTAAGCATCTCTCCTCACATACTATCTCTTTATTCTTCCTTAGATTGTAATCTCTTGGTGGCAGAGTCCTATCTCCCTAAATACCAGGCATTTATTCATGTTCATATAACTTCCCTACAAAATGTTTTTACCTACTTTTAAAGGTGGAGGAGATATCCAGCACCTTCTCTGAAGATTGTAGTTAATGTGATGTTATGGTCCTGCTATACCGCCTGTGAGCTGCAGTGTCCTGTGTTCAGGGGTGACAGGGGAGAGGGAGGAGTTATCTGACATGTTCAGGAGACTAGTCCCTGTTAGTAGGCAGTTACGGAGGTGTGTCAGATAGAGATAAGTCCCTGAAGAGTTCAGGCGGTTTGGCTGTGTGCATTAAAGACAGACCTACAGATTGTAGTAAACTAAACTTTACAGAACAGCCAAAGTGGGGAACCTGGCATTAAGAGACATGGAAGTGTGAAGTACAGTGCTGGGCAGACTTGGGGTCCTCTGTAGAGGAAGGGTATCAGCCTGGCTGGGGACACATCGGTGAGGGTACCTGCTCTCAATGCAATCTTTATTCAGATCACAGCAAGTAGTTTGGGTAGATTGGACACTGAGAAACACATTGACCTGTACAGCGCGGTATAAGGAAGATTGAGGCCCTCAACATACCTTGTTATTGTTATACCAGTGCAACGTTCTACCTAAGTTATGTGCCGACGCCTATAACCATGAAGTATGTGCCTCTGACATGTTTGCCACATGAAGACTGCAGATGTTCTACCTACTACCCATTGTTGCCAGTTTTAACAACCAGTAAACAAGAAACTGTTTTGTTAACAACGTCTGGCTTATTCTATTGGCTGAAGATGGGATCCAACTTTTCCCAAGATGTGTCTGTATGCAGTATAAGAGTTACAGCAATTCCACCCCATACATCTGTTCACTTCCAGGGACCATGTATACAGTGTTTGCGAACGCAGAAATCTGCCACAAAATGTGCCATTCCCAAGCCCATTACATACTGTATATATTGCTATATGTGCATTACGTATTGTAAACTTTGCTTGCACACCTATTCACATGTACAGCTCCTCAATAGTAGGGATAATTTAAATGAGATAAAAGACAGCACTTACTGGATCTCTTCAACGTGCTCTTTATTCACAAAATGTAAGGGTACGTAGTGCAGGGAGGGGTCGGCAGGGTGGACAACGGCTCCGTTTCACGCGTATAGCGCTTCTGCAGGTTCACCCTACCAACCCCTCCCTGCACTATGTACCCTCACATTTTGTGAATAAAGAGCACGTCAAAGAGTGAGTGAGTGCCGCCTTTTATCTCATATAAATCCTGCTTCTTACTGACTGAGCAACACCGGTCCCTGGAACACTGTGTATCCAGCTTTGCTGTTTAAGCTTGCAGCGCTGGTGTCTCGCTCCCTTATGCAAAAAACAATAGTAGGCATGTTTAACCCCTTCACGACCAATGACGTATCTATAAGACCTTGGCCTTGTTCCTTCCCTTTGATGCGAGCTCATGTGCTAAGCTCACATCATCCCCCACCAGTCAGCTGATCTGATAAGCTGACATGTGTAGCTAACACAGTGTTCAGACATGCCCAAATGTCAAAATGTAAAATCAATCAAATTTGTAAACAGCATAATGTTGAAAAAAAGTTTAAACGCCAAAATTAATTTTTTGTGGTCGTCACAACATTGCAATAAAATGCAATAACAGGCGACCAAAACATCGCATCTACCCAAAAATGGTATCATTAGAAACATCAGCTCAATACGCAAACAATAAGCCAGATCCCAAAAAATGATAACGCTACAGGTCTTAGAAAATGGTGCCAAAAACGCAATCCTATATCTTGAAAAATTTCTGAATTTTCACCACTCAGATATCAGTAAAAGTATACATGTTTGGAATCTACGAACTCGCACCTACCCGAGGCATCACACTGACATGTCAGTTTTGCCATATAGTGAAAGTGGTGATTAAAAAAAAACAATTGTGTAATTGCAGTTTTTTTTGTCCGCACCTGGATTTTTTTCCCATTTTTCAGTACACTATATGGTAAAATAAATTGTGTCATTCAAAAGCACAACTCGTCCCACAAAAAAAAGCCCTCATATGTCTATATTAATGGAAAAATAAAAACGTTATGGCTCTTGGAAGAAGGGGAGTGAAAATTAAAACCGGAAAACAGAAAATCACCAAGGGTGAAGGGGTTAAAAACAGATAACCGCCCACAAATTGCATTTTAAATGTCGTAGTGAGACTTAGCCCCTATAACAACCATACTAACACAGTACTTGTTAGTGGTACAGTGCCTTAGTTCATACTCAAATGAGGAGGCGTAACAGTGCACCAAATCTTTGCCCACTCCAATGGTGCACCAAAACCTCCTCAATTGTTTATGAATAAAAAGTTATTTTCTCAGGCATTGTACCAGTAACAGGTAATATGTAGGGATGAGCGAGTACCTTAATATTCAGACTCGCTATAATCGCAACGAGTAGGTACCGGTACTCGGTATTCGTTGCGAGTATAGCGACTCCGAATACTTAATACTAAAAGTGGATAAAAGTTGTTAAAAATAATAAAATTACATACTCACCTATCCGACGCCTGCACCGGGACGGGATCGTCCCAGAAGACCTGCAATCCCCGGACAAGGACCTGTGACTACCAGTTAATCAGATGGCCGGTAGCGATCTGGCCAAACAGATGGCGACACGTCACAACCACGTGATCGCTAGCGGCCACCTGATTGGCCAGATTGCAAGGTCCTAGGTGTACAGTCAGGACATTGCAATCTGGCCAATCAGGTGGCCGCTAGCGATCACGTGGTTGTGACGTGTCGCCATCTGATTGGCCAGATCACTACTGGCCATTTGATTGGCTGGTAGTTACAGGTCCTTGTCCGGGAATCGCAGGTCTTCTGGGACGGTCCCGCTGCAGGCGTCGGACAGGTGAGTATGTAATTTTATTATTTTTGACAACTTTTATTCACTTTTAGGGTACTTTCATAGTGTATCTATAGATACATTGCGAAAGTATTAGGACTACTCGCTACTCCTGAGTACACATAAGATACTTGGAGAGTAGCAAGTAGCCGAATACCGCTACTATTCGGCGAGTACCGAATAGTAGCGCGTATACTCGCTCATCCCTAGTAATATGCTAATATGGTTGTTATACAGGCTAAGTCCCGTAGAATAGAGCCCATTTAAAATGCATTTTGGGGGGTGACAGATGCCCTTTTAAATACTAAAGTGAACCTGTCACTACATTTTGGGGTTTTATACTAAAAGCAACGCCTTCAGCAGCACCTATGCTGCATTATAAAAAGGTGATTATTATGCCCTGTTTGTCCCTGTACACCGAATAAATAACTTTAATAACCTCCCGCCCTGTATTATAATTATTTCCGGTCTGATGCGTTTGATTGCAGCTCGGTCCATTTTGCCTCTCCTCGCCATCCATGTTGCCTCTCCTTGCCTTCTGACAACCTCTTCTTCTGATTGATATCCAAATCACATGACTGTGCAGAGGCTTCTCCGGATCTCGCAGGTGCACTGTGCTCTGCCCTACTGTGGGCAGAGCCTAAAACTCATCTATAGATGCATGCTGAGGTCTCAGGATGACGTCTTCCGTATTTTTCATATAACCGGATGAATCTCGCACTTGCACAGAGGCCTTAGTTGTTCATGCATGCATAGATGAGTTCTAGGCTCTGCCCGCAGTAGGGAAGAGCACAGTGCGCCTACGCGATCTGGAAAAGCCTCTGTACATGAACGCGATATGGATAGAAGTGGTGTACATTATCGATTATATCTGTTAAACCCAGTGAGACTGATGTATTTACTGTGAAATTTGGCAGAATAGGAATATAATCCTTATATTAAGATAAGCATCTTATAAATTCCCCTATAGAATGAAATGGCTCATGAGTCAAAGTGTATTGAATATCTGCTCACTCAGCCTAATTGACAGCTGCAGCTTGTACTGAACAGCAAGAGATCTAAGCAGCAGGGAGGAAGGGCACTGAGGAGCTGTCAATGAATCTTGGTGTGCGCAGTTGATTAAATTTTCATAAAGGAAGATACAGATGTTCTAACATGGATTTTCAAAGCAAAAACAGCATTTTCATTAGGTCTCAGAAGTCTATGTAGTAATGTACGCAGTATGTAATGTGAAATCTGGTGACACATCTGTTTTAATGAAAAACTAACAGCAAAACTACAGTCGTTTAAGAACATGACGATTTTGGTTACCACAAGTAATGCCTCTGTAATGTGTCAGACACTTCGAGAGCATAGTCCTATATGTAAAATGAATACTTAGTGACCCAGCGCTGTATATACCTCAAAAGATATTTCCTTTTCTTAAATACTTTGTAGAAGGATTTAGCGGCAGCTGTTCAACAAAGTTCCTTTTCTGCTCAGTTCCCTTAAGAGCGAAACTCTCTCAATTATTAATTACGAATTCACAATTGTGTGGTTGTTCCTCTTTGATGTTTGCTGGAGAATACAGCAGCTGTCTGACTCGCATTGCCATTTTTAATCAGAGTTAGCATGAGACAATACGGCACATCTAGTATTTTATGTCTGACCGTCTGCACAAATTGCATTGAAGAAAGGGCCTGGGACCATTTTTTAGAGATAGGCTGTTATGTTCATTATATCTAATAGGAGTTACATGTGGCCGCCCTGATTCCTCAACACCGGCAGATTCAAAGAATATCTCTTCATGAGCCAGGAGTGTCGGACAAGCAGCATACACCCTTGTGATCTTACACCTATAGGAGAAAGATTTGTGCTGTAGTAAAGTCATGAATTTGATGCGCTCAGGTCATCACGTCTGTCCTTCCCCAGCTCTGCCTACTTGGTCATAGCTGGGTGAAAATGGCATGAAAATGCCAAAAGTTGTTAAATTGTAGTGCAGCCTCAAGTTGTGCCAAAATTATAAGTCCTTTAAGGTACCGTCACACAGGGAGATATTGCCGGCGATGTTGCCGGCGATCGCGGGAGCGCGCATCCCTGGCAACATCGCCAGGGAGATGTCACACGGAGCAACTTGCCGGCGATTTCGTCAGCTAGTTGCCGCGGCTATCGTTCGCTGGGTTGCCCGGCAACCCAGCGAGCGGTAATCCGCAATGTTGGAGATAGGCGGAATCGCCCGCAACATTGCAGGTTGCCGCGTTACACAGGGCGATCAGGCATGATCGCCTGACCAACATCGCCAGGTTTCCCAACATTGTTGGGAAACCTGGCGATGTTACTCAGGCGATTTTTGGCCTGATTATCGCCCTGTCACACGAGGCAACTCCCCGGCGAAGTCGCCACAACCTGGCCACGCCCCTCAGTTGCCGGCAACATCGCCGGCGATATCTCCCTGTGTGACGGTACCTTTAGTGTTTTCTTACTTATCCCAAAATCTGTCAGCAGGATGTCAAGGTCGCAAACTGTCTATATGCCCATGTGCAAAGTCAAGTCCGTTCTTACATTACGCTAGCTAATTCATTGTTGAGAAATCACCATCTGAATCAATATGCAGATTAGTGTGAAGTGCTTTCAGAATGTGGAAGAACTTCCCAAACCTCTGCGCTCCACAGCTCTAATCACCTCTAGCACTGCTGCCTTCTTCTGACAAAAAAACCATAAAGCAGTCATGCTGCCAAATGTTCACCTTCTTTCAAAAAGCACCTATATTACACCTAAAATAAGACTTCATGAATGAAGAGAATTCCTGAAAGGGAACATGTCATCACGTTATTGCTATGTAAGCTGAGAACAGCATGATGTAAGAGTTAAGAAATAAAAAGCTACTCTTACTCTCTTATCTGTGTGTGAGCTATTGTTTTCATAATCTATAGGGTTTGTGATTAACCGCTTCACCCCCGGGTGATTTTCTGCTTTCTGTTTTTGTTTTTTCCTCCCAGCTTCCAAGAGCCGTAAGATATTTATTTTTCCATCAATGTAGACATATAGGGGCTTGTGTTTTTGCAGGATAAGTTGTACTTTTGAATAACATCATACATTTTGCCCTATAGTGTACTGGGAAAAAAATTACAAGTGCACTGAAATTGTAGAAAAAAATGAAATTCCATAATGGTTTTTGGACTTTTTTATTCACCATGTTCACTATATGGTAAAACTAACATGTTGGTATGATGCCTCAGGTCGGTACGAGTTTGTAGAGACAAAACATGTATACGTTTATTGTTATCTAAGTAATAAAACAAAACTCAGAAGTTTGTCAAAAAAAAAAGAATTGCACCTTTCTCGCTCTTTTCCAAGTCCCATAGCGTCCTCATTTTTTAGGATCTGGGGCAGTGTGATGGCTTATTCTTTTGTGTTTTGAGCTGATGTTTCTATTGATACCAGTTTTGGGTAGATGCAATGCTTTGATCGCCTGTTATTCCATGTTATTAAAATGTTGTGGCAACAAAAAAAACATAATTTTGGTGTTTTTCTGTTACGCAGTTTACCGATCTGATTAATTGATGTGATATCTTGATAGATCGGGCATTTCTGAACACGTTGATACCAAATATGTGTATTTACATTTTTTTAATAGTTTATTTTCAATGGGGCAAAAGGGTGGTGAGATGAACTTTTGTTTTGTTTTTGTTTTTCATATTTTTAAAAACTTTTTTCACTTTTACTTTCCCCCTTGGGGCGGCTCAACACTGCTGTGTCTGATCGTTTCTCAATTCTTTGATTATATCAGAATGGCTGCACGATGTAATATATGTTATACATCGCTGGATTCAGAATCTCATTGCCTGCTTTATGCGGCTGTCAGAAGAGGAGCAAAAACCTGCTGGCAGACTCCTATTAACCTCTTTCCGAGGTTAATAGAAGCTCACATAGGAGCTGAGCTCACATCATCCCTTACAGCGCCGATCACATCAGTGATTTGATCAGTGCTGTTAACCCTTTGGATCGCGCTGTCAGTGACTGACAGCGTGATCCAAAGCACCCAGCGGGAATTGCACTGATCCCCGCCAGGATCACATGTCCTGTGAATCGAATCACATGACCTGATTGTTTCACCTGGACAACCCGGGGTCCTGTAATGACCCCGGAAGCTTTCCTGATTCACTTCACGTCTGTAATGTCCCGGTGACATCACAAGCAGGAAGTGATCATTTCCAGTGTCTTTAGATGAGCAGCATCTCATCAAAGACAAAGGAAGCCATCAGACGGTGCAGCACTGAGGCCCTCTAGTGGCCAGTGTTTTTTTTAATTAAATTTATGAAAGAATAGAAAAAAAACAAAAGTTTAAATCACCCTCTTTTTGTGCCATTGAAAATAAAACTATTAAAAAAAATTTTAAAAAAAACACACACATTTGGTATCACCGCATTCAGAAATGCCCGATTTTTTTTGGTCATTGCAGCATTGCAATAAAATGCAATAATGGGCATCACATCTACCCAAAAATGGTATAAATAGGAAACGTGAGCTTAAGCCGCAAGAAATAAGCCCTCACACAGCCCCAGATCCCAAAAAATGAGGACGCTATGGGTAATGAAAAATGGAGCCAAAAATGTAATTCTATTTTATTTTTTTAAAGTTTCTGAATTTATTTTCACCACTTAGATGACAGTAAAAATATACATGTTTGGAAGCAGTACACACGGTTTCAGGCACCACGCTGCAGCCTGCAAGGGGACAGCGGTGAGCAATCCGGGACTGGGGTCCCATGGTGCACCCTCCTTTAGATGCCAGAGTGGTAAATGTCCTGATGCATAAAGAAAGAACAGAGGAGCACTCACCAGGTCATTTCAGGTCCTTTTATTCCAAAACTAATACAGGGATAGCCGGTTTGGTGGACCCGTAGATGCATCAGACAGGTGCGAAACGGCGCTGTCGTCCCATGCCTCCTGCACAACCTCCCCGCTCCCCTGCACTGCACTGCCGATGTCATGACAGCGACTATCCCTGTATTATTTTTGGAATAAAAGGACCTGAAATTACCTGGTGAGTACATGTTTGGTATCTATGAACTTGGACTGACCTGAGGCATCATACTGACATGTCAGTTTTACCATATAGTGAACATGGTGAAAAAACGTGTAACTGCACTTTTTTTGCAATTGTACCGCACTTGGAATTCTTTTTTTATTTTCCTTTAAAATAAATTATTTCATCTGGAAGTAAAACTCATCCCGCATAAAAGTTATGGCTCTTGGAGGAAGGGGAGGGAAAAATGAAAAACGGAAAATGGAAAATCACCCAGGGTGAAGGGGTTAAAGAGTAACTATCATTTATTTTTTTGTTCTCATAAATCTATAGTAAATGTGAAAATAAAAAGCTTTTTTTTTATTTTTATCGGAGAAATCTGCTTCTTTCTCCTCCTGGACTAATCATTGAGTCTCAAAATTCTCAATAAGGGACCTTTTACATCAGCGGTAGTTTACAATCGCGGCCAATCAGGCAGATTTCGCGGCATCTGCCACATAACGGCCGACTTGCGGTAAGTCTGCGGCAAGCCCCATTCATTTTCTATGGGTCTTGTGGTCAGGTGCAGCAAGTGCGGATTTGTCAGATCCGGGACTTGAGGGCGCGCAAAAAAACCTATGTTAGCAGTATGTTTTTTTGCGTGGCCACAAGTGCCGAATCTGGCAAAACTGCACTTGCTGCACCTGACCGCAAGACCATAGAAAATGAATGGGGCTTGCCGCAGACTTAACGCAAGTCGGCCGTTACAAAGGCAGATGCCGCGATCTCTGCAGCATCGCCCGCGATTGTAAATTACCACTGATGTGAACGATCCCTAATGGTTAAAGTCTGTTCTCAGAGAATACAGATATTCCCATTACTAAGATAGGAAATTACAGTTAGTGTCTATAAAGTTCTATGGAGAGCTGTAACTGTTGTGTCAAGAGAACTTGCAGCAGAATGTCTGTGTCTGTTTCTAGCTCCTCCGTCCCCCTCATCTCTCCATAAAACGTTATAGTCACCAACTGTCATCTCCTACGTCAGTAATGGGAGAATTTGTATGCTCTTAATAAAGATTTTACCCATAAATTCTGAGCAAAAGAACAGCTCAAAAGGAGTAAAAAGCTGATTTCTCTAATACAAAGATGCTTATTTTCATGTGCACTATTGATTTATGAAATAAAAATTAAAGTGACGTTTATGCTTTAAGTGCCAATATCCCATTCTGCACTGCTGTAATGATGTGTACTAATATAATACACCATAGAAGTCCTGAAGTCCACGTTCATTGACTAGAATGTTTTTATCAAATTGAATGAAGTTAACAAGCTTTTATTGTTTATAAATCAATACCTTATGTAAAATGGGCCAATTCTATAATTACCCTAAAAGCATTACTATGTGATTCATTAGGTCTCGGGTAGGAGTCTACAAATCCCACAGGAAGTCCATTCATTCCTTTTAAACTTGAGTGCTGTTCAATAAGTACTGTGTCTAACAAAAGGATTAACGATGAATAATGAGAGACAATTACTTTACTAAGAGACAGCTTTGTCCTCTACCATACAGATGAGGCCACCTTGGAATTAATGAAAACCCCTCGCTGTTCTCTACCTGACCTGTCCCAATCCGATCCCACAAGGAGGAAGCGGAATGTGCAGCCGGTGACAAAGTGGAGCAAGAGGAATTTATCGTGGAGGTAAAAGCCGCTTTCTATTGTATCAAACCATGAAAGGCTTAGGAACATGAAGACTGTTTAACCACATGGCGTAAATGATACAAAATCTTACAAAGTATGTATGCTTTATATTCTGGGTTTATTGCAGATATACTACAGCTTTCATCCTATACAATGGAAGTCTATTAGAAATTAAAAATCCGCACCACAGGCCAATTTCAGCTGCAGATGTTTTCAGTTTATGAATGAGATTTACTGTTATATGTTAAAAATCTGCATCATATTAAACATACCGAAGCTTGAAAGCTTGAATGCCCTTTTCTTTCATGAACCAATAAATGTAATATATCGCATTAGAGAAACCTGCTTGTTTCTTCCTCATTCTCAAAATTCTCAGCTCATTGGTAGAATTTTCCTTCAGTGAATACAGATTATTCCCATTACTGAGATACAAGATGGCAGTTGGTGGCTATAATGTTCTATGGACCCTGCAGGCAGCTCCTCCCTCCTATATCCTCCTCTCTCCACTCCACACAAACACATTAAAAGCACCAACTGTTATCGTGGCAATTGGAGAATTCACTGTGAACAGATATTACAAATTTTATATATATTTATTCATTTATATAGCCCTATTAATTCCATAGCACTTTACATACATTTGCAACACTGTCCCCATCGGGGCTCACAATCTAAATATCCTATCAGTATGTCTTAGAAATGTGGGAGGAAACCGGAGCACCTAGAAGAAAGCCACACAAATACAGGGAGAACATATAAACTCCCTGCAGATGTTGTCCTTGGTGAGAATTGAACCCAGGACCTCAGCGCTGCAAGGCTGCAGTGCTAACCACCCATCTTAACCATAAATTGATTGTAAGGCTGGAAACACACTATCATACTTACGTGCAAGTATCTCGCACAAGAATCAGATCAGTGACCCTGAATGGCCTCCCCCCTCTCTGGACAAGAGTGTCAGCTGCTTATGTTTTGGTGCAGCATCACACTCTCCTCCCATGAGAGGGAGATACCATTCAGGGTCACTGATCCGAGTCTCGTCTGAGAGTCTCGCATGTAAGGCCGGTTTCACACCACATTGTGTTACGGTCCGTGGCTGTCTGATGTGAATCGGACAGCCCCGGACCAGATTTGCAAATAGAGCTGGAACTGTTTGTAGCCGGATTCAGAAGAGCACAGCTGTCACCTGCGAAATGGTGCTGAACCACTTAACAGGGGACAGCTCCCTGGCACTGAAGTTCAGTGTAGCTTACACTGAACTTCAGCCGCCAGTGTCCGGTTCCCGGATCCTCCCGGATCTTGGCAATCTGGCCCTTAGACTCCCATATTAGGGAGCACCGGATTGCCCCGGATCTGGGAAGATTCAATTTGGGCAGATTATTCGTCCCAGAGACACAAAAATGCTGCAAGCAGCATTTTTGTGTCCGGGAGAAATATCCGAATACACCTGGATCCTCCCGGACAGGTAGAAACCGGATGACAGATAGCTGCCATGCGGCTCCATCTGGCCCCATAGGGCTGTATTATGGCAAAATCTGGTCCGGGGCTGTCAGGTTCAACCCGGACAGCCCCGGACCTGATAGTGCCGTGGTGTGAAACCGGCCTATGTAGGATAGTGTGTTTTCACCCTAACAGCTCAACCCTGAAGGAGAAAGAAGCAGATTTCTGTAATAAGATATATTACAAAGTTTCTTATTTTCGTGTGTACTATTGATTTATGAAATAAAAATTGAAATGTCGGATACTCTTTAAAGGGAACCTGTCATGTCCTTTTTGGTTTTTATCCCCTTTACGACTTTGCCTTTTCACTTTTTAAGCACTTTCATTTTTATTCCAGGAGTCATAACGTTTTTATTTTTCTGTCAATATAGACATACAGTATGAGGTCTTGTTTTTGCAAAACGAGTTGTACTTTTGATTGATATCATTCATTTCAATGAGGAGGGTAGGGAAAGGGGAAGCAGCTACTCACTAATGCTTACTGGACTCCGGCATCGGTGTAATGGTTGGCGTCCATGCAGTAGTAATTAAAAAACGTGTTCCTCTCTGTATTGGATTGGTTGTAATGATTTTAATCTGATACTCGACTAAAGGATCACAAATAGAAGATGGACAGCAGTTTCTCTTCTTTTTTGAATCATTCATTATTGCATTTAATTGCAATGTTGCAGCGACCAAAAACACATAATTTTGGGGTTTTTACTTTTTTTCCACCACGCAGTTTACAGATCTGATTAACTGATTTTATATATGGATAGATTGGGCATTTATGAACTCAACAATACCAAATATGTGCAGGGTTTAATAGTTTTACTTTCAATATTTATTTAATTTTACTTTGTTTAATGGACCCCATAGGGCGCCTCAGCACTGCAGAGTCTGATCGCTTGTGCACAGAGATGATTCATCACCCCTCTGCCCATCACAATTGATTGCATCCAGCCAGTGATGCTGCTGCAGCATCGCTGACATGAAATGAGTCAGGACAGCATCTGGGGTTATCAGTGGATCCCGCACTGTCATAGTAATGCATCCAGGTTCCATGATTGCATCACGGGGCCTCAGATGCCGGCAGGGAGTGGCGTGATACCCACCGTTGGGACAGCGCGATCTAAAAGGTTAACAGTGCCAACTGGATCGCTGGTCTAATAGGTCCTGTTAGCTGCACATTGATCAGATCAGCTGACATGTGCAGGGAATGGTGCGAGCTCAGCAAATGAGCTCGCATCAAAGGAAGAGAGGCGGCCTTGGAGGGGGCGTGACTGCATTCTAATGACTTCATGATAGACGTTGATTGATGTGACCGCTATCAGCTGAATACCCACCCTGGTGACTGTTTTGTGAAGGTACATCTGAGCATCTAAACTGCTTTTTCATAATAAATACATAGATTTTTCTTTTATTTTAAACCAGGTTAGTTATGCACAATGCATGGTCTACATAACATTGGGAGCGGTATCAACAAAAAAGGACATGACAGGATCCCTTTAAAGAACAGAATATATTTGTTAGAATTTCTAGCTCTCATTCAATGGGACCTTCACTTGCTGGGAACCCGTTTGTAGTTTTTCTGGTGATTAGAAGCCCCAAATTGGTGGATTATGGTGTGGCATGGAAATCTGTATTCCAAGCTAAACATCCGCCTTCACAGGTGATTTGAAGAAAAGGAAAAGTTATTTAGAATAAAAGTTATAATCAAAAGAGGCAACGATATAAAAGACGTGTATGGGACCCCTATGAATATGAGAGCTGGATCTCTCTTGTTACAGAAGGGTGCCGTAATTAAATGAAAATTCGAGCTTGCAGCCATAAAGTTTATAAAAACTGCACATATAAGATAATTCTAAGATCCCATCTGAAGCGTTAACTCAAAGGTTTTAGTCCCCTCCATCACACCACCATGCCATTTCCACCTTACTTAAAGCACAACTCCAGCATTTTTTTTTATTTTACCCTTGGAGTGATGCTTCTAATTAAAGTACCCTGTTACACACTGATGTCTATCACCGCCTCTCCAGTCCAGTTATCTCCAATTTGTGACCTCTCCAGTGTATGCTGGAGCGAGCTGGAGGTCAATCTTCAATGCAAGTCTATGAGAACCTCATTCTGGCTCTCATAGACTTGAATTGAGAGCTTTTGACTTCTTGCAATAAGAAGTTGCGGTCAGAAGATGGCACTGCAGAAGATGTGGTTCCAATAAAAGGTGAAGATGCCAGCCGGTGAGGATAAGACCGGGGGCAGGGACCTTAGATGAGAAGCACCACTTTAAAAAAGAAGCAGAGTTTTAACACAGATTATTGTTATGATTTAGTAAACCATATTACAGATTTATTTTATTGATTTTTTTGCAATAATTCAAGGGGCTGTCCATGATTAGATTAGTGGTGATGCTTGCCTTAGGCAGGTGATTGGCTTCAGTGATAAGATGAATAATGAACAGCTCGAGATTGCAGCATGACCAGGAAGGAGCACTAGAACACCAGCACTGAAGTGGTAAGAGATATAGGGGCAGATTAAGAGTAGCCAAAAGATGAGGGCCCTCACATCCCCATGTATTATGTGACTTGTCACATGATCCCCTTGATAGATCATGTGATAGCTCACGTGATTAACGCACAGGTACATATTTGCAGTCACAAAGTGAGAGAAACAGTGTTGCATTGTGCACATTGTTTTCCCTTATGTACAGCGCTATACATGATAGAACAGGGATGAGCAGTTTATTTTCCCAAGGAGCTACATGAGAAACTACCTGTTCTGCAGGCTGATCCAATAGGCTGAAATTAATTCTGTTCAATACTGATTAAAATATTAGTTATAAATATTATTTTATATTAATATTAATAGTATCACTTAATATTGAAAATAATTCAGTATAAGCCCTCACATAAACCCCTAAATACAGCATGATCACCCACACAACCCTTATATGCAGTATGAGCCTCCATACAGCTTCCTAGATACACTAAACCCTCACATAACCCCTATATACAGTATGAATACCCACAGCCCTTATATACTGTCTGAGCCTCTACATAGCCCCTATATACAGTACGAGCCGCCACATAGCCCCTATATACAGTATGAGCCCCTACATCACCCCTATACATAGCTCCCTACATTCAGGTTGAGCCCAAACACAGTCCCCCTCCTTTATACAGTCTGAGCCCCCCACATAGCTCCTATATTTAGTATAATCCCTCACACATCCCATACACATGTTAAAAAAATAGCAACACATACCTCCCTCCCGCTTCCCCATCGTTCTGCTCTCGACCCCGTCATTTACTCCTTGCAGGTTTTGCAAGTTCCCAGAAATCTTAGTTTTTTGCAACCTACAATGGTCATCCAACAAACAAAAGAATAATGTAACTTGATTGATTGCTGTACCAGATCAAGTCCAAGCACAAGAATACAATGTTTCTGGGGGAGCAATTTATAGTGAAGATTTTCCTAAGCTAATTTGCTATACTGAAAATGAGGAGATAAAAGTCTTTGCATCTTACAGTACATAGAAAAAACTGTAAAATACATGTCAGCTTCATGTGTATGTTACTGTATATGTGTGTGTAATGTGTATGTTACTGTACATGTGTGTGTAATGTGTATGTTACAGTATATGTGTATGTTACTGTACATGTGAGTGTGTAATGTGTATGTTACTGTATATGTGTGTAATGTGTATGTTACAGTATATGTGTGTGTGTAATGTGTGTATATGTGTGTAAAGTGTACGTTACTGTATATGTGTGTATAATGTGTATGTTACTGTATATATGTGTGTGTATATGTGTGTGTGTAATGTGTATGTTACTGTACATGTGAGTGTGTAATGTGTATGTAACTGTATATGTGTGTAATGTGTATGTTACAGTATATGTGTGTGTGTAATGTGTGTATATGTGTGTAAAGTGTATGTTACTGTATATGTGTGTATAATGTGTATGTTACTGTATATATGTGTGTGTATATATGTGTGTGTAATGTGTATGTTACTGTACATGTGAGTGTGTAATGTGTATGTTACTGTATATGTGTGTAATGTGTATGTTACAGTATATGTTTGTGTGTAATGTGTGTATATGTGTGTAAAGTGTATGTTACTGTATATGTGTGTATAATGTGTATGTTACTGTATATATGTGTGTGTATATGTGTGTGGGTAATGTGTATGTTACTGTACATGTGAGTGTGTAATGTGTATCTTACTGTATATGTGTGTAATGTGTATGTTACAGTATATGTGTGTGTGTAATGTGTGTATATGTGTGTAAAGTGTACGTTACTGTATATGTGTGTATAATGTGTATGTTACTGTATATATGTGTGTGTATATGTGTGTGTGTAATGTGTATGTTACTGTACATGTGAGTGTGTAATGTGTATGTTACTGTATGTGTGTGTGTGAATGTGTATGTTACTGTATATGTGTGTTTGTAATGTGTGTATATGTGTGTGTGTAATGTGTATGTTACTGTATATGTGTGTGTAATATGTATCTTACTTTATATGTGTGTGTAATCTGTGTGGATACAATATCTATTGAATGTATAAGAATATACATATGATTGATACATCTGAGAATATGCATCTGATTTGTATGCAAGTATGTGTGTAATGTGTATGTTACTGTATATGTGTGTGTAATCTGTGTGGATACAATATCTATTGAATGTATAAGAATATACATATGATTGATACATGTAAGAATATGCATCTGATTTGTATGCAAGTATGTGTGTAATGTGTATGTTACTGTATATGTGTGTGTAATATGTATTTTACTTTATATGTGTGTGTAATCTGTATGGATACAATATCAATTGAATGTATAAGAATACACATATGATACATGTAAGAATATGCTTCTGGTTTGTATGCATTTATGTGTGTAATCTGTTGTATAGTATGCAGAGTGCTGTCAGATGTGACATTTGATGGGTTGGGGTTAAATGTAGGTTTTGTTGCGTGCCAAGCTCAAAGAGGCGAGATGGCATGTAAAATCCTCCAGGGATAACGTATGATGGTAAGTATGTATGAATCCTTTACATGTTTCTAGTGGATGTAGATGCTGCATTCACTACCAGCTGCTGCTACATGATTCTGCGGAGGATTTATCTAAATATATTGCTTTATCTACATAAGATTTTAATAACTGAATTTATAGCCCAATTAAGCAGTACCTAAAAAATAAGGGTTTAATTAGATTGCTTGTGATGCATTGTGTAATAGATCTGAGTCGCATTTACTACATTACAAACTGCTTTCGGAGGTATCCATTGCCTTTAATATAAAATTGGAGAGTACATTCGTGTAAACTACAATTCTGCATACCAGTCCTTAACCTTAATCATTCTCTTGCATTTGACATCCATCCATTCACTGTGTCGTCTTTTTTTAATTATATTTTTTATCTGCCAAAGAAGGCAGCCCTGTTGTGTGTAGGATTTGCCAAGGAATTCATATGGCAAGAGAGCCCCCTAGTGGTAGTTATCTGATACAGCAAAAAGAATGGATTTCCAACAAAATGAAGAGCCATAATAACTGGCCAGTCTTAGTAAAAATGTTAAAATAACATGTTAACATAGTATTTTATATAATACCCTGAGGATAGGGAATACAAAAGGGACAGCGCTGGGCAGGATCTAAGTGCAATATTTAAAAAATCACAAATAAAAGTGCAGAGCTGATGAACTCACCAGACTTAGGTTAAAGAAACAGCGTATTGGTCCTGGGGGAAGATCCCAATCAAGGCCCTAGTTTCTCAGTCTGCTGCACGGCTCCTGGTCCGCAAGTTGATCCTCAATTGTCCGCAGGTCAAAGAGAAAGATACAGAAAACCAGTCTAGACTTGTTTTCTGCATCTTTTCTCATGTTAACATAGTAGGAACTAACCTATTTAATCTAATTTTTTATTGACATGAAAATGAGCTAATCAATATTTATTAATTATAAACATTCTGATTTGTGACATATTGCACAGTTTAAGGGAAAGCACGCAGATATTTTAATAGGATTCAAACAAGTCAGAATTACAATTTTTCTTTGTGGTTCAGTTCCATTGTACTTGCTTTGTGTAGCATATATATGATAGATTAATGTAAAGCATGTTTTTGATTTTTAATCTAAGAGCAGCATGATGTTGTGACCGAGACCCTGAATCCAGCAATGTATTGATAAGGATGGACTTTATAGGGTTAAAAATATCACAACTCTTCTCTTTTTCCATCTGTTATACACTAGATGGCGCCCACGTTCCATGAATATATATCTGAAATATGAGCCAGCCCATTAAGGAAGGAATTTAGATATTAGAATAGTTTGATAAGGATTGACCAATTAGGAGATGATCACTTTGTAGAAAGTTCCAGAATTCTAACACGCCTCTTGCTTTCTGTATAAAAATGTGTGTTTCAATAAACGCTTGCGCAGTGTTTAATCTCATATGCCGTAGGCATGAGTAAGGCTTGAGACGGCTCTGGTGTCCGTATCATTTACTTGCGATAACGCAGACGTGCATAATTGCCTAAATATATATATATATAATTAGGAGTGGCTAATGGACTTGTGATTGAACTGAGACCCTCAACAGTATCACTTACTTCATGTTGTGAGTTCAATCAAATTAGTGTTTTATCAGCAGGAGCTTATCACTAGAGAACTAGTTATCTTGTGACATGCTCTGTGAGAAAAGTGACTTTATCAAAACTGCAACATCCAGCCCAGTAAGTGTTGTATCTCTGGAATCCGGGTCTCTGTCATTAAATCATGCTGTTCTCAGGTTACATAGAAAAAACCTGCTGACAGATTCCTTTACATGTTGAGAGAATGAGCATGCCTTAGATCAGCTTTTTACATACATCAAGTCAGGTAAATGTGATGTGACCATGGCATCCATTATAGAAGGTCCAGAATACAGTGTAGATAAGAATATTACATCTGGTGTTACATCGAAATGTTGCTTATGTATTGAATTACATAAAACTCACATAATCTATGCTTCAATATGTGGCATATATCTTTATTATTTATGCTATTTTATAGTTTGGTTTCATACTTCACCAATTTGTCTCATTTTCTTGCCTCCTGTAGGGTTAGAACATTCCCTAAAGAGTCCTCCCTGGGTCACGACACTGTGAGGGCCCTTATGTACTATGCCCTTAAGGTGTGGAGTGATATCACACCTCTGAATTTCCATGAAGTGGCTGGAAATAATGCAGACATCCAAATCGACTTCTCCAGGGCGGACCACAATGATGGCTACCCGTTTGATGGGCCGGGTGGTACTGTAGCTCATGCATTTTTCCCCGGTGAACAGCACACCTCTGGCGACACTCATTTTGATGATGAAGAGTCATGGACATTCCGATCATCAGGTATGTCAGGGTAAGAGAAACTATAGTTTTGCATTTGAGCTGTAGAAATATAGACAGAATGGATGGCCTATATCTATTACAACAATATTTCCATGATAACACTGCATTATCCTCTAAAAGTAATTTCATTTCATAATAATATTTATTCATTTATATACCGCTATTAATTCCATAGCACTTTACATACATTTGCAATACTGTCCCCATCAGAGCTCACAATCTACACATCCTATCAGTAGATCTTTAAAATGTGGGAGGAAACCCACACAAACACAGGGAGAACATACAAACTCCTTGCAGATATTGTCCTTGGTGGGATTTGAACCCAGGAACACAGTGCTACAAGGCTGCAGCGCTAACCACTGAGTCACCATGCTGCTCTATTTTTGCTCATGGACTGGTTAAAGCCAAACACCTTGTGGGCCCAAATACAAAATCTCCATCAGGGGCCCAGCTAGCATGACTATTTCATAGTATTGGCATTATCATATAGGCCAAAATGACATATTGCTCCAGGGCTCAGGTGCACCTATTGAGATTACACCCATTATAATCAGCTGAGATAGGGTTTAAAATAATAAATTCTACCAGTATTTATAAGTGTTTTTATCTATATTATTACATTCATTTGTTAAAGTGACTCTTTGGTCCAGGGACCACATTTGGCATACATGTACAAGCAACACCTAATAGTTAACGGGGCAAGACCTGCTTAGGTGGTGGGCATTGTTTAGCATTGGTGAGCATGACCTGGCACTTCCCACAGGAATAGACATTCATTTTTAAGTGCACATGGTCATGGAGTTGTTTATAATAGAAGTGGTGGTTTGGAGGTAAGACCCCCATGTGGGGGGGTGCATGATCAATTTTAGTGCGCTTTGCCCCCTCCTCTGCACCCCCATAAGGGGGTCTCTCCCTCAGAGCTCCGCTCCTATTATAAACAACTCCATGACCATGTGGACTTAAAAAAATTAACCTTTATTCCTTCCACAAAGGGAAATGCCAGGCCCCCCGGACCACCTAAACGAGCTATGCCCACAAACGTTCGTCCATTGCTTGTACATGTATACCCCACACTTCACTTAATGGTATATAAGGAGCAATAATATCTAATGCCTCATTCTTTGCCTACTCTGCTGCAATTTTATGCCGTACTTGTGTGCCCTCATTCAATTTTGTCGCTGTACTGGGTGTCACTTTAAAAACATTGTTTTGTGATTTTAACAATAAGCATCTTGTCTGATCTATGGATGGAGATAAAGTATCATTAATCTGATGCCATTTCCCTTCCTCTCCAGACATTCACGGCATGGACCTGTTTGCTGTCGCAGTACATGAGTTTGGTCATGCGATTGGACTGACTCACATTTCTGATATGGAATCTATAATGAGACCCTATTATCAAGGGCCAGTAGGCGACCCCCTGAAATATAACCTACCTTATGATGACAAAGTCAGGATCTGGCAGCTATATGGTAAGTGTGTGGGCATGGTGAGACCTCATTCATGCATCAGTATTTGCAAAAATACAAGAATGTCTACAACAATACAGAACAGGGGTCAATCTTTCAACTATTGTTTCTCACTGTAAGGGCCCTTTCACATCAGCGTTTTTTTTAAATCGCGGCAGATGCGGTGAAAAAACCGCATCTGCCGCGATTACCGCATACCGGCTGCACTTGCGGCGCGGTTGCGGTTTTTTTCCATGCAAAGTATAGGCGGACTTGCGGCAGGTCCGGCAAGTGCGGTTTTGCACTTGCGGCAGGCGCGGCCGCGAAAAAAAACGCGGTCAGCCGCGGTTTTTTTTCGCGGCCGCACCTGCCGCAAGTGCAAAACCGCACTTGCCGCACCTGCCGCAAGTCCGCCTATACTTTGCATGGCAAAAACCGCAACCGCGCCGCAAGTGCAGCCGGTATGCGGTAATCGCGGCAGATGCGGTTTGTTCACCGCATCTGCCGCGATTTAAAAAAAAACGCTGATGTGAAAGGGCCCTTAGTTACATTTTTTGCTCTGGCATACACACGCTGCTGCAAAATACTGACACACTTTGGCCCTGATTTTGTAGCCAAGCTGAGCTCAGTGGCTCTACTAGATTGCATGAGCTGATGATTGGCTGCAGCAGTGATAACAAAATTTAAAAGGGCCCACATACCTTAAGTATTAGTTTATTTTTCACGTGAATATTAATTTATGTGGCCAATATTCAAACATATACATTTGCTGTGCATCAATTGCATGAAGTGCACTCTATGTGGATTCTTCAGCACCAGAAGCCTGGGCACAAAACTGCAAATGTGTGATTTGCATACAATACGACTATGTAGGTGCGTCCTCACTCAATGCAAGTGCCGTAATGTGGCCGAAAGTATGCAAATGGCATTCTTGAAGTCACATGACTGCCCGCTTCCGGTGCCTGTAACTGAGAATCTTCAAAGTGCGCAGTGCTCGTGATGTGAGAATGCCCAAGTCTGCAATCACATACAGGGACAGCAGACTTGTAGCCTAAAGCCAGACAACCCATTTTGAGCCTTACAAGAAGAAATATGGCTCTGTCACGGGACAACAGGTTTAAAGAGGCTTTCAGATAAACAAAAAAAATGAAGGCATGAATACAATTTAAGTACATCTGCCACTTTCTCAAAAAATGAGTTAAATACTTTACAACAATACTGAGTCTCTTGATTCTGCTGCTTTTTTTATTTTTGCACTGTGCCACCTCATTGCAGAGATATTCACGTGTGCACTATGGGAAACTTACACGTATTCCAATTAAGCAATTCTTCTGGGTCTTCATTTGGTGCTCTCACCCCTCTCACATACTGCCAATCACAGCACTAGCAGTTCGCTAGTCTAAGATGGCGTTGAGCTGTGATTGGCAGAGTCTGGGATGGTGGGGTAAAAGAACATTCCACCAAGGAAGACTCTGGATAAACGCCCCCTTGAACTGCAAGCAGAAAGTTTGAATACTATGCTCAAAAGTAACAAGTATGAATCTCTCTGAAAAGTATTGACACTGTGAAAAAAGGAAAAGACTACTGTATTTCGTGAGCTCAGGCATTTTTACAAGGTATTTAAAGGGAGTGTCCACAATTTGGACCTGTGGATGGCATTTCCCTATTTAAATATTTGTATTTTATTTTCATCTTTTTTTCTTTGTAACTAGGGCTATCATATTAGCCCAATTAGAAGGGAAATGCAGCCTACTTTCTGCACAGCAGAGCTGTATTGGGTTCCTAAACACAGCAGCTCCTGGTCCTTTCTTATAACAGTTATCACATGACTATGGAGGAGGGAGCACCATCAGTACTTCTTAGTACTGGATACACAGTGCTTGTTTAGCTCTGTGTATACAGTGATAGAGAAGACACAGCTGGTAATAAACCATGTCTGATTTCTGCATGGAGACTCCAGTTGTCTCTGACATCCCAGATCCACGATCCTCGCACCTACACTCAATCGTGTAGTATGCAGTGACATTTTAGAATATCAGTACAGAGAAGGTGCGGGACTGTAGTCTATAAGCAGTCTGGAAACAGATCAAATGCAAAATGGTGGCATATTCACTGCCCATTTCCTTCATGGATCCAGCAACCATGGCTCTAAAGGTCGGCACCAGCTACAGAAGCGATATATGCTCAGTTCAGAAGCCAGAGGACGGCTGTAGCCTGTAACTGACTCCAGTGCTCAAGTGACTAAAAGAGTAGATCATCAGAGAAACATCTACAGCAGTCATCTGACTTCCAAATGAAGCAGTCATCACTTTTAGAGCCAATGTGGCCCTCCGGAGTGGCCTGCACTAGGTCCACAGAGGAGCAGGGAGGTGAGGATGCCACCAATTTTTACTTTAAGCACATTCATGCCCTAAATTCATTTTTCTGTATTGGACAACTCCTTTAACTAAACCGCTTTGAATACATGCTAAATGCTTAGTATGCATACCATATCAAATAGCTTAACAGACCTGCATAAGCCCTGTAATATTGTCAATTCATACTTCATACCAAGGAGGCTCTATAGAATTTGTTTTTATAATTATAATAAAGTAGAGATTGTTGACACCTTAGCCTACTGATGCTTTGGGCCCAACCTTTGACTAACTGTGTATTTACACCAAATTATTCTTTAAAAGATGACATACAGACTTCCTTCTTATTTCAGGTCCCAAACTTTATATTGGATTTATACCATTTTTTTAAAGAATTCAGGGTTAACAAAGCATTCATATATTTGGTGCTACAGATATACATATGCTGCTTCACCCGGTTGCAAGTCGTGTGCACATTAAATTCAGCTGCTTGTAGGGTCAGCACTAGAGAACACCGTTCTGGGAAATTCAATTATTATGCTGCATTATCAGCTCATCATTTCATATCTGGGTGCACTGTTTGTGAAATTAGTTTTTGAGTTAGATGCTGTGTCTTATTTTCTGTTCCAGTTTCCTACATGGCCTCTAATCCTTCACCCTCTCTCACCCCAGGAGTCCGTGAGTCTGTGTCCCCAACAGCAAAGCCTGAAGTGTCCGAAGCCGAAGAACATCCCTTTCTGCCTGATCTGCCAGAGAATCGTTCTACTATCCAGTAAGACGTCACTACTTCCAGACAGATGGCCATGTATTTTCTATTCAGTCAGCTCGGTTGCTTTATTTTTGGCAGACTGCAATAATTTGTTTTCCATGTTAAGCAAAGTTCACAGTTGGCTGTCTCCAGTTCCACGGGAAATTGTCCATAGGTGATAATCCCTATCAATGTGCTGCAATTCTGTGTTAGATTATTGGAGCTGGGAGCCTTATTAAACATAATAATTGTAGATGACTACTGGAAGCTTGAGCTAGAAAGATCCCTAATTAACAGAGAGGTTAGCACAGTAGTGCTAGTGTGCTCCAACTGCATTGTAAAATAGCCTTAGGCTCTGCTCACACTACGTTCTTGCCTTCTGGTGGAGGTGTCAGGAGTACTTCCCGATGTACCTCTCTGAATTCATCTAAATACATACAGTGTCTTAAATCAAGTATTGGAACCCTCTTGTAAAATAAGCAAATTCATACATTTTTCTTTACAAAGCAAAGAAGAATACTAACACTCTTTTGTTACAAGCCAGGTCTATGGAGCTGATGAATACATTACCTTTATAGTCATGGTCAAAATGGTTGGCACCCTTGAAATTTTTCTTAAAAATGAAGTATTTCTCCCAGAAAATGATTGCTATTACACGTTTTGTTATACAAATGTTTATTTCCTTTGTGTGTATTGGAACAACATAAGAGAAAAAAAGGCAACATAATTGAAAATAATTTAAAAAATTGTGTGTAAACAACTTTGTGACAACCAACAGGTGTGGTAATATGAAAATCCCACCTGAAGTGAGAGAAAATGGGAGAAGTTGACATCTTTGCATTGTGTCTGGGGGCTACAATAAGTATGGAGAACAGAAAGAGAAGGGAACTGTCTGAGGATTTGAGAACCAAAATTGTTGAAAAATATCAACAATCTCAACGTTACAAGTCCATGTCCAGAGATCTTGATGTTCCTTTGTCCATGGAGCACAATAGAACAAAGAAGATTACAACCCATGGTACTATAGCTAATCTCCCTGGACATGGACAGCAGAGAAAATTTGATGATAGGTTGCAAAGCAGGATTGTCTGAATGTTGGCTAAGCCGCTGCAATCAAGTTCCAAACAATTTCAAGCTGTCCTGCAAGCTAAGGGCGCATCAGTGTGGGCTCGAACTATCCATCCACATTTGAATGAAATTAAACACTATGGTAGGAGACGCAAGAGGACCCCACTGCTGTCTCAGAGACATAAAAAAGCTAGACTACAGTTTGCAAAAATGAATGTGAGTAAACTAATACCCTTTTCGGAAAGCATATGCTAGACAGATGAGACCAAGATAGAACTTTTTAATAAAGCACATCATTCTACTGTTTGCAAAAAAATAAACGCAAAGGCCTACAAAGAAAAGAACACAGTACCAACAGCCAAATGTGGTGGAGGCACATATATGTTTTGGGGTTGATTTGCAATCTTTGGCACTGGGAAACTTGACTTTGTACAAGGCATCATGAAATCTGAAGATTACCAAAGAATTTTGGATTGCAATGTAGTGCCCAGTATCAGAAAGCTGGGTTTGCATCCTGTGTCATGGGTCTTTCAGTAGAACAATCAGCCCCAACATAGTTAACAAATTACCCAGAAATGGATGGAAAAAAAGCACTGGAGAGTTCTGAAGTGGCCAACAATAAGTCCTGATCTAAATCCCATTGATCACCTGTGGAGAGTTCTTAAAATTGCTGTTGGGTCAAGGCACCCTTCAAATATGGGAGAACTGGAGAAGTTTGCAAAAGAACACTGGTGAAAAATTACAGTTGGGAGGTGTAAAACGTTTGTTGATGGTTAAAGGAAGTGATTGATTGCAGTTATTTATTCCAAAGGGTGTGCAACCAAATATTAAGTTGAGGGTGCCAACAATTTTGTCCAGACCATTTTTGGAGCCTTGCGTGAAATTATGTTCACTTTGCCTTTTTTTCAGTCTTTTTGTGTTGTTCCAATGCGCACAAAGGAAAAAAAATGTGTATAACAAAACATGTATAATTGCAATAATTTTCTGTGAGAAATACTTAATTTCCTGGAATAATTTCAAGGGTGCCTACACTTTTGGGCCATCCCTGTAAGGGTAATATTTATTTTAAGTAACAGAAATCATGCAATGGTAAAGAACGTAATCTTCAGTCTTAAGAGGCACAATTTAAAGATCTTACATTTAATGTAAATACTCTGGAGAATGCCCTAGACCAAACTCAGCTGGGTTGGTGGGCCGCACACAGAAAAAAAAATTTTATCGGGGGGCCGCATTGCTTGCAGGAAGTGATATTTTTAGTAATACCAGAATTTTTTGCTCAATGTAGTACTGTCCAAATCCTTATCCCCTTCTAGTAGTAATGTCCCCATCTTGGTCCCTTTCTTGTTGTTATGTCCTCATCCTGGTCCCCCTCTTGTATTAATTTCCCCATCCTGATCCCCTTCTGTAGTAATGTCCACATCATGATCCCCTTTTGCAGTGATGTCCCCATCCTGGCCCCCATAGTGTAGTAATTTCCCCCATGCTGATCCCCTTTTGTAGTGATGTCCACATCCTGGCACCCATAGTGTAGTAATGTCCACTACAAAAAGGGATCAGCATGGGGATAGCCACATCCTGGTCCCCATAGTGTAGTAATGTTCCCCATGCTGGACCCCTTTTGTAATGATGTCCCCAACCTGGTCTACCTTCTTTTTACACACACACACACACACACACGCTCTCAGACACACACACACACACGCTCTCTGATGCTCATGCTCTCTGACACTCAAGCTCTCTGACACTCATGCTCTGACATTCACACACACTCTGACACACACACATGTCCCCTATTGCTGGCACACGTCCCTCTGTGCTGGCACACGTCCTCCATGGCTGGCACACGTCCCCCATGGCTGGCACATGTCCCCCATGGCTGGCACACGTCCCCTATGACTGGCACACATCCCCCATGATTGGCACACTTTCTCCTGTGCTGGCACAAGTCCCCTATTGATGGCACTCATCTCCCATGGCTGGCACACTTTTACCATGGCTGGCACATGTCCCCCATGGCTGGAATATGTCCCCTGTAGCTGGCACACGTCCCCTGTGGCTGGCACACGTCCCCATGGCTGGCACACGTTCCCCATGGCTGGCACACGACCCCTTTTGCTGGTACATGTCTCCTATGGCTGGCACACGTCCCCTGTGACTGGCACACGTCCCCTGGAGCTGGCACACGTCCCCTGTGGCTGGCACATGTCCCCTGTGGGTTGCACACATCCCCTGTGGCTTGCACATGTCCCCCATGTCTGGCACACCTCCCCCATGGCTGGCACACGTCCCCCATGGCTGGCACACGTCCCCCATGGCTGGCACACGTCCCTAGTGGATGGCACACGACCCCTGTGGCTTTCACATGTCCCCCATGGCTGTAACACATCCCCCATGGCAGGCACACGTCCCCTGTGGCTTGCACATGTCCCCCATGGCTGGCACACATCCCCTGTGGCTGACACACATCCCCTGTGGCTTGCACATGTCCCCCATGGCTGGCACACATCCCCTGTGGCTTTCACATGTCCCCCATGGCTGACACACATCCCCTGTGGCTTGCACATGTCCCCCATGGCTGGCACACGTCCCCCATGGCTGGCATACATCCCCCATGGCTGGCACACATCCCCTGTGGCTGGCACACGTCCCCTGTGGCTTGCACATGTCCCCCATGGCTGGCACACATCCCCCATGGCTGGCACACATCCCCCGTGGCTGGCACATGTCCCCCATGGCTGGCACATGTTCCCTGTGGCTTGTACATGTCCCTCGTGGCTGGCACACATCCCCTGTGGCTTGCACATGTCCCCCATGGCTGGCACACATCCCCCATGGCTGGCACACGTTCCCTTTTGCTGGTACAAGTTCCCTTTTGCTGGTACACATCCCCTATGGCTGGCACATGTCCCCTATGGCTGGCACATGTCCCCTGTGGCGGGCACATGTCCCCTGTGGCTGGCACTCATCCTCTATGGCTGGCACACGTCCCCTGTAGTTTGCACACGTCCCCTGTGGCTGGCACACGTCCCCCATGGCTGGCACATGTCCCCTGTGGCTGGCACATGTCCCCTGTGGCTGGCACTCGTCCTCTATGGCTGGCACACGTCCCCTGTGGCTTGCACATGTCCGCCATGGCTGGCACACATCCCCCATGGCTGGTACATGTCCCCTGTGGCTGGCACACATACCCTGTGCCTTGCACATGTCCCCTATGGCTGGCACACATTCTCCCTGCCCTGGCTATGGCCCCCATGCTCTTTCCTCACCTTCCAACAGTGCTGTCCTCCGGGTCTCTCTCCTGCCGTTGCACTCCTCCACTTTCTGCTTCTCAGTACCGGTCATGTGGTTGGCACAGCAGAGAGACATTATCTCTGCGTGCTCGATCACAGTGGCAGCAAGGAGATCGGGGAGACAGCGGGAGATCAGCGCTGGAGGAAGGTGAGTAAAGCTTTTTTATTTTACTCTGGGCAGCAGCATGGGGGGCCATATGGAACACAGGGGGGGCATGTGCCATCACTGGGGGGGCGCAGGGACATATAATATGCGCTGTTCCCCCAGCCCATCACCGCAGTGCGGTTTCAGCCCCATGGTGATGGACAGCGGCAGTGCATATTATATGAGTGAGAGAAGGAGATCTCCTGCTGCCTCCTACAGCCTCCCCCAGCCCCCCGGACAGGCTTCAGAGCAGAGGTATTATAAGCATAAAAAAGACAGCGCCTCACCAGCCGGTGTATTTCAAAGATCCATGCTTTATTCCGTCATCTTAGCACGACGTTTCGGTCGAATGACCTTTTTCAAGTGCATATATCCCTGGCTAATACATGATGCTATTGCAATTGTGTAGTGTGACTGGTCAGCTCCTTAAATATGCCGCCCTATGCAGCGACAACCAATCGAAACGCAGGAGCTTCCACCAATGATCGCTGAAGGGGGGCGGTTTCCCGGAGGCTGCGTCAGGGAGTTAAGTAAGTGGCGGAAAAACCTTACCATACCTTATTTAGACGCCGCTACCATCGGGTTGAAATCAACCTGTTTTAGTGCACTGCTCTGAAACAGGTGCCGAAAGTGACAGGTGGCAACAACCTAGTTTACACGCCGCTATCTCGGGTTGATTTGACGGTGCAAGATACATTTGTCTCCGAAACCCGGTTGTTTCCAACCTTCTGTAGTGGCGTGTTAGGGTATGTGCACATTGGAAGTTTTGTGAGCTGTTTTTTAGCGTTTTCCGCCGGAGTTTTCAGCTGAGTTTTATGTAAATTTATGCTAATCCTAACCAGCGGTTGGATTAACATGCTAGTCAATGGATTTCAGAAAACGCTATTCACATTAGGACGTTTTTTTTTTCTCCTTTCCACTGTCTTCACCGGTTTTCCACCGGTTTTCAAAGATAGAGCTTGTTACTTCTTTTGAGCGTTTTTCCAGCATATCTAGCTTACAAGTGCACAAAAAACAGTCTTAAAAACGCCAAGAAAACCGCCGAGAAAATGCTGTATAAACGCTAGAAAAACGCAAACAAAACGTTAAAAAAACGCTAAAAAAACGATGGACACTGCTGAGGTCAGGAATTTCATCTCCTGAAATTCTACTCCGGTTTTCTGACGGTCTGCAATGATGCAGAACCGTCCAATGTGCACATACCCTAAAGGTACCATCACAGGTGCAGGGGGCCTCAAAAGTCCCTTTGGCCTATAGTAAAAGTCTAATTCTATAAAAGATTTGCAATAATTAGGGGCCCTACTGGAGCTTTTGCATCGGGGCCCCTGAGCTTCAAGTTACATAATTGCACTTCACTTTTTTATCAATTTTGCATTTATTTTCCATCTCGGTGTGAGGTTTTATACAGATAATACTCTGTACTTTTAAGCTCTGGACACCACTGAAATAATAAACAGACACTGCTCAATGCCTGCAATTGGAAATAAGAGCCTGCAATGAGAACCTCTTATGAAGTGCCATAAGGGCTCCATTCTATTAGTATGTATGATTACACCCAGATACTCAACTGAAACAGCTGAAAAAAATCATTACAAGGCTTTTAAAGAAATGTTCCAACTCTGCAATAAATGCCATTTAATACATATACATTTTATAGTGGTGCTAAATACAGTATTTGTTCTTTTTTGATTTCCCCTCTTATTCTGGATGTGTCAGATTAAATGGTTTTTGATTTTTAAACAGAATGTAAAAGTTACAACCAGTTATCTGGCATAAAGACTGTCTTCAGTTTCAACATCAATTTCCAGCTTACCTATGGGATAATGTAGTCCCCACCATCAATTATAGGAATAGCAGAAGTATCGCACCACAGGCAAAGTGCTTTTGTGCATGTCACACAACTCAAAGCTGACTTTTAATATTTTGAATAATCAGTAGATAGTAAGGGAAATATCTTTTTATCAGAAGAAAATATGTGTCACATCAGTGATTTATTTAATGTGTAGCTGCCATTTAAAGTTTTATTTAATAATAATGTGGATCAAGTGATTATAATAAACATTCAAATATACTTCATAAGAAAATTCTGATAGAAAACCATTTAAAATCCTTCTTTAAAAGGAGGTAAGCGTAATATAGTAGTGACTTCATAATAGTAATTTCCACATTGATGGCAGTGTAATGCAAGACATATGAACCCCCCCAATTCAATAATAGGGCCCTCAATGTCAGCCACAGCATCCACTACATTGGTATACGTCCAAGATGCCCCCATCTCAGCTACAAATTCTCAATAAATTTTAGTCACAATGCCAAACTTATAGAACCTTCTACATTGTCCTGCAAATATGCCAGGTTCACTACCCTAAACAGTGCCAGTTGCATTGCTCTACCATCCGTTGTCAGCCACTAATATTGCTCATATTTAGCCATCCAGTGTACTCTCACACTGCTACGTGGACCTTCTTCATGCAAGTAAGCACTAATGTCAAGTCTGTGCCAGAGCTTGACCCCATAGGAATGAAGACCCCCATACACATTAGTCTGGTGCCAGTCAAACTTGCCAATATGGATGGGATAGATGAACAGCCTAATGTGGATGGAGGCACCTTGACATTTTCCTGCCAAATTGTGTCAGAAAGGGAAATATCCATTATGTCAAATTTCAAGCTACCAATCATTTTGTTCTGAGATAAGCTGCTGCCAGAAGAGTATGAGCACCAGCGTGTTGGGGAGTCCGGAGAGATGGTGTCACATGTTGACTGTTCTGCAGTCCTTGTGTAAAAGCTTTCTGTAGTTTAAGTGGGAGTAAATTTCCTTTGGCGCATTTGGAGTTAATGTGTAGATGTTGTTGTGTTGCTGTCTATGGGTGAGACGGCTCTGCAGGTGGGAAGTTGTGGGTTTTTCAGGTGACCATGTCCCTGGCCTTTAAATAGTTCCCTCTTCCACCAGTAGAAGTCACTAATAGTTTAGTCTCTGCAAGACCGCTAGCTGAGAAGACATGTGTGCACTGTGTGCTGAAGACTTCTTGGTGTCTCCCTTCTTGTGGGAGTTGCTGTGTTTTCCTGGTCCGTGGGTGTAGGTGAGGAGGTCTTAGCCTAGGGCTGATCAGGAGCATAGAGCAAGGATGGCAGCCCAGACGTCATCACCTTCAGAGATAATTTTGGAAACAGGGTGAACCAGGGACCACCAGTCTAAGGGCCAGACTGGCACCCCTGATCACAGCTAGCCCATCTTACCATCTTGCTTCCTAATTCCCTTACCGTCATACCACCCCGCGTAACAGAAACTTGTCTACAGAACAATTCGGCTGATACCTATTTATTGTATATGGTGTTTGAGATTCAGTAGATGTAGCCTGCAAGTGGTTACTACAAGTGAGCAATTCTGCAAGATTTTTGCACTAAAGTTTACAGAATTGTTATTTCAGCAGGTTTTTTTCTGTCATAGTGTATATTGGTGTTGGCTAACCCTCTTCCTTAAATAAATATATATCTTTCTTTTTTTTTAATAGACCAAGAAAAGATGAGCCTGATAGATGTAACACACACTTTGATGCAGTAGCTCAGATACGTGGAGAAGCATTCTTTTTTAAAGGTAAGAAAAATTGTATGAAGGCAAAAACATGACATGTATAGGTTTCTTTTTCACTTTTCTATCTAGAAAAGACTTATAGATCATAAAAGTAGCAATGAAAATAAGTATAGTAACCATTATGGATGAGCAAACCGATTCAATGTTATTTTTAGGACCCTGCAAAACCCAGTGATTTACAACAATATGCGATTCACTTTGTGTGACTCTCCTAAAATGTCTACTATCTTATTACCCATTGCAGAAGATTGCATTGGCCATTTATGGATCCCATGACCTTGCCCTGACTTCCACATAATTTCTTGCAGCTATCATATCACATGGTACAGCACAGACAATCAAGAGGGACTATCATAAACTGTATAAAAGCAGAAGCAGGAAATGCAGCAGATATTTTGTGATGAATTGGGATAGGAAAAGGACATCACAGCTCACAACGTAGCCATATATATACAAGGGTTGAATGAAAAGTAATACCTACACCTTCATAACTTGGGTTTCAATGGGAATATTTTAACAATTGAAACACAAAAATAATCATTGGAATGTGCTCTTTAATTACCAATATTCACTCTTCCACATAATCACCAGACAATTGGATACACTTCTGCCAACGATGAAAAGTTTTCTGAAGCGTTTATAGACGTCAACATTTTGTTTCCGCAACCAGCCTCTCACAGTTCTCTCAAATTCTTCATCAGATGCATAGTGATGTCAAACGTAGACAAAACTGAACTCATCATCTTTCCCCCATCTCCCGCACCTTCCTTACCTGATCTATCACAATAAATGACATCACTCTTTGCTCTTACCTGAAGCCTGCTGCCTCAGAGTAACCCTTGACTCTGCCTTATCCTTCAAACCACACATCCAAGCCCTTGCCACCTCCTGCCGCCTCTAACTCAAAAATATTTCCAGAATCCACCCTTTCCTCAACCCTCAATCTACTAAAATACTAGTGCATACCCTCATAATCTCCTGTCTCGACTACTGCAACCTCCTCCTCTGCGGCCTCCCTGCTAACATTCTCGCACCTCTCAAATCTGTCCTTAACTCTGCTGCCCGACTAATACACCTCTCTCCTCGCTGCTCCTCCACTTCTCTCTGTAAATCCCTCCACTGGCTCCCAATTCCCAAGCATATCCAATTCAAACTACTAACATTAACTTACAAAGCTATCCACAATCTGTCTCCCTTCCCCCCATATATCTCTGAACTAATCTCCCGATATCATCCTACTCACAATATTCGATCCTCCAAGACCTCCTTCTTTCCTCCACACTTGTATGTTCCTCATCTAACCACCTGCAAGACTTTGCCCAAGTATCCCCCATCCTCTGGAACTCTCTACCCCAACACATCTGACTATCCTCTACACTCAGAACCTTCAGCGGAACCTGAAAACCCATCTCTTCAGAACAGCCTACAGCCTGCAATGACCATTGGGCTACTTCACCACCAGTGCACCCGATGCTCCACCAAAGCAGACCCAGCCTACTGTCTCCCTTACCATTGCTCTGTAGAATGTAAGCCCGCAAAGGCAGGGTCCTCTCCCCTCTGTATCAGTCTGTCACTGTTAGTTTGTTTGTCGTATTTTTAACTTGTGTGTATGTAACCCTTTCTCATGTACGGCACCATGGAATCAATGGTGCTCTATAAATAAATAATAATAATCCTGGGTATCAGGGGTTATTATATTAGTGAATGATCATTCTTTAGATTTAAACCTTCAGGTCTGTGTTTTTAAATTTAAAATCCAGTACTCTTATATATAATGTAAAAGTTCTTTTTTAACACCGCCCCTTTTGGGTAAATTAATTTTAGCAATAGCTGTGACACACAAACCTGAAATATCACTTTTATGCATCATAAGGAAATGTTGGGAAGCCTCTGATAGACTCCTGGCAGTCTGGTTATGTACTTCATAAATATGTTCAGAAATACATCTCTGTAAGGTCCTTGTAGTACAACCCATATAATTCAGATTACATATAGTGCAGTGTATCATATAGATTACAAATGTGCTACCACAATTAATAAAAGACCTAATAGAAAACACTTTTATTCTGTCTGATGATGTAATTCAGACATATTTCTGAAAATATCTATGACGTACAAAATCAGACCACCAGGAGTCTATCAGGGGCTTCCCAACATTTCCTTATACATAACAGTGATATTTCAGGTTTGCGTGTCACAGCAAACTTAAAAATAAAATTAATTTACCCAAAAGGGCAGTGATAAAAAAAGAACTTTTGTGGTACCGTCACACGCCGTAACATCGCCTGGAGATCATAAAGGCGATGTGTCGCCCCTGCGCAATCGCCGCGAAATTGCCTCACGGTTGTGACGTGTGATTGGGGAATTTTGTGGCGATAAATCGCCCATCTCCCGTTACCTGATTCCTGAGCACTGCTCAGTAATCAGGGGCAATCGGTAAGGCGATATTTCCGAGTTTTGGCATGTGACAAGGCGATACAGATGGAAAGAGCGTTTCCTGTGATTTTCCATAGGCATGCCTCAGCGTACTGTAGTCCGCGCACCGTCTGAGATGATTGGTGTGGGCTACTGTGTTCCCATTGGCTGTCAGTTGACACCGTTCCATATGTGAAGAGCTGTCCGTTCAGCACCACACACATGGAGAATGCAATGGTGTTTGTGGGGGATGTAGGTACACTTCAGTACACACACACATAGTTCAGCCATGGCAGCTCTGCCACAGCGTCGACCAATGCAGGCACATATGTCCATAGTGTTGTTTGTATCTTACCGCCATCACCAACAGACGAACACATAGCCATTCTTGTAGTGTAATCCATTGTACTGCACAAGAACACTCCTGTGTCACTCTGGCGCCTCGAAAGTGTGTTGCACGAGCCACAATAGAGTACACGAGCGTGTATTTGTGACAAAGTCTAATAGGCAATGGCGTCATGTATTAGCGAGTCTTCCAGAGCAGGCTGACCAATCGTAATGCAGCTGTGTTGTCCAATGAGAGTGTATGGGGCGCGGTGTAGACCACTGTGGCACACCTATCTCCTCGCCGCGCTGAACATGTACGTCCACATTGCCTTTGAGATTGCGGCGTGTGAAGAGGCGATGGAATAAGGCAAGATTGGTTCCGCTGTAGGTGACGCGATTTCCAGAGCGACACACCGCCTTAGGTTCCGGGTGCAATTGCGGCGTGTGATGCCAACATCAATGATCTGAGGCGGACACGAAAAACGTGAGCGCGCACATTATATCGCCTCATATCGCCAGACGAGATTGCGGCGTGTGACGGTACCTTTACAGCATAAAAAAGCGTACTGGATTCTAAATTTAAAAACACGCAAACCTCAAGGTTTAAATCTAAAGAATCATCTTTCACAAACATACTAACACCTGATACCCTGGATGGTATGGTTTTTTCCAGTGAATCATTTTTAAAAACTGTGTGTCTAAGTTGCCATGTTTTTTTCCAGCACATGTGGTTCTAATTATTGCCATTTATGTGTCTATTTGACTTTGGTTTCTTTGGATATGGGTCACATTATGACTAAGAACATTTCAGTTCGAAACATGTTATTGTGACTCGTAAGTCCCATTGTCATGGATTTGACTTGTTCACAATAAATGATGTTTTAACTTTTTCCACGTTACCTGGATTTTTGCCATCCTATGGAACTTGTTGGAATAATACAAGGTATTCAGTACGAATAATCCAAATCAAAATATTTTAGTATTCGCCCATCATTAGTAAGCACAATAAGCGGGAGATGAATGTATAGTGATAATGGTAATAATAACGGCAATCATACAGTAGATTCCAAAAATGTAACAGAGACAAGAGTGATACAAGAATGAATAGACCATACAGATGATTACATGGCCCATATGACAGAAAATAAAAGTGCCAGTGCATAAATACTTTTATATTGAATAGTGCAAAGTTAAGGATTGATAGTATGGTCATCAGTAAATCAGATTATGCTGTGCAGTAAATAATATATCATGTCAAGTCCATTTGTACAAGATGTAATAGTAGATAACAATTAGTTATTCAAATCGCTCTCCAAGTGCCCTTTCCCCAACGCACATTTCGAACATTTGCTTCCTCTTGGGTAATGCGACAGGAGGTTAAATACTGTTTGACCGGCTAAAAAAAGTAGTCTGATGGTGGGTTTACACGTCCCGATATCGGGGCGATATCGTAGGCAACGGCGCGGGAGCGCGCATTTTTTTACCGCTTTTCCCGATATCGCATCGGCGGTTTACACGCTGCGATATCGGGAAGCAACGTCCCTACGATGTGTACGCCCACCAACCCAGTAACGACCATTTAACATGAGAGTTAATGGGTGAGTTGCGAGTACACATCGTAGTTGGATGTTTACACGCAACGATCCGGCTCCAACAGGCATCCGATATCGGGCGGTTGAATAGCCCGCTCATTCGACCCCCGATATCAGATTACCATCGTTCCTGCATCGTATTGTACCTTCAAACAGTACGATGCAGAAACGATATCGGGTCCAACTCACGAACCACGTGACTTTTTGTCGGAGTTGGATCGGAGTTGGACGCCGATATCGCGGTGTGTAAACCCACCATAACTATTATAAAAAGAAATAAGGCTTTGTTCACACATATCTTTTCTTTTCTCATAAGATGTTCCATTGCTTTTGACTGCGAGAATAATGTACACTTGAGGTTTGTTCCCACATTGAAGTTGTTTGTGCATAAAAGATACTGCATTTTACAATCAAAGTGAATGAGAATCTTGAAATCTCATGGACATGATGCTTTTTTCCTTTCCCGATTTTAATCATCAGCTATTTTTTTCTTAAAATTGGCAGGATAACAATTCTTTCAGCATTTTTGCACCATTTTTACCTATTCAAATGAATTAATAAAATCAGTGAGATTCATCAATCGGATAAAAACAAATCTGTATATCTGTCATGATTATGTTATGAATGTATCATTAGGGTCGAAGCTATGGTGGGTTCAGAGGTAGCAGTCTCATTACAACCATGGTGCCTGAGCGGCTTCAAAGACACTACTGTTACATAAGAAAATACCCGTTTTGTATATAGTAGATGGGGGTCCTATTACAGTTTTACATTGGGGTATCCCTGGTGATTATATTTACCTGTTTTTTCTCTTTATAGGCAAATATTTCTGGAGGCTTAACCGCAATAAGCATTTAGTTTCCCTCCAGCCCGCTCAAATTCATCGATTCTGGAAAGGTTTGCCGCTAAATATGGATAGTGTGGATGCAATTTATGAAAGGACCACCGATCACAAAATTTTCTTTTTTAAGGGTAAGTCTAAACAAAATGTGAAAAACATCTGTGAAAATAACATAGTGTAATTCAAGAGTCAGGAAATCACTAAATCACAAGGGTAACAAAAACCCCAAATGTTCCAGTGCTTACTCATTAGCAAATATAATAAAGGACACCATTTATTTATGAATTCTACTAGTAGCTGATGATCAAAAGAAGAAGAACCTGCATTGGGGTAAGATAAGAATATTATATGCAGTGCGCATATTGAAGCCGAACTGTACACGTCATATTCGGCCCAGTGCATTCTGGGGAGTTATGACGTGTACGGCTCGGCTGCAATACGCGCATGCGCCAGAGCCAGGCCGTATCACATGATCCTGGCTGGATATGACATTCCAGCCTGGCATATCATTCAGCAGAGAAGGTGGAATATTCAAAAGGAGGTGTAAAAGCAGAAAGACTGATGACACCCAGTGGGGTGTCCCAAAAGCCAGTGAGGAGGGGATAATTGAGCCCTGGAGCCCGCCTTTCCAGTCTCCAGATGGAGACTGCTTGTAAGTTAAAAAGCATGTTTCTAAATCTTTATAGGGCAGGTTTAGGTCAGAGAGGGATGGTTAGGGATCAGCTACCAAGGTCTAGGGACAGGTAGTGATAGGTTAGGGTGGTAGAACGAGCTGACAGGTTGCCTTTAAGCCAACAGTGGAAGAATCCAGGAGACTAGCGGAGGACACAATACAAGAGACAGAGAGTAGTGCTGGCTGGTTATGTTTTCCCACCACACAGGGCCCATTTAGAATCTGTTTTAAATAAGTGGACTACCCTTTAAGATTTCTTCAATTATTAGTCAATATGTAGGAGGACAATAACACAGTTTATGGCCATTCTATATAGTGTTGACAGAGCGGAGGATAAATAACACTGATAGTCTAGTAAACATATTGATTTAAAGAACTGTGATTAATAACTAAGGCTGCGTTCACACAGTGCGTATTTTGACGCGTATTTTTACGCTCGTATTTTCTCCAGAAGAATGTGCATCTGTATTTCCCAGCAAAGTCAATGGACATTCACTTTTGCCATTCACACGACGCGTATTTTTACGCAGCGTAAAAATACGCGCGTAAAAAAAATGAACATTTCAATTCTTTCCAGTTTTTTACGCGCGTATTTTCCATAGGCCCCATTATAAGCACTGGAAATACGCGCGTAAAAAAACGCAGTCGCGTATTTTTACGCGCGTAAAAATACGCAACGTGTGAACACAGCCTAAGGCTAATGAAGAAGCAGGTTTTGTAACCATTTCCTCAATTTTAGAAGAAGAAAATAAGGTAGAGTATATCGGAATCTTTTTGCAAATTGGTATTGAGCATACAGAGTTTCTTTTTAGTGATCTATTGTGTAACTTACCCTGAACCTACCAAAGAGACACTTTTAATGGTAAAATGTCAGAAAACTAACAGTACTAGTGCATCTCAACAAATTTTAATATCATCAAAAATCAATGCAATATTGCCATGTTTCAGGCCATATCTGGGAGCCCTGAGACACATTTTCTAATAAATCAATATTTAATCAATATTATATTCATTCTTTGATGTCTCGTGGAATATGGCAGCGTGGTTTTTAATCCTTCATCCACCCTACTTTAATTTTCTGAGATAATGACCTTTGGGTTTTCATTGGCTGTAAGGTATAATCATCAACATTAACAGAAACATTTCACTTTTTGTATTGAATTACTGAAATAAATTAACTTTTTGATGATTTTCTAATTCATTGAGATGCACTAGCACAGGGGTAGTGAATTCCAGGCCTCGAGAGCCGCGCACAGTGCAGGTTTTCAGGATTACCTTAGTATTGCACAGGTTATAATATAAACACCTTCACTGGATATGATTCTATCCCCTGTGCAATACTAAAGGCCACGTCACATGCATCAATCTTCTGAGCGATATCGCTTAAGCGATCTGCTTTTTTGATCGCTTAAGCGATATCGTCTGTGCGTCGCTGCGTGTAATCAAGCGATTTTACAATGTAAAATCGCTTGATTGATTGATTGCAGATTTGTGAGCAGGAGCTCAAATCAAGCGATAATCGCTTGATCAATCTGCCTCATCGTGGTGTGTGACACCACGATGAACGATCTCCCAGCGGCAGAGCCTATGCTGGGAGATGGTATCTATGGTAAACGGCGGGTTACTAAGCGCCGCGCGGCGCCTAGTAACCCGACGTTTACCATAGTTACCAGCGATCTCGCTGCTCCACATCGCTGGTGAGTCTGCCTGTGTGACAGCTCACCAGCGATGTGAGCGATATTGTTAGCGATCGCGCGTGCACGTGATCGCTAACAATATCGCTCATAAGATTGATGTGTGTGACATGGCCTTTAGGAAATCCTGAAAACCTGCACTGTGTGCTGCTCTTGAGGCCTGGAGTTCTATACCCCTGCACTAGCATTTTATATGTTTTGAAAAGTTGTCTGGGAGTGTCAATTGATGCTCTAATTATAACATATAGAGTTTTCTGGAGTGACATTACGCCTGGAATACTCCTTTTCCTTTGCTATGTTTGTCCCCAGAAAAAAAATCGTATACTCATCTTTGCTCCCAACGCAGTTCTAGCGTTGTTGACAGTCCCTCTCCCATGGCTTCCGGGTTGTTACATCACGTGAACCCAGCGCCCCATCAGCACTGGCTTCACTGTCCCGGCCTTCAGAAGTATAAATCATCAACAGGAAGTGAGAGCTTTGGCTGGCCACTCACAGACTCTTGATTACTTATACGACAGGCAAGCTGGCATTGACTGGGTGCATGGTTGGTGTGATGTAACCACCCGGGAGAGTGGGTATCAACACTGCTGGAACCACGCTGGCAGCAGAGGAGAGTATATGTATATTTATTTAATTAGGAATGAGAAGGCTTTGTCCAAGTAGTGGACAACCACTATAACATATTAGGGCACAGCGCTATATGGGTGTGACTGTGCTAGTTACTGAGCAATGAACAGGGGTGGGCTGCAGTAGCAGGTCCTTTTGTTTTCACTGACTTGTGGATGTCTTAAAGCTGGTCATATTTTTAGAATAGGCAATTAATTGAAAGCCCTAAACAATCCCATAGGCCATGAGCACATGTTCAATATTTGGTGAGTCTATTCCCTCAGGATTTGTAGCCAAAACCAGGAGTGGGTGATAAATACAGAAGTGGTGACGTGTTTCTATTACACTTTTCCTCAGATTGCTCCACTGCTGGTTTTGTTTTACAGGTACTGAGGTAAAAAAACTCACCAAATACTCAATGTGTGAATGTGGCCTTGTGTTACTGTCATAGTCGTCACATTTATCTCTTAGGTATACCATTTAGCCTTATACATAATGGTAATAACAAGATCTAGCTAGCATTAGGCTTTCTGACATGTACGTAGTTTCTGACTTTTGACTCCCTTTATATTTAAGTGGTTTACAATGTATCATATACTGTATTTATATTCACAGATATATCTTAAGAATATGACTTATTGTGACCTACACTTTGCCCTGTGCCATGAAAATATGACATCTGTGTTCAAGGTTAATGTTTTTATTGCTGGCCGTGTTCCACCAGGACTAATGCATTCATAACACATTATTCTTATTTAAAATGTACATTGATTTAAGATATACACTAAATGCCAGAGACTATATGCCTAGGCAATTAAAGCAGACAGCTATGGCACTTAACATAACCTTGCCATCGCCCTTTAAACTGCTGAATAAACGATGAAAACTGCAATAAAAAATTAATAAGATGACATTTTTTGGATTTACAGATCACTTATAAAATTCTATATAGGGTTCAACCTTATAAATATCTTAAAGGGAATCTGTGAGGTCCCCCACTGCTTTTAAACTACGCCCATAACCTTTCATTATTTATTTAGGTATTCAAGTAATGTTTTAGGGCCGCTTTACACACACAGATATCTGTGACCAACTTCTGAACAGATCTCTGGTTGCAGTGAAATCATGGACACATTGTTCTGTTTTGTGGCCATGTACAAATGTAACAATGTGTCCATGATTTCACTGCAACCAGAGATCTGTTCAGAAGTTGGTCACAGATATCTGTGTGTGTAAAGCGGCCCTTACTGTTTTATACAACTACATATACTTGAGTAACGTGAACTTTTATACAACAGCTCTTCACTGTATGCTAATAAATCAGGTCCAGGGTCAGTAGCTGAAGTCAGCCCTGTGGACATGATTGATAGTTTGTGCTCCTCCTAGCAGCCCATCTACTCTTATATAGCTCTCTTAATAACCCACTTCAGGGTATAGCTATAACAGGGGAACCGAGGTGCAGGAACTGTCAATCACATCCAGTGGGGATGTGACTGTACCTATTGAACCCAGCCAGACTAATGTCAGTGAATAATTCCGCACTAGGCTTACTGGTTCCCTAGAGTACAGCAAGACGATGTATATAAGTTCATTTTACTCAAATATGTGCAGTTGTATAAATGTTCTACTGGAATAAAAAACTAAAATATCATGGGGTAGTTTAACGGGGTTAAAGGTCTTAACAGGTTCCCTTCAACAACATGTTGCAAACTGTTTAAGATTAAAAAAAGTTGTCTAGTGTTATTTTACACCAGTGTTTCTCATCTCCAGTTCTCGAGCCCCCAACAGTGCATGTCTTCACGATTTCCTTAGCATTACGCCGGTGATAGACTCTTGACCAGTGCAGGAGATTAAATTATCACCTGTGCAATGCTAAGGAAATCCTGAAAACATGCATTGTTGGTTGCTCGACAACTGGAGTTGAGAAACACAGTTCTACACAGGTAAGTAATGGGCAGATGAGGTGGCTATGTGCTGTTGCATGATCATTGAAATCTATAGCCATGGCAGATACAGTATATATACCCGTCGGTGTCGGTAGGAAGTACACAATGATATTTTCATAATCTTATCTTGTAGCTCCGCCCTCTGGGCAAATCCTTTTTGAAATGATGCCAATTTCTCAACTTCTTTTCCCAACACTTTTAGGAGATCGTTACTGGGTTTTCAAAGATAATAACGTGGAAGAAGGATACCCAAGACCCATCACAGATTTTGGATTGCCCCTGGGGGGTGTGGATGCTGCTTTTCCATGGCCTCACAATGATAAGACGTATTTCTTTAAGGACAGTCTCTGCTGGTGTTACAATGAGCGGGAGCACAGAATGGATGATGGCTTTCCTATGGAGAGTGCCCTTTGGAAAGGGATCCCTACTACTCTGGATGATGCAATGGGATGGTCAGATGGTGGGTACAAACAATCTAGTCAAACACCAAGGTGTAAAAAATGACTAAATAAAAGTGAAATATTGGCAAAGCAATTGCTAATGAATGGAAATGAACACTGCATGTAGTAAAATTAATTTAATCCAACATTAGCAGCACTAAAGGGTGTTCAGATATGATGGTTGTACCTAGATTTTGGTATCTGTAGAGACCCACAGATCCCTCTGCCTAATAATGACAACAGAAATCTAAATGATTTATTGTATGTGGTAGGCTGAACATCTTGTAAATAATTTGAGAATTTCAAAGGAGTTGACCCGCACCATTCACTTTTCTACCAGAGTAGGCCTGCAAACACCAGCTGAGACAATCTTCAGGTGTTATGCACATGTCCTATTCTGATGAATGGAGCACAATGTAGAAATGAACAGCATCAGATAACTGTCACATCTCATGTAGTCACCACAAACCACCATATTTACCCTGCAGGCAGCACTGGAAAAGAGATTATATCCAGTGTCTTTGGACAGCGCAGAAGCTAACCAGCCAGGCCTTAATTAGTCTGCCTGAGACTTGTGTTTCCGCTTGGCCAGGTTAATTGGTGTGCGCTCTCCAGCAGCCCAGCAGGTGTATTCAGTTCCCTTCTATGGCCATGAAGGTAGTACCACACCCTTCTCAATCATTAAACATTCCGCTGAAGTAGCCAGACATTGTGCTTGGAAACTGCTTGGATGCTGGTGTTTTGTTTGCATAATGATGTAGACCTGGCTTGTATCTTGACTTTGTCTGATTCTGGTATTTTCTGTACTGACCTAGAGCTGCTTGACTATATTCTGACTTATTACCAGGCCTCTGATTGTGGCTAAGGCCCCAAAACCTATGTGATTCTGAGATTAGCTGTCCACACATATTGATTTTAGTTCTCTACAGAAAGTGTCAACACTACAGGTGTTTGCTGCGTTTTTGAAAGATAGAGCTTGTCAATTCTTTGCTGCGTTTTTGGCAGGGTTCTATGGCCAAAACACAGAAAAAATGCAGGAACCAACAACACAGCAAAAACTCACAAAAAAATGCAGCAGAAAACATGAGTTTCCTCCTGCCAAAAAAATCTGAAGTCAGGAAAAAGCTTGAGCCCCTAAGAATTTGCTGCATTTTTGCTGCAGCAAAACCTTATGTGTGGGAACATACCTTAAGACTTTGGCTTTGAATTTCTGATTATGACCTAGTTCTATCACTCCAGTTACCTAGACTCTGTGAAAACAAGTCAGCGGACCCTGTTGAAGCCCAGATCCCTGTAGAAGAGTTAAAGGCCATGGTTTTCTTTGGGATCTGTCAGACACCAAATGATAATTGTAATCCTTTTAAGTCACATCTCTGATCACCAGGGTGTGCATTTCAGAAATTCCACAGTTTGTATGGCACTAAAAAAATTATTTTTTCGCTCAATTATCATGAAATTCTGTTTCCAAACCAAAAGACAGATTATTGGGACTGCGGCTGAACTGGAGGCAGGGCTACAAAACTTTAATTTTCTTTAGTTTCTAACATTTACTCAGTTGAGCCACTTCTTCACAGGGTTTGCTATGTTATATTGTATATTGAATTGTACTAGTGTTGAAAAATTAAATTTTATGAGCGATGTTCTTAAACTGTATTTGACGTGCCCCAGGGCCCGGGGGTACTCGGTTCTGGGTGTTGATTCATGGGGGATGTCACGGGGGCCTGTGCCCGGTCCAGTGGCCTTGGTGGTCACTGAAAGTCAGTAAAAATAATAATAAAAATAAAAGTTTGTGATGCCACCTACGGTTCTGGAATGGTTACAAGAGCTGCGGGTCAGACCTTCGGGTAATTGAAGGGCAGCCAGATGGTTACGCTCCCCGTAGGGGGAGCGGGATCCCCGGGGCAGTTGTATTAGTTTTTACACAGGGAGGCAGCTTTCCACACGGGTTTGTCACTTGTCCTTTCAAGGCAGCAATGTGAGGCTCCTCAGGCGGGGGAAATAAAGTATGTCACACCAGTCATTAACTCTGATCGGGTTTACTTGCAAGGTTTTAAAGCAAGTAGACAGGTGATACAGTCTTTTGGGTCTTTCTGGCCTGGGTAGTCACCAGGAAACCAGGATGATTCACTCAGGAGTCTCGGTGGTATGCCTGCCGTTCCCTACCGGTCCCTTCACTGAGCTATCTTCTCCTTACAACTGTGCAGCGCCTCCGCGCGCAAAGCCTCGAGCCAGCTCCCACGGGTCTTTGGTGGGCGACTCCCCTTCATGTCCCCCTAACCCTAGTTCGGTGTGCCTTTTCGAAGTATACGCCGGGTCTTGGGCTTGGGGCCTCTGGTTTAACTGATAGGGGTTGAACTCCCGCACTGTGTCTGGAACCGGTCCTCTGCCCGGGACCAGACCCTTCTGGTCGGTAGTACTGGGTCTCGATTCAGGTACACAGTAGCTCCTGGTGCCCCTAGGGTCTCTTCCTGTCATGACAAACCTCTCCTGAGTTGTCCTTCCCTTGACAATGCTTCTCACTCACTGTGTAACTGTCCTCTCACCCATACACTTTTCCACACACCTAACTCCTCCCACAGGACTGGGTCTTCCCTGCAGCGGGTTCACTCACGGTCCCCTACTCTAGGGTATGTATGGATGGATGTTGTGAGGGTCCTTTGTGTACCATCCCAGTTCCCTTCGTCACAGGAGTACCACACACTCTTATTTGGATGCAGTACCCCTCCATGGCATCCCAACCAGTGGGGTGCCATGTATTTTGTCTCCAGACCTCAGTACAGAAGCATGCTCCAGTCATTTAATGCTTTCAGTTACAGTCAGCTGGTGTAAATGCATTATAAGTATCAAATTTATTTATTATCAATTTTTTATGCTTTGCTTATATAGTGCCATCATATTCCATAGTGCCATCATATTCCATAGCACATGGCCTATCAGTATTTCTTTGGCGTGTGGGAAGAAACTGGAAGAAACCAACACAAACATGAAAAGAACATACAAACTCCTTAATGATGTTGTCCTTGGTGGCATTTGAACCCAGGACCCCATCACTGCAAGACTGCAGTTCTAACCACTGAGCCACCATGCCACCCCTATTATCGTACAAATATCTAAATTGCATTAAAGGGAACCTGTCACGTAATCTAGCCCTCCTAACCTATGAATACCTGCCCCTGCAGCCTAAAACTACTATAATACCCATCCATGTCTGACATTTTAGTGATGTGTACAAGTTGAATAAATTATTTTTTACACTTACATTTTCCTTGTCAGCTAGGAATTCCCCTGGGGGTCTTTGTCGGGTAGGCAGGGTCTCCTGGGCTGCACTGCCCCTGCCTCAGTGCTAAAATGACGCCCTGATAGGCGTAATGCTGGTGCCAGAGGACGGGCATGTTTGAATTTCCCCACCTCTTGCCGCATCAATGTGACGCGGGTCACATGATGCCGGCATGCGTCACTTCCGGTGATGTAGGGCTGGGTGCACTCAGTGCACAGGCCGCCTTCAGCATGCCATCGCTGAAGGCGGCCTGTGCACTGAGTGCACCCAACCCTACGTCTGTGACCCGCGTCACAGTGATGTGGCAAGAGGTGGGGAAATTCAAACATGCCCACACCAGCATTACGCCCATCGGGTCTCATTTTAGCACCGAGGTGGGGGCAGCGCAGGCCAGGAGACCCTGCCTACCCGACAAAGACCCCAGGGGAACTCCCAGCTGACAAGGAAAATGTAAGTGTACAAAATGATTTATTTAACTTGTACACATCACTAAAATGTCAGACAGGGATGGGTATTATAGTAGTTTTAGGCTGCAGGGACAGGTATTCATAGGTTAGAAGGGCTAGATTAGGTGACAGGTTCCCTTTAAATGAATACCCTAATAGATGAATCAATGTACTGGCAAAAATTGCCAAAAAATACATTACTGAGTCTTGTAGAAATGCACCCCAGAAGCTGTTATTAGCTGCAAGGAGCAGTGACAGCTTCATATTAATACCTATAGATTTAAAATAGGATGTCACTCCTTTATGTGTAATGTATAGGGGTCCCAATACGTTTGATCATGTAGTGCAAATTCTCAGCTTCTCAACCTTCTAAAAATGATTATCTGATTATATATAAACTCAAAAGTTTTTGAATTATACTTTAAATTCAAAAATGAAATCTTCCCTGATTTCACTGTCCTGCAGGCTCAGGGCGCATCAGTGTCAGTGCATTTGAATGAAATTAATCTCTATAGCAGGAGACCCAGTCCGGATCAAAATCCCATTGAATATCTGTGGAGATATATTAAAATTGCTATTGGGAGAAGGCACCCTTCAAATATGAGAGACCTGGAGCAGTTTGCAAAAGAAGAGTGGTCCAGAATTCCAGTTCAGTGGTGTAAGAAACTTGTTGAAGGCTGCAGGAAGCAATTGATTGTAGCTTGTAACACTCACTGAGGCGAGCGTGGGGGAGTGGACCTACTGGGCCAAGGCACCGATCTTGACCCAGTGGGGCAAACCTAAGTGACTACCATGTCTTCACTACAGCCTCTGGTGGTGAGGTTAGACTTGTGCTGGTGGATAGCCATCAGGTGCTACTCCAGGTGATCACTTTACCTCTACAGCTGGCTCTGAGGGAATCGGGGATGTAGGAAGGGACAGTCTCTGGGTAGGTGCAGCCTGGACAGCTGGATGCTGGTGCAGACAGTTGCTTGCAGGTACAGCGGTACTAAGAACAGACAAGAATAAGACAAGGCACGGGACACTGGATACACCAGGAGTAACAGAGACCTGATAACTAGCAGCGTGTCTCTAAGTAAAGACCACATGGCTCAGGCACTTCCCATATGGGGATGGTGCCTTAAATACTCTGTGTTTCTCAACCTTAATGCGAAAGACCACCGGACCAAGAGGGGGAGTACACTGAGGACACAGGTCTCCTAGCCATGTAGACAGCGGTGTGACAGCAGGCAATACACAGTTATTTATTCCAAAGGTTATGTAACCAAATATGAAATTGAGGGTGCCACCAATTTTATCTGGCGCATTTTTGGAGTTTTGTGTGAAATTATGTCCAATTTGCCTTGGGCACACACACACACACAAAGGAAATAAACGTGTGCAAAAAGACATGTCATTTTTGAGGAGAAATACTTAATTTTCTGGAACAATTTCAAGAGTGTCTGTTTCATCCATGACTGTATATGTCCCATGTCTATTATCTGCTTGTGTTTTCTATTTGTAAGAAGTGATCAAATGACATATGCTATTATAACGTTCTCTGCGATGCATTGCGTATATAAGAATACCTTTGTCGAGTGTTTTAATTTACATGGGATACAAGATTTAGTACAATTGAACTGAACATTTAATGCTTTGTGCAGCTAGGCTTTATATACACTATCATGAGTACAAGACACTAGACTATTTTGTTAGTCTTGTCAGTTCTCTCCTTCTCATTTTCACTAATGCTCTATTGAAGTACTTTTTATTGCCCGCTGACATAATTTGATAAAACTCCCTATTGTAAATGAAATTGCTAGTATTTATAATGCAAATGTATGATTCTTAATATTGAGCTATGGTAAAGTGATGAGTGCGCAGAATTAGGCACCGTAAATATAATAAAAATGCTAAACAGACATTAGGGCATAGAAGTACAATATGAGTTTAATGCATACATAACTGTAAACACACAGCTCATTACACATGTGCCAAACGATGGAAGAAATATGGCTAATGCTGATGCTTTTCTCCTCAGGTGCAACATATTTCTTCAAAGGAAAGGAGTACTGGAAAGTCCTCGATAATAAAATGGAGGCAGAGGAAGGATACCCACAATCCACCTGCACGAGACTGGCTAGTATGCAGTGATATGCAGTCAGATGGACCAAGTTCAGAGAGCAGTCGGACTGGTGCCCATTCCAGCCAGGGCCAGAAAGATGAGACCAGATCAGAGAATGGCTACGAGGTGTGTTCTTGTACTTCTTCAGCAGAGTCTTCATGGACCAGCTTATCCATTGACATTTCATTCGTCCTGGTACACCTCTTCACAGCAGCCTTGATCACATTCTTATGATGCGCCTATCTAATGGATTCTACCATTATGTTAAAAGGACTTGGAGGGGCGTCAATGAGACCCTCGCAGTGCTATGCCGCACCACAGGCCAAACATTCCGAGACGCTTGGAAGTGAAAGATACCAAATTCTCCATGAGAAATGAACTTTATAAGATATTGCTCTGTAAAGTGGTGCTCATTATTGGAAGGCATAGGACATACAAGCCGGGCAATGTGTGAAAGAGCTGGCTTTGGTGTCTCGGTATGAAAAATTTTCATGTAACCTGAAAGAAGATTTTATCAAGATATAAGTTCTGTAAGAAATTAGTGCAGATACCTGCAGTGAAGGTATCACTTACATTACGATAATGCATCAAATTTGCGGTTTATGAAGACTTAAAGGGAAACTATCATCCAAATATATACATATATATATATTTTTAATATGTTATTTAAAAAATAATAAGATGTAACTTTTTGTTTTCACAACTAATGTTAACCTCTATGTAGGATAGTGTCACATTCATTGCCTGCAAGCATCACAGCTGCTATTGCGGAGTACATTTGTTTGCTCGGTGTGGATCCCAGTAGCAACAGTGACATCTGCAGTCTGTATGAATGTCTCACAATCCTTCACATTACATATTTAGCGCTGTCACTCATATCACTGAGCTGTCGATAACACTAAGACGTTTAGGATAATCTGGAGACTGATAGTTTCCACCCTTTAAGTTTTTCACAAGTTGGAGGAGCCACTTTTTCACTTTTGCTGTTTTGTTAGCAAGCTGTCTGTAAAGATCCAGTAATTGAGCACTGCCACAAGTGAATTCTGTAATTCTGCTTCTTTGATTATCTGAAAAACTGTTGTAAAATAAAGAGGCACATCTTGTTTACACCATGAAAGATATAATGAATGTATTATGTTACCATATTTAGCGAGTATAAAGTGGGTAATAGTGATGGGCGAAGCAGCTGATGCTTGGGATCGGTGGACTTGTCCGGACCTTTTTATAAAGTCCGAGTTCGGGGCCGGATGTAAGTCGAACTTGCATCTGCACCCTGAGCTTGGACTTTACAGTTATGGAATGGGGTGGCGCGGCTGTAAAAGAAAGCTTATAATTAATAAACATCATCATTATACTTACCAGGTCCCGCCATCCGTCGCATCTACTTCCGGGGCTGCTCATTAACTTACAGGGATATTCACTGCAGTACTGAGACTCACTCAGTTCTCAGCAGTATTCGTGGTGACGTCAGAGTCAGGGATTACCCAAGTTCATAGCTCAGCTAAGCATTTGATTGACCTCTGTCACGGCACCCAGCTCAGTCCGAGCCTGTTTGTCGCTCTGAACAGACACTTGTCTGTTTAGAGAGATGTAGCAGAGCTGAACATGCTGTGCCTGTGGATTACGTAAGAGGGAGGGGTGGGGGATTGTAATTAAAGATGGAGTCCCTAAACAAGTTTTGTGTTTTATTTCTAATAAAAAAAATTCTTAGGCTGGCTTCACACCACGTTTTTTGGGATCCTGTTCTGTCCGTTTTGAAAAGGACAGAACAGGATCCGTTTTTGATTCCCATGTATCCTTATGGTGCCGGATTGGTCATAAATGGTCATCCAGTTATGTCAATTCAGTCCCGGATTCGTTTCTGTCCTAATAAAAGGAACAATAATAAAAGTAAACTTACATTGCTGAAGTTATTGTGAGCTTCCCACTGACCCAACACATGTTTTGCCCTTTCTTTATCAGGGGGTGTACATCAAGTATCTTGCAGCTATAAAATTTCACAACTCCCCTACATTATTTAACCTTGCACCCTTTAATGCCTTTCATATAGCACTGAAGAGTGTTTAGCCTTGTTTAACCTAATAAATAATTTTAAAAAAACAGCATGAAATCCCCCCTATTTTTCATAATCAGCAAAGGTAGAGCAGACAGCTCCGGGCTGGTTTTAGGGCCTGCTAAGCATCGCAAAAGCAGCAATTCTGGCACTTTGCCTTAGCTCCTCCCACTTGCCCTGGTGTGGTGGCAATCTGGTTAATATTAGCTGGGGTTGATGTAAGCTGTGAATTATCTAAAAACACAACTTACATCAAGCCCTGGTGTTAGTAATGGAGATAAGTTTAGCAGACACCTCCATTACAAATCCAGTATGTAAATAGAAAAAAAGACAGACAAAAATACTATATTTTAAAAAACACTCCACGACACTTTCTCTAGTCCACCAATTTATTTTGAAAAATCCCATGCAGGTCTGACTTAGGCCTAAAATAGAAACCTGAAAACATAGTAAGAGAGAAACAAAAACAAGATACTGTCCCACCTTCACCAATTTATAAGAAAGCAAAATACCCAGATCTGTCGTAGTTCAGCCTATTCCACGTCGTTCCTTGACAATCAAAGTCTATGGAGCATTGTTCTGACACTCCATAGGCTTTGAGCAGCAGTCACCTCTGGCTGATGCTGCGCTCCACAAGGCCTGGTGCCTCATGTGCTGTGACCATCAGTAATGTTATTGACATCACCGCTCTTCAAAGTCACCGGGTCATATGAAGCACAGCATGAGCCAGGAGTGGCTGCTACTTAAAGCCTTTGGAATGTCATAACGATATTCCTTAGACTTTAATTGTCGAGGAACATCGTGGAAAGAGCTGGACTACATTGGACCTGCCTGGAAACTTTGCATTCTAATAAATTGGCAAATGAGGGACAGTATTTTGCTTTTATTGCTGTCTTTTTAGTTTTCCAGGTTTATTTTGTGCGGACTACATTGGATTCACTGGGCTACTTGGATTCCCTGGACTATATTGGACCTGCATGTTTTTTTTCTTAATAAATTGGTTGCCCAGGGAAAGAATCAGGAAGTCTTTTTGAAAACAAAGTAATTTTGTGTGTGTTTTTTCTTTTTACATACTGGGTTAGTAATGTGGGTGTCAGATAGTCACCTCACCATTACTAGCACCAGGGCTTGATGCCAGCTGTGTTTTGAACAATTCACAGCTGATATCAATCTCAACTACCATTACTCCAATTGTCAAAGCACCAGGGCATTGGGAAGAGCCAAGGCGAAGTGCCAGAATTGGAGTATCTTGTGTGGCTCCACATCTTGGGCGGCTGTGAGACGGTATTTTTAGGCTGGGTAGAGCCCAATAACTATGGACCTTCCAAGCCTGATAATATCAGCCCACAGCTGTCTGTTTTACCTTTGCTGGTTAGCAAAAATAGGGGGGAACCCTCAAAGTTTTTTTTCTTTTCACTTATTTTATTATGTTTTATTTGTGTTGTGAAATTATACATCTGCAGGCAGGCCATTTGTCTATTCTATGTATTTTTAACATCTGTCAGTCTTCGCTGATGCAATTTCTTGGAGATGAGGGCATAAAAAACAGACAGTATGCAGATAGTCTGTGTGACATCTGTTTTTTCTTTCACCCATAGACTTTTATTGGCGAGTCTTGGACTTTTTACATGAACATATGCAGCATACTGCGATTTTGTCCTAAGCGCAATTCCTGCTGAGTAAAACTCGCTGATGAACAGTGCCTCATTGGATAACTTGTGTGAGTGCAATGCAATCTTTTATCATATTGCACTTGTCGTATTTATGTGCAAGTGTGAGCAAACCCTCAAAATAAAACTTGGAGTGCTATGGATCTTCTCTTTTATTTTGGATGTCCTAGGGAACTAAACATGGCAGCACTTTTCACCCTGAAATTGTATTGCTATATTCTAAAAAGTTAGAAATGTGCTTCATTTAATGACTGGATTACATGTCTAGCAGCCTAAAGGTTGCACAAAAGCTATTAAGAAACATTAACTTTTTGATAAATTAGGCGCATCTTACTCTAGTGGACCTTTGGTCAAGTTCATTCTTGATTAATTCCCCCCATAGATCCCTATGATTCTATTAGTTCATTAGATGCACAATTGGACTGGAACTTGTGCCTGTAAAATGCTCATGTGAAATTGGAAAAGAGGTTTGGTAATATATGATATCTGACTACTACAAAGTTATAGCAGATGAGCTAGAGACATCTCCTGCAATACTTAAATGCTGCAGACAGGGAGAGGATGATTGGCAGCGGTGGGCAGATTACACATGCAGGGGGTGTGAATCTGCCCTTGGCTGCAGCCCCTAGCCACCTCCTTAGTGGCTGGAGCATGTAAGTTTTCTTAGTGTATTATCTCGGGGTACAGGGCTGCTCAAGTGCTGGAGGACCCCTTGTCTGCATGCTGCAGACATGCTGTATCCAGTGCTGTAATTAGATCACCATGCCTGGTTTGGTGACAGGTCCTGTTTAACAGAAGGTGTTCATTCAGCTTTCATTCTTTGTCCTCACATTTACATCTCAAATGTTCTCTTTGAGCTAAACTACTAAATCTCAGAGCCATTCATATTTTACTGTAATCTACTGTTCTTCGTTTGTATTTTTTATTCTCATTTTAACCTTTCTATTTTGCTAGTTTGAAACCTAGATTTTCTTATATTTAAAGGGAACCTGTAAGCAAAAACAAAAAAGGGGTTTACCTAGGGCTGTAGTGTTATTCTTCAGGAGAATACTGTTTTTAAACATGTGCTGCAGCTAAATGCAAACATTTTCTTCCAGCAGCAGCTGTTTTTCTTTACAATGGGGCATTGTAGAAAACAGTTACCGCTAGCTACACAGTGAGTCACTCACTGTGAGTGCACTGTAATCCCTCCCCTGCACTTTGATTGACACTCTGCTTGGCACATACATTCCGTGGATTGACAACCTGATTTGTTTGACAGTCTGCTCGGCACACACATGCTGTGGATTGACAACCTGATTTGTTTGACAGTCTGCTCGGCACACACATGCTGTGGATTGACAACCTGATTTGTTTGACAGTCTGCTCGGCACACACATGCTGTGGATTGGCAGTCTGCTTTGATAGACAGTCTGCTCGGCACACACATGCTGTGGATTGGCAGTCTGCTTTGATAGACAGTCTGCTCGGCACACACATGCTGTGGATTGACAATCTGCTTGGATTGACAGTATTTTCAGCACACACATGCTGTGGATTGACAATCTGCTTGGATTGACAGTATTTTCAGCACACACATGCTGTGGATTGACAATCTGCTTTGATTGACAGTCTGTTTGGCACGCACATGCTGTGGATTGACAATCTGCTTTGATTGACAGTCTGTTTGGCACACACATGCTGTGGATTGACAGCCTGCTTTGATTGACAGTCTGCTTGGCACACACATGCTGTGGATTGACAATCTGGTTTGATTTACATTCTATTCGGCACACACATGCTGTGGATTGACAGTCTGCTTTGATAGACAGTCTGCTCGGCACACACATGCTGTGGATTGACAATCTGCTTGGATTGACAGTATTTTCAGCACGCACATGCTGTGGATTGACAATCTGCTTGGCACACACATGCTGTGGATTGACAGTCTGCTCAGCACACACATGCTGCAGAATGTCTATCAAGGTGCTGGAGGAGTGATTACAGTTCACTCAATGTGTAGTGAATATTTATTGATAACAGACCCAAAACGGCCTAGATGACTGGATGTGAGTAACTGCAGAAATATAAAAGAATATTGTTCTAGTATGAAGTTAAAGTGTTTCAATATGGACAACGTCTTAGGATAAAATCAGCAGTGGAAACTTTTATATAAAATTTTTGATTTTTGGGCACTTGGTAAAAGGAATTGTTGATCTAGTTCTGTGTCCCCTTTTTCCAGTGCAGTAGCTACATCTTGGTCCTACTGTGGCGCCCCTGCGACCAGGGTGGCCACAGATAAGAACTGCAGCCAGGAGGTGGAGACAGTTTTATACAAACACCTTCACAAACACACCCACAGACACAAGACCTAACCCAGATCGGGACTCTAGGCGGGCAAGAGGTGGTAGGGCCAGTCACAAGTAGGTGGGACGTAGGCTCGGGACACGGTCCGGACCACAACCGCCGTGATAACCCCCGTGATACCCCAGTCCGGTACCGAGTACCCTGTCCCAGTGGGCTCCACACTACTTACATGAATGAGGTTGTGCCCAGGATTAAACCTGTGTAGATAAAAACCTTGGCAGCTCTCTTCATTTTCAGGATTGTCAATGTCCTAAAAGCTCAGACTCCCACCATTGACAAAGCTATGGCATTGCAGTGATATATCATTTTTTGATATGAAAATAGCCTTTTGAGAAAATGCAGTACTCTGAACACTGTGTATACTAAGGATATGTTCACACTGAGATTTTATTTTTATTTTATTTTTTGCTGAGTTTTTGGAATTACCTACAAGTGGCCAATTATTTGTTGACATTATTATTATTTATATTCCGGACAAAAAGAAATAATCAGGGCACTGCAAGCTGCGCACAGCAATACTGCATACATGTATTAAACCTATATAGAGACACGACCAGAAGAAGCGGCAACCCGCCGCAAAACGGTGCCCGTCATCGTTGCACTCCTCACTCCCTCCCCCCACGTCTGCAATTTGACTGCTTTTCTCCATAACTGGATGCAATAAATGGAAGATTTCAACTACGGTGAGTGCCGCATATTTTTCCTGCATACTTGATTATTATTTATATATAATTGAGTTTTTGGAGTGGAATCTCACAAGTTTTTGATGAGTTTTCAGTTTTTGAGGAGCATTTGGATAGTTTCCACTTAGTTTGTGCTCCGAAAACTCCTAAAAAACCCTCAATTTAAATATACCCTGAGGGTACATGACTGTCAGTTATGTTAGTATACACTATACCATTTTATATATAAAGAATAGGATAACATGTATATTGATATTAGCCCTCAGTAATGCCACTTGCAGCTGTAATGTTACATAGAATGTAAAGTGCATAACGCCAACCACCAAAGGTGTATAAAGTTACAAGTATAACTTAGACTAGCTTCACACCACGGTTTTTGGGATCCTGTTTTGACTGGTTTGAACAGGACAGAACAGGATCTGGTTTTGTCTCCCATGTATTCCTATGGTGACGGATTGGTCTTATTTGGCCATCCGTTTTTGTGTTTTCTGTGCTGGATTCGTTTTTCTCTGTTTTTTCACCATCACCAAATATGGAGCCTGCAGCATGTTTGGGCTCCTGTGAAAAAAATAACAAATAACAAAATCAGACAGAAATGGATCTGGGGTGATCCGGCGCCCATAACATGGGAGTCTATGGGTGCCGGATCTGTGAAAAAGTCGGATCGTTTCCCGAATCCGATTTTCAGCACAGAGCATGCTCTAAAATCCTGCCGTGCAAACTTCAGCACCATGGACAGTGTGGTGCCCCACTGATCAGGCGTCACAAGTGGGGTACTACACCAAAGATGAGCGTGTGGTCATCCCTGTTGTAAGTAGAATGCAGAACACTGTGGAAGGATCTGATCCCAAAACACACCCACCAATATAACCGGGGGAGTTCCCAGAGTTAGTTGGAGAGTTGGAGGAAAGTGTGAGAGGAGCAAGGTGGAACTCACAGGGAGTCTTCAGGAGTGTCTTCCTCGAGGAAAGACGGAGAACGGGTGCTTACCTGAGAGAGCAAAGGGCTTCAAAAGAAGGCTAGAGAAAGATGTTGCCCAGACAGAAAGGTCCTGACTTGTACACCCGTAGTACAAGGGTCTAGCAATGCGGCCTGGACTGTTCATCCTCCGACCGTACTCGTCCCAGCTGCGGAGACGCTCTCAGGGTGTTTATCCCCTGGTTCGTACTACTGCTCGCAAAGCAGGCACCGAAGAGAGAGAAGGGACAGAACAAGAGTAGATCCGAGAAGGTACCACCAGAGACTTCCACAGATTCTGCATTCTGCTGCGACTGCCTGGCCAGCCGTCCTGCTGGAGTACTGTGAACTGTACCACCATCTTGTTCGGTTTGGTCCTAGAAGTAAAGTATCTGGAAGAGTGAAGTGCCTCTGTCCTGCTTCATTGACTTTTCTTGATGGTTTGCATCGTGCCGACATCAGGTAACACAGCCCCGGAGACTTAGCTCTACCTGTAGGAAGCTGCTCCACCCTAGCCGCAATACCACTACCCTCCGGAGGACTGTGGTGGCGCCGGTGTCTAGTCACCAGGCACTACAGGTGGTGTCATATGATAAAATCTTCAATCCCTTAATTTGGCGACTGTCTTCCCCTCAGGGTCACGGGTCTGGGCAGGCCACCAGTGAGATCCCCCACCGAATCTGAGGGCCCAGACATCCCAGTTCCCATACCCTGGTGCGATACAACAGCACTACTTAAAGCACAGGCTGTGAATTCTGCACCAAGGACAGCGGCAGAGCAGACACAGGCAGACTTCAGCACCATGGACAGCAGCAGAAAATGAATCCTGCAAAAAACAGGATAAACAGGATCCAGGGTCATATTTAGCCATACTTCCTGCACATCCTGCCCTCTCAGGTTCTGTCCGGGGGATCCTGCAAAAAAACAGGATCCACCCTGACAGACAAAAATTGTGATGTGAAGCCAGCTTTATGCAGCAGCCTGACAAACACAAATAAACAGTATTAGGGAATGGCAATTACGTGTATAAAGGTATCAGTAGATCATGTCCCTGTTTCAGTTTGTCTTCCACAGGAGGCGTGGTCTAAGGGACAGGGGGCCTCCGTATAAATAAGTGATCACTCACTCATAGTTGCCCATTAGGAGGTGTATGTAGGAGGGGATGTATCTAAGCACCGGAAGAGTATGTCTGGAATTGCGCCATAACTTGCTTCCTGCATGCTGTGCATACTCAGGAATCCTGGAAGTCCGGACTGTGGCACGTGGAACGCATGCCAAGACGCTGTCATAGTTACAGGGCCTGCACATATGAACCAGGACGTTAACAAGTTTTTTGCGGCATTGGACCTGGTGTATAGTGATCCTGATGGTGTCTCCCTAGTTGAGTCTAAAATTTGTCTGCTCCAGCAGGTGTGCGTCTGGCTGAGGAGTATTGCTCTGAGTTTCAGAGATGAGCCACTGAGACCCTGTGGTCACTTTGTCAGGGTTTGTCAGATAAACCTCAAGACTGTCTGGCCCAATATGCTGTTCCAAAGTTGTTGGACGCTGCTATGGCCCTTACTATTGCCCTTGCTATAGGGGGGATAGACGCCTCAGGGAATCACCTACAATGACCCTTCCCCTTGTTGTACTTCCCAAGGAGGAGGTTCCACAGGTGCAGGTTGATGAACCCATGCAGTTGAGGGTTGCTTCCTTTAATATTAAGTCACCTGCGGTTTGTACTCAAAGACGCATGTCCATGTCACTGCGCGAAGGACTATGCAGCCGCTATGGCGCCCATGTGTCAGGGAGGCCTGGTGACGGTTACGGTACAGGCGTCTACCTCGCTTGTCACTCACCACACAGAGCAATGAAGAACGAAAGATAACTCCCCCTCTCTTCAATCTCCCTCTGTGCCTGCATTCTGACATCTCAGCGCAGCAGAGCGCAGTGACATCACCAGTGCACACAGCTGTACTGAGATGTTCAGTCAGTGTGCAGAATGTTCACAACGAGACCAGAGCAGCGGAGCAACCAGGAGAGGTAAGTTCAGATTTTTTTTTCTAATAAGTGAGTACACAGTGGCCAGAGGATTATAGGGGGAGAAGGAGGAGGGGAGTACATTATACTATATGGAGGGTTATGAGGCTGCATATATGAGGCTGTATTATGTTATATGGGGAGCTGTGAGGCTGTATTGTGCTATATGGAGGGCTAAGAGGGTGTATTATGGTATATGGAGGTCTAAGAGGCTGTATAATGCTATATGGAGGGCTTTGAGGCTGAATTATGCAATATGAAGGGATGTGAAGCTGTATTATGCTATATCGAGGGCTGTGAGATTGTTTAATGCTATGTGCAGGGCTATGAGGCTGTCTATATTATGCTATGTGGAGGGCTATGAGGTTGTATTATGGTATTTGGAGGATTATGAGGCTGCATGATGCTATATGGAGGGCTATGAGGCGGTATTATACTATATGGAGGATAAGAGAGCTATCTCATGAATGGGGGACTACGGTATGCCATATAATACATAGAGGAGTATAGGGGTACATTATAACATATGGAAGAATATAGAGATATATTATAATAATTGGAGGACTATGGTGCCGGGAGGAGGAGGACCATATAAGCAAGGATGGATATCAGGATAAAGGCCATATTCCAGGAGGGGGTCCACATATAGCAGGATGAGGGACATTGACCCCTTACGAACCATGCCGTAGGAGGAAGTCATGGGCTGGTTACTGGAGTTTAATGTGAGCTCCGGCGCGGAGCTCACATCAAACACCCGACATCTCAGCGGAGATCTCAGGCTTCGGGATCCGATGTTAACCCCTTGGATCCCACCATCAACAGCCGACAGCGGGATCCAAAGGTGATGCGGCGGGAAACGCGGTCTTCCCCGCCTGCATCGGGGATCCTGCAATAAGTTCACGGGATCTCCAATGCTCACGTGACAGCCCAGGGTCCTGGCTTGACCCCGGAAGCTGTCACGGAGCACTTCCTCTCAGTGGTTGGCGAGCGCTGCCAACCACTGAAAGTGAAAGCAACTGTCATGTCCCGATGTGCTGTAGCTCATCAGGACATGGCAAAAGCGATCGGATGGTGCAGTGCTGTGACGCCCTATGGGGATGTGTAAAATCAAGAATAAATTGTGAAATAAAGTTTTTAAAAGTATGAGAAAAAAAAACTAAAAGTTCAAATCACCCCCTTTCCCTCCTTTCAAAATAAAAGTATTAAAAAAAAAAGCACATATTTGGTATCGGCACGATCTATCAAGATATAAATTCAATTAATGAGAGCCGTAAACTGAGTAACAGAAAAAAAAGGTCCAAATGCCAGAATTACTTTTTTTTGTCACCGCAATATTGCTATAAAATGCAATAACGGGCGATCAAAATAGTACATCTACCCAAAATTGGCATAATTAGAAATGTCAGCCCCAGGCTACAAAAATTAAGCCATCACACAGCCCAAGATCCTGAAAAATAAGAAGGTCGCAGAACATGGCGCAAAAAGTGTGATTCTTTTTGTTTAAACCTTTTGAATTTTCTTTCACCACTTAGATACCAGTAAAGGTATACATGATTGGTATCTATGAACTCATACCGACCTGAGGTATCACACTGTCATTTCAATTTTACCATATAGTGATTATGGTGAATAAAAAAATGAAAAAACAAACGTGTAATTGCACTTTGTTTGCAATTTCACCACATTTGGAATTTTTTCCCATGTTCCTGTACACTATATGGTAAAATAAATGATTGTATCTAAAAGTACAAGTCGTCCCGCAAAAAATAAGCCCTCGTATGTTTATATTGACAGAAAAATAAAAAAGTTATGGCTCTTGGAGGCAGGGGAGCAAAAAACGAAAATGAAGAATTCCCTGGTGGTGAAGGGGTTAAAGGGAATTTGTCAGGTCAAAAACCCATATGTAATCACTATAATTTTCTAATTTTTCCTTTCTCTCAGCTCTCTCTATTGATGTATTTCTTTTATTTATACTCCGCTGTATCCTCTGTAAACTTCAAATAATGAGATACATTCCATCTGTCAATCACAGTGAATGATCCACTTAGTTCTCTGCTGTCCACTCCCCATAGGATGAATATTCATGCCACATATTCACATCATTGCTCAGGAGATCAGGGGCTGTATCCTCCTTTCTGCTCTCTGTGTTTGCAGCCAAGCGAGAGATACCTGCTTAGAGAAGCAAATGGAAAAGATACCTTATCTAGATCAAGGTAAGGCAGTAAGGCAAATGTTTGCCTGCAATCTGTCCCTCTGAAGTTCCTAATTGAAAGTGAAACCTGACAACCAGAGAGAGAGGAGGGAGGAGGAAGGACGGAGGAGAGAGCATCTGAGAAAGAGTGAATATTTAAATTAATAGTTTAACACAGCTGGACTAATCATCTGTGAATATAATGGGGAGGACTAATGCAGCAGTTCCTTGCAGGATCTGAAAATGCTTATAAGTAGGAAACTACAAATGGTACAATAATGATTTTATTTCTGTCCAGGCACTTTTCAAGGGTAATATTACTGAAAAATGGCCTGATAGTGCCCCTACATAATGAAGGGGGAGAGGGGTCAACTTGTGAGTCTTTATAGGTTAGGTGCCACAGGTAAGTTACAGGTGCTGTTAATTACATAAATTAGAGAAGCATCACATGATTTTTCTAACAGTGCCAATACTTTTGTCCACCCCCTTTTTTATGTTTGGTGTGGAATTATATCCAATTTGGCTTTAGGACAATTCTATTTGTACTTTTTCATTGAAGACAAATTAAATGAAGATAATAATACCAAAGAATTTGTGATTGCAATCATTTTCAGGAAGAAACTGAGTATTATCTGACAGAATTGCAGGGGTGTCAATACTTTTGGCCACAACTGTATTGCATCACAACTATTTGGCATTGGAATGCATAAAACGGCCTTATTAAGACCTATCAGTTTCACGCTGGCAAAATGCTTATTAGACCCTGTGTATGGAAGGGTCTAATAGACCCTTTGGCAGACCCAAATGTCATTATTGATCTCTGGCTGCCATCTCTACCATCATTACTTTGATACTACGATCGAATGACGGGGGTGCCAATGGGTTGATAGAGGAAGCCCCCTCTTCTTACAATCTTTTAAATGCCACAATGGCTATTAATTGTGAAATTTAGAAGGTTAAAATGCCAGGCACAGTGCTAGCACTAGACCTGGCTGTTACAGAAGGAGTTAAAGGGGTTTTCTCATGAACAATAATCATTTTAATGAATAGATCTTGGAATAATTAGGGGCGTAACTATAACAGGTGCAGGGGTTGCAATCGCACCTGGGCCCTGGAGCCTAGAAGGCCCCAAAAGACCCTTTGTCCTAAAGAAAAAGACTATTGCTATTAAAGATTTGCAATAATTGGGGGCCCCGTTAGAGCTTTTGCATTGGGGCCTATGAGCTTCAATTTACGTCACTGGGAATAATAATATGTTCCACGTTTTGGTGTGTTTTAAAGAAAATGCTTCTGTGCTGAGATAATCTTATATATGGGTGCCTGCTGTGTACTGAGTAATGTGTGTGTCTGACTGTACAGGAACATGGTCTGATCATAACACATTTCCTGTGCTGAGATAATCTTATATGTGTCCCTGCTGTGTACTGTGTAATGGATGTGTCTGACCGTACAGGGACATGGTCTGATCATACCCCATCTCCTGTGCTGAGATAATCTTATGTATGTGTCCCTGCTATGTACTGTGTAATGGATGTGTCTGACTGTACAGGAACATGGTCTGATCATAACAAATTTCCTGTGCTGAGATAATCTTATATGTGTCCCTGCTGTGTACTGTGTAATGGATGTGTCTGACTGTACAGGGACATGGTCTGATCATACCACATCTCCTGTGCTGAGATAATTTTATATATGGGTCCCTGCTGTGTGCTGTGTAATGGTTGTGTCTACCCGTACAGGGACATGGTCTGATCTACTACATCTCCTGGGCCAAGGATAAAGTAAAAGCGCATACAGACAATACAGCATGGGAGCACAAATAATTATGTCTTTGAGGTAAAGCATTTTTTAAGACAGGCAGAGAAATGCTTTACCTCACAAAAAGAATCAGCTGTGATACTGTATTGCAATTCCTTTATTCTCTTTTGCTTCCTCCCCTGCCCAGGAGATCTGGTATGATCAGACCATGTTGGTGTATGGTCAGACACAGTCATTACACAGTTCTTACCAGGGGCACATACAGTTGAAAGCAGAAGTTTACTAAATCAAAATACACATATGCATGTTTTTTCACTATCTGACATGAAATCAGAATAAACTTTTCCTGTTTTATGTCAATTAAGATTACCATAATTATTTATATTTGCCAGATGCCAGAATAATGAGAGAGAGAATGTTTTAAGGCATTTTTATTAGTTTCTGCAAAGTTTCATTTCATTAGTATTTCGTACCATTGGTCTTAAACTGTATGACTTGGGTCAAGCTTTTTGGATATACTTCCGCAAGCTTTTCACAATAGTTGGTAGGAATTTGGGCCAATTCCTCATGATGGAGTGCTTGTAACTGAGCCATGTTTGTAGGTCCCCTTGCTCGCACCTGCCTTTTCAGCTTTGCCCATAAATTTTCATTAGAATTGAGATCAGGGCTTTGTGATGGATGAAGATCAATTTCTGCCCAAGCTTTAGAGGGAACCAAGCAGCAGGTTTTAGGGCTATAAAGTGAAGCCAGTGCCTTACAGGACTGGGATGCTGAATGCAATCATACCTTTACTTCAATGATTCAATGTTTGATTGCAGAGAAAACTGTTACCAAATATCAGGAAAACAGAGCAGCAAATTAGCATATGTGCAGCACAGCGTCACTAGGAGGGGCTGTGTTATTTTTATTACTCCCCTGTAGGCTCTAAGCCAAACTTTTCCCCCATCACTATATACCAGGCACATTATGTCTGACATCATGCATGGTGATAGCACAATGTCAGGCGTCTTATGTGGCTGAGCTCATCACTGCCTCCCGCCTTCATCTCTGACTTCTCACTGCTTCTCACTACTTCTTCTCACCTGGTCACAAGAAGAAGAAGACCCACCCTCTCCAGTCTGCATGTTCCCGGTCTCCTCTCACAGACCGCAGTTACAAGCAGGAGAGGAGACCAGAAGAGATCTGTGATGACAATAGCGGTGATCTGTCCCAGTCTTCTCTCCTGTTTGTGACCGCAGTCTGTGACAGGAGACAGCTATGTACATGCAGAGACTGGATGGGCTGATGTCCTCTCCTGTGACGGATCACAGTCAGGAGAAGCAGTGAAAAGCCGGAGATGGAGGGATGGCAGGAGGCAGTGATGAGCTCAGCCACATCAGATGATTGACATTGGGTTATCACTATGCACGATGTCATTCATAATGTGCCTGCTAAATAGTGACAGGGAGGGAAGGGGGGAGGGTTTGGCTTAGAACCCACAGGGGAGTAATAAAGATAATCCCAGACTCACATTGTGACGTTGTGCTGCAATTATGCAAATTTTCTGGACTGTTTTCCCAGTGTTTGATAGCAGTTTTCTCTGAAATCATATATGTAATCATTGAAGTAAAGGTATGATTGCTTTCAGCATCCCAGTGCCTGTAAGGCACTGGCTTCACTTTATAGCCCTAAATCCTGCTAGTTTGTTCCCTTTAACTTCCTCGCTGATGTTGACTCGCCCACTCCAGGAGCCGTGGGATACTTGGAATCGGGCTATGCGTTCTGCCATGGGAGTCACAGGGGTCGAGACCTGGCTTCCGTGACCATGGGGGGGTCAGTGCTCTGATGGGGGATATCGGGTTAAGGAATGTAGGATGGGATTAAAGTTTATAGGGAAAATGTTCGTGACGCCACCCACGGTTTTTTGTCAGTATGGACCGACGCTGCATGTCAGACCTCCGGGGTTGTTGGTATGCCAGCCTGATGTAATTGCTCCCCATAAGTGGAGCGGGAACTCCGTGGCAGATATGTGTAAAAACGATGGCTTTGTCAGGCCAGATTCACGCCAGGCCTCTTCACCTTGTCTGCTGTGGCAGTCGGTGGCTCCATAGCCGGGGAATAACAGAGTCTTACACAGTGTTGGAATTTTGCACCCGGTTTACTCACTTTACTTGCAATTAGCCACCAGGCGCTTCTCTCTACCAAGTCCAGTCTGATGTGTCCACAAGGAATTGGGATAGCTTGCCCCAGTGCTCTTGTGTGCCTTTCCGTACTCTGGTCTCTCTCCTAGCACTACCTCTTCACCTCTCCTGTCAGTGCCTTCGCATACAGTGCCCTGATGTAGCAGCCACTGGTACCTGTCTCCTGATCCTAGTTCCGCTGCCTTCTCAACAGATGCGTTGGGTTGCGGCAACCACTCCTGGAGATTGCTTGGCCTCCAGTTCGGGCATGCAGCGTCTGTGCCACGCTCAGGGTCGTCGGTTTCCTGGTTCTCGACCAACCCCCTCTGTCCGACTATCCTAGTCCCAGATCTGGGTGCCCAGGCTGTTCTCACTCCGCCTGTGCCCCTAGCGTTCTCTTTGTTCTCCGGCACACTTGGCTTGTATCTCCGTCACTCTCTCACTTACTAACTAATTAACTAACTAACTCACTAACTCCCCACTGTCTGTTCTTCCCCTGTTTCCTTTTGACTGGGCACTCCCCCCGGGTTCGCCCATGGTTCCCTGGGTCCTAGGGTGTGTGGGTGTGTTTGATGGGGCCTGAGTTCACTATCCTTATTTCCTTTTGAGCTGAGATACCACATCATGTTATTGAGTGCAGTACCCCTTTATGGCGCCAGACCGGTGGGGCGCCACAATGTCTTGAGATGTTGCTTCAGTATTGCCACATAATCTTCTTTCCTCTTGATGGCATCTATTTTGTGAAGTTCACCAGTCCCTCCTGCAACAAAACATCCTCATAACATGATGCTGCCGCCCTCATGTTTCACAGTGGGAGTCTTCCAACCTTCTCTCTTTTTCCTCCAAACGTAACAATAGTCAAACAGTTTAATTTCAGTTTTGTCATACCACAGGACATGTCTCCAAAAATGTAGGTTTTTGTTTCTGTGTGCATTTGCAAACATTTATCTGGCTTTTTTAGTTTCTTTTGGAGTAATAGGCCACTCTGCCAGGAAGACGTTTTCAGCCCATGTTGATACAGTACTTGTTTCACTTTGTATAATGACACAATCTTACCAGCTTCCGCCATCATTTTTTGCTTTTCATCATCTTTTGCTTTTGTTCTTGGGTTGATATGCACATGTCAGACCAAAGCACGTTAATCTATGGGACACAGAACCCATTCCCCTTCCTGAGCAGTATGAGGGCTGGACATTCCCATCTTTATTGTACTTGCATATAATTGTTTGTACAGGTGAACAAGGCACCTTCTGGTATCTTCAAATTGCACCCAAGGATAAACTAAATTTGTGCAAGTCCACAATTTTCTTTCTGATATCTTAGTCTAATTACTTTAGACTTTGCCATGATGCTATATAAAGAAGCAGTGTGTTTCAGATGTGCATTAAAATACATCCACAGGTGTGTCTCTAATTAATTCTGATATTGCCAATAAACCTATCAGAAGCTTCATATGGGCTTTCATCATATGGGCTTTCCCAAATTGTTTATCATCATAGTGGTTTAAGCGTATGTAAACTTTTGACTTTGCAGAAAGTAATAAAAATGCCTTAAAACATTCTTTCTCTCATTATTTTGGCATTTAGCAAATAATAATTATGGTAATCCTAATTGACCTAAACCGGGAAAGGTTTATTCTGAGTTCATGTCAGATAGTGAGAAAAACATGCATATGTGTCTTTTTATATAGTGTATATAAACTTCTGGTTTCAACTGTATATAAGATTACAGCACAGGAATATTTTTTTAAACACATCCAATTGTGGAACTTATTATTATTCTAAGATCTACTGATTAAAATTAACTTTGTTAATGGGAGAACCCCTTTAAGCCTAGCCATCAGTCGGCAACTGTGCAGGCAAAGCTCATGTGCCCATATATTCACCAATATCTACCATTACATCCATTTGTGGAAACTACCTGCAAACAGGAGGACGTAGCTGTATGTCAAATGTCGGGAAGGGGTTAAAATTTTTAAAAAAGTGACGCTTGTGTGATTGGGCAGGTCACAAATATTGCCATGTGATACCCAAGTGTACCACTTTGCTGCTGAATGCACTGGTGAGTTTTCGCTGCACTCATTACAAATACACACAATTGTTAACAAAAGGGAAAACTAAAGAAATCACCAAAGTGGTCCATGACAATTTTTCCAATATATCTAGTATATGTGAAGTACAGCATTACCTCCATATTCAGAAGCTTTTTACATGCCATCATTTACAGTCAGGCTTGGATTGGCACCCAGGGGAACAAGTGAGGTTCCCACTGAGGTTCCCCCAACTACTGTCTATGAGAGCTGTAGTTAGCAGAATACACTATGTACAAAGGCAGCTTCTTATCATTTATTTAACAAATTACCTAGGTTTATTTTATATTCAAGCAGAGCTTCACTTGTGGATGTGGGTAATGTAATATTTGCCTGTAGATGAACAGTATGCCCTCAGACTCGATGTTCCCAGTGGGCCCTTGGCACCCCTGTCTGACATTGTTTACAGTGTATTACTAAACCCAGAAACAAGCGGTTTACTTCTCATATAACAATGTCACTCAATTCATTCCTTTTCACCAGAGGCCAACTATGAATCTAGAACGGCTGCTGTATTCTACTCTATAGCCGTTATAAAACCTAAAATGATAGTGCCATTTATTTAATGTGCAAACAGCTGTTGTTTGCTGCTCCCTAAACCCTACTTCATATAGCTATGAATTCCTTATTTCTCAGTGAAGAGGACTTACAGGATGCAGAACTCCATTCAATTTGGAATAAATGGATCAGTTATTTTTCCTATTAGTGTTGAGAAGCAATGAGCTACAAATGGATTTTATCGCTCTAAAGTTTATATGCCTTAGGCTGCCTTCACATTTGCGGACCCCTCCGCAGCGTGCTGCGGAGGGGATCCGCAATGTGACCGCAGCACCGCAAGCCCCTATCTTTATCATGGGAGAGCACGGTGCTGCGCTTGACTGCGCAGTCTATGTGGTTGCCGCACCTCCACCCAGCTGGTTCCTGTATTCTTTATTTTTATTATTTTATTTATTATTATTTATTTATATAGCGCCATGTACAGGCTAATACTCCAACTCTGCAGTCCCTAAAAGGACCTGAACATATAGGACTATCCCTAACCACAGGACTAGTAGATAGCTGCTTGGGCGCACTACCTTATAGACTGAAGGGAGATTCTTATAACTCCTAAGGAACCAGTGTTGAGCTTGCTGGAGTCAATAACCGCGGCAGGGAAAGCATACAGAGGCAGATAATACAAATCTGACAGTGTGGTAGCAGGGATTCCTCAACTGACCTTCCAGCTAGGAAACCCTAAACTAATCTCTGTCCCCAAGATTACCGCTGATAGTGGGAATCGTTGGGTCTTGTACCTTACTAGGCTCCTGGATAAGACTCACCTACATGCCCCCCCGCTCCAAGGGAGCGAAAGGGGCAGGAGAGCAGGGAGACAAACAGAGAACACAAACAGAACAACAAGTGGGATTGGTCTCTAGGGATTTCACCAGACACTATTTTCATTGCTGCAAAAGGACCGACACAGGAACGAGCTCACACATAATGGGCTAAATACAGTTACTATATCCGGCATCGATTGAACTCATTGATAGGTAGTTATAGCAGAAAGGAAGGGTGATGACAAGAAAAAACTGAGAAGCAGTAAAAAGGTTCTTAACCCTTCAACATAGAAAAGTGTGGCGCCCCTGTGGTCTGGTCACTACAGAGGGGTATGTCGAGCCCCAGGCTTTGGGGTACTCGAGTATCAGGCTCCAAGGGGCTAACGCTCCTGTGTCACGGGGAGTGGTGGCCGCGGCCACGCGGTCCACCATGCAGCTTCTGGGGTGCTCCCTCCTGAGGCTCTCTCTACGTCCTCCTGTTCCCCATAGTCTGTCTCATCGTACTCCTCCTCGACGATGACGTTTGGTGCAGTAGGGGATGTCTGCGCTGCCTCCAGCCGGAGGCAGCTGCCGGAATGGGATGGTGGTGTTGTCAGGGGTTCGGTCTGAACTCCCGTGTCCCGGGTCTGAACGGTTGGTGGTACGGGTGGTAAGGAGGCACAGTACTCCACAACTGCTCTCTCTGCTACTGCTGCCTCTTACACTTCGCTGCCTGCTCTCATTGACGACAGTTCATAGGTCCGCTTCGCGCTCCACCGTCAGCACACCCACACCAGGGTTTCTTCCATGTCCAGGCGGAGCCGTCCGAATGCGTCCCTCCAGTAGTCAGCATCCCCCTCTAGTGTTAAGAGAGACTCCGCTGCTGGGTTGCCTTGCGCGGCTCGAGTTTGCTCCTCAAGCTCATGCAGTACTCCTCTCCAACGGGGTGCCGCCATGCTGCTGGGTCTGGGTACAAAGGAACCTTGGTTGTTCTGCCCTTCTCTTCCCGGAGAACTTCCTGTGGGCCGCCCCCCTGATTGATTGATGGCAATCTGGGCAGCCACACTTTTTGGCGCCTCTGTCTTGGCCCTCCTTCTTCTAGGGTCTGAGGCATACCCCCGGGCCTGCATATGGTGCTTAGTACATGGCTACAGCGCCATCTTGTGTCCTCCTGCAGCAATGGCAAGAACCCATTTTTGGCGCCAAGCAATGGCGGAAAAAGTTTGTTTCAAAGCACAAGTCCAAGGCGCACAGTACCCGGTAAAACCGGGCACGCGATCCTATTCATGATCGCCAGAAAAAAGATATGTCAAGCCCCAGGCTTTGGGGTACTCGGGTATCAGGGGTTAACGCTCCTGTGGCACGGGGAGTGGTGGCCGCGCCTGATCCTGTGTCCTGGGGGACTACTTTGAAAAAGGGGAATTATCTACAGGGGATTATATTTACAGTTGTCGTGACGCCACCTGTAGTTTCTGGTGAGGAGTCACCAGAGCCGCCCAGTCCACCGGAGGTTGATGGTAATGCGGCTAGTTTGGCAAAGTCCTCTACAGGTAGGGCTGGACCTCTGGGGCAGCGTTCCTGGAAAAGGAACAAGTTCATGCAAAAGGAACATGAGCAGAGGCAAAGTCACTTTTCTCCCGGGTACTTTACTGTTGGTTGTAGCAGCAGTGGTTACAGTTCACAGCTCAGCACTTTTGATGTTACAAAGACAGGTAGCTTAATGGGTGGCTGCAAGTGGATCCCAGGTAGTATGGTGGAACCCTTGGTATGCCTTCGTTAACTAACCCATGTCCGTTCTTCCCCGCTTTGGATCGATCTATACCCAGTAGCTCCTTGTAGGTAGTACTGGGAGTCCCCTCCCTCGTTGGTGAGGAAGCTGGAAGACCTCTCCGATGGCAGGGTGCTGTGGCTGATGAACAAGCCACAGCAGCTGGTTGTCGACTGCAAGCTGGACTTGGCCGATTCCTAGAGCCCGGCGTTCTCCTGGTTGGACTGTAGTATCCCCTGGAGTATGGACGCTCCACTCTGAGGATCTCCCTTTCTCTCTAGGGCCCGTACTTCTCTTGTTGGCCTCCCTCTTTCAGGACCTCCTCAAGTTCCCTTCTTCTTTGCTCCGATGCGGCTTGTAACCAACCCGGTGTGACCTTCCGCCTCGTTCCACTTAGCTATTCTTTCCTAGAACCTCTGCTCTTCCTCCATTCTCAGTCAGAGACCAACAGCCAAAGACCTCCTTGTTCCCCCTACAGGTGAATTTATCCCCTCCCGGGTAACCTCCCCCCATACAAATGTGGGGGTGTTGGGAATGGGTCCCACCCACCATCCTAGGGTCCACTTGCTGCTGGAGCATCAGCACCTCTTTTACGGGTGCAGTACCCCTCTGTGACGCCTGCATTTGCGGATGCCAAAGGTACTGCACCCAATCCACAGGTGTGGTATTTCTGTTCTCAGTAAACAGGATGGTAAGTCCAGACATCCACAAAAGCACCCAACACACCTGATCCCTGGGACGGCAGGCGGACCTGATAGTTGGAGGGCCCAGGTAGTCAATGGGACGGAGGGGAAAAATGTGGCGCCCCTATGACAAGGCGCCACAGGGAGGTACTGCACCCCAAACAGAAGGTGTAGTGCCTCCGTAGCCATGGATATGGAGGGCCCTACAGAGTCTGCACCCTGCATCCATACATTAGGCAAATTTAATACAGGGGGACCGTATATTTAGTAGGTTCCAGGGGGTGGAGCCTAGAGAGCGGGAGATAGGGAGTCACAATAGTGTCAGAGAGACGGTGTGAGACAGCGAGGAAGGCAGACACAGGGGACCCTGCGGCTGCAACAGGAGGGCACCTCTTAGGAGAGGGTTGACCCAGACTTGGAAGGGAGTTATTCCAGGACTGGTTCGAGCCAGCTGGAGACCCAGGTCACCACTGGCATACCGGAGCCAAGGCAGCTAGTAAAAGGTGCAACCCTAACTGCAAACCGACAAGCTGAGGGCCCGACACAAGGGAGCCATAGCACCCCTAAAGAAGCCCAATATCGGTCCCGCAGCTGGGTCCATGACACCGGCAAGAGACTTTAGGTAACAGACCCCGAGGACTAGAGACTTGGCCCAAGAGGGGAAAGCAGAGACAGAGGGACAGGACCAGGAACGCCATATTAAAGGCACCACTGCCAGGCTCTGGAAAGTCCTCCAAGATCTGCGGCTAATAACCCCGTTTAACCAGACAGTATCGTGTACCATTTCCCACCTGGTGCAAGTAAAGAACTGTTGGAGTTGATTTGGTGTCTGGTCTCCTTCTATCCGCTGCCCGGAGGGCTTCCACAATACCATCGTGGTGAGGACTACTACTCCCCTCATCCACCCCGCCTGTGGGGAGCTGTACTACCAAAGCTGCACTCCCATCACCTCAGCGGCCGGCCGCAGCACTGGTAACCCTATTACCAGGTACCACAAGTGGCGTCACATTACATTTCCCCATCATCATCACCCCCACCCCGCCATTGAGGGTCCAGGGCACGGAACCGGGAACCGACCAGCCGTGATCCCCACTGAAGTATCCACTTGTCCTGGTATCCAAGTACCCCCTACCTTGTCGACTGACTCATTTCTGGCGTCACAAACAGGATACCGTGCTCGGTAAAACTGGGTACTGTGTGCCCCAACTGGGACTCTAGTGACTGTTTGTGCACTGTAAAAAAATGTGGGCCGCCATTACTGCGCCACAACGCGGGAAGAGCATCGCGGCAGCGCGGCTGAAAGGGGCGAAAATAAGTCCCGCCTCCCCGCTCTGCCGAAGTTCAACGAAGTGCAGTGGCTGGCCCCAGGAAGACCTGAGGCTGACTGACTGAACTATACCAATAAGCGGGTCTGCATATGTAAAAGACTATGTGCTGGCCCAGGGGCGTGCCTCGGTCCCACAAGTCAGCAGAGCCATGCAAGAGGCACCAAACTGCCTCCCCGCCCCCCTTGCCATCAAACAAACAAGGGGCAGGCCAGGAACCAGACCACACCAGCTCAGGACTATAAAAAGTAAACAGGGAGTGAGACACCTTGGCAGACTCCGGACCTGTTACCCGTGTGCGGCCTGGTAGAGATGGCAGTCCCCAGACTCAGAGATTTAATCCAGGAGGTCGAGGAAGACATCCGAGCCGACCGTGCTGCTCTGGGAGTATCCGCCCTGGAAACTGAGGGAGAGGACATCGCCTTCTGGGGAGCAGCACTTAGGGATCTGTGGGTTCGACTCCAAGAGACCATCGAGCGGACCATCCGGCATTGGAGTGCCGAGATAGTCCTCCAGCTGAGTCGGCGTATAGAGAAGAGGAGGGGAGCCCCGCTAGACCTGGAATGGGGGGTGATGGTAACAAAAGAAGCCGAGCACCCATTAGCCGGTGAGGGTTACGCCTCCACAAATCCCGATGCATCCAGCACACCGACCCCGACCACAGTGAAGCCCGGAGAGGAGGAGGCTGCCGAGCCGGAGGACCTCATCCGGTTTCCTGAGGAACCCGACCTGACCGTGGAGGGGGAGGATGACTGTACTGAGGCTCCCGCCAGCGTTGGGGAGGAGGAGAATCCGGAAGAGGGCGCCATCAGTAACGCCAAGGAGACCAAGCCCCGCAAGCTATGGAGGGCTGAATCACCAATGGTACGGGTCGAGGCAAGAGCAATGAGAGCTATCCAACCCTTGGCTGACACCGAGCACTCCTGGCAACCTGTGGGACGACCTTGGTTTACGCAGCCTGCTCAGAACGATGAGGCTGAACGGCAGAGGCGGTGAGGGGCATGGTGGGCAAATGAGATGGAGACACGCCAGGCCCGTGCCTTCGTCTGCACTGAGCCGCCACGACCCCTGAACCAATGCAAAATCGGGGTCGTTACCGTTTTCGACCTGGAGGAAGGCCTCTTCTCGGAGGTTTTAGTGGGAAGGAGAGATGTGGAGTCCCACCTCCTGCAAGTCCACCCGGACCGGGATTTATATCGGGGCGATACCATAACATATGACCGCCATGCAGGACCCCGTGGTTGGTACGCAATCCGGGTCAGCAGAGGTGACGACTGACAAGGTTAACCTGGTATAGTGTACCACTGTAAATAGTTGTTTATTGTGCCTTTTCTTGCAGCACTTGGACAAAAATCACATTAACGTAAATGTGAACTGTTGTTTCAATTAAAAAAAAAGCCTGATTGAAATTAATGTCAGAGACTTAATACCCAGCTCCGTTGGGCCAATGTGAACTTAGAAGCTTAGAATGTTTATTTGCAACGTTTGAAGTCTAGCGCCTCCGCAAGGGAACACCAAAAGTAATCATATTGTTTTTATGTGTTTAAAAAGTTACCCGGGTATATGTTAATAAAAAAAATAAAAAAATAGTAAGCTCAAACCCGGTTTGGTTGTAACACTCGCGGACGAGTGTATTTAACCAGGGGGGGTGGCGCCCCTATGGCAAGGCACAACAGGGAGGTACTGCACCCCAAATAGAAGGTGTAGTGCCTCCATTGCCATGGATATGGAGGACCCTACAGGGTCTGCACGCTGCATCCATACAGTAGGCCAATTTAATACAGGGGACTTTATATTTACTAGGTCCCAGGGGGTGGAGCCTAGAAAGCAGGAGATAGGGAGTCATAATAGTGTCAGACAGACGGTGTGAGGCAGCGAGGAAGGCAGACGCAGGGGACCCTGTGGCTGCAACAGGAGGGCACCTCTTAGCAGAGGGGTGACTCAGACTTTTAAGGGGTTATTCCAGGACTGGTTGAAGCCAGCTGGAGACCCAGGTCACCACCGTCATACCGGAGCCGAGGCAGCTAGTAAAAGGTCCAACCCTAACTGCAGACCGGCAAGCTGAAGGCTCGACACAAGGGAGCCACAGCACCCCTAAAGAAGCCCAACATCGGTCCCGCAGCTGGGTCCACGACACCGACAAGTAAGAGACTTTAGGTAACAGACCCCGAGGACTAGAGACTTGGCTCAAGAGGGGAAAGCAGAGACAGAGAAACAGGACCAGGAACACCATATTAAGGCACCACTGCCAGACTCTGGAAAGTCCTCCAAGATCTGCGGCTAATATCTCCATTTAACCCGACAGTATTGTGTACCATTTCCCACATGGTGCAAGTAAAGAACTGTTTGAGCTGATCTGGTGTCTGGTCTCCTTCTATCCGTCACCCCGAGGGCTTCTACAATACCATCGAGGTGAGGACTACTACTCCCGTCATCCACCCCGCTGCCCTGAGGTAAAGCTCCACCTGTGGGGAGCTGTACTACCAAAGCTGCATTCCCATCACTTCAGCGGCCGGGCATACCGCTGGTAACCCTATTACCAGGTACCACAGGTGGCGTCACGTTACATTTCCCCCATTATCATCACCCCCAATCCCACCATTGAGGGTTCAGAGCACAGAACTGGGAACCGACCAGCCGTGATCCCCACTGAACTATCCACCTGTCCCGGTATCCGAGTACCCCCTACCCTGTCGACCAACTCAGAAAGGTGGAGGGTGGGAAGTTAGTAGGGACACAGTCAGGAGGTAGGAGAGGAGATAGAAAGGGAGATAAGAAGAAATAGTCAGTCAGTAAGGAGAGGCGCAGGATAAGGGAGCAGTGAAAGGAGAAGGACCCGGAGGACTTGAGTGGAGATGAGGCTCCTCCTGGGTTCCGGAACAGCCGACTGCAGAGGGACAGAGAGAGCCCTAGGGGCACAGGTAGTGAGCAATCCACCCATGCACCCGAATCTGAAGTGAAGCGGAAGGGCAGTATGAGAACCAGAGGACCAGCCCTGAAGGTGGCGAGGAGACTCTATGCTCCAACAATGGAACCGGAGGCCACGAGATCTAGAGGAGCCATGGCTAACTCCCAACACATCAACCGAGAAGGTAGCCTTACGTAGGTCAGGGGACACGGCCGGTCGCCAGACCAGACCCGTGGCTGCTGGATTGGGTCACTATGTGCAGAGGCGCGAGCAGGAGTGAGGCGGACAGGCAGCGCTGAGAGAGAAGGCAACCCGAGAAGAATGGAACATAAAGAGAGTGAGCTATCCTGATTGTTGAGGACTATCCGGACTGAGAATGTGCAAGGACAGTACCCTGTAACACCGCCAAGTGAAAGCTAAGTAAATCGGGTTTAGAACTCAGAACTGTGTGTGAGACTATTCATTTCCTGCCTGCGGAGCGGTAGACTGATCAGACACGCAGGCAGCAGAAGTCCTGCCAGATAATTGTTCCACTTCCCCAATCCCACCGAGAACACACCTGCTGCAACGTGGGAGTGCAGGAGGGTGAGAATTATTTTTTTGTTAACAGCAGAATGGGGAACATATAAAACCGGAAATGGCCTTGGATAAAGACATGTATACCAGGATGGGTGACATATATAACAGGATGGGGGACATATATACCAGGAAGGGGCCCTGGATGGGAGACATATGCACCAGGATGGAGGACATGAATACAATGATGCATTACAACATAACAGGATAGGGGATATTTACACCAGTATGGGGGCAACAGTAGAAGGTGGAGGACACTACTACACAATGATAGTATAGTGGTAGGAAACGCATGTCTTCATAGGTTTTAGAATGTTACAATGGCACATAGATCTGACATACATGCGGGGAAGGCCGGTCAAACTTTCCACCAGGGTCCATCGGACTCTAGTTATGCCACTGAGTTTGACCTACACTTTTGTTACTGTATTGTGTGATGTTATCACACCTATCATTAGAGATTAGAGGATGGAGTAGAATTCAGAGAGGGTTCAAAACACTAAAAACAGATGGATGGATACTGAAATATCTACGCACTTTTCGTTATTCATTTTTACCACTCACTTCTCTCCTGGTTTAAAGGATAAGTAATAAAATCCACAGATCACCAGCAGAGGGAGTGCTTGTTTCTACAACTACTGTATATCTATACTAGTTCTGTCAACTGTGTGCAGCATCCAGGAGTGCAATAGGTGTGAGACTATATGGAACCTGACAGCTTCTCCAGGCCCTCCAAACCACCACCATGTATTTATGGATCTTTTCATACCCTTTCTAACAAATCGTTTTTATTGTCATCTTGATTAATACAGTCAAAAAACTATTTTATAACTGTGATAGTGATATGCTACTTAGAGGGTGAACTGCTTTTCTTTAAGGGGCATTGTTTTGTATTGACTAGTCATCCCACTGATCATGAATAATAAAATTTGCCCCTTTGGGTATAAGTAACATGATTTGCAAGAGCGACCTCACCGCTGGTTCTTGCAATTCTGTGTTTATCACTGGCACTGCACAGTAAAGTGGATGTCCATAGCCCTGGCTTCATCGTTAAACTGTGCATGCTCAGGGATGCAGTTGTGGCGCTCCACTGGTCGGTGCGCCACGAAGGGGTACTGCACCCATACCAGTGTGTGTGGTATCCTGGTGGTTAGTTGATGAGGGAGTTTCGCATGTGGCTTTCTCCTACGCATTCACACACTTAGAGTCACGGGACCAATTGGCTGAACCCGTAACCTGGGTAACCATTCCCACGGGAGGTTATATAAGTGGGTAGTGAAGAGCGGGAAAAGAGAGACGAGAACAAGAGTTCGTGAGGGAGGGTGCCTAAAAGAGGTGACCCAGACGAAAAGAGGGATCCTTGAGTGTAAACCGACACCCGACACCAGACCATTTCTTTCTTCTATATGTAGCGACCGGTGGCAAGGCCGCGGGTGTGTGTGTATGATCTTTCTCAACACAATCCCCATACTCAGGTTTAACCGGTAATAACGTTTCTTTACTGTCAAACATGTTTATATCACAGTCAACCGAACTATATGCGCACTTGTATATATTAGAGTCTCTGGATCTTCACTTCTTCCGGGTACGCAGCAAGAAAAAAAACACAACAATGAAGGTATCTTTCCCTAACTTTCCCTAAAATCACGTACCAGTCTATCACAGAAGAAGATGTCGCTCCCACGTAGCAGGCCTGGGGATCTCACGATGACGGGTCCCAATGCAGCACTGAAGGGGGAAATTCCTCAGTCTTCTTCTTTGGTCTCCTTCCGCAGGTAACGGGATTTTTCTTTGTTAGTCTCTCCCAGTCTCAGGGCACACCGAGCAGCAGAAGGGAGCCCACAGCAGCACAGAAGTCTCTCTCAGTCTCGGGGGCACCCCGAGCAGCAGGAGGGAGATCACGGCAGTACAAATGGCTCCCTTATGTTGGTCACGGCCCCTGCACATGTACTCCGGGTGCTCGGCGGGCAAGGTTTTGCAGAGCGGCCAGAGTCACAGCACCAAAGTCCAGTTGCCCAGGATCAGTCACGGGGGCTCGTCCGGGATGATTTTTCCGGCAAGGTGTAGCAAAGTAGCCCTCTTTCAACAGACATCCACACGCAGGTCTCCCCTGGCTCAGCTCTGGATCTGCACTGACTTCCCGCTCTTTCTCTTAATGGGTAAACACTTTTGCTGAAAAGGGAATTTCCCACTTCTCTGCGTTTGTTTCAGCACTCGTCCACAAGGGGGCAGTAGCGGACTGTGCACAATTCATTTCCATATCCATTTCTATGATACAGTCTGAATTGTTCACCCCATTACATATGTGCATTCTGATAACCGGTCTGGGAGGAGTCCGGACCATTAACGGAGCACCAGCTCTGAGCACGGTGCAGGAGAGTTCAGCCCTGAGCCGCCAACCCGGAGGGATGTGGACAATCAGATAGCCTCGACCCGGTTCAAAGCACCAGGGACTCCATTCAGGGTCATGAGCCCCTTAGAGAAGGGTGAACTCTATGAAGTCCATGGGCCTGGTGTAGAACAAGAGGCTCTGTGCAGGGCCGCGCTAAGGAAGTAATGAGAAGCGCAGAGAGTGGGAAAGAAGGGATACAGGGAGAAACCGAAGGAACACTGTTGAAAGCCACAGAAAAACACCTCATCTACTGGCAACTACCCAGGGCAGCTACCCGTGACTGTGTACCTGTAAATTGCTTGGAGGCTGACTTTAAACCCATACGGACCCAAAGCATCAGTGCCCCGGAGACACCGCTCCACCTATGGGGAGCATCACCATAAGGCTGCCCATCCATCATCCCCGGAGGTCTGCAGCAGTGCTGATGCCATCAGCAGACACCGTAGGTGGTGTCACAAACAATTTTTTTCATTATTTTATCTTTACACACTTTTCAGCGACCACCAGGGCTGCGGATACGGGCACCGACCACCAATGACAGCAACAGTAACCAAGGCCCGGGATCCGAGTACCACGGCCCTGGGGTGGGTCACAGTGGTGACGTAGGACTCAGCCCCTCACAACTACCAGCTCTGCACATAGCCGTGTCCTACGTCACCACTGCCTCCATGAGCATGCACCATGCAATGATGAAACCAGGGTGCATGCACCCAGGAGACTGTGCATTTTCAGGAAGAGAGAGATTTCCAAAGGAGCCATCAGTTACGTTCTTGCAAATCATATTACTCATGCCCACAGGAGCATAATGGCATGATAAGTGTGATGATTATCATAGTGTGGTTAAAACAACACGCCAATTACCCACTAATTACCATATCACTGTCACCATTTGTTGTGCATAAGAAATCAAGACAATAAAATGGCCTTGATATGAATGGTATAAAGATAGCAATAATAATGTGTTGCCCTGAAAATAAGACATCCCCCCCCAAAAAATAATACCTGGTGGGGGTTTTGTCAGACTGCTAAATATAAGCCCTCCTCTGAAAATAAGCCCCAGCAAAAAAAAAATGATTACAGCATGCCTGCGGAACAGAGGAGCAGGGCATGCAGCTGTTACGCACCAGTACTGAGCCCGTTGCCACTTTATGCAATTCACATACTCCTGTATGTACCGTACGGCATTCTAGGGCGCCGCCCAGTGTATACACATGGTAGTAATAGATTGGCCAGCACATTACCGTATATCTACGCTGAGCGGCGCCCAGATACCGTCCCGCACATACAGCAGGACAGTGGAGGATCGGTGAGTAAAGGAGTTTGTGTCTGTGTGTGTGTGTGTTTTCGTTGCATGTACGGTACCATGATGTGTGCTGCAGGGGGATTATGGGGGCTGCAGGGGGATGATGGCTGCTGCAGGGGGACGATGGGGATGATAGGTGCTGCAGGGGGAGGATGGGTCCTGCTGGGGGATGATGGGTGCTGCAGGGGGACGATGGGGATGATAGGTGCTGCAGGGGGGGTGGGGATATTGGGTGCTGTAGGGGGATGATGGCTGCTGCAGCAGGATGATGGGGATATTGGATGCTGCTGTGGCGCCCCACTGGTCAGTGCGCCACAAAGGGGTACTGCACCCAGACCAGCGTGTGCGGTATTCCTGTGGCCATTGAAGGGGGAGGTTTGTATGTGGCTTTCATTCTGCATCCATACACCTAGCTCAAGGGGCCAATTGGTTAAACCCGTTACCAGGGTAACCGGTCCCAGTGGGAGGTTATATACTGTAGGTGGGTAGTGGAAAGCGGGAAAAGAGAATCAGAGTAGTAAAGGAGGACGAGGAGTAAGAAGAGAGGTTGAGTAGGACCCTTCAGGGGAGCGTACCAGGAAGGGCACCCAGAAAGAGTGGTGACCCAGGCGACAAAAGGGGAGGATCCCAGTCCATAGAATGGAGTATCGGCGCAGGGAGCGGTGCAGGCAAGTCTAACTCTGAGCCGCCAATACCAGTGAGACCCAGGAGAGTTCAGCCTCCAGGTCACCTTAAAACTGTAGCCAAACAAGGAGCCAGGACCCACGGAAAATCCCCAGAGGTGCGGCAATCCAGAGAAGGTTCCTACACGAGTGTAGAGTTACAGCGGAGAGAGCAGGAGGTCAGGTCGGGCTCCACGCAGGCCATACTTCAACACTAGGAAGGACAGAGGGCAAAGTCGAGAGAAACAACTTGAGAGGCACAGACGAACACCGCATTCATTGGTCACTACCCAGGCCAGCTTCCCGGGACTATAGGCCTGTTGTTGAACTTGAACGTGACCAGTAAACCCGTGCAGAGACTCAGCTACGTGTGGTGTGTCGTTCTTTCCCACGGTGAGGGATCAGACAGCTTCTCAACTGCAGAGCCGCCTTCCAGTTAATATAGCATCACTGCCCTGGGGACACTGCTCTACCTGCAAGGAGCATGACCAATCGGCTGCAATAACAATATGCCCAGAGGTCTGAAGTAGAACTGGTGTTATCATCAGAAATTGCAGGTGGCGTCACGAACAATACACTTTTATTATTTTTGTTTCAACACTTTTCAGCGACAACCAGGGCCACAGACCCGGGCATCGACCACTGGTGACAGGATCCAGCAGCAAGTCCCGTGATCCAAATACCCCAGCCCTGGGAAAGTCATTGCTGACCCACCCCAGGGCTGTGGGGCACTCGGAATCGACCTTTGGTGCTTCCGGGGGAGTCACAGGGCTCCAGACCCGGCTCTGTGACCCTAGGGATCAGTCTTTAAAAAGTTCAGGGGGATAGGATTTAGGAGATAAGTGTCGCCTCCTCTGGTAGCCAGCTATTGGGGCCGGTGCTGCAGTGCGGGACCTCCGGGAATGATGGATGGGCAGCTGTGGTGGTATCGCTCCCCACGGGTGGAGTAGTTCCCCGGGGCAACCGTTAAGTCTATGGTAGTTGTCCATTAACTTTACTGAAGCAGCAGATGCCAGGGTACAGTCCACAATTAATGTTTAGGAATCTCGGTGGCCTGGAAGCAAGTTAGGGATCTCCTCACTCGGCTGGTTCTGTGGCCTCCCTGCTGCGCTCCTGTCTGCTGGTCCTGGTTGCCTGTAACTAAGCTGCGACCCTTTACTCCTGCTAACGTCTATCACCAGTATGGCAGGCAGCTCAAGCCCTTCCCAGGTGTCTCTCCTCTGACGAATGTCCCTGAGCTCTTCAAGCTGCTGTGCCTCCAGGTGCTTTCGTGGCTGGGAGACTTGGAATCTGCCGCCCTCCGGTTTTTGCTGCGGGGCTTAGAACACCCACGTAACTTCGGACTCCGGTGTTAGGTTAATGGTGCTCCGCTCTGGACACTTGCTTATGGATCCCTCACACTGGCTAGTGAGCATCCTCGAATAAGCCTGACACCGCCCCAGTCCGCAGGATGTCTTCTACAGTCCTCCTAGGAACTGAATTGCCTAACCCCGCCCCCAGGCCAGAATTTATAGGGGAGACTCCCCTGAACCCTGGTTAGTGCTCCCCCTTCTGGTCTGGAGTCAGGAAGGTGTTGTGTGCTGTGGGTGACTTGGTGTGGATACCCTACCTTGCTTCCAAGCATGACCTTATCCCCCCAAGGGATGCAAAGCCATCGTGGCAATTGGACATTGGGGTGCGACACTGCAGGGAGATGATGGGGATATTTGGTGCAGCAAGGGGATAATGGGTGCTACAGGGTGATGATGAGGATATTGGGTGCTGCAGGGGGATGATGGGTGCTTCATGGGGATGATGGGGATATTGGGTGTTGCATGGGGATGATGGGTGCTGCATGGGGATGATGGGGATGATGGGTGCTGCAGGGGGATGATGGTTATGCTGATTTCTGATGACACATACTGTACAGTATATAAAGTTTTTTTGTTCAGCAATAAATGTGAATTCTTCTTCATGGAAAAATAAGGCATCCCCTGAAAATAAGTCCTAGCGCATTTTTGGGAGCAAAATTTAATGTAAGACAGTGTCTTATTTTCGGGGAAACTAGGTGCAAGGTGGCTTTGGGGGCATGGAGAAGCTGTCAGGATCCCTTTACTATCAGTAAGTAAGTGAAACTCAATGATTTCTAGACAAAAGATCCATTTTTTGTAACAAAATCTGTCTTTTAAATGTATTTGTTCTCAGACCTATGCTCTGACGCAACAGACTTTGTAAGCATCCACTTGTAGCAACCCTAACCAAGAATTAAAGCAGATGTGGGGAACTCCAGGCCTCTAGGTGCTCCTAATCTAAATTTTCTCTCTCTACTTTCATACTTACCTGCTGCTCTCTGTATCTTTCATAAACTATCAGTCTCCATCAGTTTGTGACCTGCAGTGTTTCAATGGAGCAAACCAGAGGTCATCCTTCAAAAGTCTGAGAGCCTCATTCTGGCTTTGTTCTGGCTCACAAAGACTTTACATTGAAAGCTTGTGGAATAACTTCTGACTTCTGACCAGTCAGAAGTTGCGGTCACTAAATGGCGCTCTGTGACCAGAGCGGTGCAAATAAAAGGTAAAAACGCCGGGGAGTGAGTACAAGACTAGCGTCAGGGACCTTACATTAAGAGATTAAAAGCACTACTCCAGTGGTGAAAAAAAAAACAAAAACAAAACACATTAAATTCAATACGTTTTTCACGCAGCTTTTTTTGCCAATTCGTAGTTTCCACAAAAATAAGAGACTTGCCATATTTTGGTCTGATTTTCGGACCAAGTTTATTTATTTAAGTGAATGGTGTAAAAATGGGGACAATACATTGATCCTTATTGCATCCGCATACTGTCAGATTTTCACTGACTGGTTGCTTGGAAAAATTTGGGAAATACAGTTAGGGCCAGAAATATTTGGACAGTGACACAAGTTTTGTTATTTTAGCTGTTTACAAAAACATGTTCAGAAATACAATTATATATATAATATGGGCTGAAAGTGCACACTCCCAGCTGCAATATGAGAGTTTCCACATCCAAATCGGAGAAAGGGTTTAGGAATCATAGCTCTGTAATGCATAGCCTCCTCTTTTTCAAGGGACCAAAAGTAATTGGACAATGGACTCTAAGGGCTGCAATTAACTCTGAAGGCGTCTCCCTCGTTAACCTGTAATCAATGAAGTAGTTAAAAGGTCAGGGGTGGATTCCAGGTGTGTGGTTTTGCATTTGGAAGCTGTTGCTGTGACCAGACAACATGCAGTCAAAGGAACTCTCAATTGAGGTAAAGCAGAACATCCTGAGGCTGAAAAAAAAAGAAAATATCCATCAGAGAGATAGCAGACATGCTTGGAGTAGCAAAATCAACAGTTGGGTACATTCTGAGAAAAAAGGAATTGACTGGTGAGCTTGGGAACTCAAAAAGGCCTGGGCGTCCACGGATGACAACATTGGTGGATGATCGCCGCATACTTTATTTGGTGAAGAAGAACCCGTTCACAACATCAACTGAAGTCCAGAACACTCTCAGTGAAGTAGGTGTATCTGTCTCGAAGTCAACAGTAAAGAGAAGACTCCATGACAGTAAATACAAAGGGTTCACATCTAGATGCAAACCATTCATCAATTCCAAAAATACACAGGCCAGAGTTAAATTTGCTGAAAAACACCTCAAGAAGCCAGCTCAGTTCTGGAAAAGTATTCTATGGACAGATGAGACAAAGATCAACCTGTACCAGAATGATGGGAAGAAAAAAGTTTGGAGAAGAAAGGGAACGGCACATGATCCAAGGCACACCACATCCTCTGTAAAACATGGTGGAGGCAACGTGATGGCATGGGCATGCATGGCTTTCAATGGCACTGGGTCACTTGTGTTTATTGATGACATAACAGCAGACAAGAGTAGCCGGATGAATTCTGAAGTGTACCGGGATATACTTTCAGCCCAGATTCAGCCAAATGCTGCAAAGTTGATTGGACTGCGCTTCATAGTACAGATGGACAATGACCCCAAGCATACAGCCAAAGCTACCCAGGAGTTCATGAGTGCAAAAAAGTGGAACATTCTGCAATGGCCAAGTCAATCACCAGATCTTAACCCAATTGAGCATGCATTTCACTTGCTCAAATCCAGACTTAAGACGGAAAGACCCACAAACAAGCAAGACCTGAAGGCTGCGGCTGTAAAGGCCTGGCAAAGCATTAAGAAGGAGGAAACCCAGCGTTTGGTGATGTCCATGGGTTCCAGACTTAAGGCAATGATTGCCTCTAAAGGATTCGCAACAAAATATTGAAAATAAAAATATTTTGTTTGGGTTATGTTTATTTGTCCAATTACTTTTGACCTCCTAAAATGTGGAGTGTTTGTAAAGAAATGTGTACAATTCCAACATTTTCTATCAGATATTTTTGTTCAACCCTTCAAATTAAACGTTACAATCTGCACTTGAATTCTGTTGTAGAGGTTTCATTTGAAATCCAATGTGGTGGCATGCAGAGCCCAACTCGCGAAAATTGTGTCACTGTCCAAATATTTCTGGCCCTAACTGTACATATGATAGAAATGTGTCACTAAAATTATTTTACCAGACACTGTGTTCACCACAAAGGCACCAGTGATATTAGAGAGAGCAAGGTGAAGGGCCATAAAGCACTCCAACATACTTTACAGTAATAACAGATAAAATACCTTTTAATTGTATTCACAATCGCCAGAGCAGACTCCATATTAACCAAAATCTTCCCTCGTCTTCATACTTTGAGTGTCGGTGTAGTTATCCAATAATGTCGCTAATGTTGCTAACACTAGTAGTTCCACTAGCAATCACTACTAACACTACGGATCCGTGTTTTCCTCATAGATCAACCAGATATAGAGCAAGACTGATGGACAACTGGCTTCTCTTTGTTTTGTTTTTTATTACAGCACAGAATTACTTTTCTAATAAAGCAAAGGCACTCAGTTCACTAAACAGTTCATTGCACCTTTCCTGCTTCTTGTTCTCCATCTACCTTTACATCCAGAACAGTTTACTTTAACATAGCTATTGAAGGTTTTTTTAGACCTCAGAAGTGTTGAATTGTATGTTCTGAGATATAATGCCTGGGTATACAAAATTGCTGGCACAGACAAAGTATACGTCGCGGCTGTAAGGGCCAGGGTACTTGGCTGGCTGGGGCTGGCAGTCTCTATCACAGTAGCGGCGCCCAGGAGCCGTGGCCCTGACCGGACACGGAAAGGGGTTATTTACCGGGGATAAGAGTTTGTAGATCGTTTGTGATGCCAGCTGAGGTATCCGATTAAGAATGACTGGTGCTGCAGGTGAGGTCCCCAGTTCCCAGGGGATAGATGGTGTAGCAGCAAGGTTTGGGTTTTATATATATGTTTTCTAAGTTGTTGATGAGACCAGACCCCAAAAGTATCTAAATTTAATGTGATCAGTCTTGAAGATCTAACAGCTTGGGGTCCTGGCACCTCTCGTAGCAGCTTGAGCTCTTCTCAGACTCTCTCGGTGGCGTCCCGCCAAGCAGGCGTCACAGAGGGGTACTGCACCCGTATGAGAGGTGCAGATGGTCCAGCTGCAGGTGGATTCTAGGATGGTCAGTGGTACCCATTAACCAGCACTCCCACACTAGATTACACGGTGGGAGGTTACCCGGGAGGGAATAAAACCACCTCTAGGGGGAACAAGAAGGCCTTCTTGAGGCTTTTGGTCTTTGCCTCTAAGTCAGCGAGCTTAGGGTCTCTCAGCTGAGGGACCAGGGAGAGATTGAGGAAGAAGAAAGGGCTTAAGAAAGAAAGCTTCTCCAGGAGCAGACAGCCTGAAGGGAGTGAGGAACTTGATGAAGTTTATCCCAGACAGCTTACCGGGCACCAAAGCCCGCACCTGTGGGATACTTTAGGACCACAGAGAATCCGGAGTCCCGGGGAGTCTTTAATTCTCCCGGGCACCAGACCGGACCAAGAGAGGGTACCAGATGAGTGCTTGGATTCTATTATAACTACAATAGAGATCACCTGATCCTTTCCTACATAGCACCATCAACCTCCCACCACTGAGTGCTGGTTATAAACGATATAGATAAAGAGAGGGTACCAGGCACCGCCAAGGGAACGAGCTGCCAGCCAGTAGAGGGTTACCCGATGGCCGTGAAGGTGAGAGAAGGAAGGAGGTCAGGTTGGCTTCAAGTCACCAGGCTTCACACCACAACTGGGAAGCAGGAAGGAACAGATGGGGATAGAGCAAGCAGTTACACCAAGGGTCCACCATACCACCTAGGATCTGCCTGCAGCCACCCGTTAAGCTACCTGTCCTCATACCATCAGACGTAATGAACTGTACTCTTGTATGTGACCAATGCAAATGACAGTAAAGTACCCGGAGAAAAGTGACTTTTGACTCCACTTGTGTTCTTACAAATGAACTTGTTTCCATCCAGGAACGCTGCCCCAGAGGTCCAGTCCTACCTGTGGAGGACTTCACCAACTTGCCACAGTACCATCTACCTCCGGCGGACTGTGGCGGCGCTGGTGAAACATCACCAGAAACTACAGGTGGCGTCACGATAACACTGTATATAATCCCCCGTACATATTACCCCTTTTTTGGAAGATAGGCCCAGGACACGGGGTCAGGCGCGGCCGCCATTCCCCATGACACAGTTAACCCCTCGGAGCCTGACACCCGAGTACACCAAAGCCTGGGCTCAACATATCTTTTTCTGGCGTCACAAACAGGATATCGTGCCCGGCACCACCGGGTACTGTGCTCCTTGGACTTGGACTATTAAAACAAACTTTTTCCGCCATTGCTTGGCACCAAAAATGGGTTCCTGCCATTATTGCAGGAGGACCCAAGATGGCGCCGTAGCCATGTACTAAATGCCATGTGCAGGCCCGGGGGTGTTCCTCAGCCCCTAGAGAAGGAGGGCCAAGACGGAGGCTCCAAAAAGTGTGGCCGCCCGGATTGCCATCAATCAATCAGGGGGCGGCCCACAGGAAGTTCCTCGGGAGAGGCCACCCATAAGAAGACAAACCGGAAGAGAAGGACAGAACGATCAAGGCTCCTTCGTACCCGTCACCATGGCGGCACCCCGTTGGAGAGACACTGTGCGTGAGCTTGAGGAGCAAACCTGGGCTGCGCAAGGAGACCCAGCAGCAGCGTCCCTCTTAACACTAGAGGGGGATGCTGACTACTGGAGGGACGCATTTGGACAGCTCCGCCAGGACATGGAAGGAGCCCTGGCGTCGGTGTGCCGGCAGTGGAACACGGAGCGGACCTACGAACTTTTGTCCATGAGGGCGAACTGCGAGGCGCGAGAGGAGGCAGTGTCTGAACACGCAGTTGTGGAGTACTGTGCCTCTCTACCACCGGTACCACCATCCATCCAGACCCGGGACACGGGAGTTCAAACAGAACCCCCGACTACACCACCGTCCCGTTCCAGCAGTTTCCTCCGGCTGGAGGCAGCACGGACGTCCCCCACAGAACTCAACGTCGCCGTCGAGGAGGAGTACAACGAGACAGATGAAGATGAACCGGAGGATGCTGAGAGAGCCTCAGGAGGGAGCACCCCAGAAGCTGCGTGGTGGACCGCGTGGCAGCGGCAGCAGCGAGGAGCCCCCGCCATAGTGAGCTCAGCGGAGACAGAAGTAGTATCCAGAGTCCCTACCGGCAACTCACCATCCCCACAGTACCAGTCACTTCAACGGTCTCAATCAGCCTTAGGCGGCCGTCATACGGTTCAATATCGCTAGCGATATTGTTAGCGATCACGTGCACGCGCGATCGCTAACAATATCGCTCACATCGCTGGTGAGCTGTCACACAGGCAGACTCACCAGCGATGTGGAGCAGCGAGATCGCTGGTAACTATGGTACACATCGGGTTACTAGGCGCCGCGCGGCGCTTAGTAACCCGACGTTTAGCATAGATACCATCTCCCAGCATAGGCTCTGCCGCTGGGAGATGGATCATCGTGGTGTCAAACGTTTTCCGCCATTGCTTGGCACCAAAAATGGGTTCCTGCCATTATTGCAGGAGGACCCAAGATGGTGCCCGGACTTTCAGATTACGCGATGTGGAGTCGCACCTGCGGAGAGGACACCCGGACAAAGATCTTTACCGAGATGAGCAGGTCACTTATGAGCGGTACCCCAGCCCATTAGGCTGGTTCGCAATAAGGATCTCCCGCTGTGCAGACACTCACCGCTAACAATAGACTCTCGTTTAGAGACATTGTATTCCACAAGAGACTCCCATGTAGAGACATTGCCCTGTAAATAGCCCCCTTCCAGTAACCAAGCCCCTCATTTTTGCTTTTCCCTTTTTGCAAACCCCTAAGAATGAAGAGTGTCCCGTTTACTTTTATCTGAAGATTTAGATACTTTTATTTGAACTGTTCCCCTGTTTAATGATGTGTGCTGTGTGAGCAGCTCAACAGTGATAATACACACTGGACTGTGCTGGACAATACATTACCGCTGGGCCCGCGTAGTTAGTACCGGTCCCCATTGGGCCAAGTTAATAATGTCTTTTATACAGATAGTGCAACCGAAGAGTAAGAACTTTGCCAACAGGTTACCCGAGGACCGTGGGATCTGATAACACTAACTACTGCAATGTCCGTATGTATATATGTAACGTTCTAAGTAATGTGCCTCCTAGTAATAGGAAGAAAAAACAAGAATGCTTGAATGTACATAGTTACTCGTTAATGTTGATGAATATAAAAATGCTTTTCACTTTCCGGTAAATAGGTACAGATACTCGCAGATGAGTATATTCAATCAAGGGGGTATGTGGCGCCCTGCCAAGCAGGCGTCACAGAGGGGTACTGCACCCGTAAAAGAGGTACAGATGCTCCAGCTGCAGGTGGATTCTAGGATGGTCGGTGGTACCCATTAACCAGCACTCCCACACTAGATTACATGGTGGGAGGTTACCCGAGAGGGAATAAAACCACCTCTAGGCGGAACAAGAAGGCCTTCTTGGGGCTTTTGGTCTTTGCCTCTAAGTCAGCGAGCTTAGGGTCTCTCGGCTGAGGGACCAGGGAGAGATGGAGGAAGAAGAAAGGGCTTAAGAAAGAAAGCTTCTCTAGAAGCAGACCGCCTGAAGGGAGTGAGGAACTTGAGGAAGATTATCCCAGACAGCTTACCGGGCACCGGAGACCGCACCTGTGGGATACTTTAGGACCACAGAGAATCCGGAGTCCCGGGGAGTCTTTCATTCTCCCGGGCACAAGAACGTATCAAGAGAAGGTACCAGACACCGCCAAGGGAACGAGTGACCAGCCAGTAGAGGGTTACCCGACAGCCGTGAAGGTGAGAGAAGGAAGGAAGTCAGGTTGGCTTCAAGTCACCAGGCTTCACACCACAACTGGGAAGCAGGAAGGAACAGATAGGGATAGAGCAAGCAGTCACACCAAGGGTCCACCATACCATCTAGGATCTGCCTGCAGCCACCCGTTAAGCTACCTGTCCTCATATCATCAGGAGTGCTGAACTGTAATCTTGTATGTGACCAATGCAAATGACAGTAAAGTACCCGGAGAAGAGTGACTTTTGATTCCGCTTGTGTTCCTTCAAATGAACTTGTTTCCATCCAGGAACGCTGCCCCGGAGGTCTAGTCCTACCTGTGGAGGACTTCACCAACTTGCCACAGTACCATCTGCCTCCGGCGGACTGTGGCGGCGCTGGTGAAACATCACCAGAGAGTACAGGTGGCGTCATGACAACACTGTATATAATCCCCTGTACATATTACCCCTTTTTTGGAAGATAGGCCCAAGACACGGGGTCAGGCGCGGCCGCCATTCCCTGTGACACAGTTAACCCCTCGGAGCCTGACTCCCAAGTACCCCAAAGCCTGGCCTCAACATCTCCTCCTTTGCCTAACCCTCCCCACTCCAGGTAACCCCTCCCTCCATCCAGGGGATGAGACACCACCCCAAACAGGACTCTAAGTTCTACATCTCCTAGCCAGAGTTCAGAAATGTGTGGATGCTTAGGGACCCAGCATGGGACACCCGAAATCCTCTCAAGACATTGCACTAATACCAACTCCTTTAAGTAGTATTGTGGCAGGCAGACCACCAGGGCGCCACAGATATACTTACATTTTGTATCCACATATTCGCTTAGGCTAAAATCTCAGAAGTTTTGTAGGCTTAGATAATCCAAAATGTACAGAACCAATTTGGTCAATAAAACGTTTATCTAATGTTCCTCTTTTCACAAGCTAAACATTGTATTTTGGGGATTGGAGAATGATCGGATGATGGGCTTAGGCCCCTTTCACATCAGCGCTTTTTTCAAATCGCGGCAGATGCGGTGAAAAAAACGCATCTGCATACCGGCTGCACTTGCGGCACGGTTGCGGCGTGGTTGCGGCAAGCCCCATACAATGTATAGGCGGGCTTGTGGCAGGTGCGGCAAGTGCGGTTTTGGCACTTGCGGCAGGTGCGTTCGCGAAAAAAAATGCGGTCAGATGCGTTTTTTTCACCGCATCTGCCGCGATTTAAAAAAAACGCTGATGTGAAAAGGGCCTTAGACAAATATCGGAGCATAGAAAGGTCTCCCAGTTCTTTGTGGGTCTTCAAGCTTGGGAGGCTAGTGAACAGAATAAGTGCTCTGCTCTTTATTAAGAGGGCCTGCAATGGGCTACTACAAATGACTCACAATTTTTTTGTGGCCATTGGGTGAAATAAGTGCCAACTTTGGCTTTTCAAAAACACAATTCCACAGAGCTCTATGTTAAGGAGGCCATGTGGTGTATTTAGTGCTGAGGGAGATGATTTTCATTCTGTCTCTGATTGACTGATGTGTTTTTAGTGATGTCATCTGGCACGTTATATTTTGAGCATAGAAGTGCAATGAAAGTAAAAACTGAATGAGCTGAACACAGTTGTCAAAACATTTTCTGCAAAGTATCACTACCAACCCGAAATTATTTTAAGCTTATGGCAAGTATTGCTGATGTTCTTCACTGGACTAGGAAATCATCGTTAGATGTGGTAAGTTATGCTTATGAAGTCAAAATTATAACATTGGTAAGTTTATTTTTGTTCTCATCATGTCAAAAACGAGTTGGGAATCAGCCAATAATTAAGAAATGTAGAAAAAGTACATTCACTCCCTGTAATATTTCCTCGGAAAGTGTGATTCATATAATCAGAGACAATATATTTTTATATAGTTATACCTAGTAGGGCATTAATTGGGAGAAAAGAGAAATGTTTGAAGAAAACAGAGTTCCCAGGAGTATTTAGGACCACATTTTAGGAAAGCCTAGTTAGGAAACTTCTTGGAAAACTATCACAGTCACAAAGGAGTCATTGAAACTGCAGGAATTAACATGCAGAGGAATCAGTGCAAATAATCCTACAGGACAAATTTACTGTTTTCTTATGAAAGAGATAGTATGAAATGTATTCAGATCAAAAACTGAAAACAGCCAAACCTCAATAATCATTCAAACATTATTAATATGTTTAAGTGACCTTTACTTACAACGTTTATATTTACAAGTGCATCTTAATAAATTAGAATATCATCAAAAAGTTAATTTATTTCAGGAATTCAATACATTAAGTGGTGGCTCTTGAAGCACTGACTGTTTTGTATTATTATTCTAATTTTCTGAGATAATGAAGTTTGGGTTTTCATTGGCTGTAAGCTATAACCATCAATATTAACAGAAATAAACACTTGAAATAGATCACTCTGTTTGTAATGACTCTATACAGTAAATGTGTTTCAATAAATGTATTGAATTACTGAAATAAATTCACTTTTTGATGATATTCTAATTTATTGAGATGTACCTGTATTAAAGAAGGAAGGTTTCTGGTTACACACATTGAACTTTCAATCTGCAGCCCTAATATCTCTTTCAGGATCAATTACTATGATTCATATCACTTCCGGGACTCCATCTATGCAGCTCATGTAGATGATTCCAGTTGGATGCTGTCATTAAATTGATGAATAGTTACCCCTCACACACCGTTGGTCACAGGTGTACACTATCATGAAGTAAGTCACTGCTATTTAATACCTACCCATCAACCATTAGGTCACTCCCCTGATGAAGCCGTCAGTTGGCAATACGCATGGGGCTCTGCCCCTCAGGCTCTTTAACCCAGGTCTGTTCCCCGGTTGCTAGGGGCGTCTTGTGCCAGCTGGTACTCTATCAATTGAATACTTCTATTCCTTTCTTATATTACTTTTCTTTTTGGCTGATCACCAGTTCCTAGGTTAAGGACGCTATCTTTATTGTTTGGGTATATCCGTTTTGTTGTATATTGTTGTACTATGCAGGGGCCGAGAGACTATTAATGTCTTATTGTTATTATACCCTTTGGAGCCCTCTCATTATAACCTTTGACTAATAGGTCATGTGTAGGGATATATACCTTATAGTAAAGCCAGTGGAGATAGGGTTTAAAAAACCAATTCAATTCAATATCTATTCCTTTTGATAGTAGGGGGTACATGTGCATATGTGGCGCCCCGCCAAGCAGGAGTCACAGAGGGGTACTACACCCGTAAAAGAGGTGCAGATACTCCAGCTGCAGGTGGATCATAGGATGGTGGGTGGTACCCATAACCAGCACTCCCACACTAGATTACATGGTGGGAGGTTACCCGGGAGGGAATAAAATGACCTCTAGGGGGAACAAGGAGGGCTTTTTGGAGAGTCTTTTGAGGAGGTCTTTGGCCTCTGAGGAAGGAGATTAGGGAGTAGGAGAAAGGGATCCCAGGTGCAGACAGTTACCGGTCACCGGAGCCCACACCTGTGGGATACTATAGGACCACAGAAAATCTGGAGTCCTGGGGAGTCTACAAGTCTCCCAGGCACCTAAGCAACCAGAAGAGGGAACCAGGCAACCGCTGAAGGAGCAGGCGGCCAGCCAGCAGAGGGTTACCCAACGGCAGCAAGGGTGAGAGAAAGAGTGGAGGTCAGGCTGATTTCAAGTCACCAGGCTTCACACAACCACTGGGAAGCAGGAAAGAACAGACGGGAAAGAAGGCCCACACCAAGGGTTCCACCATACCACCTGGGATCCACTTGCAGCTACCCGTTTGCTACCTGTTATAACATCTTATGCTGAACTGTAAACTGCAACTTAAAATGCTACAAGTTTTTAGTAAAGTACCTGGAGAGAAGTGAACTTGACTCTGCTGCATTTCCTTGTGAATGACTTTATCCAACTACAGGAACGCTTCCCGGGAGGTCCAGTCCTACCTGTGGAGGACTTTACCACACTAGCCGCAATACCATCTACCTCCGGTGGACTGTGGCGGCGCTGGTGGCATCTCACCAGATACTACAGGTGGCGTCACGACAAACTTTGTAAATAGACCCCTGTAAATTATAAACCCTTTTTGAAAGATAGGCCCAGGATATGCGGTCAGGCGTGACCGCCACTCCCCGTGACAACCGGAGTGTTAACCCTTGCCACCTGACACCCGAGTACCCCAAAGCCTGGGCGCTACACATACAAGTGTACAAATATTGCAGAAATTATTAGATGTCTGTATGCCTGTTCCAGTAGTTGTACCTCAGGGATTGTTTGTTACAATTGCCATGTTTATGGTTTTTACTTGTTTTTAATTGTGTGTGTTGTTGGGTTTCAATAAAGGTTGTTATATATATTTATGAAATTGTTGGTTGTACTGGCCATATGTATAATTTCTTTATTTAAAATAGCACCCCGTATTATGTACCATATACTTGTTGTGCACCCTTTCTTCTCTTAAACTAGTAAAGAGTTGCTTCATGTCCCACTTTGCTCAAGCTCCAACCAAGTGCCTAATTATCTGCTGCTAACTTCCATTCAGAAATACAAAAAGTGTATCAGGTGTTTGGTGGGTGAGCTTAGAACAGGGGTCAGGAACCTATGGCTCACAAGCCAGATGTGGCTCTTCTGATGGCTACATCTGGCTTGCAGCCAAATCTCTATAAAAGGTTTACCTGCCATAGTGCACTGCATCCCACATTTGTCAGGTGCCCACCGCCGCTTCTGGGTGCTGCGCTATTGTCCCTACTGCCATGCGAGTTAAGCCACCAGGCCAGCAGCCACAGGCCAATCAGTGGCGTATGAGGTCACATGTGGGAATCTGATTGGCCAGCCATTGCTGGCCTCTGATTGGACCGCAGCTGCTGACTTCTGATTGGTAACATATGGGTACGACAGCAGGGACAGAGCGGCACCCAGAACACTGTACAGCACAGACCATGGAGGATCAGTGAGTGTGTGTATCTGTGTGGGGTTTTTTTTGCAGGTACCAGCACCATGTTGGCGGCTGCAGAGGGCTGCATGGGGATGATGGGGACACGGCAAGGGAATGATGGGGGTACTATATGGGGATGATAGGGGTACTGCATGGGGATGATGGAGGTACTGCAAGGGGATGATTGGAGTACCATATTGGGGGCTGCAAGGAGATGATGGGGATACCATATTGGGGGATGCAAGGGGATGATGGGGGTTCTGCAAAGGGATGATGGGGTACCATATTGGGGGCTGCAAGGGGAGGATGGGGTACTGCAAAGGGATGATGGGGTACTGCAAGGGAATGATGGGGGTACCATATTGGGGGCGGCAATGCAATGATGGGGATACTGTATTGGGGGTTGCAATAGGATACTGAGGGTACCATATTGGGGCTGCAAGGGGATGATGGGGGTACTATATTGTGGGCTGCAAGGGGATGATGGGGATACCATATTGGGGGCTGCAAGGGGATGATGGGGGTACCATATTGAGGGCTGCAAGGGGATGAGGGGGGTTTTGCAAGGGCATGATGGGGGCACCATATTGGGGGCTGCAATGGGATGATGAAGGTTCTGCAAGGGGATGATGGGGTACTGCATGGGGATTATAGGGGTACTGCATGGGGATGATGGAGGTATTGCAAGGGGATGATGGGGGTACCATATTGGGGGCTGCAAGGGGATGATGGTGGCACCATATTGGGAGCTACAAGGGGATGATGGGGGTACTATATTGGAGGCTGCAAGGGGATGATGGGGGTTCTGCAAGGGGATGATGGGGTACCATATTGGAGGCTGCAAGGTGATGATGGTGATACCATATTGGGCTCTGCAAGGGGATGATGGGGGTAACATATTGGGGGCAGCAAGGGGATGATGGAGGTACCAAATTGGTGGCTGCAAGGGGATGATGGGGATACCATATTAGGGGCTGCAAGGGGATGATGGGGTACCATATGGAAGCTGGAAGGGAATGATGGGGATACCATATTAGGGGCTGCAAGGGGACGATGGGGTACCATATTGGGGGCTGCAAGGGGATGATGGGGGTACCATATTTGGGGCTACAAAGGGCTGCATGGGGATGATGGGGGGTACCATATTGGGGGCTACAAAGGGCTGCAAGGGGATGATGAGGATAAGATATTGGGGGCTGCAAGGGGATGATGGTGGTACCATATTGGGGTCTGCAAATGGCTGCAAATTCTTAATAGGATTCACAGTTTGTTTGGTTATGCTGGTTTGACAACTACTGTACTGTATATAATGTTCATTGTTTTTTGTTCAACAGTAAATGTGAATTATTCTTTATGGAACAATAAGACACCCCCTAAAAAATAAGACATGGTGCATCTTTGGGAGCAAAAATGAATATAAGACACTGTCTTATTTTTGGGGAAACAAGGTACCGTAGCTGCATGGAGAAACATGGACAAACAGAAGTGTTGCTAAGAGCCCAATGGTAAGAAGTACTTTAGTCATCATTGGTTACTAACAGCATAACAATGTTATTAAAAAGAATTCAGAGACTAAGGTCCGTTTCACATAAGGGTTTTTTTGAAAATGCGGCAGATCCGGCAGATTTACCGCATCTGCCACATCTTCCGCCTAACGGCCGCACTTATTGCACACTTGCGGCAAGCCACATGCATTGTCTATGGGACTTACGGCAAGTGCAATTTTGATGGTTGCGGCAGATGTGGCAGTTGCGGCCACTAAAAAAATGCCCCTGTCCGCAGTTTTTTTCGCGGCTGCAAGTGCCGCATCTGCCGCAACTGGCAAAACCGCACTTGCCGCACCTGATTGCAAGCCCCATAGACAATGCATGGGGCTAGAAGCAATTGCGGCCGTTAGGCGGATAATGCGGCAGATGCGGTAAATCTGCCTGATCTGCCACATTTTAAAAAAAACGCCTATGTGAAAGGGGCTTTATTATACTTTAACCCCTTCACGACCTGTGACGTCGTGGGACGTCATAGAAGTCGATGCGTTCCCGACCTGTGACGTCCCACGACGTCATGGCAGGATCGCGTTCCCGCGGCACCGGTGATCGGGGCCGGTGACATGTCACTGGTGCCGCGGGAACATGAGGACCTGTACTTTGTCCTGGGGGGGTGGCTATTTCCCCCTCGTCGCTGAATTCGCTCTGATTGGCAGTTTAAACTGAACTGCCAATCAGAGCGATTCTCCCCTCCAAATCTGATTGGATTTCTCCAATCAGGCTTGGAGGGGTGGGTGCGCGGGTGCCCTCCCCCTCCTCAGCCCCTCCGACTCCAAGCTAACCCCCCCACCCACCACCGGGCACCGGCACCGGCACCGATCCCCTCTCAGCAGCCTGCTGCATGCCGGCGCTGCTGCAGGCGCCGGTGGGTGCCTAGTGCCCCGCAACCCTCCTGCCCCTCCTGCCCCGGGTGCCCTGTTGCCCCCCCCCCCCCCCCCGTGTCCCCTCTCACCCGTCCTCCGTCGTCCTCCGTGGTGCCGCGGCTCCCCGGTGTGGCTCTCCTCCTCTTCTCCCAGGCTCCTCCTCCTCACTGGAGGATCTTGAGAGAGGTAAGTATGTGTGTGTTTGTGTATGTGTGCATGTTCATGGGTGGATGCATGGGTGCGTGCATGGGCGCATGGGTGCGTGCATGGGCGCATGGGTGCGTGCATGGGCGCAAAGATGGATGGGTGCGTGGAGGGATAGGCGCATGGGTGCATGCATGGATGGATGGACGCATGGGTGCATGGATGGATGGACGCATGGGTCCGTGGATGGATGGACGCATGGGTGCGTGGATGGATGGGCGCATGGGTGTGTGCATGGGAGCATGGGTGCGTGCATGGGAGCATGGGTGCAAAGATAGATGGGTGTGTGGATGGATAGGCGCATGGGTGCGTGGATGGATGGGCGCATGGGTGCGTGCATGGATGCGTGGATGGATGGGTGCATGTGTGTAACAAGGGATCAAGTGTCCTCTTGTTGTAGTCACTGGTGTCAGTCATGGTGCACTGTATGGCAATGATCTGCCATACCGTGCACCATGACTCTGACCCCAGAGACTACAACAAGAGGACGCTTGATCCCTTGTTGTAGTCTCTGGGGTCACAGTCATGAAGCATGGTACGGCAGATAATTGCCATACAGTGCACCATGACTGACCCCAGTGACTATAACAAAGGATCAAGTGTCCTCTTGTTGTAGTCTCTGGGGTCAGAGTCATGGTGCACGGTACGGCAGATAATTGCCATACAGTACTTCATGACTGTGACCCCAGAGACTACAACAAGGGATCAAGTGTCCTCTTGTTGTATTCACTGGGGTCAGTCATGGTGCACTGTTTGGCAATGATCTGCCGTACCGTGCACCATGACTCTGACCCCAGAGACTACAACAAGAGGACGCTTGATACCTTGTTGTAGTCTCTGGGGTCACAGTCATGAAGCACGGCACGGCAGATAATTGCCATACAGTACTTCATGACTGTGACCCCAGAGACTACAACAAAGGATCAAGTGTCCTCTTGTAGTCACTGGGGTCAGTCATGGTGCACTGTATGGCAATGATCTGCCGTACCGTGCACCATGACTCTGACCCAGAAACTACAACAAGAGGACACTTGATCCCTTGCTGCAGTCTCTGGATGTAGCAGAGGTGATCGAGCGTCGTGGGACCTTCGTTGTGGACTACGTCGGAGGCGATCGAGCGTCGTGGGACCTTCGTTGTGGACTACATCGGATCTTTATAATAAAGATGGAGTCCGAATTTTGTTTGTGTTTTTTTTCAAATAAAAAGATTTTTCTCTGTGTGTATTTTCTGACTATTTACCAGAGATTCCTAATGGCGGGTCTAACATTGGCCCTATATTATGAATCTCGGGCTTAGTGCCAGCTGCCAATAAAAAGCTGGCATTAACCCCTTTATTACCCAGTTAGCCACCGGCACCAGGGCAACTGGAAGAGCATGGGTACAGTGCCAGAAAATGGCGCTTCAATGAATGCGCCATTTTCTGGTGGCGGCTGTGGGCTGCAATTCACAGCATGGGGGGCCCAGAACGCTTGGGCCTCACTATGCTGAGGATTCCAGCCCCCAGCTGCCTAGTTGTACCTGGCTGGACCAAAAATATGGCGGAGCCCCACGTAATTTTTTTTCTAGGATTAGTTCTAGAAATTAAAAAAAAAATGGGCTTCGCTGTATTTTTGGTTCCAGCCAGGTATGACGAGGCAGCTGGGGGCTGGTGGCAGTCCGTAGCTGCCAAGTTGTACCTGCCTGGACCAAAAATATGGCGGAGCCCTATGTCATTTTTTTTCTAGAAATAATTCTAGAAATAAAAAAAAAAATAGGCTTTGCTGTATTTTTGGTTGCCAGCCAGGTACAACTTGGCAGCTAGGGGGCTGGAATCCTCAGCATGGAGAGACCCAAATGTTTTGGGTCCCCTATGCTGCGAATTGCAACTACTAGACTAGTATGTTTTTCACAAAAAGTTTCTTTATTCATTTATACGGCTCAATTTGTGAAGCACATGGGGGTTCAAAGTGCTCACAATGCATCTAGATATGTTCCCTGGGGGGTCTAGTTTCCAAAATGGGGTCACTTGCGGGGGAGCTCAAATGTTTAGGCACACAGGGACTCTCCATACGCGACCTGGTGTCCACTAACAATTCCAATTGTTGGCAAACACCAGGTTGCGTATGGAGAGCCCCTGTGTGCCTAAACATTGGAGCTCCCCCACAAGTGACCCCATTTTGGAAACTAGACCCCCCAAGGAACCTATCTAGATGCATAGAGAGCACTTTGAATCCCAGGTGCTTCACAAACTAGATATGTTCCCTGGGGGGTCTAGTTTCCAAAATGGGGTCACTTGCGGGGGAGCTCAAATGTTTAGGCACACAGGGGCTCTCCATACGCGACCTGGTGTCCGCTAACAATTCCAATTGTTGGCAAACACCAGGTTGCGTATGGAGAGCCCCTGTGTGCCTAAACATTGGAGCTCCCCCACAAGTGACCCCTTTTTGGAAACTAGACCCCCCAAGGAACCTATCTAGATGCATAGTGAGCACTTTGAATCCCCAGGTGCTTCACAAACTGATCCGTAATGAGGTAAAAATACTTTTTTTTCCACACAAATTATTTTTTTTAATTTTTACGGATCAATTTGTGAAGCACCTGGGGGTTCAAAGTGCTCACAATGCATCTAGATATGTTCCCTGGGGGGTCTAGTTTCCAAAATGGGGTCACTTGTGGGGGAGCCCCAATGTTTAGGCACACAGGTGCTCTCCAAATGCGACATGGTGTCCGCTAACAATTTAGGCTGATTTTCCATTCAAATTGTTAGCGGACACCATGTTGCGTTTGGTGAGGACCTGTGTGCCTAAACTTTGGAGCTCCCCCACAAGTGACCCCATTTTGGAAACTAGACCCCCCAGGGAACTTATCTAGATGGGTGTTGACCATATTGAACCCCTAGGTTCTTCACAAATTCATCCATAAAAATGAAAAAAAAAAATTTTGTGGAAAAAAAGTATTTTTTAATTTTTACGGATCAATTTGTGAAGCACCTGGGGGTTCAAAGTGCTCACAATGCATCTAGACCCCCCAGGGAACTTATCTAGATGGGTGGTGAGCATTTTTGACCCCCACATGCTTTACAAATTGATCTGTGAATATGGAAAAAGTACTTTTTCTTCACAAAAATGTTCTTTTAGCCTCAATTCTTTCATTTTCGCATGGGTAACAGGATAAAATTCATCCTAAAATTTGTTGGGCAATTTCTCCTGAGTACACCGATGCCTCATATGTGGTCATAAACCACTGTTTTGACGCGCGGCAGGGCTTAGAAGTGAAGGAGCGCCATTTCACTTTTTGAATGGAAAATTAGCTCCAAAAGTCAAATTGCGCTCTTTCCCTTCAGAGCCCTGCCGTGCGCCCAAACCGTGGTTTATGATCACATATGAGGTATCGATATACTCAGGAGAAATTGCCCAACAAATTTTAGGATCCATTTTATCTTGTTGCCTATGTGAAAATGAAAAAATTGAGGCTAAAAGAACATTTTTGTTAGAAAAATTAAAATATCCATTTTTTTGTTTCCAATTTGCTTAGTTCCTGTGAAGCACCTGAAGGGTTAATAATCTTCTTGAATGTAGTTTTGAGTAGCTTGAGGGGTGCAGTTTTTGGAATGGTGTCACTTTTGGGTGTTTTCTGTCATGTACACCCCTCAAAAAGACTTCAAATGTGACGGGGTCACTAAAAAAATGGTTTTGTAAATTTTGGTGGAAAAATGAAAAATTGCTCATGAACTTTGAACCCTTACAACTTCCTAACAAAATTTTTTTTTTTTTCCAAAATTGTGCTGATGTAAAGTAGACATGTGGGAAATATTATTTCATAACTATTTTGTGTCACATAACTCTCTAGTTTACCAGAGGAAAAATTCTAAATTTGAAAATTGCTAAATTTTCAAAATTTTTGCCATATTTTTGATTTTTTCACAAATAAACGCAAAAATTATCGAGCTAAATTTAATACTAAGATGAAGCCCAATATGTCACGAAAAAACAATCTCAGAATCACTAGGATCCGTTGAAGCGTTCCCGAGTTATAACCTCATAAAGGGACACTGGTCAGAATTGCAAAAAATGGCCAGGTCAGGAAGGCCAAAATAGGCTGGGTCATGAAGGGGTTAAAAGTGTTGGTCTTACATAAAATGTGCACATTTATTTGTATTTAGTTTTAAACATATTGTACGGCTCTCACAGAATTACATTTTAAAACATGTGGTGATCATGGCTCCCTCAGACAAAATGTTTCCTGGCCCCTGGCTTAGAATTATTTATGACTACTGCTTACTATGACCTTATTAATACCTAGGCTATATTAGGGACTAGAATTGTGTCTCTCTTTTACTTTGTATGAAATATATTCTATTTATTTTTATATATTATAATTATCTATATATTTATATTTATTATATTTATCTGGCATTTTGCATAAAAGTACAATGGTGGATACGTATCCATACTTACTTTCAGTATATTTACATGACACATGCACTTTATAGTCCTGGGGATCCCGTGGTAGCTCACCTACCATACAAATAAAAACCTACCATAAAAAAAATCTGTCTTGTCCGAATTATGTATATCTGTTGTGTTATGTTGTTTTTAATCTATGTACCCAATACAATTACGGTAGATTTTTTTAAATTACAGATTGGATTATTTCGGTCCTGGTACATTTTTTATTTTTGCTATTTCTGTTCAAATAATTATGCTTTTCTTAGAATTGCAAACGTTGGTAGTTTTTTTTCTTTTTCCTAACTTGTCAATTCTTCAAAGAGACTATGATCAAGGGTAGCAAAGGAAACTCTACTTGTTAGGTAACCTTCACATCACGATTTTGTGCTGTCCGTGGGGATCCTTGTTTTTTCAGGATTCCCCAAACAGCCATGGATCCACACGGATCCCTGCATTCGGGTGGCAAATAGCCATCCGTTTCTGAATCTATGCAGCATCCGTGTAGATCCTGAGGTCCCGCTGTCTCTCCCTGCTTTTCCCTGCTCATCCTTCCTCCATCTCCACTCCCTTGCTCATCTATCCTGTCCCCCCTCTCCTCTCCCCTGTCCACTCCCCTCCTCTTTCCTCCAGTATTTAAAAAATAATAAATCTCCACCCGGAGGATACTTCACCTGTCCAGTGCCTCCGGGGATGCGACTGTCTCCATCTGGGTGCAGGACCTGTTATTACATCACCGAGCCGATCAGCTGACACGTCAGCTGATTGGCTCGGCGACGTCACAAGAGGTCCTGCACCCAGATGGAGATGGTGCCAATAGGGACACATCCGAGCCCAGCCATTGCCTAGAAGGATACATTGGAGGCAAAATCTGATCCGTGTGTATCCTTTTTGAAACGGATACACAAAAATCGTGATGTAAAGCCAGCCTTATCCAGTACTTTGCTAGACGTCTGCTGTACAGCATGATAAAAAGCTTAATTGGCCACTGAGTTTCAGCATGAGCTTGAGCAAAATGTATTTAAAGGACTTAGTGCACTTTAAAGTACAGAATTAGTTTTTATTTATATTTTTTAAGTGCCTTTGTCTGTAGCATACGTCAGGTGTAGTCCCCAAAGTTAAACTTCAATGAACCCTCTGACATCTACAGTACCATAGAATAGGCATACAGGGGCACACATCAGCTTGTGGGTCATTTAAAAAAAAAAAAAATAATATACTATAAATAACACATGGGGCCTTTGCGTAGAAAATAATACTAGAATAAGCTTTCCTCTGTAATAGCTACTGTATGATGGCGCATACTGGGTCAGGGTATGTTATAATAATGTAATATTTATTCACTTATATGGCGCTATTAATTCCACAGCTCTTTACATACATCAGTAACATTGTCCCCATTGGGCCTGACAATCTAAACATCCTATCAGCAATTATTATGAGTGTGGGAGGAAACCAAATTTGACAAATTTGACTTGGTGGGTATATGGAGACCCATAGACACATTTAGCATTCACAATGTTTTTCTTAGCTTGTACACCAAATATGTGCAAAAAACAGAGGTATACTGTATACCAAGTCTACAAACATTAACTTTGCTTTCCTCACTTTAGTGTTGGAAAGAACTTGCTTACTATTTGCCATTTGCCTCCTGGTTCTCTATAACAATAGGTTCGTAATAGGACTCATGAAATAAAGTTCTTAAAATAACACATATTCATATTTCCTATGTTCTTATCACTTCAAGCGGTTGTGCCACGAACAATTGTACTTTTTGAATAATAGATCTTAAAATAAAAATAAGCTTCACATTTGAATGCGTTAAAGGGATCCTGTCACCCCCAAAACACCTCAAAAGCTATTAAAAGCTGTCCCTAGAGCATAGTAACACTTACCCTACACTCCTTTTAGCTCCTAAATGCAGCTAGTGAAAATGAAGATAAATGTTATTACACTACCTCATTAGTGATGATAATTAGTGACTATGGTATGCATAGTCACCCTGGCAGGCTCTCCCTCTTCATGATATCACGCCTCAATAGGCGTGATCTTCAAATCAGATTCAAATGCGCGCCTCCCCTCTCTCTTATGCCGGCAGGACCGCTGCATTGTGCGGCTGTATGACGCGAATCGCGTCATTTCCGGTGCCGGGTAACGTATGTACACCCACGCCGCTGTTAGCTTCAAGACCCGCACTGCGTATGCGCATGCGCAGTGCGCGTTTTGAAGCTAACAGAGCGGCGCGGGTGTACATACCGTCACCCGGCGCCGGAAATGACGCGATTCGCGTCGCCCAGCCCCACTACCGCCGGCCGACACAGGACAGAGCCGGGAGGCGCGCATTTGAATCTGATTTGAAGATCACGCCTATTGAGGCGTGATATCATGAAGAGGAGAGCCTGCCAGGGTGACTATGCATACCATAGTCACTAATTATCATCACTAATGAGGTAGTGTAATAACATTTATCTTCATTTTCACTAGCTGCATTTAGGAGCTAAAAGGAGTGTAGGGTAAGTGTTACTATGCTCTAGGGACAGCTTTTAATAGCTTTTGAGGTGTTTTGGGGTGACAGGATCCCTTTAACAAAAATGTTCTATCCCGAGATATTCTTATAAATGAACCCCTGTGTAATGGATGTTTCCAACCATGCAGGAACAGGTAAGATATACCACAGCTCCTGAGAAGGGGAAGAGTATATAGACATTAAAGCCGGGGATCACAGCTGATTCTTTCTGTGATGTAAAATACTGCCAAAATGCTTCTGGACCTGTATATCTGATACTGCATCTGTTTCTCTGTATATTGTACATGTGCACATGTTGTACAGGGTGGGCCATATATAGGGTGGGCCATTTATATAGATACACCAAAATAAAATGACAAAGAAAGTAATATTGTTGCGCCACTCTGTAATTGTCATCGGAAGCAGGTTATTTGAATGGGAACCTCACCTGTGCTTGTTGTGCTGTCTGCACAACAAGAGTTAGTGCATTGATGTTTATCTCCCTGTGTCCTCGGCTAATGAGCGGCTGTGGATGATGAAGATTTTGCTGCGTCCTTAATCCCAGCATCTCACATGTGAGTCGTCACGTGGTGAGTCCGTGGGCGTGTTCAGGACGTCATCCAAGGTCCTATTGCCCGGAGCTGCTCCATACCTCACTCCGCTTAGCAGAGGAACGAATGTATTTCAAAAAGAGTAATAGGTATTTCTGTGAGCGCTGGGGAATCAACCGGCACCAAGGCTGTTATGAATAGTTACCTCTCGGCTTTATTTGTACAATAAAAAGACAGGGTCAATTAGGCCACAACGCGTTTCTACGCTCTCCAAGCGTCTTCCTCAAGTGGAATTCCACTTGAGGAAGATGCTTGGAGAGCGTAGAAACGCGTTGTGGCCTAAAGGACCCTGCCTTTTTATTGTACAAATAAAGCCAAGAGGTAACTATTCATAACAGCCTTGGTGCCGGTTGATTCCCCAGCACTCACAGAAATAGCTATTACTCTTTTGAAATACCAAAATAAAATGGGAATGGTTTTTTATATCAACTTCCTGTTTGTGGCACAATAGTATATGGGAGGGTATACTATTGTGCCACAAACAGGAAGTTGATATCACCAACCATTCCCAATTTATTTAGGTGTATCCATATAAATGGCCCATCCTATAAATAGCCCACCCTGTACTTACAGTTCTATAAGATTTGATTTCCTTACTTCCACAACAGGGCAGAATTTGAATATCTCTTGATATGTCATCTACTTCCCACTTAGGAGTCATTGCATAGGTTGTGCAATAATATGGCTTATTGACATAGGGTGGTCAAAAGATTTCAGTATCTTACTTCCGTTTCTCCATTCGTCTTCTTTATTTTCCTCTTCCTCCCTTAGGACTTTTTAGCTGCAGATGCGGTGCCCCTCTGGACAAACCGCCACCAGAAGTACTGCATTTCTGAGGTTAAGGGGTGTAGTGCCCCTGTTATCCAGGAGTTGGGATGGTGCAGTCGAGCCCAAAACACACACACACATAGTGACAGGCTCCTGGGACAATGGGTGGACCCTGAGGGAGGACCCAGGCCACAAAAAGGGGGACGGGACAGTGTTAGTGGTGAGTAAGTTCACTTCAGCAGAGGAGAGAGTAACAACAACTGACGGAGGAGTAGTAGTCGGGAGTGTAGAGGCGGTGTGGTGCCGACTCCTGTGGGTTGAAGCTATACCACCCCGCACACCCACGGGAGGAAGAGAACAGCCTGGTAGAGACAGACAAAAACTCTTAGGTTGCGGAGAAGACAGCGATCATCCGTATGCCCGAATCTAATGAGACAGAGGGGTTGCTGGAGGACACGGCGACCGGCCCTGCAGATCGTGCGGAAACTTCAAGCCCAAGCTGAAACCAGAGGCCTCAGACTTCTAACGGGAGCTGAGGCCGAACACCCGACACATCTTGGGAAAGATGGCTGAACTAGGGAGCAGAGCCGGGGAGGGATCCTAATGGTGTCCAAGACACACAAAAGCACCCGTGGCTACAAGTACCTGAGCTTTGTGTAGCAGAGGGTGTTGAGAGTTGCTCGCCTCAGATGAAAGTTAACGCTTATAACGCTGAGAGACGACACCCACCAGAGACTGTGAGAGAAAGTAGAGAAAGGGCACCAACCATGGCTTGACTGTACTAACCCGGCTCTAGAGAAAGAGCAAAGTACCATAGACTATAATGGAGATAAAGGAGACAACACGAGGCGCAATAGTGCCCTATCTATATGGCACAGATCTTATACACAGGTCTCAATGATGGTGCACTCACCTTTTCTAGTTGTGTGCACCCACAACTAGTTTGAATCGCAAGTGGTATAGAAAGCTGCTGCAGGACTTCCACCTCCACGTAACACGTGTAACAGTATCAAAATCCAGGGATGGTGTATGTACAGTCCGCGCTGCTTTGAAATAATCACTCCACCGTCTTGAATGAAAGACCCCCCTTTTTCTTTATTTCACCTACGCGTTTCGGTGCAATTCCCAGCACCGTCATGCCCTGATGACGGTGCTGGGAATAGCACCGAAACGCGTAGGTGAAATAAAGAAAAAGGGGGGTCTTTCATTCAAGACGGTGGAGTGATTATTTCAATGCAGCGCGGACTGTACATACACCATCCCTGGATTTTGATTTAAGTACCATAGACTGGCAGAGAGCGTACCCGGCAGCCATGTTTAACACCTGAAGTAAAAGTAATGGAACTGCAACTGTGGTGTGTGAGACTTTTATTAGCGGTAACCATCGGCCGCGGAGGCCACCTGAACCACTGAGGGTACTGATGACTGAGTGAGCGTTTGCTAAGGTACGAGCCGGGGAAAGCACTCCACTGCCCTGGGGAATGTGCTCTGCCTGCGGGGAGCGGGACTATCTAAGCTGCCGGTCTTCATCCCCAGAGGTTCTGCAGCAGTAGCGGCCAGCCTGGCCACATACCGCAGGTGGCGTCACGAATACCCCCTTATCCACTCAGACTTTCCCTAACATCACCCCTTTATTAAAATGACACCGCCAGGGTCACGGGACCGAGTCTCGTCCCCCATCTGTCCCTGTGAAAAGAACCGAGAAGTGAAGACGTGAGAACAACTAGCAACTGCCCGGTACCGAGTCTTCCCCGATCCTCGAGTGAGCGTGCCACAGACACCTATCCTGTCAAAATGTAGGCCTTTTCCTTAACTAAATAAAAATAGATGATATGCCATTTTGCCAAAAAAAAAGTCAAAATGAGAGAAATGTGTTTTTTCTTTTTTGTCATCGCAAGTGCATTTTTCCTGTAATATGAGGCATCAAAATGTCATATGTACCACAAAAGAGTTCTATTAAAAACATCAGCTGGCCATGTAAAACTCAAGCTCTCCTAAAACTTCATATGTATAAAAAATAAAATGTTACATGTCTCAGAAAATGTGAAAAATATCCTGCACATCAGTCAATCAAGGGGCTGAAAAGTTATGCCGGCGTCACACACGTCAATGTCGTCAGCGATCTGATCCTGGTGCGGACGAGATTGTGTGATTTGTGGACTATGTGTTGCTCCTGCTGGAAACATGGTCTATGCATGTGCTCCTGCTGTATACAGGATCTATGTGTTTGCTCCTGCTATATAGAGGGGCTATGTGTAGGTTCCTTATACCTCCAAGGAGCTACTAGTGCATCTCAACGAATTAGAATATCATCAAGTTCATTTTTTTCAGTAATTCAATACAAAAAAGTTAAAAGCAGATATTACATGGAGTCATTACAGAGTGATCTATTTCAAGTGTTTATTTCTGTCAATGTTGATGATTATGGCTTACACCCAATGAAAACCCAAAGGTCATAATTTCACAAAATTAAAGTAGGGAGGATGAAGGGTTAAACACTGTGCTGCCATATTCCACGAGACATCAAAGAGTGAATATAATATTGATTTATTAGTCAATGTGTCTTAGGGCTCCCGGAAACACTGTGAAACTTGGTAATATTACATTGATTTTTGATGATATTCTAATTAATTGAGATGCACTAGTATATGTGGGCTCTTGCTGCAGTCAGGGGGCTATGTGTGGGTTCCTGGTGCAGCCAAGGGACTATGTGTGGGCTCGTGCTGCAGACAGGGGACTATGTGTGGGCTCTTGCTGTGGCCAGGGAACTATATGTGGGCTCCTGCTTTGGCCAAGGGACTATGTGTAGGCTCTTGCTGCAGACAGGAAACTATGTGTGGGCTCTTGCTGTGGCCAAGGGACTATGTGTAGGCTCTTGCTGCAGACAGGAAACTATGTGTGGGCTCTTGCTGTGGCCAAGGGACTATGTGTGGGCGCCTGCTGTGGCCAGGGGACTATATGTAGACTCTTGCTGCAGACAGGTAACTATGTGTGGGCTCCTGCTTTGGCCAAGGGACTATGTGTAGGCTCTTGCTGCAGACAGGAAACTATGTGTGGGCTCTTGCTGTGGCCAAGGGACTATGTGTAGGCTCTTGCTGCAGACAGGAAACTATGTGTGGGCTCTTGCTGTGGCCAAGGGACTATGTGTGGGGCCTGCTGTGGCCAGGGGACTATATGTAGACTCTTGCTGCAGACAGGGGACTATGTGTGGGCTCTTGCTGTGACCAGGGGACTGTGTGTGGGCTCTTGATGTGGGCAGGGGTCTGTCTATGTGTGGGCTCTTGATGTGGCCAGGAGACTATGTGTGGGCTCTTGCTGCAGACACGGAACTATGTGTGAGCTCTTGATGTGGCCAGAGGACTATGTGTGGGCACTTGCTGCAGACAGGGGACTATGTGTGGGCTCTTGATGTGGGCAGGGGTCTGTCTATGTGTGGGCTCTTGATGTGGCCAGGGAACTATGTGTGGGCTCTTGCTGCAGACAGGGAACTATGTGTGAGCTCTTGCTGCAGACAGGGAACTATGTGTGAGCTCTTGCTGTAGATAGGGGGCTCTGTATAATCTCCTGCTACAGTCAGAAAGCTATATGTGCGCTTCTGCAGTATTTAGGAGCTATTCATTTTCTACCCTTACTTTACGTATAGCCCTATATTATGTATAGCACTATATATAAGGGGGAACAAATGTGCGGTGCAGTGCACCACTGTTTTTCTCCTATTTCTTCTACAGATGTGCACCTATCACATGCTCTATGAAAAGTTGATCATGCGACAAGTCACATGGTACTTTGGGTTGGGGCAGGGATGGACATATCATTGGTGCAACCTGTGCAGTTGCACAGGGGCCCAAGAGGCCCATTTCTATATCCAAAGCAGTTGGAATTGGGCATTCTGATGAGCTCTTGGGCTGCAAAGGGCCCTTATATTGTTCTTGCACAGGGGCCCTTTTCTGCCTGTGTCCGCCAGTGTGTTGGGGGGTCCTGGTACCCTTTATCTGCCTGTGTGGCTCTGTAAAGGTACCTTTACACACCGCCACTGTGCCTAGCAACAGGTATCCACCGCACGTGCACGTTTTTGACGGTGGATACCGATCGCCGATGCCGCATGTACATGCCGCCATTGCGTTGTCAACTGAAGGCATCATGTTGCCCCGGAAGTTCCAACAGAACCTGCGGATAACTTCCTGTTGAATACCGTCGCCGCTTCACATGCCGCTATCCACAAAGGAATATGGGCGTACATCTTTTGCGCTGCAAGTACATAGGCGTGACAGAGTTGTGTATTCCGTGACGTTCATATGCTGATTGGACAATGCAATAGCGTCATGATTGGCCAGCCTGCGCAGGAAGGCTGGCTAATACATGACGCCATTCCAATTGTGGAGTGTGAATGGACAGCTCTTTAAATATGGCGCCCTGTGCAGGGACAGCCAATGGTAACACAGTACCCCCCACCAGTGATCACTGATAGGGCGTGGTATCCATGACGCTGTGGCACGCCCTGGGGAAATCACAAGGCGACGCAACATCCATGCCTGTGCCCCGTTTAGACGCCGCCACAACAGGATGGATACCAACGGCTACTTCACGAGCACGCCCAAACGGTTACCAACGGGAACCGCACCCTCTTTACACGCCGCCACAAGGTGCGCTACGCTATGCTACATCTACAGCTAGCTACATCGCCGGGTGTCGCAAGTAGCCGTCTGTAGCTCAGCGTACCAGCTTTACACACCGCCACCACAGAGTGATCTGGGAGCAACAAAGGCAGGACGTAAAACAAATAGGCGTGCCACAGACCTGTACGCCGCGCCCAAACCACAACCATTGGCCAACAGTACGGAGTTGTGATTGGGCACGACGGAAAGGGCGGATGGCCGAGACGTGCCGTACTAGTGATCGGAGTGTGGCACGGAATAAGCGCTTGTGACATGGCGGAGCATGCCGAATGCATCGAAATCGATGGTAATGGGTCACGCTAGAGCGGTGGCCAGTCACATACCCCGTGTGTATCAAAGTAGCGGTCCGGGGCTATGTGTGCGTAGTACAAGTGTTTGCCTTGTCACGCACGATCAGCGCTTGTGACAGCGGCGTGTGCCGATTGCACTGAGGTGCGTTTGTGTGACACACAGTAGCGGCTTACAACACACAGTATGTGCGTTTTATGTAAAAATTCTATCTGTGTCAACTGTGGCGAAGTATGTGTGAATACAGGCTGAATGGGGTTTAATATATGTGCTCACAGATGTGAATGTAGTGGAACAGCTCCCAAGGCAACATGTCAAAGATCTGTGTGACAGTGTATTTGCAAACACCTGACAAGAATATGTCCTGCACCAATGTGCTGTGTGCAGGGGACCCTCTGCCTACATCAAAATAAAGGATCATGTACGCACAATGACCACAAACACTGTTGCCCAAAATCCTTTCACAAAAACATGGCGACCCACACATATTGTGTGCACAATCCCAGCCAATAGGTGGCTCGGACATCCCAGGCCCCCACCCAACCCTGCATCACATTGCCCTCCTCCACCAAGTAATCAGGCTCACACAGATGATTTTGGATCCAACATGTTGGAAGCCAACATGGACAATGTAAGTTTATTGGAATCGCTGAAATCCATATTGGAGTTTAGGAGAGCTGAATATTTCCAGAACTCTTCAATCATATACAAGATTGTGATCTGTTAGGCCAGAAGGCCTGTTTTCTTGTGTGTGAGATAGTAAAGGTTGCCTTTACATACAAAAAGAACATTGGCCCTGCAGGCTCCTGGATAATACAGGAATACACATCCTCTGTGGATCTTCAATATAGACGCTGTTTGCCAACTAATCTTATCTACATGTGTATACAGCCTTTGTGGATTTGGAGCATTGACCATTGCTCATCAGGAAGACACCCAGTCTCCAGCCTATGGAGATGTATATTGCTATACAATGCTTGTGGTGTTTTGAATAATGAAACAATTATGCTTCAGATAGACATCTTGGAGCCAGTCAAGATGGAGGTAAACCCACCCTATACAAGGATTTCTTACCTAATGCAAGGACACCATCAGCAGGCAGGTGATTACCACTGCAACCAATAATGTCACATAAGATTGCCACCGAAGATACTGAAAGAAGGGCGGAGTCGTGGGTTGTATGTGGGTGTGGATGTGAAATCTGTACTATAAATGGAGGTGAAATCAAGACACTCTCTCTCTTCTCTTTTTCTACCTTGGACCATGGAATAAGACCATCAACATCATACCTAAGTATCGCCTTCATTTCTGATCCATGTCTTCCATGTAATTTCTCTCTCTATCTCTTTCTATCTCTCTCTCTGCCATGACTATTGATATATAGATGCATTTGTATTTTTCTCTGATTAGAGGACATTGAAAATAGGTTTTATTGTTATCTTTATTATAATTGTTATTTGAATTGTCTTATTTTCCTGTTATTAAACATCATTATTATTTTTCCAACTTGAGTTATTAATCATATAGGAAATATTCAGGACAGGAGACAGTGCGGGAAATCACATCCAACATTTGGCACCCCAGCGGAACGTGGAAAAACAACATTCTACACAGAACCTAGAAGTTCCCAACTGCTTCATCCAAGTGCCTGAGAAAATTTGGTTGCAAGACAAGAAAGCCTCTTCTTCAAGGAAACAGACCTAAGGAGAATATCTTATCGGTGGACAACTGACACGCTGGTCGTGGAAACTGTGGAACGCCTGAGATATTGACCGGAAGTTCTGGGATATTCTACATCAGTGAGCGGACGCGTTTAATTGGTGAGCATACATTCCTTTAATTAGATTTGATACATGCATTGTATTTTATGTTTATTAATGTCTATCTGTTAAGTTCAGGCCTGTTTGTCTTTTTGTTAGTGGAGTGTTTTTTGTTTTTGTTATTTTTTTGTTGAATTGTTGCCGGTAAAGTTAGGGTAGCTCCCTGTTGATTGAAGTTCTCATAAGATCTAAAGGGTAAAACCAGACATCTCTGAGAAGAAAGTGAGTTATAGGTTAAAATCTAAATCTCATGTTAAGGGGAAGTAGCCTTATGCTTCAATAGGAGATCACTCGTGGCCTGGATCTTGGATCTGTAGTTGATCAAGTGCATGAGACACTGTCAATCAGGTATAAGTTAAGTCGCAAGACTGTGGCAGTAATTGCCTGAGGGAAGATTGTATTCAATCTGAGTCCCTGGTTTAGTGAAGTAATATTCACTGGTTTGTGTATTGTTGTTACGTATTTGTCATTTCTGTTTGTTAAGTTGATTTGTTTATTTTTTGTTTTCTTTTGAGAGAGTAGTTGGACTTAATTAACATGGAGATAGTCAATAAGTTTATTGAAAAGTATGCCTCTGCTCAGTTTAGTACTTGTGCTGATGATGCGTTGACACATCAGTTTAATGATTTAATGAAACAATGTGAAGGGCAGAGTGATAACAAAAGTAAATTGTCCAAAAAGAAAGCAAAGAAAGAGAAATTAGCAAATGTTTTGTGTATGTTGTTGAACATGAAGGGAATTGCAGAACAAAAGGAATTGCATTGGTATTCAGAGAAAGCTCAATTAAGAGGTGAAGTGGACAAAATTGAACAGGAAGTCAGTGTAGCTATTGCTAGTGCTGAAGATCATAGTTGTGAATGTGAAAATCTAAGGGATGAAGTAGACAATATGATGTACCAGAATTGTGAGTTAGAAGATAAGCTGGAGGAGTACAAGGAGAGATGTAAACTTAGAGAACAACAAATTGCTTTGCTAGAAGAAAAAGAAGCAAGGTATACTGATGTTATGACAATACTTAGGAACCAATTGCATGATGCTAATGTAAAATTGGAGCTAAAAGAACATGGTAGTATGTCTTTGAAATCACAGGAGAGTACTAAAGTAAATAACCATTGTTGTAATCAGATGTGCAAGTCTAATGACCAGGAGAAAAGAGACTGGAAAAGGGGGGAGGAGCAGCCTGTATGCAGTGCTGATAACCCTGAAGATAGCCCAAATCACAGTTCCTCTCTCTTTACTCCTGAGCCAGATAGATTGAGACAACTGAGAGACTGTTTGCTTATGAATAGCAGCAATCAATTACAATGCACAACACTCACCATACAAGAAAAGACAAACCTATGCCAGATATTAGGGAAATTTGACTCAAGCGCATCAGCCATTAGTCTTTCTAATAAGTTAGAAGCTGTAGTGACACAATACAATCTAGGTAATAGGGCTGCGTGTGCATTACTTCGGGTATGGCTCCCATCCCAACTCTGTGAAAAGTTGCAGCCCCCTGTAGGATCTCACAAAGGATTGTCTGCAGATCTTGAATGTAATTGGGGAAATGCTAGTGACAGAATGGAGGAATTAAAGAGAGTTATGGGAGGACGGGATACGAGAGGTAGTAATGCCTTAGAAAATTTAAAACTAAATAGAGGAGATGATCCAATTATTTTTTGCAGTGAATATTTGACATTATATCGTTCTACCTATAACTGCCCTGACATGTTGCCTGATGATAATAGTTTTCTATATTCAATGGCTAACAAATGCACTTTTGTTGATTATCCAACAAAAGTTGCCTTGAGGAATGCAAATTCCTATCAAGCCTTTGTAAATATATTAAAGGATTGGATTCAGGACACAAGTCATGAGAACAAGCCCCAAAAGAGGATCTCAGAAGTAGTCAAAAATGAAGGCAAAGTAAGGTTTATTGGGAAATGTTACAAATGTGGATACACAGGTCACACTATGAAAGAATGCAGAAGTAGTAAAAGAGTGATCAATAATAGACCTTTTATTAATAGGAAGCACGATCAAAAACAAGAATCAAATAATGCAAGTAATGGAGAGCATAGTCTTCCTGAAGTTACATTATATGGCCCACTTCTGGAAGAGTTGAGGAAGATTGGCAAGGCAATGGCAGGGAAGCCAGAGGAGTTAAAGACCCCACCTCCAACAAATCCTTATGTAAAACAATAGGGATGTCAGGCCCCGGTGTTGTCCCTAGTGAGTCAGCTAAGCAGGGACAAGGGTGGGAGACCTCGTATTCAGGGTACGGTAGGGGGCCATCGTACAAACATTTTACTGGATACAGGTGCTGCTGTCAGTTTGACTAATCTGGATTTGATTAAAGACCCTGGTGGTAAACATATTTTTCTGAGAGGGTTTGGAGGACAATTAGTACCTTCAGAACAATCATTACCAGTAACAATTAACCTGGGAGACCTACGTGTTGAGCATAGCTTATATCTTTCACCAACACATGAGGGTACCATTATTGGGTCAGATGTTATGAAGGAACATGGACTTATTCTTGATTTGTGCAACTGGATGTTGTGGAGAGGGTCACAGTATAAAGGTTGTTTAAAAATGGTTACTGACAATTATGGTATCGATTCAATCAAAGGTACTGAATCTTTAGATCCAACCATGCTTTTGAGAACAGATGATGAAATATTGGCAGACATCTTGTGGCAGCATACCAATGTATGGGCAAATTCAAAAACCCAATGTGGCAAGGTATCCAATATGGTGGTAATGGTAGAGGGTCCTGATCCCCCTCCCCAGAGACAATATAAAATACCACCAGAGTCAGTCCCCTACATTAAGAGAATACTGGATGATTTGCTAATTCAAAATGTTATCAGGGAATGCCAATCCACCAATAATGCGCGCTTATGGCCAGTTAAGAAACCAAATGGTTGGCGTCCAAGGTTGGACTACCAAGCTTTAAATAAATGTACCCCTCGTGTCACTAATGTGGTTGCCAAAATGCCTGATATGATGACAATTCTAATGACAATACGGGGAACTGATGCAAAGAGCACTGCAATCACACCATATCAATTAATGACCGGTAGAGTAATGAACCTTTGCCATCCTGCAGATCCAAAACTTAGTACCCCCATGAGAGAAAGTGCAGAGAAGGAAAAGTTCCTGACACAGTTACAGGACCAAGTGCAAAAATATTTACATTTTGCAGCTGCCAATATGGCTCCAAAAGCAAAGGAAGAACCAGGCAAGCCACCAATAAAATTACAACTAGGTGACAAGGTGATGGTAAAGAATTTTGTACCCAAATCTTCATGGGATGCAAACTGGACAGGACCTTATGTGGTAACCATGACGCTGAGTGAACAAGTGGTAAAGGTTAAGCGAGTAGACAAGAAAAGTGTCAAATGCGTGAAAAGGAGGGATATAGAAAAGTGGGTTCATGCAGATCAATGTAAACGGATATAACTGATAAGAATTTGATGCCGCTCTTGTTCTTGTTTTCCAGGATCCTAAATGAAGCGTGAATTGAGAGACGGAAATTTCTGGATTCTGGATATTGGAATTGCAGCAATTTTGTTGACAATTGGAATCACAAATGCTATAGAATCAACTCACGTTGAACACTCTGGAGATATCGATCAGGGTATATTACCAAATGAGGAATATGGGAAGGTATTATTTGCACACACAGATATAATCATTGATGCAAATGGCAACCATAAAGATAGTGATGTTAAAAGTAGAACAGTAAGACTGATACCAGAGGTTAAAAAGGTAACTGGGAGATATTATCAGGGTCCCAGCAATCAGTATAGTGTTGTATTTTCATTTGGGAGAGTCAATCATAGTTCCAATACTCAGAGGTTAACATATATGGAAGGTGTACAAAATATAGATCCAAAGTCACTACAGCCATTTATGATGGCAACAGTATATGTAAATGAAACTGGCTACTGGTTGGGGGAAGAGTCTAAGTTACCCAACAAAAATGAGCATAAGGGGATAGATTATGGATCTTTTAGTGACAACTTAAAAGAAGGAGAATACTTGCTTGTATGTGGTATATATTGGCATAATAATATACACCCAATGTTCAGGCCAAAAAGGATCACCCTCACATATCGTGAGGCATGCATTGGAGATGCCACAGAGGTTGAGATGTCAGTTCAGCAAGGGCAAGGCTTTATAATTGGGTCACTATCTAAACCCTACAAATCCTATAGAGAAATGGTTGGTTATTGGGCATGTGGAACACCAGAAATAGAAATAGGTGAGATGCACATCATTGATGTTGCTCCAGATTACATAAAACCATGCGTGATCAATGAATCTGACAGCAATCAGCAGACAATGTACTTAGAAGAAGGGCACCCTTTACAAGTCAACCTAGATTCTACTCAAACCATTGCTAGTGACGTTCAATATGCCTTTGTTACTTGGCGAGTTAATATCTCTCTATGGTTGATAAAAACCTATTACCCAATTTGTGCAGGATATACACTAAATCATGTACATGCCCTATATCGATGGTTTACTAACAAAAATGCAGAAAATCGAATAAAACACCATCATAAACCACTTAATTCAGGGAATGACAGAGGGCGAAGGGACACTTTCAGCACACTGTTGGGAGGATTAGGAACAGGTATGGGTATCATTAATGAAGCTGATATCAGTAGTTTAAGAACAAAACTTGTAGACATAGCTACCAATAGTAAGAAAGGTTTTGAAGTACAAAGGAAAATCAATGATATAATTAACAATTTACAGCAAGATCATGTAAACACTTATATCGGGGTAGCAAAAGATTTTATTCAACACTTCAAAGAATTAATGGAAGATGCAGTGACAAGAGGTAGGAATATGTCTTGGGCTCTAGTCTGTACACAAGGACAGATGGAATTATCAACTAACATTAAGATAGCAGTACAGTCTATTTATGATGGACAGTGGCCATTTGAATGGTTGTCTCAAGCCACTACCATGTTACCTGAACTCATGAGCAGTACACATTCAAAATGGTGGGTGAATGTGTGGGTTGGGTGCAACAACTATGACTTTGAGAAATGCTATGCTTCTTCATTTATTCCATACACCAATTCACCATTAGAGCTCATGCATAAAATTAGTTCAATTGGTATTTTGACTGGAGATTCTACACTACTACACCCAAGGTTAGAACATCCTCAAGTAATTAGGAGAAATGGAAGGTGGACACAGGTTGACATTTCCCTTTGCATACAAAGAAATCATAATATTCTATGTACACCAGGACAGTTTAGGTTGGTTGAAGACAAATGCTGGAATAATTCATCCACTTGTATTCTAGATGGGGAATCGATCTCAAAAGACAAAGCACCCATCTTCTATCTAGGGCATCAAAGAGTTTGTTTCTTTCTCCTAAATACCACTAATGTATCTATAACAACACAACATTGTTCTTGAATGACATCTGTAGCTAGGGGAGCATGGTGTACTCTTAGTGGGGTTACAGAAATCAAGACATCTAACTGGACTTATGTAATTCCCACTATTGCTAATATGTCAATTGATCTGAAATATCACACTCCAGTTAATCTCCAAGCATTAAACCTAGGAATGGGGAAAGAACTTGGAGAATGGTTGGTAAAATTTAATAAGGATGAATATTTATTGATGAAGCTTAATCAGGAGAAATCGAATGCCACGATTGTATTACATCATGACCAAAATGAACTAAAGGAGGTTACCCATCTATTAGAAAATAATGCTAAAGGTTATTGGTGGGAGGTAATATTTGGTCATTCAAATGCAGCGAATGGCATACTGAATTATTTGATTCACCCAATTGTAATTTTACTTATTGTTTCTGTAATTTTATCTCTTTTACAAGTTTACATGTGCTGTGTAACCAGGTATTTACATAAAAAGATTCAGAATTTAATGGCTAAAGAACAAGCCAATGTCAAAATTGCATCATGTGAGACAAATGTACAAATTCCCATTGAATTGAAAGAAATTGGAATATGTGAGAATTGTGGCAGAAGAGGGCACAGTAGTAAAGACTGCTTGATTCCAAAACGAAACCTATAGTAGAAGTGAATATCCTATGAGAAATGATGAAATTGTTTAATTGTTGTTCCATATGATTTTTTGTGTGATGTAATGATCCTATGTAAAATTTGATGTGTATTTTCCATGTATGCCTTCTTCAATGTCCTATTAGAAAGCAAGCTATAACAAAATTAACTGTTCTTGGAGTGAATGTTGACATATGGTGAGTGAATGTGTCGGCGGCTCTTTGCCCTAAGAAGAGGAGTCAACTACAGTGGCGAAGAGGATTCTGGATTTGTGGCCCCTTAAAATGTCATGTGTCATTCAGACACAAAGGGGGGTATGTTGGAAGCCAACATGGACAATGTAAGTTTATTGGAATCGCTGAAATCCATATTGGAGTTTAGGAGAGCTGAATATTTCCAGAACTCTTCAATCATATACAAGATTGTGATCTGTTAGGCCAGAAGGCCTGTTTTCTTGTGTGTGAGATAGTAAAGGTTGCCTTTACATACAAAAAGAACATTGGCCCTGCAGGCTCCTGGATAATACAGGAATACACATCCTCTGTGGATCTTCAATATAGACGCTGTTTGCCAACTAATCTTATCTACATGTGTATACAGCCTTTGTGGATTTGGAGCATTGACCATTGCTCATCAGGAAGACACCCAGTCTCCAGCCTATGGAGATGTATATTGCTATACAATGCTTGTGGTGTTTTGAATAATGAAACAATTATGCTTCAGATAGACATCTTGGAGCCAGTCAAGATGGAGGTAAACCCACCCTATACAAGGATTTCTTACCTAATGCAAGGACACCATCAGCAGGCAGGTGATTACCACTGCAACCAATAATGTCACATAAGATTGCCACCGAAGATACTGAAAGAAGGGCGGAGTCGTGGGTTGTATGTGGGTGTGGATGTGAAATCTGTACTATAAATGGAGGTGAAATCAAGACACTCTCTCTCTTCTCTTTTTCTACCTTGGACCATGGAATAAGACCATCAACATCATACCTAAGTATCGCCTTCATTTCTGATCCATGTCTTCCATGTAATTTCTCTCTCTATCTCTTTCTATCTCTCTCTCTGCCATGACTATTGATATATAGATGCATTTGTATTTTTCTCTGATTAGAGGACATTGAAAATAGGTTTTATTGTTATCTTTATTATAATTGTTATTTGAATTGTCTTATTTTCCTGTTATTAAACATCATTATTATTTTTCCAACTTGAGTTATTAATCATATAGGAAATATTCAGGACAGGAGACAGTGCGGGAAATCACATCCAACATTTGGCACCCCAGCGGATCGTGGAAACAACATTCTACGCAGAACCTAGAAGTTCCCAACTGCTTCATCCAAGTGCCTGAGAAAATTTGGTTGCAAGACAAGAAAGCCTCTTCTTCAAGGAAACAGACCTAAGGAGAATATCTTATCCGTGGACAACTGACACGCTGGTCGTGGAAACTGTGGAACGCCTGAGATATTGACCGGAAATTCTGGGATATTCTACATCAGTGAGCGGACGCGCTTAATTGGTGAGCATACATTCCTTTAATTAGATTTTATACATGCATTATATTTGATGGTTATTAATGTCTATCTGTTAAGTTCAGGCCTGTTTGTCTTTTTGTTAGTGGAGTGTTTTTTGTTTTTGTTATTTTTTTGTTGAATTGTTGCCGGTAAAGTTAGGGTAGCTCCCTGTTGATTGAAGTTCTCATAAGATCTAAAGGGTAAAACCAGACATCTCTGAGAAGAAAGTGAGTTATAGGTTAAAATCTAAATCTCATGTTAAGGGGAAGTAGCCTTATGCTTCAATAGGAGATCACTCGTGGCCTGGATCTTGGATCTGTAGTTGATCAAGTGCATGAGACACTGTCAATCAGGTATAAGTTAAGTCGCAAGACTGTGGCAGTAATTGCCTGAGGGAAGATTGTATTCAATCTGAGTCCCTGGTTTAGTGAAGTAATATTCACTGGTTTGTGTATTGTTGTTACGTATTTGTCATTTCTGTTTGTTAAGTTGATTTGTTTATTTTTTGTTTTCTTTTGAGAGAGTAGTTGGACTTAATTAACATGGAGATAGTCAATAAGTTTATTGAAAAGTATGCCTCTGCTCAGTTTAGTCCTTGTGCTGATGATGCGTTGACACATCAGTTTAATGATTTAATGAAACAATGTGAAGGGCAGAGTGATAACAAAAGTAAATTGTCCAAAAAGAAAGCAAAGAAAGAGAAATTAGCAAATGTTTTGTGTATGTTGTTGAACATGAAGGGAATTGCAGAACAAAAGGAATTGCATTGGTATTCAGAGAAAGCTCAATTAAGAGGAGAGGTGGATAAAATTGAACAGGAAGTCAGTGTAGCTATTGCTAGTGCTGAAGATCATAGTTGTGAATGTGAAAATCTAAGGGATGAAGTAGACAATATGATGTACCAGAATTGTGAGTTAGAAGATAAGCTGGAGGAGTACAAGGAGAGATGTAAACTTAGAGAACAACAAATTGCTTTGCTAGAAGAAAAAGAAGCAAGGTATACTGATGTTATGACAATACTTAGGAACCAATTGCATGATGCTAATGTAAAATTGGAGCTCAAAGAACATGGTAATATGTCTTTGAAATCACAGGAGAGTACTAAAGTAAATAACCATTGTTGTAATCAGATGTGCAAGTCTAATGACCAGGAGAAAAGAGACTGGAAAAGGGGGGAGGAGCAGCCTGTATGCAGTGCTGATAACCCTGAAGATAGCCCAAATCACAGTTCCTCTCTCTTTACTCCTGAGTCAGATAGATTGAGACAAATGAGAGACTGTTTGCTTATGAATAGCAACAATCAATTACAATGCACAACACTCACCATACAAGAAAAGACAAACCTATGCCAGATATTAGGGAAATTTGACACAAGCGCATCAGCCATTAGTCTTTCTAATAAGTTAGAAGCTGTAGTGACACAATACAATCTAGGTAATAGGGCTGCATGTGCATTACTTCGGGTATGGCTCCCATCCCAACTCTGTGAAAAGTTGCAGCCCCCTGTAGGATCTCACAAAGGATTGTCTGCAGATCTTGAATGTAATTGGGGAAATGCTAGTGACAGAATGGAGGAATTAAAGAGAGTTATGGGAGGACGGGATACGAGAGGTAGTAATGCCTTAGAAAATTTAAAACTAAATAGAGGAGATGATCCAATTATTTTTTGCAGTGAATATTTGACATTATATCGTTCTACCTATAACTGCCCTGACATGTTGCCTGATGATAATAGTTTTCTATATTCAATGGCTAACAAATGCACTTTTGTTGATTATCCAACAAAAGTTGCCTTGAGGAATGCAAATTCCTATCAAGCCTTTGTAAATATATTAAAGGATTGGATTCAGGACACAAGTCATGACAACAAGCCCCAAAAGAGGATCTCAGAAGTAGTCAAAAATGAAGGCAAAGTAAGGTTTATTGGGAAATGTTACAAATGTGGATACACAGGTCACACTATGAAAGAATGCAGAAGTAGTAAAAGAGTTATCAATAATAGACCTTTTATTAATAGGAAGCACGATCAAAAACAAGAATCAAATAATGCAAGTAATGGAGAGCATAGTCTTCCTGAAGTTACATTATATGGCCCACTTCTGGAAGAGTTGAGGAAGATTGGCAAGGCAATGGCAGGGAAGCCAGAGGAGTTAAAGACCCCACCTCCAACAAATCCTTATGTAAAACAATAGGGATGTCAGGCCCCGGTGTTGTCCCTAGTGAGTCAGCTAAGCAGGGACAAGGGTGGGAGACCTCGTATTCAGGGTACGGTAGGGGCCATCGTACAAACATTTTACTGGATACAGGTGCTGCTGTCAGTTTGACTAATCTGGATTTGATTAAAGACCCTGGTGGTAAACATATTTTTCTGAGAGGGTTTGGAGGACAATTAGTACCTTCAGAACAATCATTACCAGTAACAATTAACCTGGGAGACCTACGTGTTGAGCATAGCTTATATCTTTCACCAACACATGAGGGTACCATTATTGGGTCAGATGTTATGAAGGAACATGGACTTATTCTTGATTTGTGCAACTGGATGTTGTGGAGAGGGTCACGGTATAAAGGTTGTTTAAAAATGGTTACTGACAATTATGGTATCGATTCAATCAAAGGTACTGAATCTTTAGATCCAACCATGCTTTTGAGAACAGATGATGAAATATTGGCAGACATCTTGTGGCAGCATACCAATGTGTGGGCAAATTCAAAAACCCAATGTGGCAAAGTATCCAATATGGTGGTAATGGTAGAGGGTCCTGATCCCCCTCCCCAAAGACAATATAAAATACCACCAGAGTCAGTCCCCTACATTAAGAGAATACTGGATGATTTGCTAATTCAAAATGTTATCCGGGAATGCCAATCCACCAATAATGCGCCCCTATGGCCAGTTAAGAAACCAAATGGTTGGCGTCCAAGGTTGGACTACCAAGCTTTAAATAAATGTACCCCTCGTGTCACTAATGTGGTTGCCAAAATGCCTGATATGATGACAATTCTAATGACAATACGGGGAACTGATGCAAAGAGCACTGCAATCACCCCATATCAATTAATGACCGGTAGAGTAATGAACCTTTGCCATCCTGCAGATCCAAAACTTAGTACCCCCATGAGAGAAAGTGCAGAGAAGGAAAAGTTCCTGACACAGTTACAGGACCAAGTGCAAAAATATTTACATTTTGCAGCTGCCAATATGGCTCCAAAAGCAAAGGAAGAACCAGGCAAGCCACCAATAAAATTACAACTAGGTGACAAGGTGATGGTAAAGAATTTTGTACCCAAATCTTCATGGGATGCAAACTGGACAGGACCTTATGTGGTAACCATGACGCTGAGTGAACAAGTGGTAAAGGTTAAGCGAGTAGACAAGAAAAGTGTCAAATGCATGAAAAGGAGGGATATAGAAAAGTGGGTTCATGCAGATCAATGTAAACGGATATAACTGATAAGAATTTGATGCCGCTCTTGTTCTTGTTTTCCAGGATCCTAAATGAAGCGTGAATTAAGAGACGGAAATTTCTGGATTCTGGATATTGGAATTGCAGCAATTTTGTTGACAATTGGAATCACAAATGCTATAGAATCAACTCACGTTGAACACTCTGGAGATATCGATCAGGGTATATTACCAAATGAGGAATATGGGAAGGTATTATTTGCACACACAGATATAATCATTGATGCAAATGGCAACCATAAAGATAGTGGTGTTAAAAGTAGAACAGTAAGACTGATACCAGAGGGTAAAAAGGTAACTGGGAGATATTATCAGGGTCCCAGTAATCAGTATAGTGTTGTATTTTCATTTGGGAGAGTCAATCATAGTTCCAATACTCAGAGGTTAACATATATGGAAGGTGTACAAAATATAGATCCAAAGTCACTACAGCCATTTATGATGGCAACAGTATATGTAAATGAAACTGGCTACTGGTTGGGGGAAGAGTCTAAGTTACCCAACAAAAATGAGCATAAGGGGATAGATTATGGATCTTTTAGTGACAACTTAAAAGAAGGAGAATACTTGTTTGTATGTGGTATATATTGGCATAATAATATACACCCAATGTTCAGGCCAAAAAGGATCACCCTCACATATCGTGAGGCATGCATTGGAGATGCCACAGAGGTTGAGATGTCAGTTCAGCAAGGGCAAGGCTTTATAATTGGGTCACTATCTAAACCCTACAAATCCTATAGAGAAATGGTTGGTTATTGGGCATGTGGAACACCAGAAATAGAAATAGGTGAGATGCACATCATTGATGTTGCTCCAGATTACATAAAACCATGCGTGATCAATGAATCTGACAGCAATCAGCAGACAATGTACTTAGAAGAAGGGCACCCTTTACAAGTCAACCTAGATTCTACTCAAACCATTGCTAGTGACGTTCAATATGCCTTTGTTACTTGGCGAGTTAATATCTCTCTATGGTTGATAAAAACCTATTACCCAATTTGTGCAGGATATACACTAAATCATGTACATGCCCTATACCGATGGTTTACTAACAAAAATGCAGAAAATCGAATAAAACACCATCATAAACCACTTAATTCAGGGAATGACAGAGGGCGAAGGGACACTTTCAGCACACTGTTGGGAGGATTAGGAACAGGTATGGGTATCATTAATGAAGCTGATATCAGTAGTTTAAGAACAAAACTTGTAGACATAGCTACCAATAGTAAGAAAGGTTTTGAAGTACAAAGGAAAATCAATGATATAATTAACAATTTACAACAAGATCATGTAAACACTTATATCGGGGTAGCAAAAGATTTTATTCAACACTTCAAAGAATTAATGGAAGATGCAGTGACAAGAGGTAGGAATATGTCTTGGGCTCTAGTCTGTACACAAGGACAAATGGAATTATCAACTAACATTAAGATAGCAGTACAGTCTATTTATGATGGACAGTGGCCATTTGAATGGTTGTCTCAAGCCACTACCGTGTTACCTGAACTCATGAGCAGTACACATTCAAAATGGTGGGTGAATGCGTGGGTTGGGTGCAACAACTATGACTTTGAGAAATGCTATGCTTCTTCATTTATTCCATACACCAATTCACCATTAGAGCTCATGCATAAAATTAGTTCAATTGGTATTTTGACTGGAGATTCTACATTACTACACCCAAGGTTAGAGCATCCTCAAGTAATTAGGAGAAATGGAAGGTGGACACAGGTTGACATTTCCCTTTGCATACAAAGAAATCATAATATTCTATGTACACCAGGACAGTTTAGGTTGGTTGAAGACAAATGCTGGAATAATTCATCCACTTGTATTCTAGATGGGGAATCAATCTCAAAAGACAAAGCACCCATCTTCTATCTAGGGCATAAAAGGGTTTGTTTCTTTCTCCTAAATACCACCAATGTATCTATAACAACACAACATTGTTCTTTAATGACATCTGTAGCTAGGGGAGCATGGTGTACTCTTAGTGGGGTTACAGAAATCAAGACATCTAACTGGACTTATGTAATTCCCACTATTGCTAATATGTCAATTGATCTGAAATATCACTCCAGTTAATCTCCAAGCATTAAACCTAGGAATGGGGAAAGAACTTGGAGAATGGTTGGTAAAATTTAATAAGGATGAATATTTATTGATGAAGCTTAATCAGGAGAAATCGAATGCCACGATTGTATTACATCATGACCAAAATGAACTAAAGGAGGTTACCCATCTACTAGAAAATAATGCTAAGGGTTACTGGTGGGAGGTAATATTTGGTCATTCAAATGCAGCGAATGGCATACTGAATTATTTGATTCACCCAATTGTAATTTTACTTATTGTTTCTGTAATTTTATCTCTTTTACAAGTTTACATGTGCTGTGTAACCCGGTATTTACATAAAAAGATTCAGAATTTAATGGTTAAAGAACAAGCCAACGTCAAAATTGCATCATGTGAGACAAATGTACAAATTCCCATTGAATTAAAAGAAATTGTAATATGTGAGAATTGTGGCAGAAGAGGGCACAGTAGTAAAGACTGCTTGATTCCAAAACGAAACCTATAGTAGAAGTGAATATCCTATGAGAAATTATGAAATTGTAATTGTTGTTCCATATGATTTTTTGTGTGATGTAATGATCCTATGTAAAATTTGATGTGTATTTTCCATGTATGCCTTCTTCAATGTCCTATTAGAAAGCAAGCTATAACAAAATTAACTGTTCTTGGAGTGAATGTTGACATATGGTGAGTGAATGTGTCGGCGGCTCTTTGCCCTAAGAAGAGGAGTCAACTACAGTGGCGAAGAGGATTCTGGATTTGTGGCCCCTTAAAATGTCATGTGTCATTCAGACACAAAGGGGGGTATGTTGGAAGCCAACATGGACAATGTAAGTTTATTGGAATCGCTGAAATCCATATTGGAGTTTATGAGAGCTGAATATTTCCAGAACTCTTCAATCATATACAAGATTGTGATCTGTTAGGCCAGAAGGCCTGTTTTCTTGTGTGTGAGATAGTAAAGGTTGCCTTTACATACAAAAAGAACATTGGCCCTGGTTTAATATATTGCATGAATGTTGACCTTGTGTTGTGCATAAAAAATATACAGAAAGTAAAAACAATGTACAATTAAAGAGCATGTGACATTCATCAGCCACATTAAACGGATAACCAATTCACCACACATTGAAAACTGTGCAGTCCAAAAAAAATGATAAAATAAAACCTAAACTAACTAACTAACTAAATAACAAAAAGTTATGCACATAATGAAAAAAAACATCATGAAAATGGTAAACAAAAAAAAAAAGGGGCGCAGCTAACCTGCTGTCACCTCCATTGAAACCTCAAAAGCAACTCCCAGAGCCAGCCACATTATATGGCCTGGTCCTGCCAGCTCACTGCACCAGACCCATTGAAGTAGGAGCAGTAAGCGTCTCTACTGTCCCTGGCCCCTGCCGAGTGCGGCCATGGCTCTGCCGCTGGAGTGGCACAATCACATGGCCATCATCACGCCAAGACCCTGGACGGAGCTCCCCTGTTGTAGCGTCTGCATGATCCACATAACCTCCTGGCGTGTATGATGCTCTATCCCTACGACGCAGGAAGTTATGCAGCACACAGCAGGCCACCACTACCGCGTCAATAGACTCCGGTTTCATATGTATAGGCGTATGAAAAATCCGGAATCTATTCGCCATTATCCCAAACGCATTTTCAACTACACGGCGGGCCCGGGATAGCCGGTAGTTGAAAATGCGTCTCTCAGAAGTAAGGTCCCTCTGGGGATATGGCCGCAGTAGGTGTTCCTGAAGTGGGAATGCTTCATCCGCCACAAACGCAAAGTTGAGCTGTTCGGTCGTGTCCTCATTTGAGGGTAAGTTTAGCCCACCACTCCCTAGTAGTGTTGCCAAGGAGCTTCGGGCAAACACCCCCCCATCTGAGTTGCGACCAGGCATTCCAACATCCACGTAGAGGAACTCATAGTTGGCATCCACTACAGCCATGAGGATTATACTACAATACCCTTTGTAATTGAAATACAAAGAGCCAGAGTGGGCAGGTTTGGTAATCCTCACGTGCTTACCATCCAATGCCCCGCCGCAGTTGGGGAAGTTCCACCGTGTTTCAAAGCCTCGGGCTACTTCCAGCCATTCTGCGGCGGTTAGAGGCATTTTCATGTAGGCTGGCTGCAGAGCTCTCCAGATGGCCCAACACGTTTCAGGGATCAGGCGGCTCAGCAGGGGCAGGGAGACACGTGACAAGTATGTGAGGGATGTCATGGACTGCCCTGTAGCCAGGAACCGCAAAGTGATCACCAACCGCTCAGCAGCTGATACTGATGGCCGCATTATAGTGTCCTGACGCGCTATCATTGGCCCAACACGCTCCAATAGGAAGGTGAAACAGTCCTCGGACATACGGAGATAGTTTCGGTAATCATCAGGACAGTTAAGCTCCAGCTCCCGCAACAGCTGCATGTGGCCCCGGGTTTCCCGCCTGAGAAGCCAATCACGGGTCCACAACCGCCGCTGTCTGCGCCTCATCAACCTTTCATACCGATCCTGAAGCCACATTTGCTCTTCCACCACTGCGGCAGCCACGATAACATTGCGGTCATGGATATTCTGCATCCTCAATATCAGCACCTGTAGATGAGAATACACAACATGAGTACATAGAACAAAATGTGGCCAAGTCAGCAGGTTAAGCAAGCCACACCTCTTTTCCATTACACACTATAGCCAAGTGGATGGGATCTCTTGTGTGGGCCCAAAACACATCCCTGAAGCCTGGGACGGCAAACACCCAGTAGTCACCCCAAACAAAATGGAACACGGCGAATGAGAGTGGCCTTCCTATACATCAACTTCAATCGGAGGTCCCCAAATTCAAACATCTGCACCTAGGTGAGTTAGAAAGGGACATGTGTCAGCAATAATGTTGCTCAAACAGGTCCCAGAATCCATTACACAGACCATAATTTAAATTGATTACAGTAAAAATGAGAAGAATAACAAATGTGACGTACCCCGATATGGAAGGTTGTTAAAAGGCTACATGAACAAAACAACATTGCACATGAATGCGGATGCTTCAACATGGTTTCATATGTTTTGGAAGGTGTCATTTTTTGTACACATCTATGCTATGTCTGGAGCGCCACACCTCAAAGCCATGTGTGATCCTATTCCCGTTGGACCCAGTCTCCATTGGCCACAACCAGTATGCAGAAATCGATCCAGTCGACATGAGTTACACAGTTCTGTCTACAGTCATGCATCCATTCTCCTCTATGTTGTCTGGAAACAAACACAGCAATGTATCTCAACAAAAGAGTGAAGCCCCAGGCAAAAAGCCTACTCAAAATCCACACAGTACACTATATCGTCCCCAACAATACAAACCCCTATATAGTCCGCTAAAGCAGTCTTCGGCGCTCTACATTAACATCAACATATGCACCCCCACCCAGCGCAAATTTCATGTGTGTCCACAAATACTTACTTAATGGGTCTGGCCAGCAAGCGTAATGTTTGCCGGCATGGGCAGCTTTTAAAGGGCCGCCAACCTATCACGATTCAGCGAACTCCACCAATTAGCGGAAGTATAATCCGCACCCAGGTGTCCCATCACGATGTGCATAATTGTGTCCGCTGTGATTGGTTTAGCGGACTATAAAGCCAGGGCAATGGCCACTGCACCTTGTCCAGACGTCGATGTGCATTGAGCTACTAGTGTCCTGTTTGACTTCTGTTGCTCTGACGGTAAGCCTCTTTAGCGGTTTCCAAGAAAATGTAATGAACGCAGATGGTTCTGGCACAGGCAGCTTAGGCGATGTGTGTATGGCCATGCTTTATGCGGCATGTAATTTTTGTCCTGTTATCTTACATATGGCAACCTTATTCTGTGTCGGCCAATCGGCAGGTAGTGCCTCTACTTGTATTGTCTAAGTATTGATTGCACCTTTTGATGTTATTTGCGATGGCAACAGATCAAGGTTTGGTTTTTGCTGGTACTTCACATCAACATTTGATGGGTGGCAGAATTGTGCCGGAGATTCCAGGGATGGTTGGTACATGTGTTAAAAATGTACTTCCACGTCTGGAGGAACACCAACATGATCATCTGGGTGCACATTACATGTAGTATGTGCAGTGTTGGCACACACCCAGCCCTCCTTTCTCATATAGTTAACCTTAACCATTTTGGACAGTGCACAGGTACTAGTTAGCACACAATGTGTTTGGTCACATGTTGGCCTACAGGTATGTATGCACACACCGTGTAAAGGTGTGTTTCAATAGGTACATTGGGGACTTAAATCATGTATGAAACATCTGTAGGTGGACACCGATATCCGGTGCTTGCTATTGGCTGCATACATGTGTTTGACTTTGTGGCGTTGTGAGATAGAGAAAATGCCCCACTCATGCCAAGTTTCACTCCACAAAATAGCTGCATAGATTATCCCTGTAGAAAGTTAATGAGCATGTGTATCATTGTGGCAAGTTTCGAAATGTCGGTATGCCTTGTGTTGTGACTGTGTGTTTTTGGTGTGTTTTGTGATTGGCAGATGCCGAGGGGTACTGTGGAATTGGAGACCCAGCTTCTCACAGAGTATCAGCGGCACGAGTGTTTGTGGCGCAGCTCGCTGCCTGAATATAAAAATCGGGCAGCGAGGGCCGAGGCCTACAGGACTCTTGTGGCTCTGGCAAATCGGTTGGAGCCAAGGGTAGGCAAGAGGTGGGACCAGCATATGGTGGCACTCAAGATAAAGAACATGCGGTCGGCGTTCATGCGGGCTCACATTGAGTACCAGCGCCGTCGCTCAGGAGCTGGAGCTGAGGAGGTACCATCACCTACCCTATGGTACTATCCCCTCTTCACCTTCATCCTGGGCGAGGCTCGCCCGCATCGAACGACCACCAACTGCCCCGTTGCTGCGTCCCATGTAGGCCCGGCTGAGTCACCATCTGCGCCACAGGAGGTGGGTAATTGTGTGACAGTGGTGGGCCACAATGTTTCCTTCACATGTGTGCTTGTCTAAATCCTTAACACCAACCTTTTTCCCATATTTTCATCCTTGCTGTGGGAAACCTTTGGGTGTCAATTTATCTGCCCTCCTTCCATGACTTTGAAGACTTTTCAATTCTATGCTTCCAGCCGTATTCCAATGTTGCATCTTCCACAACATCTTGGTATGTTTAGGTTACTTATTTAAGGGTTTCAAGATAGCAGGTGGTTTGTTCTCAAACAGCCACATAGTACCATGTAGTAAATGGTGCTGCCACACATGTGTTGGCTTTGGTGCCAGTGGGTTATAGGTAGTTGACTGTGGGGTGGATTCTCATCATAATAGGAGTCCAAATGGAAAGGTGGCCAATATGTGTCATTGGGCAGCACAGCCCCCAGTATCAAGGTGTTGTGGTGACATGTACTAATATTGGGTTACGGCTCCGTGATTAACACCTAATTATGTATTGATCTGAGTTCCTGGAATGGTCGAGGTGAGTGTACAGGAGAACTACTGGTGTTGTGGTCTTTAACCTTTTGTGCTTTACTGTGTTTTTCCTCATTTTCCATTCTGGTTGTTGGCCTTGGTGTGTGTGGGAGTGCTATATAGAGTCCTGTAGTCAATGTATTGAGTTGAAATTGCCTTCCCTAATGAGGTTTTTTTTTCTCCACCCACAGGCCCCAGAAGAGGACGGCTCCATTGCGGAGCAATCTGTCGCTGATGATGCTCAGCCCATGACATCTGGGGCTGAGCAGGAGGGCGGGGCGAGTGATGTGGGTCCAGGCCCAAGTCCCAGCTCCGGGATCCGTCGCCGCCGACGTCCTGCACCACCAGAGACGGAGCTGGGCACCTGGGCCCGACGCGTGCTGTTGGACGAACAGCGGACCCACATCGACAGCACCGCCCTCTACATGAGCGACAGATTGCGAGGGATGGAGCCGCTCCAAAAAAAGATCCTTCTGAGGGTCTTCAACAATGCCGCTGATGCTGCCGATGATGGGGCCCTTCAATGGGAATGCCACGTCCCCCCCCCATGCAACAACACTTATGGCCCCTTTCCCCATCCGCCCCATCTCGGCCCGTGAGAAGACCGGCCCCGCCACAGGCCCCCCCCCCCAACGTCGTCGTAGAAATACACGTTCTCGGCAGGTCGGGGCTGCCCTGAGAGGAGAAGGGAGGCGGCATTGTCAGAGCCAACAGAGGATGAAGAAGTTGGACACTAGTAGCCAATGCACTGAATTGGCAGTCTGGACTTTTCATTGAGAATGAAAATGCCTTTTTTTGTTATATTTGACTCCAAATATCCTGCTGGCACATTTGATGCCGACGATTTGGTTATTGTTGTTCTTTTGTCTTATTTTATTAAATTTTGATTATGACACAATTGTGTATTTCTTTTGGGTTAGGGTTTTGGGGGGTGAACGTGGGAGAATGGTGGGGGTCCCAATATAGGTTGGGCAAACACACAATATATGGGCCAATCCCCTCAGAGCAGGGCGACCATAGGTTCCTTTGTGATGTGGTTGCACTTTGACAAAGACGTGTGGTAATGTGGGTGACATAGTTACGTGATGGACATGGTTCAGCGCCACATATCATTGTTGTGACACGAAGGAGCCTAATACTAAGTTACCCAGACATTTAATTTGCAACATACATGTGTGACAGACATTTGCCACAATACACAGAATGGTGTTTCCAGATAGGGCTAGCCAGTCCACACTCGTGATGGTCCCAATGTGGGCCAGGATAGGTAAAGAAGGAAAAGGGCTAGCCAGTCCACACTCGTCATGGTCCCAATGTGGGCCAGGATAGGTAAAGAAGGAAAAGGGCTAGCCAGTCCACACTCGTGATGGTCCCAATGTGGGCCAGGATAGGTAAAGAAGGAAAAGGGCTAGCCAATCCACACTCATGATGGTCCCAATGTGGGACACTATAAGAAAAGAGCCCAACGGGGGCAAAAAAAACAAACAAAATTTTCACTTTTTCAAGGCAACAAGCCAACGTGTGAAAATTGTAGGGTCCAACTAGGACAACAGTTTTTGGGGCCATGTTTGGCCAGGATACAATGCATCCATCAAATTCATGGGTGTGATCCATGTTGTGGCTGTAGGGCCGCCAGCATTTCAGCCAGCCGGCCAAGTTCCTGCAGCCCACGCTGTAGAGCCATGGTCAGACGCCCGACAAATGCCTGATGGGCCAGGATGAATTCCTCCATGGTAGGGGCACCTGTATTGGGAGTAAACACACACTTTAGTACACAGCCGTCGCTGCTGATGGGTAGTCATGACAGGCCACAACCATCCACTTACCCTGTTCCTCCAACTCAACATCACCAACAGACGGGGAGAGAGATGGGGTCAAGCTCCATCCATATGCACTCGCACGTTCACCATCTGCAAAAATGGTGAACCAACATGGTTTACTTTGCTTAGAGTAATAGTTTTGCCCAAGATGAAATTTAAGGAACAGTGTGCAGGGTGTCTGTGGCAACATAACACACTTACCACCATAGTCACTGTGTGGGGACATGGTCACCCCAGGACTCGCCACTGAGCTGGAGACAGTGGGAGGTGGTGTTACTCCCGGGCTGGGGCTCCGTGGCCACATTACGTGGTTTTGGGGCAACAGTGGTCCTGGGCTACGGGGCAAACCCTCCTCTGGGCCGCCAGGTGCTTGCAGCTCCTCGCCCTCCTGTGGGGAGGTGATGTGTTTCTCCTGCAGCCAAGCAGATGGGGACAGCTGGTCACACTCCAGCGGGCTGCCAGGTGCTGACTGCTCCTCCAGGTCCTCTGTCCCGGTAGGTGAGGGCACGTCTGGCTCCTGAGGCCCTGGGGAAGGTGTGGAGCTTGGGGCCAAGGGTGCCACTTCAGCCTGATGTGGCGGTGTTCTGGATGGCCCACCTGGGGGTGGGGCATGGGGCCCTTCTTCAGATGACGATTCGGCATCTAGTTTGAAATTTGAACACAAAACACGTTCTAATATCGTACCTACAAATTGTTGTCCTACAAATAGCTTGTGTGGCTATGTATTTGACGGCTAAGGCTGGGGTCACACACACAGATATCTGGCCAGATACTGTTCACAGATCTCTGGTTGCAGTGAAATCATGGACACATGGTTAGATTTTGTGGCTGTGTACAAATGGAGCAATCTGTCCATGATTTCACTGCAAACAGAGATCTGCCAACAATATCTGGCCAGATATCTGTGTGTGTGACCCCAGCCTTACTTAGCATCAACCAGGTGATGCTGGATGCATACACTCATGTTGTATGCATGTACTGTGCGTGTGAGACATTTTTAGGGCTGAGTGGATGACCACAACACTGTGAAGATGTGTTTGATTGTGTAGGCCACACTGTCCCTTGTCATATGTTTCCATCCATTTTTGTGTATTTTGGGACATGCACATGTGGCGGGGTGTGTTTTGGCCCAACAATTACTCACCACGCAGCCTGGCAATCCTGGCACGGATGTCCAGTATGCGACGCGGGCACTTGTGCTTCAAGTCAGCGATCTTTTTTTGGATCGCTTTGACTGTCCTCTCTACCCCCAGTTGGCAGATCAGGGACCGCTGGATCCGCCGGACGGTGCGCCGATTGCGCAGCCTGGGGTGCCGGTGGTGATGGTGTCCCCAATAGTCCCGACGGTCACACTGATCAATGAGGATGATCAGCTCCGCCATCCCCCACATTGCAGCGCGGTGAACGGCTGCCATGACTGCTATGGTGTGTGCAGAGGCGGGGCTGGCACCTTGCAGGCAGAGTGAAAATGAAACCAACGTCATGACGTCATTACGGCCGCTGTCGGGGTCATGCACCTTTTTAAATAGCCCAACGCGCAGTGACACGGCCGACACACTTATGCGGCACCTACTACAGAAGACCCACAGTGCAGTGCGTACAACACGGCTATGATCAGTATACTGAGTACTAAGTTTCGTTGTGGTATGGGTTTGTGTGCATCTGTGTGTGCGCGCTGCGCGCAGTGCCACACACGGAACACTTCTACGGCAGCTGCTGTACAAGAAGCCAGAACGGTACGTAACACACACTTGTGCGCTGTGTACAGCATTATTCGTTATCATGTGTTGAGTGTGCACACTGTATGAAGATCATGAGGCATTTGGTAGTTTTCTTACGTCAAGTCTGTGTCCGAGTTATTGTACTAATATATGATCGTGCATACGGCGCGTATGTGTAGTGCTGAAGGGACAGCTCATCCAAGATGGAGGGCTGTGAGGCAAGGGCCAATCGTAACGCAGCATCTTCCACCAATGATCGCAGATGGGGTGCGGTAACACGGAGCCTGGGTCACGCCTTAGCTACATTGCAGCTACATCGCTGGGTGTCCACAGTTCCCTTCTGTAGCTTCTTTACACGCCGATTCAACTCGCTACAATCGGCGATGTAGCCATCTGTTTATGGGCAGTGCACGGATACAGATGTATCTGTAGCCGGCTGTGTCGTCCCGTCTTCACACGCCGCTACTACGGGCGATATTGGCGCGACAAGCTACAATCGTAGCCTGTAGCGGGTTGTATGCATCCTGTTGTAGCGGCGTGTAAAGGTACCTTCAGGGTACCTTTACACGCGGCTACATTTCTAGGGTGGCTACAGGTAACTTACTGGTTGCAGTGAAATCATGGAGAGATTATTCCATTTGTACACAGCAACAAGATAGAACCTTGTCTCCATGATTTCACTGCAACCAGTAAGTTACCTGTAGCCACCCTAGAAATGTAGCCGCGTGTAAAGGTACCCTAAGAGCTGACCGGGGCTCTCAATGCCCTTCCGGATCCCATGGGTACCAATCTCCGGCCACATGGGCAGTATTCGGGCTTCATGTCACCTGGCACTGCCATCTTCACCCTGATGGAAATACTTTTGTGTCTCCCTTGTGATAGTTGAGTTTGCTAAAAGCCATATAATTTCTGATCATATAGAAAACATGGCCGTGACTGTGCCCCTGTGAGAACAAGCCATGCTGTCTCTTCCTTGTCCCTAGTGTGCACATTCCCCGTCCCCCTCACATCACATACAGGGGGTTCTCTGGAGCCTTCACCGCCGCTTAGGCGACAACCACCGAACCCACAACAACAAAGAGCCGGTGTCCGCGCATGCTCAGTAGGGGCAGTCTGTGACGGAGTCAGTGCGCAGGCGCGTCCTTCAGCTGCCGGAGGACTGCGCTGTGAGCGGCCTCACTCATCTCTGCGGTGCAGCAGCAGCTCCGGCTCATTCCTCTCCGGCCTGTAAACAAAGCCTGCTCTTCTATTGGCATCAGCTGTAGATCTCACCATGGTACTGGTGCTCCGGTGCCAGAGAGGGGGCCCTGCTCTCCTCCTCTTCTAGGGGACCTGTCACCTTCCATCCCAGCGACATTTCCTCCACTCTACCACTAACATGCAGCAGGGAGGACCGGAGTGCTGGGAGCAGCAGCCCATGCCAGTGACCCCCCGGAGCCTGATCCTCAGCAGCAGGGAGGTGGACAGGAGAGCCGCCCTCCTCTTCCAGCTGGTCTCCAGACCTTGATCTGCTCCCATCAATCCTTTCTCTTCACCTTATCGCACGATCGTCGGCCTGAGCCAGGCATTATACAATGGAGCCGGTTGGGAAGTTTGAGTTCAGTAGGAAAGATCTGATCGGCCATGGAGCCTTTGCTGTTGTGTTCAAAGGCCGGCACAAAGAGGTAATGTATCATCCATGAGGGGGGAGGTCGGGCGATCTGATTGCTCTGGGGATGTTGGGTGATCGATCAGGAGTGCATTGTTTCAATCAGAAATATTTCCGAATTCAGGCAGCATTATAATCCATCAATCAAAGGGATAATCAAAGGGATTGTATCATGAGAAGGGGAAATCATTGTCCCAGTGATCAGATGGTGAGCAGTGACCTGGTGTCATGGAGGCCCTCACTGCTGTGTGAGGAGGGGGACTTTAGACAACTAGTGATACAGATGTGTGATGGGGTCTGATAGTGATCAATAAGTGTGATGGGGTCTGATAATGATCAATTAGTGTGATGGGGTCTGATAATGATCAACAAGTGTGATGGGGTCTGATAATGATCAACAAATGTGATGGGGTCTGGGGGATACAGATGTGTGAAGGGGTCTGATAGTGATCAATAAGTGTGATGGGGTCTGAGGGATACAGATGTGTGATGGGGTCTGATAATGATCAACAAATGTGATGGGGTCTGGGGGATACAGATGTGTGATGGGGTCTGAGGGATACAGATGTGTGATGGGGTCTGATAATGATCAACAAGTGTGATGGGGTCTGAGGGATACAGATGTGTGGTGGGGTCTGATAATGATCAACAAGTGTGATTGGGTCTGATAGTGATCAACAAGGGTGATGGGATCTGATAGTGATCAACAAGTGTGATGGGGTCTGGGGGATACAAATGTGTTATGGGGTCTGATAATGATCAACAAGTGTGATGGGGTCTGATAATGATCAACAAGTGTGATGGGGTCTGAGGGATACAGATGTGTGATGGGGTCTGATAATGATCAACAAGTGTGATTGGGTCTGATAGTGATCAACAAGGGTGATGGAGTCTGATAGTGATCAACAAGTGTGATGGGGTCTGAGGGATACAGATGTGTGATGGGGTCTGATAATGATCAACAAGTGTGATGGGGTCTGATAGTGATCAACAAGGGTGATGGGGTCTGATAGTGATCAACAAGTGTGATGGGGTCTGAGGGATACAGATGTGTGATGGGGTCTGATAATGATCAACAAGTGTGATTGGGTCTGATAGTGATCAACAAGGGTGATGGGGTCTGATAGTGATCAACAAGTGTGATGGGGTCTGAGGGAATGTGTGATGGGGTCTGATAATGATCAAGTGTGATTGGGTCTGATAGTGATCAACAAGGGTGATGGGGTCTGAGGGATACAGATGTGTGATGGGGTCTTATAATGATCAACAAGGGTGATGGGGTCTGATAGTGATCAACAAGTGTGATTGGGTCTGAGGAATACAGATGTGTGATGGGGTCTGATAGTGATCAACAAGTGTGATGGGGTCTGAGGGATACAGATGTGTTATGGAATCTGATAGTGATCAACAAGTGTGATGGGGTCTGGGGGATACAGATGTGTTATGGAATCTGATAGTGATCAACAAGTGTGATGGGGTCTGGGGGATACAGATGTGTTATGGGGTCTGATAGTGATCAACAAGTGTGATGGTGTCTGAGGGATACAGATGTGTTATGGGGTCTGATAGTGATCGAGATGTGTGATGGGGTTTGAGGGATACAGATGTGTGATGGGGTCTGATAGTGATCAACAAGTGTGATGGTGTCTGAGGGATACAGATGTGTTATGGGGTCTGATAGTGATCGAGATGTGTGATGGGGTTTGAGGGATACAGATGTGTGATGGGGTCTGATAGTGTTCAACAAGTGTGATGGGGTCTGATAGTGATCAACAAGTGTGATGGGGTCTGATAGTGATCAACAAGTGTGATGGGGTCTGATAGTGATCAACAAGTGTGATGGGGTCTGGAGGATACAAATGTGTTATGGGGTCTGATAGTGATCGTGATATGTGGTGGGGGATACAATAGTGTTCGAGATGTCCGGTGGGGGATCTGATAGTGATTGTGATGTGCGATGGGGGATTTGATAGTGATTGTTATGTGCGGTGGGGGATTTGATAGTGATTGTGATGTGCGGGTGGAGATCTGATAGTGATTGTGATGTGCGGTGGGAGATCTGATAGTGATTGTGATGTGCGGTGGGAGATCTGATAGTGATTGTGATGTGCGGTGGGAGATCTGATAGTGATTGTGATGTGCGGTGGGAGATTGATAGTGATTGTGATGTGCGGTGGGGGATCTGATAGTGATCGTGATGTGCGGTGGGGGGATCTGATAGTGATCGTGATGTGCGGTGGGGGGATCTGATAGTGATCGTGATGTGCGGTGGGGGATCTGATAGTGATTGTGATGTGCGGTGGGAGATCTGATAGTGATTGTGATGTGCGGTGGGAGATCTGATAGTGATTGTGATGTGCGGTGGGAGATCTGATAGTGATTGTGATGTGCGGTGGGGGATGTGATAGTGATCGTGATGTGCGGTGGGGGATCTGATAGTGATCGTGATGTGTGGGGGGATCCAATAGTGATCGACATGTGTGATGGAGTTTGATAGCGATCGACATGTGAGATGGAGTTTGATAGTGATACAGATGTATTATAAGATCTGATAACTGAGATAGATGTGATGGGATCTGATAATAATATATTTATTCATTTATATAGCTCTATTAATTCCATAGCACTTTACATACATTTGCATTACTGTCCCCATTGAGGCTCACATAGAGAGATATGTTTGTGATGGGATCTGTAAATTATACACTTATTTATGATAGGGATCAAATAGGGAAATAAACATGTGTGATAGCGATATGCTCCCAACACATGACCTGCACTCATGGGACCTAGCACTGCAATTTAATATTGACATTTGTATAATAAAACTGGCTAAGATTAGACCTATTCTTGGAAGCCCTGCATGGGGCAGAAATAAAATCCTTTCTACTGAATTTGGACCACTATCAATGCCCACATCTCACAAGAAGCCTGATTAGTGAATAGTTCTGGGCTGGGCAAGTCTGGGCAAGGACCAGTACAGGAACAATGGTACTCCCAGTGTATACTGTATGCTATACAGGGTCAGGCCTAGTCGTACCCCCAGTGTATAGACCCCCAATGTATACTGTATGCTATACAGGGTCAGGCCTAGTGGTACCCCAGTGTATATACTCATAGTGTGTACTATAGAGGGTCAGGCCTAAAGGCACCCACAGTGTATACTATACAGGGTCAGGCCTAGTGGTACCCCCAGTGTATATACCCCCAATATATACTGTATACTATACACGGTCAGTGCTAGTGGTACCCCCAGTGTATAGTATATACTCCAGAGTCAGTGCTAGTGGTACACCTAGTATATATACCACCAATGTATACTCTACAGGGTCAGTTCCAGTGGTGCCTCCAGTGTATATACCCCCAGTGTATACTACACAGGGTCAGTGCTAGTGGTACCCCCCAAGGTATATACCTCCAATGTATACTGTATATACTATACAGGGTCAGTGCTAGTGGCACCACCAGTGTATATGCCTTCTCTGCAGGGTCTCCTCTTACCATGTAGCGCCGTCTCTGCTGAGTCTCTTGTCATGCATTGGGACCCCTCTGCTGAGTCTCTGCTTGTCATGTAGCGCCCCCTCTTGGGGGATCTGTGCTTGTCATGTAGCGCCCCCTCTTGGGGGGTCTCCGCTTGTCATGTAGCGCCCCCTCTTGGGGTGTCTCCGCTTGTCATGTAGCGCCCCCTCTCGGGGGGTCTCTGCTTGTCATGTAGCGCCCCCTCTTGGGGGGGTCTCCGTTTGTCATGCAGCACCCCCTCTTGGGGGGTCTCCGCTTGTCATGCAGCACCCCCTCTTGGGGGGGGGGGTCTCTGCTTGTCATGTAGCACCCCCTCTTGGGGGGTCTCCGCTTGTCATGTAGCGCCCCCTCTTGGGGGGTCTCTGCTTGTCATGTAGCGCCCCCTCTTGGGGGGTCTCCGCTTGTCATGTAGCGCCCCCTCTTGGGGGGTCTCTGCTTGTCATGTAGCGCCCCCTCTTGGGGGGTCTCCGCTTGTCATGTAGCGCCCCCTCTTGGGGGGTCTCCGCTTGTCATGTAGCGCCCCCTCTTCGGGGGTCTCCGCTTGTCATGCAGCACCCCCTCTTGGGGGGGGGGGGGGGTCTTTGCTTGTCATGTAGCGCCCCCTCTTGGGGGGTCTGTGCTTGTCATGTAGTGCCCCCTCTTGGGGGGGTCTTTGCTTGTCATGTAGTGCCCCCTCTTGGGCGGTCTCTGCTTGTCATGTAGCGCCCCCTCTTGGGGGGGTCTCCGCTTGTCATGTAGCGCCCCCTCTTGGGGGGTCTGTGCTTGTCATGTAGTGCCCCCTCTTGGGGGGGTCTGTGCTTGTCATGTAGCGCCCCTGGGATATTAATAGGGGCCTGTGTTATGTTTTCAGAAGCAGGACTTGGAGGTGGCAGTGAAGTGCATCAATAAGAAGAACCTGGCCAAGTCCCAGACTCTATTAGGGAAGGAGATCAAGATACTGAAGGTAAGGGCAGCCCTGTGAGGTCGGTGCGGCTTCTTTACGGTTTCTGTGCGGCCTGCGTTAACTATCGTATATTCTTCTCATTGCAGGAACTGAAACATGAAAACATTGTGGCCTTGTACGACTTCCAGGTAAATAATGCTAATACTGTATATGTCAGTCAGTGCGCGCTGTGTGTAATGCTATACTGCAGAATTGTGGCCTTGTGATTCGCCAGCTGCTGTACAAACTACAATTCCCAGCGTGCCGTCACAGCGGCAGGAGGAGTGTGACAGGCTGTGCGGCGCAGTGTTTGGTCAGGTGACCTCTCTCCCGGCTCCGGCTTCCCTGTCACGTGGCCGCCTCGTTTGTTGACATTCCTGATTGCTGCATCCTCATAGGTTCTGCTCTTTGTACGTCACGGAATTCTAAGAAAACCTCGCCCAGCTGTCAGGCTGCGCGGAGACTCTCGGGAGTTGTAGTTCTTTATATCCGTTGCACGCTTGTCTTGTCCGACGCGGAAACTACAACTCCCATTTAGCTGTGCGTGATGTAAACACATTGTGTTGCTTTGGCATCCGGCCCAGTTAGATTATTTGAAGAGGGTTATGTGCAATGTCCCAGACAAGTGGAGGGCGAGGGGAAGTGCTCAGTCATCCTAGGACTAGCGGTCTGATTTCTTTGTGCTGTGTTTATGTATCTAGCTAAATAAACATTTTACAAGAGAAATATAATAATAAATAATAAAACTTTATTTGTATAGCGCCAACATATTCTGCAGCGCTTTACAATGTAATGGTACGTATAAGAAAAATAGTAGGTAATACAGAACAGTAGTTGCATACAATAAACATAGAATCAAATACAATAAAAAGGCAGAGAATGAAGGTGACCCTGCTCGAAGGAGCTTACAATCTAAGATGGGATGGGAACACAAAGTAAAGGGGCTTATAACAATGAATATCTAATGTCTAAATGACTACTGTTAGGGAGAAGGATAGGCCGCCCTGAAGAGGTGTGTTTTTAGGGAGCGTCTGAAGTTATGCAAGTTGTGGATGGTCCTAATTTCTTGGGATAGAGCATTCGAGAGGATTGGTGCAGCTCGAGAGAAGTCTTGGAGTCGGGAATGGGAGGTTCGGATTAATGCCGTTGTTAGTCTGAGGTCGCATTCAGAGCGAAGGGGACGGGTGGGGTGGTAGACAGAGATGAGAGGTAAGGAGGTGCCGCACCATGAATAGCTTTGTGGGTGACAACAAGCAATTTGAATTGGATTCTATAGTGTACAGGTAGCCAATGCAGTGACTGGCACAGAGCAGAAACATCTGAGTAACGGTTTGCTATATAGGTGATCCTGGCTGCTGCATTGAGGATAGACTGGAGAGGGGAAAGCTTACTGTGGGGGAGGCCGGCTAATAAAGAATTACAGTAGTCAAGGCGGGAATGGATCAGGGCCACGGTGAGGGTTTTAGTTGTTTCCATGGTGAGGAAAGGGCGAATTCTGGAGATATTTTTCAGGTGCAAGCGACAGGAGAGGGTGAGAGATTGTATATATGGGGTGAAGGAGAGGAAATATGTACAATATTGTTCCAAAATAGACTTCCTAAAGGCCATAGCGCCTGTCTGAGCTGTCACTGTGGACTGCCGGGATGCTGATCATTAAAGGGACGTGCCGATACATCAGTCCTGAAGAACAGTTCCTTTTAGGATTACGAGAGTGACACGTTAGGTTGAGACCCATACTGACAAAACCGTGTGTCCTTAGATTAGGAAGGTGGATCTTATTGGGACCACCACAATCTGTGGGCAAAGCCAGTCCAAGAGCCTCCAACCCCAGCTCCAGGTCACCCAACCCCCAGCTCCAGGTCATCCATCCGTCAGATCCAGGTCACCCATCCCTCAGCTCCAAGTCACCCATCCCTCAGCTCCAGGTGACTCATCCCTCAGCTCCAGGTCACCCATCTCCCAGCTCCAGGTCACCCATCTCCCAGCTCCAGGTCACCCATCCCCCAGCTCCAGGTCACCCAACTCCAGGTCACCCAACCCCCCCCCCCCCTTCCCCCAACGCCAGGTCACCCAACCCCCCCCCCAACTCCAGGTCACCCAACCCCCCCCCCCCAACTCCAGGTCACCCAACCCCCCCAACTCCAGGTCACCCAACCCCCTCAGCTCCAGGTCACCCAACCCTCAGCTCCAGGTCACCCAACCCTCAGCTCCAGGTCACCCAACCCTCAGCTCCAGGTCACCCAACCCCCAGCTCCAGGTCACCCATCCCTCAGCTCCAGGTCACCCCAACTCCATCTCCAGGTCACCCCAACTCCATCTCCAGGTCACCCAACCCCTCAGCTCCAGGTCACCGACCCCTCTGTGCCCCGCTGACTCCACACACCACAGACTATGCAGTCTACAGCCAGAGGGGGTGGGTAACTAAGCTGAATTAGGAACCTTTGCACCCTATATTTCTTCCGATCCATGCCGAGCACAGCGATTCTCTATGTAGCTCATTATTCCAGCCCTACAGAGTTGTGCTTTAGGGAATTGTCTTATATTGGTAGTGGACCCGCTGTATTTACCTGCACCAGGGAAGCAGCTGTGGCGTCCCTGATTTCCTTGCTGTCCGTTTTCTGCATTGTCCCTGCTTCCAGTAACAGATCTGTGCTCAGCAGTTTCCTGTTAAAACTTTTGTTTCGAGGCGTCATGTCACCAAACAATTCACGACCGGTACATATACAATAGGCAATGAAAATGAGATCTGTTCAAGGTATTGTCTACTTTTCAATAACTCTGTGAAACATAATGTACTATTGTGTTGGCTCACACATGGAGGGAGATGTAGTGTTTCTGGTGAAGCTGGAAACCTCATATTATAAATAATGTCTGGATGGAAGAGGGCAGTGGTCCCACAGCAGGCTGCGTGTCTGGGCCCTTCCTCCAGCTTTATCTTTTGGGATTCTTGTTCCCCAGACGTAGACAATATATATCAGGACATGGCCTTCCAGCTACCTACAAGTTTAAAGCAATATAACAATTACAAATAATCTATTTTTGACCAAGGGATGTTCTGAGTCAACTAACCTTTGCCTCTAATTCCTCTGTTCTCATATGCCTGGTCCACCTCAATCAGAGGTCTATAGCATTATGTACTTTTGGACTTTTTAAGTAAAATATCTATACAGATCTAGATAATGAGTAGTAAATATTAGTTCTGCAAACTCCAGCAAAAAAAACCCTCAAAGTCCCCTGAGGCCTCATTTATCTCCAATTCTGCATCAGCCTAAACCGAAGCTAATCCCTGTTCCAGAGATCCTGATTACTTTCTGCCATCCTCAGCTCTCCACCAGAAGTCTTGGTGACATATAGATATACTATATGACAGTACATCGTAGCTGAATTTGCCCCAATCCTGTCATTTACAATGGTAATCACATGAGCATCAAATGTATTTAGTGTCCAAACTTTCCTTTCAGGGTGGAAAAATTAGATTTCAACATGTCTGATGCTTTATTCCTATGGGGAGATAAGTTGCTGCCACAGGTCTCTTGGAGGTCATCAATGAGGACACATCAGTCAAGGCAAGGACTAATGAAAGATATCTGTCGGATAAGCCTTGTTAATGACAGTAATCTAAAGGGGCCGTCACACGCTACGATATCATTAACGATGTCGTTGAAACGTCACGGGTTTTCCATCGTTCAAACGACGTCGTTGCGTGTGACACGTCGATCTTACAAGCGATAAGTGGTCTGATCGTTCATCACAGATTTGAGATCCGGATCCCAGATCAGATGTCAATCATGCAATCTGCTGCATCGTTCAGTGTGACACCGCGATAACGATCTCTTTAACAATTTCGCCTATTCACATCATTGACAAGCATCGGTCGCTGGTTGTGCGAATGATACCTGCACATAATATCGTTGCTGCGTCCTGAACGATATCTATACATGTGACACCTCACTAACGATGTTGTTCAGGAGATCGTAGGTGAGAGCGCTCACAAAATTGTAGTGTGTGACAGCCCCTTAAGGTTTATGGCCATGTTGGCATTTCTATATAATGTGAATCTCCAGTCCAGTTTTTACCTCCATCACTAGTATCTTAATGCCCCTGTTGTCCAAATCTCCTGATTATAGCTTAATCTGTCTATTATCTGATATTTGAGGGCTTCCTGATTTAGGTAAGAAGCGGCCATGTTGATTTACACACCTTGGGGAGGTGTCTCGCAGCGGCTTACTACTCTCTCCCCACTGAGAATACATGAATGCTTGCATGTGTGTATGGGTGAGTAGGTAAACACACAGCTATATGTATGTTGGCTGCTATCTAAACTGTATATGCAGAGTATTGTTGGGAGAATAGAGCTGGGCCTCATTAGTAACAAAGGAAGTGACGTTAGGGCTCAGCTATGGTACATTGGGCATCACCTTAGCACTTGTTTTATGCATAATGTAGCCTGAATCTGCTTTATGTAATAAATATCAAATGTTACATCAGGTCTTCACTGACATGAGGCCGGGCATGTGAATAACGTCATTAGTCATGTTAGGGCGTTCTTGCTTTCTTCAGTGTTTTACAGTGAATCACTAATATTGGCAGGAGAATCTTTACCGGTTAGAGAGCACGTTCAGCATCAACCGACGTAATTGTGTATTTGCCTCCAGCAAATTGTGTGAATACCATATACTATCATGACGGCAGACGTTGGCTTTCTCAGTGTGAAATCTGACTACAGTTTATTTACTTCTGACTATATCGTGACCCAGAAGTGTGTTACGTTAGTTGAAGAGCACGTGTGTCTAGCTCTGGCCCGTCGCCCACTATACCGGTATAGCTTAGCTACCAGCCATGTGTTTGTCAAGGACCCTTGTGTGTTGTCATTTTCATAGAAATATAAGGTTATTTATAGAGATTAATGAACTTGGACTGTGAAGTTCAGGGTTTGTGCTGAACACTTAGTGTCCGGTGGTGAGCCCCGAACACGGACCTCTCTCTGTACGTCTGTACATCTGGTTCCAGTTGTCATCAGAACAGGAGGAGAGAGAATCTTAGCCTGAAAAGTTCAGGTCACCATTCATTTTAATGGGGATCTGGGTCGAGTCCTGAACCGGATTTCTCTAAGAACTTCCACCGGTCCACTCATCTCTAGCTACTTATGACCCGCCCAAGGCCGTGGGGTACCCGGTCCCAGGTGTTTGTTCTGCTGGGGATGTCACGTGCCTGTTGCCCGGTTCCGTGGCCCTGGTGGTCACTGAAAAGAACGGTTAAAGGGATCCTGTCACCCCCAAAACACCTCAAAAGCTATTAAAAGCTGTCCCTAGAGCATATTCACACTTACCCTACACTCCTTTTAGCTCCTAAATGCAGCTAGTGAAAATGAAGATAAATGTTATTACACTACCTCATTAGTGATGATAATTAGTGACTATGGTATGCATAGTCACCCTGGCAGGCTCTCCCTCTTCATGATATCACGCCTCAATAGGCGTGATCTTCAAATCAGATTCAAATGCGCGCCTCCCCGCTCTGTCCTATGCCAGCCGGACCGCTGCATTGTGCGGCTATATGACGTTGTGATGGTGATGGTGATGCAGCAAGATGGTTGCGCTCCCCGTAAGTGGAGCGAGATCCCCGGGGCAGCTGTGGAGGTTGATGGTGCGTAGGGAGACAGCTTATACCAGGCCTTGTCACTGCTGCAGTCAGCGGTTCGTCAGGTGGAAGTAATAAAGTACGCCACACAGTCTTTATCTCTGAATGGGTTTACTGGCAGGTTTGTAGTGCAGGCAAACAGGTGATACAGTCTTACGGGTCGTGCTGGCCTGGGTGGTCACCAGGGAACTGGGATGACTCACTTAGGACTCTCGGTGGTGTGCCTGCCATTTCTTTCCAGTCCCTCACTGCACTCCCTTGTTTCCTCCTCAGCACCTCCACGTGCAGAGCCTGAAACCAGCTCCTCGGATCCTATCTAACTGAGCGGCTCCTCTCTGAGCCCTCGGGATCCTATATGGGCCTTTTTCCGGGTGCGCCTGGTGTCGGCCACGACTTCTTGAAGAAGCTCGGGCCTCCGGTTCGGCAGCTCAGGGGTGAACACCCACACCGCTCTCGGAGCTGGTCCTCAATTCCAGGACCAGATCCCTCCAGCCGGTAGTCATACCGGGCCTGGATTCGGGCGCACCGCAATCCCTGGTGCCCCTAGGATCTCTCTCTGTCAGGAGCATCTCTCCTGAGACGTCCTTATCTGTGCTCCTCACAGCCTTTCTGTCTGTCTTCCCGTTCTTCCACCAATCCACATGACTCCTTCCTCCGGGTCTGGGTCTCCCTGGCAAAGCGTCCAACCAAGTCCCCTACTCTAAGGTGTGTGGATGGGTGTAATGAGGGTCCCTTATGTGACATCCCAATCCCCTAGTTACAGGAGTACCACACTCTCTTTTATGGGTGCAGTATCCCTTTATGTGGCGTCACGACCAGTGGGGCACCTCACTTATCATTCAAGACACAGTATAAAAGATAGAAATCCTGTATTCCATGGTAAGATAAACCCTGGCCATGGGATGGAATAACTTGTCTGAAGTCTATGACTCTCCCTTACAGTCCTAATCTTAAGGACGTACACAAGAAATAGGTTCTTGTTGACAGCTGCTGACAAATGACTTCTCGATACACAACCCATGAAGTCTGAAGAGGATCACATGTTTACACTTTGCACTAGATGGTTATAAGATGTTGTCAGACCTCATTGTCAGCAGCATATGCCCCATGAGAGCAAAGAATCTGTAATAAATTTCTTTGACAACAGTGAAGCAAAGCCTGGAGACAGGTTCCCATCACACTTCGCGACGTTCCAGCGATCCCGACAACGATACATCCTGGTAAGGATCGCTGGAACGTCGCTAAGTAGTGGCTGGTGAGATGTCAAGCAGTCAGATCCACTCAACGACACAGCAACGATACAGCGACCCGTATAACGACCTCGGCGGTCTTTGGGACAGTGTCAGACAGCAGCTAGTCTGACGACTTAGACCTACGTGGCAGAGTTCTGAGTCCCAACGAGGTCGTTGTTAAGGCGTCAAACACACCAACTCCTGCTGCCCAGCGGGAACCCGATGATCAAAAAATGGTCCAGGCCATTCCGACACAGTCGGCGATGTCACAGCGGGGACAAACAAACATTGCGAGATCGCTGGCACGTCACAAAACCTGTGACGAAACAGCAATCTCGCTATGTTTGACCTGGGCTTTACACATTACAGATAGTCCGACTGTCCCGTAGAGTCTGCAGATTGGGCTGAGTATTGTGTTAGCATCTTTAGGCTCAGTTCACACCAGTGTATTAAAAATGTGTGTGATGTTCATCCACAAAAAACCCAAGTAATCTGTATGGCATTAGGTTTTTATATATCAGCAGTGATTACTCATTTGAAGACTAAATACAGTTTCCTGGGCTAATAGTGACATTGTGTCCATAATAATAGAATATTATACGGATGATCTGTATGGGATCCCTTTGTTTTGTTTTGTTGTACACCCATAGACTTGATAGATATGGGGCATATATTGTAACTTATATCTATGGGACCTCGGTGCTAAGCAAGGTGTGCTACGGGTCTGCTATCGTTGTGTGGTTGGTTAAGTCCAAAGAGTTCGGAATAACATTACAAGTAAAGCAATTCCATGTGTACAAGCCTCACGCCAGCTGAATCCTGAGCTGCGCTTTCCAGTGTTGTAAATATAGAGATGAGTAGATAAATAATCTAAGTATCTTTCTTAATGACTTGTCCCCATGCACGGTACATCTGTTTGTCCTTTCTAAGAAACACATGGCTGGAGACGTGCGCTAGAATGCTGTTACTTTTTATAGTGTAATAGGTCATTTTTCCCGAGCGGTGCTAGCTTCTGAGGTTCATTACTTTGGGATATTTCTATACGGTCTCTCATGGTGTAAAGTGTTATGATAGAGAGGTGTTTGTTAGTGAAACATCAGCAGGCGGAAACCAGCCAAAAACTTGGTCTTGTCTTTTGTTTCTACTCGGTCATTTGGAGGTGTCCAGTGAGTCCTTGGAATATCTGTATTTCCCATAAGTAATGAAAGGCATTAGTTTGTGGAGCAAAAATTAGTTATGAAATGGTTAAGACGTGGCATATTACAGGCTGGACTATTGTTTCATGCCCGTGCCGTTTGTCAGGATAACTCTGAGTTGTTGACATCCGTTGAATTACAGGGTGTTATTCCGCCAGGTCGCTGTAATTATATTTTACCTAATGACTCATGTCGGTGTCACCACTTTGCTATGAAATGTAGGATTCCTCGGCCGTCATTCATCTTATCACATCCCATACAGCCAATATTAATTCTGTACTCGTGGAATGAAACGTGAAAACCGGCTAAACTCATAGTGCGGCACATGACAGTCACATATCGTACATAATTGAGGTGAAAACAACAACGAGATCTGACGGTGATGATCAGCAGTTTTCTCCAAGGTTTTCTAGTTTTTCTTCTTTCTGTTTTCTTGACCTCGAGCCATGACCCGTTCTGACATGTTTGAAGGGAAAATCAATTCCATTTCTCCACCCTGGATATACCCCCAGGAACAGATCGATTAGTAAGGAATGTAAAAAGGTTCTCTATCAGACTGCCACTAATTAGCTTTACCCTCTGCACAGCATCTAATCAGCTTTGAGCTGACATTCTGAGATGTGTCTGACCGTCTAGTTCCTTGGGACACACTGGTTAACAACTGCAGATGAAGTATCAAACAGCAATGCTTCGGCTACTGTGGCGCCACCCCAAACATGCGTCACAGAGGGGTACTGCACCCGTAAAAGAGGTGTAGATACTCCAGCTGTAGGTGGATTCTAGGATGCTGGGTGGAACCCATAACCAGCACTCCCACACTAGAGTACACGGTGGGAGGTTACCCGGGAGGGAATAAAAAAACCTTTAGGGGAACAAGGAGATCTTTTAGTCTTTTAGTCTTTTGGTTTTTTGGTCTTTTGGTTTTTGGTCTTTTGGTCTTTTGGTCTTTGGGCCTTTGGTAGTTGGTTGAAGGGGAGATGGAAGAAGAAAGGTTTTGAGGAAGGATCCCGGGAGCAGACAGCTTAAAGCAAGTGAGGAACTCGAGGGAGTTTATCCTGGACAGCTTACCGGACACCGGAGCCCGCACCTGTGGGATACTTTAGGACCACAGAAAATCCGGTGTCCCGTGGAGTCTTTAATTCTCCTGGGCACCTGAACAGACCAAAGAGAGGGTACCAGGCACCGCTGAAGGAGCAAGCGGTCGGCCAACAGAGGGTTACTCGACGGTGGTGAGGGTTAGAGAAGAGAAGAGGCCAGGCTGATTACAAGTCACTAGGCTTCACACAACAAACTGGGAAGAGGAAGGAACAGACAGGGTTAGAGAACACAGGCACACCAAGGGTTCCACCATACCACCTGGAGTCCCCCTGCAGCCACCTGATAAGTTACCTGTCCTCATACCATCAGGAGTGCTGAACTGTAACTGTGTATGCATGCAAGTGAACAGTAAAGTACCCGGAGGAAAAAGTGACTTTTGACTCTGCCTGTATTCCTTCCAATGAACTTGTTTCCAAACAGGAACGCTGCCCCGGAGGTCCAGTCCTACCTGTGGAGGACTTTACTAACTTGCCGCTGTACCATTCACCTCCAGCGGACTGTGGCGGCGTTGGTGAATCATCACCAGAAACTACAGGTGGCGTCACGACAAACTGTACATAGCCCCTGTAAATATCACCCCCTTTTTCAAAGATAGGCCCAGGACACTGGATCAGGCGCGACCGCCATTCCCTGTGACACCGTTAACCCCTTCGAGGCCTGATACCTGAGTACCCCAAAGCCTGGGCTCGACACTACCTACAAGGGTTATTGATGTCACCCACTTCAAGAGGTGAGCGGTGCTGAAGACTTTGGCCGAGTTCACATGTTATGTATGTGCAGTGCAGATCTGCGCCACAAATCTGAAGCAATGTATAGAACAATGCATTCCTGTGCAGGTTTTCATTGAGCATTTCACACCATTCATTGTTTTCGAAAATGGTGTAGAATGAAATCCACAGTAAAATGCAGATTCTGTCTGTTACCAAATCTGCAGCAGACCTATTCTTTAAGGTTTGAACACATCCTTTGTCTCTTGACATACCTGCCAGAACATGGATATGATTTGCAGGTGTCCTGCATGTTTCCCAATCTAATGAATGAATAATGCTGGTGCAGAAGTGAGTGAAGCCTATGTCATGTTCAACGCAGACATAAGGTGCCCAGAACAATCGGCCAAATGCTGGACATGTTCTTTCAATCATCTTACATACAGATAAAAAATATAATATACTTATTTATATAGCCCAACATATTCGCAGCGCTTACATATATGGCTGATCATCTTTAGCTGAGGACTGTACAATAACAACGTAACCAGGCTTGACAGGACTTAGAGAACCAGCTCTGCCATATGGTGCCTTGAAAAAGTTATCATACCCCAGGAACGTTTCCAAATTCTTTAACGTCGCACTCACAAAAGTAGGCACCTGATGGGTCCTCCATGCCCTCCCACCCACCAGCATTTGTATATTTATTACTAAATACCCTGCCTAACCTGCCCTTTATACTGCTGACACCTAAACTTATATTGAAAAAAAGTCTTTATAAGTTTCTTTTACATATGTAAATTAGCTTTTTGACTAGTCGATATGGCGCCAGTTCCCCAGACGAGTCGGCCCTCTCCATATGTTATCACTCCTGTGGTGTAATAACATGAATTACAGAGACTAGTGTCTACAGTCCTGCAAATCTCGTGCATGTGCGTGGCTTTCTCAATAAATCATTTTCTCTGAAGCAGGTACATACTCTTGCTCAGAGAAGCACTGCAATGTCTAGAAGTGAAGACAACGTTTCACTTCTGGACATGCGCATGACCCCTCTGAACCTGAACCTACACTGGCTTCGAGGCCAGTGATGTTGGTGAAGAAAGATGGCAGGATTTAGGAGTTTGATGACACAGCTCTCTGTAAACCATGTTATCATGCCCACAGGGATGATAACATACAGAGAGCGCGATAGTTGGGAATGGACACCATGTCGACTAGTCAAAGTGCTAATTTACATATGATGAAGAACTTTATAAAGGCTTTTCCATATGTGTTTAGGTGTCAGCAGGGTATTTAGTAATAAATTAATATATAATGCTAGTGGGTTGAGGGTATTAATGGATTTATGTGATACCAACATAAGTATTAAGTATTTGTGAAGTGTAAAGGAAATGATACATGGTTTTTTAAGTATTTTAAAACTATAATCTGAGATTGGACGTCAATTTTTTCAGCCCCCTTAGTACTTTGTAGACCACTTTGCTGCAATTACTGCTGCAAGTTTTGGGGTATGTGTCTACCAGCTTTGGACATCTAGATGCCATTCTTATTTGCGAAATACATTCAGGTTCGTTGGTGGAAAAGTTCATAGGCTATGAATACTTTTTCAACATTCTGTAAATTCTCTGTGAACCAATTCTATTTTACAATTAGTATTTAACCATGTGAGTGGCTCCAGATCCGTGGAGTTGATATTCTTAATAGTCTTTCTGGGGAATTTATTAGGTTTTTCACCCAAATATTCACATGGGAAATGTGCATTTTGACTGCAGATTGGCGGACTTGACCTTACAGATTTACTATAATTTGTACAAGATATTAGCAGAAATCTTCGCCTGTGTTGATCTTAGTTTGTTGCGCACAGACAGCGTAAAGTCTATCAAACTTATTTGCCTATGACATGCCGGCCTTCGTAAATTCACAATTCCTTCTAGCACTGGCTACAGGTGACTCTTCTGTATGTTCTTAGAAGCCACTAAGCTCCTCAAGGTTGTCCTTCAGGTTTTGTGTATGTACATTGTATATATAAATAAGAGTAATTGACACCTATTAAAAATGAAACATTAACTCACACGTAGTAATCATATGTGTTCTCTAACTGCCTTGTATGGAGTCTAAATGAGGCATAAAAATAGATCTGCTGTATCGCATCCTTTAGCTAAATATGATGCCTAAATGTATAGGAGCTGTATACATTTCCTACATGAAAATCTGGAAAACCCACCGAAATTACCGCTATGAGTCTAATCTGTATGAGAGCCTCCTAACCCTCTGATGGCAGAGAAGGTTCCAGAAAGTCAGATCTCTGATGGCCGATCCTTTTGTCCTCCTTGGAGAAGCAGAGGTCTCACATAGAGAACATAGGGGCTTGTCGCCAAACGTTCCTGTGTATGGGGGCTGGAGACATAGTAGTTGGCCGAATGTCATTCCCCCGGCTTGGCTCTAATGTGTATGGGGGCTTTATTATTCAAGTTTGTAAGGCAACCTGCCTCTTGTCAATGAGATATGAAGGGTAAAGTGAATATGACCAGTTTTAATTCCTTAATGGGAATTTAACGGCAAAGTTTTTTAGGATTCTGACCGTTTCTGATTATTTCGCAATCTTGTCCTTGACTGTTAAGAGCAGAAATAAATATCTGATATATTACTTAGGTTCCGGTGACAGCTGCTATAGAGATGACCCCTGTGACCCTCTGCCGCAGGTGAAAAACCTGGGCCCTACCCATTCCAGGATTCTTCCCCAATCGCCATGATTTCTGTGAGCTGCTGAATGTGCTAAGAGTTAATCATTCATTGATGACGTGTGGCTAAATGATATGCAAATGATATCACCAACAAGGCACATTACATGCCATGCAAAAACAATATAGCAAACTATTTTTCTAAAACAATAACACAAAACCTTTTTTATATCAATTGTATTACTATTATCAAAATCTAAAAGGAATAAAAATAAGTTATTATAGAGTATTTAGAAAACAATAGGCTACTCGGGTATTGGGTAATAAAAAAAAATTAGCAAAAACTTGTAGATATCCAATAAACACCAATCAAAAATGTATATATGTTCAAGTTAATAAGTTGCCAGCAATAGGTGGTAAATCTAGTAGGGCAGATGGTATGGTGTAAGTACAAAAAACCATACCATACCATTATATTATATGTACTGACAGTTTAAGGTAAGAAGCAATATACACCCACAACTGATGTTCTAGGGCAGTGATGGCGAACTCCAGGCCTCGAGTGCCGCACACAGTGCAGGTTTTCAGGATTTCCTTAGAGTTTGACAGTTGGTAATTTGATTGCCAACTGTCAAATGCAATGGAAATCCTGAAAACCTGGACTGTGTGTGGCACTCGAGGCCTGGAGTTCGCCATCACTGTTCTAGGGTTTTGCCAGTTGGTCTGCCACCTCCAGACATTTTGTATGGCCGGCAGATCCTGAAACGCTGAACGGATCCTAATCCTGACCACTTTAAAACTGCAAGACATGTTTTTTTGAGAGATGTGTGAGAACCCCTTCTCGATCTACTTGTTTCCCCCATGTAAAATAATAAACCCAGTATTCACCTTCCATTCTGCCGCTGTTCCAGCTGCTGAATGAATCCACGGCTTGGGGCTCACGTGACATTGTTGTGACCCGCAAACCCCTCGTTCAATCACCGTTGGCTCTGTACCAAACTACAGGACGTGAACACAAGTGTCCTAGAAGTGGACAACCCCATTAAATATTGTCATGTCGGGCACTCATCAAAAGCCCACATACGCGTTAGATAGCTGTCAGCTAAACATTGAGCAACAGTCCTCTCTAAGCTCAACCAGACCGAACGCTTCATGCAACATCTGCTTCCAGTTGGCCATCACATGGGCTTATTCCTGAAGAACAAAATGATTAGATGTTGGAAATCCTTCTCTTCCTTAACTAGCGGTGAGAATTGGGAGACCCCATACACTAGACTCTCTTGTAAGCTCTCCCAAGTTGGTGTATTTGGTAAATTTTAGGTCATCAAACACTTACTGGATCTCCTCAGTTGTAGGTGCATTGTTGGGTGTCTTAGTTTTATTATCCTTGGACGTCAGAGACTCTCATGTGTTTTTCCATATGTTATGTACTGTGTTTTCTATACATGCCAGCAAGAAATGTTTGAGCAATAGGTCATGGTTTGTTTTCAGCGGGCATATCCATGTAGATAACACAAGGTGTAGTGAGCCTCCATGTGTTATCCAAGGTCCTAGGTATCCTCATTGCACCTGTGTCCCAGCTCTACCTTCCATTTTTTTATCGGCAAGACCATGACCTTATTTTGTTTCCAAAGAGCGGGTAGTACGAGGACAAGCAAGAGGATTTAGGTCAGCTGTAATTCGCATCAAACATCAGAGCAGACACAACGCAGACTTAAGTAGCCCAGATCCTATTTATTAAAGAAGTAGCTTTGCAGACTTAGCAGCTCTTCCTTGTCGGCAGCTGTGACTAACAATCTCCTTGTATTACTAAGGTTACCTCGATAACTTGTTATTCTTGTACTTCATATTATATCAGGACTGGGATTAATTAGCTAAAATGTGACAGTAAATAACTTCTGTTATTCCATGATATTACTAATTAGTCAAAAATTAATGTACTTAAAAAGAAGGTGCTCCCTTCGTCGCGGGTTTATTAATTTAGACTTTTTCCTCCTGTTTATCTGGTCACACTTAGAAGAAGAATATATTAAACAGAAGTCTCCTTGACATCTATTCCTAGATTGATACAATAGTTGAAGGGCAAATAGGATTCCTTGGACGTAAATCAGAAAATAAGAATTGACAGTAAATGATGGACAACAGTTAAACATTTCAGCCATGTATGGAATGTGAAAGAGTTACGTGATATACATCTATCATGGTAATAGTGGTTTAACTTGCTTTTCAAACACTGATTGCTAAAAGTCTAAAGCCGGCGTCACACATGTCAATGTCGCCAGCGATCTGACGGATGATCGCTGGTGAGCTGTCGCACAGGCAGATTCACCAGCGATCATTTTACCAGCGACATCGTGGAAATTATTTAAATATCGTTTCCACGATGTCTGCAGGCTGGTATCCAGGGTAAACTGGGGGTAACTAGGCAGCGCGCGCTGCCTAGATACCCATTGTATACCTTAGTTACCAGTTTTCTCTGCTCACTGGCTGGTATCTAAGGTACATAGCGGGTAACTAGGGACCCTAGTTACCTGCTGTGTACCTTGGATACCAGCCGGTGAGTGGAGAAGTCTGGTAACTAAGGTATACATCGGGTATCTAGGCAGCGCGCGCTGCCTAGTTACCCGCAGTTTACCCTGATACCAGCCCCCATCGCTTCCTGAGAGGCGCTGAGAGCTGGCTGATCGCGTCTCCCGGTGTCACATGCAGCGATGCTGCGTGTACACCGGGCGACCATCGCCAGGTTTTCGGTCCAGTCCGAAAACCTGACGATGATCAACCAGCAATTTATCGCTGGTTGATTCACCATGTCACACATGTCAGTATCGCTGCAACGTCATGCGCAGCAGCGATAATGACAGCGATATTGACGCGTATGACGGCCTCTTAAAGGTACCGTCACACACCACAATCTCGGCTGGCGATGTGTTTGGCGATCTAACGTGCGCGCTCACGTTTTTCGTGGTCGCCTCAGATCGCCGATGGCATCACACACCGCAATTTCACCCTGAAGCTAAGGCGATGTGTCGCTCCGGAAATCGCCTCCCCTATAGCGGAACCAATCTTGCCTAATTCCATCACCGCTTCACACGCCGCAATGTGGGCGTACATGTTCAGCGCGGTGAGGAGATAGGCGTGCCACAGTGGTGTATACCGCGCCCCATACACGCTTATTGGACAACGTAACAGTGTTGGTCAGCCTGCTCTGGGAGGCTGGCTAATACATGACGCCATTGTCTATCGGAGTTTGCACTGAGTTTGCAGACAGTTGTGTAGCTGAAGATGTGTATGGTGCTGAACGGACAGCTCTTCAAATGTGGCGCGGTGTCAACTGACCGTCAATGGGAACACAGTAGCCCACACCAATCATCTCAGGTGGAGCGCGGACTACAGCACGCTGAGGCACACCTACGGGAAATCATAGACAACGCTCTTTCTATCATTATCGCCCTGTCACACGCCACAACACGTAAATATCGCCTTAATGATTGCGGCTGAGTACTGAGCACTCTTCAGGAATCAGACGATGGCCGAGGGGCGATTTATTGTCGTGAAATTCCCAAATCACACGCCGCAACCGTGAGGCAATTTCACGGCGATTGCTCCGGGGCGACATATCGCCTTTATGATTTCCTGACGGTACCGTTAGGTATCAATATACGTCCTCCATCTTGTGTTGTGTCTCAATGTTGTGTGGTATTGACGATCATTCTGAGCTCATGAAAGTGCGGTTGACAAGTCTGAATAGGTATTTGACCACCAGTCAGCTACCATGCAGCCAATCAGCGAGGATTTAATGGGTGCCATTGGCCAGTGTAAATATACCCTTACTCTCTCGGAATTGAGATTTACATGTACTATAAACTATAAAGCCAGTCCTTCACCTAAATGTCCCATTTGTAAATCTACATTTTTCTTGCCAACATATTCTCCTGGAATCTATCCAGCCCAACAATACAATGCTCCTTATATTTGCGTAATCTCATATGGTGTCCGTTTTATTAGGAAAAAGCATTGCCCAACACCTGACAGTTGGAGTGCTTGCTGTATCTGCCTATAAGGGTGCTTCTTTAAAATACTGTAAAGGATCCCTAGTCACAGTAATTATACAATTTTAAAGGGGTTGTCCACGTGTATTACAAACGTCTGTAGTTACTATGTGACTATGGTTTTGTGGATCTTCACATCACTTGCTATGAGGATTCTCCAATGTCCGTGGCAAGACCGAGTAGTCATGTGATAGGTATGTGATATGCAAAGACCAGGCCACAATCCGAGTAGACTTGCATGGCGTCACTCAATTCATTTGTATTGAGCAAGGCTGCACACATGTAGTCAGAATGTACCCGGGAATATGCATATTACATACTTGTCACATGATCACAACACTGGCACTGGAGAATCCTCACGGTGAGCCATGTGAGTATTCCCAAGCATGTAGTCACTTGGAGTGACTGATGACTTTCATGATAAGCCTTGACAAACCCTTTAATTAAAGGTTAGTTTTATATAGGATCGTGTCCTACAGTGGATTTGAATTCCAATTCATGGATATATATGAGGTGCAATCATTCTGGACCATTATCATGAATGAGTGTTCCTAGGAATTGGCCATTGTATACATACAAGCTGAAAATTGACGAGTGAGTGAGCAAAATAGTTATTTGTTGGGTGAAACAATTTATAAATTGACTTAATAGTAATCATCAATCTCAAGAGCACATGTGTGTACAGGACATGTGCTGTTGAGAACTATGACTGTCTATGCACACAAAATGATGGATCATGCTCACAGGCACTGCCAGCGGTCTGTCTAGACGGGCTGTTACATGAGCGCTCAATGGCAAACAAGTCGTGGATCGGTGGTCATTTAGCTCTGCAAGTCAGCAAGTGTGAACGCAAACTAAATATAACTTGTCTTTATCTTTTCTGTTGCTGATAAGCTAGATCTGCTGGTTTTGCAGCTTTGTTCAGGGACTTTCTGGTTTTGATAAGTCGTGTTTGTTTTTTTGTGATAACGGCATACACATAAGGGCCAATGTATATGTTCAAGAATTCTAGTGTCTCAGCAATTAAGTTATGATTAGTAAAAATTATTTATAATTATTGTAATTAATTTGTGTCAGGATGGGGCCCCCTATAGCATCTGATCTAATATCCTAAACAGCCAAACACTATTAATTGTGGACCTCATTTTGTAATATTATTGCATTGGTAATATTATTGGTATTGGTAATAGCTTATAATAGATTATTAGGTATAATTTGGTAATAGCATTGGTAATATTATTAAATATGCATTAGAAAATGATCCAAATACAAATGATTGATTGGTTTTCATCAACCCACACTTCTATCACTGCCATACAGAATCTGTCATTCTTTCTTGTAATGATGTATGGAGAGGTTTTGATGGCAGATTTCTGCTCAATGATTGCCTTTTGACAATAGAATAAAACAAGCGGTGCTAATTTAAAGGCAAAATACCCCAATTCCTCACAGCATACATGTTGTCTGCAGCATGTCCCTTGTGTACAGGAGCATGTGCTGCCGAGCATCGTCCTCTATGGGCCCACACAAACCATGGAAGAACAGTGGATGTTTCCTTAAACCAGAATTGGGGACAAGCTCTTGTTTGGCCAATTATCAGCCGTACAAGAGTCTTACCTCAAGTCTAAAGGCGGCGTCTCACGTGTCAACCAAGGCTGCGATGTCGGAAGCGGTGCGTGCTCGCTTTCGACATCGCAGCCTTGGTGTCACACGGCAACATGCAGCCGGTGACGCCGCAGCGATGTGGGTGGAGCCATCGCTCGCTGGGCTGGGATCAACCCAGCGAGCGATCCGCAGCCAACCTCACTATTATGGTGTCAGTCGGCGCAATGCCAGCCTAATTGCTGGTTGCAGATTGACAGGTTTACGTTCATCCTCGTAAACCTGTCAACATGCGACCAGCGATAATCGCAGTCGCGTCGCGCTGTCACACAGCACGACGCACTTGCGATATCGTTAGCGACATCATTGATGTCACTTTTCGCCAATGTCGCTAGCAATATTGACACCGCCTTAAGTGTTGCATCAGGTTTCGGTAGAAGACTTTTCTGCTGCGAATCCTGCACATGTGCACAAAGCCAAGTCTTCTGACTGGAACATTTCCCAATTTATACCCCTTGTGGGAAGCTTTGACATATTCGACTTTATAACAACAGAGTGGTCTAAATTGCCATAGCCATCAACTCATTACCGTAAAAAAAAATATATAAAATATAGTTGTAAAAACATATTAGAAATTACACTTCTGGTCCCCTCTTCTTACACATCCCCGTTTTTTGAAATCGGTGCAGATGTTTCGGTGAAAAAAACCGCATCTGCCGCGATTAACGCATACCGGCTGCACTTGCGGCACGGTTGCGGCAAGCCCCATACAATGTATAGGCGGGCTTGCGGCAGGTGCGGCAAGTGCGGTTTTGGCACTTGCGGCAGCTGCGGCCGCGAAAAAAAACGCTGATGTGAAAGGGGCCTAACACATACCAGTCAGTTGGAGGCCAAATTACCTCTCTTCTGGTCTCTGTAGGGTATATAGGGGCCTCTACATTATTAGGCCCATGCCCCATTTGATTTTGAAAAATACTGTGGATTGCCAACCGTCCAGGTATTTCAGGAAAGTCCGCAAAAATAGGGGCACTTTTTTGCCCTTTTTGTCAAAAAAAATTTAAGGCGTCTATGAATGTTTTTGCTTTTTTTAAACCAAAAAACTTAGGCTTCCTTCACATCACGATTTTTAGGCATCCGAGTGTATCCGTGTCAAATCTGATACACTCGGATGCGATTGTGGCTCGCATGTATCCCTATTGGGCTTGGATTGGGCTTGGATGTGTCCTTTTTGCCATCCGATTTAAGCACAACCCATAGCCCCATAGGGATACATGGGAGCCACAATCGCATCCGAGTGTATCAGATTTGACACTGATACACTCGGATTCCTAAAAATCATGATGTGACGGCAGCCTTATACAGATTATTTGGGCTGTAATTGTCATCAGTTTACAGTGAATGCAGCTAATGTCTTAATATCACAATTATGTACTGTAGACATGGATCACTTATCATAATGATTTCTTATGGTTTTACAGTGTGTCCATGAAAAATATTGTCTGTCCCTGTTTTTCTGATAAACTGTCCAGAAAAAAAATAAAAAATCTGGTTGGCATACCCTATATACAGATAGGGCCTTTAAAAGTCATGTTCACCAAACTTGAACACTTAGTTCCAGGTCCTATCCCTTATCTGAATTTGAGTGAAATACATTTGTATAATTGGACAAACCCACAGGATGTTCTCAACATTCCCAAATTATAAGGGCCAAGACAGTATTGGGTAATTATGATTGCAGGGATACCATCTTCTTCATTTTATTGCTGTTTCCCTTTGGGTCTTTCTTCTGCTCTGCCTCATGTGGTAGACCACTGGCCGATACTGACTCCACTCATTGACATCTGATGACCTCTACCCTTGTTATTGACTAGGTCTGAACCTGGGAAGCAGGAGGGGGATGGTCACCTCTATTCACACATTGTCACACAGTCTAATTGAGAACAGCAGAATATTTCCAGCTGAATAGCTCTGCTGCTTTTATATCTCAATCCCCTGGAGCCCATGAATGGTGGCAGGTGTCCAGGGTTAGAGTGAGTGTGACTATACCGCCATATTAACATCAGTCGCCTGCCTCATCGGTAATTTAATTGGCTTTGTTCTTATTACTGAGAAGAGGCTGAATGCTTTGTGGGAAATATCCCATCACCCGGGATTATCTATAATGCATAATCTACAGCCCTCGCATGGAATTAAGTGGCACAGTTTATTTTAGGTTGCTGATGTTATGTATTATGCTTGCTTGTATAGCGCCTACATATTGAGCAGTGCTTTACAAACTGTTCCAGCGCTGTATAGGCCCGTGGTACTGCAACCATTATAACCCAACCTTATGTGGTGTGAACTATTATAGAGGACTCAACACTGAAAATCACAAATAATGGAATACAATACTTTTGAGGAAGTGTTAATAGAGACAGAAGCCGTACTACAAAGTAGAGAGCAATGAGTGAACATGGGGCGGGTAATATAACAAATTGGAGTCTTTTTTTACTCCTGTTACTACCAAATGTTTACATTAGAATATATTTATACCCAATATAAATTTTATTCATTTCTATCCGAAGCCACAGTAACTTGATGGAGAAACGCTTTGTAGGACGATTGATCTTGCATGAGCCTATATAGGTCCACCAGGGTCTTCTACACTGTTATCTTAATAGTATCAAGTTATTGGGTTGCTGGTCTTCCTCTTCGCCTTGTATCTTCTATTCTTCTAACCATGATGTCCTTCTCCAGTGATTGCTCTCTTCGTATGATGTGTCCAAAGAAGGCAAGTCATAGCTTGGTGATCCTTGTTTCAAGTGAATAATTGTCAAGGACCTACAAGACTTATGGTGGGGTTACATGTAGCGATATCGTCCCGATATCGCATACAACGCCGCGGGAGCGCGCATTTTGGGAGCACTTTTCCCGATATCGCATCGCCGGTTTACACGCTGCAATATCGGGAAACAACGTCCCTCCGATGTGTACGCCCACCAACCCAGTAACGACCATTTAACATGGGAGTTAATGGGTGAGGTGCGAGTACGCATCGGAGTTGGGCTGTCACACGCAGCGATGCTGGTACAACGGCCTTGCGATATCGGGAAGTTGAATAGCTTTGCTATTCAACTCCGATATCGTTTTGGCATCGTTCCAGCATCGCGTTGTATGCTAAAACAGTACAACGCGCACACGATATCGGGTCCAACTCGCGACCCACGTGACTTTTTGTCGGAGTTGGGTCGGAGTTGGACGCCGATATCGCGGCGTGTAAACCCACCATTAAGAAAAGTCCACAAATATGTTAAAGGAATCACTGACTTAGGTGGAGTAACGAACGTAGTTTTAATTGTCAGTGATTCTTCCAAAGTGACATGTATGGCTCGATTTGTTTGTTCTTCTTGCCATCCATGGTATTGATCACATCCTTCTCCAGCACCACATTTTGAAGGCATTAATTCTTATGATAGTGGTGCTTATTAGAGAGCATATAGTCTACACGTCTGGATTGTGTAGAATATCTATATATATTTTACATATCTTGTGATTTTACAAGCTGACCCATTGGGTTTCAGTGGTTGTATGTCTTCACTGGAGAGGAGGATGCTGTGGGTCATAGTCTAACCTACACAGATGTAGTCTATGCATATTTGGATTTAGCCCCTGTACTATGAAATCTGCCAGGTTGCAGCAGATTGTGAAAATGAGAAATAATTGAGCAGCAACACCTATATAATAAAGTTAAACTATACAAGCTGCTTCAATTACCAATTAAGAAAACGGATCAATCTATAAAGACTCCAGAAAAAAAAGGGAAAATTATTATTATTGTTTGCTTGAAATGCATGGGAAAAACAACCTAAAAAGAAAAATCCTGGAAGTTGGAAGACACATACCTAGTAGTTTTCTGTTGCAATAGTAAACAACTATCACGTGACAAACTTAAGACATCGGATATTACAACACCCGGGTCCGATATTACAAGTCAGAGAAGATCATATGTTTATGGGGCTTTAAATAGCCATCATCTGGCTATCCAGAAATCATCAAAGTGCAGAATCACCCGGATCTGGAGCTAAGGAAGTCCCCAGTGCTCCCTATTCTATTAAAGGCCTGTGATGGTTAGGAGCTCATTGAAGATTTTGCATTGGGGGTCTTCAAGCTTCAATCTGTGAGGCTGATTCTTATTAAAATCTCATTCCCGCCTTGACTACTGTAATTCTTTACTAGCTGGCCTCCCCCACAGTAAGCTTTCCCCTCTCCAGTCTATCCTCAATGCAGCAGCCAGGATCACCTATCTAGCAAACCGTTACTCAGATGTTTCTGCTCTGTGCCAGTCACTACATTGGCTGCCCGTACACTATAGAATCCAATTCAAATTGCTCGTTGTCACCCACAAAGCTATTCATGGTGCGGCACCTCCTTACCTCTCCACCCTCATCTCTGTCTACCACCCCACCCGTCCCCTTCGCTCTGAACATGACCTCAGACTAACATCGGCATTAATCCGAACCTCCCATTCCCGACTTCAAGACTTCTCTCGAGCTGCACCAAAACTCTGGAATGCTCTACCCCAAGAAATTAGGACCATCCACAACTTGCATAGCTTCAGACGCTCCCTAAAAACACACCTCTTCAGGGCGGCCTATCCTTCTCCCTAACAGTAGTCACTTAGACGTAAGATATTCATTGTTATAAGCCCCTGTACTTTGTGTTCCCATCCCGTCTTAGATTGTAAGCTCCTTCGAGCAGGGTCACCTTCATTTTCTGCCTTTCTTATTGTATTTCCTAAGTTGATTCTATGTTTCTTTTATGTAACTACTGTTCTGCATTACGTTTCTGTACCGTATATTTTTCTTATATGTACCGTTGTACTGTAAAGCGCTGCGGAATATGTTGGCGCTATACAAATAAAGTTTTATTATTATTATTATTATTATTATTATCTCATACTGGACATGTGACAGGAGTGTTGGGAATGTGCAAGTTACACGGCTCCATTTATTACTAGTCCCAAGTTTTTATAACTTTTGAAAAAATGAATCCATATCTCTATTACTCAAACAGGTTTTTTTTACAATTGCGGTTTGGATAATGGAGCATAGTCAATGTTATTAAACAATGTTTTTAGGGAATTAATGTGTACATTAGAAACAATAGACTGACTTCAACCCTACCTTTTGTGTTAAAGCTTCTAATGAGCGTGTGCAAAGGTGATTGTGACAGGAGGGGGGGTTGTAACATCGCCTATAGTGAAAGGTGGATCTTAATAATAATGATATGAAACCTGTAGCAAACTCTTCTGAAAGAACAGAAAGTACTAGTCTAAAAAGTCCCTGTGGCCACAGTCAAAACTGCAAGATTATTTATGATATAGATCATTATTAAAAAAAATAAATAGCAACTTTAATACATAAAAATGGATTTGTATTGAAACTGGAACAATGTATGAATGATTGTCAACACAAAATGATTCTTAAATAAATATAGATTTTATACGTGTGTGTGTACGTGTGCGTGTATGTATACATAGATATATCACACTTCTACATATGCACATTGTCAGTCTTGTGTCTTCAGCAGGTGTCTTGTGTGTCTGACTCCAGACATTGATAGGGAAATGAGGGGGGTGAGGTAGGAGCAGACATGTCCTTATATCCACAACTCCTTTGTCCTACCTAAGTAGAATAGCTGGCCTACGTGCTCCTGACATTAGCAGATGGCCTGCCATGGCCCCTTATCAGTATGAGGCAGCTGCTGGAGAGGGGGCAGAGCTGGCAGCCTGTTACCAGGCAGAACAGACACCGGAGCCTGCATTCATCCCTGTGTCATGGTGATCGCCTCCTGGGATAACAGAAAATGGTGTTACTCTTCCCCTGATGTCTGACAATACAGAAAACGGAAGAGTTGGCTCTAATTATTTTCTATGCAAGTAGTGGGCTTTACTTTCTTCCACAACCTCTATGATATGATCTAAAAACTAATTGGGTTTGATAGTTGATAGTTTCAATGTTTTTAAGGTTGAAGGAAGACTTTAAGTCCATCTAGTTCAACCCATAGCCTAACATGTTGATCTAGAGGAAGGCAAAAAAAAACCCATGTGGCAACACTAAGCTCCACATTGGGGAAAAAAATTCCTTCCTGACTCCAGATACGGCAATCAGACTAATTCCCTGGATCAACGCCCTATCAAAGAATCTAGTATATATAACTGGTAATATTATAGTTTTCAAGAAAGGCATCCAGGCCCCTCTTAAATGTTAGTAGTGACTCACTCATTACAACAGCATGTGGCAGAGAGTTCCATAGTCTCACTGCTCTTACAGTAAAGAATCCGCGTCTGTGATTATGATTAAACCTTTTTCCTCCAGACGTAGAGGATGCCCCTTGTCCTTGTCTCATGCCTAGGTGTTAGCAGATCATTAGAAAGGTCTCTGTACTGTCCCCTCATATATTTATACATTATTATAACATCACCCCTAAGGCAGTGTTCACACGATCAGTGTGTGCAGCGTTATGGACGCAGTGTGTCCATAATGCTACATTGTACAGCACAAGCAGTATGTCAATTTAGCGCTGCGGAGTCTGAGGCGATCCCGAAGGGTGAATGCAGGTAAAAGCCGTCAAACCCCAAATGCAGATCATGGGCACAGGGCACCTGCGTTCACCTGCAGAGATTGCCGGCTTCCCGCGGGTGAGAGGACACTGTCTCCAGGACACAATGTCTCCTGATTGTGTGCACAATACCATAAGCCTTCATTTTTCCAAGCTAAATTGTTGTAGCAGAATTTGTGGAGATCTCTGCAGTGCACATCGATGCCTGCAGCGATGGGGTCCTTCGTTCAAACCTGACGGACAATGTGTACATGGAGGTTGCATGCTCTCCCTGTGTTTGTGTGGTTCCCTTTCCTCCCACACTCCAAAGACATAGTTGATTATGAGCCCCACTCAGGAAAGAGTGTTAATGCGCTGCAGGATATGTTGGTGCTATATACCGTAATCAAATGAAATGAATAGTAAACATACATAGGTTGGAGTAATTGTGGCAGATTACAAAATCTTTCTGTAAAGACTCAGTCCCTTTTCTTTTTGTACTGTGCAGCATTACTTCCCCAGTCTAATAAATCCATGTTTTTCACCCCTAGGCTTCTGGGTACTTTATTAACCAGATAGCAGAATGTTAATGGATAATGTCATGGTCAATAAATCAAAGCAAACAATTCTCAGAATTCCTTGTTCTTTCAGTGTATTGTTAGGTGTCATAAAAGAAATACTGTACATATGGTCAGGCCGTGGCTGGCAGATCATGCGGATATACAATATCTACGGATTAGTTGCATAGTCATTGTATTAAAAGAAAGAAAACAATATTAAAACTTTTCCTAGGAAAATGGGGACAGGTGTAAATTTGTACTTCTGGTTTTGCATTTTATTTGCCTGATAACCCTTTGTGTGCTGTAAACCTGCTGTATTGTGCAGCAGCCAGATATATGTGTCCCCTTGTTCATCACCTCGCCTGAATAGAAGCCTTATAAGGGAGCTTTCACATTGGCGTTTTTGCCCGGATCCGGCTGATCTGGACAAAAAAAAATCGCATCTGCTGCAAGTGCCGCCTAACGGCCGCACTTGCGGCACACTTTTGGCAACGCCCATGCATTGTCTATGGGGCTTGCAGTAAGTGTGCGGCAGATGCGGCAAGTGCGGTTTCGGCGGGAAAAAAAAACGCGGTCAGCGGCGGTTTCTTTCGCGGCCGCATCTGCCGCAAGTGCCGAAACCGCACTTGCTGCATCTGCCGCACACTTACCGCAAGCCCCATAGATCATGCATGGGGCTTGCCGCAAGTGCAGCCGTTTGGCAGATGTGTTTTTTTGTCTGGATCCGGGCAAAAACGCCAATGTGAAAGCACCCTTGGTCATATAATCAAATCTTATTAAATGTTCATTTATTTGTTTTCAGGAAGTGGCCAATTCGGTGTACCTGGTTATGGAGGTGAGTTTCTCTGCCATATAATCATATATACATAGGACAGTTGGAAGAAATTGCAGTAGGTTGCCATTATCATTCCCTTTACTGATAGTTCACTGTTTCTGTAGTATTATCTATCTGTTACCTGACAATTAGACTGTGGGCACACAATGACTTTGGGAAGGCACAGGTCATGGGGCCAAATATTGCTATTTGCCGCTGCAGCAGATGGGGTCTCCTAAATACTGCGACAAGCAAGCGGTAAAAAGTCAGAACCAGCTGGATTTTGACAACTTGCTTGTCCCAATTGCGGTGCTTTGCGAGTCATAGTGGAACCCTATTCGCTTGTATTATCCTGCATTATTTTTTAGTCAAGGCTTTTCCTTCTGTGAATTCCCACTCATATTGCTTTTAGTTTGGTTCTACCTGTGGAACTGCCGACTTTTGGGCAGCACAGTTTACAGTAATATGAAACTAAAGCTGCATATACACATTAGATTATTGTTAATGGATTTCACCAGAATTATTGAATGTTCCCTAAATCTAACGTGGCTCAAACGAAGATCTAGCTTGTTAGTTTGGGTATTTTGGACATATGTTAGAGGTGTTATCTTTCTTATGTACTTGGCTGACTTTACGTTACATTAAAGGCCCCCTTCCATATACAGTATAAGCAGCCAAATAAACTGATTTAGTCCAAACTGACCAATCATACAGGGTGTTGAAGACCTTCTGATTAATGGACTTCATTACACCTATTCCCTGGAGCAATAAGCCCCTCAGGCCATTGGTGTGCTCCCTCTTCCTATACGTGCCCACATGCAGTCCTGCCACTACCGTTGTAGGGTATTCAGTATTGTCCAGTGTGTGTTTTGCAGATATTCTCAATGTTTGTTCTCTTGTTCTGCTTTTCAGTACTGCAATGGTGGCGATTTAGCAGATTACCTGCACAGTAAGTAAACAAGTCTATTTTTCATTCAATGATTAGAGTCTTTCAGGAGAACTAAATGGCCTGTCACACGTGTCAATGTCGCCCGCGATATCGCTCATGCGTCACAAATTATTAATCGCCTGAGTGATGTGAAATTATCGCAGGTAAGATGTCACACGCGTCAATATGACCCAGCGATGCGGTGATGTCGCCATCTTGCGAGCGATTTTATTTAGTCACTTGTACGTTGTCAAAATAGAAAATACGTCGCTGAGTTTAGTGTCACACGCAGCGATGCACAAGGTCTACTGAGCGATGAGCGACAGGTTTTACATCTGGCAGTGAAATCGGCGATCAGCGACATATCGCTGGTTGCATCGCTTGGTCACACGCTTCAATGTCGCTCCTGCGTCACTTTTACGTCGCTTGAGCGACTGAAAATCTGTGACGTATGAGCGACATTGACAGCGATATCGACGCGTGTGACATCCCCTTTAAGGCCACTTCACACACACAGATATCTGAGTCCAATATCTGAACAGATCTCTGGTTGCAGTGAAATCATGGATACATTGCTCCATTTTGTGGCTGTGTACAACATGGAACAATGTGTCCATGATTTCACTGCAACTAGAGATCTGTTCAGATATTGGACTCAGATATCTGTGTGTGTGAAGTGGCCTTTAGGCTAAGTGCACACTGTGTCCATAGATTTAGCCACAGTGTGCTTCTGGAAGCTTTTCCAGACATATACTGTATATGGTATGATGCAGCTATGGGGCTTCTTATACAGATAACCACTGCAAAAAAAAGTATACACTGGTATCTGTCTCTTAAGTGTGTCCCTATGGTGGACGGAGGCCTTGTTCTCTGTCCTGACTGCTCATACTGTCAGGCACATCCCTTCTGAGCATATCTTTCCATCAGTGGGCACAGACAGTGTGGGTCCAGGCTTTTTTGTACAGGGAACAGATTGAATGTCACATAAAAACTACATCAAAAAGCACAAAAAAACAATTGTTAGAACAAACCATTTATTTTTGGCTGACTTGCTGCAGCATGTTATGTCATAAATGCATATCATGCCTTCTCCAGGATTATGGCTGGTAATCGTATCCAGTGGTATTCAGTGGGCAGAATATTTAACCACTTTGTACATATGCAATTTAGTTGGATTTGTTACAATTACTTCTGTGTATTTTATGTATTTTTTTTTTTTATTGGAGTTATTCTCTTTTTTGCTCTTTTTACTTGAGTTGAATACTATAGAAACATAGTCTATGAATTAGTATGCACATCTCTGGTTTTATGACTTTAAGTGTAGTTTAATATTCACTATCTAGGATATTTTTTATGGGAGCAATGAAAAGCAGCTGACAATTGAGTGTCAGGATGAGTCCTCATATCGCCAGACTGCTGGACATTTTTATAGTTACCTCAATAGCAGACCGAACAATAAGACTTTTGCCAACTTGAGCCCATCATTTTCTATTCTCTACAACTGCCATCTGGTAAAAGAGGAGTCATCTGGCCAGACATAGAGTAGCCATACGGACAACAAATTCGCTTTGCATATAAGTATATGCTGCTGTCTGCACCTTCATAAATGCCTCCTAAATGGACATTTACTAATGTTAGTTCTAAAAGCAGAGCAACTGTTAAAGTATTGAGACTTGAAGATTTTCTGTACTTAAAGGGGCCAACCACCAGGATTTAACCACCTGTAAATTAGTGTAGCAGGTAATTGACGTGTGCACCATGACATCACTATTTGGATTTTTTTTATTCCTCCCCTGTGGGCTTGTCTTTCTGCTGTAAGCCACTTTCTCCCTCCCTCTCATCCAGACTCATCTGGAGGAGGAAGTTCAGCTTACAGCAGAAAGACAAGCCCACGAGGAAGGAATAAAATCCCCAAATACCGTAGTGATGTCATGCTGCACACGTCAATCACGTGCTGCACTGATTTACAGGAGGTTAAATCTTAGTGGTTGGTTCCCTTTAAGAGCATATAGACGTTACGCCCATATATGAGAAAGATTACACAACATCTATCAGACATAGTCGGTATCCTAAGAGCTCAATGCACATTCTGCAGTTACCTATTAGGCTGTGAGGTTTCGGACATATGTGGCTGCTGAATTAAAATCGATGTCAATATTCATCATTCCTATTAGCTGATGTGAATATTTTTGTTAAAATATTTTAACATTCTTCACACAATGTATCATACACAGGTGCATCTCCATGAATTACGGTAGACTATCATCAAAAACTTAATTTATTTCAATAATTTAATACAAAAAGTGAAATGCATATATTATATAGAGTCATTACAAACAGAGTGATCTATTTCAAGTGTTTATTTATGTTAATGTTGATGATTATGGCTTACAGTCAATGAAAACCCAAAAGTCATTATCTCAGACAATTAAGGAGGATGAAGGGTTAAAAACTATGCTGTCGTATTTCATGAGACATCAAAGGGTGAATATAATATTGATTTATTAGTCTAAGTGTTTCAGGGCTCCCATAAATGCCCTGAAACATGGCAATATGATTTTGATTTTTGATGATATTCTGATTCATTGAGATGCACTAGTATATATTGGTGATACGTGTTAAGGTATACAACAAAAAAATATTCTTAGGCCCCTTTCACATCAGCGGTTTTTGAAATTTGCTGCAGATCCGGTAGATTCACCGTCTCTGCTGCGTAACGACTGCATTTGTGGCTAGCCCCATTCATTCTCTCTGGGGCTTGTGGTCAGGTACGGCAAGTGTGGTTTGCCGGATTCGGCACTTGTGGCGTGTGAAAAAAAACACTGCCGGATTTGTCGGATCGCGGAAAAGCTGCATTTGCCGCACCTGCTGTAAGTCCCATAGAGAATGAATGGGAGCTTGCTGCGTTGTTGCCGCAAGTCGTCTGTTACGCGACAGATGCGGTGAATCTACCGGATCTGCTGCAAATCAGCAAAAACGCTGATGTGAAAGGGGCCTTAGATATATGCAATTGCATTTGTATAGCTTTACGGTGGCAAATATAATTGGGTACAATGTTAAAGAAAACAAAAGTATACATTTTATGTTTTCCTGTTTTTGTTTTTTTTTGGTGACCTGCTGTATAGAAAATGGAGCCAACTGTATTTCCATTCCAGGGCAACATTGATAGAGGCCAAAAGGGCTATCCTTCTTATGGGATTCCCGGCCTATACTGGAGAAGTTTGACCTAGTCATTTAGTATACTCAGGCCTGGCCTAGATTGCAGATTATAATGTGTAGCATTGATCTAATATTAAGATTTCAGGTCTCTTAGTATTGTTTAATGCTGCTTTTAGACGGGATTATGTAGCCAAACAAGTGTTTTTAATATAAAGGTACTGTAAATGAAAAAAATCTGTTACCTGCCCTGCTACATTGAATGAGTGCTCCGAGTGCTGTCCGTTTATTCCATACCTAACATACGGTCCTGTGAACCTGGCCTTAGACAGTAGCATAAACTTGGGTGAAATCCTTGTTTAGCGTCTCTGGGAATGTCTTGATCTTTTCCATTCTCTTGGCATGGTAAGGCTTGGCGCTGTGTGATTTTTATCATGCTCAGGATGATAGGATGTTACACCAAACGTATGCTAGGAGTGACTTGGTCAGACGGTGTGTTTACCCTTTGAAACAGATCTCATGCCAGGCAGATGAGAGGAAAAAAAGTCTAAACAAACAGCCCCATTCCTGGGAGAATCATTTGGTCACATCGTCATCCCAGAGATATAAACAAAGGGATATAGTTACTTCCAAGCAATGCTGGCAAAGCAGCGTCCTGGGAGCAAATAAACTGCTTATTATCAGGAGCCGCAGAGAGCTGTGATGATGAGTACTTGGCTTATAAATCCCCCGTGGCCTATCCTACTGAATGCATACATTACTAGGATTTAACACACTTGTGTCTGAAGACAAGCTGGCCACAAGAATACTGCATAGTATTTAAAGATAACCTATTATTTGGCTTAGGCCCCCTTCACACGTCTGTATAAGAACATATAAGAACTGCACACTCTCACCCCTCCCCCACACCAAGTGCCTCGGGGTAATCCTCGACTCCTCCCTCTCCTTCAAGCCCCACATCCAAGCCCTCGCCACTGCCTGTCGACTCCAACTAAAAACATTGCCCGTATCCGTTCCTTCCTTGACTACAACACGGCCAAGCCACTTGTCCACGCCCTCATCATCTCCCACCTGGACTACTGCAGCCTCCTGTTAACCGGCCTCCCTGCCTACTCCCTCGCACCTCTCTACGCCATCCTCAACTCTGCTGCCCGACTCATCCACCTATCTCCCCGTTACTCCCCCGCCTCCCCTCTCTGCCGAGACCTCCACTGGCTCCCCATCCCCCTGCGATCTCGCTTCAAAACCTTAACCCTGACATACAAGGCCATACACAACCTGTCCCCTCCCTACATCTCCGACCTAGTCTCCCGTTACCTCCCCTCACGCAACTTGCGTTCCTCTCAGGAACTCCTTCTCTCAACTCCCCGCATCTCTATCTCCCACAACCGCACACAAGACTTCTCTCGTGCTTCTGCCAGACTCTGGAACTCCCTCCCCCACCACATCAGACACTCCCCTACCCTGGGAACCGTCAAGAAAAGCCTGAAGACCCACCTCTTCCTACAAGCCTACAACACACACTGAGACCCTATCCACTGCACCATCTCACCTCTCCCCTCCTACTGTCTCCCTCCTCACCCCCTCTAGACTGTGAGCCCCTGCGGACAGGATCCCCGGCCCTACTGTACCCGTATGATTTATTGTGGATTTGTCGTCGTCCGTGGTCGTCTTTGACCACCTGTCTTTGTCTAGCCTCTAAATTGTAAAGCACCATGTATCCTAATAGCGCTATATAAATACCTAATAATAATAACATGTACGTGTGGGGCATGGTCCGTTTTGACCATCTGTGTCTGTTTTTAAAAATTTGTGTCATTTGTGTTTTTCCGGTATGGATATGAAAAATGAAATTACAAAGCTTCTTCTATACTTTCAATGTTAAACACATACAGCAGACGAACACCACACAGACAGCAGGTGTTTACAAGGACCCAAACATTTCAATTGGCCCTTGTCATTTATGAAGCCAGAAGAAAACAGACATGTCTCTGTGGTTCACATGGTCGGTGTCAAACCGCTAACGTGAAGATCACCTTAGGTTATAATGAGTATGTGTGGCATCTGTCTCGCGGTACAGATGCTACGTATATCAGAAACACGGACGTATGAAGGGGACCTTGGTGAGTTTTTGTTTAACAGGTTTGATGTGGTGCAATCTACATAATGCATTTTTAAATTCCAAGCAGATATTGCATGGCCGATAAGTCTTCTTTCACCAACTTGGCACTCTTTTTGAGGAAAAGCTTTACCCTTTACACCTCTTGTCAGGAGCTTCTCACCAGGCTCCTTTAAGTAAACGTCCCTCATTCGTTTGTTGGTTTTCTCTAAAAACAGGCCCTAGCATTTGTAGGGCCACATGCACACATTGAATTTTTGGTGAGGTTTTTACCTCAGTACGGTATGTAGGGCCAAATGCATACATTGAGTATTTGGTGAGGGTTTTTATCTTAGTATTTGTAGGGCCACATGTATACATTGAATATTTGGTGAGGTTTTTACCTCAGCATTTGTCGCCAAAACTAGTAGGAGTGGAACAGAAACATGTCACTTCTATATTATTTACCCACTCCTGGTTTACGGAGGTAAAAAACTCATCAAATACTTCACATGTGCATGTGGCCTTAAGTATAGAGAGTGAGCGGCTTCCTGTTTAAAGCTGCGCGATGTATGTGCATGTCACATCTTTTAAAGCACCACTCCTGCGTTGTTTTTACTGTTTTTTTTTTCTTTTTGCGCTGGAGTGGTGCTTTAAATCTAAGTCCCATGCTTCCTGTCATAAATTCACCTTCTAGCTGCGTCACCTTTTACTAATGCCACTCCGGTTCAGCGGCACCTTCTTGTGGCTGTAACATCTGACTGTATGGAAGTCAGAAGTTACAGTACATCACAAGTTCCCAGTGCATCTCTATGAGAGCCAGAACAAGGACAGAATGAGGCTCCCATGTATTTAGCTGTGACCTCCATTAAACACTTTAGCAGCCGACAGGACACAAACCGCCAGAGACCGACTGCAGTGAAGATGATAGAAGATGAAGTTGCTGCAAGTTGAGTATAATACATGGGGCGGAGGACTTACATTTAAAACACCACTCCAGTGGTGCTATAAAAACAAAAATGCTGTAAACTTAAGATTTCCGAACCTTAAAACGGTTAAAAAACTGATTATAAGGTGGAATGTGGAAAACAGCAAAGTCATTTTGACATTGCTGTGCACCATGTTCATTTTCTGGAGCATTCTTGCAATGCTTTTTTAAGTGGATTTTGGTTGTAATCTGAGTGAAAAGGACTTCATGTGCACATATCCTTGGAAGGGTTTTCCAAGAGCTTTTGTAGAGTACCATCTTTAAAATAAAAAATATCTGAAAAAACCATACACACACCTTTTACGATTTACATATCTGTACAGATAAAGAGTTGATATAATGGAATGTAAATGCTGTTGACTGCAATACATAAAGAAAGCAGTGTCCCTATTTTGTGTGTTGCATGTACACGAGCCGCTAACATGTTGCTGTAATAAAAAGCTCTTGATTATTTATTCATGTTCCGTGTTCCCCCTGAAGCCCATATTACGCCGTGCACTTTCCCACGCTTGCTGGGAATTTAACCTTTCATTTCCTGTGTGGCTCTGAAGTGCTGTTACAACATAGACTATATTTTCATAAGCGTTTAATAACCTCCAGCCTTTAGATGACGGCATTGGCAGGACGCTGAGCTTTATTCAAGCTACTGTGGGCCTGTAGACCTGGCAGGGCAGCGGAGCAGCTGGGGGCACAGGGCTGTTTGATGTGTTTGTATTTGGAGATGGAAACGTTCTCTTTTATCTCAGGTTCTCTTTTATCTCAGGTCGGTTTGTGTCCTGTGAATGTCTTAATCCTGTTGTGTACATATTAAACTGCGTGTGCCTGGAAATATTGGGAAAGGGATGCAATTGTTTAGTTTCCCAGGAATAAAAAGAATAGGTTTTACTAAATATCCATTAAAAGAGGCGTAAGGTTACATTTAGTGTACAAGACCTGCGGCTATTAAACAACCACCCATCGGTATATGTTTGCCAATCGGCAGCTGTATAATAGTCTGTATAGATAAGTGAACCACCTTCCTACATGTCACAGACCAGGAATAGATCGTTCTGTATATAGACTGTCATTGTTCTCGGCAGCACATCATGTTTACTCTGGACAATGTGCTGCCAAGAAGGATGATTTTATTCATATAGCTGTTTACCTAAAACCCATTGGGCTCCATTAAAGGGTTAGTCGGGGATTTGAGATAGAAAATAATCATTGTCAAAGGCTTACATATTGGTATGGATGGGGATCAGACACCCTGATATACGCTCTGGTAGTGGATAATGTAAGCAGTGTCATACTCATCTTATGACGGCTTCACTTTTTACCAATGCCACTTCGGGCCCACGATGCCATCTCATGACTGTAAGTTCTCACTGGCCAAAAGTCAAAAAGTACATCACAAGCTCCCAATATATCTCTATGAGAGCCAGAACGAGGCAAGAATGAGGCTATCATAGAGATGTATTGAGTTGTGACCTCAAGATCACAGCTCTATACATTGTCTAAATGTTGCTGTTGAGTACTAGTTTATCTCCCTTCAAATGAGTGTTCTGCTCTGTACATTACTTGCTTATGGCTGCTGCTGGAGGACAGATCAGCTGATCAATAAGGGTGATAAGTGTCATACCCCCACTGATCTCATATTGATGTAAGTCCTTAACACCCCCTTTAAATGCCCAGATATATTAGACGTATTTTTCTGTAATTACAATTATGTCCCAATAGGAAAAATTCAGTGCAAATCTAAAAAGATTTGTATTATACCATGTGTAAAATATTCTTAATTTCTTTTTTGTTTTGTTTTGCTTTAAAGTCATTAGCTGATAACATTTTATAACAATGTTGTGTACCACTTGAGTATATTTCCTACACTAGACGCTGCTGCTGTAGTCGTCATTCTCTGTCACGTTTATGGAATCTCATATGAGCATTTAGCTTTTTCCATAAACCGTCTCTCTATTTTGGTGGCAGTGGATATTTATGCCTGACCATAAACAAACACAGTTGGCTTCTGTAAGGAAGATGGTAGGGTAGATTCCCCTTACAGAAGCCTCCCCATCTTGACATGTCTCTCTCCACAAGGAGAAAACGTACCCTTAAATCCCTAGGGCCCTTTCACATCAGCGTTTATTGAAATCGCGGCAGATGCGGTGAAAAAACGAATCTGCGCGATTGCCGCATAACCGCTGCACTTGCGGCGCGGTTGCGGTAATCCCCATAGAAAGTATAGGGGGACTTGCGGCAGGTGCTGACCGCGGTTTTTTTCGCTGCCGCACCTGCCGCAAGTGCAAAACCGCACTTGCCGCACCTGCAGCAAGTCCCCTATACTTTCTATGGGGATTACCGCAACGCGCCGCAAGTGCAGCGGTTATGCGGCAATCGCGCAGATGCGTTTTTTCACCGCATCTGCCACGATTTCAAATAAACGTGATGTGAAAGGGCCCTAAGCTCTCACCTAGCCAAACCAGATTTTATACCCCAAAAACACTGTGTCTGCAAATTGAGATTCTGGTTTGGTTATTATTCCAAGTGATATGGCAAGGTTCTTTAAAGGGTCGCTATTGACTTTTAGGATTGCTACTTCCAATAGGGGGCACTAGAGTTCGTTTGCTGCTGTGGTTGGCAATGCTTCTGCTATACCTTCATAATCTGCTTTACATCAGTAAGGCCAGGGTAGGAAGGCTACATTTCAATATTGAATTTCCATGATTTTCTCTATTATGATGACCGTCACCTCATTGGACCCAATTATGTAATGATAAATTCTTCTATCTGTATATATATGCCACATATATATACATACATAAACTATGTATGGGATATACGTGCATAAACCATTGAAAAAAAAAAAGGATACAATGGGTTGATATGACGTACAGGCTTGTAGTCACTGAAGAGTACAGTATTTACAATGATGTGATAAGGAATGATTAGCGATCTAGATTTTAACTGTACATGACCTTCATTGACTCATTTAATTTTGCCTTCTAGCAATGCGGACCCTGAGCGAGGACACCATCCGACTATTTCTTCAGCAGATTGCTGGAGCAATGAAGATGCTGCACAGTAAAGGCATTATTCACCGTGATCTGAAACCCCAGAACATCCTGCTGTCCTGCACAGGTGGCCGCAGGTCCAACCCCAACAATATCCGCATTAAGATAGGTAAGAAGCTCATGCCACAGTGAGGAAGAATATACATAATGGAGCAATGGTTCCCCCATATTATAGAGGTCACAATTGTACCTGGATTGTGTGTGTATTTGTACATTGAGTATGATGGTGGCACAGGGGGCATTCTGTTAGTTTTCCTTAGTAACTTGCGACTTCTTACCTCGTTGTCCTATTATTAATAGTAACAGTGTAACATAAATCAGTACTCTGTGGGTGCCTCACTCGTTTATCCTGGCTTTGTTTAAGCTCCCTTTCCTGGCGCCCTGTATACAAGTTTTTTATCTTGTTATTTATAGTCTCAGTACTGTAGTCATATTCTTCTTGCTTGTTTAGTGATTGTTTGAAGTCCTCTTGCAAGATTCCCCACCCACAGTCTCTCTTATGTGAGGCAAGACTTTTTTCCAGACGTTGCATTTAGATGGGCATATATCTGCCCTTTAACAAGTGCCGATCAACTAAACAGGGTGAAACAAGGGCAGAATGATCACTGATTTTTATTCCAGCATAACTGAGCCAATGTGCTGACAAACAAGCAATTTGCTCATTTATCGGCTGATCAATGGGTAAATTGTTCAGGATAAAGACCCAGCAAGTGATTCGGGAATGGACCTTAACATAAGACTTCTACTCTTAGTCCTATGTGCTTAGTTTCTTATTCTTCACCATGAAAGTGTATTTGGCACCCCATTGCATGAATATTTTATTTATATATATATATATATATATTATATTATATATATATATATATATTATATATATTTATATATTATATATTATAGGAAATAACTTCGTAACCATTTTGTATTTTTCCCATTCACAGCTGATTTTGGATTTGCAAGGTATCTGCAGAACAACATGATGGCGGCAACTTTGTGTGGATCCCCCATGTACATGGTAATCAATGTCTTCCTAGATCTACTATGATGTCATTAACTTTTGGTTCTAACTATAATGGCCTTTTGTGCTTTGTCTGAACTCAACCCTATAAGAATGAGGTCATATAGGATTTACAGTTATTATTTTGATAAAAGCTAGATCTGGTCTCCATATGTGCAGCATTGATGGAAGGATTGCTTCTTCATACTAATCTGTTGTCATGAAGCCCCCAAAAGAAACCAGGTTAATGTTGGTAATGGTTTAGATAAATTCTAACTATAATTCCTGACATATAACATTAGTAATCCGGCGCCGACTCTATTTAGGAGACACTTTCATTCTGTCACATAAATTCTCTGGGCCTAATGTGGTGTTTCTCCCTTTATAATGATGGTTCATTAAAGCTTTTTTTCTTATGTATTGTTAACCTCTTCCCAGCATATAATTTATGTGTCACAGCAGTTACTCAATCAAGTTCTGCATGTTGAGGACATTGTGAACATACCGTATATACTCGTGTATAAGCCGACCCGTGTATAAGCCGACCCCCCTACTTTTGCCCCCAAAACCTGGGAAAACCTATTGACTCGTGTATAAGCCGAGGGTGGACCTCAGCACAGGTATACAGCCCCCAGCAGTGTGGTATACAGGCCCCCCCAGTGGTATATACAGGCCCCAGCAGTGTTACAGCAGCAGCCTCAGTGGTATATACAGCAGCAGCCCCAGGGGTATACACAGCAGCAGCCCCAGGGGTATACACAGCAGCAGCCCCAGGGGTATACACAGCAGCAGCCCCAGGGGTATACACAGCAGCAGCCCCAGGGGTATACATGGCAGCAGCCCCAGGGGTATACATGGCAGCAGCCCCAGGGGTATACATGGCAGCAGCCCCAGGGGTATACATGGCAGCAGCCCCAGGGGTATACATGGCAGCAGCCCCAGGGGTATACATAGCAGCAGCCCCAGGGGTATACATGGCAGCAGCCCCAGGGGTATACATGGCAGCAGCCCCAGGGGTATACATGGCAGCAGCCCCAGGGGTATACATGGCAGCAGCCCCAGGGGTATACATGGCAGCAGCCCCAGGGGTATACATGGCAGCAGCCCCAGGGGTATACATGGCAGCAGCCCCAGGGGTATACATGGCAGCAGCCCCAGGGGTATACATGGCAGCAGCCCCAGGGGTATACATGGCAGCAGCCCCAGGGGTATACATGGCAGCAGCCCAGGGGTATACATGGCAGCAGCCCCAGGGGTATACATGGCAGCAGCCCCAGGGGTATACATGGCAGCAGCCCCAGGGGTATACATGGCAGCAGCCCCAGGGGTATACATGGCAGCAGCCCCAGGGGTATACATGGCAGCAGCCCCAGGGGTATACATGGCAGCAGCCCCAGGGGTATACATGGCAGCAGCCCCAGGGGTATACATGGCAGCAGCCCCAGGGGTATACATGGCAGCAGCCCCAGGGGTATACATGGCAGCAGCCCCAGGGGTATACATGGCAGCAGCCCCAGGGGTATACATGGCAGCAGCCCCAGGGGTATACATGGCAGCAGCCCCAGGGGTATACATGGCAGCAGCCCCAGGGGTATACTGGCCGCCCGCCCGCCACCATCAGTATACATGCGCCCCCCCCCCTATCAGTATGCAGGGCCCCCCCTTGCAGCCCAAACCTGTAAAGGAAGATCCTTATACTTACACCTGCGCCCGCCGCCGTCCCCGCTCTGCACCGCGCTCCTCCATCTTCTTCCGTCTTCTTCCTCGGTCGCACAGGCAATGACTCGCACAGGCAATGACGTCATTGCCTGTGCGACCGAGGAGGAAGACGGAAGAAGATGGAGGAGCGCGGTGCAGAGCGGGGATGGTGGCGGGCGCAGGTGTAAGTATAAGGATCTTCCTTTACAGGTTTGGGCTGCAAGGGGGGGCCCTGGATACTGATAGGGGGGGGGGGCGCATGTATACTGATGGTGGCGGGCGGGGGGGCGGCAGGTGTACTCGCATATAAGCCGAGGGGGTACTTTTCAGACCAATTTTTGGGCTGAAAAACTCGGCTTATACGCGAGTATCTAAGTAATCTAAATCTAAATATTTCTTTCTTTACCAATTAATTCTATTAAAGTGAACTTGTCACACGAATCATGCTGACCACACTAAACATATGTTTTACTTGGTAATACTGCAGCATTTCATAGACAAACTTGGTGAAATTTGTCTGAGATGAAGTTGTGACTAGCAGAGATGAGCTAATCCGATAGCAGGTCCATTGTCTAGTGGCCACCTCATTGACTCCAGATGTGAGCCCTGCAAATCGCCTTATTCCTGCAGGCATCCCCTCATCTCATTGGATTTGTAGGCCAGTGTGTCGTTATTGATCCAGCATGATGTATGCAAAATGTCACCCTTCATCTAATAATAAAAATAGCTACCCAGGATGCCAATTGGTAGTAGACAGTTCACAGTGTTTCTGTTCGGCATCTTTGGAGTACTGATGTGGCCTTTGGCCTAGGGTCCTGCAAATCAATATGTTCATCTTTAGTGCCTTAGATGAACAGCTATGCCCCTGCCACTTTCTCCATGCCCACTCAGCTAGTCGGTCAGGTCCCTCCTTATGCACTCACATAGGGAGAGACCTCTCAGTATAGCTAAGTGAATGGGAAGAAGGTGGCTGCATTATGTTATTCTGGCAGCATGAATCAGGTGACAGGTGCTCTTTAAGGACAGTTCCTAAATTGTCCTTTTCTTATTCAGCAAATTAGAGTTCCAGCATGTATGCCATTACTGCTCTAGCAGAGGTTGCATTCAAGGAACAATTGTAGAAAGGGAGACAGACTTGCTGCACAACTGGGGAAAGACTTGTTTTGGGAAACTGGTAGAATACCTTTCTAATGGTGGCTACACAAATGAAATTAATGTAATCTAAGCACACAGATTTCAGCAGGACAGGACAACCATCTTCAGCATATGGAGGCCCCCAGATTGTCTCTTGTCATCTGCCCAACCTTCTCTTGATATCTTCTCTCAAGTCTCTTGGGGTTAGTGACAGTCCTGCTCAATGGCCAGAGCATATCGGTCAAAGAGTAGGATCAGTGGTCCATGGATGCCCATGATTGAAATCTCCACAGTACCTACATTGATTGCTGGTTATCATGTTAGTTCTACCATCAAGCGTTTTTGAAGGATCGACTTTTGGTGTTCTGATGCTGATATCTGCCGCACCTGAAGTGTACTGTGGGGGTATTATTTGTCTCTCTTTCCTTTATAATATTAATAATAACCTTTATTTATATAGTGCCAGCATATTCCGCAGTGCTTTAGGGAGTGATTTTTAATTAACTGTGGCTCACCTATTTTTTATATGTTTCCTTGTTTCTGCACTCAATGTGAGAAATGGATTAAAGTAATGCAGCCTGCATCATCCCATGGCTGCATTGAGGAATGGTGTTAACCACATCTGCCAACAAGGTTGTGCCTACTGACTGCCGCTAAGTAGACAGCTGGCACCCTCCCAGAAGTGATGGGAATTCATCTACCCTGGCAGCTCTCATTGTCAGTCAGGCCCTGCTTCTTCTTCAGCTTGACGGACGGACAGGCTGCCGATTTGGTGTTATTTATATGTAGTGATTTACTGCTGCTGCCTAAACATCTACAAATGGGGAATATGAATACTAAACAGATATATCAACTAAGGGTCAGAGCATGGAAAGAATTCAGATGTCCTGCATGTGTGTTTCTCCCGTCCTCGGCATCGTTTCTCTTTCCTAAACACATACTTATACATAACTATAGCTGGCTGTGCCACAGCATTGGTGTTAGCTCTTGGGGACAGATGTGAACCTTGTATGCTTTGTGTGGATGTAACTTAGGGTTAACACATTTTACAAGGGCATAGTAGCAACCCAGATTCATGGTGACCTTTTTTTTTGTGTTTGTTCTGCCAGGCTCCGGAGGTTATCATGTCTCAGCACTATGATGCCAAAGCTGATCTGTGGAGCATTGGCACGATCATCTACCAGTGCCTGACTGGCAAGGCTCCATTCCAAGTAAGTCTAATCTCAAAGCTACCACAGAATTACTGACTACTAACTGAATTTGCTCCAGACCTTTTACATTGATTATGTTCATTGTATGATACAGTTTTTCTTAATAAACGAAGATAGTTTGGATCAGTGGCAGACACAGAGAAAGAGAGCCTGTGTGTAGTATGGTATATGGGCCCTTTATATCCCAATAGCTCATCATACTGCACCCTCTTATATGTGTGCAACAAGCTGCTCACTGCCTTGAAGGTAGAAGTGGGCCCTCTTACCTCTTGGGCCCCCATGTGGCTGCACATGTTGCACACATGGCCTCCGGTCAGGATTATAGTTCTCATTCAGTGACACCGGTATTCTCTACATTACGACCTTTGAAAGCTGTTAACCTTTGGTTAACCCTGATTAAATGAGCTCAGGCCTTCATCAAGCTCATAGACAGGGTAACAAAAGCCTCGTATGTCAGCACCCTTTAGTAGTTTACATCTCCGAGAGAAACAGACACCTGTCTGTGTAATAAGAACCAGGCACTGTCTCGTGTCCTCATCAGAACTGGCATTAGTACCCGAGTCGAGAATATGGACCGTTCTGTTAGAAACAACAGTTCCTTTAAATGTCAAAAGAGACCATGATTGATAACAGAATGGCGGCTCAGTATGGGCTCATTCACCTTGATTAGGTTCTTTTGCTGTTATGGAGTCAAAAACCTGTATACTTCACGTGTAAATGGTAAACTTCATTGTGGGCTACATGACTGATCACTTTGTCTTTTCACCTTGGCAGGATGTTGCCATTTTAGAAATAGAAACCAAGCTTTGCAGAACCTATTAAGATATGTCTGTAGTGTGTTGGCTTCAAGCTTCATAAAGGTTGGCATTAGAACTGGGCATCAGATTGTATGAACACTAATGCTATTTCCATTGTACTCTGTCCCAAAGATCCTACGTTACTGGTAAGCTGATGTACCCAGTGATTTCTTTGTAAATTCATAGGGTCAGCTGCGATCAACTAAGTTGGCTATGACATTTCTCAGACCACCCAATGTACAGGGTACAGCTGTAGTCAAAGACACTCTATGTAAATAGCTGGCCAGCTTTTGTGTAGATGCCAGATATCCCCATTAATATGTATATTTGACTTCATTCATTAACTCTACATGGCACTGGTAGTACTCTGTATCTACCCCTATATGGCACTGATAGAACTGAGTATCTACATCTACATGGCACTGGTAGTACTCTGTATCGACCCCTATATGGCACTGATAGAACGGAGTATCTACATGGCATTGGTAGTATTCTGTATCTACCTCTACATGACACTGTTAGTATTGACTATCTACCTCTACATGACACTGTTAGTATTGAGTATCTACCCCTACATGATTCTGTTAGTACTGAGTATCTACCCTCTTAGGACTTTATATCTAACCCTACATGGCCCTGATAGTACTGTATATGTAATACGGCATGGCATTGATTGCGCTCTACATCTACCCCTGCATGGCACCCATTGTCCTTTGTTTCTAACTTTACATGGCACTCATATTACTTGTATAACTCTGCAAGGCACTCTTAGGTCTGGATATGTATCCCTTCATGGCAGCAGTAGCACTGAATATCTAGCCCTTCATGGCACTGGTAGGACCCTATATCTACTCCTACAAGGCATTTGTAGATCACATAGAGTCTGTTATTGGGGTTTTGAGCTTATGGCTTCCTGGAATTTTCTTCCTATTTTCCAGTACACTATGTGGCAGGGGGAATGGAGTAATTCAAAGTGCAACTCGTCCTGCAAAACAAGCCATCATATGGCTATATTGATAGAGTGTGAGAGTGTGAGAGTGTGAGAGTGTGAGAGTGTAGAGTGAGTGTGAGAGTGTGAGAGTGTGGGAGTGTGAGAGTGTGGAGTGTGAGAGTGTGAGAGTGTGAGAGTGTGAGAGTGTGAGAGTGTGAGAGTGTGAGAGTGTGAGAGTGTGAGAGTGTGAGAGTGTGAGAGTGTGAGAGTGTGAGAGTGTGAGAGTGTGAGAGTGTGAGAGTGTGAGAGTGTGAGAGTGTGAGAGTGTGAGAGTGTGAGAGTGTGAGAGTGTGAGAGTGTGAGAGTGTGAGATGTGAAGTGTGAGAGTGTGAGAGTGTGAGAGTGTGAGAGTGTGAGAGTGTGAGAGTGTGAGAGTGTGAGAGTGTGAGAGTGTGAGAGTGTGAGTGAGGTGTGAGAGTGTGAGAGTGTGAGAGTGTGGGAGTGTGGGAGTGTGGAGTGTGGGAGTGTGGGAGTGTGGGAGTGTGAGAGTGTGAGAGTGTGAGAGTGTGAGAGTGTGAGAGTGTGAGAGTGTGAGAGTGTGAGAGTGTGGGAGTGTGGAGAGTGTGGAGTGTGGGAGTGTGAGAGTGTGAGAGTGTGAGAGTGTGAGAGTGTGAGAGTGTGAGAGTGTGAGAGTGTGAGAGTGTGAGAGTGTGAGAGTGTGAGAGTGTGAGAGTGTGAGAGTGTGAGAGTGTGAGAGTGTGAGATGTGTGAGAGTGTGAGAGTGTGAGAGTGTGAGAGTGTGAGAGTGTGAGAGTGTGAGAGTGTGAGGGAGTGTGTGGAGTGTGTGGGAGTGTGTGGGAGTGTGTGGGAGTGTGTGGGAGTGTGTGGGAGTGTGAGAGAGTGTGAGAGTGTGCTATCAATGCAGGACACAAAAAAAAAAAAGGATATGTGAAAAACCCGTAAGTGAGTAAAATAAATAGACATATGCACACTTTTCTGTGTATGGGTGTTCACTTTAGCAGGGTATTTTTCTCTTTGGGGTATTTATAGTCAGTCATCTGGCCTTGAAGTTACATATTACAAATCCCCAAATAATGCAGTGATCCGAGTTCTTCTTGTACGCTGTGTACACAAGCAAATCCTAAGTAAAAATAGCCTGTGTCCATGTTATATTAGCCCTCAGAGGTCCACATAGCAAGGTTAATTGATTGTTGCTCCCGTATTTATAGATCATTGACTCATGAGGATTAATAAGGAGAGGATTCACCACGTACAATGACACTGCCCTCTGCTGGAGCCACAGCGGTCACTGTAATATATGGTCGGTGTGAATCTCGAGGAATAGGACCTCAGGCTTGTTTTGACTTGTCCTGGACTTTTTAAAAACTCTCCTCTAGTGACCTCTCTAGTTCTCTGCACTCATTGCATCATCAGGGTCTTTCTAATGTATATTCTGCTTCTTGATGTAAAGAATCCCATTCACTGAGTATATAAGTCCGCTCATGTAGTTCCCCTATTCTTCACTTTCTTTTGGCTTACAAATGGCTGATGCAACCTTTTCAGTGTATTAACCCTATCTTCTTGTGTAGATAATTGACTAATTTTGGATGTGACAACATTATTCATCATTGGTACACATGGATTTCCAGGAAAGATTGCAAAGTCTGTTCCATAAAACAAAACAAAGTGTAAGCTCTTCAGCCCATTAAAAAAGCATCACATGAAAACATGCAGCTAGCATCCTCGTCCCCAGAGCTGTGGAGTCGGGAAATCAAACTACCGACTCCAACTCCGACTCCTGAATTTCCCTGGCTCCGACTCCAACTCCGACTCCTTTGACTCCGACTCCGACTCCTTCATTCATGGCTCGTTTTTAAGTGATAAAAGTATTGTAGGTCAATGGTAACATTCGGCTTTAATCATTATAATGACATAATAATAAAGATATTTAGATAGAACATAATAATAATTCATAATAATAATATTCAGCACATCCTGCATTGAACTACTAGACCCAATTCATTATATATTTTAGGAGTCGGAGTTGGAACATTTTCTACCGACTCCACCAAAATGGGCAGCGACTCCGACTCCACGTCTCCGACTCCGACTCCACAGCCCTGCTCGTCCCATGACTTTTCCCTTTTTTTTTTTTTTTTTTTTTTTCTTTACTCCCCTGTCCATAATTTAAAGGGAACCTCTATTATTTGAGATATGGGCCTTTTTATTGCTCATTTTCATGGCCTTTACCAAGGGGACTCTCGGAAGGCTGTTCTGCATCATTGCCCTGTGAGTGCCACCCTCTTGGTAAAGACCATGAAGATTAGCACTAAATAAAAAGGCCCATTTCTATAGAACCATATAGTATTTTTTAGGAGAAAAAAGGGGAATACATAGTGGAGAATTGGGAATGAGAGTGAAAACTGGCGACTTTTGGACTTGATGAATACGGGAGAGACAATAGCACAAATAGGGTCTTAACTGTATAGAGAGTATAGGTCGAGTCGCACATAACGATCGCTGCAGCGATCCCGACAGCGATAACGACCTGCCGGGATCGCTGGAGCGTCGTTACCTGATCGCTGGGGAGCTGTCAATCAGGCAGATCTCCCCAGAGATCAGGGCCATGGGAGCCACCTCCCACATCGCTCCCGGAGCTGAGCAGGGAGAACGCTGGTAACGATGATAAACAGCGCAGTATTCAGGACATCAGAGTAGTACAGTTCACAATACAGGGGATATAGAGTATCTAGGATCTGCCTTCAGCCTTCATTTCCTACAACAGTGTGGTTTTACCCCTGTTTTCCACTGACAGACTTGTACTTGGTGACAGCTCTTCTTCAATAATTTTTTTTCCTCTGGACAACTTACACGTCCTTTTTTTTTTAATGGAACAACCATAATGAAACATGAGTATTTTCCCCAGCAAAAGTCTATATCTTACAATTTATTTTTATAGTTTATCAACTCTGCCCATAGTATTACATTCATCACTGAGTAGTTTATTCTCTACAAAACATCATGCTTTTTAGTAATTTGTCAATAAGGTTTCTACAAAGTGGTCTGAATACGGTGCTGTCTGTGTGACAAGTGTTTTTCTAGCTAAAACTAACTTTTGGGTCCAAAAAAAATTAGTGGTAGAAAAAAGTGTGATGAAGCAAACCATATACACAAGTTGGAAGTTTAGGTGCTTTTCTCTATACAGTGAGGCTCTATAGCAGCTGGAATGTGAAACCCTCACCTGGGCCCCATGTTTCCTGAAATGCAGCGTCTGTCTTCAATGTTAACGCTTTTGGTAACATGGAAACCTAATTCCTGTTTACGTCTCGGCTGCTCTCGGCATCTGACTTTCTAAGAAATTCCTTTTCCAAGGACTGTGTAATGTATGCGCTTTGTTTTTTTGGAATTAAGAGTTAAGAAGTCATACGTGATCCTAGACCCATATTATACCGGGAAATTTCAAAGTGGCTAAATAATATTCCTCTTAATAAAAAGTAATATGTGTATTTGGCAAGACTCATGTCAGGTGACAACACAGTCCACCATTTTGTTTATTCTTCATAATTCTGCTTTTATTTCTCATAAGCAAAATTCAAGATGTATGAGAGAAAATCAGGTGTTATAATCTACAATTTTAATGAGGAAATATCCAATTTTCATGTGTAGTTCTGTGGGAATGATCCAGATTCTATACCGTCTTCCTACTTTCAAGACGATGTACAATAAGAAATTATATTGTGCTATCATGTTGTCTCCTTTCAAGATGATCCCATTACCTATGAGGTATACTCGTCTATACTACTGTCACAGATTTAAGATTTTACTTGACATACAGTCAATGTTTTCTACCTGAGATCTTTATATCAGAAGTATTGGAAGTGCGTGGAAAAAGAAATGTTAATGAAGGGAGCTAAATTAGTCAGGAAAAAGAAATCTTGCATATTGTATGGTTTATACTTCATACATCCAGATTTTTCATTAGACTAAAGGGGACCTTACAAATTACATACATGTAAGCCAAACTGATCATTTATTTCTGAAGGGTTGTCCAGGATTGAGGTTCAAGTCTGTATTCACCCTATGGGACTCCAGACTTGAGAATCCTGACAGCGCTCACAATGCACACAGTCAGGATTCTCCAAGAGCAGGATGTCATGTGAGTGCAGGTATGTGATTTGCATACTTCCAGCCACATTCTGACTAGATGTATCCAGCCTCGCTTAGTTCATTTGTATTGAGTGAGGCTATTTACGTCTAGTTGGCACATGACCACATGTATGCAAATTGAATATTTGGGGTGATACCTGCCCTCTCCCGCCACTGAGGAATCCTATCAGTGGCACAATTCACACTCGTGTTGCTTTATACCCAAGCCTGGACAACCTCGCTTCAATGTATTTGGTTAATGTATACAGAGTTCTCTCAATTATCTTCCAGATGTTAAGATAATAAAAAAAAGATTAGCATGTTGAATCTCTGTATACAAGATTCTTTCTTCCTGCTTGAGAAAAGCCACTTTTGGCTTCAATCCCACAATAAGTGTTTGGTGCATTTTTGATACTGCAGATATTTTACAGCATTTCTGCACCTATTAGGCCCCTTTCACATCAGTGTTTTTTTTTTAATTTGCAGCAGATCCGGCCGATTTACTACATCTGCCGCCTAACGGCTGCACTTGTGGCGATCCCCATGCACTGTCTATGGTGCGGCAAAACCACAATTGCGACACTTGCCGCAAGCCCCATAGAAAATGAATGGGGGCTTGCCGCAAGTGTACCGCAACTCGGCTGTCCAGCGGCAGATGCAGTAAGGGTATGTGCCCACAGGAAGGTTTAGTGGCGTTCAAACCGTCAGTAAACCGCTGGAAATTATCAGTTCTGAGCTCTGAAGTCTCCAGCTGTGTTCCGGCTGTTTTCCGGCGTTTTTTTTTAGCGTGTGCACAGCGGTTTTCAGTCAGTTTTTCCGGCGGTTTTCTATGGAGGATTTTGTTCATGGAACCGATCAAAAACCGCTGAGAAGAATTGACATGCTGTATGCTGCTAAACCGCTGGGAAACCGCTCAACCTCTGGCAGATCCGCTCACATAAACCGACTATGTGTGCACAGCGTTTTCTAAATTACATAGGGTTACATGTAAGTCCTAACGCTGCTTAGGATTTACATAAATTTAAATAAAACCTATGCTAAACCGCCAGCGGTTTTCGCTGCTAAACCGACGTTAAACCTTCCTGTGGGCACATACCCTAAATCTTCCGGATACGGACACAACCGCTGATGTGAAAGGGGTCTTAGCTAAATAAGGTTACTAGTGGGTTTTTTTTTTTATTCTTCTTTTTTTTTTTTAATGCTTTCGATATCATTGCATTTTTCATGTTGCGATTTTTGCCTATTTTTTGTCTGTCATGTTTTAAATAAAGCTGCTTTGTCTGATACCTCCTAATATTATGCTTGGATAAAACTCTATTGATACAGTCATTTGCAGAGTGCATGTGTTTTTTTGTGAATTTTGGTGTTGGAAGTGCACTAAAAACATGAGTTTTTTAACCTGCAAATTTTCATTATATCATGGAATTCTATGGGGAGAAAACTAGGCGTACTCACGAGAAATTAACATGTTGTGGACTTGAAACACACATTGCAATCAGGGCTGTGGAGCATCTGACGCCAACTCCTCAATGTCCCTGACTCCGACTCAACCAAAATGGACTCCTACTCAATAACCATGGCTGTGAAGTCAGTAAGCCACATATCTGACTCCAACACCTCAATTTCCCTGAATCTGACTCCACGCAAAATGGGCACTGACTCCAAATCCACAGCCCTGATTGCAAGACCGTTTATGTTGCGTAACAAAGAAGCAGAGTAGGCATGGAACTGGTATACATCCATCCACTATGCTGGAACAGTAAGACACTGCATTTTTTGTGCAGTAAAAATGCTAGTTGCCAGATTCTTCAAAGCTTCCATAACAGAATTCTGGCGTAGCCCCTTAGCAATGTAACAAACATTTGCATAACTAAGAGGTGCTCTAAAATGTTGTGACTTTTGACGGTTTTATGCCGTTTTTTCCCAGCTCTGCTAACATGAGCGTAATTGGGGGGAAGGGGGTGATGCCACCGTTCTAAATCATGATGACCTATTACATTCCATAAGCTGGAAATTTCATTCCAGTCTCCGACTTGAGGAAGGGTTTCTTATATAGTGCACACTTCTCTTCCAGCACTGCACATTCAAGAACACATGTACAGTACGTCTTCTTAAATCAGGAGACTCTTACTCCAATTGCCCCCTCATCTGCAGAGATTTGTTGGTCTTGATGAATCGGAGCCACATGTGAAAAAATCATTGTGGGAACTTAACACAACAGAGGAGATTGGAATGGGGTTGTTCTCTTTTTGGCAATGAACAGGCATGTTTAGCGGAGCTTGCATGTTTATAGTGCAATCAGGTGAACTATTCTAGCTTTTCTCTGAATGACTGTGGAAGACCATCCATATTGTTTCTCGACTGCTGACTTTGAAATAACTGTTTGAATGTAGCTGACCTAAATAATTTATTTATAATGTGTGCATATAATTATATATAGTTAAGGCCCCTTTCACATCAGCGTTTTTGCTGATTTGCAGCAGATCCAGCAGATTTACCGCATCTGCCTCGTAACGGCCGACTTGTGGCAAGCCCCCATTCGTTCTCTGAGACTTGCGGCAGGTGCAGTTTTTGTCGTGATCCAACAAATCCGGCACTTGCAAGTCAAAAAAACTGTTAGTTGCGGTTTTATGACTTGCCGCAAGTGCCAGATTGTGGCAAAAACCGTATCTGCCGCAAGTCCCATAGAGAATGATGTGAAAGGTCCCTTACTTAAGCCATTCAGTAGAAAATACAAACTTTATACAGTAAAGATTTTGTTTATATAGCACCCACAGACAGGGTGGTGTATTGCATCACCTTGTGGTTTTCATGGTTACACCTCTTCTATGTAAGATAACAAGAATAGCCTTTTTCTCGTCAGCTCTAAATAAGTACATCAGTGGTTAGGGAGGCGTTGGACACGCCAATAGAGTGTCTTACTTAGCGTATGACTGATTAAAATAATATTCCTCAACCCAGATCTGTTGGAGCATACGGCACACCTATGGTTAAAGCTTCCTTCTCTTTTCAGGCCAGCAGTCCTCAAGACCTTCGTCTCTTCTATGAAAAAAACAAGACCCTCACACCCAAGTAATCATCCTTTCAGCATTACTGCCTTTTTCCATTGACTTGCTCTCTGCCTACACCTGTTGATTCTGTGCTGAGGTTCCGGGCTGCCAGGGAGATGGGCACTACATGTCTGGCACTGACTTGAGCATTCCTTAATTAACACAGCATAACTGCTTGTGCCAGGCTTAGACAGAAAGGCCTTTAATCCCTTTAGCAAATGGGGCAGGTTATTTGAGGAAACCTTTTTTTTTATTACCAAAGTCTATGGGGCACGAGAAAATGTTTAGACTAGTTTGTATTTTTAATGAGGTGTTATACTAACACGTGGCCAAAGTACAATCTGTATGTAGGCCTGGATTGGCTGTATCTAGGTTAGTACACACAGTGACTGATGCTTTCCTAAATTTAAAGGGGTTGTATTGAGTTTGGAAGTCCATAGAATAAGGAATAGCTTTCTGATTGCTGGAGATCTGACCATTGCGATCAACTCTAATCCCGATAACCGGGATTTCCAGCAGTAAAAGATCATAGACATCTATTCTTAATGGGAGTACCAAAGACTAGCCTAACACTGGTCTTGCTATCTCTAATGATCCCATAGAAAATGAATGGAACGGAAGTGTGTGTGATTGACCGCCACTCTATTCAGCCCTAGTTTTCAGGTACCACTGATCGGCCTCTTGCCATATCCCAAGTATAAGTGATTTACTTCTAAACTTGCTACAACCCTTTTAACAGATCATTATCAGCATTATTGTAATATCCAAGCGTATGTAAGACCTAGAGAAGTAGATGCAAACTGTTGTAGCTTTCTATATAACTCCCCTACAGTAGTTGCTACATAGATATAAAATCTCAGAGGTCTCTTATCAATATTATTTCACTGATGACAATTTTCTCTCTGTCCAAAACCTCTGTGCCCTTTCTATCTGCTGCACCGAGTCTAGTTTAGGAGTGATGAAGAATAATACCCAGGGTGCCTGCAACTGTTAAATTTAACCCTGGCAGACGAGCCCCCTCTCGCTTTTCGCTCGAATCTTCTGCTCAGCATTTTTCCTATACTGTGACTTCTCGCTCTTCCTCTGTTCAGCTGGACAGCTTTGCCCTTGTATCTTTATGCCGGTGTGTATTTTTTACCTGGCGTGTGTTCACATTTCAGCGTCCCCCGAGAGACCTCATGTCATCTGAAGCAGCTTCTTTTCGGGCTTTTACAGAGGAACCAGAAGGACCGAATGGACTTTGGTAAAGTGTTAATAATGCTTCTTTTGATAAAGGAACTAGGAAAGCCATTCCCTGATTTCTGTATGTCTCAAAATCTGAACCGAAATTTATACTTAAAGGGGGTTGTCCAACTTTAGGGATGATTTTTCTTTACTTTATTTAGGGCTAAATTTTTTTTCTTTCATTTGGATTGTATTTAAAAAAAATTGTGCTGTTTGCTTTATGGCTTCAATGTTGCATTGTCTATTGCAGGCTGCAGAATGAGTGAACAGAGATTCTGTCAGTGAGCCAGCTATGATGCTCTTAGAGGGCATTTTTAACCTTATTTCATTTTATGAGTCTAGACCACATCAAAGTTAAATGTTTTGGGATACAAAGAGGCTGTAAAAGCAAAACTGTGCAAAATATTTAATGAAACACTATTGCAAAAATGATTTTTAGCCCCAAATACATGCATTTAAGTAAAAAAAAAAAAAAAAAAAGTCCCCAAAGACGGACAACCCCTTTAATGTTTCACTGGTTACATTCCAATACTTGAGTTAACTGTATGGAGTTTAGTCCATCACAGAGAGTACAAGTGGCTATAACGGGAGCCTCCATTGAATAAATGGGCTCCTCCAAGGCTTTCTTTTAGATTTGCTTGACTAATAAAAAGTCCAGCTCTTGGTATTTATAATACAAAGACGTTTCTATGCTATAGTTGCTTACATATGATTGACACAGGCTCTCCCAGCTTGTAATACAAGAAAATAGCCAGGATTGAACTATTTTATTTTTAGAAATCCCTTCTTATTTAGTAGATTTGTGGTTTATAAGCCACAGATAGCGGATTTATCATTAATTTAGCACCTGATAGTCTGTCATGTGTAAGATGTTTCCTTGGATTGCTCATAAAATGTTGATTTTGTTCCTTTTTAGATGATTTCTTTCACCATCCGTTTTTGGATGCCGGCTCCTCTATGAAGAAATGTAAGTATTCTACGTAAAGAACTAGATTCATTGGGGTATAATTTCCTAATCATAAAACAACCTTTCAGTGTATCAATACAAATAATACAATTTTCTCATTTATTTTCTGATTTTAGTTACTTGGTATTTTCATAATCTTTTTTGCTTTCATCAGTAGGGACCTTCATGTTTATCTTTAAGGGCTACAGATCTGTCCTGATCACAGCGATGAACACACGTACTCCGCTCATTGAACTACAATAGGCCGAGCATGTGTGTGGCCATAACAGGCTCCGACAGATATTCATGCCATAGAAGTGAACAATGAATGACCTAGCAAGTACAGATCTAGAAAACACAGAGAATGGTTTAGAATATTGTACTCTTATTTCATAATGCAGTAAAAAAGCTTTACTTGTGGAAAGTGTAATATTCTTAAAGGGAATCTGTCAGCAGGATTTCACAGCCCAAATAATATATATGGGCATGTAACTCTTTTAAAGACAAGTCCAGCAACACCTCTACATGGTGTGAGGCCGAGCTCGCTGAATGTATTAGGGACACTCGTTTGGTCGTGGATTTAAGGCACTCAGACACAGTTTCTATTAAATAAGTGCAGCCAGTTAATTCAAACAGCATAAACCGCTTATTGTAAACCAATATGAGCCTTCCATCAGCATAACAGAGGAAAAAGTAATACAAAGTCCAATTCTCCAGCGGGTGCTGCTCACACAGTTCACAGAAACATTAGGGGCTTATAGTCTGTTTAAAATGTGGATACACCCACATGGCTTTGGATGCCTTCATTGCAGCGGTACTCCAGCGGAGGTATCGCATTGTTCATTCACTGACCTCAGTGAGTATACAATCCCCTTCTCTGAGGTTACCTTTCCAGATTAATGGCTGGCTCCATTCACTGACAGCCTCTCTGGGATCAACGACCAGGTCTCTTGACTTGCTCCATATATTGGCTCCTGTTGTCAGTTCCAGATCATCAGCAGGGCTCTACCTTCCCAAACCCTCAGTGCCATCACAGACTCTGCACACACATAGTCCCTCCGTATACCTTCAGGAAGTCTGGAGACCTTCCAGGGCCTTCCAACCATAGAGACCATGTGACAAAGAAACTCTCATTAAAATACATAAGACGCACCCATGAGACGTATGTGGATAGTCAGTCCCGTCCATCACTTCTGACCATCCTGTGAATGGTCGTGAATGTATTACTAAAAAATCAAGGAACTACAAGTCCCAGAGAAAAAATTCCAGGTTCACATCGCAGAGGACCTTTGCTTCTGAAATATATTCTCCATTTACTACATAGCTGGTCACTACCTCACAATGGTCAGTGCAATCCTCCATTACTGAGAAATCCTGGAAATTAGTCTGAAGATCTGAAGCCTCTGTCACTCCAGCTCTATTATCTGCCCAGCACTGCTGCCTCCTACTGCTTGACTGAAAACCTCTGTTGTGTGACTTCATGAAAAGGAGCGGTCTGTCAGATAGGAGGAGGTAGTGCTGAGCGGGGAATAGAGCCGGAATGACAGGCTTTAGATCTACTAGTAAATCCCCAGCCTCAGTTGAATACCCAGGAACGGACTGGCCATGTAAAGGTATTGCTGGAAACAGATACATGTTATACATGTTATAAATAGTTTGAAGGTGAATTCTGCTGACAGGATCCTTTTAATCTGCAGCTCTGGATGTTATAGTAAATCCCATTGCTTCACTATTTGTAGAATTTGTATGTAGTGGTGTGTTTTACCTTTTATGTTGTTATTTCTTATTGCAAGGATCTTTTCTGTGTATTCTATGATAGAGTGCGGTCAGTATAAAGTGTAACTTATTTTTTTATGCTGCTTGATTCCAATATGTCCTACGTTCTTAAAGGATTGTCAAAAACTGAAACATTGATGACTTATCTATAGGGTAGTTCATAAGTATGAGATGGGTGGGGGTCCTACATTCCCTCTGATCACCTGACATTCATTCTGGCAGCAGCCTTAGTGATGTATGGGGGTGGATCACCCTTGCTCCATACATTGCTTAGTGGCTGCTGATAAGCACTGCACTTTGCCTCTCATTTATTTTTATGGGACATAAAGCGTGGTACTCGACAGAGGCCACAAAGCAATGTACAGAGCTGCTGTGTTCACTTGATGGAGGGGGTGCCAGATTTCTGACATTTTTGATCTTTTGTTGATGTCCTATTTCAAGGAGAGCTCATCAATAGTTCAGTCCTGGACATCTAATTTAAAGGGAATCTTGTTATCAGAATTTTGCTGCCTAATTTGAAAGTGGCATAATGTAGACAGAGATCCTGACTCCAGCTATATGTCACTTATCAGGCTGCCTGCTGTAGTTTGGATAAAGTTATCATTTTATCAGCAGTATATTATCAATAGAAGACTAGTAAACCAGCTGCCATGTACTCCTCCTTATTTATGAGCGCTATATCCCCACACCCACCACTGATTAGCAGCTTTCTGCCTTTGCACACAATGCTGTCAATCAGTGGTGGAGTTATACAGAGCTCAGCATTCAGAGAACTCGTAGATCTGCAGCAGATAAGTGATTTCATCAGAATGACAGCAAGCAGCCCAGTAAGTGACACCTTGCTGGAATCAGGTTATCTGCCCCAACATCATACTCTTGAATGAAGTAGCAAATACCAAACAACCAATTCCCTTTCATTCTTACAGTAACTTAATGTCCATGTGGACATTTGTAAGTCTGTTGCAATGCTTTCCTGTACAAGATACATGATCATCCATCCGCTACATTATTCCAATCTGTCTTCTAGCTGCAGCGGTGCCAATGCCATCATATCCCAGCTCTGGCTCAGGCAGTTCTTGTAGTAGTTCCTCCACATCACACTTGGCATCTCCCCCTGTAAGTATATCCATTTACCTTAAGTAGCACCTAAATGGCTCAAATTCCTGTACTTAATTATTAAATAAATATAATCTAGTCCCCTTACTTAATACAATCTGTGTGAGCAATGTCCAGGGCTCCAGACGTCTCTCGGCCATTTGTGTATTACCATGCTGGAGACCAGTTCATTGTATCAGAGCAAGGTACCGCCATATAGACCACATTTACCAGTACGATAACGTGACAGCTCAGTTTTGAGTATTCCTAAACAAAGGCCTGAGGAAGCTCCTGATTTGGGTTAAACAGTGCGATACTGGTGGATAGACTCCATGGTATCTACTGAGGTGATTGAGTGCTGCTATTTACTGTAATATTGGGGAATAATGGCGGCTCCTGGAGATTGGGCACCTTCTTGTAATTTCCAAGCTACCGTATATACTCGTGTATAAGCCGAGTTTTTCAGCCCAAAATTTGGGCTGAAAAATCCCCCCCTCGGCTTATACACGAGTCATATACGGGGGGGCTGTGTCCCGGGGGCTGTGGAGGCTGGAGGAGGCGGGGGGGGGCTGCTGTATGAGCGGCCCCGTCACGTGGGGCCGCTCATTATATATGCACTGCTTCCCCCTGTCAATCAGCGGCAGGGGGAAGCAGTGCATATGGCCCCCCCAAAAGCTGGCACTGTCCCCCCTTGTAAGGCCTCCCCCCCGCTGCTTATACATTACCATCCCGGTGTTCTGATCGGCGCCGCTCCTCGGTGCTCCTTCTTCATCCTCCCGTCCGCGCTCGCTGCATCCATCCGGGTTCTCCGGCTGTCGCAGCGATATGACGTCATCGCGCGACCGCCGGAGATCCTGGATGCAGCGAGCGCGGACGGGAGGATGAAGACGCAGCACCGAGGAGCGGCGCCGATCAGAACACCGGGATGGTAATGTATAAGCAGCGGGGGGGAGGCCTTACAAGGGGGGACAGTGCCAGCTTTTGGGGGCTGTTGGTACCCCCAGGGGGCTGCTGGGTACCCCCTGGGGGCTGCTGGGTACCCCCTGGGGGCTGCTGGGTACCCCCTGGGGGCTGCTGGGTACCCCCTGGGGGCTGTTGGTACCCCCAGGGGGCTGTTGGTCCCCCCTGGGGGCTGTTGGTCCCCCCTGGGGGCTGCTGGGTACCCCCTGGGGGCTGTTGGTCCCCCCAGGGGGCTGCTGGTACCCCCAGGGGGCTGCTGTATACCACTGGGGCTGCTGTATACTACCACTAGGGCTGCTGGGGCTCCTGTATACTACCACTGGGGCTGCTGTATACTACCACTGGGGCTGCTGGGGCTGCTGTATACTACCACTGGGGCTGCTGGGGCTCCTGTATACTACCACTGGGGCTGCTGGGGCTCCTGTATACTACCACTGGGGCTGCTGGGGCTCCTGTATACTACCACTGGGGCTGCTGGGGAATCTGTATACTACCACTGGGGCTGCTGGGGAATCTGTATACTACCACTGGGGCTGCTGGGGAATCTGTATACTACCACTGGGGCTGCTGGGGCTCCTATATACTACCACTGGGGCTGCTGTATACTACCACTGGGGCTGCTGGGGCTCCTGTATACTACCACTGGGGCTGCTGTATACTACCACTGGGGCTGCTGTATACTACCACTGGGGCTGCTGGGGCTCCTGTATACTACCACTGGGGCTGCTGGGGCTCCTGTATACTACCACTGGGGCTGCTGGGGCTCCTGTATACTACCACTGGGGCTGCTGGGGAATCTGTATACTACCACTGGGGCTGCTGGGGCTCCTGTATACTACCACTGGGGCTGCTGGGGAATCTGTATACTACCACTGGGGCTGCTGGGGAATCTGTATACTACCACTGGGGCTGCTGTATACTACCACTGGGGGGCCTGTATACCACACTGCTGGGGGCTGTATACCTGTGCTGGGGTCCACCCTCGGCTTATACACGAGTCAATAGGTTTTTCCAGATGTTTGGGGCAAAAGTAGGGGGGTCGGCTTATACACGGGTCGGCTTATACACGAGTATATACGGTAATTTACATGTGCCTTTAAATCTTAATTGAATACATTACATAGATGATATTACAACAGTCAGATTTATATGTTGTCTTAATTCTTTTTTCCTTAGCAATCCCTAGGTGAATTGCAGCAACTGCAGGAAAAAACACTGGTGTCTCCTATCCCTGATTCTCCAGGATTTCTGCAAGGTTCAAAGGAATCTGCAGGGAGCAGTAGCAAGAACTCCTCCTGTGACACCGATGACTTTGTTATGGTGCCTGCACAATTTCCAAGTACCCAAGGTCTGTTTATTGAAAACTTCATATGTTAAAGGGAATATGACTTATCAATTTAAAGAGAACCTGTCACCCACCTGGTGCTTTCCAAAGTGAAAGCACCACTGAATGCAGCGTGTATGCTGCATTCAGGGAAGGTGTGTACCATGTCTCTATTCCCCTGTAACCTGAAAAAAACTGTGGAAAGTTTAGAGTTAAGGCCCCGTTACACAGTACGATGTTCCAGCGATCCAACTCACCATGGGGGTCGTTGGGACATCGTTAGCTGATCTCTGGTGAGCTGTCAAACAGTCAGACTCACCAGCGACCAGCGAGAACGCTGGTGACCAGTGTAAACATCGCGCTTAGTTACCCGATATTTACCCTGGTTACCAGCTCCCAGTGTGTGCTGTGCAGCGCTGGGAGGTCATTCATCTTGGTCTCCCGCTGTCACACACGCCGATGTTGGACGTCCAGTGGGAGACCAACGATAAAGTAATGGTCCTGGCCATTCTTCCACGATCAACGAACTTATCGTTGGTCATTGATACGTGTCACACGCAACGATGTTGTTTCGACGTCGCTGCAACGTCACAAAACCGGCGACGTTGCAACGATATCGTTAACGATATCTTAGTGTGTGATGGGGCCTTTAAGAGGTCCAAGGGGCTTATCTGTTTATACTGTACTGCTGCTCGCACTGTCCTCCCCACCTGCGTGTGTGTGTGTGTGTGTGTGTGTGTGTGTGTGTGTGTGTAGCCGATGAGGAGGGCAGACCCACACAAGAGGAGGCGGAACACACAGGCAGGAGGAGGAGAGGACAGGGCTGTCAGCAAGCACATCAAAATCAGATAAGCCCCTCAAAACTCTTAACTCTAACCTTTCCAAAGTGTTTTTTTTCAGGGGGGGGTTGAGGGTAGAGACATGATACACACCTTCCCTGAATGCAGCAAATACACTGCATTCAGTGGTGCTTTCACTTTGGAAAGCACCAGGGGGGTGAAAGGTTCTCTTTAAATAGGTTTATACTATATTATATATATTATAGAGAGAGAGAGCAACATTATTATACTGACCGCTAATCCTTAACCTCGACTCATTGTTTCTGTTGTGCACAGGTGACTTTTCAGTGGTCTCATGATTTTCTGTTGTGTACAGATGACTTTTCAGTGGTCTCATTATTATCATAAGCAGAATTACAATAACGTGTAATGCATAGTATGGAATTATTTATATCATACTAGCTGTGAGCCCGATGCAAATGCATCGGGTGTCTAGAATATTTTTAATGTTTTTTTTAGATTTTCAAATAATAATCCAATTATTCCAATGACATCTTTACACCAACTGTGCACAGGGGCACAGGGGATGGCGGGGGTCACATAATTTTTTGGGGGGGTCATATACTTTTTTTGGGGGGGTCACATACTTTTTTTGGGTGGGTCACATACTTTTTTTGGGGGGTCACATACTTTTTTGGGGGGTCACATACTTTTTGGGGGGGGTCACATACTTTTTGGGGGGGGTCACATACTTTTTGTGGGGGGTCACATACTTTTTTGGGTGGGTCACATACTTTTTTGGGGGGGTCACATACTTTTTTGGGGGGTCACATACTTTTTGGGGGGGGTCACATACTTTTTGTGGGGGGTCACATACTTTTTTGGGGGGGTCACATACTTTTTTTTGGGGGTCACATACTTTTTTGGGGGGGGGGAGATATTTTTTTGGGGGGGTCACATACTTTATTGGGGGGGTCACATACTTTTTTTGGGGGGTCACATACTTTATTGGGGGGGTCACATATTTTTTTGGGGGGGTCACATACTTTTTTTGGGGGGTCACATACTTTTTTTGGGGTCACATAATTTTTTTGGGGGGTCACATAATTTTTTTGGGGGGTCACATACTTTTTTTGGGGGTGACATACTTTTTTGGGGGGGTCACATACTTTTTTTGGGGGGTCACATACTTTATTGGGGGGGTCACATACTTTTTTTGGGGGGTCACATACTTTTTTTGGGGGGGTCACATACTTTTTTTTGGGGGGGTCCAATACTTTTGGGGGGTCCAATACTTATATTTTAATAAATTAATGTAATTAATATCTTAATGTAATTTTTTTTTTTTTTTTTTTTTTTTTTTTATTATTATTTTTTATTTTATTATTTATTTTTATTTTTTTTTTTACGATTTTTATTATTATTAAATTTATTTATTATTTTTTATTTTAAGTGACTTTTTTTGTATTAAAATTATGTTATTTTATAAAAAAAACCGCATCTGCGGTGCGGTTGCGGTAATCCCCATACAAAGTATAGGGGGACTTGCGGCAGGTGCGGCAAAACCGCACTTGCCGCACCTGCCGCAAGTCCCCCTATACTTTCTATGGGGATTACCGCAACCGCGCCGCAACTGGCACTTGCGGCGCAATTGCGGTAATCCTTATGGGTTTTACCGCAACCGCGCCGCAAGTGCTCGCACTCAGCCAGCGACTCGCAATGCGGCGCGGTTGCGGTAATCCTTATGGGTTTTACCGCAACCGCGCCGCAAGTGCTCGCACTGAGCCAGCGAGTTAATATGCGGCGCGGTTGCGGTAATCCACAGGGCAATGGGGCAGAGGGGCACAGAGGCACAGGGGCACAGGGGCACAGAGGCACAGGGGCACAGGGGCACTGGGGCACAGGGGCACAGGGGCACAGGCTCCGGAGCACTGTGTCACCATGTGCTGACAGCAGCTGCTCCGGAGCGGGTGACAGGGGCACAGGGGCACAGGGGCACTTGGGCACAGGGGCACTGGGGCACAGGGGCACAGGCTCCGGAGCACTGTGTCAGCATGTGCTGACAGCAGCTGCTCCGGAGCGGGATCACAGGGGCACACGCTCCGGAGCACTGTGTCAGCATGTGCTGACAGCAGCTGCTTCGGAGCGGGAGGCACAGGGGCACACTGAGGCACTGAGGCACAGGGGCACAGGGCGGCTGAGGTAGCGACTCGCAATGGCCTCGCGGCCATTGCTCGCGCTACCTCAGCGGTACATCGCTAAATTTGTGGCCGAGCCTCTGGTTCTATTTTCGGCCACCGACTCGCAATGGCCGCTTCGCGGCCATTGCTCGTGCGTGGTGACGTCAGCGGCTCGCAATGGCCGCTACGCGGCCAATGCTTCGCCGTGATGACGTCACAGAGTGTGACATATCCACGGCACGTTGTCGGGGTCCGACACGAAAATGCCTACGGCAATTATAGAGTAGATAGATAGGATATGAGAAAAAATATATATATATCTACCTACACAATCATGAAGTCCTGTCCATCATGAACATTCATCCCAATGTCCCCATATCACGCGCCAGCCATATTTGCACTCCCAAGTGATGGGTGTGCAAATATGGCACCCACTGGGGGTAGTGGCCCCTCACACAATACTGTCAGCGGTGCTGCTGACAACTGTAACAGACGCCAGGAACTCGCCACCGAACAACCCACCGCCCGACATCATTGCCGCACATTGCCAAATGACTAACTGCACTTACTCAGCACACACAGGCACCTTGGTCAGACCGCCGCCATCTTTGTACACTAATTACGCATGCATGCACCGGCCCAGTTAGTCATGCTGCCGCCATCTTTGGACATCCAGGTGGTCAAAGGTGGCAGCTGCAGAACGCAGAATGGAGAGACACAGAGAGCGCACTGGGGGGCACAGGGCGAACATACGGGGTGGGGCGGGCCACAGAGAGCGCACACGGGGAGGGCACAGAGAGCACACAGGTGACCTCAAAGAGCGCATGGGGGGAGCATAGAGCCACAGGGGGCACATAGAGTGCGAACAGAGGACACAGCGCACTGGGGGGTAGAGAAAGTGTGCATGGGGGCAGAGAGAGATGAGTGTGCAAATATGGCACCCACTGGCAGTAGTGGCACACATTGCGCAGTACCGTGAGCAGTGTCGTAACCGCCGCCAACTGAAAGTACCGCAGCCGCCGCCGCTGACACATCATTACCTGAGTAAGTGTACACGTGTATACCCAGCGTGCATGCACACTTACTCAGGTGGCTGCCATCTTTAAACATCTGGGTATACAAAGATGGTGGCAGCGTGACCCGGTGCGTGCATGCGCACTTACTCCGCCGCCATATTTGGCCACCACAAGAGGGAGAGAGCACAAGGTGGTGAGTGCACAGGGGGAGGTCAGAGAAAGTGCACAGGGAGGGGCAAGCGCACAATGGGGAGGGAGACCACATACAGGTGGGAGAGTACAGAGGAAAGAAGACAGCACAGGGAGAAGAGACAGTTCAAAAGGAGAGTGCACAGGGGGGAAACAGGTCAAAGGAGAGAGCACAGGGAGAGAGAGAGAGCGCGAACAGGGGGAAGAGACAGCCATCTAGTATATATATTTTGTCAAAAATATAACCTGTAAATCCTGATTTTAAACAGTCGATTCTCTCCTGGTGACACATGTATAGAGCCTCCACTCCAGTTATGGTAACTATTCTCATAAGCAAGATAACATGTGAAGGGGAGCACAAAATGGTGGATCATCCTGTAATATGGGCCATGTGGATCTCCACAGGACTCCCCCTTTATTTTACAATGACTGACTCATTAGTGAGGAAAGAAGTGCCTCATTTTCATTCCTACATATAATGGGAAAAGGAGAGGCAGGAGACTGAGGAGAAGCCTACTTTTTCCATTATGGCAGATTGCAGAAGGCATCAGCAGGGGCTTCACTTTGGCTGGTCTACGGATATACTTGCCTGTTACCTATAGAACTTCTTTTCTTTAAGATGAGCTATATGTTTCTTTCATGTATATCACAATGACATAGCTAGTGCAAGAAGAGATTTGGAAATCTAATCCTGTCTCCTAGGACTAATCCTGTGGACAAGTCCTGACATCCAGCTTCAGAAAAGACTGTTAATTGATGCCAGTTGAGGCGCCTGAAACTCTTTATTCGTACTGGTCTCGGCCATTGTTACTTTTAAGTCTTTAGCAGTTAAGACCTCGTCTCCCCGCCTGGCACGCTGTGAAAAGCAGTAAAGCGAGGCTCAGCACATTTCAGGACACTTAACATAAATCTCTGTATAAATGAAGCTGCCGTCTCTCTTTCTATTAAGCGTACCGTTACATGTCACAACTTTGCATGCAATTTCACTGGCAACTTACTGGTTGCAATGAAATCATGGACACATTGTTACATTTGTACACGGCAACAAAATGGAACAATGTGTCCATGACTTCATTGCAACCAGTAAGTTGCAAGTGAAATTGCATGCAATGTTGTGACGTGTAAAGGTACCCCAAGTTGTTTCACGCTTATTATAGCTCAGAAACTGAAAAGGACGTCGGTAAAATGCAATGGGCAGAAGGACTTACACTGGCACATGGGACAATCGGCACTCTCCTTCTGAGTCCCTATGATCTCCAGTTTTGGTTATTCCTAGCTAATTACCTCCGCTCCGACTGAATATAGTAATTAAAGTCTGGAGTCTGGGCTGATTCCCAGGTAATTAAACAAAGATTCCGATGTTTTCATACTCAAGCCCAGGTCTCTTCAGGTTTTGGCAAGTGGGAAATAACAGTTTGGCCAAGAGCTATAGGAATAACTTGGAAAGATTCAAGGTTTTTTTTTTGTTTTTGTTTTTTTACCTTTCATGGCTACTTTGATTGTGAGATAGAGAGAGGGAGGTATAGATCGTTATTTGCATTCCTGAGATACATGGATAAACATACAGTGGATCTTAAAAAGTCTACACACCTAAATTAAAATGCCAGGTTTTTGTCATAAAAAAAACATATCAAGAAAAATAATTTCAGAACTTTTTCCAGCTTTAAAGTCACCTATATTCTCTACAAATCCATTACAAAACAAACTGTAATCATTTTGAGGGTGAAAATAAAAATAATGTGGTTGCATAAATATGAACACCCTCTTATAGGGAACCTGTCAGGTGCCCTGTACATATCTGAAATGGCAATGATTGGTAAGAATCTAAAACATTAAAGAATGGAGGAGGAGATATTCTCCATGTCAGCATTGTAAATGACAACCTGCAGGATTATGATGGTAAAGTCATGTAATTATCTTTATTAAAGCTTTAAGTTAATCAGTAGTTTTCTATACTCTAGGAGATCTTGCAGAAGCTGCCACATGCAAACCCATCCATGATACCCTAATGTATAGTGGGTAAGTAAAGTACAGTCACATATCACCTAGTCATGCAATCTCACATTAGCTGAGCTACTACATCATTTTCTATTTTTGCTGAATATTCTGGAGATCTGACCACAATACCACATAATGAGTGATCAGACTGTTGTATGCCGTAGTCCACTAATTCATCCGTTCATATTGAGGCAATTATTTGAGGTGTCACAAGACTTTATTGGGCCAATTCCATATGTCTTGTACATGGATATTATAATGTTAATTTCATACTTTCTAAGGTCTTCATCCTTACCTCTGTTTTCTCCCAGTTCACTGTTGACCTCCACTGGTGTCGAGAGCCGTGCGAGGACGCCTTCGCCAACGCTTCCATATAGCTGCTCCCCCAGCCCATCTCGGTAAGAGCTAATCTACAGCTCTTCAAATTTTATCTTGGATAAAAGGTTTTCATTTTATTCCGGTTTCATTTTGCATAAACCACTCTTTTACTTTGTATAATGTAAAGATTCTGATGTCCTGTAAGAGCTCATTGACACATCAGTTTTTCACATATGAGTGATGTCTGTGGTTTTTATGGATTTTATATTTATGATAGTCTTTGAAGCTGATCACCTGGCTGTGATTTTTTTTGTGGACCGGGTGGAGACATGTTTACTATTGATACAAGTGTTTGATCAGACTGTAATGAAAGTCTGAGTCCATGAAAGAAAATCCGACATCTGTGCCATCCGTGTTCTGTCCAATTTTCACGTAGTGATTGATAAAAAAAAAGGTTTCTACCTTTTTTCCTATGATCCAAATAAATAAAGCTCTGATGTAAAACTGATGAAAGTCTAATCAAAATCACTGATGAAACTCGTCCCGAAACTCAGCTGATGTTAAAAGGGAAGTTGACAGTAGGATTAACCCTCTTAAACCGTCTATATGGGCATGTTGGTCAATAAAAGGATATTTTGATATCTGCAAATTAATGTCTTACTCCAGATAAATCCATGTTTTTATATGTAAATGATCTATTATGATCTCCCTGAGAATCTGCTAGAGCTTATTTTAAACTAGATGGGTGCCCGATGCACAATGCATCGGGATTCTAGCAGAGCGAGTCTGTGACTCGCAATGGCCGCTTCGCGGCCAATGCTTCGCGCTGCTAAGGCGACTCGCCATGCCCGCTGCGCGGGCATAGCGAGTCGCCTTAGAGCTGCTCGCAATGGCCGCTGCGCGGCCAATGCTTCGTTCGTATCCACATGACGACATTGACTCGCAGCGAGTGCGGTCTCAAAAGGGGCAAAAATCCCATTCGTGATTATATAATAGATTAAACAAGGAGATACCAGTATGAGACATGTAGATCAGGGAAATCTGTGTCCGGACCATGCTTCTTCACATCTCATTTACTCGTTAAAAATAACAAGGATTTCTCTGGAATAAAAAATATGATTGCAGATGTCAAGTTATCATTATTTCTCCTTCGCCTCATTGGGGGACACAGACCGTGGGTGTTATGCTGCTGTCCACTAGGAGGCGACACTAAGTAGAATCTGCAAAAGAGTTAACGTGACGACTCCTCTGCAGCATACACCCCTGGGGCAGACACTGCCTCACCAGTTTTGCTTAGTGTCGCTTAGGAGGCAGACCTCTTTTATTGTTTTCCTTTTTTTAGATAGATTTATTAGAATTTTACTTTTTCTCCCTCTTTTTTTCTACAACTCCTAAGAAAAAGAAGAATCTTTCTCAGCTCCCCACATGGGCTGAGTTTATAGAACCTAATCATCTCCTTCCCAGCTTCATCTTAGATCCTGGGCCAAGGTTCAGACAGACTCCTTTATTTACAGAGCTCCCCAGGCCTAGTTGAGCCCTGGGTTGAGAGACGGAGGTCCATCTCACTCTCCATCTTTAGGATACATCTTTACAGGTTTCTGGAGGGTAGCACGCAGGCCGGTCGGTCCTACGCGCAGGACGGACATTGCCCTCCCCAGTCTCCCCTCACAGGGACTCCGGGTAGAGGAGCCACCCACAGGTACTCATTTCCCCATGGCATTGGAGCCCTGCTTGCCCCCTTCCCACATTGCCTTCCAGCGGCCGCATGCCTCCAGCCTCCACCCCGACAGGACCCGGACACCGATGGCTCTCTGCTTCCGGGGATTCCTCCCACGGTGCAGCAGCATTCTGGTTTTTGCCTTTGTCCCCGGGTGTGGCGGGACCTCCGCGCCGGCCTCCCCTCTTTGCCGGGGCCGCGCATTACTCCAGGCCCCGGCTTCGGCCTAGCCTCGATTGTCCCCGCCTGTCTCCGCCCCTCACGTGACGCGCAACTCAGGCGGAGCCCGCCCAGGACGCGTCAGAGGGGGGCGGAACGGTTATTTCTTCGCGCTTCTCGCGCATCGCGTGATTCCCAGCTAGCACTGTCATCTGGCCTGCCCCTTCCCTCCATGTCAGCGGTCGCCACTTCCTCCCGGAATACATCATGGCGCCGCTGTATACTCGGTCCCCGGAGGGGCACCAACTTGGGCGAGCTGGCGTCGCTGTATACCCGGACGTAACCGGACCCTGGACGTGCAACAAGGTGGCAAGCAGGGTAAGTGCTCTTATGCTTCCGCAGCCCTGTTTACCATGTCTATATTAGTCATAGCTGCAGAGGTAGCTTGGGGGGCAGCTGTGGCTCAGCACCAGGGACACTATGGCCCCAGGACAGTGCCAGGCTGGTGATTCTCAGCCGGGTGCTCGGAGAACCCCTCCAAGGGCCACACGTCTGTAGGGGTATCAAGCCTTCACTTTTGGGCTCATCCCCTTCTTCCCCTGTATGGAGTGTCACTGCAGGAACTTCATTATATGTGTCACTGCAGGCACTTCATTATATGTGTCACTGCAGGCACTTCATTATATGTGTCACTACAGGCACTTCATTATATGTGTCACTGCAGGACCTTCATTGTATGTGTCACTGCAGGCACTACATTATATGTGTCGCTGCAGGAACTTCATTATATGTAACTTTTCTGACTTCAGCAGTTCCTACCCTCACTGCCACAATCGTACTCCTACCGAGTACAAGATTACCATTTCTCCCCCCTACATAACTGGGCAGGTTTGCGTCCATGCTACAGCACAGTACAGGGACGAGACCTCCGGTCCTACAGGGTCGCCCAACGTGCGACTCAGACCGGTCCGATTTGCACCGTGGAAAACCATGGAACAGACAGCACACCTCCTCAGGCATGCCTACCATCGTTGCCTGTAGCGGAATGCTATATTAAGGCAGCTGTCGGTTGTTGGATACCTGGCCTTGGTATTCCCTTGTCATATTTCTAAGCTTGTAAGGGAGCTGGATATTGACTACAAGGGCCACTTTTCATGGTGGTAATGGTGTTCTCCGCAAGGAGCCACCCCTTAGCTGAGTCTTTCCTTAGAGGGATATCTGGCTAGATCTGTGTTTTGAGTCTCCCAACCAAAGCTCCACAGACTCTATTTGCATATTAAGACAAAGACTGAAAGCTGTCTGGTCTAGCCATTGTCCGTCAGATCTACTCTCTAGACTGGGGCCCTGATCTTCCACGCTCGCCCTGCTGGACATGTCGCACATTTGGCGAGGGTTATTACCCTACTCAGGCCATTAACAAACACTTTTTGTACCTTCTCCATCCATGGACAGTCCTATGTCTCACGGACTAATTCACAGAAAGGAAACGGCCGCACAAATGTTTAACAATTCATCACGCAATCCAGGCGGTCCTTCAGATGTACATGTCCCATTCACACTGCATATATCCTCCCAGTGCTGACTGGAGTCCACATCCACCACCCACGGGAGATAGAGGGCGACGGTACCTATGCGTACCGATTTCCCAAAACCAACAACAGGCGGGAACGCGGAGTGTTACCTCCACGTACCCCCTCCTGCTCCGAGGGACATCATTATGGCGACGGTTTCTCAGCATTCCGATCCTCAACTAAGAACTGTTTTTAAAAGCTGATTCAGACCTTCATCTGATACTTTCCCTCCTCTCCAGGATAGGGTCTTCGCGAGGATGCATCAGACCGTCCGTTAAGCATACAATGCAGATGATAACCGATGGAGCAGCCGTAGTGGCTTCAAGCGCCATTGAGACTAGACAAGCAATCTAGCCACAAGAGGAACGAGTACTGAAAGATGGAGGGCGACGGTACCTGTGAGTACCGATCTCCCAAAACCAACAGGCAGCAACGCGGGGTGTTACCTCCACGTTCCCCCTCCTGATTTGAGAACCATCATTTATGGCGACGGTTCCTAAGTGTTCCGATCTCCAATACAGGACTGCTTGGCTCGCAGATCCGGGCATTCGTCGCCCCTGGTTCCTCTACAATACAGAACAGCTTGGTATGCGGATCCGGACAATCATCCTCCCCAGTTCCCACTGTAGGAGCTGGGTTTGCAGTGCATGGCGCTATGATTTAGTAGCCCTCAGTCTCCCCATTAGCCTTCCTCAGGGCACTTGGGTTGTAGCACTTTTATATTGCCGTCTTCGATATGAGACCCCTTATCACGCGGATCTGAATATTCATCCTCTCCAGCTCCCACCGCTGGGTGTCTGGTTTGCAATGGATGGCACCACTATTTGGTACTCCTTAGTCTCCCCATCCGTCTCTTCAGGACATTGGGTTGCAGCACGTGCACAGTATCGTCTCCAATAAGGGACCGCTTACAAGCAACTTCGGACCATCCTCTTCCTCAGCTCCCACAACTGGATGCAGAGTTGCAACAACGCCTTTCCTTACTAATTCTCAGGCTTCCATCCGTTTCCTCATGGCATTGAGGTCGCAGCTGAAGCGGATGTATATCTTCACTGATCGTCATCAAGTCCTCTTGTAGTCCCCAAACAGGGAAACGTTATGCGACCTCCCTGAACTTCTTTCATCCATGGAAGTACAAAGGTTTCTGGCCTTCATAAATGTCAACACATTTGTCTACATATTCCCGGGTGCTCCATAGTTTGTTCTTTCTACCTAGCCCTTCGGTGGCTCCGTGTGATACCGGCGATTATATCCATTTCTCAATCACGAGGACAAGTTGTCCTCCCTTTCCTAGAGGGTCTTCTTATCAAGGTTTTTTCACTTGGAGGCTGCGCAGATGCGTTTGCACACTGCAGTGGACCTCCCAGCTCATTTAACCTGGTTGCTCACCAGGGATACACTCAAGACGCGTTCTTTTGGGACTGCGCAGCGGTGCTCACACCACAGTGAACTCCCTAACTCATCTTACCTAGTTATTTACCGAGAAAATTTCTCCAGTTCCAATCTGGATGCCATCGTCACAGACGCAGACCCTCTTCAGTCCGTCACTTCTCTCTCCGTGAAGTTAGGGCATACGGGTTGGTTACCTATCGACCAACCATTCCTCTGGTCTCCCCACACGATTCTCCTCAAGTCCCGGAACAGATCCCTTTGTTTTCCAGTCAGGTTTTTCAGGCTGACCTTCCCTGGTGACCGCACCTGTCCTTCCTCTCACGATCCGTACTGTCGCACACCTATATGAGGGAGAGTGGCGCCCTGTTCTCACACGGCTCGGGACAGCGGACGACCCTCGGGGCGTCCCTGCCTATCATTCTCCTGGGGATTTGTATCTCATCATTGGGGCCTCGCAGGTGTAACCCACTCATGTAATGTCCAAGGTAGGACCCAGTATACAGTGAATCAGATCACTCCGGTTTTCTTCTTCTTCGTTCCTAATACACAGCAAGTACCTGTATTCGGGGCTATAGCTCACAATTCACAACTTATGAGAGCGGATACCCCTCTGCCTCTCTTTCTTAGTCTGAGGCGAGGATTTAATCTCACGGCTTTGCAATCATCCAAATGCCTTGGCAAGGTTCAGGTCCAATGGCGTTAGTCTTCTAGAGGACCCCGGTTTGGTCCAGGCGCACTTAGTATGCTGGCCTATTTTCACTCACCACTGGTTTTCCCTGGCATTGTCCAGACCGTACAGGCACTCTTTCCAAGGTCCTTTTCTCAAAGAATTCGGAAACTCTAATCTTAGTGTGGCTCTGACACCTGGTTGTAGCTCTGATACTTAGTTCTCCTTTCGCGAACAGGAGGTAAACACCTGTTTCCGTTCACATCGATTCTCTCCCTCGAGTGCCTCAGGGGCACATCCCCATGCTACCTTCTCGGTTACGTCTCCATTGCGTGGCTGTGGGCTCAGGTTAGCACCTTCCATCCGGGACATTTTCACGCATTGTCCCCTCCTTCATTACAACAACTGCTGGTTTCATGGGACTTCGTTCCGGTCTACTATGTGCTGCGGGATTCTTCCTTCAGACCTTCACAGAAATTTTTCTTTCACCTTTGTTACCAAGGGTGGTGTTAACTTTACCTCTACTTTTACCCTATCCGTTGAGTCTCTGACCCTAGCGTTCTCCTCGAAGCACCCCCTTTTTCGGTGGTCGCCAAGATAGGTTGGGTTGCGACCTGTCTCATCTTTCTTCATAAGATGACAGGGTCATGCCATATAAACAAAGACCACACCGTTCCGGCTCCTTTTCAGTCGTTCAGCACTGATGCACCGTAGCAACATGGCTCAGCACACGTTGGATTCACCTGAACTCTACGTGTCTATGAGGCTATTGCGGCAGCTTCCAGAAGTTCCTTCTGTCCTTCGAAGAAACTCTTGACGGATTGTTCTTCATCCCCTTGGTGGGCCGCTGACTGCGCATGCCGACATTCTCAGCCAAACTGGTTACACGTACAGACTTCCTATTCAGGAAGTTTAGCAGTTGCAAATATTACCGTTTACATCGGGTATAATGTCGTGCACGCACTCGTACAACCGGGGGCATTCTTCCTCCTTTGGGCCCAGGCTTCTCCGTTGTAGGTGGACGAGGCTGTCACCTGGTTCAGCTTTTACTCTGTTGGGGTACAACACAATGTTCGTACGCTTACGCTGTTGTGTACCATCACAGTGTTCATTTTCTTTCCTTATTAGACGCATACCTAGTTGATGCGTCTCCCTGGTGGCAGCAGCTCACCGGTAGGGTGCAGCTTGTATAAGAGTCTAATGTATTCTTTTCCCGCCCAGGGACTGCTTTGGGACGTCCCACGGTCTGTGTCCCCCAATGAGGCGAAGGAGAAAAGGAGAATTTTGTGTACTCACCGTAAATTCCTTTTCTCTTAGCCTCTAATTGGGGGACACAGCACCCACCCTGTTGCCTGTTCATACCTTCTTACTGGCTTTTCAAGTTTCTGGTCTCTCAGGTTACTTCTGAGATATTACATACGTGCCTGTTTTTTACAGGCCCGGTTGTTTTAATATTCTGTTACTTGTTCTATAGGTGCCTGGTTTTTTACAGGCCTTATTATATCATTAATCTGTTTACTTGCTCCTACTGCTTTAGCACAAACTGGTGAGGCAGTGTCTGCCCCAGGGGTATATGCTGCAGAGGAGGAGTCACGTTAACTCTTTTGCAGATTCTACTTAGTGTCGCCTCCTAGTGGACAGCAGCATAACACCCACGGTCTGTGTCCCCAATTAGAGGCTAAGAGAAAAGGAATTTACGGTGAGTACACAAAATTCTCCTTATTCAACTTTCTATCACCTACATTTTTATATGGACAGCTTAGGAGGGTGGATCCTACTGATAGATTCCCTTTAAAATAAATCCATTTAAACCATTTTACACAAACTCGATCAATATCTGTATTAAAATGATTAAATTGCTGTATTGTTAGAACATGTACATAAAATCATAAATAATAACGACCCAAAAGAAACTCAGGAGCCTGTATCCACAGAACCAGCACTCTATGTATACATGTAATGTATCCAGATAACTCAAGTATTACAGTATTGAATGGAAAGAAATCAGCAAACTCCTACCGAATAATTGGATTTTGTCTGAGGCATATAGCATCTTAATATGATTAAAGAGGACCTGTCACCCCCCTGCTGCATCGCAAAATAAATGCAGCACTGAATGCATTTCTTCTGCATTCAGGGAAGGGCTCTCCCCATGTTTCTAGCCCCCTGCAAGCTTTAAAAAAGGAATCTGGCGCTGACGTCAGGACAAATGCTTTGCAGCCGCTCTGAACAAGCTCTGTGTGGCAGGTTGAGTGACAGAGAGTAGGAGAGGGAGGGCAGAGCCAGCAGGACAGGAGGCGGCACAGAGACATAGAAGGGGTGGGATACACAAGGAGGGGCTGGAGGACTGAGCCAGCAGCTCTTAATAAGATCCCACCGTTTAGACTACTTAACTGTAAGTTTTCTAATGTCTTTTTTTTTTTTTTTTAAAGCTTACAGGGGGCTAGAGACATGGGAACCCTTTCCCTGAATGCAGCTGAACGGCATTGCTGCATTTAGTTTGCAATGCAGCAGAGGGGGACAGGTCCTCTTTAACCTTCCATATGTAGTTAACAGTATTAGCACCACTTTAAGTATAGCACATCTTCTTGGCTAAATACTGTCATTGGGACAATTATGTTGTCTTTCTTTTCCTGCTTTTTGATATTAGCATGTTTTAGGCTGTTTGTCTTCTTTGACTTATGGTTTGTTTCTGATTCTCCACTTTAGACTGTCTCAGGCATCAGCGAGTAGATACGGTCAGTCTGTGCCCATTCCTGTCCCATCCCAAATTGACAATTATCGGAGGATTGAGCAGAATTTGCAGTCACCAATCAGTACCCACCACAGAGGTTGGTGTGCCTATGTATTTTTCTCTAGATTCCTGTCTGTATCTTTTCTATTAGGGCTCAGACACACTGGCGTGAAACTCGGACGACTGCATGAGAGTAAAAATCGCATTGCAGTCGGACCAATGTTAGTCAATGTCCTAGAACACATTTCCGAGTGTCGGATGTTTTTTTCTCGTCCGGATGATGAGTCAGTCGCAACATGCTGCAATTACATGCGAGTGTTGGACGAGACTTGGCAGTGCAAGTCTATGGGTCTGACGAAAAAGACGTACCACACTTGGACCGTACATTGACCATCCGAGTCGGATGCGATTTTTAATTGATACATTCTCATTCTGTAGCTTAGAAACTGTAAAAAAATGTTCCTGTAAATGCCAATACAGTAAATGGCTGCTGAGTAAAAAAAACGGATTGCACTCGGACAACAACACGGAAGCCACACTGCCCAAAAGTCGAATGACACTCGTCCGACTTTGGATCCGTCAATCGGACCGTTTTTGCACTCGCCAGTGTGTTTCCAGCCTTAGTGAAAGAACGGGTTGGATAACTGCTAATAGTAACATTTATTTGCAAAGTCAAATCTAACTGCCGTGATGAGTCCACATCAAATTATTAACTAAAAACCATTTTGTATTGTAATAATCATACATAGAAGTTATCATTATTATTTGTATGACAAGTACTGTAGCTAGTTTTAACCAACATAGTTGTACCCACTTGTCCTGTACTGAAAAAAAAACAAGAAGCTCTTAACATAATGAAGTAAATGTGAATAGGTGGAAGCTGCAGTGACTGCAATATTTCCACAGAAAAAGTGCCGCAGCTCACTATGTGCGCCAAGATCTACGCGAACATCGAATATAAGATATATGAATTGCATTGCTGCTGTATAGACTAGACTTACAAAATTGAGTTACTTAGCGCACAAAGTGATCAAATCATATGTATTCACCAGCCACGACAAGTGTATCAGACGCCTTATCATGCTGGTGGTGCGCACAAAATTGGCAATTTGTACTTTGGGTAATATCGTTTTATAAATATAATTTATATAGCTGTAATACAGTTCAAAATTTATCTATTCAATCTTTGTACTTGGGCCAAACATTTGGACGTGCACAATTTTGTTATTTTAGCTGTTTACAAAAACATGTTCAAAATACAATTATTATATATATATTAATGGGCTGAAAGTGCCACACTCCCAGCTGCAATATGAGAGTTTACAACATCCAAATCGGAGAAGGGTTTAGGAATCATAGCTCTGTAATGCATAGCCTCCTCTTTTTCAAGGGACCAAAAGTAATTGGACAATGGACTCTAAGGGCTGCAATTGACTCTGAAGGCGTCTCCCTCATTAACCTGTAATCAATGAAGTAGTTAAAAGGTCAGGGGTGGATTCCAGGTGTGTGGTTTTGCATTTGGAAGCTGTTGCTGTGACCAGACAACATGCGGTCAAAGGAACTCTCAATTGAGGTGAAGCAGAACATCCTGAGGCTGAAAAAAAAAGAAAAAATCCATCAGAGAGATAGCAGACATGCTTGGAGTAGCAAAATCAACAGTTGGGTACATTCTGAGAAAAAAGGAATTGACTGGTGAGCTTGGGAACTCTAAAAGGCCTGGGCGTCCACGGATGACAACAGTGGTGGATGATCGCCGCATACTTTATTTGGTGAAGAAGAACCCGTTCACAACATCAACTGAAGTCCAGAACACTCTCAGTGAAGTAGGTGTATCTGTCTCTAAGTCAACAGTAAAGAGAAGACTCCATGACAGTAAATACAAAGGGTTCACATCTAGATGCAAACCATTCATCAATTCCAAAAATAGACAGGCCAGAGTTAAATTTGCTGAAAAACACCTCAAGAAGCCAGCTCAGTTCTGGAAAAGTATTCTATGGACTGATGAGACAAAGATCAACCTGTACCAGAATGATGGGAAGAAAAAAGTTTGGAGAAGAAAGGGAACGGCACATGATCCAAGGCACACCACATCCTCTGTAAAACATGGTGGAGGCAACGTGATGGCATGGGCATGCATGGCTTTCAATGGCACTGGGTCACTTGTGTTTATTGATGACATAACAGCAGACAAGAGTAGCCGGATGAATTCTGAAGTGTACCGGGATATACTTTCAGCCCAGATTCAGCCAAATGCTGCAAAGTTGATTGGACGGCGCTTCATAGTACAGATGGACAATGACCCCAAGCATACAGCCAAAGCTACCCAGGAGTTCATGAGTGCAAAAAAGTGGAACATTCTGCAATGGCCAAGTCAATCACCAGATCTTAACCCAATTGAGCATGCATTTCACTTGCTGAAATCCAGACTTAAGACGGAAAGACCCACAAACAAGCAAGACCTGAAGACTGCGGTTCCAGACTTAAGGCAGTGATTGCCTCCAAAGGATTCGCAACAAAATATTGAAAATAAAAATATTTTGTTTGGGTTATGTTTATTTGTCCAATTACTTTTGACCTCCTAAAATGTGGAGTGTTTGTAAAGAAATGTGTACAATTCCTACATTTTCTATCAGATATTTTTGTTCAACCCTTCAAATTAAACGTTACAATCTGCACTTGAATTCTGTTGTAGAGGTTTCATTTCAAATCCAATGTGGTGGCATGCAGAGCCCAACTCGCGAAAATTGTGTCACTGTCCAAATATTTCTGGCCCTAACTGTATGTATCTTGGCACACACTGTGTGCTGCGGCACTTTATTTGTGCTGCGTTGAATTTACTACTTGAACAAAATATTCCAAGTTGTTCATAGTATTCTAGTTTTAATGGTGTGAACATCCATCTTATGGACATAGAGGTTTCAGGAGACAGCTATCCATAGTGTAGGACAGGGGTCCCCAACCTGTAACTCAGGAGCCACATGTGGATCTCAGGCTCATGATGTGTGTCTCGTGGCTGTCTTCCAGCTTAGCACATAAACACCAGGGCTAGCAAATAGCCATGAAGAGCAGATCTCCATATGGTGACTTTTGTGAGTAGCACCACATAGAAGAGCACATCTAAATAGGAGTAAGGTAGAATCTCCTGGCTCTTAGTATACTGCAGCTGTGTGATTTATGTGAATAAGTTTTTCCTGTCATTATACTGGTAATTGGGGCTCTGGGTGTAACTACTGTGAGGGGACAGGAGCTAGATGTGGCTTGTGACCCTATTTCAGAGCTGGAAGTAGCTCTCGACCCTTTCTCAGAGCTGGATGTGGCTCATGACCATCTCTCAGCTGGATGTGGCTTGCGACCCTTTCTCAGAGCTGGATGTGGCTTGCGACCCTTTCTCAGAGCTGGATGTGGCTTGCGACCCTTTCTCAGAGCTGGATGTGGCTTGCGACCCTTTCTCAGAGCTGGATGTGGCTTGCGACCCTTTCTCAGAGCTGGATGTGGCTTGCGACCCTTTCTCAGAGCTGGATGTGGCTTGCGACCCTTTCTCAGAGCTGGATGTGGCTTGCGACCCTTTCTCAGAGCTGGATGTGGCTTGCGACCCTTTCTCAGAGCTGGATGTGGCTTGCGACCCTTTCTCAGAGCTGGATGTGGCTTGCGACCCTTTCTCAGAGCTGGATGTGGCTCGTGACCATCTCTCAGCTGGATGTGGCTTCCGACCCTTTCTCAGAGCTGGATGTGGCTTGCGACCCTTTCTCAGAGCTGGATGTGGCTTGCGACCCTTTCTCAGAGCTGGATGTGGCTTGCGACCCTTTCTCAGAGCTGGATGTGGCTTGCGACCCTTTCTCAGAGCTGGATGTGGCTTGCGACCCTTTCTCAGAGCTGGATGTGGCTTGCGACCCTTTCTCAGAGCTGGATGTGGCTCGTGACCATCTCTCAGCTGGATGTGGCTTCCGACCCTTTCTCAGAGCTGGATGTGGCTTGCGACCCTTTCTCAGAGCTGGATGTGGCTTGCGATCCTCTCTCAGAGCCAGATGTAGCTCCTGACCCTCACTTAGAGACGGGTGTGGCTCGCTACCATCTTCGAAGCTGAATATGGCTCACGACCCTCTCTTGGAGCTGGATGTGGCTCACTACCATCTTCAGAACTGGATGTGGCTCGCGACCCTCATTTATAGCAGGATGTGGCTCCTGACCCTCTCTCGCAGCCGGATGTGGCTCCTGACCCTCTCTCGCAGCCGGATGTGGCTCCTGACCCTCTCTCGCAGCCGGATGTGGCTCCTGACCCTCTCTCGGAGCTGGATGTGGCTCCTGACCCTCTCTCGGAGCCGGATGTGGCTCCTGACCCTCTCTCGGAGCCGGATGTGGCTCCTGACCCTCTCTCGGAGCCGGATGTGGCTCCTGACCCTCTCTCGGAGCCGGATGTGGCTCCTGACCCTCTCTCGGAGCCGGATGTGGCTCCTGACCCTCTCTCGGAGCCGGATGTGGCTCCTGACCCTCTCTCGGAGCCGGATGTGGCTCCTGACCCTCTCTCAGAGCCGGATGTGGCTCTCAAGGTCAAAAAGGTTGGGGACCTCTGGTGCAGTGCATTAGTAATGTCCTTGTGAATGGGCACCTATGGAAACTAATAACTGTTAGTAACATTCTGACTATAGACTGCAATGTAAGCCAGCGAGATTGTTTAGCCTCATCACTGTGCACCTGCATGTACGTGTATATGTATGTGTATGTATTGTTTGTTGTGCATATCTAAAGGTAACATGATCTGTTGTATTGCATTTCTTAATCACAACAAACATGTTTTTTTCTGCCATCTCACAGACCTGGCATGGTGCGCAAGTCCAGTAGTGCCAGCCCCCTTCATTTCATAAGAACAGGAACATCTCCTCCTTTCCCTGTAGAAAGTGCCTCTGCCCCAACAATAAGGAGGCTTTCTTTCGGAGGAGCAAAACCTTACATTCCCTCTCCACAAGGTGAGCTGGATGACTATAATGCTAATTGTCTATAGGGACATCTATGTGGCATTTTATATTTGTACTGAAAATGAAGAAGACTGGGGAACACAAATGCCATAATATCCATTGATTTTTTTTTGATATAACGGAATCTGTGACGGAAACTACTAAGACCGATCGGAATGGACACTAAAAGAGAGACATCACAATGATATACTTATTAGCAAGGTGCCTATGGTATACACAAATGTTTATGAATAGACCATGTAAATGTTTTTGTTTTCTTTTACCATCCACTTTTCATGTTTTTCTTTCCATTTTTACATATTTTGCAACCATAAAAAACAGGTTATACTACCTATAGAGCAACATCAAAATAAAACAAAATGAAAGTTGTGTGAATAGTTTTACTGGTGATGTTACACCTCCTCTTCTCCAGGATTTAGTTTTTTTATTTCACTGCTGGAGTGGTTGCTTTAAATCTAAGTCCCATTCCCCCATCGTATACTCACCTGCCACCGTCTTCTGTTGACACCGCCGCTTCAGTCAGTCTCTGGCGATTTGTGACCTGCAGCTGCAGTGTTTCATGGAGGTCACAACTCAATACCTATTTTAGGAGAGCCTCATTTAGCTTTGTTCTGGCTCTCAATAGACTTGTATTGAAAGTTTATGACTGGCTGGAAGTCAGAACATACTGGCAGAAGATGGCAACGCGGGGCCAGAGCAGCAGGTAAGGGTGAGTATAATACAGGTGTCAGGGGACTAAGATTTAAAACATCACTCCAGTGGTGAAAAAAAATTCTGTGCTTTAAAGGAAATCTGTTACCAGTATTTTGCTACTCTATCTGAGCAGTTGGAAGTAATTGCAGAGAGCCTGATTCCAGCAATGTGTCACTTGTTAGACTGCCTGCTGCGCTTTTGATAAAATCACTGTTTTAGCTGTTGCAGATCTATCAATTCTCTAAATGCTGAGCTCTGTATGACCCCGTCCACATCACTGATCAGCAGCTGTGTATACTCTGCATAGGCAGAAAGCTGCCAATCAGTGGTGGAGATGGTATTATACAGAGCTCATGAATATGGAGGTTTATTTATCTTTCTGTTTTCACCAGAACATACCCTGGTATTTTTCAAAATTAAAGCAGGTAGACTGACTAAATATTTTTATCCATTGATACCTTGAAATGCATCAGTCAAAAATTGATGAAGTACTGGCACATTCCGTTTTTGATCTGTTTTTCATGGATCTTTATAGATTGGCAGTTATTCTATTAGTGGTGGAGCGCAGTTACACAGAGCTCATGGATTATACATAAAAGCTTTATATTATTACCAATTACAATTTTTCTTCCTTTGTCACAGTGGGCACTATTCCAGAGCAGCCTGGGCAGGACATCAGCAGAAGCCCTGGAGGAGCAGAACCTAGAAACAGGAGCCCGGATTATGGTGTGTATAGCAGGAAAATGATAGGAAGAGCCCCTGCACTCAATAGATTGGTGGGGGAGCCTCAAGCTGGACCGCTATATCCAATATTAACATAGTGAAGGGCATTAATATCAAAGTCCCACTGCCTTTGAAACCGAAAACCATGTTCCAATAATTTATTGCTTGTAGACCTGAAAATTTGTTAGAGAATCAGTGTAGGCAAATTGATCAACACCTAAAGGGTTTCCCACAAACAAAGTTATATCTCAGCACAGGAGATGTGGTATGATCAGATCATGTCCTGTATAGACACATCCATTACACAGTAAATAGCAGGACACATAATAAGAATATCTCACCACCAGAGATGTGGTATGTTCAGACCATGTCCTGTACCGTCATATAAGGCCATTACACAGTACATAGCAGGGACACATATATAAGATTATCTCAGCACAGAGATGTGGGATGATCAGATCATGTCCTATAGACACATCCATTACACAGTAAATAGCAGGGACACATATATAAGAATATCTCACCACCAGAGATGTGGTATGTTCAGACATGTCCCTGTACCGTCATATAAGGACATTACACAGTACATAGAAGGGACACATATATAAGATTATCTCAGCACAGGACATGTGGTATGATCAGACCATGTCCCTGTACGGTCAGACACATCCATTACACAGTACATAGCAGGGACACATCTATAAGATTATCTCAGCACAGGAGATGTGGTATGATCAGACTATGTCTCTGTACAGACATATCCATTCCACAGTACATAGCACGGACACATATATAAGATTATCTCAGCCAGGAGATTGTATGGTCAACCATGTGCATGTATGGTCAACACAGCCTTACACTGTACATAGCAGGGACACATATATAAGATTATCTCAGCTCAGAGATGGGTATGATCAGACATGCCCCTGTACGTCAGACATAGCCATTACACAGTACATAGCAGGGACACATAAGATTATCTCTGCACAGAAATATTTTCTTTAAACATATCTACGGTAATTGTGGAATTTTTTATTATTCCAAGATCTATTGATTAAAATGAGGTTTGTACATGAGAACACCCCTTTAATTGGGGGACAGAGAGAGACTTTTGCTGCTACACTGATACACTGCAACAAGTTACAACTGTGTCCAGATTAAACAGTAGTGATCTGTTTACAAGGTGCACACAATACACTCCTGAAATGAGAACATTAGCTTTTTGTGTATGTAGTAAACATTTTCGGACCATTGTGAGTCGCTCTGCCCCCAATCTTTAGGTCACGCCTGCACTCACTTATTACTTATTACACACTGTGTTTTTCCAGCACTAGGGTAGGACCTGCTTGAGATCTATTCAGGTTGAGGTGACATTGGAAAGCCAAGATTGGATATTGAGAGAAGCGGATAAGAATGTAGTCGGCAAGTGACTGATCTTCTGCTGATTATCCCAAGACTGTGATTACAGGGGAATGGGAGACATAGTCTTCAGACTCTTCTTTTCAGCTTGGAAACCTCCTTTACTCTTTACTTTGGGATCATCCGGTCAGAATCTGACCAGTACCAAAGTGACATTTACTAAAGCTGTGTAACACTTAGACTTAGGTTGAGGTTGTTGAGTAGGAAATTAAATGTTTATATATAAGAAACAAGGTTTTCAGCTTTACCAAATCTTGGTGCATACTCTCTATGTTAAACTCAGTCATTGTTTTACCACCTCCAGATGGTTAAATCATCCCTTTATATCCATTTTGCAGGTATTCCAGTGCTGCACACAATTGTAGAATGGGATCTCGTCTGAACAGCGCACCAAACCTGTCTGACCTACAACCAAGTAGACAGAAGATAAAGAAACAGCTCTCAGATCCTGTCATACCTAGAGACGTCTTTATAAAGCCAAGTTCCCCCCAGCAAATCCATGGCCTTCAGTCCACTCGACCTCTGAGATCCTCCCCCAAATTTTCTGAGATTATGCATAGGAGCCCCCTTCCGACTATACTGGGTTCACCCACAAAGGTACGTAACCATTAATCCAGGAAGATGTAACAAAAAGCATTTTACTTCTATGAGAATACATCTCCAGGTTTTTATCTGGGAACAGTGTGATATAGGGACAGAGACACTGAATCCAGCAATGTATCGCTTACTGGGCTGCTTGCTTTCATTTTAATAAACTCACAGTTTACCTGCTGAACATATACCAATTCTTTGAATGCTGGTCTCTGTATATCCCTGCCCACACCACTGCTAGGCGGCTCTCGGCTTATTGATATTGTACTTCGAAAACTGCCAATCAGTGGTGCAGGTGTGTTTGTACAGAGATCAAGAATATGGAGGGCTAAATGTAGCAGGTTTACTAGTAGTCCTCTAGTGACAATCTCCTGCTGATAAAAAACATGATTTAGAAAAAATATATAGCAAGCGCATTAAGTGACCAATCACTAGAATCAGAGTCTCTGACTATACATCATGCTGCTCTCAGATTAGATGGCGAAAGACTAGTGACAAATTCCCTTTAAGGAGAACATAAAAGCTCATTCCCAACTTGAAAAGGTTATCCACTTGATAGGCTCTGCACCTTAAGGGTAGACCTAACTACTGGAAAAAGTGCCAATACCAAAAACAGGCTTTTGAACTGTCCTGTCAGAATGGAGTGTTGGTCACTCATGATTTGCACTTGTTCATTGTCCTTGAAACTACCAGAATCAACTGATTACAGCACACAAGTCATATAGACAATGAATGGGAAAGTGGCCACCATTAATTTCTGATGAGGCATTCCATAGCCATGTTTATTGAGATGCATCAGTGGGGTTTCCAGTGTTTAGGCCCCATAAATGTACAACTTATTCTATCTAGATAACTTGGGAATAACTGTAAATGTAATAGATAATTTTAATGATCTGATCCCAGAAAGAAAATAGGATGATATAAGGGAGGCGACCTCTATTGAGCATTAAACACATGAACATAACCAGCTGATTCTCTGATGCTGCTCCATTCAGCATTGGTTTCTGGTGACACTGGTAATGTCACAGGTATCTGTTAGTGCACATGTTCTGGCAGGTATCTGTAGATGTGACTTCATTCGCATCTGGACTCTTTAAGACATAACTTACCATTAGATCTAATTGCCGCTGCTTGTTATTCAAGAATACGAGTCTACTCTTTATACCATGTGCTATGAAGAATGTGTGTAATGCAGATTATTCACTGTTAGAATATCTGAATCTATGAAGACTTGATCTATTTCCTCTTTCCTTATCTCTGCAGAGCATTTCCCCTTTTGAGTTTCCCAGGGGCGCCAACTCTCAGAATCTTGTGACGCTTCTCACTCACCAAGGAGTGCTCATCCCGCCAACCAGAAACAAGACACTTCCTGACCTAAAGAATGTAGGGCAGTACCAGTGCCAGCCAACTGGCATAGGGATGCGTCCTGTGGAGGAAATGAAGGGGCCCTTTGGCAGGTAATCGTGTTACTAAGTCATGCCTTGCTATAGTTATGGGCTCTTATGTATCCTATACACAGTATATATGTTCAGTGCTTTGAATTTAGCTGTGCTAAATGTCTTCTGGATCTTCGACTTCAGTTATGAGTCGATTCAAGCATTCCTTGTTCAGATTATCTCTTTAGATAGGAAGGAATAGAACTCTAGTGCCACCTATTGAGGGTAACAAAAGTCAATATCGACCCTTTAATAAGCCTCACCACATGACTTAGGATAAAAGCCAAACCAGAGGCTTTTTTGCAGGCATGTGTTTTGGGTTGTTTGCCCCTCATCAGTGCAAAGCAAGAGATTTGATCTTGTACTGAGGAGTGGCAAACACTCTGAAACACATATAAACCTAAACAATCACCATCACACCCACCCCTAAAGGTCAAGGGTACATGAGACCATGATTAAAGATCCAAAAGAGATGATTTTATGCAAAGTGCAAGAGCTTTATTGTGAAATTTACAAAATATAACACCATAAAGTGACAAGCAGGATTGGCAGATCTACTACAAAGGAGTATGAAACCAAATAGTGGTGTAGAGCTGAGATTTAAATAGGTATTAATAAAGTAAGGGTAACTGTCTCAATGTATAAATAGTTACTATATCAAACTATTTAATGGGGGTCACATATATAATGTTAGCACTAAAAGTCCTCATATCCTAGGAACAACTGATACCATCATATAAAGTGTAATACAATGACCTAAACCAAGTATGTATAGTCACTATGACAGCAAGTACTGCCCCCACTAGGTTTGATAGAACCCAATACTAAGCTATTAGAAAACACCTCATGCCCATATAAAAAGCCTAGGCAGTGGTATCAACTTAGATAGATTGCAAGCAGGAATTAAGCCTGGAAGTATAGAATCGCAATCATACCTTGTGACATCTTTAGGGCTAGACAAAGAGGGACCAGCTCCACACCACCTCTCCCTCAACACGTTTCCCCGTAATGACGGCTTCGTCAGGAGGCATGAGGTGTTTTCTAACAGCTTAGTATTGGGTTCTATCAAAAAGTGGGGGCAGTACTTGCTGTCATAGTGACTATACATACTTGCTTTAGGTCATTGTATTACACTTTATATAATGGTATCAGTTGTTCCTAGGATATGAGGACTTTTAGTGCTAACATTATATATGTGACCCCCATTAAATAGTTTGATATAGTAACTATTTATACATTGAGACAGTTACCCTTACTTTATTAATACCTATTTAAATCTCAGCTCTACACCACTATTTGGTTTCATACTCCTTTGTAGTAGATCTGCCAATCCTGCTTGTCACTTTATGGTGTTATATTTTGTAAATTTCACAATAAAGCTCTTGCACTTTGCATAAAATCATCTCTTTTGGATCTTTAATCATGGTCTCATGTACCCCTTGACCTTTAGGGGCGGGATGTGATGAGGTGGATTATATTTAGTTTGATATAATATTATATATTTTTGGATCCATGGACTTTTAGTCCAAATTTTTTTAGGTTCTAACTCTGAAACACATGTCTGCAAATAAAGTGTCTGGTTTGGCATTTTTTCCTAAGTCATATGGACAGGCTCATTAAAGGGTCGATAATGACTCTTTAGATCGTTAGTTCCAATAGGTGGCACTAGACTTCAAATCTTTTCCTTCTCTAAAGAAATAATATGCATATTTAATTCCCCAGAGGAACATTGCATGGGCTATAAATCTTACACTGACTTGGCTTTCTCCATGAGGAGAGATGTTACCCATTACATCCCAGTTCATATAATACATACCCCATCATTTTTTACCCTGACAACGGCTATTAACGGAAACTCGGGACACTTCTATTCATGTTAAACCTCTGACTAGTCAATGTTCACCTAATGTGTATGGCCACCTTACCTTTGCTTTCCCTCCTAATTACCCTTTACAGCTTTCATAAATGATCTTGTGTATAGTTGTGATCATTATCGCTTGGACAGCTATATATAGATGGAGAATGTGTTCATACGAGGCCTTATCAACCTTTTCAAATATATTTAGTGTTGAGTTAATGGCCGTTGACTATAGGAGTAAGCAACCTTTCTGTCCTCCAGCAAACACTAATTGCCCCTTCATACCAGGTAGATCAGACTATGTCAACGTTCTTCGATATATAAAAGACTGTGGTCTGATAAAAAAGGGGTGACCTAGAAAAGGGCTGCCTAGGCTGATGATTAATGGTGGTATTGATAAGTAAGTTGGCCTTGAATATTTCTAGCAGACATAAAAAGTCCCATTGCTGTCAGTATTAGCTTTGTTGAGTGACATGTTATATTTTAGCAGAAAAGTTATTGGAAAATTGTAATTCAAAAATGTACTTCTCAGGTGTAGATCGGATCTTCAGCAAAATACTGTCCTCAGGTGTCTTGTTTTTGCAGGATAATTCTCCGAGCTGCATTCTCATATTTCCCTGCAAAAACTCCTGAAAATCAGCTTTGAAATTGTGGATTATCACCGTATTCTCATTATTTCCTTCTGAAACTCTAAATGTACCGTCACACGCGGCAATATTGCTTACAATTTCACTGTCAATTTGCTGGTTGCAGTGAAATCATGGACACATTGTTCTATTTTGTTGCCGTGTACAAATGGAACAATGTGTCCATGATTTCACTGCAACCAGCAAATTGCCAGTGAAATTGTAAGCAATATTGCCGCATGTGACGGTCTCTTAAGAGTCATTGAAAGGATAAAAATTTGCTATAAGAGGGGGAAATTATGCCATGGAGTTGTGACTTGCAAAAAAAGGAACACTTTTTTTTTTTTTTTTTTTTTTTTTTTTTAAATGACTAAAGGATTAGTTACTTTTTGATCAATCCATTGAATGTATAACGCTAAAAGGTGATTATGTTGAATAAAGTAGTATTGTTTTGAAAACTACGGCCCCGATTCATCAAGACTAGTGTTGTTCATGCCATTCATAATGAGGAAGCATGATGGAGTGAGAGGCGCACTCCTTTTAATGAATTAGGCGTTTCTTAAATGCCTCTTTGCAGAATCCATGTCTTACGTGTCTCGCTATAAATCTTACTCCAGACAAGCACATCAGTAAGATTTGTGGCATAAGACACGTTAGTAAGGTATGTGGTATAAGGCACGACTGTAAGGTTTGTAGTATAAGGCACGTTGGTAAGATTTGTGGTATAAGGCACATCGGTAAGGTTTGTGGTAAAAAGCACGTGTGTGATAAGGCACGTCAGTATGGTTTGTGTGATAAGGAACATTGGTAATAGGTTTGTTGTATAAGGCTTGTCGGTAAGGTTTGTGTTATAAGGCACATCGGTAAAGGTGTTGTGGATTAAGGCACGACAGTAAGGTTTGTAGTAGAAGGCACGTCGGTAAGGTTTGTGGTTTAAGGCACGACAGTAATGATTTGTAGTAGAAGGCACGTCGGTAAGGTTTGTTGTATAAGGCACATCGGTAAGGTTTGTGGTATAAGGTATAAGGAAATGTCAGTAAGGTTTGTTTGTCCGACAAGGCTTGTCGATAAGGTTTGTAGTATAAGGCACATTTGTACGGTTTGTGGTCTAGCCTTGTTGCAGCTACTCTGTGCCCATATGGGCAATGCTAGTCAAAATGAACATGAAAAATGCAAAGTCACAAAATATTTGCACAATCTCACATTTCAGCAAAATTATGTGATTTTTCAATGTGTTGTACTCCAGATTTCCAGTGTAAACACTCTGTTGAATCGCTAGGCCAGCTATACATCAATACCTCTCATATATGAACAAAGAGCAGGGTTACTGATTTTGGCAAGGAGTGCTTAGGACACTAAAAAAAAATATATATATAATGGACCAACGCTCTATATGATGGTGATTTTAGATACTATAACTTCTGTATAAATGTAAGATTCTAGTTTTTAGATATATTTGCTCTGCATACTGTGTAACCAGTTATTCCATAGGGTCACTCCATGCCCATATCTATCTACTCTTCATACCTATGATTAATATGCAGGTTAATAATCTGGTGGTTGTCAATCAGAGATCAAGACCACTATCTGTCCATAGAATCAGATCCTATAGTGTGAGGGCATTGTGTCAGATCCCTTGCTCAGTTGTTTTTCTGGGCCCCTGCAGGTCTCTCAGCACTGGTCGACTCACAGATCTCCTACTGAAAGCAGCATTTGGGACACAGGCTCCAGACATTGGCAGTACAGAGAGCCTGAACGCAGAAAAGCCAATGGAGATAGCAGGTGAGATTCCCTTTCATTATTGCATTTCCATATACTATTCATTCCTTAGGGTATTTTATGTCTTTTAGGCCACATGCACACGTTCAGTATTTGGTGAGTTTTTTACCTCAGAAGTTGTAGACAATACCAGGAGCGGGTGATAAATCCAGGAGTGGTGACGTGTTTCCGTTATACTTTTCCTCTGATTGTTCCACTCCTGGTCTTGCCTTAAAAATACTGTGGTAAAAAACTCACCAAATACTCAACATGTGCACATGGCCTAATATGTATTGGTGCAGAACCCAGCATTGCGACATACTGTCCAGTCTAGGGTTGTGTGAAATAATGTGCAGACCCTGATGATGCTTTTATACAGTGATCAGACTCCAGTGATCCATTAGCCCTGCTTATTGCAGTGGCCGTCTTCCATTTTACCCACTTGCTTTCTCCAGAGAAGTATCAGCTGTTGGCCAGCGATGTGATATTCTACTTTCCTGTATACAAGTAGCTTCAAAGAACCACAGTGTGTTCTCACCATTAGGCCTTGCTCACATGAGCGTATAAATTGGACTAGTGTAATACAAGAAAAAATCGCATTGGACCAGGACCTATGTTATTCAGTGAGTCAGTGCTGATCTTGCATTTTTTTCTCTCATCTGTACTTGTTATGAGAGAAAACTTGCAGCATGTTGTGAGTGGATGAATAAGTCGGACGATACTCACCAATACAAGTCTATGGGAGCGAGAAAAAAATGGACGTCACTTCGGCCATTCTATGCTGTCTGTTTTTTATGGATACATCACCAGTCTGAGGCACAGAACACTATAAATGGTCCTGTAAATGGTTGTAGACCTGTATGAAAATCGGTCCTATTTTTTTGATACGCTAGTGTGATCCCGGCCTTATAATGGGATTTTTAACACGGGTTTTGTGTACATGGTGTCATCCATACAATGGATGAGCTCCGCTCCATGATCTGGGGGCAGCACGTCTGATATTTCTGTTTTGAACTGTATGAGGAAGAGGGAAGTACTCCATGGTTTACCTCCCAGTACAACTCTCCGACTATGTAACTTTGTATTTACTTTGTGCATGTGCACTATCCACTATGATTTGATGTCTTTATGATGTTATAATTTATCTCCCTTTGTTATTGTACCTTTGAATACATACCTTCACTTAATAATACATCTCTATTTATAACGTACTCCTTTCTACCATGGCCTCTTCCCTCTCCTTCCCCGGTTCTCTTCCCTATTATAGGTACTTACACTTGATTTGTTGACTACTTGTGTTGTCATCACCACTCGAGATATGATTGTCTCATAATGGGTTATGTACCTTATTTATTCATGTTAGGGTACTTTCACATCAGCGGTTTTTGAAATCGTGGCAGATGCGGTGAAAAAAACGCATCTGCCGCGATTACCGCATAACCGCTGCACTTGCCGCAAGCCTACATATACATTGTATGGGGCTTGCTGTAACTGTGCCGCAACTGTGCCACAAGTGCAGCGGTTATGCGGTAATCGCAGCAGATGCGTTTTTTTCACAGCATCTGCCGCGATTTAAAAAAAACGCTGATGTGAAAGCAGCCTTAGGCCCCTTTCACATCAGCGTTTTTTTCAAATCGCGGCAGATGCGGTGAAAAAAACGCATCTGCTGCGATTACCGCATAACCGCTGCACTTGTGGCACAGTTGCGGTAAACGCCATACAATGTATAGGCGGGCTTGCGGCAAGTGCGGTTTTGGCACTTGCGGCAGGTGCGGCTGCGAAAAAAAACGCGGTCAGCCGCAAATTTTCAAACCCATGTCCATCCCTTTTGAAACAGATGGCCACGGATCCGTTATGGCCTCCTATGTTATCCAGGGGGCACGGATTGGTTCTAAAGTGGCCATCCCTGTGTCTCCGTTTTGTCACGGATCCATTGGTGTCTGCATTTTTCATGTATTCCGAAACGGAAACTGTTCTGTTTGTGGGCTTCCTCAAAAATCGAGGATCCATATCTGTCAGTATGAAAGTATAATGGAGCTCTATGGAGGACAGATCCATATGGATCCATGAAAACAGCGGATCTATGAAATGGATCTGTTATGCTGTTCTGAGCATGCTCAGAAGCAAGGTACAGCTCCCCCCACCCCTATCTCTGATGACTGATGACGGATCCGTTAATAAAACACTCCGTGGACATCCGTTGGCCTCCTTTTGCACAGATTCGTGTCTGTCCATGACTATACATATATTTCATGGAACCACATGGATTTGAAAATATGCCAGTGTGCAAGCAGCCTTAGAAGGTGGAGAAACTTTTTTTTTTTCTCATCAGTGAAAAATCTGATCGAACTCTGAACAAAAGCTGATGATAATCTGATGAAAATCACTGAGGAAGCTGTTGTTCTAGTACGTCAAACTGACGCCTGAATGAGGCATTGGACTGACTAAACATCCCCAGGTTGTGAAGAACAGCGGTGTTTTTATGTTCTTCTGCATTGTTCAGTCGATTTTATATATATTTTATATATTTTCTCAAGCAATGAAAAAAGGCTCCTAGAGAGAGAGCTGAAATGTAGCTGGTGCAAAGGATCTTTAATTTCTAACCACTTTGGATGTACTGCCTCCTTTTTTGGATCTATATATAATACGCGTAATATATAAAAATATATATACACATATACATTATAATCATGCATTTGTATGTAATAAATAATTATGTATTCATTATTTTTCTACTTTTGTATCTCAGCTAACAAAGATCTAAACTATTTTTCTACATAGCTCCCTTAATTGGTTATGGAGGGAACCTGCATTGTGGGGCACACGGCTCTGTCAGTCCCGCTCCTGTCATTTTCACAGTGGGTTCTCCGCCAGATGGTATGACCCCTCCACAGGCCACACGCACGCGAATCTTCTCAGGTAACCTGAACTGATTTGTATATTATTGCAGTTTGTTTTATTCTTTTTTACATTGTATTTTACTTGTATTTCCCTTCAGTGGGATCTTCCAGCTCTCAGAGCTCCGCTGGCTCATACACCAGCAGACATCTTGTACTTGGTGCAGGTGGTGAGACATTTGAAGCCCCATCAAGCCTTAGATACGCCTTCCCTGACACTGGGATGGTGAATGCTGAAGGCATTGTAATGTTTGAAGTGCCTGAGCTTCCTGAGGAGACGCTGATGGAGGTAAGATGGCTTCGGTATGGTTGTGTTAGATTGCAGACACCCTATGGCAGTTAGTTACACACATGATCCCAATATAGTCTTACTCCTTCCTCTCTATATTAATAGTCCTGTTTCCTGCACACACCCTTCTAGAGCGTCAGGATCAGGCCACCAGAAAATCATAAGTTCTAGTGGAATCTTGCCATGTTTTACTAGATGGGAAATATGAGTCGGTGAAGTCGTGCCCAGTTCCAGATCTTATTCCAAGTGATGAGCAATCATTAGGTCATGTTTGGTCAGGTGCACACTCGTCCGCTGTCTAAACATGGCTTCTTTACATTATAAGTGGTTATTATGGGAATCTGTGGAGTCTGAGGCTTGTGGTTAGATTGATTTATTTTTTTTTCCACTTTCTTCTGATCAAAACTAAGAGCAATAATGCAGGGTCGTTATTTCCGCCTTGTGGTTATCCAGTAACTCATAACAGCTATGAATGCCAAAATCTTGTGAAACTCAAAGAAACTTTCTTCTTATAATCATTTCAGAACGGCAGATGTTTTAGGGTACCGTCACACCAGGTGATGTCGGCGGAGATTTTATAGGCGACGTAGGGGGCGTGACCGATCGCCGCCGACATCGCCAATGCGTCGCCTAATGTAAATAGGTGAGGCGATGCATTCGAGTGGTCGCCTGATTTCAGAGCACTGCTCTGAAACCAGGTGACCACTCTGGGGCAATGTGTACACTTTGCCCCATGTAACATGCCGACCGGCGATCGCACAGGGCTCGGCTGAACCAGGTCCGTCCACGGTCAGAGCAGGGCGCAAGCGTCCTCTCGCAGTTCCAGGGAATCCCCAACCAGGGACAGGCAGAGTGACCCCCAGGGCTCTGAGGGCATCTGTGAGTCCGGTTCAGAGCTGGATCAAGAGACGTCCATAGATCTGGACGTTCCAGACACGGCAGCAGTAGTTGAGGATGTAATCAAGTGTATCAATCAGGTGTTAGACATATCAGATCCTACCCCAGATGCTCCAGAGCATAAAATAGCTTTTCAAAGGGTCGGGAAACCACATCAATGTTTTTTGAATCATCCCAAATTTAGAGCGATTATCCAAAAACATCGCTTACATCCAGAAAAGAAATTCGGCAACCGCAAATCACTAGAGGCTCATTACCCGTTTTTTACAGGACGTCACGAAAAACTGGGCTGACACACCTGAAGTAAACCCACCAGTGCCTAGACTCGCAGCATAGACGCTGCTGTCGCTACCAGACAGTTCATCTATAAGAGATGGAACAGATCATCAGGTATAACAGATGACGCGTTCAATTTTTGAGGCGACGGGCTTCTTTATCACCAGCATTCGTGTCAGTCTGGGCAGACAAGGCCATCAGGACCTGGGCAACCCAATTACATACCGCCCTCCAATCAGCAGAGGTGGAACTAGCGGATCAGGCGCTACAAATGGTGGTAGTAGGAGATTATTTAATGCATTCGGCACTACGCAAATTGTGCGGCGGTAGCGGCTTCAAACGCTATCATAATCAGACGTGCCCTTTGGTTAAGGGAGTGCAAAGCTGATGCAGTTTACAAAAAGTCTCTCACACATCTGCCATATCTCAGTGGACAAAACAATGATGGGAGTGCTGGTGTGTCACGGTCCGCGCTGCTGTGGTATGAATAAACTCACCAAAGAGTCAGAAGTTATTCCATCCTTTATTTCCTCCTCTCTCCTACGCGTTTCAGCGCCACACCCGGCGCCTTCCTCAGGATGTCCCTGAGGAAGGCGCCGGGTGTGGCGCTGAAACGCGTAGGAGAGAGGAGGAAATAAAGGATGGAATAACTTCTGACTCTTTGGTGAGTTTATTCATACCACAGCAGCGCGGACCGAGACACACCAGCACTCCCATCATTGTCTTGGATTCAAACCACTATCTAGTGGTCGGTGGAGGTCCTGCGGCAGCTGGAACACTGATTCCAAAACGCCTTCAAACCAGTTGTGGGGATCACAACTGGACCAGGTGAGCAGCTTCATAGCACCACCAGCTTACACAAGTGTCACTAGTGATAGGGCACTATTGCGCCTCTTGTCCCCCTCCCTATTTTTCTCTTTACAATATCTCAGTGGACGGCTGTTCGGTGAGAAATTGGATACGCTGATATCAAGTGCCACAGGGGTAAAAGTATGTCTCTTCCCCAACCGAAGGCAAAACGCAGTTTTAATAGTCGTCAGCAGATTTGATTTCGTTCCTTTCGGAATTCGTCCGGATGGGCCACGTCGAGACCGCAGCAGGCGCGGTACCACTCGTCGCGTAGAGACAGCTCACGCCCAAACCAGAGAGCGGACAAGGCATGGCAGTCAAAGGCACGTCAGGCAAAACCTAAGGGCTTTAAGCCCAATAGGTATTCTTCAGCGTGACTCTGTAATCTCAAACGACGCCTCTCAGGTAGGCGGCAGACTTTTGTGCTTTCAGCGAATTTGGCTGCCCATTATAGAAGACAAATGGGTAAAAGAGCTGGTTTCCTCCGGGTACAAAATAGAGTTTATATCCCTACCGGCCAGGCGATTTTTCCTATCGGTTCCACCAAAACCGCAAGCCAAGGCCCAAGCAGCTTTTCAGGCAGTCGACTCGCTGTTACAAACAGAAGTCATTGTACCGGTGCCGTCAGCCGAACGGTTTCAAGGTTTCTACTCCAATCTGTTCATAGTACCCAAAAAAGGAGGCAGGGTAAGACCCGTACTGGACTTGAAGCAGCTGAACAAATTTGTTCGCATTCGACGATTCCACATGGAGTCTCTCTGGTCCATAATAGCATCCATGGAACGAGGAGAGTTCCTCGCTTCCATAGACATACAAAATGCATACCTGCATATACCGATCGCGTCTGTGCATCAAAGGTTTCTGCACTTCGCTATAGGTCAGGATCACTACCAGTTCGTGGCTCTGCCCTTTGGGCTGGCCACGGCGCCCAGAGTGTTCTCCAAGGTCATGGCGGCGGTCATGACCATTCTACACTCCAAAGGGATAGTTGTTCTACCATACCTGGACGATCTACTCGTCAAGGCTCATACCTTCAAGAATTGCGAAAACAGCGTCGCCATCACGGTAGATACGTTACGAACGCTCGGCTGGTTAGTCAACCTACAAAAGTCATGACCGGTTCCAAGTCAATCACTACTATTCCTAGGCATGCAGTTCAACACTGCCAAGGGCCTGGTGATACTCCCATTGGAGAAAGCACATGCACTCCGTCAGGGGGTTCGCGACCTACTGCACCTTGCCTCTCGATCCTTCAGGTTTACCTTGAGAGTTCTGGGCAAGATGGTAGCAACGATAGAAGCGGCACCGTTTGCACAGCTACATCTCAGGGGTCTCCAACTGGCCGTACTCAAGGCGTGGGACAAGAACACATTTTCCCTGGACAAGAGGTTCCGCCTATCGCTGCATTGGTGCCTCCAGCCGGGTCGCTGACAAGGGGAAATCATTTCTCCCGGAGCAGTGGAAAATACTGACCACAGATGCAAGCCTCACAGGATGGGGCGCAGTGTACTTACATCACAGAGCACAGGGAAAATGGTTGCCAGACGAAGCACGTATACCGATCAACATCCTAGAGATGCGAGCCATATACCTAGCATTACAAGCATTTCAACGATGGCTGACGGGGGCTCACATCAGGAATCAAGCAGACAATGTCACGGCCGTGGCATATGTCAATCACCAGGGCGGAACCGCAGTGTCAAGGCAATGGAGGAAGTGCGACACATCCTTCACTGGGTGGAATCGACGGGATCAGTTCTGTCAGCTGTACACATTCCAGGAGTAGACAATTGGGAGGCAGACTACCTAAGTCGCCAGGGCGTAGATTCAGGAGAGTGGTCCCTGCATCCCGACGTGTTTCAACAAATTTGCCAGCGCTGAGGGAATCCGGATGTGGACCTAATGGCATCACGGCTCAACGCGAAAGTCCCCAACTTCGTGGCCAGGTCGCAAGATCCACAGTCGATGGGGGCGGATGCTCTAGTGCATGATTGGACACAGTTCCAACTCTCGTACATATTTCCGCCTCTGCCTCTGATCCCCAGAGTGGTGCAGAAGATCAGACAAGAAGGGGTGCCCGTCATCCTCGTCGCGCCAGACTGGCCCAGACGCACTTGGTACCCAGACACTGTGCAGCTCACGGCGGATGTGCCGTGCCGACTGCCAGATCGTCCAGATCTTCTGTCGCTGTTACAAGGCCCGTTCTTCCACCAGAATTCAAGAGCGCTGAATTTGACGGCATGGCCCTTGAAACATGGATTTTGAATAACGCAGGTTTCTCACAAGAGGCAATTTGTACCATGATCAGAGCGCGAAAGCCGACTTCAGCAAAAATTTATTACCTTCTTTTCCTGGTGCGCATCCTGAAATCAGGAGCCACTGCCATTCTCACTACCTGACGTGCTTGGTTTTTTGCAGTCAGGCCTGGATAACAGAGAGCCAGGTTTCAGTTCTCTCAGTGCTGTTTCAGCAACGCCTAGCGGCAAAACCGCAGGTCAAGATGTTGATTCCACCATACAGAAGACCACTGGATACGTGGGATCTCAACTTAGTATTATCAGTGTTGCAAAAACCACCTTTTGAGCCCATTAGGGATATTGCGCTCCAACCTCTATACCAAAAAGTGTTTTTTCTTGTGGCAATCACATCGCTCCGCAGAGTGTCAGAACTCTCAGCACTCTCTTACAGATCACCTTTCCTGGTATTTCAGCAGGATAAGGTCGTGCTATGTACAGTACCATCATTTCTTCCAAAGGTGGTGTCCGCTTTCTATATCAATGAGGAAATTACCCTGCCATCACTGTGTCCAGCGTCGGTGCATCGGATTGAAAAAGCACTGCATATGCTAGACCTTGTCAGGGCACTGCGTATCTATGTGTCTAGGACAGCCCCACTTCGAAAGTCAGATTCTCTTTTCATTCTGACAGAAGGTAGCCTCAGAGGCATGCCAGCGGCAAGGGCTACTCTGGCTAAGTAGATTAAATCCACTATTCAAGAATCCTACAAGCTCAACAATGTACCTATTCCAGACGGTATCAAGGCACATTCGACCCATAGGTGGGTGCATCCTGGGCTATTAGGCACCAGGCATCGGCTCAAGAAGTGTGTAAGGCGGCCACTTGGACTAGCCTACACACATTTACAAAACACTACAGAGCCCATACCCAGTCATCAGCAGATGCAAGTCTGGGTAGACGGGTCCTGCAAGCGGCAGTAGCCCACTTGTAGGGGCCTGTCTTTAGTCAAGGTTCATTCCGTTGCTATTCCCACCCAGGACTGCTTTAGGACGTCCCACTGGTTAATGCAGTGCCTGCCCAGGGCTGTATACTGCAGAGGAGGAGCCACTGTTAATCTTTTCCACATTTTGCATAGTGTCACCTCCTAGTGGACAGCAGCATAACACCCATGGTCCTGTGTCCCCCAATTAGAGGCTAAGAGAAAAGGAATTTACGGTGAGAACACACAATTCTCCTTATTGTGTGTAATGGATTTAGGTATGTAAAGGAGAATCTATCACTTAGTTTTTGCCACCTAACCGTTAGAAACATAATGTAGAGACAGAGACCCTGATTCCACCGATGTGTCACTTACTGTGCTGCTTGCTGTAGTTTTGATAAAACAACTGTTTTTTCAGCATTAGATTATTACTAGAGGATCATTACAACTTGCTGCTATGTAGTCTTACATATTCATGAGCTCTGTATAACCCGCCCCCACCACTGAATGAGCATAGGCAGAAAACTGCCAATCAGTGGTGTGGGCGAGGCTGTACAGCGCTCAAAATTCGGAGAACTGGTTGATAATAAATATCAGGGTCTCTGACCTTGGGTCATGCTGCTCTCAGATGAGATAACAAAAACCTGGAGACAGATTCCCATTAAGGCTATGGCTACACGACATTGAGATTGCAGTTAATGATTTTTTTATGTTGTCGCATTGCAACCTTATGTAATTGCAGCACAAAGACACAAATGTTTCCACGTGTTATTTTTTTGTTATTGATTATTTGAGCACGCAACTCCTTTTCCATAATCCCAAATGTAAGTTATTTGTGATTATGACTTAGCTGCAATTTAGCTGTGTTTTAGAGCAAAATCGCAGCGTTAAAGATGGTAAAATGCACAATTTGTTTGGTTGCGGCACTTTTCTGACAATTGCTGCCTTGGTACACATATTGCCATGTAATTTCAGCCTAAAAGTGGACTTCTCGAACCACATTAATGCCAGAGCCCTATTCATTTAACCTCCCCAAACAGCACCCCATGAAAAATACAGCTGGGTAGCATACAAATACCCCCACAGCGACCATTACGTCACTTACCAAATCCATCCTCCCTGTTCACATCATTTCACCAGGGCAGCACCCGACACATTACTTCCCCACAGTGCAGAAGTGTAGCAATACCTCTAAAATACGCACCATAGTTCAGCACATCAAAAAAATAAATATTTTTACTTAACTAGTGTGTCAGTGCACCTGAAGGGGCCAACAAGTGCCTATACCCGGCCCTAGAACACTTCCAGCTTGATTGGAATATGGCTTCTATGCTAGATTTCACATGATTTCTACAAAGATATAATCTGGCAGCCATACTACTCCTTCTATGTGTAAAAATGTTTTAGCCTATTCTGTTTAAACACAAATGCTTGGTCATGACATTTATATGTTTATACAAATCTATCTATACACAGCGGGAGAAGTATTGAAAATGCCACAAATTTTCTAAGTACATATATTTAGGTGTCATTGACACGAATTACTCACCAGATGTCAGTAACAACTCATCCAATCCACACAGACAAACAGAAGCCAAAAATTATATGTAATACTGAGAAATGACACGGGAAAAGTATGTGACACACTTACTGACATGTATTTAATACTTTGTACAAAACCTTTATTGATGATTGATAACTTCAAGATGCCTCCAGTATGGAGAAACGAGTCGATTGCATTGCTCAGGTGTGATGTTGGCTCATTCTTCCACACAAACACTCTTCAAATCCCAAAGGTTCTATGGGTTCAATTTGTGAACTCTGTGCTTTAGTTCCTTCTATACATTTTCTATCGGATTCAGGTCAGGTGATTGACTGGGCCCTTCTAGTAGCTTTATTTTCTTTCTCTGATTTCGATATCCTTGACTGTGTGTTTGGAATCATCGTTTTGCTGAAATCTTCACCATAATTTCATCTTCATCATCCTGGTAGATGGCAGAAATTTTTATCAAGAACGTCTCAGTACATTTGTCCATTTAGCCAGCCTTCAATTATATGGAGTTTCTCAGAGCCGTATGCTAAAATCAGTACCACACATTGGTGTTTCCACCTCCAAACTTCATTGTTAGTATGGTGTTTTTGAAGCGTTATGTAGTGCCTATTGGCCTCCAAATATGGAGTGTATACCGGCATCCAAAGAGTTCAATTTTGATCTCATCTGACCACACTATATTTCAATATTCAATATATATCTCAATTTTTCACAAGCTTGTCTAAATGTTGTTGAGCAAACTTTAAACACACTTGAGCTTACTTTTAGTTCAGAATTGGAGTCTTGGGTGGTGAGCATGCACACAGGCTATGGAGGTTGAGTGCATTACTTATTGTTTTCTTTGAAACACTTGTACCTGCTGATTCCAGAACTTTCTGTAGTTCTCTGCAGGTGGTTCTTGGCTCTTGGACAACTCATATGTTAATTCTTTTCACTCCTCTGTCTGGAATCTTGCATTGAGCACCTGGTTGTGGCTGGTTTAGGCTTATTTCACATCAGCGTTTTTTAGCAATTGCGGCAGATCAGGCAAACTTGAACATTTGAACTCAGGTTTACATGATCTGCCGGAAACAGGCAGATCCTGCCTAATGTATTTCCTATAGGACTTGCAGACATGTGCTTCACTTGCGGCAATGGACAAAAACCGCTGCTAGCTTTGGTTTTAAACTTGCCACAAGTGCCGGATCGCGGTAAAACCGCAAGTGACACACATGTCCGAAAGTCCTAGAGGAAATGCATTAGGCAGAACGCAGTCTTCCCGCGATCTTGCCTGCAAGTGTGTCGGCTCCCGGCATCACGCAAATTGAGTTCAAAAGTTCAAGTCTGCCTGATCTGCCACAATTGCTAAAAACCGTTGATGTGAAAGCACCCTTATGGTGAAATTATGTCCTCTCTACATTCCAGATTATGTCTCCAACAGGCCCACTGGGACCCTTAAACAGTTTAGAAATGCCTATGTAATCAGTATGGGTTGTAAAGGTCTTGAGACAGCTCACTAGTTTTATTCAACATGAGATGTTTCTTGTGTGGCATCCTGGTTATGAGACACCTTTTTATAGGCCATCAGTTGAACCAGCTGATAATATTTTCCACTAAGTGGCAGGATTGCTTTATAAATTAGCGATAGATTTCAGCTGGTGTCCTGATTTTTCAAGGCTTTTTGCAACTCTTTCTTAATGTGTTCTATACTTTTTCCCTGTGTCATTTCTTATTATTACACAAAACTAAATTTATGGACATCCACGGTTTAATTATTTTGCCCGTGTGGATTAGTTGGGTTGTTGCTGACATCTGGTAAATGCATATCAATAGCATCTTTAGAAATATATCTAATTAGAAAACTGGTGACGTGTTCAATACTTACTTTTCCTGCTATGTATCTGTAATATGTGTGTGTGCATATACATACAGTAGTTATCCACAGATTTGTTCATTTTCATTCTTTTCTATCATCACTCAGTAATATTCTGCTCTTCTCTACAGCAGGAGCATACAGACTCGCTACGCAGCCTCCGATTCACTCTTGCCTTTACTCATTCTGTTATGGAAATCGCCAGTCTCAAAGGTGGATGTGCAGACGTGAGTGCATCCGTGACATCCGAGTACCAAATGCAAGAGAGTGTTGTGGCGGATCAGATTAGCCTGCTAAGCCGTGAGTGGAGGTAAGCTGTCTCCTACAAGTGATAACTCTATAGCTGTAATATCCAGACAGGGGGATTAATCATGCACAGATTATTTGGACATTATCATGAATGTAATCCTCCCGACCTCATGAAAGTTCAGACAGATCTAGTTAGACCCTTTAAGGATTGTCCTACAAAGTGATATCTAAATCTTATTACTTTGAAATCAGTGAATTGGGAAAAAACAATAATTTCCCTTAATATAGGAAGCAACGGGCACAGTATGATACAACTTGCTAATTCTGTATTGGACCTGGATAGATTCTGTTTTTATGTACAATTCAGTTTTGAAGAAACCTATTATTGTTCTTCTAATCTTGATTTTAAAGTTGTAAAATATTCTTGGATACAAACAATTATTGGGATGTCAATATGTAGCAAGCTAAATTTGATGTACTTTCTTTCAGTTATGCAGAACAGCTGGTTCTCTATCTTAAAGCAGCAGAACTTCTCTCGAATGGTCTTCAGACGGCCATGGAGCAGGTCAAGACTGGAAAACTGTGTCTCTCCTCTACAGTTAAACAGGGTAGGAGATTGTCTAGCAAAAATGATGCACGTGAACATAGTCTAATATTGTCAACAAGCTTCTCTTAGGCCCCTTTCACGTAGGCGTTTTTGCCCAGATCCGGCAGATCCGGACAAAAAAACACATGTGCCGCCTAACGGCCGCACTTGCTGCCCGCTTGCGGCAAGCCCCATGCATTGTCTATGGGGCTTGCGGTAAGGTGCGGCAAGTGCGGTTGCTGCCGCGAAAAAAAACACGGTCAGCAGCATTTTTTTCACGACCACAACCGCACTTGCTGCACCTAGGCGACAGATGCGGTAAATCTGCCGCATCTGTCGCATTTTGGTGAAAACGCCAGTGTGAAAGGGGCCTTACTCATACATGACAGGCAACACTAAATAAAAAAATCAGCAGACTTTTAATATCCAATATTTGTAGAGCTATACTTTCCAGACTCTGTTACTTTACCATAGCTGCCAGGCAGATCTCTTGCTACTTGTCGTTGGGCAAACAAGGACTTCAGACTACAGGTTAAAAGCCAATGTATCAGATCATCTCACTGGTGTCTTAAAAGAATCTGTTCAGCTTCATAGACATTGGATTACCACTACTGACATATCTAGACATCTATTGTCAGCCAGACTTAGGTTCTTCACAAATAACAAGATGGACACATTACACAATTTCTGATTTACTGCAATGTAATCCCTTCTCTTGCTAGTAGGAGATATGTAAGATCTCTACTGAATGTTTGTGTTTTGTGCTTTTTAGTGGTAAAGAAGCTGAATGATCTATACAAATCTTGCGTGTCTTCCTGCCATTGCCTGAATGTGCGGCTTCAGAGGTTCTTTGCTGACAAACAGAAGCTCATGGATCGGATCAACAGCATCACTGCAGAAAAGCTGATCTTTAGCTATACTGTCCAGATGGTGAGTGTCAGCAGAAATATGCATCAATAATCATCATGGAACTCATGAATGAAATCACTGCACTTTCCATAACTCCATGCTGTACGGCACATGTCAGAAGGGAGTGTATAGGGTGAATCACTGAGTGAGCTGACCCCATACTTGACAGGCAATTGCTTTGTATTACAGTTAGGACCGGCCTGTAGCAATCACCTGTGAATCTTAGCCACGGTCATAATTGTTAACCTGTTAAATACCCCTGTCAAACTCTAACAGCGGGATTTAACATGCCTCAGCATGGGGGTGCACCATTCTAAGCGTCCATTAGTTATCCCATGACATGATCAAGGATCACTAATGGTTTGCTTTGACAGCAGGGGATGAGCTGAAGACTTCCGTGCTTGTCATAGCTGCACTCTTTTATAACTCAGCCTGTGGCCGAGATAGAATCTTAGAGATGGGAATACCCCTTCAAGTAAAAAAAAAAAAAAAAAAAAATTGTTCAAGGTGGACAATTCTTTGAATTTTTACTTGCATAGTGTCAGTGTTGATCAACTGCTGTACCAGGTTTTAGTTCTGCAACTAGGCTTCATACAATTAATCTGTAATTCCTGGATTGAAGCAGCTTTGTGCAAGGAAAATACAGATGAAGTATCTCTCTCTAGCTCAGACCCCCATTATTCTCACACAGTGTGAGGGGAGGGCTGTTTGCTACATCCTTATTATAGAGGCTTCTTGTAGCATCCATCATTTGCAACATGGCTTTAAATTGACCACAAAGTTACAAGATTATTAGTTTCTCGCTCGTTATTACAGGTGCAGTCTGCAGCCCTGGATGAAATGTTTCACCATCGAGAAGACTGTGTGCAGAGATATCACAAAGCTCTGCTCCTGATGGATGGATTGCTCAACTTCATGACTGACCAGGCAGATATAGAGAATATCAGCAAATGTAAGTCTGTTACTGAATGTTACTGTAATGCACAAGGAAGGCGAGCCCCATGCTTATGATCCTTTTTTGTCGCTTGTTGCTTGTCTTTACCACAAACAGCACCCATATCGATTAATGAAACAATTCACACATCCATTTATTTTTTTATGGATCCATGTGGCCATTCAGTTGATCTCAGTGTGTGTCCCATTCTCATCCATTTCAGATCTGAGTAGTCCATTCAAATCAATAAGGATCCATCAAAAATAAAATATGCCAGTTAAGTGATCTATTGCAATGTGTCAATATAAAAAATGTTAGCCAGTCTAAATCAGTTTTTTAAAAAGACCAGGGTTTATTCTAATGAAAATAGAAAGATTTACCGTATTAATGAGCTCTGTTATAATCCCAACTCCGCCACCGATTGGCAGCTTTCTGCCTATGTACAGTGTACACAGAAAGCTCCCAATCAGTGGTGAGTGGGACTATACATCATTCAGAGAACTGATAGATCTACAGCTGAAAAACTGTGATTTTATCAAAACTGCAGCCCAGTGAGTGATGAATTTCTGGAATTAAGGTCTCTGCCCAACATCATGCTGCCCTCTGATGGAGTAGCAATAGCTTGATAAGAGAATCCCTGTAGCAATTGTCAGTAATACTGAATAATGAATGGCTGTCCTGGCTATTTCCCGTTTGCTGGCGTTTATAATATTTTTGTCAGACTTTTAGATTTAAGTTGTTTTAATACTGAAAAGAATAAAGATCTCAAATTATTCCCATAATTGCTCTTACAATAAATTATGCCTGAGCTTTTGCTGGCTACGTATTTGAAATAACTTAAATAATATTATTATTTTATGAGAAATGTGATTATGGTGCCGATATGTCACTGATTGACATTTTCATTGCTACACATACTTAATAACATTCCTTTTTAAATGTACTTCGTCTATTCTGTAATGAGTTCACTTAAAGGGAACCTGTAAAGTTCTTTTTGTTTTTAAACCACCCCCAATGTTATTTAGATCATGCACTGTGCATCACTAACCTGGTTTAAGAAAAAAAAAAAGGTCCATGTATTTGTCATAAAAAATACTTTAGATGCTTAGCTGTTTGCATTATGTACCTGCACATTAAGTCATTGGGGTGGGTACTGCAGCTGGAATCAGTCACATCAATCCACGTCTGTCATGCAGTTTTTTTAAACATAGTATCGTCCCCCTGCAGTGTAGTGTATTCATTGATCACTACAGGTCCTGCTTGTGGTGAAGGACCTGTGGTAATGTCACAACCATGCCACCATAATAGGCGGAGCTAAGCGGGCCTGATGTGACAGACCCTTTGGGCTTGGCTCCATTAAGGTCACATGGCTGTGACACCGCTTCTGCAGTGATGTCAATCAATGACAATGCAGCAGGCATGACAATATTACAAAAATATGAAAGAACTTGAATGACAGTAAACAAAAGCGCCTCCCCTACGACTGAAGTCAGGTATGTGTGCAGTCACCTCCGCATATAAAGGCTTTTTTTAAGATAAACACATGGAATTTTGTTTTTCGAAAATCATGTTAGTGATGCACATTACATAATTTAAAACACATTTAATATCTCAAAACGACATGACAGGTTACCTTTAAAGAGGACCTGGCACCCCCCTGCTGCATGGCTATCTGAATGCAGCATGTCTGCAAAAAAAATCCCACAACAAATAAAACACAAATGTGCACCCATATACAGAGAAATCATGTCTCTTACAGGACGTCAGATTTTTAAAAATGTCAAAGAAAAATATATCTGCAACATGCAGTCTGATCTAAACCAATGGAATGTATAGGAAAAATAAAGCAGTTAAAGACACCAGCTATCCCAAAAAGGGCTGTAAAGAGCAGTACAGATAGAGGGAATGGATCACACAGAAAATAAATGCTGATTGTAACACATATACAACTAACCTAGTGTTTTATATTAGAGGACGAATAATTCATTCAAGTGGAAAAAAGATCAGAAACATACAGCATGAATGATAATTTATACTCTGTAAAACATAGACAAAAATATAGAATTTTACCTCTAAAGTCTAGACCACACAGCAAAAAAAACACTATATAAAACGTGCGGAAGTACTCTACTGTAATAAAATAATAATAAAAAGCAAGTGCCAGTAAAAGCAGTATAAAAAACAGGGTACTTGGTTAATACGTTTTTGCAAAAAAGTACGTAAGCTGTTCTACCTCTTCACGGTGACCCTTATCAGAATAGTCCTATCTAATTTAAAACCTGATCCTGTTTAATATACCTCATGGATGCGGGGTGAAGACAGGCCAGAGTCCAATATGGACACAGTGTAGCAGATGGCTTATGTGCCTTGCTCAGTATGGGAGAGGGGTAGGGCACTCCCTTACTTGCTAAACAAGAATAATAAAGAAAAACTGCACCTGGGCCAGGGCACAATGTGAACGGGTGTGTAGGACTGCGTTCACTCCACCAAATATCTAGACCACAGAGAAAAAAACACTATATCAAACATGTGGAAGTACTCTGCTGTAGTAAAATAATAATAAAAATCAAGTGCTAGTAAAAAGCAGTATAAAAAACAGGGTACTTGGTTAATACGTTTTTTGCAAAAAAGTACGTAAGCTGTTCTACCTCTTCATGGTGAGCCTTATCAGAACAGTCCTATCTAACTAATTTAAAGCGAACCTGTCACCCCCCGTGGACATCAAAAGCTATAATAGCCACCTTCTGCAGCACTAAGGCTGCATTCAGGGAAGGTGGCTATATGCTTTTGATGCCCTATATTCAGTCAAATATGAAGTTAGATAAAGCCTTACACTTAAGACCGGGAGGCGGGGTTTTGCGCTCCTCCGACCCGCCTCCTCTTGTCAATCAGTCAGTTCGCCTGCTGCTGCCTCCCCTCATGAACGCGCGGCTCCGTTCTCGTCTATGGAGCCGCGCATGCGCTGTGTGCCGGGTGTCCAGGAAGTCGTCGGGCTGCGCGCGCAGCCCGACGACTTCCTGGACACCCGGTGCACAGCGCATGCGCGGCTCCATAGAGGAGAACGGAGCCGCGCGTTCATGAACGACTGTGAGGGGAGGCAGCAGCAGGCGAACTGACTGATTGACAAGAGGAGGCGGGTCGGAGGAGCGCGAAACCCCGCCTCCCGGTCTTAAGTGTAAGGCTTTATCTAACTTCATATTTGACTGAATATAGGGCATCAAAAGCATATAGCCACCTTCCCTGAATGCAGCCTTAGTGCTGCAGAAGGTGGCTATTATAGCTTTTGATGTCCACGGGGGGTGACAGGTTCGCTTTAAAACCTGAAAAAGTCTGCAAAAGCAGCCAAAAAAGGAAAATATAAGAGAAAGATACCCAACTGGTAAAATTACTAGAGAGGGGGAATGAGTAAGCCATCAAAGTGTTATTGGAGACACACAAAAGCGTGTTTCGCTCATGCTTCATCATTGGGGACCCTGATTAGGCAAAGGGTATGCCTAGAAGGATAGATGGAGTATCCATATATGATGTTGTAGATTGAGAAACAGATCTTTACCTGATTTTCCTTGCCCACCGTGAATGTTTCTGTTTTTTTTGGCAGGTAAACTGTGTATAGAGCGACGATTGTTTGCACTTCAAGGCAGCATTTGTGCTTGAGACCGTGCCCCAGACGTCTTTTGACTACATTTCCTCTCACTCTGGAAGAAGGGCATTGCCAGCACCACATCCAGTGTATGCTTCTCATTTCCTTTTCGGGATGAATCCCATAAAACATTGATTCTCGCAGTACCTCATGGAGACCCCCACTACATTTTTTTCAGCTTTCTCCTTTGTAGATTTATATGACATAAGTTGTGATGAAGAACTGGAGTTCACACCATGGGGGTGTATATGGTAATAATAGAACCGGACAAAGGAGAAAGGAAAATCTGGCGTCATATATGCATTCTTTTAGGACATAAAAAGGCCAAGAGTGCACGTAAAGTTCTGCATACCAGCACAGTATGGCGTCTGTGGAGAGTACTCAGCTTGGTGTAAAAAATACACCATCTGTAAGATCTTTCACTCAAGCTAAAATGGAGACCTTGTTTTTTTTGATGGTACAAGAAGGATTACACTGTTACTGTTTATATAGCCACAGTCAGGATGTGGACTAGGAAGCCATATTGTCATGGTATCTCTAATGTTCCCCTCATCAGCTGGCACTGACCATCACAGGGTTTAACACTGTCATTTGCACAAGCCCGTCATTACGTTTTCAGCAGTTCTCCTATTAATATTTTGTTTTGCACAGTTCTGAATAATTGAAGCTGTTCTGTAGGTTGGATCCTTGCTCTCCTTTACAGAGAACTAATTATTTTATGAGCCATGGATAGATCTCAAAACCATCAACAAGGAAAACTGAAAAAAGTACTGTATTTTACTTTCTCGGGGTGGTTTGGAATAACCTTTGCACAGAATGGAGTTTTTCTCATGGACTTTACCAGCCACAGACTATGGACTAATCCAAGGATGTAAAATGAGCTGATTACCCAGGTTGTGCCCCTTTAGAATCCTTTTAAGTAATACCTTGGAAATGCCTCCTTTTCTCAGACTTGAGCAGTTTTTACTGAAGGTTTCCTGCTAGTTTAGTGAACGAATAAATCATGAGGATCAGAAACTGAGAAATATAGATGAGGACAGATTGAAGTCCCCTAGTGCAATGTTGAAGAATACCGTTTCCCTGCATGTTCTCTTTATAAATAGGTTTTTCCTTGCACTTTATTCACTTTTAATGAAGATTTGAGAAGGTTAATCCAAAATGATATCCTGAACATACAAAGAACATATTATGACTCAAGCAGGCTTGATGTTCAGAGTTGGCACAGATGGCGAAACGCTAGGTTGTCCGAAGCCAAGGTTACTTCTCTCTTCTTTCCTTTTGTACTACACTACCAGTGTAAATACGTTAGTGTATATAAAATATATATATATGTATATAATGTAGATTTTACAAGAACTGTAAATTGCAGTAAGATGCGACTATCACATGTCTGTTGCTTTGTCTTCCTATCAGTAGTTTTATTGTTTGATCCACTCGTGTGCAACAGAAAAAATTAGTCAGGTTGCTGCTCCTCCATGGTTATATTGATGACGCAGATTAGAACCGACACACTTGTGAGGGCAGGGTCACTATTGTGGATTTATATGATGCCTATTGAAGAAGGATTATCAACAAGCCCTTTGGGATATTGCCACTTTAATACTCCTATCCATCTAATACATACAATCCATTTCTAGTAGGGATATGTATCAGTGGATTGAGTCCGGACTTGCAATATATAGCTATAATAGCAATTCAAAGTGCAAAATTGTATTGAAAAATGAGTGGACAGACTAAATAGCTGAATTGGATGGTGGCAGAAATGGGATCTGATTGGAGCTGCTATAATGAAAGAAGAACTCTGCTTAGATCCAGAAGTATTACTCCGCAACATATGGTTTACAGGTCTTTTGAAGCAGTTGGTCATATTCAGATAGAATATATTGGAGGTAACGTATCGGTATTATGAATAGACCTGTATATTGACTCAAATTACAGGTTAAATAGTATTTATTGTGTTACCTTAGTTTCAGGTTCTAGGACAACATCTTGGGTGCGTCCTACATAGTAGACGACTCGCCGAGACCTGGTCATTGGAACAACCTGGCAGGATCATGTTACCACTGCTTCTCCAGTTTAACTTCTCAATACTTGAAATTTTATTTAATGCTTTTAGTAAATAAACATTTAAGCGCCTTGAGGCCGAACGAGACCTAGGAATTAATCAGTTTTGTAGGAGCAAAATCGATTTTGCTGTGCTAGGTAGCTTTAGGCCTCTGGCCACAAGGGTGAAGCAACTGTGTTTTATTTGCCATTAGTTGGGTTGTGTTTTTATCGCGTTTTTATGTTGTTTGTACCATTTATTCAAAGATTTGGTATTTATTGTGTGCTAGCCAAAAATAAGATAAGTAAAAAAAAAAGGTTTAGAGTAATAAAAAATGCAGAATTTTCACAATGAAAAGTGCCCTTTTAACCCATTTAGTACCACAGTAGAACAGCAAGCAAGAGATACTGTCATTATTAACTACATAAAGCTAATAGTAAATTATTCTGCTTTGTCATGTGTGCTTATGTGAGATATGAGTGGCCAGATGGAAAAATGTTTTACAAGACTTTGTTTTTAAAGCCTTACTAATTCAGTGCAGGACATTGGGCAAGCCTTTCTGGTGAATGGCTAGTGACTGGCCATTATGCCCGCTACTCTTGGTTACACAGTCCAAAGTTGCGCCAAAGGCATACATTTCTAGAAAGACTCTGCTGGATTGAGTCAATCTGACATTTCCACTGTTCTCTTTGAGTGAAAGGGTTAATCTAACAGCAGAAATCTGATATTAGCTAGTTGCACATGTAGTAATAAGTTCCCTACTAAATGTGCTGTTTGTATTATGAAAACTTGTCTGAAATATGCTGTTTGAGTGATATAATACATGGTTGGAGAAATATGTTGTGGGATGTCTGCTTTTATAAAAAAAAAAATATATATATATAATACAGTAGTCAAATTGATAGTGTTTGAGACATGATTGTTTTTGATTTTCTTCCATTTTTGTTTTCGTGTGCTGCGTTGATTTATTTTATTTGTATTCCTTCAATAAGAAAATGTAAAAAAAAAAAAAAAAAAGAAATAAAACCTTAAAAACATTTTGATCTTTTATTTATTTAAAACCCAGAAAAACAAATTAAGGCTAGGTCCATAAGTCTTTCTTCCAGCTTAAATATAATGACAAGGCAACAGCCAGTCACATGATGCAACCGCCTGAAGGGTACCTTTACACACGGCTACATTTGTAGCTTGTCACCAGGTAACTTACTGGTTGCAGTGAAATCATGGATACATGATTCCGTTTGTACACAGCAACAAGATAGAACCATGTATCCATGATTTCACTGCAACCAGTAAGTTACCTGGTGACAAGCTACAAATGTAGCCGTGTGTAAAGGTACCCGAAGAGATTATTAGATCCACAGTGAAAGATGCCTTTTGATGAGTTATGTACCTTTTTTAAGATTTATGCCATTTTCTAGGGATAAGTTATATATAATATGTCAATGATGTGAATCTGGTTTGGAAAAAAATCACCAGAAATTGGGGCACTCACTAAAAGAATGATGAGGCTACAAAATGTAGCCCCTTTGTAGTTTATGTATACACAGTGTCATTCAGGCTGGAAGTGTATTGGGGATGTGTCCAGTGCACTTAGAACAAGCAGTCGTAATTGCATTGACACACCTCTCTGGTCTTCCAGCTTTATTTGTATACAGTTAGGGCCAGAAATATTTGGACAGTGACACAAGTTTTGTTATTTTAGCTGTTTACCAAAACATGTTCAGAAATACAATTATATATATAATATGGGCTGAAAGTGCACACTCCCAGCTGCAATATGAGAGTTTCCACATCCAAATCGGAGAAAGGGTTTAGGAATCATAGCTCTGTAATGCATAGCCTCCTCTTTTTCAAGGGACCAAAAGTAATTGGACAATGGACTCTAAGGGCTGCAATTAACTCTGAAGGCGTCTCCCTCGTTAACCTGTAATCAATGAAGTAGTTAAAAGGTCAGGGGTGGATTCCAGGTGTGTGGTTTTGCATTTGGAAGCTGTTGCTGTGACCAGACAACATGCGGTCAAAGGAACTCTCAATTGAGGTGAAGCAGAACATCCTGAGGCTGGAAAAAAAAGAAAAAATCCATCAGAGAGATAGCAGACATGATTGGAGTAGCAAAATCAACAGTTGGGTACATTCTGAGAAAAAAGGAATTGACTGGTGAGCTTGGGAACTCTAAAAGGCCTGGGCGTCCACGGATGACAACAGTCGTGGATGATCGCCGCATACTTTATTTGGTGAAGAAGAACCCGTTCACAACATCAACTGAAGTCCAGAACACTCTCAGTGAAGTAGGTGTATCTGTCTCTAAGTCAACAGTAAAGAGAAGACTCCATGACAGTAAATACAAAGGGTTCACATCTAGATGCAAACCATTCATCAATTCCAAAAATAGACAGGCCAGAGTTAAATTTGCTGAAAAACACCTCAAGAAGCCAGCTCAGTTCTGGAAAAGTATTCTATGGACAGATGAGACAAAGATCAACCTGTACCAGAATGATGGGAAGAAAAAAGTTTGGAGAAGAAAGGGAACGGCACATGATCCAAGGCACACCACATCCTCTGTAAAACATGGTGGAGGCAACGTGATGGCATGGGCATGCATGGCTTTCAATGGCACTTGGTCACTTGTGTTTATTGATGACATAACAGCAGACAAGAGTAGCCGGATGAATTCTGAAGTGTACCGGGATATACTTTCAGCCCAGATTCAGCCAAATGCTGCAAAGTTGATTGGACGGCGCTTCATAGTACAGATGAACAATGACCCCAAGCATACAGCCAAAGCTACCCAGGAGTTCATGAGTGCAAAAAAGTGGAACATTCTGCAATGGACAAGTCAATCACCAGATCTTAACCCAATTGAGCATGCATTTCACTTGCTCAAATCCAGACTTAAGACGGAAAGACCCACAAACAAGCAAGACCTGAAGGCTGCGGCTGTAAAGGCCTGGCAAAGCATTAAGAAGGAGGAAACCCAGCGTTTGGTGATGTCCATGGGTTCCAGACTTAAGGCAGTGATTGCCTCCAAAGGATTCGCAACAAAATATTGAAAATAAACATAACCCAAACAAAATATTTTTATTTGTCCAATTACTTTTGACCTCCTAAAATGTGGAGTGTTTGTAAAGAAATGTGTACATATCCTACATTTTCTATCAGATATTTTTGTTCAACCCTTCAAATTCAACGTTACAATCTGCACTTGAATTCTGTTGTAGAGGTTTCATTTCAAATCCAATGTGGTGGCATGCAGAGCCCAACTCGCGAAAATTGTGTCACTGTCCAAATATTTCTGGCCCTAACTGTATGGCTTCTATTCTAGAATCCTAGAATGGTAGAGTTGGAAGGGACCTCCAGGGTCATCTGGTCCAACCCCTATTCAAATCCAGGATCACTAAATTATTTCTGACAAATGTCTGTCCAGCCTCTGTTTGAAGACTTCTATTGAAGAGGAACTCACCACCTCTCATGGCAGCCTGTTCCAATCGTTGTTCACCCTCATTGTCAAAAAGTTTTTTCTAATATCTAATCTTTATCTCCTCCCATTCAGTTTCATTTCATTGCTTCTAGTATTTACATATGCAAATAAGAATATGAATGATACTTGTACATTGTGACATCTCTTTCAGATTTTAGTAGACCGCTATTAAGTCACCTCTCAGTTTTCTTTTTGCAAGCTAAACATTCCCAGATCCTGTAACCATTCCTCTTGGGGCATAGTTTGCACACTGGTCACTATTCTGGTCACTCTTCTCTGAACTTTCTCCAGTTTGTTGATCTCTTTTTTAAAATGTAGTGGCCAGAACTGAACACAGTATCCATATGAGATCTGACTAATGAGGAGTAGAAGAGGAGAATTACTAGAATCTAGACTATACTTAATACATCCCATCTATTTTGCTGCTGCAATACACCATTGACTCATGTGCAGTCTGTGATCTATTAGTATACCCAAGTCTTTTTCACACATGCTGTTGCTTATCTCTTTTCCTTCCATTTTGTCAAAGTTACTTTAGTTTTTCTTGCCTAGATGTAGAATTTAGCATTTCTCCCTGTTTAATACCATTCTATTAGTTGCTGCCCATTATTCCAATTTATCTAGAGCCTTCTGAATCATTTTTCTGTCTTCTGTAGTGTTATCTATCAGGTATGAATGGCCAGTCTGGGCACATAAAGGAGTTAATAGAACCCCATTTACATCATGTAAATGCTGATGGGCATAGTTTAAAATGCCCTGGGGGGTGACGGGTTCCCTTTAAATGTTCTATCATCATCTCTCTGTTTATTGATAGTGTGGATTAATTTATTTCTTCGATAGCATAGTGAAAATCCCTTGATGTTACATTTGTTTTCTCAGAGAACACAGATGCAAAATAGGACTTTAAAAGTTCAGCATTCTCATTATCATTTTTGACCACTTCACCCTTTTCATCCTGTAAAAATTCTATATCATCTTTGACATTTCGTTTGCTTTTGACATACCCCCAAAAACCTTTTCTATTGCTTTTGGTCTCCCTTGCAATCCCTACTTCATTACTGGCTTTAGCTTGTCTAACACCTTGCCATGCAGTCTCTGCACACAGCATTATATTCTTCTTTAGATATGCCCCCCTCTTTCCATCTATATAATTGTCTAAGGCGTCTGTCTGAAGCCGAAATCGCGCGCCTGACAGAGGCCGCTCATGAACGCAGACTATGCAAAACAGCCGCGCGCATTCAAAACCTGGCGACAGCGACAGACAGTGCTTTCTTTGCGACGGTACGGCGTACCGGAAAATGTGAGCTGTGGGAGATTTCCTGCTCCCGCTCATATAATATGCATAGCCGCTCTCCATCACCATGGTGCTGAAACCGCACCGCAGTGATGGGCAGGGGGAGCAGCGCACATTAAATGGTCCTGCGTCCTTCCCCTGTGATGGCACATGCCCCCCCTATTTTAGATATGGCCCCCATGCTGCTGCCATAGTAAAATAATAAACTGTATAATTACCTCCTGGCTCCTCCAGTGCTGATCTCCCGGTGTCTCTCTGGTCTCCCGGCTGCTGCTGTGATCGCACGCAGAGATGATGTCACTCTTTGCTGGTCACATGACCGCACAGAACCAAGAAGTGGAGGAGCTCTGCAGCATCATCTCTGCCTGATCACAGCAACAGCAGTGAGACCGGAAGATCAGCGCTGGAGGAGGGAAGAATAGAGCAGCATGGGGGACATATCTACACAGGGGTGCATGTGCCACACATAGGGGACGTGTGCCCTGCATTGGGGATGGGTGCCATGCATAGGGGACCACTGTCCAATGGTCAATATGAGCCTTTAGGTTCAGGTGGCAAGGAGGCAGGGGGAGCGGCAGAGCAGAAGGGGGTGGCACCTGCACCATGCAGCTATCTTCCTGCCTGACGTGCGCTGGCTGCATAAAGTAAAATCACCAGCGGCGGCTAGATTTTCCCCCCCCGCTCCTCACCAGCGGCCACCGACACCCCGCTCCTCAGCCCTCACCTGGATCCACCGACAGCACCCCCAACCCCGGCCCTCACCTAGGCTCAGGCGGCAGAGAGCCTTGCTGCACCCCTGTGCATAGGGGAAATTAATCAGAAATGCGTACCGGCAAATATTTTTTTATCAAAAAAAGCACTGGCAACGCATCAGCTACGCGGGATTGCGGTGACGGAGACGACAGCGCTGCACTCGCATAGCGGGCGGGAAAGACAACTTTACTGTCGGCTTTCCCGTCCCGCTATTTGAAATGAACAGCGATGTGAAAATCCTGGCCAGGTCGTATCGGTATCACTGGTGCGTCGTTGTGTGACGGGGCTTTACCAGCTATGTGAAAACGACGCACCAGTGATCCCGGCCAGTCGTATTGTTATCAGTTTCGCTGGTGTGTCGTTGTGCGACAGGGACTCTATACTTACAGGACCTCTGATGATGTCACAATCATGGCTGGAGCAAGGTCACATGACTGTGACATCACCAGAGGTCGTTAAGCTAAATGCACACAGCACCAGGAGCCAGGTACTGCAGACCACTTGCACCCACACACCCTGCACTCACACTCACCCACCACTCACACTTACCCTGCACTCACATCACACTCTGTCCTGCACTCATGTCACACTCCCTGCACTCACGTCACACTTAGCCCCACACTCACTTGCACACATGTCACACTGTCTTCTAACTCAAAACCGGCGCTGATTGTTCGCGGCTGGCTGGGCGCGACCAATCAGCGGCGCGGGTTTACCGTTACAGCGAAACAAGCACAGTCCGTCGGTCTCCCGGCCCCCCTTCGCTCTGTCTCCTGCCCGCTGCTCACCCGCTCCACGCGCCCTCCCGGCCGCTGCTCCATGCTCCATCTGCCCGCCACTCCATCTCTCTGCCATTATTCTTCTTCTTTTCGTGGCATAGACTCCAGAAATTCAAAGGCCGCGGGGGTGGAGCTACAAAGGGGGCGTTGTAATGGCTGTGAACAAGGACATGCCCACCACATCAGGGCTATGTGCCTGGACACGCCTATTATAACGTACCCTGTTAACTCCACCCCCCCGATACCTTGGAATTGCTGACGTCTATGCTGGAGGAAGAAGAAGACATGCTAGGGTGAGAGGCGGATGGACAGAATCCTGGAGCGGGTGAGAACTGAGGGGGCCACTGCCGCACAATCGCACTGCCGTACACCCGCACCGCTGCACACCCACATATTCTAGAATACCCGATGCGTTAGAATCGGGCCACCATCTAGTTGATTATAATCGCCACCATTAGCCAGCCTACTCAGCTGGGGGGGCGATGTTTCTCCACCTCATTGCTCATGGCCACTGGTCGGGCGGAGAAATGATCTCCCCATAACCATCCTGGAGATCAACCATTGTCCTACCTCTGCACAGTTCCAACACCTGCTTGCCAGCCTCCACATTTAGTCCAACAATGCCACGGCCGTGGCTTACACCAACCAACAGGGGGGAACTCGAACCTGGGCAGCCATGAGGGAGGTTGCCCAGATCCTACCTTGGGCAGAAATTTACAACTACATGATCTCTGCGGTCCACATCCCGGGGGTAGAGAATTTCTATGCTGACTTTCTCAGTCGCCAAAGTCTGGCAGCGGGGAAATGGTCCCTCAACGAGAACGTATTTTATCTGATATGCCTCAGATGGAGGTTTGCAGACGTGGATGTCACAGCGTTTTGCCACAACTTCAAGGTTCCCTGCTTCACATCAGGGGCTCGCAACCCCATCGCTCTCAGCTCGGATGCTCTGGTAATTCCCTGGACCCAGTTCAGCCTGCCATACATTTTTCCCCTCTACCACTCATCTCAATGGTACTCAAGAAGGTCAACTCAGAGAGAGTTTCAGGAATCCTGGTGGCTCCTGATTTGCCAGGAGATCTTGGTGCTCTGAGCTCATCTAACTCCTCGGAGACATTTCCTGGCGGCTACCAGATTGTTCCTACCTCCTTTCTCTGACCCATTATTCCACAGAACTCGACTCTCCTACGTTTGACGGCATGGCCTTTGAATCCTGGTCTTGATACAGGCGGGGTTTTCTCCTTCCCTCATTGGGGACACAGGACCGTGGGTGTTATGCTGCTGTCCACTAGGAGGCGACACTAAGCAATCTGCAAAAGAGTAACAGTGGCTCCTCTTCTGCAGTATACACCCCTGGAGCAGGCACTGCCTCCTATTTTTTTTTTTTGCTTAGTGTTGTAGGAGGCACACGACCATTTTTCCTCTCGGTGAATTTTCATCATTGAAGAAGAAAAGTGGGTCCGGCGTGGCCCCTGGCATCCTCCTTCCTCGGCCACCCACTGTTGGGCACTGGGTTGAGGTTGAAAATCCCTTACATATGCCGTACTCTTTCTCGGCCTCCCACTGTTGGGTTGCTGGGTTAAAGTTGAGACAGCCCAGCATAGCACCCTCCTTCCTCACTCCCTTCGGTCTGAGGTGAAGTTGAAGCTGACTGCTTGCCAGATGACGTCCCCCTAATCACCCCTGGGTGTTTTAGGCAGTGGCACCACAGGTATCAGCAGCCCTGGCTGCATTGGGCTGGAGATTGCATGGCTGCCTCAAACAGCGCAGGCTAGCAGGTTATGCATAGCACAGCCTGCAGAAGACAGTAAAGGCTGCAAGATGCTGAGGCTGGATGAGCAGGGCACTTACAGCAGCGCAGGTCACAGGCACAATGCTTATGCACAGCCTGCAAGGCTGACAGGGGCACAGCACCAGGGCATTTGCAAGCTGCATCCATGGAGCAGCTTGCATACTTTGTGCAGCATCCCCTTGCTATACTGGCGGTTTCACCGCCAGTCACTTTGCACACTGCCCCTGGGACCCTTTTCTCTGGTTTTCTGGGCCCCCCCAGAGCCTTTTTCGCGCCTCCGCACCTGCCCCTCACTATTTCCGGGGACCTCAACTAATTGAGGCCCCAGCTTGGGCCTAGGACGGAGGCCGCCTCCCCTGTGCCGCCCCCGCCGAGTGATGCTGACCGCGCTCATACTGGGGCGGAGCCGAGAACGGGCGCGTTTTCCAGGCTGGAGCCTGCCCATTTAGCTCCGCCCCTTACCTCCTCCTCTACGGACGCCATTAGCCTCAGCACGTGGTCCCTGTGCCTCAGCCATCCGGGGGGACACAGGATTCGGGCGGCCTGTCACAGAGCTGCGCTGGAGCTGGTAAGACCTCTGCAGGGATCTCTGCAGAGGTTCTCTGTCTCTCTCCTCCACATCCCCTCCTGCAGCAGGCACTGTTAACTCACAGTGACCCTATTCAGCCCCCTCCACTAAGGGCCCAGGCACCTAGCTTGACAGCTAGAGAGTGCCTGCTTACACAGGGGACTCTTGGTTACCTCCTATTTTTTCACTATAGCCCATACCACAATGTCTGGCAATAGGAGTAAGAAAAGCTCCAAGGCAGCCAGCACTTACTATGCTACCTGCACTGTTTGTAAGGCTGACCTCCCTGCAGGATGCACCTCGCCACATTGTGAGAGCTGCACGCAGGCTGCAGATACTGAGACCCCCACTACCCGGGCTTCTACCAGTGCCCCTGACCCTACCCCTGCGTGGGCCACAGTTATGTCTCACAATATGATGCAGTCCATTGACAGATTGTCTGCCACACTGCTTCAGTTTATGCAAGCCCGTTCGCCACCTGAAACCGCCGTTCAGGCTTCTGCGTCTCAGCCAGAAGTGTCGGTACCGCGACAGACTGCCGACCCTGCCCCATCAGTTTCTGACTCTGGGCATAAGAGACCACCTCTATCTCCAGAGTCCCCTGCGGGCCCTGCAGTCTCTCCAACCTGCAGGCATCAAGAAGACTCGCAGGAGTCCGAAGGTCTCTGTAGTTCGGACTCAGAGGATCACTTAGATGCGACCGATGCGGTGGCGCTGGTTGAGGATTTGATTACTTCCATCAACCAGGTTCTGGAAGTGTCAGACCCTCTGGCTGATGCTCCGGAGCATAAGGTGTCCTTTAAAAGGGCCAAGAGACCACATACATACAGTATAGGAGAAAAAGAGCCGGGGTTTGTCCGCGCCAGACCACAGGGAAAACCGAGGATGCAAGCAAACCTTTATTTACACTCAAGCCAACGCGTTTCATGGCCACCTGGCCACTTCATCAGGGCAGCAAACCCGATTTGCTGCCCTGATGAAGTGGCCAGGTGGCCATGAAACGCGTTGGCTTGAGTGTAAACAAAGGTTTGCTTGCATCCTCGGTTTTCCCTGTGGTCTAGCGCGGACAAACCCCGGCACTTTTTCTCCTATACTGTATGTATCTGCAGCGGCCAAAACTTCTACAGGTGGTTGTGACTCTCACAACCATACCAGGTGAGTGGATTACCTTTGTTAATAACACGCTGGTGTCCCTCATTTATCGCCTTAGTGCGCTCCCCCTCTCTCTAATTTTTTGCAAGAGACCACATAAACATTTCTCAGACCATCCAGAGTTCCAGGAAATCCTCAAAAAACACCCTGACAAGAGGTTTGGTAACCGTAAGGCTCTGGAAACACGTTATCCATTCCTACCTTTGGTCACCCAGAATTGGACAGATCCGCCCCCAGTTGGACTCTCCCGTATCTCGTCTCACTACCAAGACACTTCTATCCTTACCGGACAGTTCATCCACAAAAGACGCCACTGACCCGTCAAGTGGAGCAGATGGCGAAGTCCGTCTTTGAGGCCTCAGGCTCTTCTCTAGGGCCAGCCTTTGCTTCAGTTTGGGCCTCAAAGGCTATTATGACTAGAGCAAATTCTGTACACTTGGCTCTTCGGTCTTTGCAGGTCGATCCAGCCTTGTTAGACCAGGTGACTCAAATATCGGTTACCGCTGAATATTCAATGCATGCTGCCTTCGATTCAGCTAACTGTGCCGTGGCTGCAGCTTCCAACGCCATAACGATCAGGTGAGCCTTCTGGTTGAGAGAGTGGAAGCCAGATGCAGCGTCGAAGAAGTCGCTCACATGTCTTCCAAACAATGGTGGCCGTTTATTTGGCGAAAAGCTGGATCAATTGATTTCAGACGCAACTGGGGGTAAAAGTACCTCTCTTCCGCAACGTCAGGTTAAGCGACCCTTCATTCGTCGCCAACAAACCCGTTTCCGGTCCTTTCGGAACTCCTTTGGTTGGGCAGTATGGAAGCCCCCACCGGCGGGCAATAGGTCCCCCCGTAGGGAGCGCACCCAGGCAACACGGAAGACTGGTGCAAACTGGCAGTCCCATTCTCGCCAGTCCAGATCTAAGAGCTCAAAGCCCATCAGATTCTCTTCTTCCTGACTCTCCCCCTTCGGGAGACACTCTTCGGGTTGGCGGCCGACTTTAACACTTTCGTCAGGTCTGGCTCGCCTCTACCGACGACAAGTGGGTAAAAACCTTAGTGTCTTCCGGATACACTATAGAGTTCACTGCCCATCATCCAAATCGTTTTTTCGTGTCAATCCCACCCGCTCGCGCCTTCTTTCAGGCGGTAGATTCCCTTTTGAAAGTCGGTGTCATCATACCAGTGCCGCCAGCCGAACTCTTCCAGGGGTTCTACTCAAGCTTTTTTGTGGTCCCCAAAAAAGGAGGGCGGTTCGTCCCATTCTAGATCTAAAACAGTTGAACTCTTTCGTAAAGGTTCAGCATTCCCGCATGGAGTCACTGCGCTCCATCATAGCGTCCATGGAGAAGGACGAATTTCTCCGGTCCATTGACATTCAGGACGCTTACCTCCATATCCCAATCGCGGCAATTCACCAGCAGTTTCTCCGATTCGCCATAGACCAGGACCATTATCAGTTTGTGGCCCTCTCGTTTGGTCTAGCGACGGCTCCCAGGGTGTTCACCAAGGTCATGGTGGCTGTCATGACCATACTGCACACAAGAGGAATGGTAGTCCTGCCATACCTAGACGATTTGCTCATCAAAGCCCCCTCCTTCAGGGAGTGTCAGCAGAGTGTTTCCATCACGGTGGACACCCTGCGTCGGCTAGGCTGGTTAGTGAATCTGCGGAAGTCATCACCAGTCCCGTCTCAGTCTCTGACATTCCTCGGGATGCGTTTCGACACCCCCAGGGGTCTGGTCCTTCTCCCTCAGGACAAGGCAAAGGCCCTTCGGCAGGGAGTCCACAGTCTCCTACGCCCGTTTCCTCAATCGTTTCGATTCACCATGAGAGTCTTGGACAGGATGGTTGCCTCTATGGAGGCGGTGCCATTCGCTCAACTTCACCTCAGGCCTCTCCAACGGGCAATTTTGACTTCGTGGAACAGGAACCCTTCTGCTCTGGACACACTATTCCGATTGTCACCTGCAGCAAGAAGTTCCCTCCATTGGTGGCTCAAACCTCGTTCCCTCTCAAGGGGAAGGTCCTTTTTACCGGTTTGCTGGAAGATGTCATCCACCGACGCAAGCCTCAGTGGATGGGGAGCGGTACATCGTCATCACACGGCACAGGGAACATGGTCCCCAGCGGAGTCGTCCAAGCCCATCAACCTCCTGGAGATCCGAACCATATTTCTAGCTCTGAAGGCCTTTCATCCCATGCTGGCAGGGACACAAGTCCGGATTGAGTCGGACAATGCCACGGCCGTGGCATACATCAACCATCAAGGCGGAACCCGCAGTCTCCAGGCCATGCACGAGGTGCAACGCATTCTACACTGGGCAGAATCGACGAACTCAACGTTGTCAGCGGTTCATATCCCGGGAGTGGAGAACTGGGAAGCGGATTTTCTCAGTCGCTAGGGCATGGATTCGGGAGAGTGGTCCCTACATTCTGACGTGTTCCAGCAAATATGCCGTCGCTGGGGGACTCCGGACGTAGACCTGATGGCATCTCGATTCAACACGAAGGTTCGCGGTTTATAGCCAGATCTCACGACCCGCGAGCTCTAGCAGCGGATGCCCTAGTTCAGAACTGGTCACAGTTCCAGCTGCCTTACATCTTCCCTCCTCTGCCTCTCATTCCCACAGTGGTGCGGAAGATCAAGCAAGAGGGCATTCAAGTCATTCTCATAGCCCCAGACTGGCCCAGACAGGCATGGTACGCCGATCTCGTACAGCTCACGGCGGACGTTCCTTGGCGTTTCCCATGTCGTCCCGATCTTCTGTCTCAGGGCCCATTTTACCACCAGAATTCAGACGCCCTGAATTTGATGGCGTGGCCCTTGAGACCTGGGTACTAACCCAAGCAGGTTTCTCCCCTGCCGTTATTCCGACCATGTCCGAGCACGGAAGTCTGCATCGGCCAAAATTTGTCATCGCACCTGGAAGGCTTTCTTCGCATGGTGCTCTTCTCGAGATCAACCCCCTCTTCCCTATTCCTTGCCGCTAGTCCTAGGGTTCCTTCAGTTGGGTTAGAATCTGGTCTCTCCCTAGGTTCCCTTAAGGGTCAGGTTTCAGCCCTTTCAGTCCTTTTTCAATGTCGCCTTGCCGTTAAACCGCAGGTTAAGACTTTTCTCCAAGGAGTTATTCGCATTGTCCCTCCGTACAAACGACCTGTAGATGCATGGGACCTTAACCTGGTCCTTACGGCTCTGCAGGAACCTCCCTTTGAACCTCTTCAGGACATCTCTCTCCACTTTCTGACTCTGAAGGTGGTTTTTCTAGTGGCTATCACTTCTCTTCGCCGAGTGTCAGAACGCTCAGCGCTTTCTTGTAAGCCACCCTTCCTGGTGTTCCATTTGGACAAGGTTGTACTCCATCGGGTGCCATCATTCCTTCCTAACCTAAGGTTGTCTCCTTTTTTCATTTGAACAAGGATATTTCATTGCCTTCCTTTTGTCCGGCTCCGGTTCACAGGTTCGAACGAGCCTTGCATACTCTGGATCTTGTCATGGCTCTTCGCATTTATGTGTCCAGAACTGCACATTTCTGTAAGTCAGACTGTCTGTTCATTCTGACAGAAGGCCCTCGTAAGGGTATGCAAGCTTCCAAGGCTACACTGGCTAGGTGGATTAGATCAACTATCCAAGAAGCCTACAAAATGAAAAATACTCCTCTTCCAGCGGGGATCAAGGCACATTCTACCCGAGCCGTGGGGGCCTCCTGGGCCGTTCGGTACCAAGCCTCGGCTCTCCAAGCGTGTAAGGCGGCCACCTGGTCGAGTTTACACACTTTTACCAAGCACTACCGTGTTCATACCCAGTCCTCGGCGGACGCTAGTCTGGGTAGGTGCATCCTTCAGGCGGCAGTTGCCCACCTGTAGGTATTTATTTGTTCACTGACTTGTTCAGTATCATTAGTTCCATTTCTTTCCCACCCAGGGACTGCTTTGGGACGTCCCACGGTCCTGTGTCCCCCAATGAGGCGATGGGAAAAGGAGAATTTTGTGTACTCACCGTAAATTCCTTTTCTCTTAGCCTCTAATTGGGGGACACAGCACCCACCCTGTTGGCCGCACCGGCCTTGTTACTTGTGGTTTTTGTTACTCTTATATTGTTACATTGAGGCCTTGCCAGGCTTTGTTGGTGTTGGTTAACCTTGTTAATTCTCCTACTGCTTTAGCACAAAACTGGGGAGGCAGTGCCTGCTCCAGGGGTGTATACTGCAGACGGAGAGCCACTGTTACTCTTTTGCAGATTGCTTAGTGTCGCCTCCTAGTGGACAGCACCATAACACCCACGGTCCTGTGTCCCCCAATTAGAGGCTAAGAGAAAAGGAATTTACGGTGAGTACACAAAATCTCCTTTTTGCTCTCAGGTGGTGAAAACTATGATAAATGCCAGGAAGCCTGCTTCCTCCAGCATTTATCACCATACCTGGAAAGCCTTCTTTTCTTGGTGTTAGCGTTTCAAGACATGCCCTACATTTTTTTCCACACCTACTATTGTTTCCTTCCTCCAGTCTAGCCTCAACTCTGGCCTTGCACTCAGTACATTCAAGGGTCAGGTTTCTGCCATACCCCTCTTCATTCAGAAGAATCTGGCATCTCGACCACAGATCAAAACTTTCCTTAAGGGTACCTTTACACGCCGCCACTGTGCCTAGCAACAGGTATCAACCGCACGTGCATGCGCACATTTTTAACGGTGGCTAACGATTGCTGTAGCCGCATATACACGTCGCCACTGCGTGCTCCACTGAAGGCATCTTTGTTCCCCGGAAGTGCCGACGGGTGCTGCAGCTTACTTCCTGTGGAATACCTTCGCTACTTCACACCCCGCTACCACAAAGGAATATGGGCGTACATATTTCGCGCCGTAAGTACATAGGCGGGACAGAGTTGTGTGTTCCGTGATGCACAAGTGTTGATTGGACAACGCAATAGAGTCATGATTGGCCAGCCATGACGCCATTGCAATTGTGGACTGTGAATGGATAGCTCTTTAAATATGGCGCCCTGTGAAGGGACAACCAATCGTAACGTAGGAGCCTCCACCAATGTTCGCTGATGGGGCGTGGTATCCATGACGCCGTGGCACGCCCCTGGAAATTCGTAGGCCACCCAAATACCTTGCCTGTGCCCCGATTACACGCCACCATAGGAATTGTGCCTTCCTGTTTTTGAGCACGGCTCAGCAACAGGTATCCGAAGGAACTGCAGGACACAGGAAGGCATTTCACGATTTACACGCCGCCATTTCGTAGTAATTTCATGGCAACAGGCACAATTGTCCCCAGTGCCCGGCAGTTGCTGCCTTCCTGTGGCGGCGTGTAAAGGTACATAAGGGTGTGACTTACTTAGTGCCACCCTATCGTCATTCTCTGGAACCCTGAGACTTCAATTTGATGCTGGGAGTTCTGCTGGGACCCCCATTCGAGCCCATGTGTGATATTTTGCTGACTTTTAAGTCCTAGAAAGTAGTTTTTCAAGTGGCTTTCACATCTATCCAACATGTCTCAGAACCCACTGTCTGTCCTGCCTCTCCCCTTTCCTGGTTTTCCACAAGGACAAGATGTTTCTTCATCCTTCTCCTACAATTTTACACAATGTTGTTGTGGAGACCCGGGGGTCAATGGGTGCTCTCGTCCGCAGGCCCAGCCGCCTTTACAAAGACAGCGTGGACCAGGGCTCATCCCCAACTGAACGCCCGAGCTCCTTAACCGTGGGCAGAACACTACTCAGACAACACAGGGTGAGGGAATCACAATATTAAGGCTTTATTGGATCCCCAAACAGTTAACAGCATATAACACATAACCAAGCACAACACATAATGTAACAGGCAACAGAGTCTCACCCTTCCGCTGGCTCACCAGGGTTTAGAATGTAGCACACCAAAGTCTGTAGCCAGGTGACTTTATCGTCCCAACCTGGGTTGTTTCCTTGTCCTCATGCAGTCTTTATCACAGCCGAATCCGATGCTGAAGTCCTTGTACTTCTATAGTCCGTGTTCTGATCCCCTTGGTCGGCACCGAAATGCCTAGGCCTGGGGTTATGGCTCGCTAATCGAACCCGAAGACCCTAGATTAGCTGCCTGTATCCAATCTTCAATCTCCAATCTGCTGGTCAAAGTGAACAGTCCTCCTTATATACCCTCTGCCCTCATTGTAGGATATTGGGGACGTCACGATTGGTGCAATAACACTGTCTCTTCATTGGCTGAACCCCAAGCCTCATTTAACATATTTTAGTAGTATTTTTCTCCTGACAAGGTAGAGTGACATACTGATTGACATAGTCCTTACAATGGAATGTTAGTAGGAGACATTCAGTCTGCAAACCATAACATTAACACAATAGTGGCTGGAGCCATGTACATAGAATCAACATTCACAGGGTAATAGACAATGGACGATTAGCATAATTAAGTTCTCTGGCCTTCAATGACAAACAGGTTAGATAATTACATTACCATGCTAAACTTAAACCACAGTAATCTATGAAAATACTGTAGGAAATTCTCCTTGGCCATTACAGGTTTACAAGCCAAAATGCAATATGGTCTGGATGAATAAGAAATCCTCCTACATTATGTATTAACGGGGTCCATTTCGTCACAGTTGTGTCTTCCTTTCATCTTAACAAGGTCATCGTTCTCCCACCACTTTGCCCTGCATCGGTTCACGCTTTCGTGAAATCCTTGCACAACATCGGCTTGCTTAGGGCTCTGTGCCTTAACAACTCTCAGACTTCGCCTTTCTATAAGTCAGATTCCTATTTCATTTTTACTGAGGGTCACATAAAGGGTACAGCTGCGTCGAGGTCCACGATCTCTCGCTGTATCATGTCAGCCATTTCTGAGGCTTACAAGGTGAGAGGTAGGCCTGCTCCCAGGGGGTTTCAGGGCGCACTCCTGCCAGATGGTGACGGCCTCCAGGGCAGCTTGTGATCAGGCTTTGGCCTCACCAATTTGCGAGGGTGCTACGTAGTCTAGTATCCACACTTCACAAGATTCTAAAATGTGCACATGCAGGCCTTAGCAGATGCTAGCCTAGGTAGAAAGATTCTCCAGGCAGCCGTTGCCCACCTCTGACTGAGGTGGGAATGACATTACTCATACTCCTTTAACAGATTAAACCAGCTTCGTTACCCGGTTTCCCCAAAAATAAGACACTGTCTTATATTAATTTTTGCTCCAAAAAGTCTGCCATGTCTTATTTTCGGGGGGTGTCTTATATTAGCCAAAAAAAAACTCACAATTTTTGTTTTAACAAAAAAATTAACATTTATTAACATAATGTATGCTGAACAGACAAACAAATCAAGAATTTCTTGTTACTTCCGTATAATTACGGTATTTCCATGTACAACATGTACCATAAAACAACGAACACCATAACACAAAACAAGATTTATTCCATGACAACCATGTCATCATCTTCTGGAACATCATCATAACAATCCAAACTCTGAAGTTCCTGTGGAATTTCTTGTGATTCCATTTGTTGCAGAATCATTGGCCCATATCTCTCATGTGTAGCAATAGCACTGTCCTTAAATGAGCCATTCTTGTCAAGGTAGCCAGCTCGTAGTGCATTTGCAATGCAAGTGTCCGTGATTTTCTCCCATGAATTCTTCACCCAAGTCACAACCTCTGGCAGTTTAGGTTTCACAAAGTTTCCATGTTGATTTCACTCCATTCTATTTTCAATGTAGTCATTGATTTTCACACACAAATTGTCCTTGAATGGCTTGTTAATGGCGATATCAAGAGTCTGGAGATAAGCCGTCATTCCTGCAGGAATCATTATTTGATCTATTCTTCTCTCATGAAGGAAGTTCTTCATGTCTTTGGCGCGGTGTGTGCTGGCTGCATCCCAGATCAGCATTCCTCTTTGGCTCCCTCTCATAACAAGCGGCAGCATTAAATCGAGCCACTTCCTTATAACCGCTTGTGTGGCCCAGGCTTTTTCACTTTCCAGAACATAAATGTCTGAAACACGTTCAATCTTGTCTTTCTTGCCCTTTGAAATGAGTAGAGGTGGGACTTTAGTGCCATCCAGACTAATCGCCAAAATACAGGTAACACGTGCACTTTCATAAGCAGTGGAGGGAACATACACTGAAGAGGCACCTCGTTGTTCAATGGTTGTTTGAGCTGCTTGCCCCATAAACACTGCAGTTTCATCCATGGCAATCATGTTTGAAAGACTGTATTTGGATAAGTCAAGTATCATCAACAAAGGTCTTGAATGCAAATGCGCGTTTAATAATTTCAGCATCCTCCAGCCTAGAGTGTTGTGGATCTTCTCAAAGACAGGTCACTTCGTTGAAGGAAGTTATCCAGCCAGTGTTGTTGACGAGGCAATTTAACCCTTCCACTCCTCCACCGGTCACTCCAAATCAGACTATGAACATGCGGTACCAAATAAGTATAAAATCAGACTGATTATCCGATTTAAACTTAAATCATGTTCGGTGCTTTAATAGCATTGGCAAGATATACACAGCAACTGAACTGCACATCCGGGTACATCATCTTTTATAGTCCAGAAGATAAGCATGTAAATGTCCAAAACGGGGTGTATTTATGCTAAGAGTTTAGGTGGGATTACGCTAATATCTATTTGTTAGTAATAAGTAATTCTTTGTCTTTCGTAAGTCCATCCTCCAATCAGTCCAGGTGTCATCTCTTAGCCTCTGGTATACTGCTATCTTCAGTTTCTCATGGCACAGCCTAGCACCAACACAGCAGGCCTCTGCTTCAAGGACAACTTGGTACATGGCATCTTGTTCCTTCAGCAGTCTCACATATATCTGCAAAACACTTTGTTTAAAACATATTCATGGATAGGGGGAAAGGAAGCAAAAGGAAAGAGGGGAGAGAGAGAGGTGAAGAGAGTAAAAAAGAGGAGAAAGGAGAGAGATATGAAGAGAAAGGAGAAAGAGGAGGAAAGAATAAGAGAAAGAGAGATAAGAGAGATAAATAAATATATATATTTATCTTGAGTACATACCTGAACAGAAGAAAAACTTATTGTTCCATCTAATGCTATAAGCCAATATATTAGTTATAAAAGAAAAACAAGTATAGAAGTATAAATGACATGCATATATATATATATATATATATATACTATAAAATATAGGTAAAAATATATGTTTACCTCGACATTGTGATGCCTTGGATTCTTCAGGGGCAATTTCAAACTGTGGTGCCATTGCAAGGGCAATGAATCTGAGCCCTGGTCACCACCAATGTCTTTCCTCTCCTGTCAGCAACCCACTCACAGATCAGTTCTTCCAGCTCGGAATATAAAGGTTGCCGACCAGATCCAACCTTGCGCTTTTTAGCATTTCCACTCTCCACTTGTAGACTGAGGTTACTGTAATCTGCTCGCCATTCTTGGACTATTTGGACACTCATCATTTTCTCTTTGCAGAATTCAGTAAGATTTTTGCCCCAAGACTCTTCCACGATTCCTTTTTTATACTCAACGGAATAGCTCTTTCTTTTACCGGTAGGGCTCATGTCTAGGGGTAAAAATATACCGTATCAGCATTGTTTACGGTATTTCTTTTACAGTACGGTACTTTATGGTAGAGCATTCAGCAGAAAAGCAGCCTCCCATTATCCCAGTACCGTATCCCACTGCAGCAGCCTCCCATCCGAGTACGGTACCGTATCCCACTGCAGCAGCCTCCCATCCCAGTACGGTACCGTATCCCACTGCAGAGCCTTCCATCCCAGTACGGTACCATATTCCACTGCAGCAGCCTCCCATCCCAGTACGGTACCATATCCCACTGCAGCAGCCTCCCATCCCAGTACGGTACCGTATCCCACTGCAGCAGCCTCCCATCCCAGTACCGTATCCCACTGCAGCAGCCTCCCATCCCAGTACAGTACCGTATCCCACTGCAGCCTGCCATGTGTGTACACACACACACACACACACGCACATCACACACACACACAAAATACACACTTTCACTTTCTTACCGTACTTCTTTATTTTCTTTCCTCTACGGTGCTGCTTTGGTGGAGCACAGTGCAGGAGCCCTGGGCCAAACACAGCGCAGGAGCCCTGGGCCAATCACAGCCCAGGACTGACGTCAGCTGGCCCATGATACCTGCACTGTGATTGGCGCAGGGCTCGTGGGCGGAGACCAGCACAGAGCGCCGGAGCGCTCCAGGGCTGTGAGAGCTACAGAGTGGCGGGACCGGACAGCGGGGGCAGCGGGGAGCGGGGACCCAGATGCATGCCCCGGTCTTGTGATCGGCGGCATGCACCGAAGGTACGCCTTATAATCGGGGGGATGTCTTATATTAGGAAGTAGGGTGCCCCCCAAGCATGCCTTACTTTTGGGGGGCGCCCTATTTTCGGGGAAGCACGGTAGTTGCTTCCGGTTTGTTTAATTCCCACCCAGGGACTGCTTTTGGACGTTTTATGGTCATGTGTCCCCCAATGAAGGCTCCGAGGAAGAGATTTTACGGTGAGTACACAAAAATCTGCTTTCCACAAGTACGTTGCAATTTTACCTATTTAATTAGATGTGACAATTTGAATCCTCCAGTCACCCTCAGTCCAGAATATTAATTCTGGGTTTTGGTATGAAGTCTTTGATACTGCTGCATGTAACTTCTGGATCCTGTCAAGATGCTATATTGGATCATTAGACTGGTATTGTGACATTCTGAGGGGTTGGCTCTGACAAGCCGTAATAATGGGTCATTGCTGATGGATTCATTTGTGGAGGATGAATTATATCTTATCTATTAATCTTAGTTTTTATACTCATATAGCATTAAATGAAACAATAAGTTTTTCCCTTAACCTAGTATCCAATAGCTATATCTCTCCCTCTCTTATTCCCTTTCCTCTTCTCTCTCTCTATGTCTCTTTCTCTCTCTCTTTCTTCTCTCCCTCTCATCCATGAACCAAAGTTATGTGTAAACAAAGTGTCTTTCAGATGGATGTGTGAAGAGAAGATACAATGTGGAGAGGTGCCCAGGAAACTAAGGAGCTGATTGGTCACTACTGTGCCGGTTCCAGATTGTACCATGGGAAGCTAGAGATATTCTGCATACCAGAGGCCAAGAGAAGACATCATGACGTGACAAAGGATGGACTCAACACAGAAGACAAAAGACTAATTATTACTAACAGAGATAGATGTATTAGCCTAACTCCACCTAACTCCCATCTAATCCCACCTAACTCCCACCCTGCCATGGACATTTACATGCTTATCTTTTAGACTATAAAATGCCCTGTACCCGGATATTGGGTTCAGTAGTTGTTGCCGTGTACGTTGTCATTATTAAACCTGGACACGTTATAAGCTTGAACCGGACTCTCTCGGTCTGATTTACTCTTATCTGGTACCGCTGTGTTCATAGTCTAATCTGGGATGACTGGCGAGGGAGTGGAACAGTAAAATTTTCCCCGACACTTTCTTTGATCCTACAAAGTGGAGCATTGAAGTTCTCGATTCCAACAACAACAATCAATGATTTGAAGTATCTAAGCATTTTATGTAACTTACAACATTTGTGCTTTCAAAGTGTAACCTTACTTTCAAGAAACCTTTCAGTTACACTGCACTGGACATCTGACATGGCACCAGGCAGCAGTCATCAGACATTGGACATAGCTCCAGGCAGAGGTCATCAGACTCTGGACATCAGATACGGCTCCAGGCAATAAGCAGAGGCCATCAGACTCCAGACCTCGGACATGGCTCCAGGCACCGACCCCGGACATCGGACACGGACAGGGCTCTAGGCACCAGGCAGAGGTCATTAGATATCGGACACTGGCTGGAATGGACCCAAGCAGGAAGGTGTAGGCACAGCAGGAACGGACCGGAGCTGAATGATATATGTACTACAGGAGCGGACTGGTACTTGGTAGTGCGAGCACAGCAGTAAGAGACCCGAGCTGAGTGACAAAGGCACCACAGCAGCAGGCCAGAGGTTCCTTCATAAATAGAAGGTTTATCTTTATGAAGGTTCCTTCATAAACAGAAAAGCTTTGGGATTGTAACATTATATTTTAGTACTCTTATATGTTGTTTTATGTAGCGGAGGAAGGCTGCACCGCAAAATTAGCAGCCAAAATGTGTTGTATTGTATTTTAAATACTTTTTCTTTGAGAAATAAAAATAGTTTTTTGGTATAATATTTTGTGGAATTGGATCCATTTGGAAGTCTTAGGCTGGAATCACACTGGCCGTGTGATATGCGAGGCGGTCAGACGAGTCTTGGATCAGTCTCCTGGAACGGCCTCTTTCTGTCAGAACAGGAATGTCAGCTGCTTGTATTTCTATGCAGCTCCACCCTCCTCGTCTAGAGAGGGGGAGGCTGTTCAGGGTTAATGATCCAACACTCGTCCGAGAGACTCGCAGGTCACACGGACAGTGTGATTCCAGCCTTAAGGTGACTAGCACAATAACTGCCTGGAGATCTCTTTTTCACTTTGAATTTTACTACCTATGTGGATCCAAAGCAGTATCACTACATAGTTCTCCAGAGTGAGCTGCACACCTATCTCGAATACACAGGATGCAGAGGGGAGGCGCCTGGGAAATTGATTCCTTGAGAATCTCAATGTGCATCTATTGCTCACTGCAGGTGAGCATAGCTACATTATAAAAAAGTTTGTTCACCTTTGGTAACAACATATTACGCCCAGAGGAAGCGTCGCACTTGTGTTTTTCATTTTTCCCCAATTCAGGGTTCTTCTAAGGGATAAAAGCACTGTATGTCGGTCTTTTCCTCTGAGTAGAGGATTCACAATGGCCATTAAAGCACGAAACTCCAGCATGGCTCACTGCTCTCTATGAGTTTTGCCTGTGTCTCTGCAGTATCATTTATACGTGCTGTGTCTAATAGTTTTGCAAGGGTCATAGTAGGGTCTCTGAGTGCATGTCTTCTTAACTTTGAAGAAACACACTCCTTGTAATATCTGCATTTGGATTTCTTTGTCTACGTCTGTAAACTCACAGTAAGCTGCAAGGTGCCGTAGCCGGACATGATATTCATCAATGCTTTCTGTGGCTGATTGCTTTAATTGTCTAAACTTGAAGATTTCAAATGCTGCATTTCTGTGTGGGGAGAAGTGTTTGCTCAATGCTGCTTTGGTGAGCTCATAGTCCTTGTCCTCCCCTGTGTTAGGCAGAGTAGTGAAAATGTCATAGACTTGCTCCCCTGCATAGTGTAATAACATGGCTTTCCTTCTTGTATCCTCAGTTATGTTCATGGCTTGCAGAAATATCTCAAAGCGCTTCAGCCATTTATCCCAACATGCTGCTAGGTTTGCTTGGGACTGATGCACATCAAAAGCTGGAATGCAGGTAGACAAGCCATGGTGAGCACTGATGGTCTTGTGGCACTGAAATACCTTTAGCTGATGAATGAACGCTTCCTCGTCGCCAATTGTAGTGTTGTAGTGCAGATGACGATAGATCCAGAAGCACACACAGATATGCTGAACTGCTCAGTCGAGCGGCCATACTTTAATGAAACTCTTCCCTTTCCCAGCTCCCCCTTCTCCTGCCACAGCTCCTCCTCTATCTTACATCACTGTTACTAGGCAAAAACAAACAGGGGAGACACAAGCAAACTACAGAAGATATAACAACATTACATGCATCTCTTATGGGGACGTCACACGCGTCAATATATCGTGCAGAAAGATGATGGGAGTGTAGGTGTGTCACGGTCCGCGCTGCTCCAGGGCTTAAAAAACTCACCAAAGAGTCAGTCAGATTTCCATCCTTTATTCTCCTTCTCCTACGCGTTTCGGCGCCCCACCTGGCGCCTTCCTCAGGGATATCCCTGAGGAAGGCGCCAGGTGGGGCGCCGAAACGCGTAGGAGAAGGAAAATAAAGGATGGAAATCTGACTGACTCTTTGGTGAGTTTTTTTAAGCCCTGGAGCAGCGCGGACCGTGACACACCTACACTCCCATCATCTTTCTGGATTAAACCACTGTTCAGTGGTCGGTGGAGTCCTGCAGCAGCTTGGAATAATATTTCCTAAACGCCTTCAAACCAGTTGTGGGGATCACAACTGTACCAGGTGAGTGGCTTCTTAGCACCACCCCATTACCATTAGTGTCACTAGTGATAGGGCACTATTGCGCCTCTTGTCCCCCGCCGTTTTATATTTTAAAATATATCGTGCAATCGTACGAGCGATGTAATTTTATAAGATTGTCCGAGCGATGGTCAATGATCGCAATGGAGCAGTCAGACAGGAAGACTTTCTTCCAAGCAACTGTCCAATCAAACGCTGGAACGATCGCAAGTGCGATGCTGCAACCAATTCTGGCAGTCGTATGTGCAGTGTCACACTGTATTTTTTGCAACGACCTGTTTAGGCAATATGGGCGTCAACAAGCTGAACCCTGGAAACTAGGCGTTTCAGAGTGATATGGGTGACACCCTCCAGATGCTATGATTGGTGTTCATAAATGCGTTTACTATTGGCTGTTCCTGCGTTCCTATAATAAGCAATATCTTCCACACGGTGTCATTGCGCTGAACTTAAATTATAGTTGCACCATGTCCCTTGTGTGATACAAAAGTGTCACACTGTACCGTGTGTAATTACTGTGCTTCGTTGCTCCTTATTCTGTTGGCCTGTGTGTATGTTGTAAAGAAGGCTGTAATATGAGGCCACACACTATATGTGTAAATGTTTAACTATTTCATTCTACATGTCATGTTGTGTGCGTCAATGTAACATCAACTCATGATATTTTTACGTGTGGTGGAATAAATTGTCAGCAACTCTCTCCATATTTATTACAGCCCATCAAAATGTCTCTTTAAAAATGTCAATGGACATGTGTTGTCACACTCCCAAGTCAGTGTTCATCCATGTCTTTTTCAAAGTATTCTAGTATCATGCATATGTCAATATTATCGTTCCTTACTGTGGTGAATCGGCCACTGAACCTGGCAGCTCCACAGCGCCTCCTGTTAAACCCGGGTCAGTCAGAGGACTGCCTGAGGATAAAGAAGGGCCGCAGCTGCCCTGCCTGTACTGGTCTATTAAGGCACCTCTCAGTGAGTGTGGTATATGCCTTCTAGCCCGCAGCTAGAAGCACATATAATATCCTCCACCCGTCACTGATAGAGACCCCGAATAACCCCAAGCACAAATGCTGCCACCAGCTTCTCGTTTAATATAAGTCCAGTCCGTGGTCGGGCTTATATTGGGTCAGAAAGCAACCCAGGTAGCGTTATATGAGCACACGGACGTGGGAATCGTGATCAAGATAAAAAGAGCAACTCAAGATTAAATTTATATATTTAATCACCCTAATGGTACACTAGATATTAATATTTACAGTTATTATTCAGATGTTACAAATATTACAGTCAGATATGCCAATAAAAGGAGGAATGGAATACACAGAATTACATACACATGTGAGCAGTTACCTTAGTGCTGATGGCACCCCAAGGGCGGCGTGGCACCAATCTGTTCCTTGGGTAATCTCTGGCCTTGGTGGAAAAATGCCCATTCAGAAGAAATACCATGTGGAGATGGAGCAGATGATTTTTATACACTATGGGCTGACCCCTGTCTCCACCCATCTCGCACCTCTGGGATGTCTCACAATTCCCACCCCTCTGAGGGGAGATATGGACACCCAGATTCCATAATGTTCCCTAGCCTTGTCCATCGGCATCACAGACGGAAGACAATAATTCATATTTTTAGTTATGATTTTATCTTCGTCTGGATATGAAACATGGCTACTCTGAGAGCAGCCTAGTAGCCAATATCCTGTTTAGATGGCTTACAGTCGTCCTACATTCATGTCAATACCAGCCTTGTCACCGTCTAGATATGTAGAGTTCATTTTTATATTCGATAGCATCACAGGGTGGACGGCTTATGAGATATTAATGTTATAGTCACGGCCCCGTCCAGTCTGCCTGGGAAGAAAGAGACTTATATTGGACGTGTCACCTTTTGGCAAAACCCCAGTTCTGAGGAAGCTCCATACACCTACCTGATTACCATATCAAAGTTGAGGATGAGTCCTGTTGTGTGGACAGTTGGCTTCCATCTACATACTAATTACTCTACTGCTTGCCAGGATAAATGACTTCTGCCTTCCAGGGTGGGGGCTTATCTCTTTGTGAGTGAGATGTGCCTTATCAATTGCTTTCTGGGAGGAATGGAATATGGGGGATATGGCAATATTCCTTACCAATATTCAACACACTTACACTTTGTATGATATGTGGCCATGTTACTGGCAGGTTTATGTATTCGTGCATAGTAAAGCTGTTCAACACATGTGACTCTATTTTTGTGTTTTTAAAAGTTTAATTTGGGACAACAATCGTGCTTTGCAACAAACATAAGGAAGTGTTAACATCACACATACGGGAAAGATAAAATTACATCTGTTTACTAACTTTACATTATAAATGAAAAACCCAAACATAAACATAATCAAATCATGTCGCTCTGCCAGCTCACAGGCCCTGGACCATTGAAATAATTCTTATAGCTATCCCTATTGGCCATTGCTTCTTGGCGGCTGCGTGCTTGGATTAACGCCTGTAGATTTGCTATGTTGGGATCTTCTGCCCGCCAACCGCCCATCACTACTTGGCCATTGCTTGTGTCCATGGTGTCCACAAAGTTGGGGCGAGTGTATGAAGCCCGATCCCTTTTTCGTAGAAAATTATGGAGGACACAGCAGGCTAGGACCACCATATCGATGGACTCCAATTTCATGTTGATAGCGGTGTGAAAGATGCAAAATCTGCTCGCCATAATGCCAAAGGCATTTTCAACAATGTGACAGCCCCGGGAAAGTCGGTTATTATATACCCGTTGCGTTGTTGTCAAGTGCCTTTGTGGATAAGGCCTTAGGAGGTTCCCATGAAGAGGGAAAGCCTCATCTGCCAAAATAACAAAGTTCATGTTCCCAATTCATTGGTGGGGAGGTTGAGATGGCCATTTTTCAGTTCCTGACCAAAGTTAGCGCGGTCAAGAACACCTCCGTCAGAGACACAATCGTTCATCCCAATGTGACGACCATCCGCTGTGAGGCCGAGCTGCTGGTAGGCAGCACCCCGAGAAACCCGAGACCCTTAACCCCTATACAGGGATCTGGAATTATAGCGGAGCCCAGGGGGTAGCTGCCTATGTGAGCAACAGAGCCGGGGAGGTCGCCAGGGAAAATCAAGACCCGAAAAACGAAGTCAGATGTCCGAGTCAAAACCGAGAGGGAGCGAAGGTACAAAATCGTCAGGCAGTAGCAGAGTCAAAATCCAGGCAAAGGTCAAGGGCAAAACCAAGAGGGCAGCTGAGGTACAAAATCAATAGGCAGAGGCAGAGTCAGAAATCCAGGCAAAGGTCAAGGGCAAAACCAAGAGGGCAGCTGAGGTACAAAATCAATAGGCAAAGGCAGAGTCAGAAATCCAGGCAAGGTCAGACACGAAACTAAACACACACTATCACTGGAGAACCAAAACTATATCTGGCGGCCTGCAAGCCAGGCTCCAATGTACTTGAAGAGCGCGGTTACCTCCCATAGGCTGGAGCTCACAACCTGATGACCTCATCCGGACCGCCCCTAGATCCAGGCCAGATGGAGATGCATGACTGGCTCCACCCACGCCTCCTCTGACAGAAGAACGCAGGCTGCGCCTAACGGACACCTCTGCAGGGCCCTTTCCTCTGCGACCAACACCACCCAGAGGGGAAACACAGCGGCGCTCAGCGACAGAGGCAGACGTCGCGGGAGCGGTTCCATATGAGGACAAGGCCCTCCTATCACCGGCGCCACCAGCCGAAGGAATCCGGCTCCTCCCAGCGGCCGAGGCAGGAACACCAGCCACCGAGTCCAATGGCGACGTGACACTCCTCCCAGCGGCCGAGGCAGGAACACCAGCCACCGAGTCTAATGGCGACGTGACACCCAACATCTACAAATAAAAACTCATAATGTGCATTCACCAGGGCCAAAAGTATAACGCTAAAGAAGCCATTATAATTAAAATAAAATGAGCCACTGTTGTGGGGTTGGGTGATGCGCACGTGTTTCCCATCTAATGCGCCACCACAGTTAGGGAAATTCCACCGTACACTAAAGTCCCTGGCTATAGTCATCCATTCCTCCCGCGTTTGTGGAAATGGCTTATATGTAGGGAGGAGGCACCGTATAATAGCCTCACACATCTCGGGAATCAGGATATTGAGTAGTGGCCGTGATATTGCTGAACAGTATTGGAGGTCCTGCATAGACCGTCCTGTAGCGAGAAATCGGAGGGTCACAGCCACACGCTCCTCTACTGAAACTGCTGGATGCATCACAGTGTCCTGTCTGGCAACTAACGGTCTCACACTTTCCACCAAGAAATTAAAGGACTCCTCCGACATGCGCAAGTAATTGCGGAAGTCATCTGGGTTGTCTTCTTGCAGCTGTCTGAGAAGACGCATATGGTGTTAGCTTGTCTCCTACGCAGCCACTCCCTCACCCAGATATGGCATGGTCTCCTTCGCATCCTCTGTAGTCTCGCCTCCTCCAGCCGAGCAGCTTCCATATAGAAGGCAGCTGCCACCACAGCACGCTCTTGGGCATTCATATTCCCAAACCTGTCACAATATGATTACAGCAGTGTTACGTTACTTGACAGATATTAGTCGGTTTGTACTTTGAATTTGTGTGCTATCCTCTACACATGTCTTATCAATGAAGTGACAATGTTTGCTAAGAGGATTCTGTCACACAAACATACTGCGGTATGTGTGTTTGGGATTGAAAATGTCACTTTCCCCACATTTAACTCAAACATTTTGTTTACCCTCATATATGTTTGCAAAAAAAAAGGCACCTTTTCCTGACATTTTTCTTTGTTCATAACATTTTGGAGCAAGTATGTGTTATATGCGCACATTATTTAAATGAATGTGGTTAATGAATGACACTATTTGTTCATATTACAGCTGACGTTTTATTGAACCACAAATAGCCACATGGGAAATGTGTTAATTTTTAAACACAACAAACATCATCAAACATGGATGAGATCATGGTAGCAATGTGCACATGTTGATGATGTTTGATATGTGTCCAAAATCCACATCATCATCAGACACAATCCAAAACAATTCGTACATGACATGTTTTTCTGGCCCGGTTTGGATGTGCCAAACATCATAGATGTATCGGCACTTTTAAGCATATGTGCAAAAATATGCTACAGAAACACACTCAGCATACATACAACAGCAATAGACATGCACATTCAGGAGTCATGTACAGGGTATGTGCGTTGTAGTGTGGACGCACCACCGTTCTTGGAACACCACACATAATTAGCGTTGCAGGGTGCGTTCGTTTTTGGATACTATACAGTACTTTGTACCATTGTGACTATATTTTGCACTAAACATGCTCACAGCGCCGATTAAACAGCACACAACAAACGAAGGGCCAGGTTCTGACCTTTCAAGTAATCTGTGCCAATCTACCCATTAGCATGACTGATTCGAATCACCCTCATGTTCACGGGTATACTCACTTTTGGTCGTAATTAACCAGGTGTGGTAACGCTCATGCGTCACACTTTTATAGATTCTTTGGCCTATCACACAGCTAGTCACATGTTTGTGTTGGTTCCGGTGTCGGATTTTTTTCGTACATGCTGAGCTGATTGGGGCAAAAACTGAGAACCTCCTTATAAATAACACGTCCCGCATTAGCGTTGATACGCTCGTCACAGTGGTCAATTCCTTTTGGGAATCCCGTTGCGTTGCGGAAACATTAGCCAAGCGTTTTAACGTGAAGGTAAGTTCTTTTATGCTCAATAACTATTTGGGATGTGCATTATTATGGTGCTGATTGTAATCTTTAAAAAAATGGTTGGCTTTTAATGTTAAAATATGACTTAAATGCTAAACAGCAGGCCAACAGAAGGCCCCATTTTTTTACATGTAGTCAGTAATCTGCAACATGATTTTCATGTACGTAGCTAATTATGTGTACCCTATAATTCTTGACCTAAAAACATGAACACCTTTTGCCCATATGCCAGGCATCTTAAAGGGACAATGTGCCCAGCTTTTTAACATTTCAGCTGACTGGAGCATAGTGTACACACATAGACCCTGATAGTTGCTATCTGTCAATTATAGGCTGCTGAGTGTTTGTTGGTTTGGCGGAATGTTGTAACATGTGTTAAACTTAAAATCCTCACTTTGTAGCCCAAATTAAAAACTGAATCATAATGTCAAACCGCTACATATGATACAGGGGTAGCATTATTTTCCACATAATGCCTGTAAGCCTCTCATTAAAAGTGACACATCGCTGGAATCAGGGTCTCTATTATGTGTACACTATGCTGCAGTGACATGACATGAGACAAACCGGTTCACAGTGTTCCTTTAAGAACAGAGCACCACATAAAAGACATTTAGAAACTTATAATGGTGGAGTATGGGACGCAATACAACTACGGCAAGGTACATTAGTGGGACTAGCCTCGTGTTGTCTTCCTACCTTGCCAGATGACATTATGCCCATCAATTAGTGATCATTCATGCTCTTAGTCCATATGATATTATTTGCGTTGGATAGTAACTGTTCCCGAACAATGTTCCCCTATTAAATCTCTATAATTTTGCTCCAATAATGATTTTAACATGTTGTAGGCTGATATTTGCATGTTTGTCTTCTCTGCATCACAGATGGCCACTCAAAACCGGGAATTTCTGACAGCTTTCATAGATTTGTACCGTGAGCTCGAGTGCTTGTGGGAGCTACGATGCCCGGAGTACAGCAACTGAGACACCAAAAATGCTGCATATCAGCGACTCATCGAATTGTCACAACAATACCACCCTCACAAGGTCTGTAATCTTCAATTTGTCAAGAAGCGCATAAGGTCCCTATGGACCGTGTATAAGAAGGAGCTTGAGAAAATTGAAAACTCCAATATTTCTGACGAATAAGGGGACGTGTTCCACGAAACACATCTAGGATCTCCTTGACTATGTGATTTTATCTGAAGAATAAAGGATTTATCGTTTGTGGCATCGGATTCCTTTCTCCTTTTTCTTAAAAATATTTATTCTCACCTGCCAGCGCTCCCCCGGCGTGTCCATGGACCTCCTGATGAGTATTCCTGGACCTGCGATGATGTCAGAAGCGTCATCGGGTGACATGAGCGGGTAATGCATTAACCTCTCATGTGACCCAATCAGCTGATCGGGTTGTGGCATCATCACAGGTCCTGTTTACTGAGCGGGAGCTGATGGAGACGCCGGGGGACCCGTGGCAGGCGAACATCTTTTTTTAGTTATGTAAACAGTTGTGTTTATTTATATTTCAGCTCTGCAATGTATGTATATACATTGCGGAAGTGAAATTCCCCGACACACAATAGTTTGAGGGTACGGAGCATATACTGAGCATCAGGGGCGTTGCTAGGGTCAAAAAACATCCGGGGCTCGGGCCCACTGAGCTGCATTTTTCGGAATAAATTTAAATAAAACCCAAGTAAAATGTACTTTAATAACCAGTGACACTCTACATATATAATATTAACAGATTTAATGCTTTAAAACATTATAGAGATTGCCAACATGCACTCAATAAATACACAAAATATAACAGTATTAGGCCAACATCCAAGTAATCCTAAGGCTTCTTTCACAGGAGCGCTTTTCTGGCGATAATACCGTGATTTTAAAGTGCATGAATTTCGCTGTCAAAAAACGCCATTAAAGAACATGTTCTATAATGGAGGACAGAGAGAAAGGACCCGGAGGACTTGAGCAAAGATGAGGCTCGTCCCGGGACAAGACTGTGGAGAGACGGAAGAAGCCTGTGCGCCCGAGTCTGCAGTGAAAGTGGAGGGTCAGGGCGAGCACCAGGGACCCGACCCTGAAAGATAGGAAGTAGACTCCAAGCTCCAACTACAGAACCGGTGGCCACGAGGTCCAGAGGAGCTGTGGCCAACTCCCAGCACATCCGCCGAGTAGGCAGCTGTATTAGGGTCAGGGGAAACAGCCGGTAGCCTGACAAGGCCTGTGACTGCTGGATTGGGGCTCTGTGCGCAGAGGCGTGTGCAGGAAGGAGGAGAGCAGACTACCCGCACCGCCAATGTACTTGAACTGTGACCTGTAGTACATGCAGAGAAAGCTTAAGTAAACCGGGTTGGGAACTCAGAATTGTGTGAGACTGTTCCTTTCCTACTTGAGGAGCGGTAGGCTGAAACACCGCGCAGGCAGCAGGAGGCTGCTTGGGAGATGTCCCGATCAGTGGCGTAGCAACTGTTTGTGGCGCCCGGGGCTGAAAAATTTGCCGCCCCTTTGGTTGTTGATAATCCGGAAGTATACATAGTATACACTGTCTGCCCCTATATACAAGAATATAACTACTATACTAAAACACAAAGAGAAGGGGTGCAATTGGGGGGGTAAGTATTGGGCCAAATAGCCACTCGCCTATTGGGGTTGTCACTGTGCACCGCCACCTCTGCACAACCCCAGTATATGGCAACAAGCAGGACTCAAGGAGGACCCGGGGCCAGAGCAATTTTCACCGCTGTACTGTGGAGTTCATAGTGTAATAAAAATGCAAAAAACTTTATTCTTAATATTATATCACAATACCAGGATCTGAGGATCTTCTATTTGGAGGTCAGGGGCTCTCTGACGCCATGTTGCTGCCTGTGTCGCTGTCTTCCTCTTTTGACACTGCAGTGCGGTGGATAAAAGAGCATTAATTGGTTAATAACAAGAAGTATGGAGTGTGCACTAACTGAGCCAAAAATCCTCCCCATACCAGTAGGATTACTATATGGATTTTAGTATTAGGGTACGGACACACTGGTGTGAAACTCTGATGAGTGCAATGTGCGATTTTCTCGCATTGCAATCAATTTCTGAGAGCACACTGACGTGTGTTGGACACTTTTTTCTCATCCAGATTCAGGATGAGAAAAAAGTTGCAACATGCTGTGACAGTATGTGATTCACACCTAGACTCGCCAATGCAAGTCTATGAGTCCGAAAAAATCACGGACCGCACACGGACCATCCGAGAGGCATCAGTTTTTTTCACTGATACATTCTCATTCTGCAGCTGAGACAACTGTAAAATGTTCCTGTAAATGATTCTACAGTAATAGCTGCTGAGGAAAGAACAGATTGCACACAGATGGGATCTGAGAAAAATGTCGGACACTCGCACAGCAGTTGCCAAACAGACCAAAAAACAGATGACACTCATCCGACTCTCCTGGATGAGAAACAGACCGATTTTAAGGCGGCGGGAGACTGTACCACCAACTCCCCAGCACCGTGCTGTGCACAGACAATATACGGTACACTGTCTATGCACAGCACGGAGCCGAGGACATCCCAGAAGAGGCACAATAACCACAGACAGGAGGCGGGAGAACATTGAGCCCACCCAGAAGAACTACAACACCCAGCACCCAACACACTACCCAGAAACCATACAGTAATGCCAGAACAGGCAGGAGAGCTACAATTCCCAGCATGCCACACCCTGCCAACACAGGAAGGTGGAGGCTGCCGCATGTAGGCAGAGACACCTGGTACAGCTGCCATTATCACCACACAGCCCCACTCCTCTTGCGCACCCGTCCTCCTCTCCTCTGTCCCTCCTGCACCCCCGTCCTCCTCTCCTCTGTCCCCCTCTCCTCTGTCCCCCTGCACCCCGTCCTCCTCTCCTCTGCCTTCCTGCACCCCCGTCCTCCTCTCCTCTGTCCCTCCTGCTGCTCCTATGTCCTCCTGCACCACTGTCCTACTCTCCACTGTCCTGCTGCACCCCGTCCTCCTCTCCTCTGCCTTCCTGCACCCCTGTCCTCCTCTCCTCTGTCCCTCCTGCTGCTCCTCTGTTCTCCTGCACCACTGTCCTCCTCTCCACTGTCCTGCTGCACACCCGTCCTCCTCTCCTCTGTCCCTGCAGCTGCTCGTCTTCTCCTCTGTCTCCCTGTTCCTGTCCTTCTGCCCCCCTGTCCTCTTCTCTGTCCCCCTGTTTCTGTCCTTCTGCCCCCCTGTCCTCTTCTCCTCTGCTCCCCTGTCCCCTATCCCCTGCACAATTTCCCTCACCTCTCTGGGTCCATGGGGGGCCAGCTGGGTGGAGGAGCCACCAGCACCGCAGCCGCCTCCACTGCACCAGCACTTGGAGCCATCACGGGACAGGAAGCAGCAGAGCTCCCAGCGGCTTCCTGTCAGCGTGATCGCTCTCAGCGCTGGGGGGCCAGGAGGGGGCACAGTACATGCGGGCGCCGCGGCCGGGCGGCAATGCACTACCAGCGGCAACACCCTCCCTCCCCCACAAAGACTTCAGTTTTCATATGGAGTCTGGGGGAGGGAGGTAAAGAAAAAAAAAAAGCTTGCGCTCCCCTGCCGTTTAAATACAGCCCTGCTACCGCCCCCACACACGTGCCGCCTGGCGCGGACCGCTGCCCCCCCCCCCATGCTACGCCACTGGTCCCGATCCTTCCCTGCAGCCCGATCAGCCCCGCTGGCTCCCCAGCACCCTAACACTCCATTACTCTGGATGCTCTGGGCATCTGCTCCACCCGTGGGGAGCGACACCATACCAGCTGCCATTAAATCATCCCCAGAGGTCCCGGCCTGCAGCAGCGGCCACTACAGCTGCATACCACGGGTGGCGTCATGACAAACTACTCCCTAATTTTTTAACCCCCTTTTTATTGACTGCCCATCCGGGTGGCCACAGACCGGGTCACGCCACTGTGACATCACCCCAAATACTTGAATGACATCGAGGTGCCCGGCTCAGAGTACCCCACAGCCCCCAGGGGGCAAGTCAACTACTACTGCCAACATGCGCATACAGAAATTAAGTTTTAGAGAAATTATTAAAAAAAATATTCTTACACAGTTTTCCCCAGAGGCTGTGAGTCTTTCTATGGTGTCAGAGGGGCCATAGATGTCTCCTGCTCCAGCTCCTGCAATCTGCAGCTCCAGGGCACAGGGGACACTATCATCTGCTGGCAGCCAATCACAGATGTGATTATAAAGTGAAATCTGTGATTGGCTGATAGGAGATGAGGCACAGATGTCCCTGTGTGCAGTGATATGGTTGGATCAGGGACACACTGCACAGCCCTCTCTCTCTTATCAAGGGTATGATAGGGTTAATGTCCTGCTCCCTCTCTCTCCATGGATCAGCAGCAGCACAGAGAGCAGTGGGGGCCACACTGAGTGCCTCTCCTTCCCCCCTCAGTGACTATACAGACAACCAGCAGGCAGCAGCAGCATTATCAGCATACTTATCTACAGCACATTGTCCCTGCATCTCCTCCTGTCAGCACTGTCTCGGCATTCACTTTCCCTAGCTCCGGGGCCCCTTCCCGCTCTGGTCTCTGATGCACTGTGCACCAGCCATATGATCTCCCCTGCACTGTGCACCAGCCATATGATCTCCCCTGCACTGTGCACCAGCCATATGATCTCCCCTGCACTGTGCACCAGCCATATAATCTCCCCTGCACTGCACTCCCAAAGTCTCCCATCAGTGTAGAAAAAAAAAACAACATAAATACTCACCTCTCTCTCCTCAGTCCTCAGTGAGCTGCTCCAGTCTCCTCTCAGCGTGTGTCTGCCGGCCGCTCTGCACAGCTCCGTGATGTTGTTACCGCCCCCTGCCAAGCTGTGCTGTAAAGCGGCCGGGACTTAACAGAAAGTGGCCCTGGCCCTGACAGCCGGCGAGATTCGGGGCTCTATGCATAAGAATCGGGGCTACAGCCCGATTCTTAATGCATAGCGACGTCCCTGCTGAGCATGCTCATGACAATAAAATCTTGTCTGAGGACACATCAGATGTTTCCTGGTATCCTGCTCCATAGGGCCCCATGTTAAAGGCATTGGATCGGATCAGATTTAGCCTAATTGCCATCAGATTTCCCTCCCATACTCTCCTAGGTGATTTTTTTCTGGACCCACAATCGCAGCACTCTACGATTTGGGCTCATGAAAAAACTCGTCCAGAATCGGATCTGAGGCTAATCGGATGGCAATTAGGCTTAATTAAATCCCATACGATACCCATTGGATAACATGGGGGCTAATTCTAATTTGCATCAGACAGCATGGGATGTACCTGAAACGCAATGTGAAAGCAGCCTTACACTATGTGAGATATTGAAACTAAAAACATCAGACACACAATAAAACATGCTCATGTTTGTGGGGCAAAACTCACAACGGCTCCAATGGATGTCAGCTCGGATGCGGACTATGCGCTCAGGTGTTTCATAGCGCAAGTCCGCAATCCTCCGCTGTATCTGCCAGATGCTACGCTCCACTCCCAGCCATCTCTGTAGGACCCGCTGTACCTGTTGTGAATAAGGATGATAAATATTTGTCATGTTGCTACACACATGCAGTGGTGACATCAATACACATAATATTGTTATAGTCTGCAAAAACATTAATGTAAACACACATACCTTCCTCAACAACACCCGCTTGTGCTCCATGGGATGCTCCATGGGATGGGCATAAAACTCCCCCCAATAATCCCCCTGATCAAGGATCCTGATCAGGTGAAACAGTTCAGGCTCACCCCAAGAGGATGCATGCCTCGGAGCAGCCATTTTCCTGTCCCTGTCTGTCCCTGAATCTTCTCTATCTGTCCCTGTCTCTCCCTGCCTGTCCCTCTTCTATCTCTGCCCCCCCTCTCCTCTATCCTCACCCCCTGTCCTCCCCCACCAGTATGTAAAAAATTAAAAAAATTCTCCCAGAAGATACATTACCTGTCCGCTGGCTCCATGTGACAGTCCCTTTCTGGTGACTGAAGGACCTCTCATGATGTCACAGAGCCGATCACCTGACGTGTCAGCTGACCGGCTCTGTGACATCACCACAGGTCTTTCAGCCACCAGATGGTGACTGTCGCATGGAGCTGGCGGACAGGTAATGTATCCTCTGGGAGGATTTTTTACATTTTTTACATACTGGTGGGGAGAGGACAGGGGGGAGAGGATAGAGGAGAGGGGGGGTAGAGATGGAAAAGGGACAGACGGGGGGTGACAGGGACAGGCAAGGTTATGTACTGAGCACTGCCTCTGGGCATGCTCAGTACATAGTCACGGAGCTGACATCAGATCCGATTTAGAATCGGATCCGATGTCCATAGGCTACTATTGTGTAGCCCTACGGACCATCACGGATCTGTCACGGATCCGTGGTGTCCGATTTTAGTCTCCCGCTGGGTGCCCAGGATCGGTGCATGTGACATCGGGAGACCAACGATGGACGAGCTCCCAGCGCCGCACAGTAAGCGCTGGGAGCTAGTAACCTTGGTAAACAGAGGGTATCTAGGCAGCGCCCAGCACCTAGTTACCCGATGTATACCCTGGTTACCATCCTTCTCCACTTACAGGCTGGTATCCAAGGTACACAGTGGGTAACTAGGGACAGCACTGTCCAGGGGCAGACTGGCCCAGGTGGCAGGGGGGCATGTGCCTTCCAGGCTGGTGGTATTGCCCTCATCTAGGGCCGCCCCCCCCCACCGAAATGGGCCAGCTGGCTTTACTTTGCAGCCGCAGCTGCAGAATAGCAGGCGACGCGGCTGACATGCAGGTGAGAGAGAGCGCAATACCTCCTACAGCGAACTCCCCCCCCCGTTCCGACAGTATCCCCCCCCCCACTCGCACCTCAACTCGGGCTGACATCACCCACCCCCCCGGGCTCCTCACCTCGGGCTGGCAGGACAATTCTGCCTCCCGGTATCAAAAGCACCAGCCAGCCCCTGGCACTGTCACTAGTTACCCGCTGTGTACCTTGAATACCAGCCTGTAAGCGGAGAAGGCTGGTAACCAGGGTATACATCGGGTAACTAGGCTCTGGGCGCTGCCTAGATACCCGCTGTTTACTATGGTTACAGTACCAGCCTGCTCCTCCTTACCACAGCCTGGCAGCAGAAGCTAGACATCGTGGAAAGAATACACGTGTGAGAGGGTCTGTTTTTTTGTCAGTGAGTCCATGTGTCTTGAATCATGGGTCATACATATGCCATGCTATCCGTGTGACATTCGGATAGCACACGGACAGCATGCATTTATACACTTGCCTGTCTCCCACGCTGCCAGTGCTGTAACTTGAAGCTCTTGGGCCCCGATGTGAAAGCTCGAATGAGTCCCCTAATTACTGCAAATCTTTAATAGCAATATTCTTTTTCTATAAGCCAAAGAAACTTTCGGGGCCCCCTAGGCTCTATGGCCGGGTGTGATTGCAACCCTTGCACTTGTTGTAGTTACTCCTCTAGGCCCTGCTGGAGAGTGATAGGAGCATCGCTGGAGATTGGGAAGTATAAAATTCTTTATTTTTTCTTCACTTTTTTTGAGTTAGTGGCAAGGTAGTATATTCGATGTATGGACTAAAGGTGTGAACATTGGTGTTCAATTCCCACCAAGGACAACATCTGCAAGGAGTTTGTATGTTCTTCCTGTGTTTGCGTGGGTTTTCCTCCGGACACTCCGGTTTCCTCCCAAAATTGTAAAGACATACTGATTGTGAGCTCCAAGAGAGACAGCATTACTCATGTATGTAAAGTGCTATGGAATTAATAGTGCTATATAAATGAATAAATATATTATATTATCTGCTGCTGATCAGTGCCTCACTTCGCAATGTTTTCTCATTCATAAATGAAAAGTCCTCTAGGAATGAGACGTCTACCTTTGTAGAATGTCCTTTAGTTGTGGCTAGACAAAAAAAAAAAATCTGTGAGTGCCGGAGTCAGCGCGGTGTGTACCCAGCAGTGTCCAGCAGGGGGAGCTCTCGCTCAGTGTGGTGCTCAGCAGTGTCCAGCAGGGGAGCTCTCGCTCGTGCACTCGTACAGTCGTACAGTCACGCTTCCAGCTGCTGGATTTTGATTCTCCCCGGCTGCCGTAGTGCTCGGGGCTCCAGACGGAGTAGTCTTCCCCACGTGTTGAAGCCGATATACAGCAGAGGCTCAGGCTGTCCGGCCAGGCGCACAGATCCTCCCAGGTTAGCGCCATGTCAAGTGCTGCAGGCACAGCTGGATGAGGCGGTACCGCACTGTGTTGTCTGCATGTGGACTGTGCCCGATCCCACATACTTTATGTAACTGATGGGTATGAGAAGTCAGCCAGGCTGTAATAGCTGGAGGGCAGGTATGTTCATCATGACAGGTCCCGATCTGTCACCTGGGGATGTTTCTCCCTCTCCCGCCATGTCTCATGCTGACCAGTCCCATTAGACAGCTGTCAGACCCCTGGAGCCCCTCACCTCTATGGGGTCGTGCATCAGGGCAGTAGCACAACTTCAAGCTCATGGGCCCCAATTATTGCAAATCTTTAATAAAATTGGTCTTTTTTTAAAGGCCACAGGGACATTTAGGGCTCCAGGGCCCTGGTGCGATTGCAACCCCTGAACCTATTGTAGTTAAGCCGCTGTATCAAGGCCACATTGCCATAGGACGCAGCAATTGTTATGATTATCCTTTATAATTTGGTAATGGAATCCCGTACTGGTGCTGCCAGTTGCCTCTGATCCACCATGGTGCCACTGTAAGGCCGTGTTCACACATGGTGTAAGGATATGTGCACAGGAATATCTGCGCCAATGGCAGAAAAAATGCATTCGCATAAACTGCAGATTTTCCCCATTAGTATGGGTGGAATCTGCAGCAAAAGCCCTGAAAGAATTGACATGCTGCAAATTCAAGAAACCTGTTGCGTGTAAGAATGGCATTAAAGGGAACCTCGTCAGGTACATTGGAGCTTCTAACCTATCACTACCTGTCCACTACCTCTAAGCACATCCCTAACCATCCTTGTCTGACCTAAATGTGTCCTGTAATCGCTGAGTAAAATCATTTTATTACTTACATGTCCCTATGTTAATAAGCAGGATGTCGTTAAGAGTGCAGACACTGGACGGTTTCTCCGGCCCCATGTCCCTCCTCGCTCCCTGGTGGGCATGATTACCTAACTCAAATGCACGATCCCAGCATCTGAAATGAATCTTCTCTTCCGGGTATGACACTGCCGCTCCGCATTTTCGGTCCTGCACGTTGATGGTAAGTATTGGGTGTACTTGTCCGGCTCCAGAGCATGCGCACTGTGAGTTCTGAATTGGGTAATCATGCCCCCCAAGGAGCGAGGAGGGACATTGAGCCAAACAAAATGCCCACAGTGTCAGCACTCTTAGGCTACATTCACACATTGCACATTTTTTGCGCTTTTTTCTGCAGGTGCACCTTTTTACATGCATACGTGGCAAAGAGCTCAACTGCTTTCACATAGTACACTTTTTTCTGCGCACTTTTCCCAAGCCCATTTTAACAGGTGGGCAATGGGAAAAGCGCAAAAAGAATTGACATGTCTATTCTTTTTACGCACGCGCTTCTGCAGTGAAAGCGCGTGCCTAAAAAAACATGCAACTTCTGAATGCATTTCAGCAAAACCCATAGGTTTTGCTGAACTTTGTTTAAAAAATTGCGTTTCACTGCATTTACGCACATGTAAAAAAAGCGCGCTTAAATGCAGGAAAACAGAGGAAAAAACTGCAAATACACAGCGTGTGAACGTAGCCTTAAACGATACCCTGATTATTAACATAGGGACATGTAAGTAATAAAATTATTTTACTCAGCGATTATAGGACACATTTATCTCAGATAGGGATGTAGTGGGAAGCTGCAGGGAATAGTTTCATCCCCCAAACCAGATTTTTTTTCTGCTTCAGGTTTTTTAAGAACTTTCACATCTGCATTTTTGGCATAAAGGACCTGACCAGTTCCCTTTAACCTGCAGATTATATCCCCATATCTGAACGTTAATAGCATTTTTACACATGATAGGTTTCCTTTAAGGTGGGTGCACATGATCAGTATTTGAATACAGTGTGTTTTCACTATGTCCAAACGCTACATTGCACAGTTGATGGGATATTTAGAAATCCCATCCCCTCTTAGCTTCTTTCAGACACTCCGTAATCAGACTTGCGGTGCAGCTTTCTGAACTACAGCATGTCAATATATTCTAGCCCAGACTCAAGTATTCTGAATAGCAGAGCAGAGAAAATCCGCTGTCGGTAATCCTGATTGTGGCCACTGACAGTGCATTCTCCCACACAGGATGCTAGCGTCTTTGCCAGGGGTAACATGCTGTGTCCAGCATGTCCTGATAGTGGGCACTGACAGCGTGTTCTCCCACACTGGATGCTAGCGTCTCCTCCAGATGTAACATGCTGTGTCCAGAACGTCTTGATTGCGGACACTGACATTATATTCTCCCACACAGGATGTTAGCATCTCCGTCAGAGGTAATGCGCTGTGTCCAGAACGTCCTGATTGTGGGCACTGACCGTTCTCGGACACGGGATGCTAGTCTCCTCCAGAGGTAATATGCTGTGTCCAGAACGTCCTGATCGTGGGCACTGACAGCGTTCTCCCACACAGGATGCTAGTGTCTCCGCCAGAGGGAACTTGCTGTGTCCAGAACGTCCTGATCGTTGGCACTGTGACAGTCTGTTCTCAGACACAGCATGCTAGCGTCTCTGCCAGAGGTAACATGCTGTCTCCAGAACATCCTGATCGTGGGCACTGACAGCACATTCTTCCACCCAGGACACTAGTCTCTCCACCAGAGGTAACATGCTGTGTCCAGAACATCCTGATTCTGTGTATGTACCCTAAATCTGCAAGAAGAAAATACGCAAATATGTGCATGAGACTTCATGATTTTCATTTACTTTGCTGGCATCAAGAAACCCCTCAGGTTTTGTGACTAAATCTGCACTGAAAAACGCAACAAATCTGCAACGTGCGAGCACAGCCTAAATTCTGAATTTTAGCCACATCTGCAAGCTGCTCTGTTTATTGTGTTATGTAATTTGATTGTTAGTGCAGAAATGCTGCACTTATAAAACGCATTGTGGGATTTTGTTTGTGGTTTTATGTACGTTTTTATTTCCCCATTGAGCCCTTGGAAAAAATGTGCCAAAAAAAACTGTTCTGCATGGAGGGCATGAGCTTTCATCAATGTCAGACTGTTTATGCCCCTTCAGTTATCACTATCTGTACCTGCAGCTTCATAATACTATTCTTTTTTTTGTCAACTATAATTTTTATTAACAATTTCAAGATACATAAGAAAAAAACAAATCATTAGATCATATCAAGACAATAGGTTACAGTGTAAAGTGTGAATTAGGAAGCCTGGGTTATTGTAATTTTGGCTAAAAAGCCCCAGAGGGCTCTATGCCCAAGTTATAATCTTCCTCACCGGTCTTTGTCATAATACTATTCTACTCATCCCTGTCTGAGCTCATAGTGTAATGTGAAAGGTGAAAAAAAAAAAGCATTTATACACTTACATTTCCTCATGTAATGAGGCAGTCAGTCCCCAGTTTGGAGGACTGGGACTGTTTGGCAGGTTAATAGTTAACATTTCAGCCTTGTGCTAGAACATGTTGGGAGACCTGATGTGATGTCACAACCATGTGACTACAATAGGCGGAGCTAAGTTCTCAGAACATAATACGTTTGCTGGCTTAGCTCCGCCCACTATGGTCACATGATCGTTACATCACACAGGTCCTTTAGCCATCCAAGTTAAAAGTGAGTTAACTATTATCCTGCCAGACATTCCCCCTCCTCCAAGGTGGGGACTGAAATGTAAAAGTATAAATGCTTTTTTTTTTTTCATTTTTCACATTACACTGAGCTCAGATAGGGATGATTAGAATAGTATTATGAAGCTGCAGGTACACACAGTGATAGCTGGGGGGCATAAACCACCTGACAGGTTCCCTTTAAGGCCATGTGCACACGCTGAATGCTTGGTGAGTTTTTGTTACCTCAGCATTTGTTACCACAACCAGGAGTGGAACAATCAGAGGAAAAGTGTAATAGAAATACATCACCACTTCTGTATTTATTACCCACTCCTGGTTTTGTCTACAAATACTGAGGTAAAATACTCACCAAATACTGAGGTAAAATACTCACCAAATACTGAGGTAAAATACTCACCAAATACTAATGGTAAAATACCAAATACTGAGGTAAAATACTGACCAAATACTGAGGTAAAATACTCACCAAATACTGAGGTAAAATACTCACCAAATACTAATGGTAAAATACCAAATACTGAGGTAAAATACCAAATACTGAGGTAAAATACTGACCAAATACTGAGGTAAAATACTGACCAAATACTGAGGTAAAATACTGACCAAATACTGAGGTAAAATACTGACCAAATACTGAGGTAAAATACTGACCAAATACTGAGGTAAAATACTGACCAAATACTGAGGTAAAATACTGACCAAATACTGAGGTAAAATACTCACCAAATACTGAGGTAAAATACTCACCAAATACTGAGGTAAAATACTCACCAAATACTGAGGTAAAATACTCACCAAATACTGAGGTAAAATACTGAGGTAAAATACTCACCAAATACTAATGGTAAAATACTCACCAAATACTGAGGTAAAATACTGATCAGATACTGAGGTAAAATACTGATCAGATACTGAGGTAAAATACTGACCAGATACTGAGGTAAAATACTGACCAGATACTGAGGTAAAATACTGACCAGATACTGAGGTAAAATACTGACCAGATACTGAGGTAAAATACTGACCAGATACTGAGGTAAAATACTGACCAGATACTGAGGTAAAATACTGACCAGATACTGAGGTAAAATACTGACCAGATACTGAGGTAAAATACTGACCAGATACTGAGGTAAAACACTGAGGTAAAATACTGATCAGATACTGACCAGATACTGAGGTAAAATACTGACCAGATACTGAGGTAAAATACTGACCAGATACTGAGGTAAAATACTGACCAGATACTGAGGTAAAATACTGACCAGATACTGAGGTAAAATACTGACCAGATACTGAGGTAAAATACTGACCAGATACTGAGGTAAAACGCTGAGGTAAAACGCTGAGGTAAAACGCTGAGGTAAAACGCTGAGGTAAAACGCTGAGGTAAAACGCTGAGGTAAAACGCTGAGGTAAAACGCTGAGGTAAAACGCTGAGGTAAAACGCTGAGGTAAAACGCTGAGGTAAAACGCTGAGGTAAAACGCTGAGGTAAAACGCTGAGGTAAAACGCTGAGGTAAAACGCTGAGGTAAAACGCTGAGGTAAAACGCTGAGGTAAAACGCTGAGGTAAAACGCTGAGGTAAAACGCTGAGGTAAAACGCTGAGGTAAAACGCTGAGGTAAAACGCTGAGGTAAAACGCTGAGGTAAAACGCTGAGGTAAAACGCTGAGGTAAAACGCTGAGGTAAAACGCTGAGGTAAAACGCTGAGGTAAAACTGCTCGCCCAGATACTGAGGTAAAAATGCTCGCCCAGATACTGAGGTAAAAATGCTCGCATAGATACTGAGGTAAAAAGGCTCGCCCAGATACTGAGGTAAAAAGGCTCGCCCAGATACTGAGGTAAAAAGGCTCGCCCAGATACTGAGGTAAAAAGGCTCGCCCAGATACTGAGGTAAAAAGGCTCGCCCAGATACTGAGGTAAAAAGGCTCGCCCAGATACTGAGGTAAAAAGGCTCGCCCAGATACTGAGGTAAAAAGGCTCGCCCAGATACTGAGGTAAAAAGGCTCGCCCAGATACTGAGGTAAAAAGGCTCGCCCAGATACTGAGGTAAAAAGGCTCGCCCAGATACTGAGGTAAAAAGGCTCGCCCAGATACTGAGGTAAAAAGGCTCGCCCAGATACTGAGGTAAAAAGGCTCGCCCAGATACTGAGGTAAAAAGGCTCGCCCAGACACTGAGGTAAAAAGGCTCGCCCAGACACTGAGGTAAAAAGGCTCGCCCAGACACTGAGGTAAAAAGGCTCGCCCAGACACTGAGGTAAAAAGGCTCGCCCAGACACTGAGGTAAAAAGGCTCGCCCAGACACTGAGGTAAAAAGGCTCGCCCAGACACTGAGGTAAAAAGGCTCGCCCAGACACTGAGGTAAAAAGGCTCGCCCAGACACTGAGGTAAAAAGGCTCGCCCAGACACTGAGGTAAAAAGGCTCGCCCAGACACTGCGGTAAAAACGCTCGCCCAGACACTGCGGTAAAAACTCATCAATTACTCACTGTGTGCTTGTGGCCTTAGGCCCTGTGCCCACGCTAGCGTATTTTCTGTGCATTGGTACGGCGTATTGTAAAAGTGCCCAGCAAATGTGCTTGGTATATTGGCCACCAGCAAAGTCAATGTGACTTTGTGTTGTGCCCATGTCTGCTCTCTTTTGCGCAGTATTTTAGATGTAGATTTTTACAGATCTTTGTTAGGTAAAAATCTGCAGCATGTCAATTATAGTGCAGCATTTTCCCTACAATACTTCAGGGTTTCAGCTGCCTCACACACCACATGGGTAGGGGAGCGTGTGACAACCCCTTCCACCTCGCCATATTATAGTTCTAGAAAATTGTATGTGCTTTATAGAACTCAAGTCTACTGTGCTTTGTTTTTACATTGCAGTACCTAACCTGTGGTGCAGATTTTAATGTGTGCAAGATGTGTATCCTAATTTTCCAAATAGACATGAATGTAATGAGAAAAATTGACAAACAAAAAAAATGTACATGGATTTTGTTAATTTTTGCAGCAGAAACACAGAAAAAATACATATAATCTGCATTTAACTGTATCAAAGCAGAAACAGGAAGCTTAAAAAACGAAGTAACTTTTAGAGCCTGACTTAGGCTGGCTTCACATTTGCGTATGTGAACGCAGCTTATGCTGCGTTCCCATACGCAGTCAAACGCATGCGCACTGCGTTCCTATGTTTAACATTGGAACACATAGTGCTTGCGTTTGCTGCGTTCGTGTGCGGATGCGGACGATATCTGCTCCTTCCGGTGTCCAGCGTCCGCACCCGGGACGCAGCATGTTGCATTTTTTTGTGCGCTCGGGGACCTTGGAAGATCAGCAAGCGTCCCCAAGCGCACAAAACATGCATTGTCTTCAATGGGTCCGCAGTGTTCTGCGCTTGACAGCGCAGGAGAACGCGGCGGACCCATTGAAATCTCTCCCGGTGGCCGCCGGTGATGTCACCGGAGATCACCGACGGCCACCGGGAGATCAGCTCAGCCTCTCATGATCGCCTCCTCCCCGCCGCCGGTAATCTGCTAGCGATGTCGGCGGGGAGAAACAGCTGATGTGACAGCTATTTGAATCTTCCCGCGCCGACATCTCCTCTCGGTGTCGGCGCGGGAGATTCAAACAGCTGTCAAATCAGCTGTTTCTCCCCGCCGACATGTCCCGGAGCTTACCGGCGGCCGGGAGGCAGAGATCTCCGGCGCTGATCTCCGTCCCCGGACAACGCCGATTGGCTGCCGGGCTGCACAGTGATGTGTCCGCAGGTGGACATTCTCCGCTGCGGACACATCAAAATGGCACTGCTTTGCACTGCGTTTGTGTCTGCATGCCATAAGCATGCAGACACAAACGCAAATGTGAAGGTAGCCTTAACAGAAAGAGAAAAATCTGCAGTTGAAAAAAAGTTCGATAGAAATACACTCAAAACACACGATGAAATAGAGGGGCGGCAAGTAACATAATTTGGCTGCAGAAATGCTGCAACATCTAAAATACACCAAGTACTCTGTGCAACCTTAGCCTCAGGGTACAGTGTGGATTTGGTGCATATTTTTCACAGTATTTGAGACATTTCCACATGTTAGGCCTCGTGCACATTGAATACCGTATTTCTTAATCGCTTCATTGGGGGACACAGGAAGACCTTGGGTGTATGCTTGCTGCCATCAGGAGGCTGACGCTATGCAAAATAACAGAAAAGCAACTCCTCCCCAGCAGTATACACCCACCTACTGGCACAAATCCAACTCCATTTTGGCTTAGTGTCATAGTAGGCAGACACGGATCTCTCTGAGCCCGTATTTACCAGAATTTTTTATTAGTTAGATTTTTTTAGATTTTTTTTTTTTTATTTCTTCTATGAAGATTCATCAGGGAATACGGAGTGGTTGAGCCAATCTGTCACCCCGCATAGAGATCGAGGGTCCAGTGTACGCTGGTTGCACTGTTAACTCTCCCTCTCTGGGCCAGGGCCATCCATCCTTTTCTAGAAGCGGATCCTGGAGAACCCTGAGGCTGGAAGCTGGTGCCTGCCCTGGCCCATTCGCTCCCCTACCCACTCGCTCTCCAGAGCCAGTCGGTAGGGTCGTCAGACGCCCGAATCCCTGGTGCACAGGGAGCCAAGAAAGGTTTCTGTGTCTGGAGCTTGGCACCTCTCAAGACGAGGTGGGGATCTGCACCCTGATGGCAGCAAGCAGACCCTGGGTCCGGGGGACCCTTCCCCATCCTCACTTTACCAGCCCCCTCCTGGTAGCTCCTCAACTTTCTTCCCAGGCTACTCCAATGAAAGGGGAATTGCTCTGGGGCAGCAGCCGCAGTGAGGGCACTCTGCTCCTGCGTGCACAGGCCCATGGACCTTCTCACCTATGGCTGCAGCAGGGGTTGCCCGACGGTGATCGGGCACAGAGTGATTGGGGCCCAAAAGGGGGGGACGCCTTATTGATTCTCAGGAGCTCCTGGCTCTGTTTCAGGGCCTGTGAGCTCCCCTCTACCATATCATGGCCAGCACTTAAAGAGGGAGACAGATCCTGCAGCCACTTCAGCACGCTGCAGCTGCATCGGACCCATGAGGGAAGCCAGACCCACTGCAGTCGCTTCTGACAGCAGCCGCACCTGCGCCAGTACAGCCCCGGATTCGAGGCTCCGCGCCTTTGGCCTCCTGATGCGGGCCACCGCAAAAACGTAGCCCCAGGCCTCTGTTGCGGCCTCCGGAGCTCTCCCGCCCACCCACGGACCGCCTCCAGACCAATCATGGGCGTCGGCGGGCTCCTCTGAAAGACACCGCCCCGGGCACCTCTGAGCTCCACCTAGGCCCCGCCCGCAGTCGAGGCACATAGAAGAAGGAGCCGGCTTTTTTGTCCGTGCTAGCCACGCCCCCGTCACACTCGGGCGGTGTTTCTCGGCCAGGCAGCCCTGCTCCTCCCCCTGGCCAATGGGGATCAAGCGTGGGCTCTCTGCCCGCCGTTTATAGCCCCTCCCTCTGTTTCCCTGCAGACAACCGTGTTTTTACAGGGAGCCATCACAGGCAGGCACAGAACTCTGCAGCTGCGTCTGCGCCCCTCCACTGCACGGATCCCACTACGGGGGACACCGGAAGCCTGGGCCCTGGTAAGCAAAGCTTCCCCAGCCCCTCACACTGCTGACACCCTTGCTACTGGCCTCAATAGATGCCTCACTCAAGGAGCTCCCGTACAGCCACCATGGTGTACTATGCCTGCTCAGGGTGCAATAAGAAGCTACCCTCAGCTTAGAACTCTCCACTGTGCCTCGTTTGTAGCCCACAGACCATGCAGGCAGCCTACCACTGACCTGTCCGTGGTCTCGGCCCCACCTGAGGTGGCACTTTCCTTATCTTAGTCCACCGCTACTCTGGTTAAATTCTCAGAAACCCTGATGGCGGCCCTAGAGCACCTGCACACGCAGATTGCCTCCGCAATTAAGCCTAACCCATCGGAGCAGACCGACCCTAGCCCACCAGGGAACGCTGTCCCTGGACCACCAGACCATTCCACCTCCAAAGCACCTTCGGAATCAGAGGGACCAGACCACTCACAGAGGAGGCGGATTCGCCCATCCTCCTTGTCCCGGGTCCCCACTCGAGGCCTTCTTCTCCAGCACGCTCGGCACCATCAGATTCCGATTCCTTCTCGGACTGACTCGGATATATACTCCAACCAAATTTCAGGAATCAGGGACACAGTAGACACCCTGATTCTAGCAGTGAATGACACCCTTAAGGTCGACTCTGACGACAAGCCGCCTACACGGAAAGTGTCGGTTAAGCGTACTAAACCAGCTCCTCTGGTCTTCTCTTACCTAGAAGACTTTGACGACATCTTTACCAAGGAATGGCTACACCCAATGAAGCGCTTTCAATCCAGAAAGCGTCTAGAGGCTCTTTATCCCTTCTCTAAGGACGTTCACCAAAAATGGACCACCTCACTAGCAGTGGATCCCCCAGTTTCACGTCTAGCTACCAACACCATCCTACCCCTGGCAGACGGGGCTTCCCTTAAGGAAGGACCAGACAGACACATTGAGGCCATGGCGAAATCAGCTTTCAAAGCCATGGGCACTTCTCTTTGCCCTTCATTCGCAGCCACCTGGGTCTCCCTGCTATGGCCTCTTGGGCCAAGAACCTCCGTAGGGATATTCTGTCCCAAGCACCTCCCGTGGAACTAGCAGGCCTGGCTGATCAGATCGCTCAGGGGGAAAATACATCGCCACAGCTTGCCTCGATGCCGCAATCTGCGGTGCCTAGGCCTCCGGCAACATGATCTCCATTCGCAAGGCCCTATGGCTGAAGGCTTGGAATGCCGACTAAGCCTCTAAAAAATCCCTCGCCAATCTCTCTTTTGAGGGTTCTCGCCTATTCGGCGATAAGCTAGATAAAATCATATCAGACGCCACCGACGGGAAAAGTACCTCCCTTCCGCAGGCAAAGAGCAAACGGGCAATCCCTAAGAAGAGAAATTTCCAATTTCGTTCCTTTCATCCCTCAGCGCCCAAATCTTCCGATCAGCGAGACCGTTCCCCCACCCGCCAGGATAGAAAAAGGCCCTCCTGCAAGCCTGCTCCTTCCTGGCGCCCTCGTAATGCACACTCTCGACCCTCTGGTTCCGGGGCCAACCTCGGGGGCCGCCTCAGGGCCTTCCGGTCAGTTTGACTATCAGTAATCGACGATGCCTGGGTCTGAGACGTCGTCTCGGTGGGGTACAAGATTGAGTTCGCTTCTTTTCCCTAAGACTGTTTTTTCTATCCCGGCCACCGAAAGACCCCCAAACTTATCTCAGGCTTTCACCAAGCCATTTCTTCCCTCGAGGAAGCAGGCGTTATCATCCCTGTTCCAAAGCATCAACACTTTTTGGGATTTTACTCCAATCTCTTTGCGGTCCCAAAAAAGAGAGGCGCCATTCGCCACATATTGAACTTGAAGCTTCTCAACACCAAGCTCCGGTTGAGACTTCAGGATGGAGTCCCTTCGTTCAGTAATAGCGTCTATGGAGCCAGGAGATTTCATGGCCTCCATAGACATCGAGTACGCCTACCTCCACGTTGCCATCCTTGCGTCTCGCCAACGATTCCTGCGCTTCGCCGTATGGTCCCAACATTACCAGTTTACCGCCCTACCATTCGGCCTTGCCACGGCTCCCCAGGTCTTTACGAAAATCATGGCAACAGTGGTGGCCATCCTTTGGTCCAAGGGAATTTTAGCAATACCCTACTTGGACGACATCCATATAAAGGCCCCTCTCGCTCAGGGTGTCTCAAAAGCCTGCAAATATCTCTGGATTCTCTCCGTCGCCTGGGCTGGATCATCAATGTCAAGAAGTCTTGCCTTGTTCTGACTCAGCGGATCACCTTTCTGGACATGATATTCGACACAGCCCAGTCCTGCATTTTCCTTCCCCCAGAGAAGCGTGCCGCCCTGCTGTCTGGAATTCACAGTCTCAGGCAGCCCTCTCCTCTTTCACTCCGATTCTCCATGAGGATTCAGGGCAGAATGGTGGAATCCATCAAAGCTGTTCCATTCGCCCAATTTCACACCAGGCCCCTCCAGCACTTTCTGCTACCGACTTGGGACCGCTCCCTCAGCAGTCTTGATCGCCCAGTCCACCTCTCCAGATCAGGGACACAGTCACTCCTCTGGTGGATCGAGTCCCCCCCTTCTCTCTCGTGGCAGATCGTTTCTCACGGTCAGATGAACAATCATTTCCACCAACGCCAGTCTCTCCGGTTGGGGCGCGACCTTCCTCGGCCACACAGCCCAGGGCACGTGGAGGTCCCAGGAAGCCTCCCCGCCCATAAACATCCTAGCACACAGGGCGATTCTCCGAGCCCTCCTGTACTGGCAAAACTCCCTGACGTGCCGCCATGTCCGAATCCAGACGGACAATGCAATGGCAGTGGCGTACATAAATCGCCAGGGAGGACTCGAAGCCGCTCGGCCATGGCGGAAGTGACCCAAATCCTCCAATGGGCCGAGCTACACATTCCCGCAATTTCAGCAATCCACATTCCAGGCGTGGACAACTGGGCGGCCGACTATCTCAGTCACGGGGGATTGGACCAAGGAGAGTGGTCCCTGAACCCAGAGGTATTCCACCAAATTTGCCTCAGATGAGGCTTCCCTGACGTAGACTTGATGGCCTCCAGGGACAATTACAAGCTCTGTGCCTTCGTCGCCAGGTCCAGGGATCCCCAGGCCCTCGAAGCAGACCCTCTAGCGATTCCATGGGCCCAGTTCTCCCTCCCTTAACTCTTTCCCCCCATCTCTCTCATTCCCAGGATTCTCAAGAAAATCCGAGCAGAAGGAGTAACACTAATCCTCATAGCTCCAGATTATCCCAGACGGTTCTGGTATGCAGAAATATTCAGCCTCCTCGCGGACTCTCCATGGCCACTCCCGGACCTCTTGACTCGGGGTCCTTTTCACCACCTGAATTCTCAGTTGCTCAATTTAACAGGGGTTGTTGAAGCCGCGGTACTGAGATCCTCGGGTATTTCTGAACAAGTCATCCAGACTATGTTAGAAGCCAGGAAACCATCCTCATCATGCGCTTATCACCGCACGTGGAAGGCTTTCTTCCGATGGTGCGAGGACCGCAATCGTTCCCCAATGGTCTTTTCTCTTCCATCTCTCCTGGCTTTTCTCCAGTCTGGCCTTGATGCAGGCCTATCCCTTAGCTCCCTGAAAGGCCAAGTGTCCACCCTTTCGGTACTTTTCCAGAGGCAGCTTGCCTCACTTCCACAGATCAGGACGTTCCTTCAAGGAGTGGCTCACGTCTCCCCTATGTTTTTCCCCCTCTTGATCCCTGGGATCTGAATTTGGTACTAGACGTACAAGGTCTTCCATTCGAGCCACTACAAGAGGTTAGTTTACCTCTCCTAATGTGGAAGGTCGCTTTCCTTATGGCCATCACCTCCATTCGGAGGGTGTCGGACCTTGCGGCTCTCATGTCGTTTTCCTTACTTGATCTTCCATCAGGACAAAGTAGTACTTTATCCCATGGAAAAGTTCCTACCAAAGGTAGTCTCCTCTTTCCACATCAATGAGGAGATTGTCCTACCCTCCCTTTGCCCAGCCCCATCTCATTCTCGAGAGAAGAGATTACACAATCTAGATTTAGTCAGAGCTCTCCGTAACTACCTTTCGCAAACCGCTTCCTTTCAACGAGTGGACTCTCTCTTCGTGGTCCCTCATGGTCCTCGCAAGGGATTGGCAGCCTCTAATGTTACAATTGCCCGGTGGATTCGCTCCACTATCTCAGAGGCATACAGCATTAAACAGGTTCCTTGCCCATCCAGACTAAGGGCACATTCCACTAGAGCAGTGGGAGCTTCCTGGGCTGTCAGACATCAGGCTTCGGCAGCTCAGCTTTGCAAAGCGGACACCTGGTCGTCAGTTCACGCATTTGTTGAATTTTACAGAGTTCATACTCAAGCATCTGCAGATGCCGTTCTGGGGCGCAAGATTCTACAGGCCGCAGTGGTCTGAGTTCACCCGAATACTTCTTCTGTTATTACACCCACCCGATGGACTGTTTTTGTACGTCCCAAGGTCTTCCTGTGTCCCCCAATGAAGCGATTAAGAAAAGGGGATTTTTGGTACTCACTGTAAAATCCTTTTCGTGGAGCTTCAATTGGGGGACACAGCTCCCTCCCTTTGTATATAGTTGAGCAAGTTGGTGGTTTTATAGTTGCTCCTATTGCTATTCTCACTAACTGAGTTGGATTTGTGCCAGTAGGTGGGTGTATACTGCTGGGGAGGAGTTGCTTTTCTGTTATTTTGTATAGTATCAGCCTCCTGATGGCAGCGAGCATACACCCAAGCTCTTCCTGTGTCCCCCAATTCAAGCTCCAAGAAAAGGATTTTACGGTGAGTACCAAAAATCCCCTTTTTCGGATTATATGATACTTTTTCCCCCCAAAATTGATGCGAAAATGGGGGTGCGTCTTATCTGAATATTGTAATTTTTTTATTTAACTCACTAAGGGGGTGATTGCGGTGGTGGAGCAAGGGTGAAGGAGGCAGGGTCCACGGAGGATGTGGGCGGTGGGATTAGAGTTGCGGGGGTGTCGTGGCGGTGGCAGACGCCTTTTTCTGAGTTTCTGCAGGCATAGCCAATCTGTGATGGTACCTTTTACACGCCGCTACTGGATGGTGGCAACAACCGGGTACATGAGAGAAATGTATCTTGCACCGCCAATTCAACCCGTGGTAGCGGCGTGTGAAGACGGTTGTAGCCACCCGCCAGTAGCGGCACCTGTTTCCGAGCACTGCCCTAAAACAGGTGGTTACCCAGCCGATGGTAGCGACCTGTATCGGCGTGTAAAGAAGGAACAGAAGGGTTGTTTCTACACCATGCTATGTACCTGGTATGTAGCTGGGGCGTGACACAGCCTCCGGGTTACCGCGCCCCATCAGCGATCATTGGTGGAAGCTCCTGCGTTACGATTGGTAGACGCTGCATAGGGAGGCATATTTAAGGAGCTGACCAGTCACACTACACAATTGCTCGAGCGTCCTGTATTAGTCAGCCTCCTGCGCTGCCTGGCCAATCATGATGTTATTGCTTTGTCCTATCAGCGTATGGAATTCTCGTAATCCACAATTGTGGCATGCCTATGTGTTGTCCCTGCTGCACCAGGTCCGCCCATATTAGCTTGTTGTAGCGGTGTGTAAATGAGGTAAGGTGCTCTGCAGAAGGTAACTTGAGACACCCGGCGGTGTATCCAGAGATAGATGTAACCTACTGTAGCGCACCTTGTTGCGGCGTGTAAAGGTGGTGCGATTACCGTTTGCAACCGTTTGTGCGTGCTCGTGCACGTGAAGTACCCGGTTGTTGCCACCATCCAGTAGCGGCGTGTAAAGGTACCATGACTCTGCTTCTACTGATATGGACTGTCAAAATGGCTGCAGATCTAGATCGATCTGCGAATACACCACCTCTGCAACCATTTTATGGAAGTCGTGGGCGGTAGAGGCAGTGTCACAGATTGCCTATGTCTGCAGGAACCTGGAAAATGGTGGCCACTGCCGCGACACCCTTGCATCCTCCAGCAACCCTGCCTCCTGCACCCTCGCCCCACAAACACAACCTCCCCTCGGTAAGCAGTGGGTTTAGGATAATGGGGGCAATGTAGAGGGATGGGGTGTCCAATGTACCAGGATGGGGTACCATACATACCAGGAAGGGGACATAGACACTGATTGCAAGACTGACACTGGCATTATTAGATGGACCCCATTTACAATAAAACATTTAAAAAAATTCTCTTTTCCTTCCCCGAATTTGGGGTGTGTCTTATAAAGCGAAAAATATGGTATTTGTGGATTCTTTACTTCAGTATTTGTAAGCCTCAGCTAGGAGTGGAAAAGTGTAATAGAAACACGTCACCACTTCTGTATTTCTTCCTCACGCCTGGGTTTGGCCTTACATGCAGATTTTATTGAGCATTTCCCCCTATGTTTTTCCAAAGTGAAGACAGCAATAAATTCCACACACAGATTTTAAAATCAGTGCTGCGGGTCACTTTATGGCAAACATTTCCACAATGTGTAGATAAGAATCCTATTAAACTAGCAAGTACTGTACTATGCTACAGATTCTCCACACAGAAAATACGCACCAAAAATACGAGTGCATAGACCCTAAGGACGCAAAAAGTATCATTACTGGCTGCTCTAACACTGCTTGTGTAGAAGTGCGGCCATACTTGTACCTTAACAATAGAATTAATCCATGTGCACACACTGAGTATTTTACCGCCCTTTTTGCAAGCCATAACTGGGAGTGGTTAAGTGAGGAAAGTATAAGGCTGGTTACACACTGGCGTCTCGGCTGCATCAGGCCGAAAACAGCATCATCTGCAACCGGCGATGACATGACAAGCACATGCAAGGTATGCCGCCGCAATGTTTTTTCACCTGCAGTGTTTCTATGGAAATGTCAGGTATGGTCAGCAGAGAGAGAGAGCTTGTACTGTACAATGTAACAAATGTGCTGCGTCTATAACGCTGCTAATACTGGTCGTGTGCATGAAGCCTAATAGATAAGGAGTATAGACTAGAATATATCATGAAAAATTATCAAATTTATTTAGTATGACAAGCAAAGACAAGGAGGGGAAGATCACAAAGTGCTCCATGCAGGTAGCCACAATACGGTTTACATATATTGCACTATGTCAGACACACAGACCATGTCTGTCCATATATCAAAACAGAAAGCTGGCGTCTGCGCAGAGACCCATATACAGTGGTTCATTATGTGGGCACCTAATACATCATCACGCACATAACCATATAAATAAAGGTTTATACTGACATAAAACATGTTCCATACATATATCCTTTGTGGTATTTGTGGGTCAAGACAGAAAAGGTATACCCATATATCATACCCATACCATGGGAACAGAGCGCTACACCTAGGAGTGTTACTGACAGGCAGTCTCAGTGTGTCATGTAGCTAGAAGGCATAGTTACCAGAGCCGTCACTGGCCATCTTGCATGGGGCAGCAGGGGTGAGGGGTGGTCCGGACCAGGGGACCCCAACGCGTTTTGTGACCACAGTGTGTAGGTCACTTCATCAGGGGATGCTCCAGGCTCCTCCATCGGAGATTTTTATATCGCTCGCGCCACCGGAAGTGACGTTACGCAAGCCGGTCACCTGACCGGAACTATGCGCGGCCGCGTCACAGCACACTGCACCACCCACCGCACCGACGTCAGGCCACACGTGCGCGCACGGTCGCGGGGACGCGTCACCATAGCGACCGCGCGCGCACAGGGCCCAGACATCAGCGCTGATAGGTAGGAGACTCTGTGACGCCGCGCGCATAGGGGGACAAGTGAAAGCAAGAGAGGGATCTGCACATATCACCACAATGATCTATTAGCCCAGTGTACCAGAATATTCCATCAATTAAAGTCATACATACATTATAACATTAGATAGTAACACATATAGCACACTGGTACAGTATTCTTCTGATTCCAGGTAGATTATGCAATCTCCACACAGATAGTCCTCAAGTTATTCCTTAGGGAACCGTGCTTGTTTGTAAAAAGAGCCAGAAAAATCCCACAGAAGCCGAGGGAGGAACCTAAAAAAATCCTTAAAAAAGGAAATAAAAACATGCATGTGTCAGAAAAAGCTGACTAAAAACATTCAAGAGGTACAAAAGATCAGGACACACCAGGCAGCAGCGGCTACAGAAAAGGCGCAAAGCTTAGATCTTCGTTTAGACCTTTAGGTGACATTGTGTCCAATGCCACGATCCACTTTGTTTCCCTTTGTGACAGTACTTTACGGACATCACCACCCCTAATACCACCGTGTACCACGTCGATACCTCTGAACATCAGGGTCGACGGGTCACTGTTGTGGTATTTCAAAAAATGGCGTGGTAATGTCTTCAAAGTGGTTTGGTCAATCACTGTGGGGGCCGCGACAATGCCCCTCACGTGCTCCCTCACCCTCCTCCTCAGCTCCCTACATGTCCTCCCAACATATATCTTACGGCAGGAGCACGTGGCATAATATACCACGCAACTCGTGCCGCACGATACGTATTCACGAATGTCATAGGAGCGGGAACCATCGGAGGAGGAGAAGGAAGCAACGCGCTGGACATTCTCGCAGGCCACACAGTGACCGCAGGGATAACATCCCTTAAGGGGTCTCCTAGCTCCAAACAGGCCTGATGGAGTTGTTAAGTGGTGACTGTGGACTAGTAAATCCTTCAGGTTTTTTGAGCGTCTGGCCGTCATGAGAGGACGGTCGGATAGAGAACCTTTCAGATATGGGTCAGAGAGGAGTATCGGCCAATGTCTGTTAAGTATTTCCTCATCTTATCCCACCCCTGATTAAAGGTGGATATAAACCGAATCGGCTGAACGTCGGGAGTCACGGGTTTCTTAGGACTATATAGCAGAGAATCCCGAGGGGTATTCTTTGCCCGTAGATATGCACGTTTAATTGACCTATTACTGTACCCTCTTTCCTGAAAACGATCCTTCAGATCCTGGGCTTGTTTTTCGAACAGTTCTGCGGACGAGCATATACGTCTCATCCGCAAGAACTGTCCGATAGGGACAGCGCGTATGGTGGACCGTTCATGTGAGGATGATGCGTACAGGAGGGAATTTACTGAGGTTGACTTTCTAAAGACATCAGTCTGCATGGTGCCGTTGGGACCGACCTCCATGCAGATGTCTAGAAAGTCAATCATATGAGCGTCAGATTTATAAGTCAATCTTATATTCACCTCGTTCCGCGCCAATCCCCGCATGAATTCATCAAGCTGCTCCAGTCCGCCCCGCCACAAAATAAACAAATCGTCAATGTAACGAAGCCAGCACTGCACATGGGCGTCAGCCGGCCCGCCCCCGCCGCAAAGTAAATCCCTCTCCCAGAGACCCAGGAAGAGGTTTGCGTACGAGGGCGCGCAGGCCGCGCCCATGGCAGTGCCGCGTGTTTGAAGGTAATAATTGTCCTTAAAGACAAAAAAATTATGTGTTAGGGCGAACTGGAGCAGCTCGAGGATCAAATCGCAGATTCCTGCGTCCCTCCCACTAGCCTGAAGGAAAAACCTAACTGCTCTCAGACCATCCTCATGATGTATACTTGTATACAGGGACTCCACATCAGCTGTTACCAGAAGAGTATCTTCTTCCACCGTGATGCCGTCGATCCTCATCAGGACGTCCGTCGTATCCCGGGCATAGGAGGGCAGCAATTCCACTAGAGGTTTTAGGTAGTAATCAATAAATCTACATATTGGATTGCAAAGCCCCCCTATTCCGGAAACGATCGGACGTCCCGGAGGAGCGACGGCATCTTTGTGTATTTTCGGCAGTAAATACAGTGTAGGAATTTTTGGAAATTTGACAGTGAGTCCCTCCATTACTTTTTTTGTTATCAGGCCCACCTCACATGCCTTCATGAGGATGGTCTGCAGCAGATTAGAAAACGTGGTTAAGGGGTTATAGGTCAATTTACGATAAGTCTCTTTGTCCCTTAGTTGTCGATAAACCTCCCGTTCGTACAGCTCGACTGGCCAGATCACGATGTTCCCACCCTTGTCCGCCGGTTTTATAACTATATCAGACAATTTCTCTAATTCGAGTAGTGCACCACGTTGTTTATGTGTCAAATTGTCTGTTTTCAATCTTGTTGGTAATCTTTTCAAATCATTGATCACCAACTTATTAAAAATCTCTACAGCTGGACAGACGGACAAGGGTGGGAACCTCGTTGATCTGGGTAGTATAGATGAAGGAAACTTACTTGTGTTTGTGGGCTCAACCTCATCGGCTAGATCTTCCAGATTCTCTAAGGCCTCTCTCTCACCCCGATCCATTTCCTCTGGTTGTCTTTGTTTCTTATTATGAAGTTTTCTCAGGACCATCTTCCGTGAGAATAATTGCAAGTCCTTCATAGCTGTAAAGAAATGGAAATTGCTCGTGGGTGAGAAAGAAAGCCCCAGAGAGAGTACCTCTATCTGTGTCTTGGAGAGCGAGTGTTTAGAAAGATTGATTACCTGCAGAGCTCGACTAGATGAGCCAGCGCCTTGTGGGAAACGAGATCTAAATCGTGTCATAATTCCTTCACCAGGGATGGATTCAGCATCTGACTCCTCAGTACTACTGGGGTTAGGTGTTGTTGGTTTCGGTTTGGGTTTAGTACCCGTCCGTGGTTTACCTTTTGGGTTCGGGTTAGGGCGAGGTCTAAAGTTCGCTTTCCATTTATATACCCGACCCGTGCTATAATCCACTTGATCCCGCTGGAATTTTTTGAGTTTAAAACTCTTAATCTCCTTTTCAAGACGTCTTAGCTCTGTCTCGTTATGGGTATTAAATTTAGTCAGAGCTTCGCCGGACATCTGTTCCTTAATCTGGGCCAGAAGTCTGTCCATCTCGCTCTCCATTACCTCGATAGATGCTGAATTTAGTTCGACGAGGAGGCCCAGAAACCCTTTCGAACATTCGCTTGCACACTCCTCCCACTCTGTTCTGAAGGTCTCGTCCTCAATCGGAAAAGAAGGAAAAACCTGTACTCGTAACCCACGTGGCACCAGGTCCCTTTCTAGGTATTTGTCAAGAAAGGCCCTATTCCACCAGGTCTTGGTGCGTTTACGTAGGAGACCCCTGTAAGCTTTGACTACCTCTTCGGTGCTACCGCTGCTACCCGGCTCACCCGCTGCACCTCCAACCTCGTCCAAGGCTTTGTCAAGTTCTGTGAGCCAAACAGAATCATGGGCTCGAAAATCCATCCCAATAGGACAAGCTGTGGAAACCACAGAAATAACAGTTAAACAAGCAGAATTCCATAATAAGAAGTAGGCCACACTAAAATTAGTGGGCATACTTCAAAAAGTTACTCCAAATAGATTGCATAACATAGATAAGGAGTATAGACTAGAATATATCATGAAAAATTATCAAATTTATTTAGTATGACAAGCAAAGACAAGGAGGGGAAGATCACAAAGTGCTCCATGCAGGTAGCCACAATACGGTTTACATATATTGCACTATGTCAGACACACAGACCATGTCTGTCCATATATCAAAACAGAAAGCTGGCGTCTGCGCAGAGACCCATATACAGTGGTTCATTATGTGGGCACCTAATACATCATCACGCACATAACCATATAAATAAAGGTTTATACTGACATAAAACATGTTCCATACATATATCCTTTGTGGTATTTGTGGGTCAAGACAGAAAAGGTATACCATATATCATACCCATACCATGGGAACAGAGCGCTACACCTAGGAGTGTTACTGACAGGCAGTCTCAGTGTGTCATGTAGCTAGAAGGCATAGTTACCAGAGCCGGTAACCGGCTTGCGTAACGTCACTTCCGGTGGCGCGAGCGATATAAAAATCTCCGATGGAGGAGCCTGGAGCATCCCCTGATGAAGTGACCTACACACTGTGGTCACGAAACGCGTTGGGGTCCCCTGGTCCGGACCACCCCTCACCCCTGCTGCCCCATGCAAGATGGCCAGTGACGGCTCTGGTAACTATGCCTTCTAGCTACATGACACACTGAGACTGCCTGTCAGTAACACTCCTAGGTGTAGCGCTCTGTTCCCATGGTATGGGTATGATATATGGGTATACCTTTTCTGTCTTGACCCACAAATACCACAAAGGATATATGTATGGAACATGTTTTATGTCAGTATAAACCTTTATTTATATGGTTATGTGCGTGATGATGTATTAGGTGCCCACATAATGAACCACTGTATATGGGTCTCTGCGCAGACGCCAGCTTTCTGTTTTGATATATGGACAGACATGGTCTGTGTGTCTGACATAGTGCAATATATGTAAACCGTATTGTGGCTACCTGCATGGAGCACTTTGTGATCTTCCCCTCCTTGTCTTTGCTTGTCATACTAAATAAATTTGATAATTTTTCATGATATATTCTAGTCTATACTCCTTATCTATGTTATGCAATCTATTTGGAGTAACTTTTTGAAGTATGCCCCCTAATTTTAGTGTGGCCTACTTCTTATTATGGAATTCTGCTTGTTTAACTGAAGCCTAATAGAAACAAGTCTTCTGCATTTTTTCCCTCTTTTATTTTTTGCTTACAAATACTGAGGTAAAAAAACTCACCCAATACTCAACGTGTGCACATGGCCTTAACCGCAAATGTAGCATCTTTAGTTACAATATGATTATGTGAATGTCTTGCAGGAAGGGTTCCTCACAATTAGTTCATACTGTGCCTGTTACTGGAGTTCTTCTAAGTTCTCATCATGGCTGATCTGTTGTCCGAGGAGCCAAAACAACAATCAAGTGGTGGAGGAGAAACCAGGAAAGCTTCTTGTCTCCAAGAGAAATCTGAGACTTTGGAAGAAAATGGACATGATGTGAAGAGATTCAAAGCGGATGATGACGATCAGAATAGGAAACCTCCAAAGAGGAAAGTGGTGCTGCTAATGGCATATTCTGGAAAAGGCTACCATGGAATGCAGGTGAATAATGAATATCAAGAGTCATTATCAATGAAACCTTTAATAGTATTCAAACCCATTTGTGTCACCTTCTGTGCATGTTATCAGGCCAAAATCACCAGAGTATATGAACTTTTGATCAAGGTCATTTGGATGTTTTTGGTTGTCATTATAATTTAAAAAAAGAAAACAGTAGTTTGGCAATAAATGGCTTCACACAACTGCTAACCATGAGTGGGAAAAAAGTTTTTTGTGTTATCATTCATATTCTCTGGAAAAAAAAAAAAGGCTAAGGGTCCTTTCACATCAGCGGTTTTGCACTGATCGCGGCAGTTGCGGTGAAAAAAACGCAACTGCCGCGATTACCGCATAATGGCTGCACTTGTGGCAAGCCCCATACAATGTCTATGGCTGCCACACAGCGTTTTTGTGCTGTCCGAGGGGATCAGACTTTTTGTAGGACCCCTCGGACAGCATCGGATCCAAACTGATGTCTGCAATCGGATGCCAAATAGGCATCCGATTCCGATACTTTGCTGCATCAGTTTGGATCCTCTCCCTGCTCCTCCTGTCACCTCGTCCCCCTCCTCTCTCTGCTCCCTCTTTGTCCCCTCTGTCTCCCCCTCTTTGTCCCCCTCTTTGTCCCCCTCTTTGTCCCCCTCTTTGTCCCCCTCTTTGTCCCCCTCTTTGTCCCCCTCTTTGGACCCCTCTTTGGACCCCTCTTTGGACCCCTCTTTGGACCCCTCTTTGACCCCTCTTGGACCCCTCTTTCCAGTCCTTAAAAAATAAAAAAATTATTTATTCTCACCTATACACGACACCCGCGGCGCTTCCAGCTATGCTATCTTCTTCTGATCCACAGGACCTGGCGTGATGTCATAGTCACATGACCGGTTACCGCGGTAATCGGGTCATGTGACTGCACTGTGACGTCAGGCCAGGTCCTAGAAGCACAGAGTGCTGGAGGCATCGCTGGACCGTGGGAGAGGTGAGAATAAAGTTTTTTTTATTTTTAACTCTTTATTTTCACTAGATGTCACTTCTGCAATGTATGAATATACATTGCAGAAGTGATATTAGATGGCACAGAGTGATTTTAGTGTACTGAGCATACAACGGACAGCCACGGATCACAGAAAAACGCAGTGTGAAAGCACCCTATGCGGGCTTGCGGCAGGTGCAGCAAGTGCGGCATCGGCACTTGCGGCAGGTGCAGCCGCGAAAAAAAACGCGTCTGACCGCGTTTTTTTTCGCTGCCGCAAGTGCCGATACCCACTTGCCGCACGCCCGCATATACATTGTATGGGGCTTGCCGCAAGTGCAGCCGTTATGCGGTAATCGCGGCAGTTGCAGTTTTTTCACCGCAACTGCCACGATCAGCGCAAAACCGCTGATGTGAAAGGACCCTAAGAAAGCAAAAAATCTGCCGGGGTATGTAAAAGTTTGAGCACAACTGTACACTGGTACAGCCAAGTCAAGGACAGTAAATTGAGTTCCTGATATAATTACACAAGAAAATTGCTTTGACTTGCCAAATTATGTTTTTATCCACTGACACCAAGCAGAGATCTTTAAAATTGTTAGCAATAGAAGTGTTAACCTTTCTATTTCACTATACAAGGGGTATCGGCAATTTCTTTTCACCCAGCAACCCCTTATATCATGTCTGTATTTGGTGTAACCTGTAATCTCTATAGTGGTTCTGTGCATGCAGATGGGGAAGTCTTCTATACGAGTCTTTGGACCACATACACAACTAATTAATAAGATTGTCTCAAGGTGTATTTTCAGGAGCTTTCCCCTGCACTGAAGTTTCCAGCTTTCCTGGGGGGTGCGCTCCTTATGACTCACAGTATGGACACGTGGCATAGTTGATAAACTGGCCAGTACTCTCTGCTCTCCAATGATGCAAGCAGAGACGGCATTGCCTCTTCAGCATAGGAAGAGCGGATGGACTGTAGACTAATCCAGCCGTTTTTAGAGCAGAAATTACAAGCTATGTATCAAATAACCTGTAAACGTGGCTCTCCTACTAAAGAAACCAGCCACTGCTGATAGGTGGCAGAAGTGGACGGTAACCTAGGCAACAAGCAATACAATTAAAAATTCATCTGATCTTGAGGACGGGGAGGATTTTAAATTATAGTGTACACACGCACACACACGAAGGGAGATGTTAGAAAGCTGGGGAAGGGCAGATTGTGCCTTTGACTAGTCATTTTAGACACATGGTCCTTCTCTGAAATATCATTACTCCGACGCACCATTGTGTTTCAGAATAAAACATCTAGCTGTAATTGTGCAGCCAGTGTCTACTTCATGTTGCCATGTTTTGGGCAGCATGAATCTTATAACGTGTTCCCTTTAAGAAGATGAGACAATCCCCTTAAATATTGCTGTTGGCAATCTTCCGCTACTGTTTTCCAGTCCATCATCATCTATATTAAAGGGAGACTGGTTTATGGATACTTTTATTTTGATTTAAAGGGGATGTCCACAATTTTATTTTATTTTAATAATGTTCTTGTAGTTGTCTTAAAAAAAATAATAATAATGATAGTAATAATACTGCCGTTGCACAGGACTTTAGCCCTTGACACCCTTTTGGCCTCCTTGTTTTTGCCGGTGAATAACAATCTCATTGCTTGCTTTTCTGGTTCAGACTCCACATGACTGCTGCTGCCGCCACTGCGGCCATTTTTAAACTAAAAAAAGGAGTGTTGGCCAATCCTTGTAAGTTACCGTACAGTTATACATCTGGTTGGGTCACTGTGTCACACCTTGCTGACATTTTTCTGTCTTATTTTGCAGAGAAATGTTGGTTCGTCACAGTATAAAACTATTGAAGATGTTCTTGTGGAGGCTCTCGTCCTGTCGGGCTGTATTCCTGAGAATCATGCTGAGGACATGAAAAAGATGTCCTTTCAGAGGTGTGCACGTACCGATAAGGTGGGTCTTATGTCTGTCATCTTACGTCTTTGGTTATATTCTAATACTATACCCGAGGCATGAAAATCAACAAAAAGCACAATGGCTACCACATTCCAGAGCGCTTGTAGTTTACTATGGAAACTTCGCTTTAAAAAGGGTGTAAAACTATTTTAAAGATTATTGCTTCATGCTTTTTGTCTGGAGTAAAAATGTGACTAACTGCCATGGTTGTGAAAGACGTGTCTAGTTAGGCATGGCCCCATCCAGCTTTTCTCCACCCCACTCCAGGTGAATACACACATCTCTCGCTGTAGTTCACAGCCGGATTTTTACACTATTTTCTCTGATATGCCATAGGTCTTTCTCAGAAATACTATAGGGCATCAATCACTCAGCTAGAGGCTGTTTCATTCAAGAATCTAGTTATTGTTTCCCATTAAGGCCGGAGTCACATTAGCGTTTGGCATATGATGCGACAACATGGGAAATGACATGCTAATGACACTCAGCAGTAAGTGTGACCGAGGGTCATGAAACTGTGGTCCGATCCTGCGATCGGATCACAGCTGCGGAGAAGAGGGAGAGATTAATCTCTTCCATTGTCTGCCTTGTCATGTATTGCACTGCACTCTGAAGCCTGCCGAGGGCAATGTGATGTTTTACTCGCACCCATAGACTTGTATAGGTGCGAGTGATCCAAGAGTCACAATCGCAGTTTAAGGCTGAAGTCACACGGCCACCTACTTTCCAGACAGGAGAGTGTCAGCATCACGTATTTCTATCAATACATATAGCATTTGACACGATATCTGGTATATCTATTATATAATCACGAATGGGTTTTTTGCCCCTTCTGAGACCGGTCGCGCTGCGAGTCAGCGTGGTCATGTGGATAAGCCCGAAGCATTGGCCGCGCAGCGGCCATTGCGAGCAGTTCTAAGGCGAGTCGCCTTAGCAGTGCGAAGCATTGGCCGCGAAGCGGCCATTGCGAGTCAGAGACTCGCTCTTCTAGAATCCCGATGCATCTGCATCGGGCACCCAGCTAGTTAGTAATAAATTATATTACCCAAAATAATTACTTATACCGTATATACTCGTGTATAAGCCGAGTTTTTCAGCCCAAAATTTGGGCTGAAAAGTCTCCCCCTCGGCTTATACACGGGTCTATACGGTACACATGGTGTGGTGGCTGTGGTGGGGGCTGTGGAGGCGGGGGGAGGCTGCTGTATGAGCGGCCCCGTCACGTGGGGCCGCTCATTAAATATGCACTGCTTCCCCCTGTCAATCAGCGGCAGGGGGAAGCAGTGCATATAGCCCCCAAATGCTGGCACTCGCCGCCCCTTGTAAGGGCCCCCCCCCCCCCCCCGTCCGTCTGCTACATCCGGGATCTCCGGCCGTCGCAGGCATATGACGTCATCGCGCGACGGCCGGGGATCCCGGATGTTGCAGGACGGGAGCCGCGAGGACGGAGCGCCGAGGAGCAGCGCTGATCAGAAGACCGGGATGGTAAGAGAAGCGGGGGGGGCCCTTGCAAGGGGGGGCGAGTGCCAGCATTTGGGGGCCGCTGGGTACCCCCAGGGGGCCGCTGGGGACCCTCAGGGGGCTGCTGTGTACCCCCAGGGGGCTGCTGTGTACCCCCAGGGGGCTGCTGTGTACCCCCAGGGGGCTGCTGTGTACCCCCAGGGGGCTGCTGGGGACCCTCAGGGGGCTGCTGGGTACCCCCAGGGGGCTGCTGTGTACCCCCTGGGGGCTGCTGGGTACCCCCAGGGGGCTGCTGGGTACCTCCTGGGGGCTGCTATATGTACCCCTGGGGGCCTGCTGTATACCACTGGGGCTGCTGTATACTGCCACTGGGGCTGCTGTATACTACCACTGGGGCTGCTGTATACTACCACTGGGGTTGCAGTATACTACCACTGGGGCTGCTGTATACTACCACTGGGGCTGCTTATACTACCACTGGGGCTGCTGTATACTACCACTGGGGCTGCTGTATACTACCACTGGGGCTGCTATATACTACCACTGGGGAGGCCTGTATACCACTGGGGGGGGCTGTATACCACACTGCTGGGGGCTGTATACCTGTGCTGGGGTCCACCCTCGGCTTATACACGAGTCAATAGGTTTTTCCAGATTTTTGGGGCAAAAGTAGGGGGGTCGGCTTATACACGGGTCGGCTTATACACGAGTATATACGGTAATTTATTCCCCTTGATCTATTAAATACCCTGAAAAACTAATCTAGTAGATCAAGGGGAAAATATATAATGAAGACCAAACCGTAATCTGACCAAACAGTCAGCGCAAAACTATAATTCTATACAAAAAAAGTGCCAATGACAAAAATTATGCATTTATAAAAGGAAAAAATGTTTTAATATACATATTTAAAACTTTATACTTACAAATAAATATAAGAGGTAGCAGTGAAGATATATGGCCAGTAGGAGGTGCCAACCAACCACAAAAGGTGTGGAAGAGAATAGTAAGACCTAAGCAATGTATATGCCAAGAGACGTCCCCATACTACAAAGCATAAATAACTATAACAAACAGAACAAGTGGCCTGAGACTCTTCAGCAATAAAAGGATCATGTACATGCAAAAATATATCTACCTTATAGGGTCGGTTTTTGCTTTCCTGCGAATACATGTTTCCACTAGTGCCTTCTTCCAAACGAGAAGTCTGCACGCTCCTGTACGGAGAGTGGGTGGTCGTGCTGGGTGATGCGAGGTACACAAGTCCAGGGTTTACCCTCACTTCAGTGACTGTGCTTACATCTGGAAACCAGATCTTATGGACTGATGGAGTCAATGACTGTAGTAATGCAGATGGTGTACTCTGTCAGACATAATTTTTGTCAGTATTCACCTATTTGAAGCACTGAAATGTGGTCAACCAGAATGGCTTCCAAAACAATTAATTAGAGGAGCCCATCTCCATCGTTTTTTCCCAGTGATCTTTCCCTGGTTTGTAAGTCTCCCTATGTCAGCATGGTGGCCTCCTCAAAGAGATACTTCCTAAGAATCCACATGTAAGTTTACTGTGAAATTGTGGTGAAAAGTGGCTTGTGCACAGCTACCTTAACGGGGTTGTATATTTCACACTGACAACAGGTAACCATGATGGTAGAAATTAAAAAAGAGGATAGACTGGTGTATAAATCCTGCGCACGCGGGCGAGGATAAGCTCCAGAGCAGGCAGTCTCGACTCGTTTCGTAGGAGAGCGTCCTACTTCCTCAGGAGGGAGCAAACCAAACTAAACTAACTAGGCATTATACCTCTCTCCCCACAACAGAAAGCAGCACCCTCCAGCAGATCAACCAATATACCTGGGATATAGAAACTACCTCAAGTACTAGTATTAAATGCAATATTTGATTTTATGCAAACATTTTTAAATAAACTACAGAGTTTTTACAATAAATAGCATTGTTTTAGATTCTTGGTTTATGTATGGTTAAAAATGCTCTAATGTAAGGAGGTTTTAAACAAGCATCAGGCCAACATTAAAGTATTGAGGTTAATCAGACACCACAGCCTTTCTAATACAATCAAGGTGTGGCAGGTTAATACCAAGGTGATTTCAGAGTGTGCGCTGGATCTATACACCAGTCTATCCTCATTTATTTTTATCTGAGAAAATATACACACAGAATTTTCTCATAGATCTTCAGCTGCAACTCATAAGGGTACGAAAGCAGTGATAGAAGTCACTCTTAGTAGATACACCCATAGCTGGCTCTGATGTACCACCATATTCAGAAATTAGTAAAGAGAACTAATTATTATTATTAATAATAATAATTATTAATAATATTTATTCATTTATATAGCACTATTAATTCCATAGCACTTTACATACATTTGCAACACACCGTACCAATTGGGGCTCACAATCTAAACATCCTATTAATATGTCTTTCCAGTGTGGGAGGAAACCCACACAAACACAGGGAGAACATACAAACTCCTTGCAGATGCTGTTCTTGGTGGGAATTGAACCCAGGACCCAGTGCTGCAATTTTGCGGTGCTAACACGGAGTCACTGTGCCGCCCTTCCTTTAGAATGTTTGTCTAGTAACATTATTATTTAGACCCAGCGTCACAATGCTTGCTAAGGTTGGGTTCACAGATGGCCTTTTATTGCTGTTTTCTATTTATCAGGCACAGTATGGGACCTGTTCTAAACAGCTTGTTACATATAGAATTTTCTGCACCCAAAACATGGCACTTTACACAAGCAGCAGAATGAATGAATGAGATTCCTGAAATCTCAACCAAATGCTGGATATTTTTCCTTTTTCAAATTTGAAGTAGTTTCAGAATCGGCCCTTTCAATGTTTTTGCAGAGTTTTTTACTCATTCAAATGAGTGGTTAAAAAATGCATTAAAAGCCCTTATTTTACTCAGCATTCTTCCTGCCAATAGGCATGGTTTTTAGTGTAGATATTTCTGCTGCAAATAATCACTGTTTGCATATTCCCTGTATTGCTTCCATTTTCATTGTAGGGAGTCTCTGCTGCCGGGCAAGTTGTGTCTCTGAAGGTATGGCTGATCGACAACATAATGGAAAAAATTAACAGTCACCTGCCTTCCCAGATAAAAATAATAGGTAAGAACTCTATATAGCTCGTACTATGGAATAGTTGTGATTACTGTTTTCTTAAAGTGACTGATTGAAAGAAACATCCAGTCAAATGGAAATTTTCTTTATGTGGAGTCTGAGGACATGAAGCTTGACACAGGAATGTATTTTTAAGCCAAGGTGCACACAATGAGTATTTGGTGAGTTTTTTTACCTCAGTATTTTCAGCCAAAACCAGGAGTGGGTAATAAATCCAGAAGTGATGATGTGCTTCTGTTATACTTTTCCATAGATTTTTCCATTGCTACAAATACTGAGGTAAAATAACAAATACTCAATTTGTGCATGTGACCTTCAGTTTTCTTTTAAAGGGGTTTTCTGGGTTTTTTATAAAATCTTTGTGTATATCTTGGCTGCAAAATGTTGACAGTTTGTAATTTATACCTTGTCAGCATTTTGCATTGTTGCCTAGATATCACCATTCAGAAGCCCCCCTAAGTCCTCCCCAGACTCCAACAGGCCCGCCTCCCCACTGTATCCAGAATGACCACCCACCCCCATATACCTATGTAAACTCTGAATTACACTTAGCAGTCATCTCCTTCTGTCTGCAACACTGTGAAGGTTATGACCGCTGAGTGCACTATGCTGTGGTGAATGTGCTCACCTCCTCTTCCCATGCCCACACTGTCACTGATGAGATCCTTTCTGTATCTGCCACAGCCGTTCCTCATGTGAAGCAGAATGAACCACTCTGTGCAGTGATACAGAGCGGCTCTGTGGGTATATTTTTCAAATTTGTGCCACAATTAGGGTACCTTTACACGCCACAAGCAAAGGAGACAATTTTGGAGGCGATATTTCTCGCTGGAATTATCCACGCCAAATCGCCTCCTTATTGCGCCGTGTAAATAAGGAATTTGGCGGCGATATGTCGCCCTGCCACGGTCGCCTGGTTACCGAGCAGTGCTTGGTAACCAGGCAACCGTGGCGAGGCGACATATCGCCGCCAAATTCCCTATTTACATGCCGCAATAAGGAGGCTATTGGGCATAGATGTGGCAGCGATATATCCGTGACACAATATCGCTGTCAACCATTCTCGCCGCGATTTCGGCGTGTAAAGGTACCCTGTCATAAAGAGATGGTGTCTGGAGTCAGAATGGAGTGTAACCCTCAGATATACACCTTGTGTTGTTAGGTTGCTTTGCGTTGATGCTTTGGAGGCCTATTTAATGCACGGATCAAATATAATTTATATTTTTACGCAACATAAATACTTGACTTGCATTCTATTTAGTCTCACATTTTATTTGATTTTCTCAACAAGGACTGAAACGAGTTACGGGACGGTTTAACTCCAAGAACTCGTGTGATGCCCGTACCTATTCCTACACCCTACCTACTTTTGCCTTTGCTCATAAAGACAATGATGTGCAAGAGGAAAGCTTCAGGCTTGGCCAAGAAACTTTAGATAAAGTGAATGAACTGCTTGCTCTGTACAAAGGTACTCACAATTTCCACAATTTCACATCACAGAAAGGACCAAAGGACCCTAGTGCTAAACGTTATATTATGGAAATGAATTGTGAGCCGCCTTTCCTGCAAGGAGGCCTGGAGCTGGCTGTGATTAAAGTGAAAGGCCAGAGCTTCATGATGCATCAGATTCGCAAGATGATTGGACTGGTTATTGCGGTGGTGAAAGGATATACTCCACCATCTATAATGCAGAGAAGCTGGGGAGAGGAAAAAGTGGACATACCCAAAGCTCCAGGCCTGGGGCTGGTGCTGGAGAGGGTCCACTTTGAGAAGTACAATAGGCGTTTTGGAAATGATGGCCTTCATGAGTCATTGGATTGGGCAGAAGAGGAGGAAAAAATTGAGGCATTTAAAAAAGCACATATCTATCCCACTATTATTCAGACTGAAATTGAAGAAAAGTCCATGGCAAGCTGGCTGTCCACTTTACCCATTCACGACTATGATGCAACGTCTCAGGGGCAGAATATGGTCAATCATGAGGTAAAATATTTTTTAATATATTAAGTGTTAATGTTCGTACAAATATAGATGTCAATCACAGATTAGGGCCGTCCATCAAATACTTAATGGACCATTCAAACGAGCCAGTTATTGGAAAATGAGCAGTCGTCTGTTCCCGAATATCAGGCCCTCTAAACAAGCTGGCAATCGCCCGACAAACAAGCAAATGCTTGTTTATCTGGTACAATGAGTTTTGTGACCGATTAAAAGTTATTGTTGTTATTGCAGCTCATACAATATTGTGCTATTGGCAGCACTATCTGCACAGTATAATCATATTAAGGGTATTTTCTGGTCATCATAATGGGAGACCCAGACAATGGGGTTTAGGGCACTGCCCTCCGGAGGTCACACTAGGTACTACAAGTTTGTAGACACCGCCTCCTCCGCTTATAAACCCCTACCGCAGGGAAAATCCTCAGTTTTAAACTTAGTGTGCTCGGAGGATCACGCTTTGCTTGCACTTCACTGCATTCTCACAGCTTACGTGATGGCGTCTGAAGACAAGGTAAAAAGGTTCCAGTCGGGACCTGCGACAGCCTCCCCGCTCACCCTTGTGGAACACGCAGGTGGAGGTACCGGAGGGCCTAGGGCCTGGACACTTTGTGTTCTCCCGGTACGCTGTTGCGCTCCTTTCCATCCCTCTCTGGGGGGCTCTGGAGAGTGGGAGATGGGAGCCTTGCACAGCTCCGCTCCGTCCGAGGCCTCCCTAAATGGTGCTTACAGACCGGACTGGAGCCAGCCCAGTCCGAGGCCTCCCTAAATGGTGCTTACACTCCGGACTGGTGCTGCACCCCCGTCCGAGGCCTCCCTAAATGGTGCTTACAGACCGGACCGGCACTGAGGCACTCTGTGTCTCCTGTGTGCCTGGGGGTAGTGTCTGTCACTTTATGTGGCCTGACACTCAGACCGCGCGTTACTCTCGGGTCCGCGGTTCTGCGGGTGTACCCTGTGCTGGGGTCACCCTGGCTGACCGCCCTGTGTGTCACAGGGGCTGAGGCCGTGGGCTGCGGATGTTTGTTTGTACATGCAGTCTGTGTATAACTTGTTACACTTTTCCCGCGCTGCGGGCTCCGGCTCCCTCATGCTGAGGCTGCTTGGAGGATGGGAAGCAGCCCGTGCGGTGACGTCACCGATGGGCGTGTGTGTGTGTTTCCCGCGTGTCTTCGGCGCCGCCCACAGTTTCACTGTCGGCGGCCATCTTTACCCTCACTTCCCGGTTGGGATTTGTATGCAGCGTGCGCCTGCACTCCAAGAGGGGAGACCGGAAACCGTCGCGGAGGTCACACACACACACCGCTTCCTCATACCGCTTTACTGCGGTCGGTAAGCCACCGGGATCCCGGTTTTTTGTCTGCAATTTGGCTTATTTTCCCCTACTGTGGCGATGTCCTCAGTTGGGAAGCGTGCTGCTAAGGCGGCGGAGACCACCATTACCTGTGCTACATGCAATGGAACACTGGTGGAGGGGTCCTGCAATAACTGCGGACGCCCAGAGGCCCGGACTGACACTGCTGAGTCAGCAGCTCCGGTGCTATATCCTGAGGTTCAGGTGATCTCAGGGCCATGGGAGACGCAGAATAAGATCAATGAATCTCTGTTGTCCCAGCTGTCCTCCATGTCGCAATCCCTGGAGGCACTTAATAGGAGGCTGGATAGCCCAGTTACTCCGTCCAGTTACCCCCGGGTGTCTCCCTCTTCTGCTGTGAGACCCCTTAAGCGGGCTCGTCGTGAGGAGTCACCCGAGCTCCAGGCTCTCTCTGAGGAGGAGCGTTCCTCTGATGGTGAGGACGATGATGGGGGTTCAAATTTCGGGTCTGTGTCCGTATCTGAACCACCAGACGGGGTGGAGGATCTGGTGTCCTCTATCAACGAGACTTTACGTCTCGTGACACCCCCTGAGGAGGTGACGGTGCACCCGAAGGAGGTCTATCAATGGCTGCGGCCTGAGGCTAGACCAAGTGGCTCCTTCATGGACCACACTAATTTTGGAAGGGTGGTTAGAGCTCCCAGGTTACATCCTGGGCGGCGTTATGTCCGTAAAACCAAGGACAATCGCTTCCCCTTCCCCCAGGAGGTGCTTCAGGAGTGGTCGCAGTCCCCGAAGGTGGACGCTTCCATGACCAGGATTGCTGCACGCTCCCTTTTCTCTGCCTCTGATAGCTCCTCACTGAAGGATGCGACGGATAGACAGGTCGAGCAGCTCGCCAAGTCTTCCTATGAGGCTGTAGGGTCTTCATTTGCCCCTAATTTTGCCACGGTCTGGACCTTACAAGCGATTACTGCCTGCTTGGATGGTATCTCTGACATGGCAAGATCCAGTCCAGAGGTCCTAGCACTTACCGAAAGGGCAAGGGCCTATGCGGACTACGCCAGGACGGCGACTCTGGAAACTGCCACTCGCTCAGCTGTGGCTTCGGCCAATGCTATAGCGATCCGCAGGTTGTTGTGGCTGCGTCTTTGGGACTCAGATGCCACATCCAAGAAGATTTTGCAGAATCTTCCGTTTGCTGGTGACAGACTTTTTGGCACCGAACTGGACAAGCTGATTAAGGATTCTGCTGAGTCTAAGATACCGCAGAATAAGCCTAAGCCACGGTATACCGTTAAAAGGAACCCAAAACAGTGGTCCTTTCGTTCCAGCTCGCAGTCATCAGCACCGTCCGCTCGCACGGACCGAGGGGGAAAGCCCGCTTCCCAGTGGCGCTCTAAGAGTCGTCCAAAGAAGCCGGCGGGGGCGGCAGCTGCCACCCCCAAACCCACCTCTACATGACTCGCTCTCTCATCCTGCCTCCCCACAGGTGGGGGGCCGCTTGTCTCGCTTTCAGGACAAGTGGCTGCTTCACGTTCAAGATCAGTGGGTTCGAGACGTGATCTCGCGAGGGTACAGGATAGAGCTGACGTCAAAGCCGATATCCCGATTCCATCGGTCGGTCCCGTCACCAGAAAAGGCTCAGGCTTTTTACCTGGTGTTGGAGGGTCTCCGCAGAGACGGAGTGGTGGTCCCGGTGCCTTCCGGAGAGAGGTTCAGGGGTTTTTACTCCAACCTCTTTATTGTCCCAAAGAAGGACGGATCCTTCCGCCCAGTACTGGACCTGAAGTTGTTCAACCATCACGTGTTGGTTCGGAAGTTCTGTATGGAATCACTGCGCTCCGTGATCGCAGCTGTGTCACAGGGGGACTTCCTAGCGTCCATAGATATCAGAGACGCTTACCTTCACGTGCCCATTGCACCGGCTCATCAGCGCTGGTTGAGATTCGCAGTGGGGGAAGAACACTTCCAATTTGTGGCGCTGCCGTTCGGGTTGGCCTCGGCACCGCGGGTGTTCACAAAAGTGATGGCCTCCATGATGGCTCTCCTGCACATGCAGGGACATGCCGTCATTCCCTATTTAGACGACCTGCTGGTCAGGGCGCCATCAGAACACCTCTGTCAAGAGAGCCTGGATGTGACCATGCGGTCTCTGGAACAGTTCGGTTGGCTCCTCAATATTCAGAAGTCAACGCTAGTTCCGACCCAGTCTTTGACATATCTGGGCATGGACTTCAACACAGCCTCAGCCCTGGTGTCTCTGCCACGAGTCAAACAGATGGCGATCCAATCAGGAGTACTAGCAGTCCTCCTGTCACCACAATCATCCCTAAGGGTGTTGATGAAGCTGGTGGGACGCATGGTGGCAGCAATAGAGGCGGTACCGTTCGCACAATTTCGCCTCCGTCCTCTTCAGCTGGAGATTCTCCCGAGGTGGGACAAGAGGACGATCTCTCTGAATCGGCTGGTGACCCTTTCCCTGCCGACCAGGGATTCCCTGCAGTGGTGGCTACAGCCACATCACTTGTCTCGGGGCCGGTCCTTCATCAAACCGTCATGGTTAGTGGTAACCACCGACGCCAGTCTGAAGGGCTGGGGGGCGGTGTTCTTGCACCACAGGGCCCAAGGCCTCTGGACTCAGTCGGAGTCGGCGTTGCAGATCAACGTACTGGAGATCAAGGCGATCTATCTGGCACTCCTGGCGTTTCAGAGATTCCTCTCAGGACAACCCATTCGGGTTCAGTCCGACAATGCGACGGCCGTCGCTTATATAAATCATCAAGGAGGAACCAGGAGTGCAGAGGCTCTGGCCGAAGTCCACCGCATCCTATCCTGGGCGGAGGACAACAACTGCCTGATCTCCGCAGTTCACATCCCAGGGGTCGAAAACTGGGAGGCCGACTATCTGAGCCGGCAGGGGATGGACGCCGGAGAGTGGTCTCTTCATCCAGACGTCTTTCAGGACATCTGCAGCAGATGGGGCACTCCGGACGTGGATCTGATGGCCTCGCGGCTGAATCATCAGGTTCCGCAGTACATGGGGAGGTCATGGGACCCCCAGTCTCTGGGAGCGGACGCCCTGATCTTGACTTGGTCCAGATTCCATCTACCATATGTGTTCCCGCCTCTGGCTCTGATTCCCAGGGTGCTGTGGAAAATCAGGTCGGAGTGCAGGGTAGCCATTCTAGTGGCTCCAGACTGGCCCAGGAGGTCCTGGTATCCGGACCTGTGGCAACTGTCAGGCGGACACAGGTGGGCTCTTCCAGAACGCGCAGATTTACTCGCGCAAGGCCCATTCTTCCACCTCAATTCCAGGGCCCTCAGATTGACTGCATGGCTCTTGAGGCCTGGCTGCTGACATCCAGGGGTTTCTCCCTACGGTGGTTGCCACTATGAATCGGGCTAGGAAGCCAGTTTCCAGGAAGATGTACCACAGAACGTGGAAAATCTTTTTTACTTGGTGTGCCTCTGGCGGACGGTCTCCGTGGCCCTTGTCCATCCCGACGTTGTTGGCTTTCCTACAGTCGGGTTTGGAATTGGGATTATCCCTTGGCTCCTTGAAAGGTCAAGTATCAGCACTTTCCGTGCTGTTTGACAGGCGATTGGCACTTCTCCCGAAGGTCCGTCAATTTCTGCAGGGGGTGTCACGGATGGTTCCGCCCTACAAGAGACCTCTAGACCCTTGGGACCTTAACATGGTCCTGGCGGCATTACAGAAACCTCCGTTTGAGCCGCTGAGAGATGTTTCTCTATCGCGTCTGTCCCAGAAGGTGGCTTTTCTGGTGGCAATTACGTCTCTGAGGAGGGTATCAGAATTGGCTGCACTATCGTGCAAATCACCCTTTCTGGTGGTTCACCAAGACAAGGTGGTGTTGCGCCCTCGGCCAGAATTCTTGCCGAAGGTGGTTTCAACTTATCACCTGAACCAGGAGATTGTTCTCCCATCATTTTGCCCCGCTCCCGTTCATCAGGTGGAACGCGACCTCCATACTCTGGATCTTGTGAGAGCTATACGCATTTATGTGTCCAGGACCGCCTCCTTTCGGAGTTCGGATTCCTTATTTGTTCTTACAACAGGTCGCTGTAAGGGGTCCGCGGCTTCGAAGTCAACCTTGGCCAGATGGATTAAGGTTTCCATTCAAGAGGCTTACCGGTCTTCTGGTTTGCCCCTCCCGGTGGGATTGAAGGCTCATTCTACCAGAGCCGTAGGTGCCTCCTGGGCCTTGCGACATCGAGCGTCTGCTCTACAGGTGTGTCAGGCAGCCACTTGGTCTAGCCTGCACACTTTCTCTAAGCACTATATGGTGCATGCCCATGCCTCTGCGGATGCAAGTTTGGGCAGGCGGGTTCTCCAGGCGGCGGTTGCCCACCTTTAAAGGGAACCATGTGTTATCCGTCTTGTTGAGGAACTCTTCCCGCCTGGGTATTGCTTTAGGACATCCCCATTGTCTGGGTCTCCCATTATGATGACCAGAAAAAAGAGAATTTTGTTTACGTACCGTAAATTCTTTTTTCTTTAATCATCAATGGGAGACCCAGCACCCACCCAGTTGTTCCTTTGCATGTTTTGCATTTGCTCTGTTCTCTGTTGAGACAGTGTTTGCCGGGTTGTTGAACCGTCTGTGCACGGCATTCTTCCCGATGTTTCGGGTGTGGTTTATTTCCTCCTCGCAGCTTGTGGACCAAACTGAGGATTTTCCCTGCGGTAGGGGTTTATAAGCGGAGGAGGCGGTGTCTACAAACTTGTAGTACCTAGTGTGACCTCCGGAGGGCAGTGCCCTAAACCCCATTGTCTGGGTCTCCCATTGATGATTAAAGAAAAAAGAATTTACGGTACGTAAACAAAATTCTCTTTGTTCCCATGGTCCGTGTTTCTCGCCTTTTTGACACTGTTTTTGCTCAATCAAAAACCAGCATTTTACAGTACAAGGAACGTGGATGGGGTTAACAGAAACCTCATGTCCACTGTGCGTCTTTTATGCACTGTGTAAAATCAGCTGTGGTGCGTTTTTTTTCCAAGCTGCAGCATGTCAATTTACCTTGCGGGTACGTTATTATCAGTGTGGAATTTCCCTATAGCCTTGCATTAGATGCGGAAAATCCGCAGTTTAAAAAAAACAAACAAAAAAAACATATGAGTATGCTTACGCAGCGTGAATGCACCAAAAACACATCAAAAGGAAATACTCGTGTATAAGCCGACCCGTGTATAAGCCGACCCCCCTACTTTTGCCCCCAAAATCTGAGAAAACCTATCGACTCGTGTATAAGCCGAGGGTGGACCCCAGCACAGGTATACAGCCCCCAGCAGTGTGGTATACAGGCCTCCCCAGTGGTAGTATACAGCAGCCCCAGTGGTAGTATACAGCAGCCCCAGTGGTAGTATACAGCAGCCCCAGTGGTAGTATACAGCAGCCCCAATGGTAGTATACAGCAGCCCCAGTGGTAGTATACAGCAGCCCCAGTGGTAGTATACAGCAGCCCCAGAGGTAGTATACAGCAGCCCCAGAGGTAGTATACAGCAGCCCCAGAGGTAGTATACAGCAGCCCCAGTGGTAGTATACAGCAGCCCCAGTGGTAGTATACAGCAGCCCCAGAGGTGTATATACAGCAGCAGCCCGCCCGCCACCCCCATCAGTATACAGGCGCCCCCCCATCAGTATCCAGGGCCCCCCCCCTTGCTCCGCAAACCTGTAAAGTAAAATCATTATACTTATCACTGTCCTGTCGCCGCCGTCCCCGCCGCTGCCATCGCGCTCCTCCGTCTTCATCCAGCGTCTTCTGGCTTCCTCCTCTGGCGCAGACAATGACGTCATTGCCAGCGCCGACCAGAGGAAGACGGATGAAGCCGGAGGAGCGCGATGGCAGCGGCGGGAACGGCGGTGACAGGACATTGACAAGTATAATGATTTTACTTTACAGGTTTGCGGAGCAAGGGGGGGCCCTGGATACTGATGGGGGTGGCGGGCGGGCGGCCTGCCGTTGGTATACTCGCGTATAAGCCGAGGGGGGACTTTTCAGCCCAATTTTTGGGCTGAAAAACTCGGCTTATACGCTAGTATATACGGCATCTGGTATCAATAAAGTTTGTGGAAACAGGCAGCAGAACAAACTGGAAGTTGCCCAAAGCAAAGAGTTCAACATCCTAATACACACACACACATACAGACACAAAAAATATATAAAGATAGAGATCCTGCAATTTTATAATGTAACAAGTCCACCTACATATTATATACCGCACTTCACTCGTTGGTACCTTTCATGTGGCACTAAAGGTTGTTTGGCCCTGTTTAACTGAATAAATGTATTAATTACAGTCATATGAAAAAGTTTGGGCACCCCTCTTAACTCTTAATCTTACTCTTTTTTTTTTTTTTTTTTTTTGTTTAAAATAGTTTTTTTTGCAACAGCTATTTCAGTGTGATATATGTAATAACTGATGGACACAGTAATATTTCAGGTTTGAAATGAGGTTTATTGTACTAACCAAAAATGTGAAATATGCATTATTTCAAAATTTGACAGGTGCAAAAGTATGGGCACCCTTCTGATTTTCTGATTTGAATACTCCTAACTATGTTTTACTGACTTACTGAAGCACTAAATTGGTTTGGTAACCTCATTGAGCTTTGTACTTGATAGCCCGGTGTATCCAATCATGAGAAAAGCTATTTCAGGTGTCCACTTGCAAGTTGTTCTCCTAGTTGCATCTTCTCTGAGGAGTGGCATCATGGGCTCCTCAAAACAGCTCTCAAATGATCTAAAAAAAAGATTGTTCAACATAGTTGTTCAGGGGAAGGATACAAATAGTTGTCTCAGAGATTTACCCTGTCAGTTTCCACTGTGAAGAACATAATAAGGAAATGGAAGACCACAGGGACAGTTCTTGTAAAGCCAGAAGTGGCAGGCCAACAAAAATATCAGAAAGACAGAGAAGAAGAATGGTGAGAACAGTCAAGAACAATCCACAGACCACCTCCAAAGATCTGCAGCATCATCTTGCTGCAGATGGTGTCACTGTGCATCGGTCAACAATACAGCGCACACTGCACAAGGAGAAGCTGTATGGGAGAGTGATGCGAAAGAAGCCGTTTCTGCATGCACGCCACAAACAGAGTCGCCTGAGGTATGCAAAAGCACATTTGGACAAGCCAGTTTCATTTTGGAAGAAGGTCCTGTAGACTGATGAAACAAAGATTGAGTTGTCATACAACAAGACGTTATGCATGGCGCCACAAAAACACAGCATTCCAAGAAAAACACTTGCTACCCACTGTCAAATTTGGGGGAGGGTCCATCATGCTTTGGGGCTGTGTGGCCAATGACGGCAACGGGAATCTTGTTAAAGTTGAGGGTCGCATGGATTCCACTCAGTATCAGCAGATTCTTGAGAATAATGTTCAAGAATCAGTGTCAAAGTTGAAGTTACGCCGGGGATGGATCTTTCAGCAAGACAATGATCCAAAACACCGCTCCAAATCTACTCAGGCATTCATGCAGAGGAACAATTACAATGTTCTGGAATGGCCATCCCAGTCCCCAGACCTGAATATCATTGAACATCTGTGGGATGTTTTGAAGCGGGCTGTCCATGTACGGGACCATCAAACTTAACTGAACTGGAATTGTTTTGTAAAGAGGAATGGTCAAAAATACCTTCATCCAGGATCCAGGAACTCATCATTAACAGCTACAGGAAGCGACTAGAGGCTGTTATTTTTGCAAAATGGTGGATCTACTTAATATTAATGTCACTTTTCTGTTGAGGTGCCCACACTTTTTCACCTGTCAATTTTTGAAATAATGCATATTTCACATTTTCGGTTAGTACAATAAACCTCATTTCAATCCTGAAATATTACTGTGTCCATCAGTTATTACATATATCACACTGAAATAGCTGTTGCAAAAAAACAATTTTAAACAAAAAAAAAAAAAAAGAGTAAGATTAAGTGGGGTGCCCAAACTTTTCATATGACTGTAAAAAAAAAAATGACATGGTTCCCTTTATTTTTGATAACTAGCAAAGGTAAAGCAGACAGCTGCAGGCTGATAATCAGACTTGGAAGGTTCATGATTATTGGGCCCTTCCCACTCTATAAATTCCAGCCTGTAGCCGCCCAAGAAGTGTTCATTACATAAGACTCTTGACTCTTAAGGTGGGTTTACACACACCAATTTATCTGTTCAATATCTGAACAGATCTCTGGTTGCAGTGAAATCATGGACACACAGTTCCATTTTGTGGCTGTGTACAAATGATACAATGTGTCCATGATTTCACTGCAACCAGAGATCTGTTCAGATATTGAACAGATAAATTGGTGTGTGTAAACCCACCATTACTGATTGCCCTGGTGCAATGGCAATCATAGGTAATGGGCTTTGGGGTTGATGTCCGCTGGTATCAAACCTGGGTGTTACCAATGGTAAGGTATCTATCAGAAACCCTCATTACTAACCCAGCAAGTAGAAAGTAAAAAAAAATTAAAAATACAGGGGACCAGATGTTATTTTATTTTTATTATTGTTAAAGGGTAGATATCTACAGGTTATCTATCTACGCGAATATATTTCTATGATCTATAGCTTTATTATTTTTAGTTTTTCTTTGTGTGTATTCGTGCGCATTGCAACGTGGGGCGGTTACAGTGGTTCTTATGAGATATTGAAGATTATAATTATGCAAGATTTTATACCACTATAATCTGTAATAATAAACGTGTTTGTTTGCTTTGGCCAACTTCCTTTTTGCTCTACTGCCTGTGTTTCAACTAGTTTTGGGAGAAAAACACTAAAAACTGCATGTAACAAAATAGCACCAAAATCCGCAAGTAGTCCAGGTGGTGCAGATGTTCTGCAGCGTCAAAAACTGAACAAACACTGATTGTGGGAATATACCCTAAGGGTACCGTTACACAATGTTGCTGTGTACAAATGGAACAATGTGTCCATGATTTCACTGCAACCAGCAAATTGCCAGTGGTATTGCATGCAATATTGCCGCGTGTGACGGCACCTTAAGAGTAGAGTAACGCTGGGATCTGATTTGCGCAAGTGCAATCCGAGATAATTTCGCACTTGTGCCTTTGTTAAACAATCAAACAGCTCAGACCTGTGAGTTTTTCCTCAGCCCTATACAAAGAAAAACAATCGCCGCATATTGCGATTGTCTGCGAATCTCGGCTCACTCACACCCATTCAAGTCAATGGGTGCAAGTGAAACATCACACTGTTCACGGCAGATGCGCTGAGGCAATGGAGAAGAGGGGGAGATTAATCTCTTCTTCTCCTCCGCAGCTGTGCTCCAATCACAATCGGATCAGAGGCACATGACACTTGGCTCACACTCACAGCAGAGTCTGAACCTAGGGTCATTAACGTATTGCATCTGATGCTCTTTCATATGATGCCTTATGCTAGTATGTCCCTTGCCTTACTATCATTCTCTGCTCATCGTTTGTCAGCCTATCTACACAGGCTTCTAACGACCACTGATTACCTTGCAAATAGGTAAGTAAATGCTCGCCTACCAGGGTTATAAGTCCTAAATGAGTAGTGATTTTAATGAAAAAATTGCAAATTACACCAAATCATCCATAGAATCATATAATATATTGGTGTGTTTTCCTCTCCTTCATCTATAACAGATGTATGGCAAATGAAACCTCATCTCCTATATGACAAGTTTCCTACAAGATGTTGGTTCCAGTTTTTTCTGCTGCTGTTTAGGGAATCTTGTACAGCTGAAAATGTAATAATCAATCCTATGTAGCATATACCGGTATATGCCACTCATATATATCTCACATTTACCACGCACACACCACTCCCACAGCTGTCCCGCTCAGCATGCACCTGCCACTCGCACATTTTACATGTTCCACACGCACACACAAGTCTGCTCAGCACACACATGACGGTCACAAGGTAAATAAACCCGCTCAACATGCACATGCCATTCACACACCTATGTTGGTATATCAAGCCGGGCCCCGTTTTTTTTCCCAACAGATGAAAACAAACTCCCAAAAATTATTGTGGATTATACTTTTTTTTTTTTTTTTACTATTTCGCTGGGCATACTTGCAGTATTGAGGACCAGAAGTTAGTGGGTGTTACAGCTGAAGTAGACGAAGCTTGGCCAGGCAGTTTCTTTTGTGGCATAGTTTAATAAACATTATTTTTTAAGTCCACATAGTCGTAGAGTTCTTCATAATAGAAGCAGGGGTCTGAGAATAAAGCCCCCAGGTGGGGGTATGATTAAAGTAGCATTCATGTGGCTTAGTTGGTAGGTATAATGCCAGTCTTGGTGCCCAAATGTTTTTCTATTACGCAGCCTGTAACAAACTTTAATTATGCAAGGGGGGGGGCATAATCCCACCCAACCCCCCATGGATCTTAACCTTAGACTCCTGATTTCATTATAAAGAACTCCATGACCACATGGACTTAAAAATTAATGATTATTCCACTGCAGCTCAAAAGGAAATGCCTGGCAACACCACCACCAGAGATGATCACACCCACTAACTTCCAGTCCCCGATACTCTAAGGCTATGTGCACACAGGAAGGTTTAGTGAAGGTTTAGGAGCGGAACCGCCGGTCGGTTTCCATCAGGTTTATGCAAATTTATGTTAATCCAAAAGCGGCTTTTGGATCAACATAGAAACCTATGGAAACCGACACCCGGTGTGCACACACCGGCGGTTTCCACATGCTCATCCGTTGCTAACCCGCTGGGTTCCCAGCGGGTTAGCAAAGAATGTGCATGTCCTATAAACCGGCCGGTTCTGCAGCGGCTGCAAGCAGAATCATGTGCTGCTTCCAGCCGCTGCAGAACCGACGCCACTAACCCGCTGTGCACCGCCGCACACCCGACCGTCTTCCGCAGCACGGACCCGACAGGAAGCCGGTGGGCGGCTCCGGAGCTTCCTGTCGGGTCCGCCCAGCCGCCGCCGCCCCTAACCCGCCCCCGTGTGCACATAGCCTAAAGGTACTGTTACACGCAGCTACTTAGGCTGCGATGTCGGAAGTGATGCTGCAGGTGCGCGCTCGCTTACGACATCGTAGCCTGGCTGTCACACGGCAAGATGTTGCCGGTGACGCTGCTGCGATGTGGGCACAGCCATCACTCACTGGGCTGAGAACAATCCAGCGAGCGATCCACAGCAATGCTGTGAATAGGCTGTATCGCCGGCAACATTGCTATTGAGATTTCTGATGGCACGATATAGCCAAATCGCTGGGGCCAGGTTTATGAACATGTTCATAAACCTGTCAACTTGCAACCAGTGACTTATCGCAGTTGCATCGTGCTGTCATACTGCACAATGCACCTGCGATGTTGCCTGCAACTTACTGACTCAGCAAATTGTCAGCAAAGTTGCATGCAACATCGCGGCGTGTAACGGTACCTTTAGTATGCCTTTTTCTTCCCTTGGAAGTTTTTTTTACAATTTTCCAGTACATCACATCATAACATGAATGTTCTCTTTCTAGCGTGAGACCTCATACGGCTATGTGTACGGGAAAAAATATAGACGTTTATGGCTCCTGGAAGAAAGGGAGGAAAAGGCGAAAAATTGGTGCAAAAATTGAAAATTCACATTTTGCAAAACTGTTAAACCAATAAATGAAGGGCAATTGGTGATCATTTAACAGCTGCGTCACCAGTTTAAATGGGCCCTTAGCCACGGTTTCATACTTGCCTTCTCCTGCAGATTAGGCACATAAATGTTACCCTGTATTAGAACACCAACTTTTAGCCATGCATGAAGTGCCCATATATCGCAATAATTGAAAATCTGTGTATATATTTTATATAGTCGCACTATAGTAAGCCTGAGCTACTTGTACTCCGATTATAACCTCTATAACTGAGGAGCCTATTTGCAAACCATTAAAACGTAGACATATAATTTTATTGATGGCAAAAAATTGAATAAAAGTTAAAAACTGAAATGTGTGAACAGAGGATGGCGATATAACATAGGACTTGAAAAACAATAGCATAAGATGTCCACGTTGTAATAGTATAAAGAGAATATATTATTCGATAGTGGTACAAAGAGTGTACTAGTGGAGTTGCTCACAGGTTACAATGTAGGTAGCCACAAGGGCAAGTAGGAATAATTAAAAGGTTAGGTCATTGACATTAAATTAGTAAAGCGTACATACCAAATGGTGAGTTGGCTGGCCAATTCGCTCTACACAGGGGCACTAGACAGGGCTGCCCGGTGTCGCCACTACTGTTCGCAATTGCGATAGAGCCGCTCGCGGCCCGGGTCAGGGCCTCTGCAGGGGTGCAAGGCTTTTGTTACGGTACACTGGAAGAAAAAATTGCGTTGTACGCTGACGATATTTTATTATTCTTAGAAGACCCAGAGGAGTCCTTGGAGGGGGCAATGAATATAATAGGAGAATTTGGTGAAATGTCAGGCCTGACTATTAATTGGGGAAAGTCATGTTTGATGGCGGTGGATAAGGGGGCTGCTCAGATGGCTTTGAGAGGGAGACAGCTCCAGGGAGTTGACCAATTTAAATACCTTGGTATTGAGGTGGCGCTTCCTTTGACGAGATATGTGGAGCTTAATGTAGATCCCATTATAAGAAGGTGTAGGGCAAAGGCCGGTGCGTGGTGCAAGCTACATCTCTCTGTGGTAGGAAGAACTAATCTCATTAAGATGATTTTGATGCCTCAACTATCCTATGTGCTTCACAACGCACCGGTCTGGTTGACTAGGAAAAAGTTTTCGTGGTGTGGAGACCCTGTTTAATGAATTGGTTTGGGGAAGGAAGCAGGTAAGGATTAAGGAAGGCACGCTGCAGAGACCGAAGGACGAGGGCGGGCTCGCACTTCCGAACCCCTGGATGTATTATATTGCAGCACAGTCCAGCATCTGAGGGGATGGGCTGAAGCAGGAGGAGCCGGTTTGACACGCTGTATCTTGCAAGAGGTGACAGGCTGCTGATGTTTGTTTCAGGGGCTAGAGTCTGGGGGTTTTTGAGGTTTGGGGCAAAAATATCCTACTATAGGATTGATTCACAAGTTATGGTCTAGATTTAAGGCCATTAGAGAGGTCAGCTCCTTTACTAGATTTTCCCTGATCTGGCGAAATGCAGAATTGTTGGAATTTCGGAAAATGGGAGCGTTGGATAAGTGAATTAGTAGGGGAGTGGAATGTCTCGCACATATAATGGAGCAAACGGGTCTGAAATACTTTGAAACGCTGCAGGGGGAGTTTGGGATCCCAGAGTCGTACAAATTTCAGTATGTACAAATACAACATGCTTATAAAGCTCAATGTAAGATAGTCAATGCTTATACAAATGGATATTCTGTTAATTATATTGGGAGGCAGGGTGATTCAAGAGGTGTCATCTCTACTATTTATTCTGATTTTATGCAGACCTTAGTGTTCCAACATCCGCTTGTGGCCAGACGGAAATGGGAGGAGGAGGTTGAGGGAGTGACAGACGATAGGTGGGAGTCAATCCTGGAGTATGTGCCCCGACTGTCCCTGAGTGAGCCTGGAAGGCTCTCATAGCTGTATGTGATCCATAGAACTTACAGGACCCCTGCGAGGCTGCATAGGGCGGATTACGTGTGGGCTCAGAGTGTGTAAGATGTGGTGCGGAGGGGACAAATATACTACACATCCTGTGGACGTGTCCGGGTTTGTTTGCTTTTTGGACAACGGTTTTGAATAAAATTGAAGGGGTGTATAAATGTAAAATTGCCAAAGATCCACTGATATGTGTTCTGGAGTACGTGGAAGAAATAGCCATTAATAATACATGGAAACTTGCAATTGCCAGATTACTGTATGTTGCACGCAAATTAATTGCTCAGCATTGGATAGATGCAGAAGGCCCATCGAGAAATGAATTTCTGTCTCGGGTAGCACATATTATTAACCTGGAAAGGAGAATTTATCATAAACGTAAGCAAGAAAAGGTTTTCGAAACTTTATGGTCGCCATGGTTGAACTCAATCTGATATCTTGATTCTTAGAGTTTGGGGGTTTGGGGGCGGTTGGGAATTATACAATTGTAAAACTTGTTAATGACGATGGTATATTTGTATGTTTTGAATTTTGAATAAAAATTTATCTGGTTTAAAAAAAAAAAAAAAGTGTACATACCATTAAGGGCCTGATATGCGTTTCGGCTCTAGCCTTCATCAGCCTTGTATAGTACCAGGTCCACACAGGATCGCTAAGTCCCAGCTCCTTAAGCTTCACCTACCCTCCGTTAGGCTGTGCACCTTGCGGACAGGAACTAAACGATTATGCTCTTGGGCTTCTATCACACAGTCGTGCTTGCACTGTATAATGGACATCTACTTATATAATCGGGAGTTTGGGATTCGGGCACTATAGCCGAATCCCAAAATCCTTTGCGGCACTGCTAGCGATGACACGATAGCATCATTGCGAGCCGCAGCCGCACTAGCTCACACCGCCGCCACTCTCACCGCTGGGTCCTCAGTGTCGCCATGCTGGTGGAGTAGCGGTGTAGGGGCAGCGCCCCTCTCCCCGGAATACACACTGGCCGCAGCGGCGGCTCTCTTCACAGCCCCCCCCCCGCGGCACCCCCGTTCCTCTCCTGCCCCGCCCGCTCCTCCTCCTGCCCCACTCGCGCTCCCCCCCACTCCTTCTGCCCCACTCGCGCTCCCCCCGCTCCTTCTGCCCTGCCCGCGGTCCTCCCCGCTTGCGCTCCCCGCGTTCCCCTGCTCCTGTGTTATCTCTTATATTTACCCTCCGCCGAGCGCTTGGTGCTGGGAGTAGTAGCAGCCATTGTGCTGATAGGACCTTGCATGATGTCAGAATGACATCTGCGTTCTGCGCTGTGATTGGCCCGCTTGCGGTCATGTGACGTACTTATCACATGACCGCGAGCGTCCCAATCACAGCGCCGAACGCAGATGTCATTCTGACATCATGCAAGGTCCTATCAGCACAATGGCTGCTACTACTCCCAGCACCAAGCGCTCGGCGGATTGTAAGTATAAGAATTTCACAGCCTCCTCCATCCTCACAACCTCCTCCATCCTCACAACCTCCTCCATCCTCACAGCCTCCTCCATCCTCACAGCCTCCTCCATCCTCACAGCCTCCTCCATCCTCACAGCCTCCTCCATCCTCACAGCCTCCTCCATCCTCACAGCCTCCTCCATCCTCACAGCCTATTCCATCCTCACAGCCTCCTCCATCCTCACAGCCTCCTCAGCCTCCTCCATCCTCACAGCCTCCTCAATCTTCACAGCCTCCCCGTCCTCGCAGCCTCCTCCATCCTCACAGCCTCCTCAATCTTCACAGTATCCCTATCCTCACAGCCTCCTCAGCCTCCTCCATCCTCACAGCCTCCTCAATCTTCACAGTATCCCTATCCTCACAGCCTCCTCCGTCCCCTCAGCCTCCTCCGTCCCCTCAGCCTCCTCCGTCCCCTCAGCCTCCTCCGTCCCCTCAGCCTCCTCCGTCCCCTCAGCCTCCTCCGTCCCCTCAGCCTCCTCCGTCCTCACAGCCTCCTCCGTCCTCACAGCCTCCTCCGTCCTCACAGCCTCCTCCGTCCCCACAGTTTCCTCCGTCCTCACAGTATCCCTATCCTCACAGCCTCTTCCGTCCCCACAGCCTCCTCCGTCCCCACAGCTTCCCCCGTCCCCACAGCCTCCCCCGTCCCCACAGCCTCCTCCATCCTCACAGCCTATTCCATCCTCACAGCCTCCTCCATCCTCACAGCCTCCTCAGCCTCCTCCATCCTCACAGCCTCCTCAATCTTCACAGCCTCCCCGTCCTCGCAGCCTCCTCCATCCTCACAGCCTCCTCAATCTTCACAGTATCCCTATCCTCACAGCCTCCTCAGCCTCCTCCATCCTCACAGCCTCCTCCGTCCCCACAGTATCCCTATCCTCACAGCCTCCTCCGTCCCCTCAGCCTCCTCCGTCCCCTCAGCCTCCTCCGTCCCCTCAGCCTCCTCCGTCCCCTCAGCCTCCTCCGTCCCCTCAGCCTCCTCCGTCCCCTCAGCCTCCTCCGTCCCCTCAGCCTCCTCCGTCCCCTCAGCCTCCTCCGTCCCCTCAGCCTCCTCCGTCCCCTCAGCCTCCTCCGTCCCCTCAGCCTCCTCCGTCCCCTCAGCCTCCTCCGTCCTCACAGCCTCCTCCGTCCTCACAGCCTCCTCCGTCCTCACAGCCTCCTCCGTCCTCACAGCCTCCTCCGTCCGCTCAGCCTCCTCCGTCCCCTCAGTTTCCTCCGTCCTCACAGTATCCCTATCCTCACAGCCTCCCCGTCCCCACAGCCTCCCCCGTCCCCACAGCCTCCCCCGTCCCCACAGCCTCCCCCGTCCCCACAGCCTCCCCCGTCCCCACAGCCTCCCCCGTCCCCACAGCCTCCCCCGTCCCCACAGCCTCCCCCATCCCCACAGCCTCCCCCGTCCCCACAGTATCCCTATCCTCACAGCCTCCTCCGTCCACTCAGCCTCCTCCGTCCACTCAGCCTCCTCCGTCCACTCAGCCTCCTCCGTCCACTCAGCCTCCTCCGTCCACTCAGCCTCCTCCGTCCACTCAGCCTCCTCCGTCCACTCAGCCTCCTCCGTCCACTCAGCCTCCTCCGTCCACTCAGCCTCCTCCGTCCACTCAGCCTCCTCCGTCCACTCAGCCTCCTCCGTCCACTCAGCCTCCTCCGTCCACCAGCCTCCTCCGTCCCCTCAACTTCCTCCGTCCCCTCAACTTCCTCCGTCCCCTCAACTTCCTCCGTCCCCTCAGTTTCCTCCATCCCTTCAGCCTCCTCCATCCTCACAGCCTCCTCCATCCTCACAGCCTCCTCCATCCTCACAGCCTCCTCCATCCTCACAGCCTCCTCCATCCTCACAGCCTCTTCCATCCCTTAGCCTCCTCCATCCCCTCTGCCTCCTCCATCCCCTCTGCCTCCTCCATCCCCTCTGCCTCCTCCATCCCCTCTGCCTCCTCCATCCCCTCTGCCTCCTCCATCCCCTCTGCCTCCTCCATCCCCTCTGCCTCCTCCATCCTCACAGCCTCCTCCATCTTCACAGTATCCCTATCCTCACAGCCTCCTCCGTCCTCACAGCCTCCTCCGTCCTCACAGCCTCCTCCGTCCTCACAGCCTCCTCCGTCCTCACAGCCTCCTCCGTCCTCACAGCCTCCTCCATGCTCACAGCCTCCTCCATCCCCTCAACTTCCTCCATCCCCTCAACTTCCTCCATCCCCTCAACTTCCTCCATCCCCTCAACTTCCTCCATCCCCTCTGCCTCCTCCATCCCCTCTGCCTCCTCCATCCCCTCTGCCTCCTCCATCCCCTCTGCCTCCTCCATCCCCTCTGCCTCCTCCATCCTCACAGCCTCTTCCATCCCCTTAGCCTCCTATCTTTGCAGGCTCCTCCATCCCCTCTGCCTCCTCCATCCTCACAGCCTCCTCCATCCTCACAGCCTCCTCCATCCTCACAGCCTCCTCCATCCTCACTGCGTCTTCCATCCCCTTAGCCTTCTATCTTCGCAGGCTCCTCCATCCCCTCTGCCTCCTCCATCCCCTCTGCCTCCTCCATCCCCTCTGCCTCCTCCATCCCCTCTGCCTCCTCCATCCCCTCTGCCTCCTCCATCCTCACAGCCTCTTCCATCCCCTTAGCCTCCTATCTTCGCAGGCTCCTCCATCCCCTCTGCCTCCTCCATCCCCTCTGCCTCCTCCATCCTCACAGCCTCCTCCATCCTCACTGCCTCCTCCATCCTCACTGCCTCCTCCATCCTCACTGCCTCCTCCATCCTCACTGCCTCCTCCATCCTCACTGCCTCCTCCATCCTCACTGCCTCCTCCATCCTCAGCCGCACTACCTGACACCACCGCCATCCTGCCAACCGTCGGCCCCGCGTCATCGCGACCAGCCTCGCACCCTCCACGAGGTCCACGCTGCCCGGATGCCAGCGGTGGCTTCCGCCCCTCGCCGCTCTCTCACTGCTGCGGCCTCAGTGTCGCCATGCTGGTGGAGTAGCGGTGTAGGGGCTGTGGGCGGGTGCCGGGAGCCAGTGACGTCGTCCTGTGAGCGGCAGCGGCCAATGGGAGTGAGAGGACCCTGTCGGGCTGCAAAGCCTGACACTCCCCGCTCACTCCCATTGGCCACTGCCGCCCCTGTAAGTGGATTGGGCGCTGTGTTGTACACACAGGACCCCCATCCCATTGGCCAGGACTCTGCGTCCTGGACCTATCGGATGGCCGTCCTGTGTTTACCACACACCGCCCAATCCGCTCCTTCCCCTCAGGTCACATGTGTGACCTGAGGGGAGGGACTGATCCCTTTCTGCAGCACCCAACCAGCCGCAGAGGACAATGCCGTGTGACTGGGGCTGCGATCAGCCCCAGCACGCATCCACATCCTGCCGCGGACCGGTGATGTCGCCCCTCCAGCCGGACCTCTCCTCGCCCCTCCAGTCGGACCTCTCCTCGCCCCTCCAGTCGGACCTCTCCTCGCCCCTCCAGCCGGACCTCTCCTTGCCCCTCCAGCCGGACCTCTCCTCGCCCCTCCAGCCGGACCTCTCCTCGCCCCTCCAGCCGGACCTCTCCTCGCCCCTCCAGCCGGACCTCTCCTCGCCCCTCCAGCCGGACCTCTCCTCGCCCCTCCAGCCGGACCTCTCCTCGCCCCTCCAGCCGGACCTCTCCTCGCCCCTCCAGCCGGACCTCTCCTCGCCCCTCCAGGCGGTCGCCTGCGCACAGATCACATGTGGGAGTGAATGGGTGCACACGGTCTTGCGCTGTCAAGCGCAGCACCGTGCGCTCCCATTCTAAACATAGGGGCTTGCGGTGCTGTGTTCACATTGCGGATCCCCTCCGCAGAACGCTGCGGAGGGGAACGCTAATGTGAAGGCACCCTAAGGGACACGTCCTAACGACAAGGAGAATGATACATCCTGGAAATGTATGGATCAAACTAGGTATTGCAACAGAGAAAAGACACAATGCTTGCATTTAGACATCAGACTGGTAATTTTCCTTGGTTTAGTTTTCCTTCTAATTTCTAATTCTGTGACATTTTGCTCTAGGTGGAAGCAACGGTGCAGAGTGATGAAGGTGGAGACTCCGACTGATGGTTTCTCATGGGAAGTTTCATCATTCCACAATTTGAAGACATCCTGCAGAAGGCGCATTATGTAATACTGTGCACAATAATGACAAGCAATTTAATTGGGGCATAAGGTGTATAAACCATGCTCTTATTTCCGGATGCTGCTGGTTTTTTTTGTTTTTTTCCATGAAAGGCTTATACCTGTGGATAAGCAGAATGAATGCCTTATACCACAATTGGTGTCAATCTGGTAAGTTAGGTGAGAGTTGGCATTTAAGAATAACAGAAGCAGAAATGCCAGTAAGAACTGAGCAGGGCATGATGGATTCAGATCTTCAGCCAAGTGACAGATTATTCTGTCATGTGCCAAGAATATAAATTGTCTCAAAATACATGTACCGTATACTTTTTCTGTCATAGTCTTTTAAAGTGGTTTTCCGTAGATAACCTCTTTTTAAATTACGTAGTCCCTCTTGTAAAATAAATACAATGCACGTTCACCTCCTGCATTGGTGCCGTTTCAGCGTCATCCAGGTTGGGATGTTGGGCACTATTGGACTGTTGCACTCTTCTTGTCCGAGATTCGTAATTCCACGATTCGTTCTCATCTATGGAAGTAAAAGTGCGGCAGCCCAATAGTGACCACTGATTGGCTACAGGGCTCACATGGCATGAAAATGCCTCGCAAACACCAGCAGACCCGACATCGCTGGAATGGCACCAGTGCGGGAGGTGAGCATATGTTCATTTTGCTTTCCAAGAGGCATTCATTCATTTAAAAATGGGTGGGTGAGGTAGTGGACAACCCCTTTAAAAGAACTTATCACTAAGGCTGGCTTCACACCACGTTTTTTAGCAGTCTGTTCTGTCCGTTTTGAAAAGGACAGAACAGGATCAGTTTTTGTCTCCCATGTATCCCTATGGTGCAGGATTGGTCATAAATGGCCATTCGATTGTGTCAATTCAGTCCCGAATTCATTTCTGTCCTGTTTTTTTCCCGGCCCCAAAATTGGAGAGAGCACTGTTTCTGAGCTCCGATGAAAAAACCGGGCCAAACCGCACAGAAACGAACCCGGGGCAATCCAGTGCCCATAACATGGGAGTCTATGGGCACTGGATTCGGGAAAAAACAGGATCGTTTCCTAGATCTGGTTTTGGTGTACTGAGCATGCTCAGTACACATTCATCGCTCTGTTCCCGTGTGATGTATGTAATTTTACTTTAGCAGTGCATCTACATACACTGCCAAAGCAAAATTAAAGAAAGCAATGGTTAAAAATAAAAAAATGCTCACCTCTCTGCCGAGTGTCCCGTGATGCGAGGCGTCCACGTCCGATCGCTGCAAAGACCTTAATCAGCTGACCGGCGACAATCGATCAGCTTGTGTGTCACATGACAACATCAGCTGAGTGGTTTAAACCGCCTGCACAAACCGATTGGCGGGCAGGTGGTTTAAATTGCTCAGCTGATGCTGTCATCTGACACATCAGCTGATCAGTTGCCACCGATCAGCTGATTAAGGTCCTTGCAGCGATCTGACGTGGACACCTTGCAATGCGGGACACTAGGAGGGTAGGTGAGCATTTTTATTTTTAACCATTGCTTTCTTTCTACAAACATTGCGAAAGTGAAAGTACAGCCCGGACACCACTTGCCTGTACTTTGCAGGCCCTGCTCCTCCCAGCTCTTTCTGCGTCCGTATCTCCCAAAATCCCGGATCCGGACCCAGAAATGGCATCCGGAGTTAAAAATCTGTTCCTGTCCATGTGGTCCTGCAAATAACAGGATCCCCACGGACAGAAACAAACCGTGGTGTGAAGCCAGCCTTAGAGAGCTATTTCTAATCTACATCTACACTTCAGAAAAAAATCAATCATTACTGTAAGATCTCACACCATCTGATTGTACATCCATGTGCCTAGTTCAGCTGCTATCTGTAATTTACATACTAAAGGACAACCTTGCTGTACTGTTACACACAGGGTGCCACTCATATAATAGAAGCCGCATCGGATTAAACCCATCTTTTTTTTTAGGTTTTCTTTTTTAATAAATTGATCATTTTACCATTTCTGATTTGTGTTTTCTTTACCACTCTGCACTTCATCGGCTCCAAAGCTTAAATACATCTAATTCTCAGACCCCTCTTCTTTAGTAAAATCTCATGTATTGTTTGAGGACTTAAAAATGTATCTAAAGGTACCGTTACACGGCACGATGTTAGAACGATGTCGGCAACAATCTCAAAGGGCGCGCGGTTGTTTCAGACATTGTTTTAACATCGTTGGTGAGATGTCACGCTTCTAGATATCGTGGACGACTCACCAACGATGTTGTGAGCAGGTATCGTTCGTACAACCCAGCGAACGATACCCGCTCATTGCTGTGAATGGGCGAAGTTGTAAACGACATCGTTATCGCGGTGTCACGCAGAATGATATAGCAGGTTGGTTGATCGTGTGATTTAAGAACATGTTCTCAAACCTGCGAACAGCGATACAACGACTTATCATAGTTGAATCTCTGTGTTACACGCAATGACGTCCTAACGATGTTGCTTGAACGACTCCAAACCTGTGATGTTTTAAGCAATATCTTTAATGATGTCGTGCCGTGTAACAGGGCCTTTAGTTTCACATCATGAATTACCCTTTATGAAAGTTGGAGTCTCTCACCTTGTACTTGGGCTTATGTCTTAAAAAAAAAAATTTCAAGACCGAGATGGAAAGTATAACTGCATATCCCATGAAGGATGGAGGAGACCAAGGACAATTCAGTGAGGTTTATTTGTCAATGCATTTCAAAGTTATCTTACCTCTTCTTCAAGACAAACCCCAAGTACAAGATACAGCCAAAAATAAACCTTAATAGCAATCAGTTTAAGTAAGTGCACCAAAATATGGGGTCACATGGATTAAGAAATGGTTTATAAGCTGTCATAAATAAAGTTTGTCAAGGTAAGAAATGGACAAAATCAAAAGGAAGAAATCATATAATGAGTAAAAATAAAGACAATTTATAAACTGATAAATCTAATATATAAAGCTGTATGTGTGTGTGTATATCCGGGATTGACATCTACACCATCGCAACTACAGCTACAAAAATTTGCACAGTCACACGTCTGGACCCCGGGAGCGTCATAGGCTATGTTGTGAGGCGAAATTTTAACCCTGCGCGTTCCAGTTCACCAAACAATTTTGCCCCTATCTACATAATGGGGAAAAAGTGAATGGAAAAGTGTTGGAGGAAAATCGACAGCTGTCAGCTATAGAGACAAAATTTTGCACAGTCACACGTCTGGACCCCAGGAGCGTCATAGGCTATATTGTGAGGCGAAATTTTAACCCTGCGCGTTCCAGTACACCAAACAATTTTGCCCCTATCTACATAATGGGGAAAAAGTGAATGGAAAAGTGTTGGAGGAAAATCGACAGCTGTCAGCTATAGAGACAAAATTTTGCACAGTCGCACGTCTGGACCCCAGGAGCGTCATAGGCTATATTGTGAGGCGAAATTTTAACCCCGCGCATTCCAATTCACCAAACAATTTTGCCCCTATCTATATAATGGGGAAAAAGTGACAGTTACTAGATGACAGTTGTGAATAAGAGGGGCTTAATGACAGCACATACCAGCATATAGTCACTAAGATGGGGCCCCAACATGAGATATTCACCACACACGGGGACTTGTATACGCACCACATGCACACAAAGAGTAACAGCAAGTGTATAGTCGCTAAAGTGCAGCACCAACATTGGATACTCACCACGCACCCGAACAAACACACACACCACAAAGAGACACACACAACACAGAGACACACACCTCCCCCAAGGGGACACACTATAGCGACACATGCACTCACCCCACAGGGACACACACACCACAAACAGACACCCATAACACAGACAGACACACCACACAGACCCCCCCCCCCACAGGGACACACACACATAGCCACCCTATAGGGACACATGCACTCACCCCACAGGGACACACACACACCACAAAGACACACACAACACAGATACACACACACCACACAGACCCCCCCCACAGGGACACACACACATACACTCCCTATAGGGACACATGCACTCACCCCACAAGGACACACACACACCACAAAGAGAGACACACAACAGAGACACACACCACACCAAGACCCCCCCCCCCCCACAGGGACACACACACACACACACCCCAGGGACACACACACACACACAGACAAACACAGATGTGCACAAATCACCTCACACAACTCGCCTCATACGTGTGCTATCTTTATTTTCCAAACATAAACATCTGATTAAAAACAGCCAATGTGCAACACATGTGCCATATAGGGAATTAAGGCAGATGTCAGTCAGATATCATATGGAGTTGCAGGATCCATGCTGCAATGTGCACCCTCATTACCTACAGGTGATGGAGGGTCTAGATGGTGTCTGCCCACTTAGTAGTGGGGAAGCGGACAAGGAGGATAGGGATATCAGCGTAGGACTCATCAGACCCTGAAGTCACTTTGTCGCAGTTGATGAGCAAACAGACATTGGCCAATGTATGTACCAAGAACTTCAGAATTAAATAAAAAATTGGAGATTTTTGAGTTTTTTGAAAAAAACGTAAGTTTTTAAACTTTTTCCTCAAATATATATAGCTAGTAGCTTATGTACATCATTGGTAGTACCTGTGTGCTGCAAGGATCTTTTACATATCTGATTAAAAACAGCCAATGTGCAACACATGTGCCATATAGGGAATTAAGGCAGATGTCAGTCACATGAGCCGTCTATTATGTGTATGTGTGAGGTAATATACACTGGCTGGCCGGGGGGAGGGTTTACTGTTGGCTGGAGATTTATTAGGCTGCCTATAGCAATCAATCACAGCTCAGCTTCTATTTTCCTACAGGTCATTAATATGACATATTCAAATTCAATGTTGTTATAGCTAACAGTTATGTATTAACCCGGGCGTAGCCGGGTACTACAGCTAGTAAGTGAATAAAAACATAATACTTTTACTTATATATCTCCTATTGTATGTGAAAGGGAACATATGAAAACAAACCAGGAAGGCTATGTTCACATTGGATGTTTCTGATCCATTTTAGGTGCTGTGCTTTTTTTTTTTATATAAACTGCACCAAAAACGGATGAGTCAAATCTGCATCCAGCAAAGTGAATGGGATTTTCAATTTGCTGTACATACGCTGTGCTTTTTTGCTGCTCCATCCATTAGTGGTGCGGAAAGCGCATCCAGAAAATAATGAGCATGTCATTTATTGCTCCGTTTTACTTCTGCATTTCCTGCTCCACTAATATACAATTACTTACCCTCCCCACGATCCCACGGTGATCCCTGGTGATGTCTTCCTACTGAGAGCGGCAGGACCTGTGAGATGTGAGTTGTTCGGTGCTTGAGGACCTACCCATGTGACTCCGTCACATGATGCAGTGCAGAGTCCTAGAAGCTCACAACTCGCATCTCACAGGTCCTGCCACATCCCGGGATGAAGACATCACCGGGGACTCACCGTGGGATCATGGGGAGGATAAGAAAGTGCTTGTGTCTCTCTCTATATGTCTGTCTGTGTCCCCCAAAAACAGAGCAAAAAAGCAACACAAAAGTATGATGTGTTTGTGATGCTTTTTGGCAAAAAGAGGATCCATTTTTAGTGCAGAAATTGCAACAAAAACAGATCAATTAAAAACGGAGCATAAACACTCCGTGTGAACGTAGCTTTATACCATGATTATGATCAAAAAGCAGTGGTAAGAGACCTTTTTTTCTGCTGGTGGCCATTTGGAAATTTCTACCTTCATTCAGGGGTCGCACAAAATTATCACCTTGAAAATTACTCCGCTATATTTGGTTAAACAATTCACCGCTAATGTGATGGCTGGAGCTGCTTCTCCTGGTGTGACTGTGATGTTAGGTGATAGTCATCTTGTTGCTTCTTACAACTGCTTTTCCAGGTTTGTGTCTGCCTGGAGCACAGTCAACATTTCATCATAATAAGTATTGTAGAGCATATACAGTTGTGGCCAAAAGTATTGACACCCTTGCAATTCTGTCAGATAATACTCAGTTTTCTTCCTGAAAATGATTGCAATCACAAATTCTTTGGTATTATCTTCATTTAATTTGTCTTCAATGAAAAAACACAAAAATAATTGTCCTAAAGCCAAATTGGATATAATTCAAACCAAACATAAAAAAGGGGTTGGACAAAAGTATTGGCACCTAACAGGTGTTGGCAATAACTAAATCACACTTGCAGCCAGTTGACATGGATTAAAATTGACTCAACCTCTGTCCTGTGTCCTTGTGTGTACCATATTGAGCATGGAGAAAAGAAAGAAGACCAAAGAACTGTCTGAGGACTTGAGAAACCAAATTGTAAGGAAGCATGAGCAATCTCAAGGCTACAAGTCCATCTCCAAAGACCTGAATGTTCCTGGGTCTACGGGGCGCAGTGTCATCATGAAGTTTAAAGCCCATGGCACTGTGGCTAACCTCCCTAGAGGTAGACGGCAAAGAAAAATTGACGGGAGATTTCAACGCAAGATTGTGCGGATGGTGGATAAAGAACCTCGACTAACATCCAAACAAGTTCAAGCTGCCCTGCAGTCCGAGGGTTCAACAGTGTCAACCCGTACTATCCGTCGGCGTCTGAATGAAAAGGGACTGTATGGTAGGATACCCAGGTAGACCCCACTTCTTACCCAGAGACATAAAAAAGCCAGGCTGGAGTTTGCCAAAACTTACCTGAGAAAGCCTAAAACGTTTTAGAAGAATGTTCTTTGGTCAGATGAGACAAAAGTAGAGCTTTTGGGCAAAGGCATCAACATAGAGTTTACAGGAGATAAAAAGAGGCATTCAAAGGAAAGAACACTGTCCCTACAGTCAAACATGGCGGAGGTTCCCTGGTGTTTTGGGGTTGCTTTGCTGCATCTGGCACTGGACTGCTTGACCGTGTGCATGGCATTATGAAGTCTGAAGACTACCAACAAATTTTGCAGCATAATGTAGGGCCCAGTGCGAGAAAGCTGGGTCTCCCTCAGAGGTCATAGGTCTTCCAGCAGGACGATGACCCAAAACACACTTCAAAAGCACTAGAAAATGGTTTGAGAGAAAGCACTGGAGACTTCTAAGGTGGCCAGCAATGAGTCCAGACCTGAATCCCATAGAACAGCTGTGGAGAGATCTAAAAATGGCAGTTTGGAGAAGGCACCCTTCAAATATCAGGGACCTGGAGCAGTTTGCCAAAGAAGAATGGTCTAAAATTCCAGCAGAATAAGTAAGAAACTCCTTGATGGTTACCGGAAGCGGTTGATCGCAGTTATTTTGGCTAAAGGTTGTGCAACCAAGTATTAGGCTGAGGGTGCCAATACTTTTGTCTGGCCCATTTATGGAGTTTTGTGTGAAATGATCAATGTTTTGCTTTTTGCTTCATTCTCTTTTGTGTTTTTTCATTGAAGACAAATTAAATGAAGATTGCAATCACAAATTCTTTGGCATTGTTATCATTTTCAGGAAGAAACAGAATATTATCTGACAGAATTGCAGGGGTGTCAATACTTTTGGCCACAACTGTATGTCATAAAAACTGTCTGGAAAAAGTGTTACCTATGGATGGATTAGCTAACCTAACTTGCCATCATAAAGATCTTCACACAATAATTATTACATGGGTTAGAAATCCGCCATGTGTCACATTTTTAGGTCAATGTTTTTGGCCACAATGTAGAAGTCCTAAAAAAGTGGGTACATAAAAAACGGAATTAGACTTACCGGTAATTCTCTTTCGGGGAATCCACCACGACAGCACAACAGGAGGTTGCCTCTTGGCCCTAATAGGGGCAGGAAACACAAATGAGGTTAAATAGCCCCTTCCACCTCCTATTACCAGTGTTTACCAAGGACCCACGGAAATGAAGATCCAAGATTAACTTATGCAAGGAGGAAAGGATGTAAAAAACAAATTCAGAAAGAAAATAGGGAGGGAATTACTCGTGATGTTGTGGTGGATTCCCCGAAAGAGAATTACCGGTAAGTCTAATTCTGTTTTCTCCTCCCATCCACATCGACAGCACAACAGGAGTAATACCAAAGAAGGGACCACTACTTGAAGAACTTGTCTTCTGAAACACAGATTCGTATAACTTAGGCGGCCGTCAAACGGAACGATATCTTGCCCGATATCGTTTAAGCGATCTCCTTTTTGATCGCTTAAGCGATATCGGGCAAGATATCGTTGCATGTAATCAAGCGATTTACGATGGTAAATCGCTTGATCGTGACATCGCTGATCTGAGCTCCGGTTCTCAGATCTAGCGATGAACGATGCAACGATCTGCATCATCGTGGTGTGTGACACCACGATGATCCATCTCCCAGCGACCGCGCCTATGCTGGGAGATGGTAACTATGGTACACGTCGGGTAACTAAGCGACGCGCGGCGCCTAGTTACCCGATGTGTACCATAGTAACGAGCGAGATCGCGGCTCCGCATCGCTGGTGAGTCTGTCTGTGTGACATCTCACCAGCGATGTGAGCGATATTGTAAGCGATCGCGCGTGCACGTGATCGCTTACAATATCGCTAAAGATGTCGCAGCGTGTGACGGCCCCCTAAGGATGACTTAGTCAGTAGTGCATAATGAAGGCGTGAACTGAAAATCAGGTGACAGCTTTGTAGAACTGTTGGATGGAAGTGTCCGTCTTTGCAGCCCAAGAGACAGACACGGCTCTGACGGAGCGAGCCTTCAAGTTGACAATCGGAGACAAAATCAAACAAGAGGAAGCCTCTGAGATGGCTGGCTCTATCCCCATAGCAATAGGATCCCTGGACGCCTTCTGTCCTTTGTTACGACCCCCATTGAGGACAAACAAAGTGTTATCCACTCTCCATGAGTGGGTTTGTTGGAGGCAGAAAACAGTTCAAAGCACGTCTAACATGCGAAAGTCTACTCACTCCCATTCAGGGGAAGGTAAGAAAGAGGGAAAGACAAGCTCCGGAGATCTGTGGAAGTCCATGACACAAGTGGTAGAAGGGATGGATCCAAAGGAACAGGATTCTAACACCTAACATGTGAAGGTACGGTATGACGATGGAAGAGCCTGTAGATCCCCGACTCTCCTGGTCGTTATGATAGCAGCCAGGAAAGCCGGTATCCAGGAGAGTCTTCTTTGGGTCAATTGAAGGAGATTGCAGGCAAAAAGGAAGCAAAAGGTGACCTTGACAAACCCTTCAGAACAATATTGAAATGCTATGGTGGACAGGATGACAGCAATGCCAGCTGCATTCCTGAAGCAGAAACTACTAAGCCATGGATGATCTGCCAGACTCTGAGCGAACTAGGAGCTGAGAGCCAAAACTGTACTTGCAAAGTACCTGGTTCCAAACCCTGTCAAGATCGTCCTGCAAAAAGACCAGGATCATGGCTATGTTACGGCAGAGGTAACTCCAGTCCTCAAGGCACACCAACAGTGCAGGTTTTCAGGATTTCCTTAGAAATTGGAATCATCCCCAGTACAGGTGATTCAATTATCACCTGTGCAATACTAAGGAAACCCTGAAAACCTGCACTGTTGGTGTGCCTTGAGGACTGGAGTTGGGAACCTCTGTGCTACGGTATAGGTATATTATGACAGAGCAAACGGGTCCGGCCAGGAAATGAAAAACTTCCTCGCATAAAAGGCGGTTATTACCGGCTGCCTACTAGTCTGAAGCGTGCAACACTTCCTCCTATAGACTCCTCATCCCCAAAACAGGGCTTCAGTAGCCAGGCTGGGAAACGGAACCATTGCAGGTCTGGATGAAGACTGGACCCTGATGTAGAAGGGCGGGAATTAACGGTAGCATCCGGGGTTCTGCCATTGACATGGTGTTGAGAACTGCTAACCAACATTGTTATGACCAATAAAGAGCAATGAGTATTGCAGTCACCGATTCTGGAATGATCGTCTGGTGCACTTTTGGCAACAGAGGGAATGGGGGAAGGCGTAAGATTGGCTGAAGACCCAAGGGCGAGCCAAAGCATCGACCGCCAACACCGGATGTCCTGAGGAAGGAAAAAATCGAAGGCGGCCTTTGTGTTGAGTTGTAAAGAGGCCTACATCTGGGTCCCCCGGAGATACGTTAATATACGGAAATGGGTTGATTGAGGCACCAAATGCCCGTAAGCAGAGCCTTCCTGCTGAGAACTTTTTGCACATATGTTGGGCCTTTTAGATGAAAAGCTGATATGGAGAAGGGCTGCCCAACAAACATTCGGGATGAGACGGTCCATAGGCTTCCGGATCGGGTGCCACCCTGGTGGTGACGATGAGCTACAGTAGTCAAAGTGTCGGAAAGTTGCACGTGAGTTCCTCGGATAACATAGTAACATAGTAACATAGTTTTTAAGGTTGAAGGAAGACTTTAAGTCCATCTAGTTCAACCCATAGCCTAACATGTTGATCCAGAGGAAGGCAAAAAAAAACCATGTGGCAACACTAAGCTCCACATTGGGGGAAAAAATTCCTTCCTGACTCCAGGTACGGCAATCAGACTAATTTCCTGGATCAATGCCCTATCAAAGAATCTAGTATGTATAACTGGTAATATTATAGTTTTCAAGAAAGGCATCCAGGCCCTTCTTAAATGTTAGTAGTGACTCACTCATTACAACATCATGTGGCAGAGAGTTCCATAGTCTCACTGCTCTTACAGTAAAGAATCCGCGTCTGTGATTATGATTAAACCTTCTTTTCTCCAGACGTAGAGGATGCCCCCTTGTCCCAGTCTCCGGCCTAAGAGTAAAGAGATCATTAGAAAGGTCTCTGTACTGTCCCCTCATATATTTATACATTATTATAGGATCACCCCTAAGCCTTCGTTTTTCCAAGCTAAATAACCCCAAGCTTAATAACCTGTCTTGGTATTGCAGACCCCTTAGTCCTCTAATGACTTTTGTCGCTCTTCTCTGGACCCGCTCTAGTTCAGCTATGTCTTTCTTATACACCGGAGACCAGAATTGTACACAGTATTCTAAGTGTGGTCGCACTAGTGACTTGTATAGAGGTAAAATTATGTTCTCCTCATGAGCATCTATGCCTCTTTTAATGCATCCCATTATTTTATTTGCCTTTGCAGCAGCTGCCTGACACTGACCACTAAATGTGAGTTTGTCATCTACCCATACACCCAGATCTTTTTCAGTGGTAGTTTTGCCCAGTGTTTTACAATTAAGCACATAATTATACCTTTTGTTTCCTCTGCCCAAGTGCATGACTTTACATTTATCCCCATTAAAGCTCATTTGCCATTTAGCAGCCCAAGCTTCTAGTTTACATAAATCCTCCTGTAATATAAAATTGTCCTCCTCTGTATTGATTACCCTGCAGAGTTTAGTGTCATCCGCAAATATTGAGATTCTACTCTGTATGCCCCCTACAAGGTCATTAATAAATATATTAAATAGAAGCGGGCCCAACACTGGGGATATCAGAGACATGGCTGGACGAGAGCCATGACTGGGCTGTTAATTTACAGGGCTATTGTCTGTTCAGAAATGACCGCACAAGTAGGCGAGGAGGAGGTGTATGTTTATACGTAAAATCATCCTTAAAACCCATCCTGCGTGATAATATAGGTGAATCTAATGGAAATGTAGAGTTCCTGTGGGTGGAGATAAGGGGAGGGGGAAAAAATAATAAATTACTGATAGGAGTTTGTTATAAGTCCCCAACAATAATGGAAGTGGAAAAGAATATCCTCATAAAGCAAATAGATGAAGCAGCGACTCAGGGAGAAGTCATTATTATGGGGGACTTCAACTACCCTGAAATACATTGGGGATCAGAAACCTGCAGTTCCAGCAAGGGTAATAAGTTTTTGAAAACTATGAGAGACAATTACCTTTCACAACTGGTTCAGGACCCAACAAGAAGGGGGGCACTGCTGGACCTAATATTAACCAACAGGCCGGACCGCATATCAAATAAACGGGTTGGAGGTCACTTGGGTAATAGTGATCATAACTTAATAAGCTTTCAAGTATCCTTTACTAAGACGTGTAGTAGAGGGGCTACAAGGACACTAAACGTCAGGAAGGCAAATTTCCAACGGTTGAGAGATGATCTTAGTGCAATAAACTAGGACGATGTCCTGAGACATAAAAGTACACAACACAAATGGGAGACTTTTATTAGCATCCTGAATAGGACCTGTGGACAATATATACCCTTTGGGAATAAGCATGCTAGAAATCGGAGGAAACCACTATGGCTAAATAAAGCGGTAAGAGGTGCAATATGTGACAAAAAGAAAGCATTTAGGGAATTAAAGCAAGTAGGTAGTGATGAGGCATTAAATAAATACAGAAAATTAAATAACATTTGTAAAAAGCAAATCAAGGCAGCAAAGATTGAGACAGAGAGACTCATTGCCAGAGAAAGTAAAAAGAATCCCAAAATATTTTTTAACTACATAAATAGTAAGAAACTAAAAATTGATGGTGTTGGCACCTTTAAAAATAGTCTGGGTGAAATGGTGGATGAGGATGATGAAAAAGCCAATATGCTAAATGACTTTTTTTCAACAGTATTTACACAAGAAAATCCCATGACAGACAATATGATCAGTGATAACAAAAATTCTCAATTAAATGTCACTTGCTTAACCCAAGACGAAGTACAGCATCGTCTAAAAATCACTAAAATTGACAAATCCCCGGGCCCGGATGGGATACACCCCAGAGTGCTGCAGGAATTAAGTACTGTCATAGATAGACCATTATTTTTAATATTTAAAGATTCCATAATAACAGGGTCTGTACCACAGGACTGGCGTATAGCAAATGTGGTGCCAATATTCAAAAAGGGGACAAAAACTGAACTTGGAAATGATAGGCCAGTAAGCTTAACCTCTAGTGGGTTAAGTGGGTTAAGAACTGGCTTAGTGATAGGAAACAAAGGGTGGTTATTAATGGAACACACTCAGAATGGGTCACAGTTAACAGTGGGGTACCACAGGGGTCAATTTGGATACCTGAAGAGCCTCTTCCACTGTTCCCAGCTCTCGGAAGTTCGAGGAACGGTCTCACGGATGGGGAGACCACCGGTTTTGAAAGGTAACTGGGAGACAAGAGCCCCCCAGCCCCTCTTGCTGACGTCTGTATAGACCGTAATCATCAATGACTGTACCCACTGAATCCCTTGATCCAGACCGTCTTAATATACCAAAAGATACACCTCCCTGGGAAGAAGAATCTTCTTGTGCAGACCCAAGGGGAACCCATTTGCCTGGGAGAGGACGTGGGACTGAAGGTGCCTGGCATAAGCCCGGGCCCATGGACCCAACCAGATACACGATGTCACTGCCAGGCTGACAAGGTGGTGCGGATGGACCGCTGTTGTTGTAAACAACAAAGCTTTGATCTAGGGAGAAAAGTCCATTTTGCGGAAGAAAAACCATGTCTATTTGTGAGAGACCTATAGACAACCCACCAGGTTAGCAATGTCCTTAGAGAAACATAGTTTCTGGGGGCATCCCTGTTGTGGGGGGGGGATCAGAATCCACTGATAAGCCCTCCTCCGGCCCAGACACAGCTGAAATCTCTGGAGCAGAATCCTCCATAGTGACCCTCATCAGGGTTGTAGCAGATGGGTGGGTTCCACCAGAGGGGCGACACAGGAGCCAGAGAGGATGGGAGGTGGAAGAAAACTCTTAAGTTCGTCCATGAAAGACGGCTGCTCCTCTGTCATGATCCTGGCAGAACACACATGACATAGGATCCATATAGGATGAGGAAGCAGCAAACACCCTCTTGCGGAGCCGGGTCCCAACTACGTTATAGGTTCTACTACTGTTCCCAGTCTCCCTGAAACAGGGAGAGAAGGAATGAGGCTAAAACCCTAACTAGGAGAGGGTAGTACCTACTGGGCCTGAGGAGGCGCTGGGCACAGCCGATACAGTGCGTGAGGGGACATCTAGACAGCATGACATAATAAAACGCATTGTCCTACCTCACGGTGTGTCTTGCCTGAGGTCCTGTGATGGGAATCCGAGGCTCGGCACAGACGTGGCACCCAGTGCCTGCCCCCCCTCATGGTCTCCTCGCGGCAGCCACCATTGCCAGAAGGTCGGGCATCCAGGAAGACCAGAAAGATTTGTGCTCCTTCCTGAAGTGCAACCCGGAAGCGATCCCTCTCCAGTGCTGACAGCACTACCCCACCTTCCCCCCCGCTCCACACCTAAGGCTGCAGGGCAGCGGGGCTGAAAGCTGACAGCATCCCCCCCCGCCCTAAGGCTGCAGGGGCGGCGGGGCTGAAAGCTGACAGCACCCCCGCTCCGCACCTAAGGCTGCAGGGGTGGTGGGACTGAAAGCTGACAGCCCCCCCGCTCCGCACCGAAGGCTGCAGGGGCGGCGGGGCCAGCACCCAATCCCCCCTTCCCGCTTCTCACCTACTCTGGGGGGGGCGCCAAAATAGATCTTTGCCCCGGGCGCCATGAAACCTAGTTACACCACTGGCTAGAAGTACACAGGCTGCACAATGTTCCGGTGTCTCGGGAGGGAGGAAACCCCATGGCACCGCTCAGCATTACCCAGAGGTGCCGGAGAGCAGTGCGATCATGCTCCTCCTGGAGCAGGAGTGGCCCCAGGAAGAAAGGAGCAACCGCCCGATCGACCCGCCGCCCAGCTACCCTGGTAAGAGACTGCTTCGCCAGCCAACAGCCTCAGGAGAACCTCTTTGTGCCCAATAGGGATAGGAAACACTGGTGATAGGAGGTGGGGGGCTATTTAACCTCTTTTGTGTTTCCTGCCCCTATTAGGGCCGAGAGGCAGCAACCTCCTGTTGTGCTGTCGTGGTGAATGGGAGGAGAAAAGTGGTCTTCTCATAGGTGGTCTTGACATACATGTATTGTATATATTATTTATTTGACCTATACCTCAAGGAAACAAATAACTTAAAATGCCACTGACAGTGCTGATAAGTGGCACATTTCATTAAGGCCCAGTTACACACACAGATAATTGTGCAGAGATTGTTTGCAAATCTCTGGTTGCAGTGAAATCATGGACACATTGTTTCATTTTGTGGCCGTGTACAAATGGAACAATGTGTCCATAATTTCACTGCAACCAGAGATCTGCGAACAATCTCTGCACAATTATTTGTGTGTGTAACTAGGCGTTTAGAGGGAGGGCCAGAAGAGGCAATCCAATAGTGCTGAATTGCTGATGGCTGACTGGTCTGAAGGTGGGTTTACACGTCCCGATATCGGCCCGATATCGTAACCAACAACGCGGGAGCGCGCTTTTTGTGCGCGCTTTTTCCTGCATCGCATCGGAGGTTTACACGGCGCGATATCGGGATGCAACGTCCGTACAAGGTCTACGCCCCCCGACGCAGGAACGACCAGTTAACATTGGAGTCAATGTGTGACGTTGCCCTACACATCGGAGTTGGGCTGTCACACAGCACGATCCGGCTCCAATCTCCATTCAATATCGGAGCATTGGAGAGCACGCTCATTCAATCCCCGATATCGCATTGACATCGTTCCTGCATCGTATTGGACGTTCACACCATACAACGCAGGAACGATATCGGCTCCAACGATCGAACCACATGGCTTTTCATTGAAATTGGACGCCGATATCGCAACGTGTAAACCCACCTTCAGGTTACCAGAGGTCTTAGCCATCGGGTATTCTAGCAAATGTTTTGGCCACAAAGTTTAAAGGGATGTCTTAGCCTAGGGACAGACCTGCATCTGCCCTGAGCCTGGCCAATCCGTCAGAAACTTAGTTTCTGCCCGGAGCAGCGCATAGCGTTACCAGCAGGTGACGCTATGCGCCGCCTGGCTATGGATTGCTGTGGCAACCGGATGCTTACCGCAGCCGCCGGCTCCACAGACAATCCCCGAATATGCACTTTTGGAGAGTGCACAAGAAAATCGCTGCAAACCACAAAAGTGAAATAAGGGAGATCTGTGTGGAGCCGGTGGCTGCGCGATTACTCAGGTTACCATAGAGCTCCATACACAGGTGGCGCATAGCGTTACATGCCGGTAATGCTATGTGCTCTGCCTGAAAATTTCTAAGTTTTCAACGGATCTGGCAGGCTGAAAGATGACACAAGTCAGACCGTAGCCTTAGGGTGCCGTCACACCTGGCGATGGCACCGAAGATGTAGGCGGCAACTGGCGGGAGCGCGCACCTTTTTGGCGCCCCGCCAGCGTCGCCGCCCCTGTTTACACGAGGAGACACCTCTGGCAATGCCCCAGCGAGCTGACTGGTGGCATCGCCGCCGGGGTGTCTCAAACCCCCAGTGGCGATGCAGTACAATGGGAGCCTATGGCTCCCATTGCCTGTCAGGTCGCCAGCGGCCGTTTACATGGGACGATGTGTACACATCGCCCCAGATCGCCCGCCTGATTTCACATCACTGATGTGAAACCAGGCGAGCACTCAGAGACGCCAACATCGCCCCTTTATATTAGGCGACGCAGGGGCGATATCGGGGCCGATAGGCCATGCCCCTATGCCTCCTAAATCATCGGCGGTGCTGTCGCCAGGTGTGACGGCACCCTTAGGGAGATTTTAAGATTCCTGGAGTTTAAAGCTGCTGGCACATCTGGAGGTTGATATCTCTTCCAAAGATTCACAGCCTGCTGATGTTTCAACACCTGGAAACCAGAGGAAGCTTAAAAGCTCTCTTAGGTACCTTCACACACAGCAATTTTGCTAGGCAATTTTACTGCCAATTTGCTGGTTGCAGTGAAATCATGGACACATTGTTCCATTTGTACACGGCAACAAAATAGAACAATGTGTCCATGATTTCACTGCAACCAGCAAATTGCCAGTGAAATTGCCTAGCAAAATTGCTGTGTGTGAAGGTACCTTTAAAGGGATGTTTAAGGGAGATTTTAAGGTTCCTGGAGTTCACAGCTGCTGGCATATGTGAACTCTTCCCAAAGTTCACAGCTTGCAGGTGTCCCAACATCTGGGAACTCCAGGAACCTTAAACTGAAAGACTCCTTTAGGCCATGGTCACACGATCAGTATTTGGTCAGTATTTCACATCAGTATTTGTAAGCCAAAACCAGGAGTGGGTGAAAAATGCAGAAGTGGAGCACATGTTTCTATCATATGTTTCCTCTGACTGTTCCACTCCTGATTTTGGCTCACAAATACTGATGTGAAATACTGACCAAATACTGATCGTGTGACCGCGGCCTTCACATGCCGCAATCTCACCTGGCAATCATAAAGGCGATATGTCGCCCCGGAGCAATCACGGTGAAATTGCCCCACAGTTGCGGCGTGTGTTTGGGGAAATTGGCGGCGATAAATCGCCTCTCAGCCGTCGCCTGATTCCTGAACAGTGCTCAGAAATCAGCCGCAACCATGAAGGCGATATTTTCGTATTGTTGCGTGTGAACGGTCAATAGTGATGGAAACAGCATTCCCTAGGATTTCCGGTAGGCATGCCTCAACCGTTCTGTAGTCTATGCCACGTCTGTGATGATTGGTGTTGGCTACTGTGTTCCCATTGGCTGACAGTTGACAGGGTGCCATATTTGAAGAGATGTCCATTCAGCAACACACACATCTTCAATTGCGTCATGTACTGTATTAGCCAGCCTTCCAGAGCAGGCTGACCAATCGTAACGCTGTTGCGTTGTACAATGAGCGCATATGGGGCGCGGTGTAAACCACTGTGGCACACCTATCTCCTTGCTGCGCTGAACATGTACGCCCACATTGCCTTTGCAATTGCGGCGTGTGAAGCAGCGATGGAAAGGGCAAGATTGTTTACGCTGTAGGTGATTCGATTTCCGGAGCGACACATCGCCTTACTTTCAGGGCGAGATTGCGGCGTATAATGCCGCCATCGGCGATCCGAGGCGACCATGAAAAACGTGCACGCGCATGTTATATAGCCACATATCACCAAGCGTGTGAAGGTACCCTAAGACTTCCAGTTCTCACAGCTACCAGACTGTTGGAGTGCACTGCTGCATTTACCTGCACTCCAACACTCCGGAATTGAGTTTTCGTAAGGTCGCATTTGGCTCACACAGCGGATACTGTGTGAATTGCTAGGAGTGACCTTAAGTGAACTCAGAGTGAGGCTGTCAGACTGTGCATTGGCACTCAATCCGACAGTCCTTCATTGAGTTCACTTAGGGTCATTTTGAAAGCTAATTGCAATGATGTCATTGTGACCCGGAGGATGTGGTGAGCTATCACAACTTGTAATGTCACTGCTGATCGTACCTCTTGATGTAGCAGAGCCAAGACATCGCAGGACATTGGGTATGTTTTTGGAGTTAATAAATTGGTGAAAGAGGGTTTAGTGGGTCTTTTATTTAAATTTAAAATAAATTACTTTTGAGTGTATTGTTTTTATATTTACTAGGCTTGTCTCATAGACACCTCCCATTACTAACCTGGGGTTTGATGACAGCTGATTGCAATCGAGATGAGCCGGGTAAGTACCACGGTTGTCACATATAATGGATACGGCAACTGTGGGGCAGCTGAGGTTTGCTACTTTAAGGCTGGAGGAGCCCAATAACAATGGACCACTCCACTCTAAGAATACCGGTCCCCAGCTATCTGTTGTATCTGCGCTGGTTTGCAAAAAAAGGGGGGCGACAGCATGCCTGTTTTTTATTTATTGAAATAATTTTTAGAAAGGTGTGGGAGCCTCTATATGCCATAATAATAATAATATTTATTCATTTATATAGCACTATTAATTTCATAGAGCTTTACATACATTTGCAACACTGTCCCCATTGGGGCTCACAATCTAAGCATCCTATCAGTATGACTTTGAAATGTGAGAGGAAACCTATGCAAACACGGGGAGAACATACAAACTCCTTGCAGATGTTGTCCATGGTGGCTATTGAACCCAGAATCTCAGCGCTGCCAGGCAGTAGTGCTAACCACTGAGCCACCATGCCACCCGATAACCAGTCCCGATACAGTGCATAGCTGGGGCTGTAGCTCCCAGCAGTTTACACTGCCTGCACCAGTTATCACAACAGTGCAACATCCTGGCACCGCACGTCTTTATCGATCGTCCATGACAGCATGCCATGTGCAGCGTCCCTGGATGGCTGGGGGAAGGCAGGCACGATGGTCTCTGGGTTCTGGGTAGGTGGGTTTTGGGCGCCGTTGCTCTGGTCACCTAGGGTGGGGGCTCCCGGTCTCAGGAGGTGCATGGTCCTTCAGGATGCAGTGCTGAGCAGCGTCCATACTATGGTTGGCATCCGCCGGGGTCTGGGGCTGTGCACGCACTGGAATGGCCAGACGAGGAAGGTTCGTGTGACAAGTGTGCCTGACTTCCGGGGGCTGGCTCCTTGATGTCATACATGGTGGTGCCCTCTAATTAGTGGCCGCCGTGTTTCGGGTCTGCGCACATCAGGGGGCAGTCACATGATGTACCTGGAACTTCCGGGTTAAGGCCAGGAGGTGGGCTGCTGGAGCTGAGGGCACTTCCTGCCTTGTTAAAAGGCAGAAGATGGTGGAATGGTACCTTCAGTGCTTCCTTCGGCAGCCATGAGTTGGACAGAGGCTCCAGCTGAGACGGAGTCTCAGAAGAAAATGCATCGAAGCAAATTGAGACTCCTTCCTTGTGAAGGGGAATATTTATTCTGAGCAGCCCTCGATATTTCCTGGAAAAGGTGGGGGTATGGAGAAATTCCCTGATACCTCATTCAAGAAGCCCTTTCGGACCAGATGATATTCCAGGAAGAATTCCCCACAGAAAAAAACAGTCGGTCTGACTGCAAAAGGGGATGAAGAGGTTTTATATTTAAAGGGCCCTCCCATGACTCCAAGAAGGGCTCCAACTGATGCCTTTCCCCAGGTAGCAGGATGGCTTTCTCACTTTTTCCCAGCTAGGGTACAGATTTCGTGTGACTGGATTCTGGACCTTATAAAAGTGGGTCTGAAGCTGTGGTTTCCAGATCTTCCTCGATCCCGGTTTTTCATCACTCCTCCAAGAGTGTCTCAAGATGAACAGTGGGTGCTAGAAAGCGAAGTCCAAAGTCTCTTGGACAAAGCAGTTCTGATTCAGGTCCCGGCCCAATAGGAGGGGAGAGGGTATTACTTTGCCCTCTTCCTGGTGAGAAAACCAGACGGTTCTTTCAGAACTATTTTGAACCTAAAGAGTCTGAACAGCCATCTGAAGGTTCCAACTTTCAAAATGGAGTCGATTGGCTCTGCAATAAAATTGCTCTTCCCACGCTTTTTCCACATGGCAGTCCTGGACTTAAAATCATATCCCTATTTGCGTCCAGTCACAGCAGTTCCTCCGGGTGGTGGTTCAGATAGACACACAGATCAGGCAGTTTCAATATCAGGCCCTTCCATTAGGCATAGCAATCGCCCCACAAATATTTATCAAAGTGATTTCAGAAGTAACTGGCCATCTTCGGGAGAAGACAATTCTGATTGTGCTGTATCTGGACGATTTCCTGATGGTCGGGAAGACCACTCAGCACTGTTCAGACCAGTTCCAACAGGTCCTCAAGATGTTACAGAATCTAGGTTGGCTCATCAACCTGGACAAATCAAGACTGACTCCATAAACATCTCAGATTTTTTTTTAGGCTTCTGTTTTACTCAGACATATATTACAGTGTCGCCTTCCACCAATGAGACAAAGATCCAGACTCTAGTGACGAAGGCCATAGAATCACCTACTATGACTCTGAGGTGGGCTATTAAAAAGAAAAAAGTGTTGCGCCACCTGTGGACCTCTCCTGTCTTTAAAGCCGTCGTATTATAAGCAACTAACCTTTAAAGGTTGTGCCCGATCCGCACAACCAGATTGTGAGCGTAGTTTGTGGCTCAGGCTGCCAGCCTTGGATCTGTAGTGCTCCTGTGTCCTCAATCACCTCTGCTCCTGGCCTCGTGCTGTCCACACTCTCTCTCCAGGGTTAGGTCAGGAAACACCAGGTTGATCCATTAACCATATCCCTCCTGCAGCTCTGTCACCGCTTTCCACAGTGGAATTAGATTAATAGAATTCAAATAGAATATGCGGTTCTAAGGTAGAGCGCTGGTATGAGACGGGACACCTAGATCTTTATCTCCGTAACTTTATTCATAAAAAGCTCCAGACCACAACATGTTTCAACGTACAGACGTCTTCCTCAAGCGGATCCGCTTGAGGAAGACGACTGTACATCGAAACATGTTGTGGTCTGGAGCTTTTTATGAATAAAGTTACGGAGATAAAGATCTAAGTATCCCGTCTCATACCAGCGCTCTACCTTAGAACCGCATATTCTATTTGAATTCTATTCTGAGGTGGGCTATGTCACTCTTAAGGTTCTCTCACGGCCTGCATACTGGGAGTTTGCTGGGCTCAGACCCATACCAGTGTTCTACAATGGGACATTCTAGAGAATCAGGAAGCCCTATCAAGTTCTGGAGGGCAAGTTGACACTACAACCAGCTACACTGCAGTCTATCCGCTGGTGGTTGAACAGTTCATTACTGTCCAGAGGAGTTCCCTAATAGTCCCCAGCTACAAGGGTGGTCACAACCTCAGGGTGAGGGCCCACTTAGATCAGCAGATGCCGTAGAAAAGGCGATAGAGGGATTTCTACCAGAATTACAGGGCCATCATGTCAAGGTTCTGCCAAACAATCAGGTGTCAGTAGCATACATAAATCACCAAGGAGGGACCCGGTCCAAAACACTGATAGAGGTACCAAGACAGATCCTTCTGCTAGCAGAGACACACTTAACTTCCATCTGGGCAGTGCACATAAGAGGAAGGACAACTGCAAGACAGATTTCCTCAACAGGGTACACCTTCACCAGGGCGAGTGGGTCCTAAATCAAACAGTGTTCCTCCAGATAACAGACATGTGGGGGGTCCCACCATAGAATTATTCGCGACCAGGTCCAACCGAAAAGTGGACTGTTTCTGTTCCCGATTCTTAGGGATCATCCATTTGCAGTGGATTCCCTACTGATGAGCTGGGATTTCAGTCTAGTTTATGCCTTTCCCCCACTAGTCCTGATCCCAATAATTCTCTGCAAAAAAAAACAGGAAGACAGGGCACAGGTAATCTTGATAGCCTCCTTCTGGCCAAAGAAGCCGTAGTTTTTCTGGCTCCAGCAGATATCAGTCTCCCACCCCTGGGTCCTTCCGGAACTTCCGAACCAGGGGCCAGTTAATCACTCGCAGGCAGACAGGTTACACCTGACTGCCTGGAATTTGAAAGGGAGCTTCTGAGTATTATGGAGATTTCTGCTGGAGTATCCTTGACACTCCTCAAATCTAGAGAGCCAGTGACTGCCAGGATTTATCATAGGACTTGGAGAAAATTCCTGTCAGTTTCTGGGGCAAATCCAAAAAAGGTGGTCTAAATTATCTTAACAATTGGAATTTCTACAGAAGCGGGTAAAGATGGGACTCTCAGCAAGCACCTTAAAGGTCCAGGTGTCGGCCCTTGGAGCTCTCTAAAATTTCAACTTAGCAGGTGACTCTTGGGTGTTTCATAAAAGCATGTGCTAGATCTAAGCCTGTTCAGTCTATTAGCTCAACCCTTTGAGATCTCAACCTGGTACTTTCTGCTTTAACGGAACCCCCCTTTCAGCCCTTACAGGATGTTCCAATTAAATTCCTTTCTCATTAAACAGTCCTCTTAGTAGCCTTGACCTCTGCTAGGCAGATAGGAAATGTGACGACATGAACTCTTTCAATGTATAGCATGAGTTAAGTTTCTTATATTAGCCAGACATGTTGGTATTTTGTTTGATATCTTGTGATAAGCCACTCATTGTTTCTACTAGACTCTAAAGCAGTGGTGGGGAACGTCCGGCCCCCGGGCCGAGTCCGGCCCCCATGTTACCTGATCCGGCCCGTGGCCACTTTGCTTTTATTTGTAGCGCGGTCCCTTTAAATCAGCAGCGGTGCATGCCGGAATTGTCTCCGACCTGAAACATAGTCAGCGTAAGGCGTTCTGTGAAGCAGGAGCCTCTGCACTGTCCAGCTCAGCTCCCGGGAGGATTACAATCACCTCCTGCTTATCTTAAATAAACAATTCCTCCACCTCGGGAAGTCCGTGAGTAAATCTAAAGGTGTCAGATAAGTAAATAAATAAAGTGTCTGCTCTGTGATCGTCGGCTGTGCAGGGATGAAAACTGTCAGCAGTATAAGAAGGAGCTGCATCCAGAAACATAGCCAAGGGAGGGAGATAAAAATCATGTGAAGCCATGTTAAAATCATATATGTCCACATTGATTTTTATCTACCTTCATTTGGATGTGTTGCTGGATCTCTTTTTGTACCTTGTACTTTGTGTACCTGTGTGTCTTATACTTCAGGCCCTGTGTACCCATGTGCCATATGCCTCAGGCTCAGTGTATCCATGTTCTGTGTACCCATGAGTTGTATGACTCTGGCCCCATGTACCTGTGTGCCATATGCCTCCATCTCAGTGTACCCATGTAGAGGGCATGCAGACACAAACGCAGTGAAAGCAGGGTAATTTTTGTTCATAATGATGTGTCCGCAGCGGAGAATTTCCGCCTGCGGACACATCACTATGGAGCCCGGCCAGCCAATCGGCACGCTCGGGAGGCGGGCCGGAGTCAGAGATCAGCGGCAGAGATCTCCGCCGGGCCCCTGGTAAGCTCCGACCGTTGTCAGCGGGCAGAAACATCTGATCTGACAGCTGTTTGAATCTCCTGCGCCGACAGAGAGAGGAGATGTCGGCGCGGGAACATTCAAACAGCTGTCAGATCAGCTGTTTCTCCTCACCGACACCGCCAGCAGATGTAAGTTTAGCAATGTTTTTTAAGTTAATAAATTTATACGGCCCGCGAATGATATTCTAAATTTCCAAATGGCCCTTTAGAGCAGGGGTGGGGAACCTTTTCTCTGCAAAGAGTCTACCAGTGTCCATAAGTTGGTTTAATAATGTAATTATCTCACCACTTTGTCCGAGAAAGTCAGAGACTCAAAGACAGTTAGGGATGCGAGCCTTCTATTGTCCAAAGGATTTGTATTGATAAATTAATGTAAATCCTACTCACTCACCAAAAATAGCCAAGGTCCAATATCCATTGCACTTAGCAGGACGCTGCAGACCCCACTGAGAGGCAACAGAAGTGCCTGATACCGATGCAACAATCACCTGCAACCAGCCAAGCCATGGAGGAGGTGATTGGTGGTATTTATAGGCACAAGGTTACCATAAGGCGTCAGTCATATAGGTACGTGTGATGCAAAATGTCTGTATACAGCCTATTGGTCATGGCCATTCTATTAGATCAGACAGGCTGCCCAGCACAAGATATATGCATCACACAAGGGACAGACACCCCCCCAGAGGGCTCAGCCGCCTCCTGCAATAGATAAAAAAGTGCAAAAAAAAACATGATGGATGATGGTGTGAAGTGTTAGTGAATATTTTGGTCAAAATATGTAAGCTCGTAACCCAACGCCCTCCGGGGGCGTCTGTCCCTTGTGTGATATACATAGTACATATACATAGTGCTGGGCTGCTCACCTGATCTAATAGTATAGGTGTGACCAATTGGCTGTATACAGACACTTTGCATCGCACATACCTGTGTGACTGATGAACTATGCCAACCTTGTGCCTATAAATACCACCAATCACCTCCCCCATGGCTTGGCTGGTTGCAGGTGATTGTTACATTGTTATCAGGAATTTGTGTTGCCTCTAAAGGTACCTTTACATGCATGTTTTTAACGGTTGCTAACTATTGCCGATTCCGCATGTACACGCCGCAATTGCGTCGTCAACTGAAGGAATCATGGTTCCCCGAAAGTTGAAACTGATCCTACGGATAACTTACTGTTGCATACCGTCGCCGCTTCACACGCCGCAACCACTAAGGGAATGTGGGCGTACATCTTTCGCGCCGCAAGTACATAGGCGTGACAGAGTTGTGTATTTCGTGACGCTAACACGCTGATTGGACAACGCAATAGCGTCATAATTGGCCAACCTGTGCAGGAAGGCTGGCTAATGCATGACGCCATTCCAATTGTGGAGTGTGAATGGACAGCTCTTTAAATATGGCACCCTGTGAAGGAACAGCCAATGGAAACACAGTAGCCCCCACCAATCATCGCTGATGGGGCGCGGTATCCATGAGGCTGTGTCATGCCCCTGGGAAATCACTAGGCGACGCTGATTCCCATCCCTGTCCCCCGTTTACATGCCAATACCAGAGCAATTCTCCCTTTGTGTTGCCTTGGATTTTAGAGTACTGCTCAGAAACAGATACCCAGAGCAACTGCGAGAAACCCGATCACTTTCCCAAATTACACACCGCAACTTCGTAGCAATTTCAAGGCAACAGTGACAAAAATCCTGATTGCCAGGCAGTTGCTACCCCGCAGTGGTGGCATATAAAGGTACCTTAAGGGTACCTTCACACACTGAGACTTTCCAGAGATTTCACCAGCGATCCGACCTGGCTGGGATCGCTGGAAAGTCTCTCTGGAGTCGCTGGGGAGCTGTCAAACAGACAGACTCACCAGCGACTCAGCACCCGTGAGATAGCTGGTATCCATGATAAACAGCGGGTACCTAAGCAGCGCGTGCTGCTTAGTTCCCCGATGTTTATCATGGATACCAGTGTCCTCCCTGTTTAGCGCAGCCTGTAAGCAGGGGGGATGTTGGTAACCATGATAAACTGCGGGTATCTAGGCAGCGCTGCCTAGATACTCGCAGTTTATCATAGTTACCAGCATCCTCCCTGCTTACAGGCTGCGCTAAACAGGGAGGACACTGGTATCCATGATAAACATCGGGGAACTAAGCAGCACGCGCTGCTTAGGTACCCGCTGTTTATCATGGATACCAGCCTGTGAGGTCGCTGGTTCGCTCGTCTCTCGCAGTCACACACAGCGATGTGTGCTGACCAACGGGAGACTTGGGACCAAAAAATGGTCCTGAGCGACATGCAGCAACCAGCGACCTCACAGCAGGGGTCAGGTCGCTGGTGGCTGTTGTTAAAGTAGATATCTTATAAGGACTATAGTCAGCCATTTTGTCTTCTAGTCAGACATCTTTGTGTTATCATGTTCTATTTCTTCACTCTTGGACAAGTGACCAATCTACGCAGTAAACAATATAATAAAAGCCAGATGTAGTTCTCAGAAAAACAGGAACTTAGGATAAAGATAGATTCTGGGAATTGTACTCTTGGTCAAGGCCAAACTGGCCACATGAATGTATAAGCCAGCCAAATTCATATAGTCATTGTTTAAGAACTCACTAATCAATGTCAAAACTGTCTGTAACGTATTTCTATCCAAAAACCCCCATTATTGTGTGACGTTGTCATATTACGTATCACTCTATTTTTAGAAATCTATGATGCCTATATAACCTGCCCCATCATTAAACTGGAGGATTCACTCATGCAAAAGACCTGTGCTGTGTGTCTTTCAATTGAGCGTCTCACATAGACGGTATACCGATGCCAATCCATTTTTGATCAGTCTTATCTGGTTAGGTTGAATCTCCCGTCTCTAACACTGTCACACACTACAACATCGCTGGAGAGGTCGCTGTTACGTCACAAAACCTGTGACGTTGCAGCAACATCGTTAGCGATGTTGTAGTGTGTGAAGTGGCCTTAAGTGGGGCATGCAGCATCCTGCTAAGTGCAATGGATATTGGACCTTGGCTATTTTTGGCTAGTTTTTTAATGAATTTTTGGTCGTTTTTAGTGTTTTTGTTTTTTTTTTTTATAAATCCCACTCACCCCTGGTCATGCAGTCTTACTAAAGGCGGCCGGGCCAGCGGACGAGAGCACCCACTTACCCCCGTGTCTCCACAATTGGTGGCAGCGGTTGGATACTACTCAAATTGGTTTATCCAGCGGAGCTGCAGGGGATTGGTGTTCGTGGACACCGTCCATGGGCCCAACAACCAGGGAGGCAAATAAGCATACCCAGCAGGCCACAGGTGAGGCATTCAGGTTTCAAACGCTACCATGTCCAACCCCACCAGCTCAGCCATGGGACAAGGACTGGAGTGGATGTACCACTGCCACAAGAAACTTCAACTACAGGAGCTGTGTCAGTTTCGACAGATTGAATTCAGGGACACTGACACCAAGTTGGATTTGATCCAGAGGAGAATGTAAATTGTGTGCCACATCCTGGATCCAGTGACAATCCAGAAACAATCCGGTCCCAAACAGGTCAACTCAAGGATATACTGGCTGTATTGGGGCCCAAAGCATCAAGAGAGGAGAGGGCTCGAGTTCTGGAATTAGTTTTGGGAATCCTAGGTAGGTTAAGGCCAGCACCAGCCACTGGAGAAGGATTATTCCGCTACCCAGCAGAAGCCCCACCAGGTCAATGATATACAAACAGGGCCTGTAACTTGCCAAATCCTTGCACTGTTATACAGTACATGTGGACGCCTTGGACATATGGATAAAGATTGTCTCCAAAGCTGGGCCCCATGCCTGGAGCCCATCTGCCAAGACAGCCAGTCCAGGTCAGTGACCTACAAGCCCCAGGACTACGAGAAACGGATTCTGTCAACACCCTTGTAAGGCCAGATATTGTTTTCCCAGACCATTTACCATATTCCCAATAATCCATCTCCCTGGCTGAGGGTCAGTGCTTGGGCATCCTTCTGGCATTTGTGCAGTTGGACGGGGGCACCGACCAGGGAGAGGGCGAGGTGTAACTTGACAACAAACCCCTCATGCCCATGCATGGTCAATTTTGGGGTTCATGGACACCCTCCCCACACCTGTTATTTTGGGGGCCTACCTGGGGAAAGTTAAAGTGGGGCTTAAGGATGGCCTCCCCACATCGGTTATTTTGCAAACTGACCTAGCACAAGGACTACCCAGCCAGTTTGTCACAGCCATCACCCACATCATAGAAGCCAAGCAGTACCCTGATGTGGATTTTGCTGCCACGCCTTCTAAGAATAACCCATGTCCCCAGCCTCCATAATTCTCTTCTGAGCCATCAACAGTGAGTAAACCTTAACAGACTGTGACCATAGAATGGGTAAAACTTTATAGTAAGAGGTTTATGGAAGCCCAACTCATGGACCCCACTTTAGTGCTTGTCCGCAGTATGTCTGCCCATCCTGGGGGTGGTAATCAGGGGGAGGTGTATACATGTAAGACTCTATTGTTGACCTCACCACTAAAAAGGACAATGCCACCAAGAGGAGAATGATGACCAGTGACTTATCCCATCTGGCTGCCCCATCTGTTTAAGAAGGGGGAGGAATGTGATAACATGGAATCTTTCAATGTATAGCATGAGTTAAGTTTCTTATATTAGCCAGTCATGTTGGTATTTTGTTTGCTAATTTGTGATAAGCCACACATTGTTTCTACCAGGTTCTTAGGAGTCTACCAGTGTCCATAAGTTTGTGTTTAATAATGTAATTATTTCACCCCTTTGTCAGAGAAGATCAGAGACTCAAAGACAGTTAAGAATGCAAGCCTTATATTGTCCAAAGGATGTGTATTGATAAATTAATGTAAATCTTATTCACCCCTCTCTATCTTGACCCCCTCATTCCCTCTGTCAGAGACTCATGGCGACATTATGTATGCGGCTTGCAATATAGCCAATTAGAGCACAGTCTTATTCCACCAATCATGAAGTCCCCAGTGTTCTGAATTGAGTGCTCAGGGGTATATAAGGAGGTCTGTTCATTGACCAGTGTGACACTTGCTAGATGGCTCCAATCTAGGGTCTGCGGATCTAGTTGGCAGGCTATAACCCAAGGTCTAGGGTAATTGGCGCCCTGTGTTGTCTGAGTAGTCTTCCACCCACAGGTAAGGAGCTTGGGCGTTTAGTGTGGATGAGCCCTTGTCCATGCGGTCTTTCTAAAGGTGGCTGGGCTAGCAGACAAGAGCAACCACTGACCCCCGTGTTTCCACAGGAAATATGCAGGCCCTTTCCGCAGACCCTCCCTTTATCCTGTTTTGGGAAGATAGGGTGATCCAGAGACCTGACCCAGCAAACCTCCCTAAGGTATTTTCTACGTTTCACTGGTCCCAAGAAATTGTCCTGCCCACTTTCTGTAGTAGCCTGACCAACGATAAGGAAATAAAATTGCATTCCTTAGATGCTAAACGTTGTCTAGAGAGGTCCTGGAGTAAGGATAGGTCCCTTTTTGTTTGCTTTCAGGGACAGATGAAGGGATGTATGGACTCCAAAGCCATGCTAGCTTGTTGGGATAGGGAAGCTATTAGTATGGCCTATTTCACAAGATGTAAAGAAATGGAGAAGAATCTCAAAGCTCATTCCACAAAGACCATAGCTACTAGCTAGGCAGAAAGGTCAGGCGTGTGTATTGATCAAATTTGTAGAGCGGCAACATGGTCTTCGCCTCCTACCCTCTATAGGCACTATAGACTAGATGTCTCCGGTTCTGATATCATCTTTGGGTGTAGGGTTCCGCAGGATATGGTCCCTCCCTAATTTTAACGCTTTTCTTTAATTCTCTCATTAGGGTGCTGTCATTGACGACCGATAAACACGTAATTACTTACCGGCAATGTGTTTTTTTCAGAGTCCATGACAGCACCCTCATATTCCCTCCCATTGTTGAGGGTTCGTCACTTTTTTCTTCTCCTTTTGGTGTTTTTTTTGTGTTTTTCACATGGTGCTCGGGGTTGTGGTGGACTAACGATATTCCGGGGGTCCGTTTTTCAGACTCTGTAACTAACGGACATGGGGGGTAACTAACTGACATGGGGAGAGGACCCACCCCTTTTAAAGCCTGGTGGTTCTTTGTCCTTGGAGGGCGGATCCCTCTTTCATTTGTGTGCTGTCATGGGCTCCGAAAAAAAACATTACCAGTAAGTAATTATGTGTTGTTTTTTTTCCTTTTTTAATTGCTTTCACTTAGCCTGTCAATTACAGAAGACAACTGTGAGACAGAAATTCATGCTGGCATCATCTGTATGCTGTTCCCATTCAGTTCAAGCACCTTTCCATCCATTTCTGCCTTTTTACTCCCCGGTCAAAACTTATCGCTGATTTGGTTATGGTGTCTTTTTTTAAATCAGTTGGCAAACATGCTGGGCAGCTTACTCGAATCTACAAGGCAATTACAAAAATACTCATCGAATACCAAGGAGCCAAATAGTATAATATTCGTGCGAATAACAAACAGTGTTGAATATACGATATTAACTCATCATTAATCCTTAACAAAACACTTTGTTTCGATATCAGTGGAATATATTTTGAGATATAAAATCTATATAGCGTACATAATGTCCATCATCTAACAGTGCTTGTATATGAAGTCAATGTAGCTGAGCTTAGATTGTCATCACAGATGGTGCATTATGAATCCAAATATGCCATCTGTGGTGATACATTCAGCTCTGCTACATCTCTTCCGCAAGTACAGTATGTACAATAGATCGATTGTATTTAATCTGTTCCAAGAATATATTTTTATTACTTGCTTAAATAGGTCATATGTTCCACAGCACTTTATCATTGTCCCTATAGGGCAGGGGTCTCAAACTCGGCTGGGTTGGTGGGCCGCACATAGAAAAATATTGATATCGGGGGGCCGCATTACTTGTAGGACTAAGGCTGCTTTCACATCAGCGGTAAATGCTGATCGCGGCAGTTGCGGTGAAAAAAACGCAACTACCGCGATTACAGCATAACGGCCACGATCGTGGCACACTTGCGGCAAGCCCCATACAATGTCTATGGGGCTTGCGGTAAGTGTGCGGCAAGTGCGGTTTCGGCACTTGCGGCTGCAAAAAAAAACGCTACATACCGCGTTTATTTCACGGCCGCACCTGCCGCAAGTGCCTAAACCGCACCTGCCGCACACTTACCGCAAGCCCCATAGACATTGTATGGGGCTTGCCGCAAGTGTGCCACGATCGCGGCCGTTATGCGGTAATCGCGGCAGTTGCGTTTTTTTTCACCGCAACTGCCGCGAACAGCGCAAAACGCATATGTGAAAGCAGCCTAAGTGACATTTTTAGTAATACCAGATTTTTTTGCTCAATGTAGTAATGTCAAAATCCTGACCCCTTTCTTGTAGTAATGTCCCCATCTTGGTCCCTTTCTTGTTGTAATGTCCCCATACTGGTCCCCCTCTTGTACTAATATCCCCAACCTGGTCCCCTTTTGCAGTAATATTCCCTATGCTGGTCCCCTTTTGTAATAATGTCCTCCATGCTGGTCCCCTTTTGTAGTGATGTCCCCCATCCTGGCCCCCATAGTGTAGTAATGTCCCCCATGCTGGTCCCCTTTTGTAGTGATGTCCCCCATCCTGGCCCCCATAGTGTAGTAATGCCCCCCATGCTGGTCCCCTTTTGTAGTGATGTCCCCAGGGGTGGATTAAGGGTAGCCAGGGCCCGGGCTGTTCAGACTCTGTGGGCCCCCCCCCGGGTCATGTGATGGGGGTCATGTGACGGGGTCACGGGGGTCATGTGACGGGGTCACGGGGGTCATGTGACGGGGTCATGTGACGGGGTCGCGGGAGTCATGTGACGGAGGTTATCATATACCTGAAATAGATTATTCCAGAAAAATAGTTGCTGAGTGAAACTCTAACCTGTCAAACATCCATTGATCCTAGTCAATTTACCCTTCAGTTAGGAGGAAAAAAAAAAACACTTTAAGCCATAGTATTGAGCAGTCCATTAGAAGGAGGCCACTATGCCCTGACTGCCCCTGTACTCAGAATAAATAACTTATAAATATCTCGATCAGTGTGCCCCCTGAATGATAATCACCTGTTACTGGTCCAATGGACTTGCTTGCAGATTGGTCCGTCCCGCCTCCTCGCGGTCCGACAGCGTCTTCTTCTGAATGATGTAGATAACGCCTTCTGCCACCTGTGTTATCCACGTGACCACGTCCAATTTTTCCATTGCCTATGCTATGCCCATACCTCTCCGGCTTGTGCAGGTGCAATGTGCTCCATCATGGGGTTATCCTACAAGTTTGAACTCTCAGTGATGTCACCATACATTGCATGCAGAAGACTGGGAGCCTGGAGCCATGTGCAGAGACCCCTGCGGTTCACGCATGAGTAGATGAGTTTTACACTGTAGCCGCAGTAGGGCAGAGCATGGTGCGTTTGCGCAAGCTGGAGAGGCGTCTGCAGACGTGAGATGGGAAAGTGAGACGTGGATAACAAAGGCGTGATCCATATCATTCAGAAGAAGAGGCTGTCAGACGGCGACGAGAGGCTGAATGGACCAATCTGCAAGCAAGAATTTTGGACTGGTAACTGGTTAGAATACAGGGTGTAAGGTTTTTATAAGTTATTTATTCTGTGTACAGGGGCATTCAGGGCATAATAGCTTGTTTCTTATAATGCAGCATCAGCGTGTGCACGAGGCCTTACAGATACTGAGGGGAAAAAAAATCACCAAATACTCAGCGTGTGCACGAGACCTTACAGATACTGAGGTAACAACTCACCAAATACTCAGCGTGTGCACGAGACCTTACAGATTCTGAGGTAACAACTCACCAAATACTCAGCGTGTGCACGAGGCCTTACAGATACTGAGGTAAAAACTCACCAAATACTCAGCGTGTGCACGAGGCCTTACAGATACTGAGGTAAAAACTCACCAAATACTCAGCGTGTGCACAAGGCCTTACAGATACTGAGGGGAAAAAAAATCAAATACTCAGCGTGTGCACGAGGCCTTACAGATACTGAGGGAAAAAAAAAAATCACCAAATACTCAGCGTGTGCACGAGGCCTTACAGATACTGAGGGGAAAAAAAAATCAAATACTCAGCATGTGCACGAGGCCTTACAAATACTGAGGTATAAACTGACCAAATACTCAGCGTGTGCATGAGACCTTACAGATACTGAGGTAAAAACTCACCAAATACTCAGTGTGTGCATGAGGCCTTACAATTACTAGGTAAAACCTCACCAAATACTCAGCGTGTACACGAGGCCTTACAAATACTGAGGTATAAACTGACCAAATACTCAGCGTGTGCACGAGGCCTTACAATTACTAGGTAAAACCTCACCAAATACTCAGCGTGTGCACGAGGCCTTACATATACTGAGGTAAAAACCTCACCAAATACTCAGCGTGTGCACGAGGCCTTACAAATACTGAGGTAAAAACTCAGCAAATACTCAGTGTGTGCACGAGGCCTTACAGATACTGAGGTAACAACTCACCAAATACTCAGCGTGTGCACGAGGCCTTACAGATACTGAGGTAAAAACCCACCAAATACTCAGTGTGTGCACGAGGCCTTACACATACTGAGGTAACAACTCAAATACTCAGTGTGTGCACAAGGCCTTACGGATACTGAAGTAAAAACCCACCAAATACTCAGCATGTGCAATAGGCTTTACAGATACTGAGGAAAAAACTGACCAAATACTCAGCTTGTGCCTGAGGCCTTACAAAAACTGAGGTAAAAAAATCACAAAATACACAATGTGCGCACCCACTACCCCTCCACCTTGGATAGACATGTGAAATACCTCTACATATTGTATGTGCCCCTCTATGTGAATATTTTTCTTGAATCATGAATGCATGGACTCCATACGTACATGATCCAAGCAAGATAGCCACTTATTAGAGGGCACATGATACACCATGTATAGACATTTCACATGTTTCTGTATTATCCAAGATGGTGGGGCACACCACTCCAGTGATTAAGGGGCCTTTCACATCAGCGGTTTTGCTGATGTGCGGCCGATTCGGCAGGTGGCGCCGGATCAGCCGCCTAATGGCCGACTTGCGGTCCAGATGCGGCAAGCCCTATGCATTGTCTATGGGGCTTGCGGTCCGGTGCGGCAAGTGCGGTTCTGCCGTGTGCGGCAGATTCGACACTTGCAGCCGCGAAAAAAAAACACCACTTGTAGAGTTTTATTTCGTGGCCACAAGTGCCTGATCTGCCGCACTCAGCAGAACCGCACTTGTGATAGACAATGCATGGGGCTTGCCGCATCCGGGCCGCAAGTCGGCTGTTAGGCGGACGATCCGGCACATGCGGCGCCACCTGCTGGAACGGCCCAAACATCAGCTAAACACTGATGTGAAAGCAGCGTTCGTTAGGCCCCTTTCACATCACCGTGTCTTTCAAATTGCGTCAGATCCAGCAGATTTACCACATTTACTGAGTAACAGCCGTTGCGACGATGGATGACAACGCGGTCAGCGGCGTTTTTTTTTCCACCGCCGCAAATGCCGGACTTGCCGCACCCAGCAGAACCGCACTTGCCGCACCAAACCGCAAGCCCCATAAACAATGCATGGGCTTGCCGCAAGTGTGCCGCAAGTGCGGCCGTTAGTCGGCAGATGCGGTAAATCTGCCGGATCTGCCACAATCTGAAAAAAAAAAGATGTGAAAGGGGCCTTAGTACACAAATCATTTAATTACTGCTTACATTCTTTCTTTACACTGACTGAGTCCTCCCTGCCATGCAGCAGCCACCAGGTCTGGCTGGCAGTGCACACACAGAGCACAGCCACAGGCAGCAGCTGCAGCAGCAGGGCAGGAGTCAGGAGTGGACATATCACTCACCTTTCTGTCACACAGGCACGTCCTCTCTGTGCTCTGTGTCGGCATTAGGTGACGGTCCCTCTCCTCAGACTCCCTCTCTTCATGCAGGCGGCGACCCAGGAGGTGGTGGACGGCGGTCGGCGGGTGAGACACAGACTCAGTCAGGAGGACGGAGGAGTCTGCTCAGCCTCAGTCAAGATCAGCTGCCTGCCTGGGTCTGGGTCCTCCTAGAGTAGGAGGATTCAGCAAAGCCCGGTCGGGCCCGGCAGAATCAGCATAGCAGGGCGGACAGCGGCAGCCGGGACTCGGGAGAACAATGCTGCCAGCAGAGGCCGCTGGGACTATAGGAGTGGGAGCAACATCCGCAAGCAGCTACCACCGGTACGCACACCTTGTAAGCACACAGCTCCACATGCTCCATACATACATGGCTCCGCTCCGTACACCTAGTACACACTCAACTCTGCTCCATACACCTCGTACACATGGCTCAGCTCCGAACACCTCGTACACACTTGGCTTTGCTCTGTACACCTTGTACGCATACGGCTCTGCTCCATACACCTCGTACACACTCGGCTCCACTCCATACACCTCATACACACTCGGCTTCGCTCCGTACACCTCTTACGCACTCGGCTCTGCTCTGAACACCTCGTACACGCTCGGCTTCATACACATGCGGCTCCGCTCCATACACCTAGTACACACGCGGCTCCGCTCCATACACCTCGTACACACGCGGCTCCGCTCCATACACCTTGTACACATGCGGCTCGGCTCCGTACACCTCGTACACACGCGGCTCTGCTCTGTACACCTTGTACACATGCAACTCCACTCCGTACACCTTGTACACACACGGCTCTGCTCCGTACACACGCGGCTCTGCTCCGTACACCTCATACACATCTGGCTCCACTCCGTACACCTCATACACACACGGCTCTGCTCCGAACACACTCGGCTCCGCTCCGTACACCTCATACACACGCGGCTCTGCTCTGTGCACCTCGTACACACACGGCTCTGCTCCGTACACCTTGTACACACTCGGCTCCGCTCCATACACCTCGTACACATGCGGCTTGGCTCTGTACACCTCGTACACATGCGGCTTGGCTCTGTACACCTCGTACACAAGCGGCTCTGCTCCATACACCCTGTACACACTCGGCTCCGCTCCATACACCTCGTACACACGTGGCTCCGCTCCGTACCCTCGTACACACGTGGCTCCGCTCCGTACACCTTGTACACGCGGCTCTGCTTCGTACACACTCAGCTCTGCTCCGTACATCTCATACACATGAGGCTCCGCTCCATACACCTCATACACACACGGCTCCGCTCCATACACCTCATACACACACGGCTCCGCTCCATACACCTCGTACACACGGCTCCGCTCCATACAACTCGTACACATGTGGCTCCGCTCCATACACCTCATACACACACGGCTCCGCTCCGTACACCTCGTACACACGCGTCTCTGCTCCGTACACCTTGTACACGCGGCTCTGCTTCGTACACACTCAGCTCTGCTCCGTACATCGCTCCGCTCCATACACCTAGTTACACAAGCGGCTCTGCTCCGTACACCTCGTACACACACGGCTCCGCTCCATACACCTCGTACACACTCAGCTCCACTCTATACACCTCGTACACACACGGCTCCGCTCCATACACCACGTACACACACGGCTCCGCTCCATACACCTAGTACACACTCGGCTCTGCTACATCCACACTGTAAATCTCCTGACCCCTGTGTGGGGGCCTCACAGGACACACAGGGGGCCTCACAGGACACCCAGGGGGCCTCACAGCACACAGGGGTCCACACAGCACACACAGGGGGGCCACACAGCACACACAGGGGGCCACACAAGACAGATAGGGGGCCACACAGCACACACAGAGGGTAACACAGCACACACAGGGGGCCTCACAGCACACACACGGGGCCACACAAGACAGACAGGAAGCCACACAGGGGGCCTCACAGGACACACAGGGGGCCTCACAGGACACACAGGGGCCTCGCAGGCTAGACAGGGGGCCTCGCAGGACAGACAGGAGGCCACATAGCACACACAGGGGGCCATACAGCACACACAGGGGACACACAGCACACACAGGGGGCCACACAGGACACACAAGGGGCCTCACAGGACACACAAGGGGCCACACAGGGGACCACACAGGAGGCCACACAGGACAGACAGGAGGCCACATAGGGGGCCTCGCAGGGGGCCCGCCGTCATGCTCTGACAGCCTGGAAGCCGCAGGGAGATGAGCACCGCGCGCGGCACTCATTTCCCGCCGGCACAGAGCTGAAGTGCCCCGGGGCCTCACAGGACACACAGGGGCCTCACAGCACACACAGGGGGCCTCACAGGACACCCAGGGGTCCTCACAGCACACAGGGGGCCACACAGCACACACAGGGGGCCACACAGCACACACAGGGGGCCACACAGCACACACAGAGGGTAACACAGCACACAGGTGGGCCACACAAGACAGATAGAAGGACACACAGGGGACCTCACAGGACACACAGGGGGCCTCACAGGACACACAGGGTCCTCACAGCACACAGGGGGCCACACAGCACACACAGGGGGCCACACAGCACACACAGGGGGCCACACAGCACACACAGAGGGTAACACAGCACACACAGGGGGCCACACAGCACACACAGAGGGTAACACAGCACACAGGTGGGCCACACAGCACACACAGAGGGTAACACAGCACACACAGGGGGCCACACAGCACACACAGGGGGCCACACAGCACACACAGGGGGCCACACAGCACACACAGAGGGTAACACAGCACACACAGGGGGCCACACAGCACACACAGAGGGTAACACAGCACACAGGTGGGCCACACAAGACAGATAGGAGGACACACAGGGGGCCTCACAGGACACACAGGGGTCCTCACAGCACACAGGGGGCCACACAGCACACACAGGGGGCCACACAGCACACACAGGGGGCCACACAGCACACACAGGGGGCCACACAGCACACACAGAGGGTAACACAGCACACAGGTGGGCCACACATAACTGTCATCTCATCCTCTCCTTCACCTTATCCAACACCATGACATCCAGCACAGTGGAGGACTGCATAACAAGGAGCTGATCATGTGATCCCTGACTCCTCCCCTCTATGACATCATCACAGGTCCTGTAAGCACAGGGAACATCCTTTTCCTCACCTCTCCAGCACCATGACAACCATCACAGAGTGGAGACCTACATAACGAGGAGCCGATCATGTGATCCCTGACTCCTCCCCTCCATTCACATCATCACAGGTCCTGTAAGCACAGGGCTTTCATCCTGTGCGGCTCTACAGGTGGGCTCACACTGCGGGGGGGGGGAGTGTGACACAGCGGTGGCGGCCGGGACTGTGGGAGAGAGAGCGGCATCAGCAGGGTGCCGCGCCACCATCAGGCCCCCTGCGGTTGCCGCTCCCTGTCAACTACGGTAGCAGAGCTCATCACCTCATGGATGCTGTGCCTGCGTGCAGAGTGCTGTGTGGTGGCGCCGTGGCGGATTATAATGGGGCAATTTACCCCCTGGACTGCGGGCCCCTAGACACCATTGGGCCCGGGGCAAAAGCCCATATTGACCTCATTATAATCCGCCACTGGATGTCCCCATCCTGGCCCCCACAGTGTAGTAATGTCCACATTCTGGCCCCTTTTGTAGTGATGTCACCATCCTCACCCCCATAGTGCAGTAATGTCCCCTATGCTGGACCCCTTTTTTACTGATGTCCCCAACCTGGTCTGCCTTCTTATCACACACTAACTCACGCACACACCAACTCACGCACACACTAACTCACGCACACACTAACATACTCACTCACTGTCACTAATGTGGAACAAAAGGGGGGGGGAACCACAACCGATGAGCGGTACCTGGTGGTCTAGTGGGGGCGACAATAACAGATGTGGGGGTTCACATCTCACCTTTGCAGGTTGTGCAACCCTGCACAACCTCGGCGTATCGCTGTGGATGGCTCCGGACTCCAGCATTCGGGGTTTCCTCCACGAGCAGCTCCTTCTTCCAGTCAGTTGACTCGAGCAGCCGATCACCTGACCCTGTGACGTTCTCAGCTATGTCACTGCAGGTCCTTTGGATTCTGTTAGCGGTGACTCTGGTTCACAGCTGCTCCTGCTGCAACCCTAGGATGGGGATAAGATATTTGTACAGAAGTGTGTGATTATAACAGAAGCGCAAGAGCACAGGAGGCACACGATTAATTACCTTTGATATACCACAATGCATTTCCACGGCGGTCCGCCGTCTTCATCACGTAAATGCACCTGATGAAGACAGCGGACCGCCGTGGAAACGTGTTGTGGTATATTACAGATAATTAAACGTGTGCCTCCTGTGCTCTTGCGCTTCTGTTATAATCACACACTTCTGTACAAACTCGCAGGCACTCACACAGGCACGCTCACAGGCAGGCACACAGGCAGGCACACAGGCAGGCACACAGGCAGGCTCACAGGCAGGCACACTGGCAGGCACACTGACCGTCTCACAGGCAGGCACACAGGCATGCACACAGGCAGGCACACAGGCAGGCACACAGGCAGGCACACAGGCAGGCTCACAAGCAGGCACACAGGCAGGCTCACAGGCACTCTCACAGGCAGGCACACAGGCACTTTCACAGGCAGGCACACAGGCACTCTCACAGGCAGGCACACAGGCACTCTCACAGGCAGGCACACAGGCACTCTCACAGGCAGGCACACAGGCAGGCACACAGGCACTCTCACAGGCAGGCACACAGGCAGGCTCACAGGCAGGCACACAGGCACTCTCACAGGCAGGCACACAGGCACTCTCACAGGCAGGCTCACACTCTCACAGGCACTCACAGACACACTCACAGGCATTAACACACACACACTTTTGCTTTGCTAACCATGCTGGCAGCGGTCCAGTGCATGGGCCGCCGCGGTCTCTGCTATAATCTTACTTCCGGACGCTTCACACTGCCGCTCGCTCTGCTGATGTGCCAGTTCAATGCAAGCCGCAGTCAGCCAATGAGAGGCCCGCAGGTGACCTCGGTGTATGACGTCACCTGCGGGCCTCTCATTGGCTGACGGCTTGCATTGAACTTACAGAGGGGCAGAGCGAGCGTCGGAGTGAAGCGGCCGGAAGCAATATTATAGCAGAGACCGCGGCGGCCCGCGAGTTTGAGACCCCTGCTATAGGGGCTCAGAATATAAATTCCCAGCAATATGACTTTGGAGTGTGAAAGGAAACCAGAGAAAACCTACACAAATACAGGAAGAACATACAAACTCTTTGTTATAACATACTACAGGGTGGACCATTTATAGGGTGGGCCATGTATATGGATACATCTAAATAAAATGGGAATGGTTGGTGATATAAACTTCCTGTTTGTGGCAATTTAGTATATGGGAGGGAAAAAACTTTTCCAGAAGGGTGGTGACCATGGCAGCCATTTTGAAGTCGGCCATTTTGGATCCAATTTTATTTAGGAGTATCCATATAAATGGCCCACCCTATAGATGTGAGCCTGATGCTATATCATCAGGAGGGCAGTGATGTTATGATGAAGGTGGGCCCTGTGGTGCTGAGGGAAGTGGCTATCTCTCCCCCCTGTGCATGCACTCTCCCCCCTATCCACTCTCTCTCTCCCTGGGCTGTCTTCTCCTCTCCCTGCCCTCTCCTTTGACAGCCCACCCCCCCTGTGGTTTCTTCTCCCCTCATGTGCTATTTCCTTTTAGCTGTCTTCCCCCTGTGCTCTCCCCATTTATGTGGTTTCTCTCCTCCCTGTGCTGTCTTCTCCCCTCTGTTCTCTCCCTTCTTTGAGCTGTTTCCCCCCCCCCCATGCTGTGTTCTCTGCCTTGTGTGCTTTCTTCCTTCTGTGTGCTCTTTCTGCCCCTCTGCTGTGTGCACTCTCTGCTCCCCCCTCTGCTGTACGCTTTCTCTATGCCATTCCTCTGCTGTGCATTCTCTCTGCTACCCCTCTGCTTTGTGCTTTCTATGCATCCCCTTTGCTGTGCGCACTCTTTCTACCCCCTCTGCTGTGCGCTCTCTATCCCCCTCTGCTGTCCGCACTCTTTCTGTCCCCATCTCTGTTGTGCGCTCTCTCTGCCCCCTTTACACTTTGTGCTCTCTCTCTGCCCCCCTTTCTCCTGTGCACTCTCTCTGCCCTCCCACTCTGCTATGCGCTCTCCCTCTTCCCCCCTCTTCTGTGCGATCTCTCTGCCCCCTCTCCCTGCTGTGTGCTCTCTCTGCCCTACCTCCCTGCTCTGAGCTCTCCCTGGCACCCCCTCTTTGTTGTGCACTCTCTCTGGCCCCTGTTACCTGCTGTGCACTCTCTCTGTCCGCTCTCTACTTTACATCAACCTGATGTAGTCTAAACAACTCACATATGCCAACTTAATTTACTCTACACAACTCACATATACCAACCGGACTTACTCTAAACAACTCCCATATGTCACCACATTCTAAAATTCACATACCAGGAAAACCTAGATAATTTCCATTATTGAGTCACTTGTGGGGGAGTTTCTACTATTTTGGCACCTCAAGGGTTTTTCAAATGCATCATGACACCCACGCAAACCATTCCATCAAAGTCTACACTCCAAAATGACAATGTCTCCTTTTGGAGCTTTGTAGTGTGTCCAAACAGTAGTTTCCCAACACATGGGGTATTGGCGTACTCAGGAGAAATTGCACAAGTTTAGGCATCCATTTTCTATTAATACAATTATGAAAATGAAATATTTTGGGGCTCAAGCAACATTTTTGGGGAAAACCAATTTGTTTCATTTTCATGGCTCAACATTCTACAATTCTGTAAAGCACCTGGGGGTTCCAAGTGCTTACCGCATAACTAGGTAAGTACCTTGAAGGGGCTAGTTTTCAAAATGGGGTCACTTATTGGGAATATCTACTGCTAAGGCACATCAGGGGCTTTGCAAACGCGACATGATGCACACAGATCATTCTCTGGTCTTCAAAACATCCCTCCTTCATTTTGAAGCTCTGCAGTATGTCCAATCAAAAGTGTTCCACCACATATGGGGTATCAGCGTGCTCTGGACTAATGACACAAAAATGTTTGCCATCCATTTTCTCCTGTTACACTTGTTAAAATAAAAAAATTGAGCTCAAAGAACATTTTTGAGGAGAAAATGTGAGTTGGACAATGCCCCTACTCTACTTTCTATCACTGATTCTGATTCAATGAGTGCTTCAACTAGATGGAGGTTAAATGATTTTTTTTTGTCCAGCCAAAAGAATAAAGATAGTATATCCTGCCATTTTTCTGAAATTTTTTTTGTCTAATGATAATGATGCTATGTCAGATGAGACTTTTTGGATGGCCCACAATACCCATATTACAGGGTTTTCATTAACATTGCGGCTGATGAAAAAAAAGTGAGGATGAAAGATCTTAACGATATCCTGTCCAAACTTCAGGTCTTGGAGAAAGCAAATAAAGAGAACCCATCTTCAACTTTTACTTGGGCAATTTTTGACCTAATAAACCGCTTCCATTCATTTCTTCTTCTCAAATATAAAAAGAACTTAAAAATATCTAAATCTAACTTCTACAGCATGGGGATAGAGCCAGGAGATTGATGGCTAGAAGGATAAGGAAAAAGGAAATCCAAAAAAGATATCCTGCATAGGTAAAATGAATGGATGCCATATTTTGAATCCCAGAAATATAGCCAATGAATTTAAGGAATATTACCACAAACTTTACAATCTAAACTCTGACTCCCAAGCTCCCCAACCTACCCACCAAACTATCCAATCCTTTCTTCAAAAGGTTTCTCTTCCTAAACTCTCCCCCACTCTTTTAAGTGACCTCAATTCTCCCCTCACAGAACTGGAGATTTTTCAGGCAAGTAAAGCAACCAACAAACTTTATTCCCCTGGTTGGATTCTCTAATTCATATTAGCACCAATTTGCACAGATTATATGGCCTTATATACTGAGAGTCTTCAATTGTTGGCAAACTAACTCAGATATGAAACAGGAAAATTTTGAAGCCTCAATTGCTATATTACCTACACCGGGGAAGCCTTCAACAACGTGAAAGATGAGACTAGTGGGGTAATTAATTTGGTTGTTATCATGGAAAATAGCAGGGCCCCCGATGTCCTCTTGTCTCTAGATGCTGAAAAAGCATTTGACAGAGTGCACCGGGGGTACGTTGATGAGATTCTTGACAAATTTGATATTATAGGTCAAATTAAGAAGGTCATCATGGCTCTATATAGCAATCCTAATGCCTTGATTTGTGCATCTGGATTTTATTCCCAAAACATCACTATGTCTAATGGCCCATATCAGTAGAGCCCCCTATTATATTTAATCTGGTTTTGTAGCCTTTGGCAGCGGCCATAAGAGCTAACCCCAATATCACTGGAATCCTGGTGGGAAAGGAGGAACACAAAATTGGACTCTATGCTGATGTAATTTTTGCATGTAGAAATGTAGGAACATTGTTAGAAGCAGTCATGTCCACTCTATTAGAATTCACTAGTGCCTCTTATAGGCTTAAGGGTATGTGCACATCAGTCGTTTTGTGGGCTGTTTTTGGAAGTTTCCCGTCGGCGGTTTCCGCTGAGTTTTATGTTAATTTATGTTAATCCTAGCCACCGGCTGGATTAACATGCGAGTCAATGGAGTTTAGAAATCGCTATCTACATTTGAACGATTTTTGTCTGGTCGTTTTCAGTTTATTCACCGGTTCTCCACCGGTTGTCATAGAGCAAGCGACTTCTTTTCAGCGTTTTTACAGCGGGTCCAGCTGAACAAGTGCACCAAAGACCAGTCTGGAAATCGCTAAGAAGAACGCCGGGGAAATCACCAAGAACACGCTGTTCGACCGCTAGTAACCCGATCGCAAATCGTTAGCAAAACGCTAACAAAACCAGGGACACTAGCGAGTTCAGAAAACTCAGTTCTGCCATTCTACAGCGGTTCCCGGTCGTTCAGCAAAGATGCAGAAACGACTGATGTGCACATACCCTAATGCCTCCAAGTCAGTTCTCTTTTCATCATCATTGCCCCTGATGTTAAATCCAGCATCCAAGCTCAATACCCATTTGTCTGGCTGAAGAAGGCTCCACATATCTGGGGATAAAAATAACCAACCTAAGATTGTAAAAAACTTTTTTGATGCCCTAATAAGTGAAATATGAAAAGATCTTGAGAGGCAGACACTCCTCCCCCTTTATTGGATAGTGAGCATCCAGTCAGTTAAAATGTTATTTCCCAAGATTATTTATACTGTGTTTGCCATTGAAATTCCCAAGTAGATATAGGTCTCCTCTGCAAACCCTTATGGGTCAATACGTTTGGTAAAAACCTCATGTCTCAGCCAAGAGGCTGTTCTATAAGTATTCCCAGGGAGGCATGGGTGTTCCCAACTTCTTTTTATATCACAGGGTGGCAGTGTTGGAGGCTGCTAAACACTGGTGGAATAATAAACATGGGCATAAATGGAAGTACATTTTTCCCCACGAGGATCTACTAAATTTTTTATTCGACACAGAACTTTCTTAAACCTTCCAGATCACCTCTCCCCCTTCATACAATGTCTTCACTAGTATCCCACTGGGAAGTACATATTTTTTATTTCTGTATAGGTACATATCGATTCGGGCCATAGAACCTCATATTGAAGGTTTCTGCCTGGCAACATGGGATAGACTGGGGATTAGCACTTTGGACAATTTATCTGATACAGACCAATTGATTCCCTTTAAAAATCTAGTCAATAGATTTTCCCTCCCCAATTCCAGTTTCTACAAATATCTTCAGTTGAGACACTTCCATAACTCATGTCACCTTCCTAATCGGAGACAAATTTCAGTTTTAAATCCACTGCAAATTTTTTTTAAAGAGGAGTATCCTAATCAATACAACTTGTGCATAATTTAAAGTATTAAATGCCTCTGAGGAACACCCTAATGGTCCATTTACACGCAGCCACAGGAAGGTAGGAACAGGCAGGCATCGGACACACTTGTGCCTGATGCCTTGAAAAGACCACGATGTGGCTGCGTGTAATTCAGGACTTTCCTTCCTGTGTCTTCCCTGAAGGAGGGAAAGTCCTGAATTACACGCAGCCACATCGTGGTCTTTTCAAGGCAACAGGCACAATTGTGTCCGATGCCTGCCGGTTTCTACCTTCCTGTGGCCGCGTGTAAATGGACCATAGGATTACTTGTATGAAACTCTGTGAAGAAACGCTTTCATTCACTTCATCACCAGAGCAATGGTGGCAAACCTCTAGACATATTCTGAAATTCTCCTCCTGTGTTAATCATTTGGAGCAGTTAAAAAAAAATACATTTAATTGGTATTTTACCCCCCAAAAAAATTGTCGCTTTCACAAATCCTATTTTCCTCCATGCTGGAAGGGTTGCTCCATAAAGGCGATATGGGTCATATATGATTGTTCACATAAAAACAATAGTACAGCGGTCTCAGGGAGTGCCAAAGGAATACTGGACAAATTAGTGGATAAGAACCGACCTTTATTCTTCCTCCAATACCACTGCCACAAAGCGTTTCAACGGTCTAAGCCGTCTTCATCAGGTGGGACCCCTGTGAGTTCTCTCTCTACGGAGCCAAAGCGGCAGGAGCAGCCTGGAACATCTGGAGTGTTGAGGACCTGTGGTTACCTAATTACCGGGATAAACATACTGAGGACCTGCGGTGACGCGGTATCCGGTCCGGTAGGATTACGTGAAAATCGCGGAGCACAGATTTGTGAACGCAAACACCGGCAGGACGGCAGCACTAATAGAAAGAGGCAACCCGGAGCCCCATCACCCACACGTTTAATCTTGGTTGTGTAGACGTACACAACCATTATAGGTGAGTGCACTGGCACTTTTTATTTATACAAATAGCCCTGTGTGTCTACACATGCGCCCTTTTCTTTTTCTTTCTCTATATGATTGTTCGGCCCAAAAGTACATAGTTTCAGGAATCTAGTATCTACCATGATATTGTTTTCAGTCAAGATTCCCATCCACCTAGATGGCCCACTGGCAGTATTGGTTTAGAATTCCTTCCGACCAACTTGATCCCTTTGATCTCTAATATTTTAACTGCAGCGTGTCAGTCTTGCTGAACATTGAAGAGCTACATTCATGCCATCTAGAGAGGAATTAATTGGTAAAATCAATACTACCAACACGAACTGATCCTGGCTTTGGATTTCAAAAGTAAAAATAATTAAGTATAAATAAATAAGTAATTGCTGACCAATGGGACCCTTGGGTCACTTCTGGCTTATGCTCTCCCAGTGTTGCTCCATAACCAACTTAATTGCACAATACGGACCAATTTTTACCGTTCAATCTGTGCCTTAGGGTATTTAAGGTGGTAGTTTAAATTGTTTATTAGTACTCCCACTACTATAGTGTTTTACTACCGTTTCATACTGTTTTGTTCTTTTTCATCCCTAATGTTCCCTTTTGTCTTCTCCCTTACCTTCCCTGATGTCATACCTACACGCATGACTTATGTTATATATTTGGACCCTGTGTGGTCAGACGATGTACAGTAATTTTGTATGACAATGCATTCAATAACAATCTGTTGGTTTAAAATCAAATGGTGCTCTTTCCATTCCGAGCCCTGCCATACACCCAAACAGTTATTTTCCACCACATATGGGATATCGACATAGGAGAAATTGCACAACAAATTTTGGTGTACATTTTCTCCTATTACTCTTATGCAGGGGTGGGATTCAAATTTTTAACAACAGGTTCTGTGTTTGGGTGTAGGAAAACCACACCCATTTTAAAGCCACACTTATTTTAAACCTCACCCATTTTTAAAGCAACACCTATTTTAATATAAAAACCACACCCATTTTAAGCCAAACCCATTCCTCAAACATATACGAATAAGGGTACTGTAGGATGGTTGTTAAAAATCGAAGCAATAGGCAGGGGTCCCATTCTTCCCCATCCTCCCTTCCCCTCCCCCTTATCTCTTCTATAGCCCTATCCTGCCCTCCCCCTATGATCTATTCCCCTTGTTCTCCCCCACCCAGGTTTCTTTTCTATTTCTCTCTTCTCTCTACCCATTCAATTGTTTCTTTATTTTATGATGCGCTTACGTTCTGGTTATTACAAATTGTACTGACTGATTGAGCTATTATTGCTTATCTTTGTTTATGAAAACTTATGACTAAATAAAGAATTATAAAAAAACAAGAAAAATCGAAGCAATATGGAAACCAGGGGTGAACCTAGCCTCTTTGCTGCCTGAGGTGAGCTTCAAAACAGTGCCCCCCCAGTAAATGTTTTAAATCTGTAGAAATAAATCTGGTGAATACGGATCTATATCTATCCTGTAAAAATTAGGACAATAGTGGACATTTACATTTAAAGAAATAGAGAAACGTTTTGCAAACACAAGGATGTTAGCACCATCACACGCACATACAAGAACCACACAGATGAATCCAGAACAAGGATCATTAATGGCAATGGCAGGCTTGGCACAAGGTACAGACACACAATGATGGTGGCAGAGCGGTGGTCCTTAGGCAGACACAGTTCTGCATCCTTATAGCACAGGAGGTAGCACTGATTGCCAACCTATTATCTATGGCACACGCGTACAAAACTCTGGGCGGCTTAAAAGTGGCTGTTGCCTTGCACTAACAGGTCAGATATGTCCACCATGCCGCACTGTCCACATATCACATACAACCATCTTCAGTCTGATGATCAACAAGCCGCCACTGCACTAAGCTGGAAAAATGGCGCGTCTTCCTCAACAGACCACGCCTCTGTGGCGCCCCACCAGGTGAGCCCCTACCAGAGGTACTGCATTCCCGCAGTTAGGGAGTGTAGTGCCCCTGTTCTCTAGGTGCAAGGATGGTGCAGTTGAGCTCGGAAAACACACACACGCAGTAACAGGTCTCCGGGACGGTGGGTGGACCCTGAGGGAGGAAGCAGGCCAAAAAAGGGGGACAGGACAGTAGAGTCAGGGAGACAGTAGAAGGAGACCAGAGGAATAACATCGACTGTCGAGGAGTGGTAGTCGGAAGTGTAGAGGCGGTGTGGTGCCAACTCCCATGGGTTGGAGCAATGCCACTACGCTCAATCACCGGAGTGAAAAAAATACTGACCGGCAGAGGAACAGAAGAGCCCTAGGGGTGCAGAAGAGACAGTGATCCCCACACACCCAAATCTGACGAGATAGAGGGGTTGGTGGAAACAAGGACCTGGCCTACCGACAGTGCGGATACTTCACACCCAAGCCGAAAACCCGGAGCCCCCAGGCTTCTAATGGGAGCTGTGGCCAAACACCCAACACATCTTGGAAAGGTGGTCGAACTAGGGAGCAGTCCCTGGGAGAGTGACCTAATGGCGCCCGGGACATACAAGCACCCGTAGCCATCGGTACTTGAGCTTTGTCCTGCGGAGAGCGTTGAGAGCCTGGGGAGCACAGCAATGACCTGCTCGCCTCAGAAGAGAACTACTTCTTATAGCGCTAAGACAGACCACCAGAGACTGAGACACCTAGAAAGGACAGAAAGGGCACCAACCGTGGCTTGACTGCACTAACTCGACGCTGGAGAAAGAGCAAACCGGGGACTGGCAGGAGCGTGACTCAGCGGCCATGTTTAACACATGAGTAAAAGTAATGGAACTGCAGCTGTGGTGTGAGAGATTTTTTATTTGCGACGACCAATGGCCGCAGAGGCAGCCCGTAACACAGAGAGTACTGTTAACTGAGTAACCAACTGCCAAGGTACGAGTCAGGGAACACCACTCCACTGTCCTGGGGACTACGCTCTGCCTGCGGGAAGTGAATCCATCCAAGCTGACCGGTCACCGTCCCCAGAGGTTCTGAAGCAGCGGTGGCTGCCCTGGCTGTATACCGCAGGTGGAAATGCTATATTTGGGGATAAAGTAACATTTTTGAGTAAAAAGTTACATTTTCATTTTTTCCTTAAATATTGTTTTAGTTTCTGTGAAGCACCTAAAGGGTTGATAAACTTCTTGAATGCGGTTTTAAGCACTTTGAGGGGCGCAGCTTTTAGAATGGTGTCACTTTGAGAATTTTCTGCCATGTAGGCCCTCAAAGTGACTTCAAATATGCTGTGATCACTAAAAAAATGGTTTTGCACATTTTGTTGGAAAAATGGGAAATTGCTGATAAAATTTTAACCCTTCTAACTTCCTAACCCCCAAAAAATGTTTCAAAAATTGTGCTGATGTAAAGTAGACATGTCGTAAATATTATTTATTAACTATTTTGTGTCACATAATTCTCTGGTTTAAGAGCATAAAAAGTGAAATTTTAAAAGCAAATTTCAAACTTCCACAAATAAACTTAATACATATACCATATTTTTCGCTTTATAAGACGCACCAGATTATAATACGCACTCCAAATTTGGTAAAGGAAAAAATAAAAAAATTTTTTTTTAATGTTAAATGGGGTCTGTGTTATAATGCCAGTGTGCAACTTACAAATCATATATAAGTCCCTCATGCTGGTACATGGTCCACCATCCTGGGATATAGCCCCCTTATCTTGAATATGGCCCCCCTATCCTGGATATAGCTCCCTTATCCTGGTATATGGCCCCCTTATTCTGGATAAGGCCCTCCTATCATGGATATGGCCCCCTTGTGCTGCTGGCACATAGCCTCCTTGCACTGCTGGCACAACAGCCCCCTTGTGCTGGATATGCCCCCTGCTGGCGATAACGCTAAAATAATAAACGCTTTTAACGTACCCTCCGTCTCTCCATGCTTCCAGCTCAGCCCCTTTATCATGGATATGGCCCCCTTGTGCTGCTGGCACACAGCCCCTTTGCGCTGCTAGCGCATAGCCCCCTTGCGCTGCTAGCACACAGCCCCCTTGTGCTGCTAGCACACAGCCCCCTTGCGCTGCTAGCACACAGCCCCGTTGTGCTGGATATGCCACCCCTGCTGCACGCACACCAAATAATAAACGCTTTTCAACTTACCCTCTGTCGCTCCATGCTCCAGTTCAGCCCCTTTATCATGGATATGGCCCCCTTGTGCTGTTTGGCACACAGCCCCCTTGCGCTGCAGGCACACAGCCTCCTTGTGCTGGATATGCCCCCCTGCTGGTGCTTACGCTAAAATAATAACCACTTTTAACTTACCCTCCGTCGCCCTGTGCTCCCAGCTCAGCAGTGCCTCTTCCTGCGTCTGTCCCGGGAATTGGACCATGGGACCTGGGCGCACAGTGATGACATCACTTTGCTGTGCCGGTCACTTGATCCGATGCCCGGTACAGAAACAGGAAGAGTCACTGCTGAGCTGGGAGCATACAGTCAGTGATGGAGAGGGAGTTAAAAGTGTTTATTATTTTGTTGTGTGCACGTCAGAAGGGGTGCATATACTGTGACGAGTAGGAGCCATATCCAGAATGGAGGGGTGAGTGCAGGCACATGTAATATGCGCTGTTCCCCCTGCCCATCTCTCAGGCGGGTTCAGCACTTAGGTAATGGACAGCGGGGGCAGTGCATATTACATGAGCATATTGAGTGGGGGCATGTGACCACAGGCTGCCTCTGCAAACCACAGCCAGCCTCCTCCAGCCCCCAAACACCACTCCAAATTCACCACCCCTCCTACAGTTCAGAAATAGTAGATTCAGATTATAAGACCCCCCCCTCCCCACTTCCCTCCAAATTTTGGGGAAATAAAAGTGCATTTTCTATTCCGAAAAATACGGTAATCCTCAATTTACCACTAACATCAAGTCCAACATGTCATGAAAAAACAATCTCAGAATCACGGGGCTCTGTTGAAGCGTTCAGAGTTACAAACTCATAAAGCGACACTGGTCAGAATTGAAAAAAATGGCCCGCTCATTAAGGTGAAAACCAGGCTCTAGGGTAAAGGGGGTTAAAAGATTGGTTGAGGGTGCCAATCTTCCAAAAATGCCAAGGAAAGCTTTTACCTGCTTTTTGAAAGGGACCTGGGCAGTTTTGAATGCTCCGATTTGATCAATTTGTGGTTTGGTAACCAGCTGCCGATCACATATCCCAAATACCAAGTAACCCAAGGACTCCCTTGAAACCTATTGCATATTTTTTGATTTTGCCATTAAACCTGTGGCTCTGAGCGAGTACACTACCACTTGTACTGAGATAAGTGGGTACACCAGTCACTACTATAGATGATAATGTCATCCAGATACACAGATGTATACTTCTGATGGTTTTAAAATGATGTCTATCAGCCTCTGAAATCTGGCCGGAGCCCCATATAAGCCAAAAGGCAAGATGACATAGTGAAATAGTGCTTCTGGTGTTACAAAGGCAGTCTTTTCTTTTGCTGACTCTGTTTGAGGCACCTGCCAGTACCCCTTGGTCAGACCAAGCGTCGTGAAATACTGGGCCTGTCCCAGTCTCTCAATTACCTCATCCACCCTGAGCATTGGAAAAATATCAAATTTTGATACTTCATTCAATTTGTGGAAGTTGTTACAAAACTGTAACAATCCATCTGGCTACAGGATCAGCTCAATGGGACTGGCCCACTTGCTCCTGGGTTTCTCAGTTGGGGCATCTTTGGCACCTCTTCCATGATGGCTTGCCTCCGGTACGGTTTCATTCGTACCTTTAGGTTTGGCTCAATGACAATGTAGATTACAGACGTACGGCCAACAGACCTACATGAGGGACAAGTTGAAACTTTTGATGGTAACATTTTGTGGTATATAAAATTAGATTTTTCTTTGGTCAGATTTTTCAGGCAATTAAGTTGTTTTCTTTCCTTACCAATTCACCAATGGTAACATGATCCGACGAACCAGTTATAAAGTTTAATTTTTGCTACATTTAGGTATGTGCACATCAGTAGTTTTCTGGCTGTTTTTCAGCGTTTTCCGTCGCGGTTCCGCTGAGTTTTATGTTAATTTATGTTAATCCCAGCACGCTGATAAATGCTTCAATGGGGTTTAGAAAACGCTGTCTTCATAGACGGTTTTATTTGTCGTTTTCAGTTTCTTCACGTTTTCCACGTTTTCAAAGATAAGCAAGGACTCTTGGTGTTTTCCGCGGTTCAGCTTACAATGCAGCAAAAATCAGTTTTAAACGCTCAGAAAACAGCCGAAAACGTGTATAAAAGCTATAAAAGAGAAAAAACGAGGGACTTGTAGCAGAAACTCAGTTCTCAATTTACACGGTTTTGACGTTTACAGAATGCCAACGTCGATGTGACATACCCTTACACACTAAAAGCAATTTTTACAAATGTTATTGTTTTAGCTAGATTTTCTCTTGTCCTTACGGAGCCAAGTGAGGGCTTGTTTATGTGGAACAAGCTGACATTTTCATTGCTAATATTTTATTTTTACATTGACTTTTTGATCACTTTTTATTTTTTTTGTGTGACAGTATAATGAAAACGAGTGAATAGTGTGAGTTTTAGGCTATGGTCACACACTGAGCTTTGCTGCGTTTTTGTGCTCAGTTTTTACCTTGGTTTTATGCTAATCTAAACCTACAGTTTTTGATTTCCACCGATGTAATTCAGGGAAACATTATCCATACACATTGATTTAATTTCTTTGCAGAAACTGAAACCTGCACAGGATTTTCTGCATTTTTGAAAAGAATGAGCAAGGCAACTCTTTTCTGTGTTTTTGCAGTGTTCTATGGGGAAAAACGCAGAAAAAAATGCAGCAAAAATACAACTAATCTGCCAACAAATCTGGATTTGCTAGAAACCCCTAAGGTTTTGCTGCAGCAAACCTTACGTGTGTGACATAGCCTTATAGTTCATGTCATTTCGGACAAGGCAATACCAATTGCGTGTGCTTTATTACATTTATTGTTGAACTAAAGCTGCAAGTTTTAGCGGTAAAACAGCTTTTGTTATTTTTTTGTGTTTTTTTTCATATTTTTACCCAATTTATTATTCGGATTACTTTTTTCATTTGTCCCACTATGGGAAATATTTTTCACCTCATTGCTTGAGTTACTATGTAAAATACAGTATATACTCGAGTATAAGCCGACCTGAGTATAAGCCAGCCCCTAATTTCCCCCCCAGAACTAGGTAAAAGTATTGACTCGATTATAATCTTGGGTGAGAATGCAGCAGACTCTCATCACAGTGCAGAGAAAAGTCCACTGACCGGCACTACACACGTGGAAGCTCTGCTAACAGCCTGTCGCTATCCCCCGTGCTGGTGTTGCACAGCCTTAGAACAAGCATCTAAGATTCATAAAGAAGTGAATAAAGAAAGGCGGCACTCACCATGTAGGCTGGTGGAAGAGTGTTTTAATCCAGGTGGCTTAATCCATTAAAACATTGTTGTGAGGCGGGAGAGGGAGTGAGAGGCCGTCGAACGACGGTACCGATTTCGTACGTGTAGGTTATACTTCTGCGGGTTCCAGTACTGCTGCGCTGACGAGTTTCTAGTTTGTGAAGGAAGTGGAATTGCCCCAAGAGCAGGTAATGGAGGGGCGTGAGCTAAAGGGAATAGGGGGCTTCATAGCGTACACTGGAGTCACAGGTCTTCACCACCTGCACATGTACATACACTGTCAATAAAGGAAGGGCATTCTGTGGAGTTTCGTGTGTGTATGTGTATGCTGTAGAGCTCTTTGCGTGTGTATGTGTATGCTGCAGAGCTCTGTGTGTATGCTGCAGAGCTTTGTGTGTGTATACTGCAAAGCTATGTGTGCATGATGTTCTGCAGCATACACACATAGCTCTGCAGCATAATGTGTGTGTATGCTGCAGAGCTAAATGTGTGTATGCTGCAGAGCTGTGTGTATGTGTATGATGCAGAGCTATGTGTGTGTAAGCTGCCAAGCTAAGTATGTGTATCTGGTACCAAGCTATGTGTGTGTGTATGTGTATGCTGCAGGGGTCTGTGTGTATGCTGCAGAGCTATGTGTGTGTATGCTGCCAAGCCATGTATGTGTATCTGCTAACAAACTATGTGTGTATGTGTATGCTGTAGAGCTCTTTGTGTGTGTATGCTGCAGAGCTCTGTGTGTATGCTGCAGAGCTATGTGTGCGTGAGTGATGCAGCATACACACACATAGCTCTGCAGCATAATGTGTGTGTATGCTGCAGAGCTTTATGTGTGTATGCTGCAGAGCTCTGTGTGTGTATGCTGCAGAGCTCTGTATGTGAATGTGTATGCTGCAGAGCTATGTATTGTGCCGAGCTCTATGTGTGTTGTATGTATGTATGCTGCAGAGCTCTATATGTGTGTATGGGAGCTCTGTGTGTGCATGTGTATGCTGTCGAGCTATGTGTGTGCATGTGTATGCTGACGAGCTATGTGTGTGTATGTTGCAGAGCTCTGTGTGTGTATACTGCAGAGCTATGTATGTATGCTGCAGAACTATGTGGGTGTGAGTTCTGCAGCATACACACACATAGCTCTGCAGTATAATGTGTGTGTGTATGCTGCAGAGCTTTTGTGTGTGTTTGCTGCAGAGCTCTGTGTGTGTATGCTGCAGAGCTATGTGTATGTTGCAGACCTGTGTGTGCCCGAAGTCGCCGAAGCAGAGGAGGCTGGCTTGGCCGAGACTGACAGCTTCGGTGACATCAGGCTCGGCCAAGTTTGTACTCCACATGCTCCTAATAGGCCAACATGCGCAGTACAAGCCGGAAGTCACACAGCAGAATGCAGGCACAGGCAGGATGTGGAGGATAAAGCTTCTGCTGGTGGTGAGTATGATGTGTGTCTAGTGTGAATCTGTGTGTGTGTGTCTCTATACAGAACTATACTGTATATAAAGGTACTCACTATATACATACAGTGTATAGACACACTAATATAGCATTTAGTGTAGCCCTGTATATACAGTGCAGGGCTGTTTATACAAGTTATACAGCTGGTAGTCTCTAATGTGATTAAAGCCAGCAGTCTCTGTGTATACGGCCAGTAGTCTCTAATGTGTTTAAAGTCGGCAGCCTATGTGTAAATGTCTGGCAGTCTCTAATGTGCATCCATTTTTCAGTCTCTAATGTGTATACAGCCAGCAGTCTCTAATGTGTATACAGTTGTCAGTCTCTAATGTGTATAGGGCTGGCAGTTTCTATTGTGCATCCAGCTGTCAGTCTCTAATGTGCTTTCAGTCAGCAGTCTCTAATGTGTATACTGCCAGCAGTCTCTAATGTGCATATGGCGGGCAGTTTCTAATATGTATACATCCCACAGCTGTCTCCATTGTGTATACAGCCTGCAGCAGTCTCTATTTTGTATTCTGTATTGTGTATACAGCCAGCAGTAGACTCTATTGTGCATTTTCTATTGTGCATACAGCCAGCAGCAGTCTCTATTGTGTATTTTCTATTGTGTATACATGCAGCAGTAATCTCTACTGTGAATTTTCTATTGTATATACAGCCAGCAGCAGTGTCTATTGTGTATTTTCTATTGTGTGAAGGCTGACCTGGGGTAGAGCTCAGATAGAAGCGTGTTTCAGGGGGGGCCCCAAAATTTTGCCATTGAGGGGCCCTAAAATTCCTAGTGGCAGTCCTGTACAAGCCCCCATCAGTGGTTACAGCCCTCATCAGTGGTATACAGCCCCATACTGGTTACAGCCCCTCAGTGGTATACAGCCCCTCATCAGTGGTATACAGCCCCATTACTGGTTACAGCCCCTCAGTGGCATACAGGCCCCTCATCAGTGGTATACAGCCCCTCCATCACTGGTCACAGGCCCCCATCACTGGTTACTGGCCCCCCATCACTGGTTACAGGCCCCCCATCACTGGTTACAGGCTCCTCGCCATCACTGGTTACAGGGCCCCCATCACTGGTTACAGGACCCCCATCACTGGTTACAGGGCCCCATCACTGGTTACAGTACACCATCACTGGTTACAGGCCCACCATCACTGTGTTTCAGGCCCCCCATCACTGGTTTCAGGCCCCCATTACTGGTTTACAGGCCCCTCATGGTGCCGCACATAAAATAATAAACCTTGAACTCACCCTATGAAGTCCTGCAGGCACCATGCGTCCCCCGTCCGGTCTTCCTGTGTGTATGCCGGCTTCAAATCATGTGACCGCCGCAGAAGCGATGACGTCATATACAGACAGTATACAGATAGTATAGTGTAATATGTGCGGCTCCCCCCATGGGTGTTGGACAGGGGGATGCAGTGCATATTACACTACACTAATGAGCGGGGTCACGTGACCTCCTGCTCACTCTGCAGCCTCCCCCCGCCTCCTCCAGCCCAGACACCGCCCCCCACCCCAAGCAAACTATATGACTCGAGTATAAGCCAAGGGGGCACTTTTCAGCACAATGTTTGTGCTGAAAAACTTGGCTTATACTCGAGTATATACGGTACATGAGACCTAGTGAGTATCACATCGACACAGGAAACAGCATTACATGGCCTTGGGCTGCGCTCATGAGGTTCTGATAGGGTTAAAGATGGAGCTCGCTGCCTTCAACCTTTTATAACCATCTACAGTACATGCTACTGTTATGAATGACACCGTCATTCAAAGGATTAATTGTAAAATCAATTGGGAATCATGCCACAGGGCGACAGCTGTCACATACACCTGGCACAGTTGCATTTTCCACATTGGGGCACTATATACTTATTCCTCACCACTGTAGAAAGTGGTGCTGTGAAATAAGGCTCCTGTAGAGAAGTGCTGCAAAAAGCCCTATGTGAATGTGGTGCCCTACGTAGTCAGGCGTCACAGAGGGGTATTGCACCCGTAAAAGAGGTGCAATTTCCCCAGCTGCAAGTGAACCCTAGGTTGGTGGGTGGGCCCATTCCTGCACTCTCACATTAGCTGAGTAGTGGGAGGTTACCCGGGAGGGGATATATTCACCTCTAGGGGGACAAAGGAGGTCAGCAGTCAGTCAGAGGAAAGAATAGTCAGACAATGGACGTCTGAGAGATCGGAGTAGTCAGAGGAGGAGGAGAGGAGAAAGAGTGTGGAACGAGGCGGAAGGGTTACCCGGACAGCTCCACGCTGATCGAAGGGAAGGTGAAAAGTATCTTGAGGAGGTCCTGAAAGAGGGCGCCCGACGTGTGGAGTCAGGGCCCTAGAAAGAAAGGGGGAACCCCAGCGTGGACCAACAATACTCCAGGGGATTCTCCAGTCTACCACGGAACGCCGGGCCCGAGGATCCGGCCAAGGGCTATCTTTGCAGTCGGCAACCGGCTGCTGTGGTCCGTATATCCCACAAAACCCTGCCAGATGGAGCGGTCTGCCTGCTTCCTCACACCGAGGGAGAGGACCCCCAATACTACCTACACGGAGCCATTGGGTATAGACTCATCTTAGGCGAGGAAGAAAGGACACGGGTTCATCAACTAAGACATACCATGGGTCCCACCATAACCACCTGGGATCACTTGCAGCCACCTGTAGAGCTACCTGTTACTTTAACAACTGATGCTAAACTCTGGACTCTGTATTTATTACTGAAGGTTTACAGTTAAGTACCTGGGAGAAAGTGACTTTGCGTGTGTGTGGTTTTCTCCATCAACCTGCTTGTTTTCAGGAACGCTGCCCCGGAGGACCAGATCTACCTGTAGGGAGCTTTGCCAACTCAGCCGTATTACCATCGGCCTCCGAGGACTGTGGCGGCGCTGGTGACCCATCACCAGGTACTACAGGTGTCGTCACATGACAAAATCTAATCCCCTGTACATACACCCCTTTTTGAAGTGTCACCCAGGCCATGGAATCAGGCACAGCCACCTGTGACATCCCCGCGAAAGCACCCACCGAGCCTGATACCCGAATACCCAGGGCCTGGGGCTTGACATGAACATACCTAAGGGCAGAAAAACTGCAATAATCACAGCAGATTGCTAGTGAATGTTTTTGGATAAACATCTGCAGAAAAGCACATAAAACCGCAGCGATTTCCAGATTTAGGAGACAAGTTCTCTTTCTATTTTCTCCATCCTTAGACAGAGGTGTATCTAGATTTCTAGCACCCAGGGCAAGACTTCAGTTTGGCGCCCCCCCCCCCAGCGGTCTGAGTAGTCGTCATGTGACCGATCATTCATATACAATTTGCACACTTACAGTCATGTGCCAACAAGCTGCTCTACCTAATTCTTTTAATGATCAATGAAAAACAAAGTATATTACATGCTGTAAGGATTGGGCTACAGGGCTTAGTATTTGAATTAAAGGGCTCATCCAGGTGTGAGATGAGTCTGTAGTCCCTCTAGGTGAATGAGGGCCCGCACTCAGATAGGATTCTCCTGTGTTAAAGGGATCCTGTCACCTCCAAAACGCCTCCTAAGCTATCAAAACATGGGCCCTGCAGCATCCTATCACTAATCTCACACTCCTTTTGTCTTCCCAAAAGCATCCTGTGAAAGTGCATAAAAACGTTTTATATCATTAGTGATTATAATTAGCAGGGGCTATATTCTTTAGACCCTAGGGCGTGTTGTTTTGCAGCCTGAATGATCCACCCTCTCTCTGCCTGTGATGTGAGCTTAAGCAAGACTAAAGATTTGCATTCTGTGAGTGATAGAGAGGGGGGAGGACAATGCCTGAACAAACAGACAGAGAGATTGTGAAACATTCAGGCTGCAAAACAACACGCCCAGGGACTAAAGAATATAGCCCCTGCTAATTATAATCACTAATGAGTAAGTGTTAAAACGTTTTTATGCACTTTCACAGGATGCTTTTAGAGACAAAAGGAGTGTGAATTAGTGATAATATGCTGCAGGGACATGTTTTGGTAGCTTAGGAGGTGTTTTGGAGGTGACAGGATCCCTTTAATAGCAAGATTGGACAGTTGTGTGAGCACAAGAATGCCATTCTTCATTCAGTTCATTTACATTGATTGAGACCTCGCATGTCAAGTAGCACATGACTGCATGTACGTAAATCGCATACTTACAGTTTCATGACCTCTCACCGCCAGCAGCAGAGAATCCTGACAGTGAGCAGTGTGTGCTCTATGAGAATTCAGAAGTCTGCAGTTACATAGAGGGAGAAATGGAGTGACTGCAGACTTATCACAAATGTGGGACAACCCCTTTAATGCTTCTAACAAATAAAAACATAGAACCCTTAAATTGTCAGACGGCACAACAGTTTATGAACGTAGCCATGTATCACATAATCTTACAGGTTATAGATTGTTACATGTGTACAGGATCAGAACCAATAAAAGCACAAAACTGCATCACCAGACTTACCAGAGGTATAGAAATACCATATAACCTCAATCAGCATAGAAAACACAGCATCGCAACCCTCATCAGTACATGAATACATCACCAGACCCACCAGAGGTACAAAAATGCATATAGCCCCTATCAGTACAGAAACACAATGTCAAAATCCTCATCAGTGCAGAAATACAACACCAGACCCACCAGAGGTACAGGAATACATCACCAAAACCCTCAACAGTAACAAAAGTCATCATTAGAACCACCAAAGATGAAGAAATACATAACTAGAACCCCCATCAGTACACGAATACATCCATATAACCCCCATCACTTCTTCACTATAGAAACACAGTATCACAATCCTCATAAATACAGAAATTCATCATCAGAACAAACATTACTAAATGATAAAACAATTGTAATGTCAGGTCAGACCCAAACACATTTGTGCTGCATGAACCTACAAATCCTATTACTTCCTTAACAATGGTAAGGAGATACTGGGAATTGTTGTTACCAGTCACCATCAGATCATACAGGAACTACAGTACTGATGAGAATTAGTCAGTATCATAAATACGGTAATCATTTACATCCAGGTACTTTATAGATTACTTTGTCACTGATCGGGGTAGTCTTTTTCTTTTCTTCATCTTGTCTAGTCATCATAATGACTTTTCACTTCCACAGTTCGTCTCTGGAGATGTCGATCTTCTCCGATCTTCAGCCCATCCCGACACAATATCCTTAAAAATAGCAAAATGATCAAAATTCTCATGAGTAAAAATATCTGCCCTACACTGTCCCGTAATAAATTATTGCTCCTCCTCAGTAATCACTGCACACATATGATTTACACACTGTTCCTCTTCTGGCGCATTCCCTCCACTCAGCCCCCTCATCACACTGCCCTCTCCTTTCCATACTGGGCTCCCTGGTCACACTGTCCTCTACACTGTGTCCACCTATACTGCTTTATACTGGTCTCCTTCATCAAACTCGATCTCCTCCTCACTCCACATACTGTATTTGCTGCCACCCCCCCTCAGTCCTCGTCTTGTGTCCACACTCTTCCCCCCTCATTCCACATACTGTGCTGCAGCCATTCCCCTTCACCATACTGTGCCGCTGCCATCCACCCTCACTCACCATACTGTGCCGCAGCCATCCCCGCTCACCATACTGTGCCACAGCCATCCCCACTCACTCACTATACTGTGCCGCAGCCATCCCCCCTCACTCACCATACTGTGCCGCAGCCATCCCCACTCACCATACTGTGCCGCAGCCATCCCCACTCCCTCACCATACTGTGCCGCAGCCATCCCCCTTCACTTACCATACTGTGCCGCAGTCATCCCCACTCCCTCACCATACTGTGCCACAGCCATCCCCCTTCACTTACCATACTGTGCCGCAGCCATCCCCCTCACTTACCATACTGTGCCGCAGCCATCCCCCCTCACTCACCATACTGTGCCACAGCCATCCCCCTTCACTTACCATACTGTGCCGCAGTCATCCCCCCTCACTCACCATACTGTGCCGCAGCCATCCCCACTAACTCACCATACTGTACCGCAGTCAACCCCCTCACTTACCATACTGTGCCGCCGTCATCCCCCCTCACTTACCATACTGTGCCGCAGCCATCCCCACTCGCCATATTGTGCCCCAGCCATCTCCACTCACCATACTGTGCCGCAGTCATCCCCCTCACTCCCCATACTGTGCCACAGCCATCCCCCCTCACTCCCCATACTGTGCCACAGCCATCCCCCTCACGCACCATACTGTGCTGCAGCTATCTTCCTCATGCCTCATACTGTGTCCACACTGATCCCCTTCACTCTTTTAGGGTATGTGCACATCAGTCGTTTTGTGGGCTGTTTTTAAGCGTTTTCCGTCGGCGGTTTCCGCTGAGTTTTATGTTAATTTATGTTAATCCTAGCCACCGGTTGGATTAACATGCTAGTCAATGGCTTTTAGAAAACGCTGTGTACATTAGAACGGTTTTTTTCTTCTCCTTTCCACTTTTTTCACCGGTTTTCCACCGGTTTTCAAAGATAGAGCAAGTGACTTCTTTTGAGCGTTTTTCCAGCGGATCTAGCTTACAAGTGCACGAAAAACCAGTCTGGAAAACGCTAAAAAAACGCCGGGGAAATCGCCAAGAACACGCTGTACAAACGCTAATAACCCGATCCCAAAACGTTAGCAAAACGCTAACAAAACGATGGACACTGCGAGTTCAGAAAACTCAGTTTCTGCCATTCTCCACCGGTTTCCGGACGGTCTGCAAAGATGCAGAAACGTCAGATGTGCACATACCCTTATACTGCTTCCTCAAATTTACACCTTGGTTAATATATACTCACCTCACTCTCTCCCTCTAGGTTTGGTTCACATATACTCCCTTCATCCTCTATCCCCAGTTTGGTTCACATATACTCCCTTCATCCTCTATCCCCAGTTTGGTTCACATATACTTCTCCCCCACCCTCTCCCCCCACTTGGCTCACATATTTTCCCCCACCCTGTATCCCCAGTTTGGCTCACATATTTGCCCCCCTCGCTCCAGTTTGGCTCTTATTCCTCCCTCTCTCCCCCAGTTTGGCTCACTTATCCCCCCTCTCCCTCCAGTTTGGCTCTTATTCCCTCCCTCCACCCAGCTTGGCTCTTATTCGCCCCCCCCTCTCCCCCTAGTTTTGGCTCACTTATTCCCCCCACCCTGTCCCCCTTGCACTAACTACATCCATATTCGGGGTCTTCAGCACCCTTGTAGAGCACTTTTCCCATCCTGCTGCCTCTGCACCACAGGGCCGCCGAGTGACCTGAGTAATGTGATCAGGTGACTGATCATATTACTGATGACCCTCTGGCGCCGGAAATGCTCATAGCTGCTCTGTACCATGGATTGCAGGATCCGTTGTCCAGCATTTTCTCTGCTACTGCTGTCAGATGATAGCTGGGGCAGAGAGAACTGCCAGCTCCCACAGTGGGGGAAGGGGCGGAAGATGCGGCTGGCGGGGAGACACCTTTGTTGTTGCAGCAGAAGGCTGAGAGTGCCCCCCTGCCATGCTGCGCTCGGGGCCCTACTTTAGACATGTTATGCTGTGTGCCCACTTAAGGTACTGTCATACGAGGCAATATTGCTTGCAATTTCACTGGCAATTTGCTGGTTGCAGTGAAATCATGGACCTTAAAGGCCGCTTTACAAGTCGCAATATCGTTCCGATATTGCATACAATTTCACGGGAGCGCGCACGTTTTTGGCATTTGTCCAAGATCGCATAGATGTTACACAGGGTGATATCGCCAGGCAACGCAACTACGATGTAATATCGCCCCTCTTGCACACTGCGTCTGAGCAACTCAGGGAACGCCCAAATTAACATTGCAGTGTATAGGGGAAGTTGCGCTCCAAATCGTAGTTGCGCTGTCACACAGCACGATCCTGCCAGATCGTCAAGCCATGCACGGTTGAAGAGCATGCACAATCCACAAATGATATTGTTTTTGCATTGTTCTTGCGTCGCATTGCTCATTTTACACGACACAACACCACGAACGATATCAACTGCAATGCCCCTACCACGTGACTATTTATCATAGTTGCGTTGCGATATCGTGACGTGTAAAGCGGCCTTAAGTGTTTTTCCTTGCAGATTTTCTGAAATCAAGGGGAAATGCAATGTAGCAAAGTCAATGAGAAATCTGAAGTGCTGTGCACACCTCCAGGTTTTTATCCTTGCAGATCTTGGTGCAGAAAAGAAGCAACATGTTCATTATTTCATGCATCTTGGATGGAGCACCTCTGGACCTGCGGGAATGCATGGCTGCATGCAGGGAGACCGCAGCCGCCCTGTACTCACCATTTCCAGTGGTTGCATGCAGGGAGACCGCAGCCTCTCTGTACTCACCATCTGCAGTGGGTGCATGCAGGGAGACCACAGCATGCCCTGTACTCACCATCTGCAGTGGGTGCACCCAGGGAGACCGCAGCTGCCCTGTACTCACCATCTGCAGTGGGTGCACGCAGGGAGATCGCAGCCGCCCTGTACTCACCATCTGCAGTGGGTGCATGCCGGGAGACCGCAGCCGCCCTGTACTCACCATCTGCAGTGGGTGCATGCCGGGAGACCGCAGCCGCCCTGTACTCACCATCTGCAGTGGGTGCACGCAGGGAGACCGCAGCTGCCCTGTACTCCACATCTGTAATGGGTGCAACGCAGGGAGAACGCGCAGCCGCCTGTACTCATGATCTGCAGTGGGTGCATGCAGAGAGACACAGCTGCCCTGTACTCACCATCTGCAGTGGGTGCACCAGGGAGACGCAGCTGCCCTGTACTCACCATCTGCAGTGGGTGCACGCAGGGAGATCGCAGCCGCCCTGTACTCACCATCTGCAGTGGGTGCATGCCGGAGACCGCAGCCGCCCTGTACTCACCATCTGCAGTGGGTGCACGCAGGGAGACCGCAGCTGCCCTGTACTCACCATCTGCAGTGGGTCAGCCCAGGGAGACTGCAGCTGCCCTGTACTCACCATCTGCAGTGGGTGCACGCAGGGAGACCGCAGCTGCCCTGTACTCACCATCTGCAGTGGGTGACGCGCAGGGAAGACCACAGCTGCCCTGTACTCACCATCTGCAGTGGGTGCAGCAGGGAGACCGCAGCCGCTCTGTACTCACCATTGCAGTGGGTGCACGCAGGGAGACGCAGCCGCCCTGTACTCAAAATCTGCAGTGGGTGCACCCAGGGAGACCAGCTGCCCTGTACTCACCATCTGCAGTGGTGCACCAGGGAGACCGCAGCCGCCTGTACTCACCATCTGCAGTGGGTGCACGCAGGGAGACCGCAGCGCCCTGTACTCACATCTGCAGTGGAGTGCATGCGGGAGACCACAGCTGCCCTGTACTCACCATCTGCAGTGGGTGCACGCAGGGAGACCGCAGCGCCCTGTACTCACCATCTGCAGTGGGTGCACCCAGGGAAACCGCAGCTGCCCTGTACTCACCATCTGCAGTGGGTGCACCCAGGGAGACCGCAGCAGCCCTGTACTCACCATCTGCAGTGGGTGCACCCAGGGAGACCGCAGCAGCCCTGTACTCACCATCTGCAGTGGGTGCACCCAGGGAGACCGCAGCAGCCCTGTACTCACCATCTGCAGTGGGTGCACGCAGGGAGATCGCAGCCGCCCTGTACTCACCATCTGCAGTGGGTGCATGCCGGGAGACTGCAGCTGCCCTGTACTCATCATCTGCAGTGGGTGCATGCAGGGAGACCGCAGCAGCCCTGTACTCACCATCTGCAGTGGGTGCACCCAGGGAGACCGCAGCTGCCCTGTACTCACCATCTGCAGTGGGTGCACCCAGGGAGACCGCAGCTGCCCTGTACTCACCATCTGCAGTGGGTGCACCCAGGGAGACCGCAGCTGCCCTGTACTCACCATCTGCAGTGGGGGCACGCAGGGAGACCGCAGCTGCCCTGTACTCACCATCTGCAGTGGGTGCACCCAGGGAGACCGCAGCTGCCCTGTACTCACCATCTGCAGTGGGTGCACCCAGGGAGATCGCAGCTGCCCTGTACTCACCATCTGCAGTGGGGGCACGCAGGGAGATCGCAGCTGCCCTGTACTCACCATCTGCAGTGGGTGCACGCAGGGAGACCGCAGCTGCCCTGTACTCACCATCTGCAGTGGGTGCACCCAGGGAGATCGCAGCTGCCCTGTACTCACCATCTGCAGTGGGGGCACGCAGGGAGATCGCAGCTGCCCTGTACTCACCATCTGCAGTGGGTGCACGCAGGGAGACCGCAGCTGCCCTGTACTCACCATCTGCAGTGGTTGTAGGGCAGCTTCTCCCTGCAGCACGAAATGAACATGTTGCAAAGATGCGGACATCCGGTACCTGCACCACAGCTGAAAACATGCTGAGGAGGGAGAAGCACAGTGAGGATAGATAGGATTTCTTCAAATCCCATCCACTGTCCTGGCAAGACACTGCCTCCCAAACTCTGATGTGTGTACACACCCTAAAAAAGAAGCATTTGTCCTACCAGGAGATGCAGAAATAATGTGCTAGGTGCCCACAAAGAGAACACTGGGCTGGGGGCATCATTAGTGGGGTACAATCTGAGGTACAGGGGTCCTCATGTACCAGCACCACATGGACCTGCAGCAGCCGGCCCTCAAGAGTGTGGAGTAGTCAGAGAAGCAAGGACTAATCACGGCCATTATCACTCTGAGAGGACCATAGAGGCATCAAAGACAAAGAGTCATTGTTGTAGAGACCCGGGGTGTCCGGTACCGCCGCTGATCTCAATGGGGGATAGGCGCCCCCTACAGGAAGCTACAGGGACCGTCAGCGTCAGGACAACGGCACAATCCACGACACAGCGGCCTCTAACGGCCGCGCGGGGTATTCATTGTCTGGAAGTGGCCTCTCCCGGCCGCCGTGAGCGGGGTTCCTGTCCGGCCGCTCGCCGCCTATTGTGAGTATAGCGAAAGGGGGAATCGCCGCCGGAGCCAGGGGTGAGTGTGCGGGGACACGGTGCGGGGACACAGGGCGGGCTATGGCGGCCTGAGAGTGCGCCGCGCCCCGGGAGAGCGGTGAGGCCCGGGCTGAGCCCAGAGAGGAGGGAACTTCCTACACAAACTAACAACGTGTGTGGGGAGCTTCCTCAGTGTGTGCGGCCTGCACAGCCCGGCGGGGCCCACTGCAGGCCCCCGGCTCTCTATAGTGGCCTGTATATGTGCAGGACTACTGCGCCTATATACTTCTATGGAGTTTAGTTAGAGTTTCTTGCTATTTTTTCTATACTATGTGTGTATATAATATATATGTCAGTGTATTTCTCCCTGCACATACTGTAGCTGTGTGCTCCACTGTATCAGGTCGTATTTATCCCACATCTCCATGAATCAGTAGAATACATTGTCTTTCCTATTTCTTCATTCCATCTGTAGTCAGTGTTTTCTGGTCTATCTGCAGTTCTGGCCATATAGCTTCATGCCTCAGGTGATAATTGACATACTATTATTATTATTTATTTTACTTGTATAGCGCTATTAATTTTTTTGCGCTTTACAGACATCACTACCCCTTTGGGGCTCCTCATCTAAATTCCCTATCAGTATAGGAGTGTTGGAGCAAACCGGTGAACCTGGAGAACATACAAACTCTTTGCCTTAGGCTGGAAACACACTGTCCGACTCACATGTGAGACTCGGATCAGAGACCCTGAAGGCCTCCCTCTGTCAGGATGGGAGTGTGATTCTGCACAAAAACACAAGCAGCTGACACTCCCGTCCAGAGAGAGAGAGGCCATTCAGGGTCACTGATCCGAGTCTCACATGTAAGTAGGACAGTGTGTTTCCAGCCTTAGGCTACATTCACACACAGCGTTTTTGCTGTTTTTTCTAGTGGATCCGGTTTTGGCAGTGAAATGCAGTGACGTCTGGGCATCCCAGCAAAGTCAGACACAACGTTTTGTGAGGATGTGCTTTTGGGCTCAAAAAGGATCCTCACCAAGAAAGAGACGGTCATTTTTTTGTGCCGTTTTTCCCTTTGACTCTCCATTGTCTATGAGCTAATAAAAAGCGCAACAGTCAAAAAACGGATCAAAAACACACAGTGTGAATAGGTTGGGTGCGTTTTTTTTTTAAAAAGCTGATCCTCAAAAACGCTGTGAATGTAGCCTTAGGGTAGAGGCACACTAGCGTATGCATAATCGGAGCGATTTTGATGCATGATTATTGCATCCATAGACAGTGCAATGCCAAGTCCCCTGCGATATACACGTGCAATTGCAGTATGCTGCGATTTTTCATGCAGTCCTAGTTCAACGGAGGAAAACTAATATGTCCTGACTGATTGTTTAACATTGGTCCAAATGCAATGCAAGATTTTCTCGCATTGCACTCATGCGAGTTTGACATCAGTGTGGCTTCACCCTTAGAAGACTTACGAAGAGATCTGTTTCCATTCAGATCAGCTGTGTACCGCTAAACTACATTTATAATGATCTTGTGTGGTAGTTGGTAGTAATGGATCAGCTCCACATATAGAAATTTTAGAAATAAAGACCACAGCTGCCTTGTGCACAGGATCTGTGATGGGTACATGGCAGGTTCTCCCTGCGTTGACCCGATGGGAGCCGCTTTCAACTCCGCAGCATGAAATGAATGTGCGGAGGAGGAGCAGACATCCGCACCACAGCTGTCAAAACTCTGTGGTCTGGTGAAGCCTAGCGAGGATAGGATTTCTTGAAATCCCATCCACTATGCTTGTACTGTACAACACAGGGTTTTGGACCCAGCGGCAAGATGCTGTGTCCAAAACGCTGCATTCACTGATTGTGTGCATGCACCCTAAAGGTACCGTTACACCTGGAGACATCGCCAGAGATATCGCAGGCGACGCACAGGGGTGCGCATGTTTTTGGCACTTTGCCAAGTTCGCTATGGCGCTGTTACACGTAGTGATGTCTATGGCAACTTCGGGCAATGAAGCGATGCAGAAATTTCCTGAGTACCATGGACGATGAAGTCGCTGGTGGACGTTGCTGCGTCACACAGGGCAACCACATGAGCAATGTGGGTGTTTATTTTTGGTGCGGCTAGGAGGTAGGCGTGCCACAGTGTGTTTTACTACGCCCATAAGCACTGTGATTGGTCGCTACAACTACCTTTGAATCTTTTTTTTTAAATCAAATACATTTTTATCGATATATTGTAATCAATCATCATAACAGATATAACATATGTAAATCACGCAGTACAACACAATACATCCCACTACACCTACAACAATGTAACTACCTTTGAATCATAGCTCTTTTGTGTGTCAAATATGGATATTTACCCCATGCATGTGCAGTTTGTGTGGCTTCTCATTCAACTCTCATGTCATGTGTGGCGTCTTGTTGCTACACATTGTTGCGTCACGACGCACGAGAGATACGCCACTAATAGAACAGGGATATGACCAGAGGCGCAAATACAACATGATGAGCCTATACTGTACGCTACGGCATCAACTAATTACAAACAGCAGGATGACACTACAGTGTTACAGAAGATACAACTTATGTACTGACAAATGTGGTGTTGTGGAACGGGGTTTTGCGTGTGACATCTCTGCAACATGTACCGTATTTTCTGCACTATAAGGCGCACCTAAAAGCCTAAGATTTTCTCTGAAATCAAAAGTGCACCTTATAGTGCAGTGCACCTTATATATGGCGTTTCCCTGAAAGTAAGCTAGGGGATGCCATGTGTCTGCAAATATAAGGCACCCCCACGAATATAAGGCACAACTTGTTTCTACTGCTGATCAGCATTCCACCGATCACAAGACCGGGGCATGCAGCTGTGACTCATTCCCGCTGTCCGGTGCCCGCCGCTGCATTTTCCTATTTCAAAACCGGGCCAGGAGCCCAGCAGCAAGTCACAGCTCTGGAGCTGTGCGCTGATCTCCGCCCAGGAGCCTTGCGCTAATCACAGCGAAGGAACCGTGAGCCAATCCGAGGCCAGCTGACGTCAGTCCATAGCCTCAGATTGGCTGCTGGGCTCCTGCGCCGTGATTGGCTGCTGGGCTCCTGCGCCGTGATTGGCTGCTGGGCTCCTGCGCCGTGATTGGCTGCTGGGCTCCTGCGCCGTGATTGGCTGCTGGGCTCCTGCGCCGTGATGGCTGCTGGGCTCCTGCGCCGTGATTGGGTGCTGGGCTCCTGCGCCGTGATTGGGTGCTGGGCTCCTGGTTTTGGCTACAAAAACTGACGAGCAAAAACAGACCAAAAACGCACAGTGTGAATGTAGCCTTAGTCTATGTGACATTTTAGATCCATTTGTAAAGAATTGGAATATGCAATGCAAATTTGCCTGTTCACAAGCTTCAGTTTGTGTCAGTTTATCCATGCAGTTCTACAAGAAAACCCCTGTCACAGTACATAGGATGGTATATCCAGGCCTGGATTGTAGTATGAGCATGGGGCAGGCAGCCACACCCCATCCCCGACACACCTTCCGCTCTCTGCAGCAGCATGAGACTGTCAGACTGAAATTCTATGTCCCACAAGGGACGGGGGAGAGCAAAAGAGTAGGTATGATTTTATTGAATTATAAGTGATCTATAGATCCTAGAACTGCAGTGTACAGTTCAGCGTCATCCTGTAGCAGGGCGGGAACTGTACTAAAAAGTTTGTCCACAAAGTTCCCCTTTACATAGAGATGTAAATGCTCGTTCTTTTGAACGCTTCTGCTTTTTGAAGCAGTTTTTGTAGCGGAATTCGCCTCTAGGAGATAATATTGCCACAGACCAAGTTTCATGCTGCTCCAATGCCCTTAAAATGAATGCATTCAGACTATTATTCTTATGCTTTGCTTATGTAGCACCATCATGTTCCACAGTGCGTTACCAACATCATCGTCATCACTGTCCCATTATGGCTCACAATCTAATGTCCTTATCAGTATGTTTTTCAAGAGTGGGTAAAAAAGGAAGAAATGCTTGCAAACCCAGGGAGAACACACAAACTCATTGCAGATGTCGTCCTTTCTTGGGCTTTGAACCCTGAGCTGCAAATATATAACATTCAAGGATACTATTTGTCTTTTTAGGAAGAAATAGGAGCCCAAGGCTACATTCGCACCTACCGTTTTTGCATCCGTTTTGTGCAGTGCACTGAACAAAACGGATTACTCAAATTAAATCTCAGCCATGTCAATGGGTTTTCATTTTGTGCCATTCAGACAGGGCATTTGTAAAGTGATCTGTCCTTTTCACTTTAGGAGTGCTACATTTTACAAATGAACATGTTAGTTTCTGTGGCGTTTTTCTCCTGTATTTTTCCCCTAGATGCCATTGTTAATGGAGAACAAATAAAACGCAGCACTCAAAACGCACCAAAAACAGATCAGAAACTGATGATCTGTTATTTGGTGCATTTTTTTTGACAACTCTTGTGTTGCAGCCAAAACGCAGCACAAAAGAAAAGAAAAAAATGGTGCGTCTGAATTATGTAAATGTAGTTTAGCGGTACACAGCTGATCTGAATGGAAACAGATCTCTTCGTAAGTCTTCTAAGGGTGAAGCCACACTGATGTCAAACTCGCATGAGTGCAATGCGAGAAAATCTTGCATTGCATTTGGACCAATGTTAAACATGCTCAGTACAGTAAAAATGCTCCAAACTGGGAGCGCAAGGGTTAAAAAAAAAAAAAAAAAGTTTATGCTCACCTCCCCCCGAGCCCCCGCCGTCTCCCGCCGTCTTCCTGCAGGCTCCCGGTGGCTCCCGCAGGCTCCCGGTGTCTGCAGAGGTCTTCTTCTGCTGTATAGGACCTGCGGTGATGTCACAGTCATGTGACCACGGGTTACCATGGTGCACCTGCTGTCACGTGACTGTGACATCACCGCAGGTCCTGTACAGCAGAAGACGACCTCTGCAGACACCGGGAGCCTGCGGGAGCCACCGGGAGCCTGCAGGAAGACGGTGGGATACGGCAGGGGCTCGGGGGGAGGTGAGCATAAACTTTTTTTTTTTTTGCCCGGAGGCTACGATTTAATGCCGGAATCGGATGCCTATTTGGCATCCGATTCCAGGCATCAGAGGGGAGCCGATGCTGTCCGAATTTATCGGACAGCATCGGCTCCCTTCAAAATCGTAATATGAAAGTAGCCTAACAGCACATTGATAAAATATGGTCCATTTTTTTCCTACGAGGAAAATAAACCTTTTTGAGGCGTTGACCTATTATTATGCTCTTCTATAGCAGTAGTTTTACATAATCCCAGAAACACTTTATGCACAAATAAATATCAATGATTTCTTTTTAACCCCTCATGTGAAAGCAAATGTATAGTGCAGAACCAAATACGGTAGTACATTTGTGAGTAGTCACAGTCATTAATGAAAATAAAGTTGTGATGGAGAACTGTGTTCTGATTATTTTAAGATCACAATGCTGCTGAGTACGGTAAATTCCTTGATGCCATCTCAGTGTGAGGGAGATCAGCGGCGGCTCTGCATGATCGGCGGCCACTGGGAGAGATTTCAATGAGATCCGCAGCGTTCTCCTGCGCTGTCATGCAGAGGACACTGCGTATGCATTGAGATCCATGCATTGTTTGTGCGCTTGCGGGCGCTTGCAGATAAAACAAGTGACCGCACAAAAAATGCAAGAAGCTGCGTTCGGAGGCCGCACAAATTGTGCGCATCCGAACGCAGCCAAACGAAGGCACATGCGTTCCCATGTTAAACATAGGAACGCAGTGTGCAAACATTTGGCTGCGTTCGGTATGCAGCGTTCACAAATGCTAATGTGAAGGCAGCCTATGTTTAATCACCCACTCCTGGTTTGTGATGAGCTTGTGCTTAAAAATACGCAGCAAAAAAAGCAGTGTGTGAATGGGGCCTTAAGGTTGTTTTTACCTTGCTCACAGCTTAGCATCCAGGAATTTCTAAGGATGCTTGCACCCATAGTAGTAGCATTCCCGTATGCAGTTTTTCTGTAAATTAGCCCCCTTTCACATCAGTGTGTTTTTAGCTGAATGCGGAAGATCTGGCAGACTTACTGCATCTGCCGCCTAACAGCTGCACTTGCAGAACACTTGTGGCAAGCCCCATGCACTGTCTATGGGGCTTGCGGCAAGTGCGGTATTGCCGCGATCCGTCAGTTGCGGTCTCGCAAAAAAAAAACGCTGCTGACCTCTTTTTTTTTTGCGACCGCAATACCGCACTTGCCGCAAACCCCATAGACAATGCATGAGGCTTGCCGCAAGTGTGCTGCAAGTGCGACCGTTAGGCGGCAGATGCGGTAAATCTGCTAGATCTGCCGCAATCAGCGAAAAATGCTAATGTGAAAGGGGACTTACCTGGCTACTTTGCAGCAGGTTTTAGCTTTGAAACAGGTACAATTCAAGGACATGAAAAACCACGTGCTTCACCTGTACTTTTCGCAGAGTTATTAGGTTATTATTATTATTATTTATTTATTTATTTATATAGCGCCATTAGGTTCCATGGCGCTTTACATGAGGATGAGGGAGACAAGAACAAGTACACTAAATCTAGGCGATCAGGACGTACAGGTACAGAAGGGGCAGGGACCCTGTCCACGAGGGCTGGTATGTGCACACAGGGCGTTTTTTTGCTGAAGCAAAACCTGTACAGGTTTTTAGTATCTCCAGATCTTCCTGGCAGGAGATTTACTGGGGTTTTTATTTCGTGTTTTTAATGCGTTTTTGCCGCGCTTTGATTGTTGCGGTTTTTTCTGCGTTTTGGCCATTGACTGCAGTAAAATAGCAGACAACACGGACAACAGAGCAGGTTTCAGTTTCTGCAAAAAAATGAAACCAGTTTGTGTGCACAGCTTTTCCCCGAATCAAACAGGTTTTAATGTTAATCCAAAACGCAGCTTTAGATGAGCATACTTTAGCATAAAACCATGGTAAGAACATAGCATAAAAAAGCAGGAAAACACACTGTGCGAACATAGCCTTATTGTTTCCACAGCAGAGCGAAAAACATACAATGACTATTGGAAGTGTTATTTTACTATTCTGCAAATTTTTTTATGGTTACTTTCTGAAAAACTTCTAACACTAATATCATTATAATAACTTCTGTGTTTTTTTTTCTTTTTAGAATCATATTGTGAAAACCTGGCTTGGGGCGTGGGGTTATAATGCCCCATGGTAACAGTCCCCTAGATACTCAGAATCAATCTCAGCCAACGAAAGGCAGCTCAGGGAATGATGGCGACCAACAACGGACTTCAAAAGGTACACCTCAGTCACCTGCACCAGCATTTGCACAAGCAATCAGTTCTCCTGGAACTCAGTCACCCGGGTATCAAATACAGCAACTTATAATGAGCAGAAATCCAGTTGCTGGTCAGAATGTGAACATTACCCTACAGAATGTGGGGCAAGTGGTGGCAGGAAACCAGCAGATAACGCTCACATCACTGCCAATAACAAATCCTGCCTCTCCTGGGTTTCAGTTCAGCTCCCAGTCACGTCATTTTGAGCATGGATCTCCATCATATATTCAGGTTACATCCCCAATATCTCAGCAGGTCCAGACTCAAAGTCCTACACAGCCCAATGCTGTGCCAATCCAAGCCTTACAGGGTGTAAGAGCCACCACTGCTGGAGCCAGCCTAGGAATGTGTAATCAGGCTACTACACCTGGGTTCGTCGATGCAGGTTTGTTGGTGAGACAGCTAAGTCTTGGCTCATCAAGTACTGGTCGTTTTGTATTTCAAGAGGGATCTGGAATTACTCAGATTGCACCTGGCACACAAGTGCATCTTCCATCAGGAACTTCCACACCAGTCCAGACTCATACACTGTTGCACTCCAATTCCCAGACTGTTGGTCCCGTGCATCAGTATGGATCACAGAACACCGCTGGTGCTGGTATGCAAACTTTGGCTGCAGGTCACATAACTACCACCAATATACCAACACAGATTAGCAGTATTATTCAAGGACAGTTCATTCAACAACAGCAGGTTCTCCAGGGACAGCAGCTGGGCAAGACTATCAGCTATGATCGATCATCTGGAGGAATGATCACTGGTGCTTCTGCTTTTGGGATAACACAAACGCCTACAAGTCCATCCCGACCGACGGCTCCTCAGGGACTATCCAGTCTTCCTCTAATTTCAACAATGAGTAAGCTAAAAAAAGCTAAAAAGATTGAGGAGATACCACCAGCAACTGCTGAAGATGCCCGCTTGAGAAAACAGTGCTTGGAGCATCATTACAAAGTCATGAAAATGCTAAAAGAGAATTTCAGAGATGCTCTCTCTGAGCTGTTCTTTTTACAACACTGTCAAGGGAACATGATGGATTTCTTACCCTTTAAAAAGAAACCTACACTTTTGCTACAAACGTTTTTAAGACAAAGTGATTTGGATCTAGACATGGAGGAGGATGAAATTGAAAAGAGCCCTTTAGTCATCACTATGCAGGTATGATCCGCTCTCTTTCTGGGACAGAAAAGCTCCATTTATATGGTTAAGTTTTCTGTATGTTTTCTTTTCCTTTTGCACGTCGAACATATACACTGTATAATTATCTGTATAGGCCTGTTCACATGCATCTTTTTTATCTTATTTTTTTTGCAGATATTTTTAATGAGTCCATAATGAAAAAACATAGAGTTCATGGATGCAGGCCTTGCTACATCTATGTTCTGTCATTTTTTCCACTGGTTGCTTGTAGAGACTTGGGAAACCTCTATCCATGATTTTTTTTTTTTTTTTCTTTTTCACATATTTTGTTTTCTCATGAAAATTACCAACCCTATATGCGTTTGTGGCATAATCCGTTGGCCATGTACCTGTTTGCAAAAAACACAATTTTGTTTTCACTGCATTTTTTTATGCAGATGTCTGGACCAAAGTACACAATAGTAATCTTCTTTGATTATGCCATTGTTGTGTATTTTTCTGTGTTTTGAGTTTTCTTTTTAAGCATATTGGGTGCAGATTTGAATCCGCATTTGTCATTCGTTTTTAGTGCAAAAATGATGGATTCTGCAGTTAAAAATGCAACTTGTTTTTTTACTTACATGTTTTTTCAGGTTATAAGAAAGATTCTCCAAAAAAACACAGTTCAGTAGCTTCCTTAAATGCATAATGGAACACGTGTTACTTAAAATTGTTGTTAAAAATTGCATTTTGTGCACTAAAAATTCATTAAAAATGCTTTTCACTACATAAAACATGGCCTAAGACACTGAGATCATTAAACCAATTGCTACATGGTAAAGCTCAAGTCACACCTCTATGTATATTGTCTTAGGATCTAGAAATGATGGTTTGGTTGTAAGATAATTGTCTGCAGATTAATATATCCAAGGGGTGTACATATGGTGCTGTACTTCTAATATACTTACTAACGTCTCCAATCTGCTAGCAGCTAAATCTAATGGTCACTACTCCCTGCTGATTTTCCTGAATCTCTGCAGTATTTGACACTAGATCACCAGTTCCTCCTCATCGTGCTTCGCTCTATTGGGCTCAAGAACACTGCGCTCTCCTGGTTCTCCCCCCTACCTCTCTGACCCGCTCCTTTACTGTTTCATTTGCTGGCTCTTCTTCCTCTCTTCTTCCGTTCCTCTTCCCCTTATTGTCGGTGTTCCTCATGCTTTGGTCCTAGGTCCTCTTCTCTCTGTAAGCTGCCCCCATTGGACAAGCCATCAGTAAATTTCATTTTCATTACCATCTCTATGCTGATGACACCCAATTATACACCTCTTCTCCTGACATCACCTCTACTTTCTTACAAAATACCAGTGATGGTCTGTCTGCTGTCTCTAATATCACATCCTCCCTCTAAGGCTGGAAACAACTGGCGAGTGCAAAAATGGTCTGATTGACCGATCCGAAAGTCGGACGAGAGTCATCTGACTTTTTTTTTTTTTTTTTTTTAAAACATAAGTTTTATTGAAATTTTAACACAGCGCACAATGTATGTCTACGCATATGACAAAGGTATACAACTTACAATAGCTCCTTCAGGAAATCATAAAGAAACATTAAACCTTATATTCGAGATAACCAGGATCAAATTGTAAAAAAAAAGGAAAAAAAAGAGGGGGGAAAGGGTTGTATAAGGGGGAGGAAGTGCAGTGAGCTAAGTGGGGGGGGAAAGGGCACTTGGGGAAGATAAGAGGGATGGGGGAAGGGGAGGGGAGGGGAAGGGGGAGGAGGGTAAGAAAATGGGAAGGAGAAGTCTTGGTCTGTACCATTGTCGTTATTATCCATTTCTTATTTAACCCAACAGTATATTATAACATTACACTCTGAACATTAAACATTAACGGGTTTGTGAATTCCTTGAGAAGTGAATCTGCCCCGAAGGCTCAACCAAAATGGTGTTATAAGGTGACAAGATCCATGGATCCCACCAGGTTAGGATTTTTGACCGTCGGGACGCACTATGTGCCAGCATAAGTTCGTACTGAAAATGCATATTAATGGAGTTGACTAGTTCTGCTCTGGACGGAACGGTAGATGTTTTCCAGTACCTAGCTATGCAGGCACGAGCGGATATGAGGACATTGGCCACGCTTGGTCTATGCAGATGTGAAAACTCCTCAAGATCTAATCCCAAAATTGCTAAGGCAGGAGTCAAGAGTACAGGGTAACACAATATTTCGGTTATTAATGCTTCAACTTCAGACCAAAAAGCGGAAACTGCTGAACAATACCACCACATATGCTGGGCGGTTCCCTTATGACCGCATCCTTTCCAACAAAGCGGAGAGGAGGGGGGTAGCGATGAAGAGTGAAATCGCGAGATCCGTTCCGGCGTTAAGTACCAGTCCATGTGCACCTTTTTTAGTTGTTCATGGTGCGTTATGCATTTTGAATGAGCCGTGGTGCGTGTCACTGCACTATGCCACTGGTGAAGTTCCCTGTTAATTTGAAGTCTGGACTCCCACTTCTCCATATAGGGGAGTTTCGTGTTACTTCTATGTCCATTTAGTGCTTTGTATGCCACGGAGACCCCGTGTAGGCCCATAGATTGTGTCTTAAAGAACCTTTGCAAGGGCTCATCAACGTCAATCAGGCTCAACTCAGGCAGTGCGAGGGAATCCAGAAAGTGTCTCAGTTGTAAATATTTGAAAAAAGAGGAGCGGGGGATCTTGAATCTGTCAACTAAGGGTATGTGCACACAGGGAGGTTTAGGGCCGTTTTAGCAGCGGAAACCGCCGGTCGGTTTCCATTAGGTTTATGCAAATTTATGTTAATCCAAAAGCGGCTTTTGGGTTAACATATAAACCTATGGAAACCGACCCCCGGTGTGCACACACCGGCGGTTTCCACATGCTCATCTGTTGCTAACCCGCTGGGTTCCCAGCGGGTTAGCAAAGAATGAGCATGTTCTATAATCCGGCCGGTTCTGCAGCGGCTGCAAGCAGAATCATGTGCTGCTTCCAGCCGCTGCAGAACCGACGCGGCTAACCCGCTGTGCACCCGCCGCACACCCGCCCGTCTCCCGCAGCACGGACCCGACAGGAAGCCGGTGGACGGCTCCGGAGCTTCCTGTCGGGTCCGCCCAGCCGCCGCCGCCACTAACCCGCCCCCGTGTGCACATAGCCTAACTCTGTAAAAGCTTTGACTCTGACTCCGTCCCTCACCTGCCGCAAAAACTCCACCCCAAGCTCTTTCCATTGTGAGAGAGAGAGAGACTCCACAGATAGCTCCACTGCAGGGATAGTGATATTGTGATGGAGGAACAGAAGGAGACTTAGACTATGTGTAGACCAGACTTTTAAAAGTGTATTCATGGACTTCAGGTAATTAGAGGATCGTCTATGAGCAAGAAGCGAACTCTCTAACAGGAGTTTGGTAGAATTCCTGGGAGATAGGTGTCGTTCAATTTGTAACCAATGACACTGAGAGGACTCTTTCCACCACTCTCCAGCTGCAGCAATTTGGATAGCTTGATAATATGTAGTTATGTCAGGTAGAGCTAGTCCGCCCATTTTAGAAGGTAGTGTTAGAATTTTGAGGCCTACCCGATGTGGCTTATTATTCCACACAAATTTCCCTATAAGGGTCTGTATGGATTTCAGATATTGCCGAGGAAAGCTCAGTGGGAGACATCTCAGGATATGCAGGATTTTAGGGACTTAGGTCATTTTTATAACTTGAATTCTCGCTATCCAGGAGAGGTCAAGAGAAGAGTGTGAGTTGAGTCCTGTTTTTAAATTTTTATATAAGATATCATAATTACTTTTCACAATATTGGCTGTGGGGGTGATTTGAATGCCCAAATATGGGAAGCCTAGGGGGGACCAAGCAAATGGTAAATTCCGCTGGAGCTGAGAAGCTTCTTCAGGAGGTATATTCACTGGGAAGAAGAGTGATTTGGATGGATTTAATTTGTAATAAGAGACGTCTGAGAAATCGGCCAGTAGACGAGTAATATTTGGGATGGTTTGGGACAGTTTTGTACATACGAATACTACATCATCAGCGTATAGGCCTATCTTGTGTTCGCGAGAGCCAACACGAAGACCCAAGATATTGGGGTCCGACCGGACTCTCTCAGCCAGGGGCTCCATCACCAAAGCAAAGATCAATGGCGATAGTGGACACCCCTGCCTGGTTCCGTTCGTTATTGTGAAAGCTGAGGATGTGTATCCTGAAGATTTCACTCTTGCATTGGGGTTAGAATAAAGGGCCAATATTGAAGCTTGGAAGTCGCCCACTAGCCCAAATCTGTTTAGTACCTCTTCTAGGTACCCCCAGTGCACTCTATCAAAAGCTTTTTCAGCATCCAAGGAGAGGAGTGCACTGGGGGTTTGTCTACGTTCCATCAGCTCCAGCAGGTTCACCAATCTCCTGGTACCTTCTCCCGCTTGTCTGTTTGGGATGAAACCTACTTGGTCTGGGTCAATCAGGGATGGCAGAACTACCATCAGGCGCTTAGCTAATAATTTAGCATAAATCTTCAGATCTCCATTCAGGAGAGCAATGGGCCTAAAGTTTGTGGGAGTATTGGTGGGTTTACCGGGTTTCGGTATAGTGGAAATAAGAGCTTCCAATCCCTCTGGAGAAATTTGGCCTTTTTTCCGCCAATAGTTGAATAGTGTCAGGAGATGTGGAGTTAGTTCTTGGAGGAAGCTATTATAATATGTGTACGAGTAACCGTCCGGGCCAGGGGCCGATTTCTTTTTCATAGTTTTGATGGTTGATTGAATTTCATCTAGTTTAAAAGGTGCATTAAGGAAAGCTTCTTGTTGCGGGGTTACTCTGGGGAGGTTAATTTTATCTAAAAATTGATTGATGAGGTCTTTAGTCGGTTGGGCAGTGTGTCTATCAGCCTGAAGATTATATAGTTTGGCATAATAGTTGCGGAACTCTTCCACTATTAGTAAGGGATTTCTGATCGGGATATTTTGGTGGTTCAATAGGTGATCAATTTTGGATGCAGATTGTTGTTTTTTAAGACGTCTTGCTAACAGCGTGCCTGCCTTATCTCCCATGCCATAGAAGTTTGCTTTAACCCTCTTTAAATTGTGCTCTACTTTGCCTAATAACACACTTCTCAGTTTTAGACGGGCGTTAGCTAAATCCGTTAGTATGGTGGGAGTAGGATTGTGTTTGTGGGTATGTTCCAGTTCAGCTATTTTATTTGTGAGTTGATTAGTTAGCTCTTCTCTTGTACGTTTGGCTAGGGACGCCATTTTGATCAGCTCTCCCCGGATATAAGCTTTATGTGCATTCCACACTGTTTCGGGTGAGGTTTCCCCATTGTCATTGTGTCTAAAGTATTCTGCAATTTGAGAGCCAATGCTCTGTATGTTTGCCGGGATTGAAAGGAGGTAATCATTCATTCTCCAAGAAGTAGTAGGTGGGAAGTGAGAGGTATCTGCAATGGTAAGCGAGGCGGGGGCATGGTCAGTCCAAGTGATGTGGCCAATATCCGCTCGAAGGCAATGGGGCAGGAGTAGATCATTAACCAATATGAAATCGATCCTGCTATAAGTGTTATGTCTGGGGGACATGAATGTGTAGTCTCTTTCCTCTCCATGGAGGTATCGCCAGATGTCGTGTAGTCGATGTGAGCTAATTAATTTACTCACATCAGAGCGGCAGAGTGAGGTGGAGGAAGAGTCTAATCTCCTATTTGGTGGTACATTGAAATCACCCGCAATTATTGTGGGTCCCTTTACAAGCCCTTCCATTTTTGCTAGCAGAGCTCTATGATATTTCACTTGGCTCGCATTAGGACCGTAAATGGACACTAGGGAGTACAGTGTGTTGTTTAGATTTACTCGGAGTACAAGGTATCTTCCTTGAGGGTCAGGGATTTCTTCAATGAGGTTTACAGAGATAGATTTATGTATGAAGATGGCCACCCCTGCCCTCTTTTCCCCTGCGCTTGCAAAAAATCTATGGGGGAAGCTTGGGTGGGACATTCGCCCATTATCCTGCTGTAGTAGGTGTGTTTCTTGCAAGAAAATTACCTCGCTTCGGAGTTTCTTTATTTGGTTCCACACCAAGGATCTCTTCCCTGGTGAGTTGAGCCCGTTGACGTTGATTGTTGAGCATTTTATCGACATCCCAAGGACTTACTGGAGAATACTACAAGTACAGAAAAATAAACGTAAATTCTACAGTCAGTTAAATACAGTAATTGTAACGGGTTTCAATGGGTTTCAATGGTATGTCAGACCATGTACAGGGATATGAGTAGAAAACTCTAGTAGAGGGATGGAAGGAAGTGGTTTGCTGGGGGGGAGGAGAGAGGGGGAGGAGAGGTGGGGGATCACTGGGAAGGGGTGAATAACTATTTACAGTCTCACTTATACAAGTGAGGAGTGCGAAGCACTCTAGGTGTCCCGCAGTGGCTACCTTAGTAGGACACTATAGGACAAGAAAATTTAAGGTACAAAAAAGGTACCTGTGGGGGCAGAATTGGTCACAAGTGTGGACCAAAGTGAAAGAGAAGAGTGGATAAAAAGGGGGAGAGCAAGAGGAGAGATGGAGGAAGAAATAGGTAAAGTCAGTAAGAGAAGGATAGAACCGTAAGAGATAGAAGTGTGGAGTAATGTAGTAGTTAAACTTAAGATGAGTTTTAAGGTAAGTAAGGAAAGGATTCAGAAAAGAGAGATCAGGAATAGAGGCCCCGAGTCAACAATGAAATAAATCGGCAAATACAAAACCAGCATGTCGCGAAGACCAGTGTTCAGGCTGGATCCAGGGTGCGATTGAAGTCAGCACTCGCTGTCGCCGGCCGATCAGAGTCCTGTTGTGGTGATGGAGAGAGTCTCTTAGGTGGTAGCATCCTCCACTTCTGCAAATAAGCCATAGCTTGGTCCGGAGTGGAGCAGGCGTAGGTAACATTGTCCCGTTTTATTAGAAGCTTCATAGGGAAACCCCAACGGTAGTCCAGATGACGATCCCTCAAAATTGCTGTGGCCTCCTGAAATGCTCTTCTTCTTGCCAGGGTACCTGGTGATAGATCAGGATAGACAGAGATGTGCTGAAATTCTTCAGGGATCTCAGTTCCATTCCTTATGGCTCTCAGGAAGTCCTCTTTGATCTCAAAAAAGTGGACTCGGGCTAGAACGTCTCTGGGAAGCGCAGGGTCCACTGAGGCTGGTCTTGGTAACCTGTGTATGCGGTCTATAATGACCTCCGTAGGCTGCAGGGTAGGTAGGATTGCGGAGATAAAGCTTTGGAGAAGCTTTCTCAGTTCTCCAGTCGGGACTGATTCAGGGATCCCCCTCAATTTAACATTATTTCGTCTGGAGCGGTCCTCCAGATCCAATTGTTTGAGAGCTTGCCTCTCCATCTTAGATTGCAGCTCAGCATGGGCATCTAGAAGGTCGTTATGTGACCTGACCAGTTCTTCCATTTTGCCTCTATATGGTCAGTGCGTGTGGAGAGCGCACCCACCTCGCCTTGCAAGCCCGCCAACATCCTCTGCATGTCTTCCTGCAAAGAAGCTCTGAAGTCTGACAGCAGCTCTCTCATGGCCGCGTGTGTGATGGGGCCGCTCGCCATCAGTCCTGGTGACGGGGGGCCGGAGGCGAGCGAGGCCATAGAGTTCCGCCTGGAAGCACGCGTGGAGCGTTGTGGGGAAGGAGGGGGATGCGCCATGTTGGTTTCAGCGGCCACGGAGCTGAGGGGCCGCGTGTGCATAAAAAAGTCCGTGACTCTGCGTGGCGGGGGTCGTTTGGCGGGTCTGACTCGGCCCATTCGGTGCCTGACCTGTTCCGCCGTGTAATGGTGGGTTTCTGAAGATCAGCTCGCCGGTTCTGCGGTGTGTAGTCGCTGTGAAGACTCAGGGCCTGCAGAGCTCTCGAATTATGCGGCCATTGCAGAGAAGCTCCAGGCCACGCCCCCTCAGTCATCTGACTTTTGGGCAGTGTGACTTCCATGTGTTGTCCGAGTGCAATCCGTTATTTTACTCAGCAGCTATTTACTGTATAATCATTTACAGGAGCATTTTTTACAGTTTTCTAAGCTACAGAATGATGATGTATCAATTAAAAATCGCATCCGACTCGGATGGTCCGAGTGTGGTCTGTCTTTTTTATTGGACACATAGACTTGCATTGGCGAGTCTTGTCCGACACTCGCATACAATCCACAGCATGTTGCGACTGACTCGTCATCCGTGAATCGGTCGAGAAAAAAATGTCAGACACAATGTCAGAAATGTGTTCTCGGACATTGACTAAGGCTGGGGTCACACACACAGATATCTGGGCAGATATTGTTCACAGATCTCTGGTTGCAGTGAAATCATGGACACATTGCTCCATTTGTACATAGCCACAAAATGGAACTATGTGTCCATGATTTCACTGCAACCAGAGATCTGTGAACAATATCTGCCCAGATATCTGTGTGTGTGACCCCAGCCTAACATTGGTCTGACTAGAATGCGATTTTTACTTGCATTGCAGTGGTCCGAGTTTCACACCAGTGTGTCCGAGCCCTAACATAGAACTGCCGGCACTTCCTAACTTACAAGTATTAATAGGTGCATACTGAACATAACATGTAACAAAAACAGTTGCATTCTAAAATGCTTAGGAATGGACCAGTGAATACGGAAATATAAACATGCATTATTGCTTAGGAAAAACATAATAAAAAAATTCAGATACTTAGCTGATAAAAAAAAGTGAATTTTAGTTGAGCCCAGTAGCCGAACATCAAGCTCTCGCTCTCTACTGGGTCCTATCCTAATGAATGTCTCTTAGGCTGGCTTCACTCTGCAGTTCTTTCACTGATCAGTGTCCATCAGTGTTTGGGTGCCAAAACCCGGAGAGGAACCAGGAGAGGAACTTGCAGAGAAAAAGTATAATTGAAAGATTTACACCTGTTCTGAGTTTTGGAGACACTCCTGGTTTTGGCACACAAACTGAATGGACACTGATCAGTGAAAAAACTGCAGTGTGAAACCAGCCTTAGGCTAAGTGCCCACTGTTCTTATTTGTTTTGCCTGCTTTTTTTCCAGCCTCAAAAACAAAGCAGTTTCAAAAAAAGCATGCATGCTTTTAGGCTATGTGCCCACTGTGCTTTTCTGCTGCATTTTTGTGCTGCGATTTCTACAGCAAAAACAAATGACCCACAGTTTTGCAATGAAAGTCAATGTGATTTTCAAAAAGCTGTGCCCACAGTGCGTTTTTCAGCATGCGTTTTTAAAAGTCCCTGTCAATTTTCTCATGCTTTTTTTGGGCTGCATTTTCCAGTTGCCAGCCATTCTAATTAGCTGAAAAATTCAGCTCTTACAAAAACGCAGCAGAGAAGCACAGTGGGCACAGAGCAGAAAAGCACAGTGGGCACAGAGCAGAAAAGCACAGTGGGCACAGGGCAGAAAAGCATGTATACTTTTTTTGAAATAGCTGCGTTTTTAAGGCTGGAAAAAGCAGCACAAACAAATATGCACAGTGGGCACTTAGCCTTAAAGGGATCCTGTCACCTCCAAAAAGCCACCTAAGCTACAAAATCATGTCCCTGCAGCATCCTATCACTAATCTCTTTTTTGTCTCCAAAAAGCATTCTGTCAAAGTAGATAAAAACGATTTTATACTCACTCATTAGGCATTATAATTAGTAGGGGCTATATTCTTTAGCCCTTAGGGCGTGTTGTTTTGCAGGCTCCAGGATCCAGCCTCTCTCTCTGTAACATACACCGTAATGTAGAAGTGTGGGCGCAACGCTGAAGCTAATCTATGGCTTCTTATAGCTGGAATCTTGGGTCCGGTCATGTGATCTGATGTACAATTGAAAAAGGTTTTACTGTTGCCTCGGTAGCAGACCACGTGACAAAGTCACATGATTGCGCTTACCAGGAAAAAGGCAGTGATGAATAAAATACAATTACTGATGATAAAATACGGCAGCAAATTTGTAAAAAACCTATCAGAGAATGATCAGGTAATAGTAATATTAAAGGTAAGAAATGGAGAGAATTGAAAAAGGTAGTAGAGACAGAAAAAGACAAAAGAACCTATAAGGCAAAAGGGATAGAAAGATACAGAACAGAAAGAAAAAGTATAAAAGAAACAAAATGGGCCAAGTGTTACCTTTACCATTGGAAAATTCAGCATCTCTGTGCAAAAAAGGAAATAGAAAAATTAAGATAAAATAGAAGGAAGACTTTGTCAAGTGCCAGAGCAGTGGCCCCTCTGACGAAAGCTAACGAAAAACGTGTGTTAGGGTGCTTTCACATAACGATTTTCGGTCATCCGATCGTATCCGTTTCAAAACGGATACAATCGAATCCGAAATCGGATCCCATGTCCCCCTATGGGGATCGGATGGGATCGGATGTGCCACTATTGGCATCCGATTTTGCCACCATCCGATCCCATCTGATTTAATTACGGGCACAAAATCGTAGCCTGCTACGATTTTGTGTCCGTGACTCACATCGGACAGCATCGGATCACTGCTGATCCGAGGGCCCACAACATGGGAGCCTATGGACATCGGATCCGAGTTCACCTCGGATCCGATGTCGGCTCCGTATCGCCTGTCTATCCCTGCTTCTGCTTCTCCATCTTCTTCCCTCTCCTATTCTATATGCTGTGCCCCCGCTATGCTATTCTGTGCCCCCGCTTCTATATCCTCATCTATCCCTATCCTGTCCCCTGTCCTCTTCCCTGTGTGTGTAAAAAAAAAAAAAAAAAAAACACTCCTTCGGGAGTATACATACCTCTCACCGGCTCCAACGCTGCAGCACCATCAGGACTGAAGAGCCTGTGATGATGTCACAGATCCGGTCAGCTGACAGGTCATGTGACCGGATCTGTGACATCATCACAGGTCCTTCAGTCCTGATGGTGCTGCAGCGTTGGAGCCGGTGAGAGGTGATGTATGCTTCGGGAGGAGTTTTTTTTTTTTTTTACACACACAGGGAAGAGGACAGGGGACAGGATAGGGATAGATGAGGATATAGAAGCGGGGGCACAGAATAGCATAGCGGGGGCACAGCATATAGAATAGGAGAGGGAAGAAGATGCAGAAGCAGGGAAAGACAGGGGACCGCAGGATCCACACGGATCCTGCATAGAATCGGATCGGATGGCTATTTGCCATCCGATTGCAGGGATCTGTGTGGATCCGTGCCTGTCCGTGGGATCCCCCTTCAAAGTTGGATCCCACGGACAGGCACAAAATCGTAGTGTGAAACCAGCCTTAGGAGTATCATTCTGGCCACTCACAGGTAATATGTGTACCCACTGATCTGGCACTTGTCTTTAATTGATCTGTTTTCTGGTGCATTATGCACCTTGGTTTATGCATTGTAGGAATTTTACTGTTAACTGTGGCATCCCCTAATGTGATTGGTTACATTGGGAGTAGGACTTTTGTTCACATTTGTATGTACAAGTGGTTGTCATATATACCGTATATACTTACGTATAAGCCGAGTTTTTCAGGCCAAAGATTGGGCTGAAACGTTTCCCCCTCGGCTATACGCGAGTCACTGTATACTGTATACAGTGTATACAGTATACAGGCCATCCCCCATCAGTATACAGGCCCCCCCCCCCCACCCTTACTGCAGCAATCCTGTAAAGGAATAGATTATTATACTTATCCCTGCCGCTGTCCCGCCGCCGCCATCGCGCTCCTCCGTCTTCATCCGGCTTCTTCCGGCTTCCTCCGGTGGGCGCAGCAATGACGTCATTGTCTGCGCGCCAGAGGAGGAAGCCGGAAGATGCTGGATGAAGACGGAGGAGCGCGATGGCGGGGGCGGACAGCGGCAGCTGGACAGCGGCAGGATAAGTATAATCTATTCCTTTACAGGATTTCTGCAGTAAGGGGGCCCTGTATACTGATGGGGGGGCTGTATATACCACTAGGGCTGCTGCTGTATACTACCAATGGGCTGCTGCTGTATACTACCACTGGGGTTGCTGCTGTACACTACCACTGGGCTGCTGTATATACCTCTGGGGCTTCTGTATACTACCACTGGGGCTGCTGTATATACAGTACCACTGGGGCTGCTGTATATACAGTACCTCTGGGGCTGCTGTATACTACCTCTGGGGCAGCTGTATACTACCTCTGGGGCTGCTGTATACTACCACTGGGCTGCTGTATACTACCTCTGGGGCTGCTGTATACTACCACTGGGCTGCTGTATACTACCACTGGGCTGCTGTATACTACCACTGGGGCTGCTGCTGTATACTACCACTGGGGTTGCTGCTGTATATACCTCTGGGGCTGCTGTATACTACCACTGGGGCTGCAGCTGTATATACCACTGGGGCTGCTGCTGTATACTACCACTGGGGTTGCTGCTGTACACTACCACTGGGGCTGCTGTATATACCTCTGGGGCTTCTGTATACTACCACTGGGGCTGCTGTATATACAGTACCACTGGGGCTGCTGTATACTACCTCTGGTGCAGCTGTATACTACCTCTGGGGCTGCTGTATACTACCACTGGGGCTGCTGTATACTACCTCTGGGGCTGCTGTATACTACCACTGGGGCTGCTGTATACTACCACTGGGGCTGCTGTATACTACCACTGGGGCTGCTGTATACTACCACTGGGGCTGCTGCTGTATACTACCACTGGGGTTGCTGCTGTATATACCTCTGGGGCTGCTGTATACTACCACTGGGGCTGCAGCTGTATATACCACTGGGGCTGCTGCTGTATACTACCACTGGGTTGCTGCTGTACACTACCACTGGGGCTGCTGTATATACCTCTGGGGCTTCTGTATACTACCACTGGGGCTGCTGTATATACAGTACCACTGGGGCTGCTGTATATACACTACCTCTGGGGCTACTGTATACTACCTCTGGGGCTGCTGTATACTACCACTGGGGCTGCTGTATACTACCACTGGGGCTGCTGTATACTACCACTGGGGCTGCTGCTGTGTATACTACCACTGGGGCTGCTGTATATACCTCTGGGGCTGCTGTATACTACCACTGGGGCTGCAGCTGTATATACCACTGGGGCTGCTGCTGTATACTACCACTGGGGAGGCTGCTGTATACCACACTGCTGGGGGCTGTATACTTGTGCTGGGGTCCACCCTCGGCTTATACACGAGTCAATAGGTTTTCCCAGGTTTTGGGGGCAAAAGTAGGGGGGTCGGCTTATACACGAGTATGTACGGTATGATGATATGTCATATGTTATGCAGATTACCTGAGCATTTATGTGGGTTTCCTGTTGTAGTGTGCCAGCCTTTTAAAAGGGAATCTGTCAGGTCAAAATCTAGTATCATTTTCTAATTCCTTTCTCTAAGTTTTCTCTATTCATGTATTTCTATTATTTATGATTCCCTCTTGTCCTCAGTAAACTTTAAAAAAAAAGATTAATTCCATCTGTCACATCACAGTGATGCCCACTCCCCAAGGAATGAATATGCATGCATTACTACACTGCCCTGCCTTTCTGTGATCTGTTATGCTGTGTGTGTGACTCATTTCAGAGCAGAAAGGAGGGGGAGGAGGTGTGTGTGCTCTTAAGCTACCGTCACACAGGGACATATCTCCGGCGATGTTGCCGGGGATCGCGGGAGCGCGCATCCCTGACAACATCGCCGGTGAGCTGTCAGACGGAGCAACTTACCGGCGATGTCGCCGGCTAGTTGCCGCGGCTATCGCTCGCTGGGTTGCCCAGCAACCCAGCGAGCGATAACTCGCAATGTTGGATATAGGCGGAATCGCCCGCAACATTGCAGGTTGCCGCGTTACACAGGGCGATCAGGCAGGATCGCCTGAGCAACATCGCCAGGTTTCCCAACATTGTTGGGAAACCTGGCGATGTGACTGAGGCGATTCTTCCCCTGAGTATCGCCCTGTCACACGAGGCAACTCTCCGGCGATGTCGCCGCAACCTGACCACGCCCCTCAGTTGCCGGCAACATCGCCGGCGATATGTCCCTGTGTGACGGTACCTTTAGAGATCGTCATTGTGTGTATGAGAAATGTGTAGTGTGTGCAGTCTGAGATATTTCTATGGGATTATAAGAACATTTGATCATTTGCTCAACAGATACACACATTACATGTATGCAGGAAAACCAATGTTATACGATACAAATCTCTTACACAGTGCAGGACAAAACACCTCCCCCCTCCCAGCACAGAGGGGAGGGACAGAACACCAGCTTGGGTAGGTGTGCATTTTTAAATAATACTTAGGTTGCATACTTACGATAAGGATACGCAGCGTTTTGGACGCAGCGTCTTGCACATCCTCACTATGCTTTTCCAGACCGCAGCGTTTTGATAGCTGCATTGCGGGTGTCCGCTCCTCTGCAGCTTGTTTAATTCATGCTGCGGAGTCAGAAGAGGCTCCCATTGGGTGAATACAGGTAGAAGCTACCCTGCACTCACCACACTTGGTGAGCACAGGGCGGCTGCGGTCTCCATGCGGCCACCTGCGGATTCCCTCAGGTCAGGAGGAGCTTTGTCCAAGACGCAGCTCCTCCAGACCATGAGCACATACCCTTATACAGCAGCCAGACTATCCGGCTGTGAATATAATGCAGAGGACTAATGTACCAGCTCTTTGCAGGGTATGAAAATGCTTACAGTAAGGAAACTACAAATGGCACAATGATGATTTTACATGTTTTTAAAGGGTCTATCCAGGCACTATTCAAGGGTAGTAATAGTATCATACTGAAAAATGACCTGACAGTGTCCCTTTAACTTCTCCCCACTTTGTATGTAATCAATAAAGCTATTGCACTTGTACATACTTGGCCTATCTCCTGGGTTTTGTATAGGATTTGATATTGTTTTGCAGGACCCTTAGGGTATGTGCACACTGGGCTGTTTTTCGGCGGTTTACCTGTGTAAACTGCCGTTTTGCCTACATTAGTTTTATGTTAATTTATGTTAATCCAAACCAGCGTTTGGATTAACATTAAAACTAATGTAAACAGCCCAAGGCTGTGCACATTAAGGCGGTTCCCCAGCGTCATCCGTTGCTAACCCGCAGGTTTCCCAGCGGGTTAGCAAAGAATGAACATGCTGTAAAAACCGGCGGTTCTGCAGCGGCTGCAAGCAGAAACATGTGCTGCTTCCAGCCGCTGCAGAATCGCCGCCGAGAACCCGCTGGGCAGCCGCCGGATACCGCCCGGCTCCCGCTGCACATACCCGCACGGAAGCCGGTGCACGGCGCCGGAGCTTCCTAGCGGGTTCCGCCCACCCGCCGCCCAGAAACCCGCCGGTAAGTGTGAACTTACCCTTAGATTCTAATGGTATGGTCTTATAGGACCAACAGCATAAGGGTAAGTGCACACTACCCGGCGTGTTTGCCTCGGCGGCTGGGCGGGACCCGCCAGGAAGCTCCGGCGCCGTGCACCGGCTTCCGTGCGGGTATGTGCAGCGGGAGCCGGGCGGTATCCGGCGGCTGCCCAGCGGGTTCTCGGCGGCGATTCTGCAGCGGCTGGAAGCAGCACATGTTTCTGCTTGCAGCCGCTGCAGAACCGCCGTTTTTACAGCATGTTCATTCTTTGCTAACCCGCTGGGAAACCTGCGGGTTAGCAACGGATGACGCTGGGGAACCGCCTTAATGTGCACAGCCTTGGGCTGTTTACATTAGTTTTAATGTTAATCCAAACGCTGGTTTGGATTAACATAAATTAACATAAAACTAATGTAGGCAAAACGGCGGTTTACACAGGTAAACCGCCGAAAAACAGCCCAGTGTGCACATACCCTAATGCTGCCACCATCAAGTTTCACTGTAGGGATGTGTTCTTGGGTGATGAGCTGTGTTGATTTGGGATGTTTTTTAGAACCCAACCTTGACTTGTATTTCTCATTAACTTTGTCTCTGACTTGTTTGTGGATCTCCTTGGTCTTCATAGTGTTGTTAGGTCAGTGGTACCTCTTGCTTAATGTACCCTATGTGACCTTTCAGAAAAGGTGTGTGTATATACTGACAAACCATGTGACCCTAAGATTGCACACAGTGGGCTTTTCAGTAAGCATGTGACTTAGGCCCACGTCACACACACAGATATCTGTGCAGAGATTGTTCGCAGATCTCTGGTTGCAGTGAAATCATGGACACATTGTTACATTTGTACACAGCCATAAAATGGAACAATGTGTCCATGATTTCACTGCAACCAGAGATCTGCGAACAATATCTGCACAATTATCTGTGTGTGTGACGTGGCCCTTATGAAGGTAATTTGCACCAGAAATTTTTAAGGGTTTCATGGCAAAAGAGGTCAATACATGTACACATGGCAATTTTTATTTATTTTATTTCAAACATTTACTATTTACAAACTGTTTGTCCCATGATTCATCAAGACTGGCTATTTTCATTTATGAAGATAAGTGGCATCGGATCTGTATTGTCTATTAAACATGTGGAAGTCAGCCACTATGCCTGATACCTGGGAATCCACAGGTGTGAGTTGGTGAGCAGCACATCCCCTTTCCCTCATTCTTTGCAATTCTAGAAGGAGCCAACCTAATCTGCCAGGTCTGACACCAGGACCAGCATCCTAAAGTAGGCGAGGCATTTTCCACTTACTTCAATTACTTCAAAGATGATTGATATGATGTGTATATAGGGAGAGCTGTGTTAATCAGCTATAGTTTGGCTGGGAGTAGCTGGCTGTGGAACACATCAGACTAGTCTGGTTCCTATAGTCCCCATTTAAACTCCACAGCATATTATTGTAAAGTGAGCCATACATATTAGAATGCTGTCACTCGCCTGCAGCTTTGGGTGATCCTTTGACCGACAGCCATTGCAGCTGGCCCTCCCACACACGGGAGCTCTTGTTGAGCAGAGCAGTTCGGCCATATCTATGAGAAAACCGTCGCTAAATATTTCTGGTAATAGCTGATCTCCGGCGTCTCCGACAGTCCAAAATCAGACATTCCAAATCTCCCAACGATCACTTGTACTGACTGTTAACTGAACCCATCGTGATCAGACGGTTCAGACGACAGTCGTCTGTGTTTGGTCGGCGAATGACGCAACAAACTCATTTCGGGCGTCACGGTACCTCACGCCCCCAGCGCAATCCAAGATGTACGTTTGTCAAAAGACGTCAACAACAATCTTCCTTTTGCTCCTTTCGTAACTCTTTTGGCTGGGGGGCCTCTCGACCACCTCCACACTTCCCCCAAGAAGAGAAAGACCCACACAGCCGTCGATCAAACTTACTTCCTCCTGGCAGTCCAGACCAAGACAGTCTCAATCTAAGGAGTCCTGATCCAATCAGTTCTCCTCTTCCTGACTATCCTTTAACCCTGGAAGACACGCCCATCGTGGACGGCCGACTACAACTTTTCAGTCACGTCTGGCTGTCCACCACAGATGACAGATGGGTACAAAATCTCGTGTTTTGCGGTTATTACATAGTTTGCCTCCCGACCACCACATCGTTTCTTTCCCTCAAATCCCCCAAAGTCACTCAAGGAAGGTCGAGCCTTCTCCCAGGCAATTCAATCTCTCCTTTAAACAGGAGTTATTGTATCTGTACCAGAATCCGAGCATTTCAGAGGCTTCTACGCCAACCTTTTTGTGGTTCCCAAAAAGGATGGGTCAGTGCGCCCCATCCTGGACCTCAAGCACCTGAACAAGTATGTTCTCATCTGTCGGTTCAGGATGGAGTCTCTGTCCTCTATCATAGTGTCTATGGAGGAAGGAGAATTCCTCGCCTCCATAGACAGAAAGGACGCATACCTTCACCTTCCAATTGCTCAGGCTCAACAGCAATTTCTTCGCTTCGTGGTACAGGATCATCACTTCCAATTTGTGGCGTTGCCCTTCGGACTCGCTATCGCCCCAAGGGTCTTCACGAAGGTCTTGGTGGAGGCCATGAGTATCCTTCACTCCAGAGTCGTACTTCCTTACTCTACTCTAAATTTTTTTTTTTTTTTTTTTTTTTTTTAACTTTTCTTTTTTTACATTAACCTTTTTTTGCTTTTTTTTCCCATTTGTTATTTTTTTTCCTTTACGTTTATTTAAGGGAATGTGTCACATCCAACTTTTAAACTGATTGAAACCAGATGATGATATTTTGTATAATCTGTATTACTGATTGCTAATTGTGTTGTATTCACTGTACATTTATGGATGGTGCTCTGCTACTTGCTTGGAGGTAAGAACATTGGATATATATTTATTTAATAAGACATTATAGGGGACCATTTATTTGGGATTTTTTTTTATACATCTATTTATATAATCCGCAGTTAGAGATTCGGGCGTTGTCGCCGAATCCCAAGATGCTTTGCGGGCGGCACTGCGAGTGATGGCGCGTATGCGCCATCGCGAGTCGCAGATTCAGACCGCAAACGCAATCATCCTGCCGCTGCACAACACAGACCCCCAACAATGCCGGTACACACCCCGCCCGCCGCTCTCACGCTCCCTCGCCCCATGCTTCCGCTCCCCCGCCGGCAGGGCCGCACCGTCCATTGGACAGTGCGAGCCCTCTGGCCCAAGCGCCAGCAGCCAGGGGGAGCGCCAGTACAAAAACGACCGCCGACGCCTTGCTCAATGACGCGGGCCGCCAAAGCGGACCACGGTAAGGCTGCCTTCACACTGCGGCAGTGTCCGGTCCGGGGCTGTCAGAAGTGACAGCCTGGACCGGAGTTTTCCTCCATAGAATCCTGTCGGGCTGCACGGAGCTGGATCCCGGCGGGTGGTAATTAGCTGCTTCCGGCTGCTGTGTCGCCGGATGAATCGTGCAGAAGTGGGGATTTTCTGCCGATTCCAAAAACGTTGCATGCACCGGTTTTGGAATCGGCAGAAAATCCCCACTTGTGCACGATTCATCCGGCGACACAGCAGCCGGATAGCAGCTAATTACCACCCGCCGGGATCCAGCTCCGTGCAGCCCGACAGGATTCTATGGAGGAAAACTCCGCTCCAGGCTGTCACTTCTGACAGCCCCGGACCGGACGCTGCCGCAGTCTGAAGGCAGCCTAAGATGCCGCCCGCACCGCACTATCATTGTAGCCTGCAGGCCCGGAGGGGCTGCAGACTCAAAACACCCGCCCCCCTCCCCCTCCTCAAGTAATGTTACAGGGGCGCCGGCCCCCACATCTGCACCCACACTGCCCCTCATTAACCCCCACTCAACCACACTGCCCCTCCTCACTACTCTTAACCCCCCTATCTCCTCACTCACTCCCCACACTGCCCCTGCATAGCCCCCCCACTCACCCACACTCCCCCTCCTCACTCCTCTTACCTCCCCATGTCCTCAATCACTCCCCACACTGCCCCTGCTTACCCCCCCCATCAACCACACTGCCCCTGCTTACCCCCCACTCACCCACACTGCCCCTGGCTCACCCTTCTTACCCCCCCCCCCCCACATGCCCTCACTCCCCACACTGCCCCTGCTCATGCCCCCACTCTGTACCTGCTTACCCCTCTCACCTCCCCCACATGCCCCTACTCACCCACACCTGCCCCTCCTTACCCTCACCACACTGCCCCTGCATAGCTCACCCCACTCACCCACACTGCCCCTGCTTACTCCCCTACTCACCCACACTACCCCTGCATAGCCCACCCAACTCACCCACAATACCCCTGCTTAACACCCTACGCACCCACACTGCCCCAGTCACCCACACTGCCCCTGCTTACCCCCCTCCACATCACCTGCACTGCCCCTGCTTACCCCCTACTCCCCCACACTGCCCCTGCTCACTCCTCTTTACCCCCATCCCTCACTTCCTCACTCTCTCCCACACTGCCCCTGCTCTACCCCCCCCACACTCACCCCACACTGCCCCTGCTCCCCCACCAATCACCCACACTGCCCCTGCTACCCTCCACTTACCCACACACTGCCCTCTCACTGCCCCTCTTACCCCACTCCCCACAGCCCCTCATCCTCCCCCCCTACCATACTCCCAACTGCCCCTGCTACCCCCCACTCACCACACTCCCTGCTCACCTCACCCCCACCTTCCCACACTGTCCTGCTCACTCCTCATTACCCTCCCCTCATTCCTCACCCCACTCCCCACACTGCCCTGCTACCCCCCTCACCCACACTCCCCTGCTCACTCCCTTACTTACCACCCCACTCCCCCACACTGCCCTGCTTACCCCACTCACCCAAGGTCACTCCCTCTACACTGCCCCACTGCCCTGCTACCCCCCCAATCACCCACACTGCCCCTGCTCACCTCTTACCCCTTCTCATCCCCACTCCCCCCTTCCCCCCTCCCCACATGCCCCTGCCCCCTCTTACCCCCCATCTCCCCCACCTGCCCCTGCTCATCCCCCACCCCTCACCCACATGCCCCCATCCCCCACTCACCACACTGCTCCTCTTTACCCCCCCCACTCACCCACACCCTGCTTACCCCCTCAACACCCCACACGCCCTGCTCACCCCACCCCCTGCTTACACTCACACTGCCCTGCTTACCCCCTCACCCACCTGCCCCTGCTCACCCCTTTACCCCCCATGCCCTCACTCCCCACACTGCCCTGCTTACCCCCCCATCACCTGCACCCCCTCTTCCCCCACATGCCCCACTACCACCTGCTACCTCTTACCCCCCCCCATTTCCCCACACCTGCTCCCCTCTTACCCCCCACTCCAATCACCCACACGCCCCTGCTCACCCCCAACCCACATGCCCCTGCTTACCCCCCACACCCACACTGCCCCTCTCACTCCTCTTACCCCCCTATCTCATCACTCACCTCCTACCCCAACATACTGCCCCTGCTTACCCCACTACTCCCCCACACTGCCCCCTGCTCACTCCTCTTACCCCCCTATCTCCTCACTCACTCCCCACACTGGCCCCTGCTTACCCCCCCACACTCACCCACACTGCCCCTGCTCACCCCCCCCCAATCACCCACACTGCCCCTGCTTACCCCCACTCACCCACACTGCCCCTGCTCACTTCCTCTTACCCCCCTATCTCCTCACTCACTCCCCACACTGCCCCTGCTTACCCCCCAATCACCCACACTGCCCCTGCTCACTCCTCTTACCCCCTGTATGTCCTTCACTCCCCACACTGCCCCTGCTTATCCCCCCCCCCCAATCACCCACACTGCCCCTGCTTACCCCCCACTCACCCACACTGCCCCGCTCACTCCTCTTACTTCCTCCTCTACCCCCTTATCCCTCACTCACTCCCCACACTGCCCCTGCTTACCCCCCCAATCACCCACACTGCCCTTGCTCACTCCTCTTACCCCCTGTATGTCTTCACTCCCCACACTGCCCCTGCTTATCCCCCCCCTCACCCACACATGCCCCTGCTCACCACTCTCTTACCCCCCCACATGCCCTCACTCCCCACACTGCCCCTGCTCATGCCCCCACTCTGTACCTGCTTACCCCTCTCCCACCTCCCCCACATGCCCCCACTCACCCACACTGCTCCTCTTTACCCCCCCACTCACACATACACCCTGCTTACCCCTCTCACACACCCCGACTGCCCCCAATCACCCACAACGGCCCCTGCTTAAACCCCCACTCACACTGCCCCTGCTTACCCCCCAATCACCACACTGCCCCGCTCACTTCTCTCACTACCACCCCTATTACTCACCCACTCCCACACTGACCCCTGCTTACCCCCCATCACCACCACATGCCCTCTGCTAGCCCACCCAATCCACCCACACTACCCCTGCTTACCCCTACTGCCCCTGCTTACCCCCTCACTCACCCCCACACTGCCCTGCTTACCCCCCTCCACACCACACTGCCCCTGGCCCTCACTACTACCCCCAACTCACCCACACTGCCCCTGCTTACCCTCACATCCCACACTGCCCTGCTATTACCCCCTCACCCCCCCTTCTCCTCACTCACTCCCCACACTGCCCCTGCTTACCCCACACTCACCCCCACACTGCCCCACTTCCCACACTGCCCCTCTACCACCCCACTTCACCCACACTGCCACCTGCCAGCCTCACTCCTCTCTTCCCCCCCCACCCCCATGCCCCTCACTCACTCACCCCACACCTGCCCCTGCTTAGCCCCCACCCCACTGCCACCCAAAATCCTCTACCCCCTCCTTACCCCCACTCCCCAACTCACTTCCCCACACCACATGCCCCTGCTCACTCCTCTTAACCCCCTTTTCCTCACTCACCTCCCCACACTGCCCCTGCTTACCCCCTACTCACCTACACTGCCCCCACTATCACCCACACTGCCCCTGCATAGCCACCCCACTCACCCACACTGCCCCCTGCTCACTCCTCTCTCCCCCCACCATGCCTCACTCACTCACTCCCCACACTGCCCCTGCTACCCCTGCCCACCCTACTCACCCAAAATGCCCCTGCTTACCCTCCACTCACTCACCCACACTGCCCCTGCTTACCCCCCCCACTCACCCACACTGCCCCTGCCACCCCTCTTATCCCCCCCCACACATGCCCTCACTCCCCACACTGTCCCTATTCATGCCCCCACTCTGTACCTGCTTACTCCTCTCACCTCCCCCACATGCCCCCACTCACCCACACTGCTCCTGCTTACCCCCCTCACCCACACACCCTTCTTACCCCTCCCCCCCCCCCCCCAACTGCCCCCAATCACCCACACTGCCCCTGCTCATGCCCCCACTCACCCCACACTGCCGCTGTTTACCCCTCTTACCCCCCCCCCCACATGCCCTCACTCCCCACACTGCCCCTGCTGATGCCCCACAGGGTGAAGTCACAGCTGATGCCCCCAATGCCAAATAGCCCGCCCCCACCTTGATATCCCCCACCCCACTGCTCTTTTACTAGTGTTCTCATATTTAGTGACATGTAGATGCCATTGTGCAGGAAGACGGTAGAGGTGAGCTTTGACACCATCTACCGTGAGGGCTGGATTCTGTTCTCTCATTGTAATCCTGATTGTTATGATAATAAGGTGACTGTTGGGTGGGGATCTCTTCTGGACATGTCATTCTATTGCAAGGGTATCGATAATAATATCCATTTTGGCAGCGCGCCAGTATCAGAGGGAGATTTTTCCATCCGATGCTGAGCAATGCCATTACAATAAAGTGCCAGCGCTGTGACGTCACCACTGGCACAATATTGTATGGTAATAAGTCATTTTTAAACTTTGACTGAAATCCCTTCATGATTTCACATTTAAAAGCCGCTCTGCAGCTCTGTGCTAAATGTCGACACAGAGCTGCAGGAGCGGGTATATAAAGCCGGTGTCTAATGGGTTAATGTTAGTGTGCCACATAGCCCAAGAGAGTGCCCACACTCCCCTGGAGGCATGAAGCAAAAACATTGGCAGCGCTGAGGTTATTTCATGTACTCTGCAGAAGTCGCACTCTGTTGGCTCTGCTATATCCATAACAATTTTTAAACAGCTCCCTGAATAGGGAGCTGTTCCAGGTACTAACGCTAAATGAGTAATGTAGATGCCGCTATGCAGGGTGCAGGTGCTGAACGGCTTTTATACAGCAGTTCTATGGGCACTGCACTGCCATAGGAGTGCTGGTCTAAACCGTTCAGCACCCTGCATAGCGGTATCTACATTACGCATTTAGCGTTAGTACCTGGAACAGCTCCGTATTCAGGGAGCTGTTTAGCATTTGTTCACGCCCTCTGTGAAATTCCAAGAGCCAGCGGCTTTTTATGAATGGATATAGCAGAGCCGACAGTGTGCGACTTCTGCAAAGTACATGAAATAACCTCAGTGCTGCCAATGTTTTTAGCTACATCATGGCTCCAGGGGAGTGTGGGCACTCTGGGGCCATGTGCCACACTAACATTAACCCATTAAACACAGGCGTTATATACCCGCTCCTGCAGCTCTGTGCAGACATGTAGCACAGAGCTGCTGGAGCGGCTTTTACATGTAAAGTCACGGCCGTATCATGGTTTTGAATAAACTTTGGTACATGACAGCGGCAGGAATCAGAGAAATCTGAAGGAGATCGTTCATCATGGTGTCAACTGTCCGATGCTGCAGTTTGCTGCAGCGTTAATTGGACGATGAACGTATAATTGAGGTCAGGATCTGAAATTTTGCATGAACGATCCAACAATTTTTTTCTTTCTATATCGCTGGTTTACACGCAAGGACGCACAAACGATAGCTTTTGAACGATCACAAATCCGTGACATTTCAAGGGTATCGTTCAGGATATCCCTGCGTGTACGGTGTAACGGCACCAATAGTGTAGTGGGGATAAAGTTTGATCTTCAGCTAATCAGTGCAGGTCTTTGGTCAGTATTTTACATCACTTATCTGCAAGCCAAAACCAGGAGTGGAACAATCAGAGGAAAAGAATAAAGGGGGGTTTACACGTTGCGATATCGGCGTCCAATTTCAATGAAAAGTCACGTGGTTCGATCGTTGGAGGCTATATCGTTCCTGCGTTGTATGGTGTGAACGTCCAATACGATGCAGGAACGATGTCAATGCGATATCGGGGATTGAATGAGCGTGCTATTCAATGCTCCGATATTGAATGGAGATTGGAGCGGATCGTGCTGTGTAAACGCCCAACTACGATGCGATTTGAAACGTCACCCATTCACTCCCATGTTAAGTGTGCGATCCTGGGTTGGGGGGCGTAGACATCGCACGGACGTTGTATTCCGATATCGCAGCATGTAAACCTCCGATGCGATGCTGGAGAAACGTGCACTAAATGCGCGTTCCCGCGCCATTGAGTTGCGATATCGCAACGATATTGAAGCGTGTAAACCCACCATAAGAGAAACACGTCACCACTTCTGTATTCATCACCCATTCCTGGTATTGGCTTATAAGTACTGAGGTAAAAACTCACCAAATACTTGATGTTATGTGTGCACATGGCATTAACAAAGGCAATTATTTGTTTTAACCAGATAACATTGGTAACTTTATATTTTATCCTGTCTAGTATTCATAAGACGGGGAAGGGTGAAGTGTCCAAGCAATTAGTCTGTATTGGTAAACCAAAATAAAAAATGTATAGAGAATAAGTGAGCTCCATAACCAAGACAATCCAAAATACAATACCAAGACTAATAATGCAACATACAAGGGAGAAATATCACCACACCATGATCAGAGCGTACACTACCAATCAACAAATAATACCACATAGGAGAAATACCGCCACAATATGATCAGATCACACATTACCATCTTATAGTGACAGAAGAATAGCACATACACGGGACAAAACCACCACCACACTATGAACAGATAAAGTCTATGAGAGCCTACTTCAGGCATCATTCTGGCTCAGACTTTCATTGACGCCGAAAGAGAGCGAGAAAGAGAGCGACTGACTGCGGAGCTATGGATGTTTTCTGAGCATGCTCAGTTTCTGAAACTGGATCCAGCTCCATAGACCACCATGTTATTTCAAAAGGACAGTGTCAGATCCAGGACTGTTCGTTTGTGTCGGTTTTTTTCACCGGAGCCCAAAATCAATGCAGTGTCTGATTTTGGGGCCGGGAAAAAACAGGACCGAAACGAATCCTACACTTAATTCACAGAAACGGATAGCCATTTATGGCCAATCCAGCACCATAGGGATGCATGGGGGGCAAAAAAGATCCTGTTCTGTCCTTTTCAAAATGGACAAAAGAGGATACTAAAAAACGTGGTGTGAAGCCAGCCTGAGGCAGACCAACACTGGTGCTTTTATTCATTACCTTGTACAGGGGTGGGTAACCTTATTCCTGCAGGGAGGACATTTGGAAATTTCTAACATCATCATTCAGGGGCTGCACATCTCAAAGAAAATTACCGTACACAGCTACATTTACATCTTGATCTGCGCATGCACCGCCTCCGCGGCTATTTTCTGGAAGTCTGGACGATAGAGACTGGGCCACAACTTGGCAATGCCTGCAGGCACATGGAAAATGGCTGCGACACCCCCGCAGCTCTGGGCCCGCAGTGTCCCCCCCTATGGTCCGTGCAAACCTGCTTCCTGCACCACCACAACCTTTCCCCAACTCCCTTTTTCATCCTTTGTAAGCCATGGCAGGTTCAGGATGGAGGACATACATACCATGGGGCATATATACTGTATGTAAGACGCAAGACTGACACTGGCATTATAAAAAGGACCCTATTCAACATTAAGAATTCTTTTTTTCTGTCTTTTCATTCACCAAATCTGGGGAGCGTGTTATAAAACCAAATTATGGTATATGCTGCTTTCCAACCACACCATCTCCACAGACTCTTATCCCTCTGGGGGGCCAGAACCCCCTACACACCATGTGCGCACTCTTTTCCCCCTGGGGGATTATGGGGCCGGCGGGGTCCCATACACCCACCAGCGTCACCCTGCCCTGGCGGACCCCCCTCCCCAGCCCGGCGGGGCCCCATACACCTGCCAGCATTACCCTGCCCTGGATCCAGCAGCCCAGCCCCCCCACGGAGCCCCATACACCCACCAGCATCACCCTGCCCTGGCAGACCCCCGTCAGCCAGGGGTCGGCAGGGCCCCATGCACCCGCGCCAGCTTCAACCTGCCCTGGCTCCGGCAGGCTGCAGCCCCGGCCGTCCCGGCCCGACGGGGCCCCACCACCAGCTTCACCCTGTCCCTGGGCCAGTGGGCCCCATAGACCCCCACAGCTTCACCTGTCCCTGGCCAGCATGACCCATAGACCCCCACCCACCACCACCACAGCTGGACCCTGGACCAGGGACATCGGGGCCCCATAGACCCCCATGGGCCCCACCCACCACCACAGCTGGACCCTGGACCAGGGACAGCTGGACCCCATAGACCCCCCACGGGCCCACCCACCACCACAGCTGGACCCTGGACCAGGGACAGCGGGGCCCCATAGACCCCCACCCACCACCACAGCTGGACCCTGGACCAGGGTCAGCGGGGCCCAATAGACCCCCACAGGCCCCACGAGCCACGGCACCCACCCACCACCAGCTTCACCCTGTCCCTGGGCCAGCAGGTTTCCCATAGACCCCCACAGCTTCACCCTGTCCCTGGGCCAGGGCCAGCAGGGCCCCATAGACCCCCACGGGCCTTAGAACCACAGCTGGACCCTGGACCAGGTACAGCGGGGCCCCATAGACCCCCACAGGCCCACGGCACCCACCCAGCACAGCTGAACCTTGGACAGGCAGGGCCCTATAGACCCCCACAGGCCCCACGGCACCCACCCAGGCTCAGCACAGCTGGACCCTGGACCAGCAGGGCCCCATAGACCCCCACGGGCCCCACCCACCCACCACAGCCTGACCAGGGACAGCAGGGCCCCATAGACCCCCACAGGCCCCACGGCACCGACCCACCACAGCTGAACCCTGAAACAGCAGGGCCCCATAAACCCCCACAGGCCCCATGTGCCACGGCACCCACCCACCACCAGCTTCACCCTGTCTCTGGCCAGCGGGGCCCCATAGAACCCCACAGCTTCACCCTGTCCCTGGGCCAGGGCCAGCAGGGCCCCATAGACCCCCACGGGCCCCAGAACCACAGTTGGACCCTGGATTAGGGACAGCGGGGCCCCATAGACCACCACAGGCCCCACGGCACCAGCCCAGCACAGCTGGACCCTGGACCAGCAGGGCCCCATAGACCCCCACAGGCCCCACGGCACCCACCCAGGCTCAGCACAGCTGGACCAGCAGGGCCCCATAGACCCCCACAGGCCCCTGGACGGTACCTGAGCGGCGGACAGAGTGGAGCTCAGCTCATCAGCTGAGAACTGCGGTCTGCGGCCGCCGGGGGCTAATGGCGTCCACTTCCGGCCTCACCTTGGTCAGGTGGGGATGGGCGGGCCCCAGCGATATACGTCACAGTGAGTGACTGACTCGCTGTGGCTGCTGCTGGGCTGGCTCTGAGGGCAGGATTAATGGGCTGTGCCTGTTGTGCGCTGTGCACAGAGCACAGACGCATGATGCTGGCCAGGGGGGCGGGCTCGGCCGGGGGCGGGCCCTCGCTCAAGGATGCACACAGCCACACCCCCTATAGTCATGGCCGGGCTCCCCTCTCCCTAATGAAAATGGCCACGCCCCCTGCGGGGATCCCGGGCCCCTCACTTGAGCCAGGGGCGTCACGCCCTGATGGCGGGCATGCGGGCATACAGAGAAAGGAGTGACTGGGGAGGGCGGACAATGCATGCTGGAGATGGGAGGGGGGCGGGCATACTGACAGTGGGGCGGGCTTGCAGCTGTGTGGGGAGAGCTTATAGTAGAGTAGGTGTGAACGACTAATTCCTAAATACACGTCCCCAGGTTGTCTCCTGCAGACGCAATATCTAGGTAACCCTGCTAAATATTGACAGGACGTAAATTTCAAGCTGTCAACATTTTGCGGCCTAGATACACACATGAATTATAGCAAAAGCCCGGACAACCCCATTAATCATGATTCATGGTCATGGTAATTTTAAGTTTGAAGCATGTTGACATGGGTCACGCTTACCATACATCACTATTTCTGTAATGCACCTTTTTTTTTTTTTTTGAATCAGATATATTTTTTATTAATCAAATTTCAAGCATTACAAAAATCCACAAATAGGCATCAAAGGTTTACATGGTAATACACCCCCTCCCTCCCCCTCCCCTTCCGCAGACAGCTAACAATTACTTGCACTAGTTATTTAAATCGTAAGTATCCATCAAAAATAATACAGTTCGAGTGACAGTAACTCATAGATGTAAGGAATATACCACTCTACTGACCACAAGACCTCCCTGTCCATCCTTCCTTATCTTTACCCATCACCTATTCAGCCAGGGTTCCCACAGTTGATCAAACAGTTTCCCCGCACTCCGTCTCCTGTATATCTTTCCCTCCAGTCTTATGATGTAATCTACCCCCTTAACATACTCCATCCTCGAGGGCGGCTCGGCCCTGATCCAATGCCTTGCTATTAGCTTGCGAGCAATGAACAGCAATCTAGCCACAGCCACCTTACGTACGTTCAGAACCTTAATAAGCTCCACATAGCCCAACACGCATACAAGGGGTTCCCTGGGTATCACACATTTATACCTACCCTCTATCAGGGTCAACAGTGTCAACCAGAACGCTTGCAAACTGGGGCAATCCCACATCATATGCAGGAGTCCGGCATTCTCACTATGACATCTCGGGCACTCTGACGATCCTCGTACTCCACTCCGATTTTAAACAGGAAAGCAGGTATTCTGTATGATCTATGGACCAAGTACAACTGCGACAGTCTCCCCGGTTCGCTCAGTGACAACTTGGGCCCGTATTCCAGAATTGATTCCCAGACTTCGTTCTCTATCTCCCCTAGGTCCTCCTCCCACTTGTCCCGTGCCTTTATGGGGTGTCGCAGCAGAACCGTGTGCATAAGGTCTCTATAAAGTGTAGATATGACCCCCTTTGTGATGCCAGCCATACACATGTTGTCTAGTACCACATCCACCTGCAGCCGAAGATCTGTCAGCTTAGCCTGCTGCCTGAAAGCATGTCGGACCCTGTAATATAAGAATTTGTCAGACTCACTCAAATGAAATTCGTTACTCAGGTCCTCAAATGGCCTCAAACTACCTCCTGATAGAATCTGAGTCACACAAGTTATGCCCCTACACCTCCACACCTTCTGCTCCCCCAGTTTGTAAAATTCCCCCAAATTCACTTTCAACCATAAAGGGGTATATCTCAAAACACCTGTAATCCCTCTCACCGCCCTAACCTTGTTCCAAACCTTTTGAACCAGGCACAGATTGGGAAACCGGCCCCCAATCCTGCCGAAGTCTCCAGCCTCCAACCCCCCTACCAGTGGCTTCTGAGGAATAAAGTGTTCAAGAATCAATTGAGTAGAAGTACCTACACCCCACTCTGCCCAGCCCCTGAAATGTTGACTCTGTGCAGCCAGAAAATATATCCATGGATCCGGCATGGCCAGCCCCCCTTCGTCTTTTGGTCTCTGTAATTTTTCAAGCTTCAGTCTTGGCTGACCCGTACCCCATGCCAGTTTCCGCAGTAATGACCTCAATTTCTGAAACAGTCCCCTCTGTACCCAAACAGGCGAATTATGTAGCACATAAAGGAGTTTTGGCATGAGAACCATCTTTGCCAGGTTAATTCTACCTACCACCGGGAGGCGCAGACCACACCAAGCCCGTATCTTATTCCTCAGGGACTCTATCAAGGGCAAAACATTCTACCTGACATAGTCTAGGACAGGCAAGGAGATCTGAATCCCCAGGTATTTAAACTTATCCACTAATTTCAGGTCAGTACATCCCCCGTCTTCCAGTCCCACCACTCCATCTTCATCTACCTTCATAATGCTAGATTTTTCCCAATTGATCCTAAGACCAGACATACCCCCAAATTCCTTAACCACCCCTACCGCCTGGGCAAGAGAGTCCCCCGAGTCTTTTAGAAATAGCAATACATCATCTGCATATAAGGCCACTTTCTCTTCAACCGATCCAAATCTAAACCCCTGCACTCCAACCGTTTGCCTAATATATGCAGCTAAGGGTTCTATGGCAATAGCAAAAAGCAAGGGGCGACAGCGGGCATCCCTGGCGAGTGCCCCTGAACAAACGAAACCTTCCCGACCGCCGACCGTTAACTCTCACACTGGCCACAGGATCCCGATACAGTATCTTCACCCAAGAGACAAACCGCTGGTGGAAGCCCATCCTCTCCAATACCAATCACAAATAGTCCCATTCCACACTATCAAAGGCCTTATGGGCGTCGAGGGAAACCACCACTCTACTCCCTCCATTATCCGCAGGAAGCTGAATGTTCAAGAAGAGGCGTCGCAGATTGACGGCTGTGGACTTATGGGGCATAAATCCAGATTGGTCCGGGTGGATCACGTCTGTGATCACCTCTCCCAGCCTACGTGCCAGGACCTTGGCAAGCAGCTTCACATCCACAGACAGTAGTGAAATGGGCCTATACGACTCCGGTTTGCTCCTATCCTTGCCTTCTTTAGGTAGGACCACCACAACCGCCTCCCTCATGGAGTCCGGTAGACCACCCGTCAGCAAAGCCTCCTGAAAGACTATCAACAGTCTGGGCAGCAAAATCTCTTTAAGTTGCTTATAAACCTCGGCCAGAAGGCCGTCCGCCCCAGGGGCCTTGTCATTCGCCATTGAGGTCAATGCTTCCTCCAATTCCTCTGTCAGTGGTGCCCCCAGCCTTTTACCACACTCCTCTCCCACCCGTGGTAACCCAGCCCGTTCAACATAAGTAGCCAGCTCATCTCTCGAGATTGTTAAACCGGAGGAGTACAATTTTTCGTAAAAGCATTTAAACACATCTAGAATACCCTCCGTGTCATCAACTACCCCACCATCATCATTCGTAAGATTATATACGTAAGAAGACTCCCTCTGAGCAGCCGCCACCACAGACAAAAGGTGCCCTATCTTCTCCCCATCTTCAAAAAAAAGATGCCTTGTAAAACTCCTGCCTCCTCTCCGTTGCCCTGACATATAGATCATCCACAACCTTCTAGGTCTCCCTGAGGTGGGCCTGCACCTCTACCGATGGTCTAAAGAATTAATGGCTAGCACTCAACTTGGTGAGGGTGACAGTGCCAGTGAAAAGGAACCAAGGATTCCAAGTCACTATGTAGGTAGGAATCACTGCACACGTACAAGAGATTATGCTTCAGGTGAAAAGTTTATTTACAGTGTCGGTTGCTTGCGACAAAACAATTGACGTTTCGGCCCATGTGGGCCTTGATCACAAAGTCGCTTAGATCGTATGTGTCCAATGCATAGTCATGGCCCATAGAGAGTTATGGGATAACTAATCTTAAGGAGACTTGTAACCCTTAAGGTTTTGTTGTTGAGGATCAGCTCTAATGGGGGTGTCACACGCGTCAATGTCGTCAGCGATCTGATCGCTGACGACATTGACGGCTGATTGCTGGTGAGCTGTCACACAGACAGACTCACCAGCGATCAATTGACCAGTGACATCATGGAAACGATTTAAATATCGTTTCCACGATGTCCTGCTCCCGCTGCCAGCCTGCTGGAAGCGGGAGCAGCCTGGTCTCCAAGGTACACTGCGGGTAACTAGGCAGCGCGCGCTGCCTAGATACCCGACGTGTACCTTAGTTACCAGCCTCCTCCGCTCACCCAGTGAGCGGAGGAGGCTGGTAACTAAGGTACACGTCGGGTAACTAGGCAGCGCGCGCTGCCTAGTTACCCGACGTGTACCTTGGATACCAGCTCCCAGCGCTTGTGACAGGCGCTGGGAGCTGGAATAGCGCTAGTCCCGGTGTCACACGCAGCGATGCTGCGTGTCCACCGGGCGACAATCGCCAGGTTTCAGAGCTGGTTCTGAAACCTGGCGATCATCAACCAGCGATTTATCGCTGGTTGATGCAGTATGTCACACGCGTCAATATCGCTGCAACGTCACGTGCAGCCGATATCGTGCAGGCGATATTGACGCGTGTGACACCCCCTTAAGGCATAAAATGCAAAGGAAGTGTCACTATGTTGTAGTGTGCCACACCAAGAGCTTGCGCTCATGTAGGGGTTGGTGGCACAGTGGAAGGTGTTTCCACCCTGGCTCCTTACAGCCAGGCTAGGCGCCGAAACGCGTAGGAGAATAAAGAAGGATTGAACTGGACATCGTCTACTCGTTTTCTTTGATGTGAGTGAACTTGGCAGCGCGGACTGTGGTACACCTCTCTTCCCTAAGCTTCTGGTTTCGTCTTCACGTTTGGGAGACCGGTGGAAGTCCAGCAGCAGCCATCAGGATATTTATCCAAACAGGTCTACAAACCAGTTGTGGGTCTCACAACTGGAATAGGTGAGTGGTTCACTTTTCTCACCTTAACACAAGCTAGTGTCTAGTGATAAGGGCACTATTGCGCCTCTTGTCCCCCCTCTTCTTTTTAGTTAATACTAATAGGCAGCCATCTACGGTTCCCCCCCCCCCTCCCTCCACCCCCCCCAATCCAAACCCAACTCAGACCCTCCTCTCGCTCCTCTACCCCTCCCATAGAGTAGTTTCCTCCCATCTGGGAGTGGGAAACAGTGTCAAGCTGAGCCTCCACACCACTCCAATCACTTACCAACACGAAATGTGTGTTCTCACCTCCCACCACCCCGAACCTCTCCCGCCTTAAGTAACCATTTAATTAAACAGTGAATGTAAATTAGGCTCTGTAAACCCCCCCCCGCAGCCCCCATCTCTCTAGAGCCCCCAACATTTGTTACATAACAGTCCCTCCAAAATATGGAGATATAAAACAAAAGGAAAAATAGAAAAAATAGAAAAACAGGGATCCAAACATGGAAAGAGACAGTTACACCTCTGGTACCAGCCTGCATTCAACTAAAGTTCAAAGAGAAAAAATAACAGAACATATCCCCATCCTCAAGGCCAACCAGTTCAGCCCTTCCCTGACACCTGCTGGCCCCACAGGCTCCTGTTATTGCGTTCCAGCCAGTCCGTCGCCTCCTCCGAAGTAGGGAAGAAATGCACCTTTTCCAGCACCACCACACGCAACTTAGCCGCATACAACATAGAGTATTCAATGTGCAGATCTCTCAATTTCCTCTTGAATTCTCCGAATCTCATCCTCATCTTCTGGACTGTTGGGGAATAGTCAGCATAAATTGACACATTCTGTCCATCAAAAGTCATATTTTCAGCCATCCTCGTCTTCCTTAGGATGGCGTCTCTATCCCTGTAATTCAGTATTCTTGCAAGGATGGGACGAGGAGGTGAGCCAGAGGGAAGTGGCCTCAATGGGATCCTGTGGGCCCTTTCAACAACAAACACCCTAGAAAAGGCGTCTGCGCCAAACTTCTGAAGCAGCCATGTCGCTATAAATTCAGATGATCTGGGACCCTCGACCTTCTCAGGCATCCCCACAATTTTAATGTTGTTCCGCCTGGAGCGGTTTTCAAGATCGTCTTTTTTATTTCTACTTCTCTCAGCCGGGTTTCACATCTCTTTTGGCTTTTAGTTATCTTGTCTATAACATCCTCCAGCACACTGACTCTCTCCTCCACCTCCCCTGTCCTGACATCAGCTTTCTTCATATCCACTTTCATATTAGTTATCTCAGACTGCGTGCCTGCAGCTTGCTGTGTCAATTTGGACAGTTTAAGATCACAAGAAGTCACTGCTGCAAAAATGTCCCTCAGAGTGGGTTCAGGCATATCATCCACTCTTCCAGCGCCATCTCCGGCCCCCTCCTGCACAATGCCACAATCTGCTCCAGCCATGTGCACCTGGGGACCCTGCTCCATGTCCTCCACCCCCTGTTCCTGATCTGAATCTTCGGTTCTGTTATTGTGCTCCCCCTGCTCCGACCCAGCCGGTGAGGTTCCCCTAGCAAACCTTTGCAGTTTCTCCACCGCCGCCATCCTCCTTGCACATGCTGCATTCAACCTCTCCGCCTCATCTGCAGCCTCGGCGCCATCTTGGGCTGTGCAGCTCCCGGCGGCCCCCGCATCTTTCTGCCTCCGACGGGTCATAGTGGCCCGATCCGCTTCTCAAAATGTATCCCCGGGGTCCAGGGACGTTCCGGAACTCGTTCCGGTGCAGATTATTCCCGGTGGCCGCGTCGGTCTCAGCCCAGAGCAGGATCACGGTGGGAGAGGTTCAGACCCGCGACCGCTCACAGCTCCAGCTTAGCCACGCCCCCTGTAATGCACCTTTAAAATTTAATCAAAAGAATAATAAAGTGCTCAGAGCTGGATTAAATTTTTGCTTCATTTTCAAAAGTTGTGCTGCTGTAAAGTGACATGTGGGAAATGTTATTTATTAACTATTTGAATTTTTATTCTGTTAAACTAGAGAGTTATGTGACACAAAATAATTAATAAATAACATTTCCTGCATGTCTACTTTACATTAGCTCAATTTTTGAAAAAAAAAATTTTGTTAGGAAGTTATAAGGGTTCAAAGTTCATCAGCAATTTCTTATTTTTCCAGCAAAATTTACAAAACCATTTATTAGTGATCACATCACATTTGAAGTCCCTTTCAGGGGCGTACATGACAGAAAACACCCAAAAGTGACACCATTCCAAAAACTGCACCCCTCAAGCTACTCAAAACTACATTCAAGAATATTATTAACCCTTCAGGTGCTTTACAGGAACTAAAGCAACGTGGAAGGAAAAAACATTTGACTTTCTGAAAACTAGGCCCCCCCCAAGGAATTTATCTAAATGCATAGTGAGCACTTTGAACCCCCAGGGGCTTAACAAATTGATCCGTAAAAATTAAAAAGTTCTTTTTTTTTTTTTTTCTCACGAAAATGTTTTTTTTTTTTTTTTTTTTAGCCTCAATGTTTTCATTTTCACATGGGCAACAGAATAAAATGGATCCTAAAATTTGTTGGGGAATTTCTCCTGAGTACACAGATACCTCCATAAGTGGTCATAAACCTCTGTCTGGGCGCACGGCAACGCTCTGAAGGGAGGGAGTGACATTTTGGAACACAGATTTTGATGCAATGGTCTGTGGATGTCATGTTGTCTTTGGATAGCCCCTGATATGCCTAAAAAGCAGAAACAAGTGACAACATTCTGAGTTCATTGCCACGGGAAGCCTTGGTTACTTAGCAAGTGACGTCACCACTCCACTATGGCAGTTTCTGACTGTCGCGGGTGATGTCACTCACCGAGTCCCTGCGGTCAGTGCGATTGCAGACTCTGCAGGGAGAGGACACTTGTTCTTTCCCTGCAGACTCTGCATGAAGGATCATGGAAGGTTATGTGGGAGTAATAAGGATGGCGTTGAGATATGTTTGTTTTTTTCTAATAAAATTATTTATTTACGAGTGTTGTGTATTATTTACTAGAAATTTCTAATCAGAAACAAGGAGGTGATATTGTGTCAGCGCTCAGGCAGGGACCAGGACACTGCTGTGGCAAAGTTTTACCTTTAGAATTTATTAGGTCTAAATGGGAATCCAGCATCCACAACGCGTTTCAACGCAACAGGCGTTATTTATTAGAAATTTCTAATGGCTGGGTCTAACATTGGCCCGACATTATGAATCTCAGGCTTAGTGCCAGCTACCAATACAAAGCTGACACTAACCCCTTTATCTCCCAGTTTGCCACCAGCACCAGGGCAACTTGAAGGGTCTGGGTACAGCAGCAGAAAATGGCACCTCTAATGAATGCGCTGTTTTCTGGAGTGGCTTTGGGTTGCAATTCGCAGCGTGGGGGGCCCAGAACATTTGGATCTCTCAGCGCTGATGATTCCAGCCCCCCAGCTGCCAAGTTGTACCTGGCTGGCAACCAAAAATACAGGGAAGCTCCATGTTGTTGTTTTTTTTTTTATTTGTAGAAATAATTAAAAAAATAAAAAAGACGTGGGACTTCGCCATATTTTGGTGTCCAGCCAGGTACGACTTGGCAGCTACAGACTGCCACCTACCCCCAGCTGCCTCATTGTACCTGGCTGGCAACCAAAAATACAGCCCAACTTTTTATAGAAATAATTTGAGGAAAAAATAACAACGTGGGGCTCCACCATATTTCGGGTCCAGCCAGGTACAACTAGGCGGCTGGGGGCTGAAATTTTCAACATGGAGAGGCTCAAGCATTCTGGGCCCCAGTGCTGTGAATTGCAGGCCGCAGCCACACCAGAAAATGGCACATTCATTGAAGCACCATTTTCTGGCGCCGTACCCAGACTCTTCCAGTTGCCCTGGTGCTGGTGGCAAACTGGGTAATAAATGAGTTAATGCCAGCTTTTTCATTGGCAGCTGGCACTAAGCCCAAGATTCATAATGTCGGGCTAGTGTTATGGGGATGTCACACGCGTCAATATCGCTGCTGAATGTGACGTTGCAGCGTTATTGACGTGTGTGACAGGGCATTTCAAGCAACGATAAGTCGCTGGTTGATGGTCGTCAGGTTTTAGAACCTGCATCGCTGCGTGTGATACCGGGAGATGCAATCAGCCAGCTCCCAGCGCCTCTCAGGAAGCGCTGGGAGCTGATCTCCAAGGTAAACTGCGGGTATCTAGGCAACGCGCGCTGCCTAGATACCCGATGTATACCTTGGTTACCAGCCTTCTCCGCTCACCGGCTGGTATCCAAGGTACACAGCGGGTAACTAGGGACCCTAGTAGGTAACCCTAGTTACCCGCTGTGTACCTTGGATACCAGCCGGTGAGCGGAAAAGGCTGGTAACCAAGGTATACATCGGGTATCTAGGCAGCGCGCGCTGCCTAGTTACCCGCAGTTAACCATGGATACCAGCCTGCAGACATCGTGGAAACGATATTTAAATAATTTCCACGATGTCGCTGGTCCAATGATCGTTGGTGAGTCTGCCTGTGTGACGGCTCACCAGCGATCACCGTCAATGTCGCCAGCGATCAGATCGCTGACGACATTGATGCGTGTGACGGCCCAATTAGACCCGGCCATTAGGAAACTCTAGTAAATAGTAAACAAAAATAAAAATACACCACACGGAAAAAAATATTTTTATTAGAAAAAAAAACACAATCAAAATTTGGACTCCATCTTTATTATTATCTGACGTAGTCCACAACGAAGGTCCCACGACGCTCGATCGCCTCTGCTACATCCAGAGACTGAAGCAAGGATCAAGTGTCCTCTTGTTGCAGTCTCTGGTGTCATAGTAATGTTGCACTGTATGGCAGATCATTGCCATTCAGTGCACCGTCACTGACACCAGAGACTACAACAAGGGATCAAGTGTCCCCTTGTTGTAGTCTGGTGTCATAGTGATGGTGCACTGTATGGCAAATCATGCCACGCTTAAGATTCCCATAACCATACTGTCACCTGCAAGCAGCACCTGGTGCGATTCCACTGAAGCTCATGCGGTCGGCTTGCAAGATCGGAAGCAGGAACAGACCGGCACATCCAGAAATATTAAAAAGTTTCTTGAATTTTTATTGCATATCTTTAAAAGGGTAACGTAATGGCCTTGAATACGCATTTCCGATTATGGCAACTTCCTTAGGGTGGAGGCACACTGGCGTGACAGATTGTTTGACATTGGTCCGAGTGCAGTGCGAGTTTTTCTTGCATTGCACTTGGACCAATGTCAAACAATCTGTCAGGACTGATAGTTGTGTTTCTCCAGCGCTGGACTCGCATTACGAGTGCAATTGTAGCATGGTGCGATTGTATGCGAGTGTCACGCGCGTGAGGCCAATGAAAGTCAATGGGTGCGAGAAAAACTTGCACTCAAACAGCACACTGTGCGAGTTTGTTGCATGGGCTTTCCATGCTGGTAAAAGTTAGAATGGATACAATTGCTAGATAGGGTTTATAAGTCTCCCACTGTTACTTCCAGGGCCGCCTATTGAGCTAATTGCATATTCACTACACTTTCAAACAAACAACCAATCACAGAAGCTCATACTCTGTGAGAGCCTCTGTGATTGAGGAAATCCAGTCTGACTACAACAATCAATCTGGACAGTGATTCTGCTTGATTACCATTCATGTTAGTGTATGGCAAGCAACCTGCCATCATAGGGTGTTAATTAAATAAATAATTAAAGAAAAAAATGCGTGGGGCTTCTCATCATTTTTAAGTCCAGCCTGATGAAAGCAGACAAACTGTCAGCTGCTACCCTCAGCTGCCTAATTTACCCTTGGCTGGCAAAAAAAAAAAATGCGTGGGCTCCGCCCTATTTTTCATAGCCAGCCAAGGTAGACCTAGGCAGCTGAGGTCTGGTATTCTTAGCAGGGTGAGGGCCCATTATTTTAGGGCCTTCCCACGCTAAAGAATAACAGCCCGCAGCCGCCCCTGAAAATGATGCATGGGTCATTCAATGTCAAGTGAAGCAATGATTTTTACCTCTATATTTTTAATTATTTTGAAATTTTGTTATTTGGTAATGGTGTGTCAGAGAATGGAAAATGTGAAGAGAAAAAAAATTCTAGAATTTGTATTTTTTTTTTTAAAATTGATTTACATTTATTTCTCCTAAGAACTCAGGCTAGAAGACAAAATAAAAACCATTCTACTCAGAACTGTACAGGCTTTCACCAGATATGTCACAAGACTATCTTTGTTAATATTTTACCCATGTGAAAGCAAACACAAAATTTTAAAACGAATTTCCAAAAATGCACATGTGCCTGCTATGCTCCTAACCACATCTGTACCACAATTCAAGTTGGGATCGCGATGGGATCATATTTAAAAATATGTAACTACTATAGTGTTAATTCGAAAATCTTGAATACAGATCTGTTCAGCCTGTGGCTGACACCGAATAGGGTGATATCACTGCAGGAGATATGAAAATCGGACAGCATCGGATCCAAACTGATCCCTGCAATCAGATGCCAAATGGGCATCTGATTCCGACAATTTGCAGGATCAGTTTGGTGTGTCACCTCGCTCCCCCTCCTCTCTGCCTCCTGTATCTCACTGTCCCCCTGTTGTCCCCTGCTGTCCCCCTGTTCTCCCCTGTCCTCTCCTCTTCTCCCCGCTCCTCCTGTTATTCCAACATAAAAAAATCTTTATTCTCACCTGCCAGCGCTGCCCCGGCGTCTCCATCAGCTCCCGATTGGTTTTACAGGACCTGCGATGATGTCAGAAGCGTCATCGGGTCACATGAGCGGTTACCGCGGTAACCGCTCATGTGACCCGATCAGCTGATTGGGTTGTGACATCATCACAGGTCCTGTTACCGTGCGGGAAGCTGATGGAGACATCGGGGGACCGCTGGCAGGTGAGAATATAGATTTTTTTATTGTAAAAACTTGATTTTAGTTATATTTAACATATGTACATACCGTGTTTCCCTGAAAATAAGCCCCCGCCCTGATAATAAGATGGGGGGTGGGGGAGGGCCTGCGAATATAAGTGTCGTCTCCCCACCCCCCCCCGAAAATAAGACGGGAAGGGGGGGCGGGCACTGAGCAGTATAAGTCCGCCTGGCAGGGGGGGAGGCGCTGTGCAATATATACTACCTTGTCCGGTGCTGGTCATGCCCCGCTCCTCCGGCCGTCCGGTGGTGTCCTCGCTCCTCTCCTGGTCTGTGGTGCGGTGTCCCGGTCCAGTTTCATGCTTATCGGTGCGGTGCCCGGCCGACTTCCTGCTTCCTCCGGCAATCCCCGCCCAGGTCAGGCGACGATGAGAGCGCAGGACCTGTGACGTCAATCACCGCCCAGACGCGGCCAGATGACGTTGGGGCCTCTGATTGGTCCGACGCCATCAAGCCGCCGCTGGGCTGTGATTGACGTCACAGGTCCTGCACTCTCATTGACGCAGGGCCTGACCTGGGCGGGGATTGCCGGAGGAAGCAGGAAGTCGGCCGGGCACTGCACCGATCAGCATGAAACTGGACCAGGACACCGCACCACAGACCAGGAGAGGAGCGGGGACACCACCGGACGGCCGGAGGAGCAGGACATGACAGCGCGGACACCACCGGACAGCATCAGACAAGGTAAGAAGCGGTGCATATGTGTATGTGTGTGTATGTGTGTGTGTGTATGTATATGTATGTGTATGTATATGTATATGTATGTGTATGCATATGTATGTGTATGTATATTTATGTGTATGTATGTGTGTGGATGGGGCTGGGTCTTCCAATATAAGTGTCTCCCCCCCCCCCCCGTCCCCCGAAAATAAGACAGGGGGCCACTTTTGGCCCCCAAAAAATATAAGACGCGGTCTTATTTTCGGGGAAACACGGTACATTGTGGAAGTTAAATTAGGTGGCACACAATAGTTTGTGTACTGAGCATGCTCAGTACACTAAAATCGGGTCCGAGGAGACATCAGATGTTTCCTCAGACCCTGCTCCATAGGGCCCCATGTAAGTCATTGGATCGGATTTGGCATAATTGCCATCCGATTTGCCTCTGATCCGATTCTCACCGATTGTTTTCAGGAGCCAAAATTGCAGCAGTCTACGATTTTTGCTTCTGCAAAAAATCGGACAAAATCGGATCAGAGGCAAATCGGATAGCAATTATGCCAGATCCGATCCCCATTGGATAACATGGGGGCTGATTCGGCTCCAAAGCTGTCCGATTTTCATCGGACAGCATCGGATTTAACTATAACGCAATGTGAAACCAGCCTTAGAAGCAGGAGAGGACAGAGCAGAAAGCTTTGTTAGGTCTCAATCTGAGAATGAAGAGGGGTAGACATTGAATGTAGAGCAGATGACAGGCCAGCAGCTTTGTCAATCATGTTAAGTATCTGCCCACTGCAGAGTTAGGAAGTAAGACAGAGCTTCACAGCCATCCTTTATGTACCCAAGAAAACCAGACATTTTAAAAGTTTAACAAATATCAGATATCAACTCAGGTGGAGCTGAACACCATGACAGGCCGTACATACTCTTTGACACAAAAAGGAAATGGCCAATGCTAGTAAGCGCTATGGACAAGATACAAGATTACATTTCACCCACTTAAAGGGACAAATTGGTGATAAAAAGACCACTTTAAAGGGATCCTGTCACCTCCTAGAAGCCACCTAACCTATCAATACATGTCCTTGCACCTTCCTATTAGCATTATAACCATCCTTCTCTGTGCTAAATGCTTCCTTTCAAATTTGAAATAAACACTTTGATTTCATTAGGATGATAATGAAGTAGGGGCTATATGCAATTGCCTTTTGGGCGTGCTGTTTCGCAGGCTCCAGGATCCAGCCTTTCTCTCTCTGTGCTGCAGTGATGTGGAGCTGAAGGCAGGACTAATGATTTGCATTCTGTGAATGATAGAGTGGGGGGTGGGCAAAGCCTGCACAGGCAAAGTAGTACTGGCAAAGAGAGAGAGGGTGGATCCTAGAGCCTGCAAAACAAACACTCCCTAAGGGCTAAAGAATATAGCCCCTACTAATTATAATGCCTAATGAGTGAGTATAAAATCGTTTTTATCTACTTTGACAGGATGCTTTTAGGAGACAAAAGGAGTGTGAGATTAGTAATAATATGCTGCAGGGACATGATTTTGTAGCTTAGGTGGCTTTTTGGAGGTGACCGGATCCCTTTAAGAAAAATAGTACAGTAATTAAATCCTCGTTCTATAAAATATGAACTACTCAAACAATAGTACATTTTTAAACACTTCATAAATGACATGTTTAGTGATAAATTAGAAAAAAATTGTTACATGTATAAATAGGTGGTGAAAATGTTGGTTCTTTTAATCTTGTTCAATCACACTTGAGGATATGATCACCCTTTTTCTTTTGGTTTGTTCAATGCATTCAGGTTGAAAATGCTGAGCAAGTTGTATTATGATGATTAAGATATATTTATCCTGGCACTTACGGGATTTGTTTTTTGTGTTTTTTTTATTGTTGCATAGAAACGTTGAATTCAATAAGTTGTAATTTGAAAAGAAAAATGAAGAAACTCACACAAACATAAAATAAAAAAAAATATAAAATTTGATAGGTCCCAAGTTGAATCTCTGTACAAATGTAACCAAAAACACAAGTAATATATGAATTTTTTCCACAATTTTAAAACAACCATTTTTTTCATAATTACACATCAAAATTTTGAATTTGATTTCTCCAATACAAAATCTAAAGAAACAGTCTTGTCACATATCAAATGAAAGCCGGTACTGTTCTGAGAAAAATGATGCCTATCCCACCTCTTTATCTTAATTCTAGCCCGAGATATGATAAAAATGTAAAGCCATACCAGGACAAAATGTGCGCTTTCTTAAAAACTTTAAAAGTCTATAAAAAATTAACTGATGAAGAAAAAAATGTAAAACTTTTAATTTGTAATTAACTAAAGTTGTACTTCATATAGAAAAAAAATCTAAAGACGTCAGGTAAAAAAAAATATTCATATTTGGATCACTTGATTTGGAATGATCCGCATTAATAATAAGTGCCATTTCCAGGTGCCTTACCATGCTCTTCCAGCGGCCGATCCTTTTGATCTTACTGAGATAGGCTGCCCCTCTCCGAGACCACAGGAGCTCTCGGCTGAGTATGGGAGACACGGCCGAGGTAGCTGCTGACCGACAGCCATCTGATGTGTATGGGGGCTTTAATGAATAACAATGCAGTCTATTGCCAGCCAACATTAAACTGGTAGTCAGTCTTAATAGTCTGTGCCTTTTAGCATGGCCTGATGGGCATATAATCATTACTGCCAAGAGGGCTTTTATTAGACTGCACTTTTACACCAGACCCCTCTTCTTCTTTATTGGATGACGTGCTTGAAGGTGATTTCTCATTAGACAATTGTGTTAGACTAGATGGTGGCCTGATTCTAACGCATCAGGTATTGTAGAATATAGAAATAGGCCCGATGCTATTGCATCGGGAGGGCAGTCTCTGTGCCTGTGTCCCCTTATGCGCTCTCTCCTCTCTGTGCTGTCTCTTCCCCTGTGCGCTCTGTCTTACTTGTCCCTTTCTCTCCACTCTGTGTGCTCTCAACCCCTGTGGGCGCAGTCTCTCCCTGTGTGCGCTGTCTCTCTCTATGACTCTGCCTCCCCCTGTGCCTCTGCCTACTCTGAGCCTTCTGCCTCCCATGTGCCTGCCTCCTATCACTGAGCTACCATACAATGCTAACCACTGAGCCAGCATACAGTGCTAACCACTGAGCCACCATACAGTGCTAACCACCGAGCCACCATACAGTGCTAACCACTGAGCCACCATATACAGTGCTAACCATTGAGCCACCGTATACGATGCTAACCACTGAGCCACCATGCAATGCTAACCACTGAGCGACCATATACAGTGCTAACCACTGAGCCACCATATACAGTGCTAACCACTGAGCCACCATACAATGCTAACCACTGAGCCACCATACAGTGCTAACCATTGAGCCACCATACAATGCTAACCACTGAGCCACATATACAGTGCTAACCACTGAGCCACCATACCTTCCTAACCACTGAGCCACCATATAGTGCTAACCACTGAGCCACCGTATACATTGCTAACCACTGAGCCAGCATACAGTGCTAACCACTGAGCCACCATATACAGTGCTAACCATTGAGCCACCGTATACGATGCTAACCACTGAGCCACCATGCAATGCTAACCACTGAGCGACCATATACAGTGCTAACCACTGAGCCACCATGTACAGTGCTAACCACTGAGCCACCATACAATGCTAACCACTGAGCCACCATACAGTGCTAACCATTGAGCCACCATACAATGCTAACCACTGAGCCACATATACAGTGCTAACCACTGAGCCACCATACCTTCCTAACCACTGAGCCACCATATAGTGCTAACCACTGAGCCATTGTATACAATGCTAACCACTGAGCGCGGTGACCAATCAGCGAAGCGGCGCGCTCTTGCCGTGCGATTTAAATCCTGCATCGCTGATTGGTCGCTTCGCCACCAGCCGCAGCGACCAATCAGCGACGCGGGATTTCCGTTACACACAGACAGAATTAGACGATTATATAGTAGATTAATTTACCATGCTTTATATGTTGGATTATTGGCAGCTCCACGTCTTTATAATGTAGAGAAGGACCTACAGTTAACCAAAAAGTATATGTGTCTATATACCGTAAGTATGAGTTCTACATTGTGTTGCTGGAGATCGTATTGACAAATTTTTGGAACCAAGAAGTGTAATCTTTTCTCTTTATGTGATAGATGGAAAGGTATTCTCCAGATTTGAGATGTCCCTGGATTTCCTTCAATCTTTCTTTTGCTTTAAATACTTATCAACTATATTTAATGTGAAATGTGATTTTGGATCTTAAAGACTTAAGTGTATTTGTTTGTTTTAGTCTTTAGATTCTCCTACAAGCCCCACATCAGAATTTCCGATTGCTTTGGAGATGCAGGCCTTTCCACAAATAGGTAATATATATAATATTTTTTGCTTTATAAGACACACCAGATTATAAAACGCACCCCAAATTTGATAAGGTAAAAATAGTTTGTACTGTGTTAGCCAGTAGATAAAAATATTAGAATCTGAGAGTCCTCAGTGGTTGATACCTTTTAATGGCTAACTGAAAAGTTGGTGAATAGTTGCAAGCTTTCGAGACTCTATGGCCTCTTCATCAGCCTCTTTTCTTTATTAGCCTGATGAAGAGGCTGTAGAGTCTCCAAAGCCTGCAAATATTCACCATCTTTTCAGTTAGCCATTAAAAGGTATCAACCACTCAGGACTCCCGGACTCCAAATTTGGTAAGAAAAGAGAAAAAAATAATTTGTATTGTTAAATGGGGTCCGTCTTATAATGCCAGGGTCCATCTTACAATCAGTATATATGTCCCCCATCCTGGTACATAGCCCCCTCATCCTGGTCCAGGTCCTCCTTATCAGTGGTCCAGAGCTCCCTCATTAATGGTACATAGTCCCCCTGATCCATGGTACATGGTCCCCCTCATCCATGGTACATAGCCCCCCTCATTTATGGTACATGCCCCCTGCCCCCCCATTCTGTGCCCACCATGGCTTGCCGAGGTGGCGATGTGGGGGTGGAGCGGGGTGCTGGATGCAAGATTGCGGGGTCCACAGAGAGTGGGGGCACAGCTACCGGATCGCTGCTGCAGGGGTGTCCAGTGTCTGGAGTAGCGGTGGGGGCCGTTATTTTCCATGTGTCTAATGCAATGTAAGCGCGCTCTAGTGTCCCAGACTTCCAGAAAATGGCTGCAGATGTTGATCTGTGCATGTGCCGCATCTGCAGCCATTTTCTGGAAGTCTGGAAGACACTAGAGCGCTCGTCTCATGTTACAATGCACTAGACATGGAAAATAATGGCCCCGAATGCTACTCCAGGCACCGGACACGCCTGCAGCATCGGACCTGCAGCTGTGCCTCCCACAATCCATGGACCCTGCAATTCTGCTTCGGTACCCCCGCTCTAACACCTCAGCCCCACCTTTTTTCTTAAACAAGATTTGGATTGTAAGACGCACCCCCGATTTCCCCTCAATTTTGGGTTAAAAAAAATGTGTCTCAGGGTGCTTTCACATTGCGTTTTTCAAGTTTCTGTGGCTGTCCAATGTAAAATGGACAGCCACGGATCCGATTTGGCCACCATGTATCCCTATGGATATCAGATTTTCCCTTAATGGCATCCGATTTGTGTCGGATCCGATTCTGTCTGATGTTTTGCTGTACCCAAAATCGGAGACTGCTCCAATTTTGGGCACAGTGGACTAAATCAGACCGAATCAGATCCGACCCGAGCCTCGGCCTTTAACATGGGGGCATATGGAGCATGGGTCCGAGAAAACACGGGATTGTTTCTCTGACCTGATTTTAGTGTTCTGAGCATGGTCAGTACATTAAAACTGCTCTGACTGTTTAATTTCACTTCCTAATGTATATACATATATTGGGGAAGTGAAATTAAGTAAAAGAAGGGTTAAAAATAAAAACATTCATGCTGACCTCTCCGGTGTGTCCCTCGATGCCTCCATGTATCTCCTGACAAGGACCTGGCTGGGGGAAGCAAGCCGATCAGCTGATCGGGTCACATGTCCAGCATCAGCTGAGTGGTTTAAACCCTGTGCCCGCCAAAACCGATCGGTGGGCAGCAGATTTAATTTGCTCAGCTGATGCCGGTCATGTGACCGATCAGTTGATCGGCTTGCTCCGGCCAGCCAGGTCCTGCTGTCGGGAGCTACATGGAGGCATCGCGGGACACACCGGAGAAGTGAGTGTGAATTTTTTTATTTTTAACCCTTCTTTTACTTTATTTCACTTATACATACATTGCGGAAGTGAAAGTGCCCTTTCTGTGTCAGGGTCCGTGAACATCATGGACCCGGACACAGAAATGGCATCAGGATGCCACATACTATCCTGTCCTTTCCTGTCCGTGGGGCCCTGCAAAAAATAGGATCCCCAACGGACAGCAAAAAATCGCAATGTGAAAGCAGCTTAGGGTGCTTTCACATAGCGTTTTTTTTTTCCCGGCCGTGGGATCCTACTTTTTGCAGGACCACACGGACAGGAACGGACACCACAGGAGGTGACCTCCAGATGCTATTTCTGTGTCCGGGGCCGTGATTTCCTCGGGTCCGAACACAGAAAGAGCTGTGCGGGGCACTTTCACTTCCGCAATGTATATATATACATTGCGGAAGTGAAATCAAGTAAAAGCAAGGGTTAAAAATAAAAAATATATATGCTCACCTGTCCAGCGAGTCCCCCGATGCCTCCATGTAGCTCCCGAGGGTTGAAGGACCTGGGGAGGCAGGGCTACCTGATCAGCTGATCGGGTTGCCACGCAACGCCAGGTCTTGTTCTGGGAGCTGGATGGAGGCATCGGGGGACTCGCTGGACAGCTGAGCATATATATTTTTTATTTTTAACCCTTGCTTTTACTTAATTTCACTTCCACAATGTATATATATACATTGCAGAAGTGAAATTAGATGATTAGGAGCAGTTGTAGTGTAGAGTCGACTGCATCGGGATTGTAGAACGTCGAGTCTCTGACTCGCAATGCCCGCTGCGCGGGCATTGCGAGTCGACTTAGAACTGCTCGCAATGGCCGCTTCGCGGCCAATGCTTCGCGCGTATCCACATGACCACGCCGGAAGTCGAAGGGGCAAAAAAGCTATTCGCAATTATATAATAGATAACATGTACATAAAGATTGTAGGCACACACAACCATTGTTCATATAAAAAATTTAACTTTGTACAATTTCTCTCACCTATCCTCACTTCCCTCAAATAAACCTTTCCATCCAGTGTGCTATAAACAATAGGATTCCCAGCAGAGCAGCTAAAATATGTTCATTAATGTACTAGTAAATTAAAAATCAAACAATTCTTCAGATACTACCGCTCAACATCTGATCCGATCCCCCCATTGTTTCCCAAATTTACCTGTTTTATTCCTTTTAATTTACACCATGTTTATTTGGACTACAAGGGCTTGTTTCCACGCTGCGGATTTTGGTGCATTTTTTTGTACAGATTTTGCTGTAGAAAAGGTGCAGATTTGTGTAAATTTCTCGCAACTTGGCAAAGTCTATGGGAAATCTGGTGGTGTGGCCATGCTGCGATTTTTATTTTTTTCTGACGATAGTATGGTGAGGATTTTGATGCAGAAAAATCTACAGCATGTCAATTCTTTCAGCATTTTTTGCAGTGTTTTTCATCCATAGACTTGATTACTGTATATAAGTATACGAGTATAAGCCTAGTTTTTCAGCAGAATTTTTGTGCTGAAAAGTGCCCCCCTTGGCTTATACTCGAGTCACTCGGTATTTGCCTGGGGGGAAGGGGCTGTGACCGGGTGCTGAAGGAGGCAGGAGGGGCCGCAGTGACCGCAGGAGGTCACGTGGGGCCGCTCATTAGTGTAATGAATATGCACTGCATCACCCCCGTCCATCAGCGGCGAGGGGAGCTGTGCAAATTGCACTACACTGGCCCCCCATTAGTGATATACAGGCCCCCTCCTTAGTATCTGGCCCCCAGGCTTGCGGTACCTGTTAAAATACCAAACATTTTATACATTACCTTTCCGGCGACTCCTTGCTGGCACTGCCGCGTCCTCCAGTCTCCCTGGTTCTTCCTGCTTGTGCCAGTGTCATGTGACCGGCGCAGCAGCGATGACGTCATCGCTGCTGCGTCGCTCACAGCAATAGAAGCTGACACAAGCAGGGACACCGGAGGACACAGCGGTGCCAACAATGAGTCGCCGGAAAGGTAATGTATAAAATGTTTATTTTAACAGGTGCCGCAGCGTATATCACTGATGGGGGGGCCTGTACACCACTGCTGAAGGTCTGTACACCACTGCTGAAGGCCTGTATACCCATTGCTGGGAGGGCCCGTATACCACTGCTGGTGACCTGTATACCACTGCTGGGGGTGCTATATACCAGTGACTGGGGGCTATATACCAGCATGGGAGGCTGCTGCATTTCTCACCCTAGGTTTATACTCGAGTCAATAAGTTTCCCTACTTTTGGAGGGTAAAATTAGGGGCCTCGGCTTATACTCGGATCGGCTTATACTCGAGTATATACGGTATAATGTATAAAAACCGCTGCAAAAATGCAGAGGTGTTCACACTGGATCTTTTTCATGCGTAATTGGTGCAGTTTTCAGCAAAAAATGCACAAAATCTACATGCTTTATGAAATGCTCCAAAATAATTTCTGGGTATGAGAAAGCTCTCTCACTCTCTAAAATCGGTACAAAAATACAGCAAAAATCCGCACATTTTCCACATGCAAATATGCACAAAAAAACGCACTAAAATATGCAAAAACGGTTTTGCAGATTTTCCTGCTTTTTTTGACACTGGGTGTGGATTTGGTGCAGAAAACTCTGTAACCAAATACTTAGCGAGGGTACATAGCCAGAGACGCACCGAACCGTCATGACGCACTGATATGGCGAGATCTTTTGCTGATGATGTTATGGGGATAACTTCCCCCAATTTTGTACTAGTGTCTCCTTCATCCTGGTGTACATGTCCCCCATTCTGGTATATGCTGCATGTCACAAAAGTGAGTACATCCCTCACATTTTTAAATGCATTTGAATGGGCAATAATGAACATATGACACTTTATAACAATGTAAAGTTAGTCCGTGTACAGTTGTATACCAGTGTAAATTTGGTGTGTTCTCGAAGCAACTGAACACACAGCCATTAATGTCAAAACTACAGGCAACAAAACACCTTTAAGTGAAAATGGCCAAATTGTGCCCAAAGTGTGAATGTTTAGTGGGGCCACCATTAGGGTATGTGCACATCAGTCGTTTTGTGGGCTGGTTTTGACCGTTTTCCGTCGGCGGTTCCCGCTGAGTTTTATGTTAATTTATGTTAATCCTACCCACCGGTAGGATTAACATGCTAGTCAATGGAGTTTAGAAAACGCTGTGTACATTACAACGATTTTTGTCTTGACGATTTCAGTTTATTCACCGGTTTCCGACCGGTTGTCAAAGATAGAGCAAGCGACTTCTTTTCAGCGTTTTCCCAGCGGGTCCAGCTGAACAAGTGCAGCAAAGACCAGTCTGGAAATCGCTAAGGAACACGCCGGGGAAATCACCAAGAACACGCTGTCCGACCGCTAGTAACCCGATCGCAAATCGTTAGCAAAACGCTAACAAAACCAGGGACACTAGCGAGTGCAGAAAACTCAGTTTCTGCTAATCTCCACCGGTTCCCGGTCGTTCTGCAAAGATACAGAAACGACTGATGTGCACATACCCTTATACAGCACTGCCTTAACTCTTGGGCCTGGAGTTCACTGGAGCTTCACAGGTTTCCACTGGAATCATCAATTCCCCCATGACGACATCACAGAGTTGGTGGATATTGGAGCAACAGCAATGACCGGATCAAGCTCTGAACGCTGCTGTTTAATCATTTTGTTGCCACTGTTTTAACAGCATTTAAATAGACTGGTTATAGTGTGCTTCTTCACCATCACCCTTTGCCTCCCTTGGGGATAAAAGAAGAGTTAAAGACTAAGTTGTGATAAATGTATTACTTGCTTCTCAGTCTGTAAATTAGCATAGTTCATTTTGAGGACTCTATACCAATATTTCACAGTTGTGAAACTGTATTGCAAGTTATTGAATTTATCATTGATAAGTTTTAATACTATGAAGCCAGAACACCCTTTTTCATTTATCTTGTATTAACAATTCTAATTCCAGATTCCTCGCAAGCACAACTTCTGGAGTCCATCCAACCTGAGCCTGGGTCACAGTTACCAAATGTGACTCATGTGGTATCTCAGCAGCCTGTTTCTACTCCTGGTAAAATTGGTAATGTATTTCAATACACAATGGGCCTTTTATAAAAAAAAAAAAATATATAATAGTTAATAGTGTATTATTAATTAGAATTACCCTGATTTGGACATTTAATATTAATTTGTTTTTAGAATAGGACATCAGTGTCAGCTCCGCAGGGGTCCAAAACCTCCATAGATCACCATATTGAATGTGCTCTATACATTGTATAGTGTCTGTGAATGGTACAAGCTCTCCTAAATTAAAGTGAGAGAGAGAGCTGTATTACCATCATGGCCAGTACACTATATATGAAATTGAGCTATCTTTGCTTCAGTCTTTCAATCATCCAATTGGTGGAGGTGCCCAGAGTCTGGGCCCTATCAGTATGATATTGGTGAACTAGTCTAAGGAAAGGCAATCGGTATTAACCTTTTCCCGACAGCTGAGTTAAAGGGAACCTGACCCCTCCAAATCACCCCCATACCTGTCCCTGCACCCTAACATATCAGTATTAGTGCTCCTTTTCTATAAAAAAAAAGCGCTCTGTAACATTGGAATAATCAACAATATGCACTTACAAATCTGAGACTTCTTGTCCCTGAATAAGTCTCACAGGGTGTCCCCTGTGAGACTCTAAGCCCTCCCTAGGTGCTCATTTTCACACCCTGAATGATCCACCCTCTCTGTCTGTGCTGCTGTGATGTGGAGCTGAAGGCAGGACTAATGATTTGCATTCTATGAACAATAGAGAGGGGGGGAAGGTAAAGCCTGCACAAGCAGAGCACACAGACAGAGAGAGGGTGGATCCTGGAGCCTGCAAAACAACACGCCCTAAGGGCTAAAGAATATAGCCCCTGCTAATTATAATCACTAATGAGTAAGTATTAAAACGTTTTTATGCACTTTCACAGGATGCTTTTAGGAGACAAATGAAGTGTGAGATTAGTGATAGGATGCTGCAGGGACATGTTTTGGTAGCTTAGGAGGCGTTCTGGGGGTGACAGGATCCCTTTAACAACAGTAGGTCAAATGTCAGGTGCCAGTTTATGAAGCAGGGTCAGAAGCTGACGCCTCACCATTCCTGAGAGATATCGGCTGTGATACTTAACCGATATTTATTTGTAACAGAAGCAACGAGACCTTGGTATAATCACTGTTTATGATCACTGTTGTTTAATATCGACACTTAATTAGAGTGATCACCTGTGTGCAATGGCTCCCATCATCCGCTTACAGCGCAATCATTGTGGATGTAGGGATGTTGATTCACTCATTTGTTTTTGAGGAAAGCATGGAAGAAGATTTAAATAAAACGTGCTGGCTACTTTATTAAGGCTCCATAAAGCATGCTGCAAACAGAGAAAATAAATAGTCTTTGAGTGCTAGGAAACAGGTACAGTCCCAACAAAGGCACTTCAATGATAGTCCAGTGTACAAGTCCCAGTATGGAGACTTCAAATAGGAGGCCTTCTTACCCATGTATGTAGACCCCTAATGATATACCTGGATTTTCTCAAATCCACCTTACCAACCTCCAAGGTGAGGACATGGGAGCAGCCAGTCCCACCCATCTTTCTGACTGTTAGGAAACCTGGCCCGGCCCTGCCATATTGGAACTCTGCTATACATGCTGGAGCTTGCTTACGTGCTTACATTGAGGATAACCACCTCTGCGATACATATCTCCCTTCCATGACGTGTCCTGCAGTCATCTTACATAGGTCTAGGTGTATAAAATCTGGAGACCCTATGGCTGGGCTTCATAGAGCATTATTTTGTCTATATACCGCAATGCTGTGGTATTGTTGTATATATATGCTGGTAAAAGGTTAATGTCTCCAAGGTGAACTAGAACGTGAAGTGAAATACAAAAAATGTTAGAAAAATATTTAAAACTGATATAAAAATTTAAATTGCCCCCCTTTAATAATACTGAACACATTGGACTCTTACGGAAATGGCAATACCCAATCTATCAAAATATTAAATTAACCTTAACTATAAATGCTGTAATGAGAAAAATGTAACTGTTGGAATTGCTGTTTCTCAGGCATTTTATTGATGCTAAGAACAAATTAAAGAGAAGTCTTTTTCTCCTCAGCAGACTGCACCCACCTATCGGCACTAAGGTGCTCAGTTTTAGCTTGGTGTCATGTAGGAGACAGGCACAGGTCTTGAGTCCAGACCAGTTTTTCTTCTGCCCTTCTGTTAATCATCCCTCAGAGAGTTGTCTAAGTTGTTTCTGGTCAGTTCTATGTGACTATTATGTGACGCGTTTATCGTCATAGCGGCTATACCGCCCATCTAATGTGACGCGGCGGCTCTCTGCTGAATAGCAAGCCCATCGGGGCATGAATAATTAGCGTGCAGGCAGCGGGGAGAAGCACAAGGCAATGTCTTTTGTGACTTCTCAAAATCTGAGAAGCCGCAGTGGGTGCAGGTAATAGTCACTTTTATGAACTTTACAAATACACTTTTTTAGAACAAAGGGATGGCTAGAAATGTCTAAGAATGGTGCAGGGACAGGTCTTAAGAGACTGGGGGCTAATTTTTAAGGGTCGGGTTCCCTTTAAGGCTGAAGACTCCATTGAGCATCTTGTTTCACTTCACCTGATAAGTGGTGGCTTCATGGTCATCCTTTGTGCAGTCTGTGAGGCCACTTCTTGGTCTTCAGTGCACAGCCTTACAAAAGTTTACAGGGTTCTCACTTTCACATTAGCATCTATTTTGGACCACTGATATCATACTGACCTAGACGAACATAATGCCAGCTCATTTTTACTGCACAGTGATCACTGTAATAACAAAACCCAAAAAACAGTGTTGGAATTGCGATTTCTTTTTAAAAATGTTTCTCTGTACTTTAGGCCTCCATCATATGTGCGTATGTTCATGTACATGAAAAAGCGGTATCAGTGACATCAGTGTGCCATCCATGTTTTTCTGGTATGGCTAAAGAAATAAAGAGGTTACAAATCACAGTGTTAAACTTGTACAGCACACAGAGGCCCTTTCGATGTGCTATACGTGTTTTTTACAGCCGCATAAACTTGTATTAGCCTTTATCCTCCATACTGCCGTAAAAATTGCATATGTCTCCGTATGTTTTACACAAACACAAAGTCAGTGTACAAACAGACATGTGAACAGCAACATGGGTTATAATGAGTACCTGTGGTATCTGTGAATATAACTATTGCCACATTTACCAGAAAAATGGACATACAGTGGGGAAAAAGTATTTAGTCAGCCACCAATTGTGCAAGTTCTCCAACTTAAAGGGACACTGTCAGGTCGTTTTTCAGTATGATACTAGTATTACCCTTGAATAGTGCCTGGGTAGACCTTTTAAAAACATGTAAAATCATTATTGTATCGTTTGTAGTTTCCATGTTATCGCCATTGTTAGACCCTGCAGAGAGCTGCTGCATTAGTACTGTCACATTATAAGCAGAGACGATTAGTACTGTGCTGTGTAAACTTTCATATAAGGCTGCGTTCACATATTTGCATATTTTGTTGCGCTTTTTGCCGCAATTTTCGGCCCGCGCAAAAAAGCGCAACAAAATACGCGGTGGCTTTACTCCAGAAAACGCAGGTGATGTCACAGAGGGGAGGAAGAATCCTGCTTCCTCCTCCCCTCTGTGACAGTTGTGACAGCCCCATTAGATTTCGCAGTGTATTAATATACACTGCGAAATCTAAATTAAATAAAGGCAAATGTATGAAAAATAATAAAGAATCAAATACTTACCCTCCGACGCCTTTTCCCAGTGTCCGGTGGTGAGGCCAGGCGATGTGTATCCAGCAAGAGCCTGCCGTGATGTCAGAGGGGTGTTCCCGGCGCAGCTAATCAGTGCCGGGAACACCCCTCTGACATCACGGTAGGTCCTGGCAGAACACACATTGCCTGGCCTCACCACTGGACATCGGGAAAAGGCGTCGGACAGGTAAGTATTTCATTCTTTTTTTATTTTTCATACATTTGGCTTTGTTTAATTTAGATTTCGCAGTGTATATTAATACACTGCGAAATCTAATGGGGCTTTCACAGCTGTCACAGAGGGGAGGAGGAAGCAGGATTCTTCCTCCCCTCTGTGACATCAGAGGGAGAAAACGCAGGAGCTCCTGTGTAAAGAATTGACATCTCAATTCTTTACGCAACTGCGTTTTCTCCCAGAAAAAGCATTGCGTATTTTTACTCAGTGTCTGCACGTCAAAGTGAATTTCCCATTCACTTTGCTGGCAGACACAAAACACATTGCGTATTTTGAAAAGCGTGCATAAAAAAGCGCGCCAAAATACGCAATGTGTGAACGTAGCCTCATTATTCACTTCCTCTCTGCAGCTTTCTCCTCCCTCCTCCCTTTGCTAACAGTGCAGTGTCAGGTTTCACTTACAGGTTTGTTCAGTTGATATCACCATGGTGGGAGAGAGCTACTGCAGGTCTGCCTGATCTAGACTCCATTTGTTTCTGTAAAGCAGATACCCTGCTGTGCTGTGATTGTTTCTGTGATGTAGCTCATGTCTTGTGATGCTGCACACAGAGAGCAGAAAGGAGAATACAGTCCCCCCACTGATCTCCTGTGCTGTGATTTGACATGCATATTCATGCATGGGGAGTGAATAGCAGAGAACTAAGTGGATCATTCAATGTGATTGACAGATGAAATGATTGTCATTATTTGCAGTTTACAGAAGATAGGGGGGAATATACATAAAAGAAATGCATCAATAGAGAGTTTAGAGGGAGGAATTAGAAAATATCAGTTCCATGTGGATTTTTGACCTGAGAGAGGCATGTAATTGACATCATAGGTGGACCTCAACTATGAGAGACAAAATGAGAAAACAAATCCTGAAAATCATATTGTCTGATATGAAAATAATTTTAATTTTGGTGGAAAAGAAGTACTTGGTCACCTACCTACAAACAAGCAAGATTACTGGCTCCCACAGACCTGTAACTTCTTCTTTAAAAGCTCCTCTGTCCTCCTCATTACCTGTAATATTGGCACCTATTTAAACTTGTAATCAGTATAAAAGACACCTGTGCGCAACCTCAAACAGTCACACTCCAAACTCCACTATGGTGAAGACCAAAGAGCTGTCGAAGGACACCAGAAACAAAATTGTAGCCCTGTGCCAGGCTGGGTAGACTGAATCTGCAATAGGCAAGCAGCTTGGTGTGAAGAAATCAACTGTGGGAGCAATAATTAGAAAATGGAAGACATACAAGACCACTGATAATCTCCCTTGACCTGGGGCTCCATGCAAGAACTTACCCCGAGGGGTCAAAATGATCTCAAGAACAGTGAGTAAAATCCCAGAACCACACGGTGGGACCTAGTGAATGACCTTCAGGGAGCTGGGACCGATGGTACACAGGCTACCATCACTAACACACTACGCCGCCAGGGACTCAGAACCTGCAGTGCCAGACGTGTCCCCCTGCTTAAGCCATTACATGTCCGGGCCTGTCTGAAATTTGTTAGAGAGCACTAGAATAATCCAGAAGAGTATTGGGAGAATGTCATATGATCAGATGAAACCAAAGTAGAACTGTTTGGTAGAAACACAACTCGTCATGTTTGGAGGAGAAAGAATGCTGAGTTGCATCCAAAGAACACCATGCCTACTGTGAAGCATGGGGGTGGCAACATCATGCTTTGGGGCTGTTTCTCTGCCAAGGGACCAGAACGACTGATCCATGTACATGAAAGAATGAATGGGGCCATGTATCGCGAGATTTTGAGTGCAAACCTCCTTCTATCAGCAAGGACATTGAAGATGAAACGTGGCTTGGTCTTTCAGCATGGCAATGATCCTAAAGCACACCATTAGGGCAACGAAGGAGTGGCTTTTAAGAAGCATTTCAAGGTCCTGGAGTGGCCTAGCCAGTCTCCAGATCTAAATCCTATAGAAAACCTTTGGAGGGAGTTAAAAGTCTGTGTTGCCCAGCAACAGCTCCAAAACATCCCTGCTCTAGAGATCTACATGGAGGAATGGGCCAACATACCAGCAACAGTGTGTGCCAACCTTGTGAATACTCAAAGGATATATAACAAAGTATTGAGATTAACTTTTGTTATTGACCAAATACTTATTTTCCACCAAAATGTGGGAAAAAATTTCTTTCCAAATCAGACAATGTGATTTTCAGGATTTGTTTTCTCATTTTGTCTGTCATAGTTGAGATTTACCCATGATGTCAATTACAGGCCTCTCTCATCTTTTTAAGTGGGAGAACTTGCACATTTGATGGCTGACTAAATACTTGTTTTTCTCCCACTGTATGAAGGTGGCCTTAGACTTTTTTTTTCCCTTCCAATACATTGTATGATAAAATTAATAATATCAGTCATAACTACAGCTCGACCCTCTCAACATACGGTAAGTCTTAATATGGCAAGGTTATCAAAAAAATTAAATAAGTTGGAAAGACGGGGAGGAAGAAAATGAAAGTGCAAAAGAAAAAAATCTGCCTGTCAAATGATCCCTTTAAATAAGGAAAATTATGTGATACCATGCCAGATAGTATTGTTATGGTTGGTTTCCAAAAGTACAAGTCTTATAATACATACTGTATAATTGTAGTTTGGGTGTATAGTTGCATTCTAAAGTTAAGGAATTATGACATAATTTCTACATATATGTAGAATAATTTGGCTTTTGGGTGAAATTTATGTAAAATTTAAATTCACGTTGCAGTGATATTTTATCATGAAAGTAGGGTTTTAAATAAAAGCATGCATGGTGATTTTGTCATCTCAAACAATTTAACTGAAATGTCTCAATTACTTGTCATGTGGCTTTGAGCATCAATTGCAGCTTGACAACAATGTCTCATGCTGTTGTCTGCTAAAGCATGGCAACCCACTCTACTTAAAGGGTGGCCTTCAGGTTTTTAAGGTTCTGGGATACAGAGCTATGAGCCTCTACACAGTGACTCAGCTGATCCCAAAGGTTTTCCATGGGATTTAGGTCTGAAGAAATTGGGGGCCACTCCATTTTGAGGTACTCCAGTCTCCACCAGCCGAACCCCTAATGAACCTCGATGAGCTGGAGCATTGTCATCCATGAAGATGAAATTAGTCCTGAGTTGTTAATACAGAGGCACAATGACTGGATTAATGATGTTATTTAAGTAGTAAGGCCTTGTCACTGTACCATTCACAAAGTGTAGGACAGTTCTATTTGGACTAGACATACCTTCCCACACCACCACCAAAGGCTCATCTGGTGACAACAGTAAATTATGCATAGCACTTTCTTTGACGTCTCTAACATTGTTGGCGGCCATCATTGCTGCTCAGCGTGATTCCACTTTCATCACTGGACAGCACTGAGACCCACTGGTCCCTCGTCCAGCGTAGGTGCTCCCTGCCCCATGGCCACATTGACGGCTGTGCCTGGTGGTGTGGTCAGGTACCGTTGCAGGTCATCTAGCATGCAGTCCACACTAATGTAAATCAGTTTGAATGTGACACTTGGTTGACTTTCACCTCAGTTAAATGTACCTGGAGTTTTGTGGCATTCATCATGCTGTTCCAAAGGGTAATTTTCACAAAGAATCGGTCAGCAGTGTGGGATGTGGCCAAATGAGGTCCACTTCTATGCCTTTCTGTGACTGTCAACCTGCTGATGACAAGCTGTGACACTCTAAGCTCAGTGATCACTTCCATCTGAGAACATCCTGCATGAAGCCTCACAATGAAACCTGGATCAGAACTCAGACACTGCTTCCCTTGCTGCTATTTGTCATGGCGGCTTACATTTCTCCCATTCCCTGAGACTTGGGAACAGACATGGTGGTGGAGTTGGCTTACTCTTGTCCCCACAATGTACTTTCCAGGTCATCCCTCCAGCCCTATCACTCTCATTCCTTTCTTTTGAGATCCTCACAATTAGGATCTTCCATGTATACCGCCCCCCCATGGTCACCCACCCAGTTCCTCGATCATTTTTCCGCTTGGCTACCGTACTTCATGTTCTCAGGATTACCAACCCTTATTACCCTTTAACATCCCCATAAACAGCACCATCTCCTCATCTGCATCCCAGCTCCCATCTCTAGTTGTTTCTTAACCTCTCACAGCTCTCAACCTCTGAGGCACACAAGGATGTTAACACCCTTGACCTAGTCTTTACCAGGCTTGACTCAACCTCCTCCTTAGATAATTCACTTCTTCCCGTCTCTGACCACAACATTCTCTCCTTCACGTTCACAAATCCTCGCACACCCCAGCACAATCCTTACCTGTCACACATCCAGAAATCTACAGGCCATTAACCCATTAACAGACTCTCTAAACTCATCACTATCCCCAATTTCCTCCTTTTCCTGTCCTGTCCCGATCTGGCAATAAATCACTACAGTGACACTTTCAGAAGCGGCCTGGACCAAGTAGCGCCCATCACCCTTACAACCTCCAAACACAGAGTAAAACAGCCATGGCTCACATCACAAACTCGATTCCTCCAGCGATTCTCTAGGAGTGCTGAACGCCTATGGAGGAAAACTCACTAATCAGAAAACTTTATCCATTATAAAGTCATGCTAAAAACCTACAACTCTGCCCTTCACCTTGCCAAACAAACCTACTTCACAAACCTGATCTCCTCACTATCCAACAATCCAAAAAAACTCTGACACCTTTCACTCTCTCCTCAGTCCTAAAGTGCAGGTCCCGATCACTGACTTCTGTGCTGATGATCTGACTTCTTACTATGGAGAACATCTGCCAGGAAATCCGCTCCCAGCCTCCAAGCGTTGTTACTCCCATTCTTCCCCATATTTCCTCTGACTCAATCTCCACATTTGACCCAGTTACAGGAGAAGACAAGAAGAAGTCTCCCAAGCTCCTCTTCCTCTCATCCCACTACATGCACCACTGACCCCATTCCCTCATACCTACTCCCGTCCCTCTCTCCGGTCGTCACTACTCACCTAACCAAAATCTTCAATCTCTCCCTCTCCTCTGGCATCTTCCCCTCCTCCTCCAAACTTTCTATCATTACTCCTTTACTAAAGAAAACTTCTCTTGACCCATTCTGCACAAATAACTATAGACCAGTCTCCAATCTCTCCTTCATCTCTAAACTCCAGGAGCGCCTGGTGTACACCTGCCTCACACGTTACCTCTCCACTCACTCTCTTCTACATCCATTACAGTCTGGTTTCTGCCCCATACATTCTTCGGAAACTATCCTCATCAAAGTGACCAGTGACCTTTTGATGGCAAAACGTAATGGTGAACACTCTGCTTATTCTTCTTGACCTCTCTGCAGCTTTTGACACTGTTGACCACCATCTCCTACTCTCTATTCTGCATTCCATTGGCATAAAGGCACCGCTCTCTCCTGGTTCTCTTCCTATCTTTCTGACTGTTCGTTCAGTGTATCTTTCGCTGGCTCCACTTCCTCCCCTCTTCCTCTCACTATTGGGGTCCCTCAGGGTTTAGTACTTGGCCCTCTTCTCTCTCTACACGGCACTGATTGGACACACCATCAGCAGATTTGGATTCCATTACCATCTCTATGCTGATGACAACAATTATACACTTCAGCCCCTGACCTTATACCCCTGCTGTATTACAGAACACCAATGACTGTCTAACTGCAGTTTCCAATATCACGTCCACTCTATACCTGAAAGTCAACCTTTCCAAAACTGAAAAACTTCTGCTCCTGCACTCCACTAACCTCCCAAAATCTGACATCTCTCTCTCTCTGTGTGCGGCACCACGATAACGACTAGGCAGCAGGCTCGCTGTCTGGGTATTACATTTGACACCGCTCTCTCCCTCACCTCCTATATACAATCTCTTGTCTGCTCTTGTCGCTTGCACCTGAAGAACATTTCTAGAGTCTGCCACTTTCTCACCATGGAAACAATAAAAACCCTCACTGTGGCCCTAATCCATTCCCGCCTTGACTACTGCAATTCTCTACTAATTGGTCTTCCCCTCTCTAAACTTTCCCCTCTTCAGTCCAGCCTTAATGCAGCAGCCAGGGTCACCCATCTGGCCAATCATTACTCAGATGCCTCCGCTCTGTGCCAGGCATTGCACTGGCTGCCCATACCCTACAGGATCCATTTCAAACTGCTTGTTCTCACCCACAAAGCTCTTCACAGTGGAGCACCCCCCTACCTCTCCTCCCTCATCTCTGTCTATCACCCCACCCGTTCACTATGTTTTACAAATGACCTTTGACTAACATCTGCACTAATCTGATCCTCCCACTCCCGCCTCCAAAATTTTTTACTGAGCGGCACCAATCCTCTGGAATGCTCTTCCCCAAGAAATCAGGACTATCCACAACTTGCATAGCTTTAGATACTCCCTAAAAACACATCTTTGTTAAGGCATCCTATCATGCTCCCTAATAGGAGTCCTTTGTACTGTATATAGCACATTCACTATCTCTCAGGTCATAACTCTTCAAACTCCACCAAACCCAAAAGCTCTACACAGATTGTCTGGTGATCATTCATTTCTATCCTCCACTTCCTCAAAATGCCTGGACCATCACTGTAATAAGCCTCTGTACTTTATCTAACCCCCATCTCGTTGTACATTGTAAGTTCTTTTGAGCTGAGTCACCCTTATTAATGCTTTAATTATTGTATTGTACTTTTTGCATTGATTCTATGCTTATTGTATAGTATCTAATTACTGTACTGTATTTTTTTACATTTTTTTTCTCTGCTTATTTATTGTACTTTTTACATTGATTCTCTGGTTAGTGTATTGGATTTTTATATTGATTCTCCACTTTACTTACTGTATTGTATATTTTTCCTTGTTATCTATGACAATTTGTATATCACTGTTTTGTAAAGCGCTGCGGAATATGTTGGCGCTATATAAATAAAAGATTTCACTTTCGCCTATTTAGGGGACACAGGACCATGTGTTATGCTGCTATCTCTAGGAGGCTGACACTAAGTGAATTCTAAAACAAAAAAAAGAACAGATCAGCTCCTCCCCTGCAGTATACACCCCATGGCTGGGCCAGGCCCCGACCAGTTTAAAGTGATCCTGAACCCACAAACTGACCCCCCCTTATCTTTAGACCTGTCCCTGCACCCCCTCTTATCATTTCTAGCCATCCCTTTTGCAGAAAAAAATCGCTTTTGTAAAGTAGAGAAAAAGTTACGGTATATTACTTTGTCCTGTGTGAGTTCTCTCTTTCTGAGGAAGCCGCAATGGGCGGGGTCTGTCTGCTGCTGCCTTGTAATTATGCACGCCCATCTCTCCTTGGTAAGAGCCTGGCCGCATCATGAAAGGGGACAGGGCTCCGGCATGACACGATTTAGCCCCGCCCCTTTCATGACACGGCCAGGCTCTTAGAAGCAGAGAGGGCGTGCATAATTACAAGGTAGCAGCAGACAGGCCCCGCCCTTTGCGGCTTCCTCAGAAAGAGAGAACTCACACAGGACAAAGTAATATAACTTTTTCTCTACATTACAAAAGCGATTTTTTTCTGCAAAAGGGATGGCTAGAAATGATAAGAGGGGGTGCAGGGACAGGTCTAAAGATAAGGGGGGGTCAGTTTGTGGGTTCAGGATCACTTTAAGCTTAGTGTCTGTAGGAGGCAGATGCTGTCACCAGACCCACATCTTTTTTACTTTCATTTTTATTGTTTTTTTGTACAGATAAAGATTTTAGACGGGCAACGACCCCCCTAAGGGAGCTGCTTTCCCAGCCACCAACAGGCGGGACCGTGGAGTGTCGCCTACACTAATTCCCTTCTGCTACGTTGGATCTCTAGGGGATACGTCAATTTTTTAATTATCATGGACGTTCAAGGGCGACGGTTCCCCTAAGGGCGCTGATTTCCCAGCCATCAACAGAAGGGCACGCGAAGTGTTGCCTCCCCGTAACCCCCCTCTGCACCTGGCGTACACCCCTCATCCCAGCCCTGTGGCAGATTATCGATCTCCTCGCCTCCTATAAACAGGGCCTGAGTCACAGTCATAGAAGCGCAGCCTAGAGATCGCAACATACTCCTCAGCCTCTTATACACGGAGCCTGAGCTTGCAGACAGTACTGGAGGGAGATATGGACATCTGGCTGCAGCTCTACTGACCCCACAGCCTAGGCACCATCCCACAGCCTAAGGACGGGACCCATGGTGATGGACGTACCCTGCAGGGAAAGATAGGACCCGGTCCCCTCCCCCTCCTTCCCCCAGCACCGGCATCTATATGGTGGACGGCTCCCTAATTTATCACCCCACCTTGCACATAGGACCCCCGGGTCCATCTCCTCAGCCGCTGAACGATCGCTTCCCGCTGTCGATCCGCACTTCCCCCACCGCTTCCGCGGCCATACAATTTGGGCCCCGGCTTCGGCCTAGCCACGGTTCCTGCCCCCGGGTCGCCCCCTTTGATGACTCGGTATTCCCGCGCACACCCCAGATGTGACGTCACATCGGGCGCGAACTCGGCCCCCAGCGTCTGGACACGCCCACGGTGTTCCCACCTCTCCTGCTCGGGAGCACAGAAACTGTGCTTTTTTCTGTCACTATTGCGGTATACAGCACATCAGCAGGGCACAGGACCATGTGGACCGCTGACATCTCCAGACTTCGGGGCACAGGACCATCGGGCTGCTTACAGGGGGCTCTCCTCCTTTCTGGAAAGAGCGGACCTCCAGGCTGCAGGGCTCTAGAGCCCATCCACCCATCCATTCACATCAGCCCTCACCCACAGCTCTGCTTAGTCACCCCTGGATATTCTCACATACAGCCTGTTAAATTTGATTCTAGCCAGGGTGCCACTTCCTTGTTTAACATGCAGACCTCCAAAACCTCTAAGAAACCTACTAAGCCCTATACGGTATTTTATACCTCCTGCGTCACCTACCACCTGGCCCTTCCACGCAGTCACACCACACTGCCAGGACTGCATCTCTGCAGAAGCCCGGGAACCATCCGCCGATGCCGGAGCAGCCATTGCCCTGAGCCCACCAGACTGGGCACTATTCCTTTCCCAATCCATGTAAAAGCTGTCTAAATCCCTGGACCAGGCTATGCAGCACTGTCCCCCGGCCAGCACATCTTCCCACGATAGTGCACAGGCACATGACCCTGCTCGGGAGCCCACACCAGCCGAGGACAGGCCACGTCCGGCCACGACAGGAGCAACTAAGAAAAGGTCTCACAGAAACGTCTCACCCGTTTCTTCCTATGGTTTTCACGCCTCTCACGGGACTCGAGACCAGGCTCCCCATCACCGCTCGAGCCTCATTATCTAGACTCAGAATCAGACACGGATGACCTTTTTGATCTACAATCACCTGAGACTCAGGCCATGGTGGATGACCTGGTGCGAAACTCCTCCCCAGAAGGCACTCCCACTGTCGGCAGTCGCCTACGCTTATTTCGTCGTGTTTTTGTCAGTCCGTTACCGACGACAGATGGGTCAAAGATCTCGTGTCTTCCGGTTACTACATAGAATTCACGTCCCTCCCTCCAAACCGTTTCTTTCCCTCCAATCCTCCGAAGTCACTGAAATGAGGCCGCATCTTTTTCCATGCAATATCATCGCTCCGACTTGCGGGGTAATCGTTCCCGTACGGGACTCCGAACTTTTCAAAGGTTTTTTATTAAACCTCTTCATTGTTCCCAAGAAGGATGGGTCGGTACACCCCATCCTGGACCTAAAGTATTTATACAGATGTGTCGCTGTCCGTAGTTTCAGGATGGAGTCCCTGCATTCCGAGTTTCTCGCCTCCATAGACATAAGGGACATTTACTGTCACATCCCTATAGCTCAAGCGCATCATTTTCTACTATTTGCGGTCCACGAGGAGCATTTCCAATTCGCTGCATTGCCCTTCGGTCTCGCAACGGCACCAAGGGTATTCACGAAGGTCATGGCTGCTGCCATGACCATCCATCACTCCAGAGGAATCGTCATCCTGCCCTATCTAGACGACCTCCCCATCAAAGGCCCCTTATTCCCAGCCTGCGAGGAGAGTGTCCAGATAACCATAGACACTCTTTCGCGACTGGGTTGGTTAGTCAATCTCAAACAATCCTCTCCGATTCCTGCCCAGTCTATCACTTTCCTGGGCATGGTTTTCAACACATCTCGAGGGTTGGTCACACTAGCTAAAGACAAAGCGCAAGCCCTACGTCGGGGAATACGCACCCTGCTCCAATCCTCCCCGCACTCCATCCGTTATGGAATGAGTGTTCTCGGCAAAATGGTGGCAGCAAAAGAAGCAGTCCCATAGTTCAGTTTCACCTTTGCCCGCTCCAGATGGCCCTGCTGACTACCTGGGACTGGAGTCCCTTCTCAGTGGACAGGGTTTTCTCCCTGACCCCTTCGGTCAAGAGGTCACTATGATGGTGGACCCGCCCAGCGTCTCTATTCATGGTCTGATCCTTTTTTCCGGTTGATTGGGAAGTCCTCACTACTGATGCCAGCCTCCTTGGTTGGTGGGCGGTCTATCGTCGTCATACTGTCGTTCCTTTCTTTTCATCAGGATAAGGTGGTGCTGTGCCCAGTTCAGTCTTTTATTCCAAAGGTGGTCTCCTTCCACCTCAACGAAGATATCCTCCCATCTTTCTGTCCGGCTACGGTGCACCATGTGGAGAAGTCTCTGCATACCCTGGATCTGGTGAGAGCCCTTAGTTACTATGTTTCCAGAACAGCCCCCTTTCGTAAAACAGACAATCTTTTTGCCCTTCCAGAAGGTCACAGAAAGGGCATGGCAGTGTCTAAAGCCACTTTAACTAGGTGGATACGTTCTGCCATCCAAGAACCATATCTGCTCAGGAACGTGCCCATTCCTAGCGGCCTAAGGGCACACTCCACTCTTGCAGTGGGAGCATCTTAGCTATTCGGCACCAGGCATCAGCAGAACAGGTGTGTAAGGCGGCTACCTGGTCCAGCCTACATACCTTCGCGAAACACTATAGGGCTCATACCCAAACCTCTGCGGAAGCAAGCCTTGGTAGACGTGTGCTGCAGGCGGCGGTGGCACACCTTTCCACGTAGGTGACTTTTAATTTACAGTAGTGTCTCATCCCTCGGGTTGCGTGGCATATTTTCCCACCCAGGGACTGCTTTGGGATGTCCCATGGTCTTGTGTCCCCCAATGAGGTGAAAGAGAAAAGGGGAGTTTTGTGTGTACTCACCGTAAAATCCTTTTCTCTGAGCCATCATTGGGGGACACAGCACCCACCTTGTTGCCTGGTTCAGTTGTTCTGGTTTTTGAAGTTTGCATATTAACTTTGGTTGCACCCCATTGTTTATACCTATTCTCCTACTGCTTGGTCACTAAACTGGTCGGGGCCTGGCCTAGCCAGTAGTTATATACTGCAGGGGAGGAGCTGATGTGTTCTTTTTTTTTTTTCTTTTTCTTTTTTGAAGTCACTTACTGTCAGCCTCCTAGAAATACCAGCATAACCCATGGTACTGTGCCCCCCAATGACGGCTTAGAGAAAAGGATTTTACGGTGAGTACACACAAAAATCCCATTTTATTAATATTATTATTATCAAATGTTAGGTGTTGTCTTGGGCTCATGATGTCAAAATGTGAAAATATTGAGGTACAATACCAATTCGAATGAACCCCAACATTTATTGGGCGATTCATGGATCAAACACCTGTTGTGAATTCTGCCATCAAGCTCCTTGTTAGAGAACATAGAGAACAGCAAGTTGTGCAAAAACTACTGAAACATTGAATAGTTGGATATGTGCATTCAAAAGCATAGAAAAGGTCACATATTGTCCCCCTGAAAAGGTATGTGCATTTTAGAATCATCCTGAAATTTCACCTGAAAGCCAAATATCCCTAACTTTGTGAGTAGTGTATCTGTCTCCAATAGTTCTGCAGGCCTATGCCTACATTCTGAAATCTTACTAATAATTAGTAGTTGCTATTATTAATGATCAAATATGTTAAAGAGTATCTGTTAGATGGTTAAACCTTTTAAGCCGTCTACATAGGCATGGTGACTCCACTGTGAGAGGAGAGCTTCAGCTGCAAAGATGTTTGCAGTGAGACAAAGTTCAGCTCTGCTCTACTGTTGTAATCACACAGTGAGAACAGCAGAGCATACTATCAGTCGTTACATGTCTCACACTGGTAATGACCTTTTTCATTTAAAATAAGCTCTAGAGGCAAATTCTGAAGGAGATTTGTGTCCGTCCCATAGATCTTAACAGCTCATTTACATATTAGGTAAAACCTGAATTTGTCTGAAAAAAACATTAGCATCAGTTTGCAGACATCAAAATTATAATTTTATTCAACGTTATATGAGCTACATGCCAATATAGATGACTTAGGAGGATTGATACTACTTAAAGAAGACCTGTCACCCCCCTGCTGCATGGCAATATAAATGCAGCACTGAATGCAGCATGTCTGCTGCATTCAGGGAAGGGGTCCCCCATGTGTCTGTGTGTGGTGTTCCCCGAGATATAGCCTTTGTAAAACTTACAATTAGAAGCCATGGAGGCAGTCACTGTGGCTGGAGTGAACTTGATTGACTGTGGCCATTCCATACCCCTCTGTGTTGCTTCTGCTGTGATGTTTATGCTTTGTCAGGGCAGGACTCTGGAGCTGACATCTGGACAAACCATTTGCATGCTGTAAGTGATAGAGAGGAGGAGAGCAGAGCCATCACAGCAGAAGCACCACAGAGAGGCAGGGCCAGAGATTAATCTTATTACAATATCACGCCCATCGGGACGTGATAAAGGATCATGAAACTGCAAACCAAACATGCCCAGAGGGACTATTGCATGTAGCCCCCACTTCATTATCATCCTAATGAGTAAGTATAAAAACGGTTTTTAGCACATTGGAAGCGATCATTTAGCAGAGAGAGGGATAGTTATAAAGGTAATATAAAGGTGCAGGGACATGTATTGATAGGTTAGGTGGCTTTTAGGAGGTGACAGGTTCCCTTTAAGGTATTCCCTTTAAATGTTCGAGTTTAAAAGGTAATCTCTGCAGCTATATTTTTTGCATTCTGCCCTGTGATATATAACATGTTTTTTGTTATGCGAAGTTAAAATTTTTTGTTATTCTGTTCAAATACTTGACACCAGACAAATCCCATAATAATCAATGAGACCTCTCTGCTCCCATTTTTCAAGTTATCAAATCCTAAGGACCGCTTTACACACACCAACTTCTGTGACCAACTTCTGGACAGATCTCTGGTTGCAGTGAAATCATGGACACATTGGTACATTTGTACACAGCAACCAAATGGAGCAATGTGTCCATGATTTCACTGCAACCAGAGATCTGTTCAGAAGTTGGTCACAGAAGTTGGTGTGTGTAAAGCGGCCCTAAAACTGAACTCCTAAATGGACATGTGAATAGTCTTTAATGTCAGGTGAGGCAGTTATGAAACCAGCTCTCAAGCACCTAAACCCTATTATTGTTTGTTCTCCTTTACATAGGCTCCTTCTGTAATACATTCGAGATGCTTCCTTCGCACCAGTCTTCTTCACTAAGTAACAGACCAAATCAACCAACAAAAGTTTCCCCAGTGCCAAATAATGGCAGCTTGCAATCGCCCACCAAAACTGCAGCTCCGAGAATGCCTACTGCTCCCACCACAGTTCATCTAACACTGCAGCCTCACTCAGATTTTGTGAAAGGAAAGCCTCATGTTTTTGACAATTCCATCCTGCAGTCTAATCAAAGCCAAAATTGCCAGCCACCACAAGAAAAGCTGCTGGGTCAGTCGTCATCCTTGAAAACTCCAGCCCAGTTGGTATGTATCAATACATATTTTGTGACCTTGCTTTCCTACTATGTACTAATAAAGGCTATTTTTGATGGTGCAGGCTTATATAGTATATGCTATATTTGTACTTCTACTATTCATGTTTATGTATAATATGATTTATTCTATTAATCATGTATAATTTTATTCATCAACTTTGTTTTTTGTTCTTGCAACAGGCTTCTCCATCAAAACTAGGCTCCGATGCTGGAAAACCTGTACTTCTCAGTCCCACTTCACCTACTACACCAACCTGCATTCCAGACCCTGTTCTCTCTCCTGTACATGGCTCACCCAAAAGACTGTTATCTCCGGGGGCCAGCAAAGTACTTTCTCCTACTTCATCAAAGTCACCTATACATTCCGGAGTCCAAGACTCATTAGCCCCAGTTGCAGACGACAATCACCAAGAAGTGCCCAAACACCTAGAGCAGGTAAATGCAGATAGCTTTACACCAACATCTGTGTTTAGTATTGAATATGGCTGAATTACAGTGCTCGTTTCTTTACATGCCTGTGTTGTGTTTTTAGTCTGCGGGACAGTTATGACAAATGTAGTATGCCGACTCTATCCAACAGTGTTATTAATAAAAATGGCTGCCAATCAATTGAATAATAAAACAGCCCGGATGCAGAAATTGCTAAAATTCAGCACAACTCGCATGTTGTACTGTCCACTGTTAATGCGCCAATATTTCTGTTAGCGCTGTCATCACTTGTGTAAGCAGTGGCATTCTATACATCCATGTGACCTCTGCTGCCAGTCACTGGCTGTTTACAGGTACAGCACGGCACCAATAAGTCCAGTGATAGGATGCCTAAAAGTAAAGCAAGATCTTCAGAGCATCAGAACAGAGGATATAACAAGGGACTCATGCTTTTGTTTGTTTTATTTTTTCTCCAAAATTTCTAGACAACTTCTAGAACAGTATTTCACAGTTGACAGCATACTTATGCCAGTTTCACATAGACGTTTTATTTGTATCCTGCAAGATCAGGTGAAAACCTCATCTGACCGGATACAGTTTTTGCCCTTAAACCTGATGAAGCCGTATCAGTATTATACTGGATCCATTTGCAGGTTCCGTTATACTACCGATACGGTTTCATCCAGTGTTGTCTGGATCCGTCTGCCTGTTTTGGGGTCCATATTGAATACCTGAGTGTTCGGCACGGACCCTGAACAGGGACTTCACTGAGAAGTCTGTGATGTAAATCATTATACTCACCTGTATCGATGCTGCTGTCACTTCTGGGTCCGCTATGCACTGCCTGCTGAACAGCCAATCACAGACGCTCAGTCTCTGTGACAGAGTGTGTGATTGGCTGTTGCGCCCCACCCATTGCGCCTGTGATTACTTGCTGTCACAATGGGTGGGCGCAACAACCAACCACAGACTGTGTCTCAAACAATAGGTATCTGATATTGGCTGTTCAGCAGCCAAAACAATGAATATTACATGAGGCTAATGAGCAGGACCCGTAAGTGACCAGAACCTAGACAGGTGAGTGTATCCAGACTTCTCAGTGAAGTCCATGTTCGTGGTCTGTGCCCGAAAACTCAGTGGTTCGGTACGGACCCTGAACTTTACATGTGTGTTGAAACCGCGCATGCTCACTAGTCATGCCAGATCTGGTTTTACTGGATCAGGAATGATCTGATAAAACTGGATCTGGCACCGATTGACACACACAAATCATGACGCCGGTATACCAAATCCGGTAGAAGCGTTTTTTTACCGGGACCAAAAAATGCTACTCATTGCGTTTTTTTGGGTTCAGTAAAAAACTGGTTTGGTCAGATCCAGCTGCAACCGCATGCAAACTAAAGTGCTGGAGTGCCCAATGAAAATCAGTGGGCACAAACCGGATCTGGTTTGTATTCCAGTTTTTTTTAAAAAGCAACTAATCTCCGATGGGTACTAAAAAACATTTATGTGAAGGCGCCCTGAGTTAGTGTTCAGAATCAATATCTACAAGGTCACAATATAAATAATAAAACCAGTCAGGTTTTAGTGTTTTATAGACTTTAATAATTTTAATGAGCAGGTGGTATTAGCATCTATCCCCACCTACCCATATGTTCTTTCCCTTTCTTACCCATATCTCTGGCTTTTCATTTCGTCTCTCTTTAATTAAAGCGGTTGCTCTGTACGTGGACAATACCTTCTCAGTTGCTATATTTCCCTATTTAGAATAATGTCATGTCACGTGAACAATTTAGCCACTCAGCAAAAGTTGATGTTACACTTTGCTGTCACTTTTTTCAGATGTAATTGACATCTGGATTGAATCAGAGCAGCAGCTGTTCTCACTTCTACCAGATATGTTTCATCCCAAGGAAGTTGAAGGAAAACGGTCTATTATTGGGCACTGATTGGCTGCTGGGCTCATGTGACATAACATCATCATGAGGGACATGGCATCGACATCAGTTAACCCCATAGCGACGGCCTTCCGACTTAAGACGTTGATAAATTAGGGTACTTATGCCTTGCTGACTTCTTTAGATGTCAGCCAGGAATAAGCCTGTAGCGAAAATCTCCGGGGTTTCAGTTACCAGGGGTAGCTGAGACCCTGGAGATGATGGTTCGGGCACTTTTCTCTTTTGCCTTATTGGGGGACACAGGGCCATGGGTGTTATGGTGCTTATCCCTAGAAGGTTGACACTAAGTAAATATGAAAACAAGTTAGCTCCTCCTCTGCAGTATACATACCCCTGGCTGGGCCAGGTCACACTAGTTTTAGCTTAGTGTCCGTATGAGGCACATCTCTTTTTTTCCTTTTACCATATATTTTTTCTGGATTTTTTTTCCAACATTATGATATTAGACAGGCAACGGCACCCTCAAGGGCACCGCTCTCCCAAAACCACAAACCGTGGGAACGTGGAGTGTCACCTCCACGTACCCCCTCCTGCGACGTCTGATCTCTTGAGCGCACCGATTTCCCACAACCACCAACGGATGGGTACGCAGAATGTCCCCTCCCCGTAGCCCCCTCTGCACCTCGTGCAGATCCCCAGTGTCACAGGACAGATGGCCTGTTCTCCCCAGCCTCCCTCATAGGAGCCTGGGTTGTAGACATACAAGATTCCAGCACAACTGCCTCTGAGTTGGGACTACAGAGCAGCAGGCTCTCACGGTCTGGCAACACTCAGTGCACTCCCCAGCCTATCATCTCTGAGCCACGGGTTGCAACACCAGGCATCCAGAAGCTGGCATCCACAATGGACAGAGTACTCCCCAGCCTCCCACACAGGGAGCCTGAGTTGAAATGGCACACCGTGTTCCTGGCACAGCCGCACCGCTTCCAAGATAAGGTCTTTCCAACCCAGCGCTAGCCCCCACACTAAGGGCGCAGCGTTGACTCCGGCGAAGGGCTCCCCTAATTACCTGGCCTCTCCCCCAGACTAATCCTGACTTCCCCCTTCCAATTGCCGCAGCTGTAACTTTAGGCCCTGGCTTGCGGCCTTCTATCCTCTTCTCTGCCCTGGCCCGCCCCTTCCATGACGTGGCGCCACTAGGTGGGCGGTACACGCCCTCTAGTGATGTTGCTTAGGCGCGAATCCAGCCCACCGATATGGACACGCCCCCTGGAGTGCACCTCTCGGCCCCACAGCATCCGACTCCGCCTCTCTTACTTCCCACTTCTCGAACAGCACGGGACCTAGTGCACGGGCCACAGCACCTCTTTCCCAGCATCGGAGCACACGTGGGGCCTTTCGGAACACAGGACCATCAGAGTGCACTCAGGGATTTCACCCTCCTGGTAAGGCCTGCACTCTCCCTGTACTGAGCTGCACACTCGGCATTCACAGGGCATGCTGCTGCTGCAGCTACACACAGCCGTTCCTCTGCCCATGCACAATCTATACCTCTCCCTGCAGCTTCCTTTGCCTTACCAAAATGCAGACCTCAAAGGTTTCAAAGAAACCGAAATCGCATATGGTCTACTATACCTCCTGTGTCACCTGCCACTTGGATCTCCCGCGTAGCCATACCACCCCCCACTGCCAGGCCTGCACCCCCGCAGAGAACCAGGAGCCCCGCAATTGCAACACCACATCTAGTGCCCCGAGCCTGCCAGACTGGGCACTACTTCTTTCCCATTCGATGGAAAAGGTGTCCAAAAACCTGGTCCAAGCCAAGCTGTACCGCCCCCCGAGCAGCACTGCCTGCCAGGGCAGAGCACAAGCAAATCATCCATCATTGGAGGGCCCATCAGACGGGAGCAGACCACGTACCACATCCGCAGTCACGGTGAGAAAGAGACCTCACAGAAACGTATTACCCGTTTCTTCCCAAGGTTCTCATGCTTCCCCCCCCCCCCCACTCGAGATTCAAGCCCATGCTCCACCCTATGTGATGAGCTCCAGGGAAGTGACTCCGAACCATACCTGGAGGACTCGTTTGACGTAGATTTCTCAGATGATCAGGCGATGGTTGACAACCTGATATCAGCAGTCACCCACACGCTAAAGGTTGATGACAATCTGCCCACCACACCGGACCATGCAGTGTCCTTTAAAAGGGCCAAACGACCGCTAAAAACCATTGCGGACCACCCTGAGTTCCAGGCCATTTTGTCCAAACAAAGGGAGAAACCGGATAAGCGCTTTGGTGGCCGCAAACCCATCGAGGCACGATATCCTTTTGCCTCGGCGCTCTCTAAAGATTGGGCGGATTCCTCACCAGTCGACCCCCTCCCCAATCTCCCGCCTCGTGGCAAAGACCATACTGTCCCTGCCGAACGGATCTTCCATCAAGGACCCAACCAACAGGCAGGTCGAGCAACTCGCACGCTCGGCCTTTGAGTATGCGGGCTCATCTCTTTCGCTCTCTTTTGCTTCAGTATTGGTGGCCAAAGCACTTATGATCTGGGCTGAAACCCTACAAAAATCATTGCAGGATACTGACGGTCCTCAGCAGCTCACAGACCTAACCACTCAAATAGTCACAGCAGGAAACAATCTCATCCAGGCTTCCCTGGATTCTATCACGTGCAGCATTCGCTGCCTCTAACGCCATCGCTACTTGCAGAGCCCTTTGGCTCAGACAATGGCGCGCAGAGTCTGCCTCAAAAAAGTCCCTAACTGGCTTCCCTTACCACACCGGTCGACTTTTTGGCGAATGACTCGACAAGCTTATCTTGGACGCCACTGGGGGAAAGAGCACCTCGCTCACCCAACACAAACCGAGACATTCATTTATCAGACGGCAACACACTTCCTTTCGTTCCTTTCATCATAACTCCTTCTGCTGGGCATCCTCCCGAGCGCCTACCTCCGCTACCTGACCTCCCCATAGAGATAGACCCACACAATCATCCTACAAGACGAATTCTGCCTGGCAATCCAGACCTAGACCGTCTAGACCCAAGGAAACTTGATCCCATCGGTTCTCCTTTTCATGACTCGCACTTATCCCCGGAAGACACTCCCATCGTAGGCGGGCATCTACGTTTCTTCAATCGCGTCTGGCTATCCGCCACAGACGACAGATGGATAAAAGATCTCGTGTCTTCTGGTTACCACATAGAATTTACGTCCTGCCTGCCAAACCGCTTCTTCCCCCTCCAACTCCCCAAAGTTACCAAAAGAAAGTTGCGCCTTCTTACACGCAAATTCGTCGCTCCAACAGGCGGGGGTCATCGATCTTGTACCGGACTCCGAACGTTTCAGGTTTTTATTCAAACCTCTTTGTGGTCCCCAAAAAGGATGGGTCGGTGCACCCCATCCTGGACCTCAAACACCTGAACAAATATGTCCGCATTCATCGTTTCAGGATGGGAGTCCCTGTGCTCCATCATTGCGTTAATGGAGGAAGGGGAATTCCTTGCCTCCATAGACATAAGAGACACATATGTTCACGTACCTATTGCTCAGGCTCACCAACAGTTCCTGTGGTTTGTGGTCCGCTATCAGCACTTCCAATTTGCAGTTTTGCCCTTCAGTCTTGCTACCGCACCAAGGGTATTCACAAAGTTCATGGCAGCGCCATGAGCATACTTCACTCCAGAGGACTAGTCGTCTTGCCTTATCTGGACCTGGCCTGCACAGAAAATGTCCAGATAACCGTAGACACTGTTGCATTTAGGTTGGCTGGTGAACCTGAAAAAATCTACGCCGATCCCTGCCCAGTCAATCACCTTCCTGGGCATGACTTTCAATACATACTGAGGCTTGGTTTCTCTCCCTCGGGACAAGGCGCTAGCGTTGCACCTGGGTGTGCGCACTCTCCTCTGCCCCTTCCCACATTCCATCTGTGTCGGGATGAGGGTTCTAGGCAAAATGATGGCAGCAATGGAAGCTGTTCCATTCGCCCAGTTCCACCTTCGCCCTCTGCAGATGACCTTTCTAACAACATGGGACAGGATTCCCTTCTCCCTGGCTTCTATGGTGGATTCGACCATCATCTCTCTCCAGGGGTCTCTCCAGGGGTCGGTCGTTTCTCCCGGTGAAATTGGAAGTCCTCACCACCAACATGACAGCCTACTCTGTTGGGGGGGCAGTATACCAACATACTGCCCAAGGCCGCTGGTCCTATTTAATCAGCCTATTGGTACACTAGAATTAATATTTACAGTTATTACTAAGATGTTACAAATATTACAGTCAGTTATGGAAATAAAAGGATAAATGGAATACGTACAGAATCACACACGTGATCAGTTACCTTAATGTTGATGGCGCCACAAGGAACTGCATGAAACCACCTGATTCATCTATGTAAATATAAGTGCTATGACCGTCTGGATCTGTAGGTTTCATATTTATACTCAACATCATCACAGGAGGATTTCTTATGAAATACTAAACGTTATAACTCGGCTCCGCTCGGTCTAGGTTGAGTGAAAAAATCTCCTCTCAACCTGAATTGGCAGGAGATTAGGTTTGTCACTTCTCTGCAGATCACAGCAGGGAGTCTTCCTTTACCTGCCTGCCTCTAGGAAGTTCTATTGTGTGGCCTGTTGGCTAGGGAATTGGCATACTCATGCTAATTAACCTATACCACTTCCCAGAGATGAATTGCCTCTGGCTAACAAGGGTTGGGGCTTATATCCTATGAGTGGATATAGCAGCTTATGAGACAAAATGGCCGCTGTAAAAATATTGCTATCTGATGCAAATATTGCTTATCTATCACAATCGGTCTTACTGATCAACCTGCTAGAGATCTGCGCCATAGCCCTGGCTTTCAAAGCTTTTTGCAACCTTCTGATGGACCGCCATATCCGTGTCCAATCAGACAATGCCACGGCGGTAGCCTACATCAATCGCCAGGGCGGCACTCACAGCAAACCAGCATTACATGAGGTGGAACACATTCTCCACTGGGTCGAGACGACAGGGTCAGTCATCTCGGCAGTACACAATCCGTGTGTGGAGAACTGGGTGGCAGATTTCCTCAGCCGTCAGGGTCTCGCCGCTGGGTCCCAGCACCTGAACATGTTTCATCAAATCTGCTGCCGCTGGGGAACTCCGGACATGGACCTGATGGCATCTCAGCTGAATGCCAAAGTTCCTGCGTTCATAGCTCGGTTACACGACCCAACTTTCATCGGGGCAGACACACTGCTACAATCCTGGCGTCGATTCCGCCTGTCATACATTTTTCCTCCTCTACCTTTACTTCCGAAGGTAGTCAGGAAAATCAAGTCGGAAGGGGTGCCGATCATTCTCATAGCCCCAGACTTGCCCAGGCGTGCCTGGTACACCGACCTGGTGCATCTTATTGCAGATGTCCCCTGGCGCCTTCCAGTTTGGCCAGACCTCCTGATGCAGGGTCCCATCTGCCACCAGGATTCGAGTGTCCTGAATTTGACTTCGTGGCAGTTGAGACCTGGGTCTTAACTCGCGATGGTTTTTCACCGGACATCATCGGCACCATGATTGGAGCCCGAAAGCTGACCTCATCCCGGATTTACCATCGTACGTGGGACCATTTTTTTCGTGGTGCAAGGACCAAGAACATTCCCCTTTTCCTCTGTCCATTCCCGTGGTCCTCAGTTTTCTCCAGTCAGGCTTACAATCAGGTCTGGCCCTGAGCGCCTTAAAAGGGCAGGCCTCTACCCTTTTGGCCTTTTACCAACATCACCTTATAACGCGCCCTCAAGTTAGAACTTTTCTCCAAGGAGTATCCCGATTGGCTCCTTCTTACTGGAGTCCACTGGAATTATGGGACCTTAATTTGGATGGGCTTCAAAGACCGCCATTTGAGCCTCTGAGAGAGGTCTCTCTCCTTCTCCTGTCTTGAAAGGTCATTGTCCTGGTGGCGATTACGTCCGTCAGACGCGTATCTGAATTGGCGGCTCTTTCTTGTCGAGAGCCATTCCTTTCCTTCCATCAAGCTAAGGGGGTACTGAGACCAGTTCCCACCTTCCTTCCAAAGGTGACCTCTTCCTTTTACCTCAATGAGGACATCATCCTGCTGTCCTTTTGCCTGTCACCAGTGCATCGAGTGGAAAAGGCCCTGCATACCCTGGACCGCGTAAAAGCCCTCAGGTATTATATTTTGAGAACAGCTTCCTTTCGAAATACGGACACTCTGTTCGTTCTTCTGGATGGTCGTAGGAAGAGACTGGCAGCCTCAAAAGCCACTCTGGCTCGTTGGATACGTTCTGCCATCCAGGAAGCCTATCGAGTAAGGAACATACCCATTCTTGGCAGGCTACGGGCTCCCTCCACGCGTGCGGTTGGAGCATCCTGAGCCATTCGGCACCAGGCCTCAGTGGAACAGGTGTACAAAGCCGCTACCTGGTCTAGTCTACACACATTTGCTAAGCATTATAAGGTCCATACCCAGGCCTTGGCCGATGCAAGCCTTGGTAGATGGGTTCTTCAGGCGGCGGTAGCCCACCTATCTACGTATGGGAATACAGCACCCACCCTGTTGCCCAATTCGAGAATTCGAGCCTTGTTTTCCTTTGACCTTTGAGTTTTGCCTGTTGACATTTGGTTGAACTGTTTTTCTTTTCTTATTCTCCTACTGCTTGTTCACTATAACATGTGTGGCCTGGCCCAGACAGGGGGTGTATACTGCAGAGGGAGGAGCTAACGTGTTTTCATATTTACTTATTGTCCGCCTCCTAGGGATAAGCAGCATAACACCCATAGTCCTGTGTCCCTTAATGAGGGCTCAGAGAAAACCATTTTATGGTGAGTATGCAAAAATTTCTTTTTTGTACCGATTATGCGATGACCAGTAAACACTATTTACAGGTCATGACATTACAAAAAATGTCACTGCAGGTAAAAAATACTTTCTTTTTCATCCGACATGTAAACACATGTTCAATGGAAGAGAAATATTAACCTCCTAAGGCCCCCAAGACCCCCGTTACCGGAGATATCCATCCCACCTCCACCCCCTCCCCCGGACCTTCCCAAGATCGCCACGGCGCATGTGAACATCTGCCGCCTCCCCTGCATCTCCATGTGATCTGACATGTCACACATGTCAGATCGCATGGAAAGGACATCCCCGGTGCCCATCAGTTCCCCCAAGAGCCTCCGACTCCTCCTTCTCCCTCCTCCCTCTCCCAATACCTGTGCACGCCGCCTCCGTCTCCCCATCCGATCTGACATATACAAACGTCAGGTCGGATGGCGTTTGCAGACCCCCTTCGCTTCCCCGTCAGGTTCCTCTTGCCCGCCCCTCTGTCTTACCTCAGTGCTGCAGTCCTGGGGCCCACGGTCTCTCCTCCTTTCTGAAGCTTCTCCTGTGTGCCCAGTTCCGCTGTGTGCCCGCACTCCCAGGAGAAGACAAGTCATGAACTCTGTAAGCTCATGATTTATCATTCCCCTGAAGTCACACAGGGCTTATCTGATATTCATCACGATCACAGTTAACTCCTGTGTGACCCCAGGATCGTGATGGGTCATAAACTTAGGTCATGAACTCTTATCATTCCCCTGGAGTCACAAAGGGGTTAACTTGGATCTTCATGGTGATCTGCTTTAGAGATCACCATGAAGATCATAATTAATCCCTGCGTGACCCCAGAATCGTTATGGGTCATGAACTTAGAGTTCATGACCTGTCATTCTCCTGGGAGGGTGCCTGCTCTTATACACTGAGAATCATTGTGGGACGGCCCACTGGATTACGTCAGACATCACAGACTAATAAAGATGGGGCTTAAAGACATGTTTGCATTTTTTTTTCTAATAACAATATTTTTCCCTGTGTTGTGTATTCTTTACCATTTTACTAGAAATTCCTAATGGCCGGGTCTAATATTGGCTCGACATTATGAATCTCGGACTTAGTGCCAGCTGTCAATACAAAGCTGACATTAAAGTGAGACTGTCACCAGGTTTTAGCCATCTCATCTGACAGCAGCATAATGTAGAGACAGAGACCCCGATTCCAACGATGTCTCTTACTGGGCTGCTCAGTGTAGTTTCCATAAAATCACTGTTCAATCAGTTGGAGATTAACATTGTAGGACTAATCATATAGTCTAGCATAGTCATTTACTGCTAAAGCTGAAGCAGAGAAAGCAGTAATTTTATCAAAGTGACAGTAAGCAGCTCAGTAAGTGACACATCGCTGGAATCTGGGTCTCTATTTCTACATTATGCTACTGTCAGATGGGATGGCAAAACTTGGTGTCCCTTTAACCCCGTATTACCCATTGTGCCACTGCTACACAGCAGCTGGAAGAGTGGGATACAGTGCCAGAAAATGGTGCTTCTATGAATGCGCCATTTTTTCAGGTGGCTGCGGGCTCCAATTCGCGGCGGGGGTCAGAAAGCTTGGGTCTCCCTACTCTGAGGATTCCACAGCCCCCAGCTGCCTAGTTGTCCCTGGCTGGCCTAGAAATATGGAGAAGCTCCATATTGTTGTTCAGGACACAGAGTCTACGGATCGTGTGCACATGGCCTAAAAGGGAGAAATTTTGTGTGAAAAAAGGAAAATGGTCAATATGACAATCTATTGTTGTCAAATTCAGTGAAGTAGCTGTAGGTTCCAAATGCTCACTATACCCCTAGATATAATCCTTGAGGGGTCTACTTTCCAAAATGGGGTCACTTGTGGGGGGTTTCTGCGGTTTAGGTCCCCTAGCGACCATGCAAATGTGACATGGAGCCCACAATCTATTTCAGCTTTTCCAAAATTCATATATTGCTCTGTCCCTGCTGAGCCCTCTCATTCGCCACATTGGGGGACACCGGACCATGGGTATTATGCTGCAGTTCACTAGGAGGTGACACTAAGTAGAATTCTGAAAAGAACAGAGTAGCTCCTCCTCTGCAGTATACACCCTCTGGCTGACTGAAGCCAAACCAGTTTCAGCTTAGTGTCAGTAGGAGGCATATGCAGTCTACTGACCCACATCATATCTTTATTTTTTATTTTTTTAATTAGTTTCTTTTCCATCTCTGCTCTTGGATGAAGATAGACGGGCGACGGTGCCTTCACGTACCGCTTTCCCACCACCACCAACAGACGGGAACGTGGAGTGTTACCTCCGCGTACCCCCTCCTGCCCCGGGGGACAATACCTTTTATTTTTACTTTTTTCAAGCATGGCAACGGTTCCATAGCGTTCCGATCTCCACATAAACAGAAAGGCACACGGAGTGTAACCTTCCCGTATCCCCCTCTGCGCCGTCTGCTCCATCATGGATTAAGGAGTCCTAGCCCTCCCCAGATCACACAGTTGGGACACTGGGTTGCAGGAGCATGGTGACAAGCCTGAAAACCCTTGCCCTCCTCAGCCTCCCCTACCAGGGACCCTGGGTCGCAGGAGCCGTGATCATCACCTTATGCACCGCCCTCCCCATCCTCCCCTCACAGGGAAGCTGGGTAGCAGGGCCAGTACCAGGTAATGCCTCCGGGAGGGAGTATAGCAGGCACTTAAGGTTCCCTACCAGGGACGTGGCCGCGGCAACTGGTACTTCCGTGCCGGCCCGTACCTACACCGGAACATCATAGCCCAGCGGGTACCGAGGCATACGGCACCTCTGCACAGGGGAATATCGGATCAGGACACTTCTCCATCGGAGGCTGGACCTAGGTCTGGGGTCAGGAGCTCAGCAGATCCTGCTCTCCTGCAGCGCATTCTCTTGACTCTGTTCCCTATCGCCACCTAGTGGACACTCTACTCCGCACTGACAGACATGTCACAGACACGGCACCTTCCAGTGTCTCTAATCCACCTGACTGGGCTCTGTTCCTCACGCAATCTATGTCACAGTCCATGTCTTAAGCCATGGACAAGCTTTCCACTACCTTAGTTCAGGCCTGCAGAGCTGTCCCGCACCATGTACCTTCTCATGGTCACAGGTGGGCTCCCCTGTAAGTGATGGCACGCCACATAGAGACAGGTCACGAGATACACAACAATTCGTGGCCGGTGCAACACTTAAACGACATCATAGGGATGCCTCTCCTGCGTCCTCACAGGGCTCCTACACCTTCCCTAACCAGGAACTAGAATCGGCCTCGTCTGATACTTTTTAATATTCGGACTCTGAACCCAAACCGGAGATGTCCTTTGACTTAGATTCTCCCAATATGCAGACCATGGTTGAGGACTTAATCATGGCTGTCAACCAGACACTCCATGTGGAGGAACCCCCTTGTGACACCCCAGACCATGCTGTCTCTTTCAAAAGGGTCAAACGCAAACAAAAAAATTTTCAGACCACCCTCAGTTTCAGAGGATCCTTCAGAAACATAGAACTCGCCCAGGTAAAACATTTGACAATCATAAAGCCATCGGGGCTCGTTACCCCTTCTCTTCTACACTAGGCCAGGACTGGGCAGAATCTCCACAGGTTGACTCCCCCCCCCCCCTCAGTCTCCCGTTTGTCAGCAAGAACCTTACTTTCTCTGCCAGATGGATCCTGTATTAAAGGGAACCTGACCCCTCCAAATCACCCCCAACCCTATTAATACCTGTCCCTACACCCTAACAAATCAGTATTAGTGCTCCTTTTCTATAAAAAAAAGCGCTCTGTAACATTGGAATAATCAACAATATACACTTACAAATCTGAGACTTCTTGTCCCTGAATAAGTCTCACAGGGCGTCCCCTGTGAGACTCTAAGCCCTCCCTAGGTGCTCATTTTCACACCCCGAATGATCCACCCTCTCTCTGTCTGTGCTGCTGTGATGTGGAGCTGAAGGCAGCACTAATGATTTGCATTCTGTGAGTGATAGAGAGGGGGGAAGGTAAAGCCTGCACAAGCAGAGCACACAGACAGAGAGAGGGTGGATTCTGGAGCCTGCAAAACAACACGCCCTAAGAGACTAAAGAATATAGCCCCTGCTAATTATAATCACTAATGAGTAAGTATTAAAACGTTTTTATGCACTTTCACTGGATGCTTTTAGGAGACAAAAGAAGTGTGAGATTAGTGATAATATGCTGCAGAGACATGTTTTGGTAGCTTAGGAGGCTTAGGTGACAGGATCCCTTTAAGGACCCAACCGACAGGCAAGTGGAGCAATAAGCGCGCTTGGGCTTTGAAGCGCCTGGTTCATCTCTTTCGCCATCCTTCACCTCTGTGTAGGTTGCTAAAGCAATCTTAACCTGGGCAGATTCCCTACACTCCTCTCTACCAGATAGCAGCCTTTCTCCCGAGTTAGCAGACCTAGCATCCCAGATCTCCGTAGCTGGGGAATATCTTATGCATGCATCATTGTACTCGGCCAATTGCGCAGCCGTTGCAGTTGCGAACGCCATCACCCTTTGCAGAGTGCCCTGGCTCAGAGAGTGAAAAGCGGATTCTGCCTCCAAAAAATTCCTCACTAGTCTTCCATATCTTAGTGGCTGCCTCTTTGGAGAAAGACTTGACAAGCCTATTTTGGATGCCACTGGAGGAAAGAGTACCTCTCTTCTGCAACATAAACCTAGACGCTCCTTTGTGCGGCGCCAGCAGATGATTTTGTTTCTTTCGGAATTCATTTTGCTGGTCAGTTTTGCACCCGTCGCAAATGAAGCCCCGTTCCACCCGCAGAGATAGAGATTCTCAGTCCGCTCAAAGGACAAACACGCCCTGGCAGTCTCGGTCCAAACAGCCCAGACCGAAGGGATCTAGATCCCATAGGTTCTTCTCTTCTTGACTCGCCCTCAGCCACGGAAGACACCACCTTAGTAGGCGGCTGCCTTTCTTAATTTCGTCACGTCTGACTCGCCTCACAGTAGACAGGTGGGTCAGGGAACTGGTGTCTTCCGGCTACAACCTCGAGTTTGTTTCCTGTCCACCAAATCGTTTCTACCCTTCCATCTCCCACGACCTCCATCAAGGGATCACGTCATCATCCCAGTTCTGGAAGGTGAACACTTCAAAGGCTTCTATTCAAACCTTTTCGTAGTTCCCATAAAATATGTTTCTGTCTGCCCCATCTTGGAGCTGAAGCACCTGAACAAATTCATCTGTCTTCGCCATTTCCGCATGCAGTCCCTCCGCTCCATCATTACATGGAGGAGCGAGAATTCCTAGCCTCCATAGATATTTGAGATCTGTATCTACACATTCCCATCTCGCAGGCGCATCAACGTTACCTATGATTTGCCATTCACGACGACCATTTTCAGTTAGTCGTACTGCCCTTCGGTCTCACCACGGCTCCCATGGTTTTCATTAAAGTCATGGCGACCGTTATGACAATTCTTCAATCCCGGGGTGGGTGGTCGTCCTGCCCTATTTGGATGACTTGCTGATCAAAGCCCCTTCCTTTGCAGACTGCGAAGAAAGCGTTCAGATTACCATGGACACACTCTCTCGCCTAGGGTGACTAGTCAACCTTGCCAAGTCTTCCCCAGTCCCTGGTCAGACCATTACCTTCCTGGGGATGGTTTTCGGTACCTCCTTGGTACTTCTCCCTCAAGCCAAGTTCCGGGTTCTGCATCAGGAAGTCAGAGAGTACTCCGCCCTTCGTCTCATTCCATCCGCCTGGGTATGAAAGTACTAGGCAGGATGGTCGCGGCAATGGAGGCGGTCCCTTTTGCCCAGTTGCACCTCAGGCCCCTGCAGATGGCCCCTGCAGGAACCCCTACACTTTAGACAGGACTCATCGGCTGTCTGCCAAGGTCAAGTAGGCCCTATGCTGGTGGTTGCGCCCAGCTTCCCTCTCACAGGGGAGGTCCTTCCTTCCCACTCATTGGACAGTGATCAACACCGATAGGGTGGGGGGGGGGTTTACCGCCACCACACAGCGCAGGGTCGGTGGTCCTCACGGAACTCCACGCTACCCATCAACCTTCTAGAGATTCGGGCCATTTTCCTGGACTTATATACTTTTCATCTTCTCGCAGGTCGCTACACTCGAGTCCAGTTGGACGATGCCACGGCTGTGGCATATGTTAATCATCAGGGAGGCACTCGCAGCCGACATGCCATGCGCAAGGTGGAACTCATTCTCCTCTGGGCTGAATCCACCCGGTCAGTGATCTCAGCAGTGCACATTCTGGGCGTCGACAACTGGGTGGTGGATTTCCTCAGCCGTCAGGGCATTGCATTGGGAGAATGGGCTCTACGTCCGGAGGTTTCTCAGCAGATATGTCTTCACTGGGGGACCCCTGACGTTGTTCTCATGGCATCGCGAATGAAGGCCAAGGTGCCCACTTTCATGGCTCTGTCTCACACTCCACTATCGGTGGGAGCGGACGCACTAGTCCAACCCTGATTTCAATTTCGCCTGCCTTACATCTTTCCTCCTCTCACTTTAATACCCAGAGTGGTGAGAAAAATCAGGGCAGAAGGTATCCCCGTCACTCTAGTAGCACCAGATTGGCCCAGGCACGCTTGGTACGCCGATCTAGTGCGGTTTATTGCAGACGCACCCTGGTGTCTTCCAAACCGCTCAGACCTGCAAACTCAGGGTCCCATATGCCACCAACATGCGATGGCCCTGAATTTGAAGGCGTGGCTGTTGAAAGCTGGATTCTAATCCAGGTTGGTTTCTCTCCTGAAGTCATCAAAACGATGATCAGTGCTAGGAAACCTGCATCAGCTCACATCTACTATCGCACATGGAGGGCTTTCTTCTCTTGGTCTAAAGCTCCAGACCTCTCCCCTCTGGTATTTTCTCTCCCTGTGATTTTATGCTTCCTTCAGTCCGGCCTTGACTCCGGCCTTTTCTCTGCTTCCTTCAAGGGCCAGATTTCGGCACTCTCAGTACTCTTCCAGCGACACCTTGCTATTCAAGGGGTGTCCCGGCTGGGTCCGCCTTATAGGAGGCCGCTAGAGTCGTGGGACCTAAACCTGGTCCTCGATGTCCTTCAGAAACCCCCTTCGAGCCTCTCAAGGAAGTTTTCCTTTCTCTCCTATCCCGGAAGGTTGTTATTTCTCATGGCAATAACTTCGAAACGTCGCGTCAATGAGTTGGCAGCCCTCTCTTTCAAGGCGCCTTTCCATGTTTTCTATCCAGATAAGGTTTTTCTCCGGCCAGTCTCGTCTTTCCTCCCCAGGGTGGTTTCTTCCTTCCACCTAAATGAAGAGATCACCCGGCCTTCATTTTGTCCGGTGCCGGTGCATCGTGTGGAGAAGGCTCTGCACACGCTTGATCTTGTTAGAGCTCTCCAGTACTATGTTTCTAGGCCAGCGTCCTTCGGGAAATCTGATTCTCTTTTCATTCTCCTGGAGGGTCACAGGAAAGGCATGACTGCATCCAAGGCCACATTGGCCAGATGGATTAAGTCTACCAATTGGGAAGCATATCAATTGCGGAACATGCTCATTTCGGTGGGGTTGAGAGCGCACTCCACTCGTGCTGTAGGGGCATCCTGGGCCATTCGACACCAGGCGTCCACCAAGCAGGTGTGGAAGGATGCCGCCTGGTCCAGCCTACACGCTTTTGCAAAACACTACAATGTCCATACTCAGTCGTCGGCAGATGCGAGTCTGGGTAGACGTATCTTCCAGGCGGCGGTTGCTCATCTTTAGAACATATGTCTTGCAAAAGCTATTTTCTCCGTTCTATGTTTTTTTTTTCTATGTATCTTCCCAGGGACTGCTTTAGGACGTCCCATGGTCCTGTGTCCCCCAATGAGGCAATTGAGAAAAGGGGATTTTTGTGTGACCCTATCCTCTCCCTGTCTCACCCTACCTGACAACGGAGTTTTATACACATACAAAACCCCCTAGATGGTGGCCCCGTTCCTCGGCGGCTGTCCCTGCTAACCCTTAGCTGATGTCTAAAAGTGCAGGCCCATTGGTACACTATACCTCCTTGTAGCAAAATCAGATGTCATACATATATGCTGGAAGGTATTGCAAAAAGGCCGTCCCAAGAGTGAAGGGTCTATCCCTTTAACTTAGTGGCCTCAAAAACGCCACTAAGTTATGGCTGCCATATATCATTATACAGGGGAGGAGGGGGAGTATCGGACAGCGAGAGGATAGGGACGGGCTGGGAGCGCCCAACCCGTCCCCCCCTCTTTTCCCCTCTAGAAAGTCAGTTGCACATTTTGATCGGAACTATAGATTCCCTTTTAAAAACAATTATTAAAAGTTATATTTTAGTAGTAATTCCCTTGATATAAATATAATTTAAACTAGGATTACTTTATCAAGTTTTCGGTGAGCGATTTTTGTGTGTACTCACCGTAAAATCCTTTTCTCTGAGCCTCTAATTGGGGGACACGGCACCCTCCCTGTTGACCGTTACAGGCTATTTAATGTTCTTTTAGTTCTTTGAGTTCTCTTATAGTTGCCTTCTTAAAGGCCTATGTTTTTTTCTCTCTCTCTCCTATTGCTTTGGTGACTGAACTGGTTTGGTCAGCCAGAGGATGTATACTGCACAGGGGGAGCATGAAGTAAAGAGGGATTCCGGCATCACGATATATTTTCATTAAAACAAGCCTTTATTCAAAATTCTTTATATAAAAGCAAGTCAGGCTTACATGTTTCGAGTCCTTCTTATGACTCTTACTCATAGCATGTACAGGAGGAGCTACTCTGTTCTTTTCAGAATTCTACTAAATGTCGCCTTCTAGTGGACTGCAGCATAACATTCATGGTCCTGTGTCCCCCAATTAGAAGCTCAGAGAAAAGGATTTTACGGTGAGTACACACAAAAATTACCCTTTTTATGCTACATGTGGGGTATCGTTGCGCTCATAATAAGGTGGGTAACAAAGTGTGGGGTCCACTTTTTGGTGTTTCCTCTTATAAAAGTGAAAGATTTGGTGCTAAAGCAACACTTTAGTGAAAAAAAGGGAACTCTCTGGTTTAATGGAATAAAAGTTGAACATTGCAAACTTTTCAAAATTTTTACCAAAATTCCATTTTTTTTCCAGAAATAAACGCAAAAAATTACTGTCCTAAATTTACCACTAACATGAAGCCCAATAGTCACGAAAAATCACTGAAATTGCTGGGGTCCATTGAAGTGTTCCAGAGATATTACCTCATGAAGTCACACTTTTCAGATTGCAAAAAATGGTATGGTCATTAAAGAGGACCTGTCACCCCTGCTGCAGGGCAATCTAAATGCAGCACTGAATGCAGCATGTCTGCTGCATTCAGTGAAAGGGGTCCCCCATGTGTCTGAGTGCTGTGTACCACAAGATGTAGCCTTAGGAAAACTTACTGTTAGGAGCCATGAGGGCAGTCCCTGTGGCTGGAGTTAGCTGTATTCACGGGAGCCATTCCCTCCCCCTGCCTCTCTGTGCCGCCTCCTGCTATGCTAGCTCTGCGCTCCTCCTCTCCTGCTCTGTGTCACTCATCCTGCCTCACACAGCTCGTTCACAGTGCATGCAAATCATTTGTCCTGACATCAGTGCCAGATTCCTGCTCTGCTGTCTGAACAAAACATAAACAGGGTGGGAATCTGACATCAGGATAAATGATTTGCATGCGCTATGAACAAGCTGTGTGAGGCAGGATGAGTGACAGAGAGCAGGAGAGGAGGAGGGCAGAGCTAGCATAGCAGGAGGTCGCACAGTGAGACGGTGAGTTTTCCTAAGGCTATATCTCGGGGTACACAGCACACAGACACTTGGGGGTACCCTTCCCTGAATGCAGCAGATATGCTGCATTCAGTGCTGCATTTAGATTGCCATGCAGCAGGAGGGTGACAGGTCCTCTTTAAGGTGGAAATTGTCACTAAGGGGTTAAACGGTGGTGGAGCAGAGTATAGGCTGTTTTTTTTTTTTTTTTGCATAGGAGAATATAGCAATTAGGAAGGGACTATCCAAATAGTGGACCATCCCACCACCAAGTTGTCTTTTTACTGTTTTTAATAAAGTTCACAACTATTGCCAGAACTATCTGAATTAAACTTTTAGTGCAAAATAAACTCCTATTCATATGACCTGTATGATCTGTGCTTATCTGTATTGTTGAACAGAACTTTTTATTTTTTTTTTTATTTTTGTAGAAATTCAATTGATTTATCATTGTGTTATAGGAAAGCCATATCCACCAGCGAATAACAGAACTAAGAAAAGAAGGACTGTGGTCATTGAGAAGACTACCAAAACTAATGGAACCTGCAAGACCAAAATCCCACTGGGATTATTTGTTGGAGGAGATGCAGTGGATGGCTGCAGACTTTGCCCAAGAAAGAATGTGGAAACTGGCCAGTGCTAAAAAGGTACTGTTAGAATATGAGAGAAAATAATTGTAAATGTTTTCAGTATTGGTAAGTGTACCATCCTTGGTTTATATATAATGTCTATACAGGTGTATCTCAGTGAATTAGAATATCATTAAAAAGTAAATTTTTTTCAGTAATTCAATACAGAAGTCATTACACACAGAGTGATCTATTTCAATTGTTTATTTCTGTTAATGTTGATGATTATGGCTTACAGCCATGGAAAACCCAAAGGTCATTATCTCAATAAATTAATGTAGGGAGGATGAAGGGTTATAAACTGTGCTGCCGTATTCCACGAGACAACAAAGGGTGAATATGATATTGATTTATTAGTGAATAAGTTTCAGGACTCCCTGAAACATCCTGAAACATGGCAATATGATATTGATTTGTCCTGGGGAAGTGGCCAGGAAGCCCTGAAATCAATATTATATTCACCCTTTAATGTCTTGGGGAATACGGCAATGTGGTTTTTAACCTTTCATCTTCCCTCCTCTGTATGCACCATGCTGGGGACTACAGCAGCTGTGATAACTATTTAGGTAATATTTTATCTCTCAGACCCTTCATCCTCCCTACTTTAATTTTCTGAGAAATAGATCACTCTGTTTGTAATGACTCTGTATAACATATGCATTTCACTTTATGTATTGAATTACTAAAATAATTAACTTTTTTAAGATATTCTAATACATTGAGATGCACCTGAATGTGTATGTATGTTTGTTACACTTAGTTGAATTCTTTTTGAATGACTTGCCCGACATACGGCCTGAAGAAACTGTTAGGAAAGTGTAAAAAAGGGTTTACCACTAGAATGGAGGTTAAATATTGGTGAATTATTAAAATTTGATAATTGACATGTTGTATACATATATTATTTTGTCATAAAATTTGGATTTACTCTATAAGTTACTGGTGGCCTATTTACAGATGGCAAGGACAGCAGCAAGACATCTGATTGAAAAACAGCAAAATAATGCCAGGGTCAAGAAGCAAGGTGAAGAGAGACTGAGACGCATAGCATGGCTCGCTGCACAAGAGATCCAGCATTTCTGGTCAAATATTCAGCAGGTAAGGGTGATGGCTACTTTAAAAATTGCATTTTTCCCAGCATTGTACGTGGTAATATAAGAACATATATACTGTATTCCAGGGTGCATTTTACTAGTATTGGCATAGTTTGTTTACTTACCTATATGTTTTATCATTAGGTAGTGGAGATTAAACTCCAGGTGTTGTTGCAGCAGAAGAGGAGGAAAGTGTGCCATAAGCCTCTTAAGACACAAAAAGGTAGGTTTGGGGAAAAAAAAAAAAAAAAAAAAAAAAAATAAAAATAATATATATACATATATATATTCTTTAATCGGGTGCATGCCCTCATACCACAATCCAAGGTTTTGTAGACACTGAAAAAATGGACAGCAGCACTTCCTTTAGAAAAAGTAATGTGGATTTTATTCTCCCAGGGGTACAAGTATATATAGCACCCATGCATGGGGCTGTCAATCAAACAATCAATAATAGTTTTCGTCAAAAAGTTACAATACAACTTAGTCCCTTTTCACACTAGCGTTTTTTGCAAATTGCTGCATATCCGGCAGATTTACCGCATCTGCCGCCTAACGGCTGCTCTTGCGGCACACTTGCATTGTCTATGGGGCTTGCATCAGGTGCGGCAAGTCCGGTATAACCGCGGTTCCGGCCGGAAAAAAAAACCCGCTGCTAACCGCGTTTTTTTCGCGGCACAAGTGCCGGAACTGTGGCTGTGCCGCTCCTGCCACAAGACCTATGGACAATGCATGGGGCTTGCCGCAAGTGCAGCCTTTAGGCGGCAGATGTGGTAGATCTGTCGCAATTTGCAAAAACTGCTAGTGTGAAAGGGGTCTTGCATATACAAGTAATCATATGCATATAAAGTGCAGCTGTGCTTCACAAAGTGATATCTTACATTGTGCTTATACAGCATTATAAAACGAACTTTTGTCCTAAATTGAATAAAAAGTGCACATGTGCTGCTTATTGATTAGAAGGACTCACCAAACCAATACTGTATGATATTATTAACGATCGCCATATTTTCGGCGTCTAGCATCTTATATGTAACTTATATATTCCTCCACTAAATATAAATATATTTTGTAGCATCAAGAACTCTTAAGTTATGGCCGAATACTGTGTATTATAGTAATCCCGCTGTACTATTGCGCATATGCGAGAACTAAATAAGTCACATGAGACCACGTAAGAGAGTTTACTGATTTTTTTCTAACTGAGCATGCACATTGCGTTTAGCAAGACACCGAAAACATGGCGATCGTTAATAATATCTTACTGTATTGGTGTGGTGAGTCCCTCTAATCGATAAGCAGCACTTGTGCACTTTTTATTGAATTTAGGACAAAAGTCCATTTTATAATGCTGTATAAGCATAATATCTTTACGATAAGGACAGTTTATTTTTTTAAACAAACTGCAGCCCTTTTAAGGATGAAACTTATTACAATTTTTTCCACTGTTGTTTTCAGATCAGGATGTTAAGAAGCCAGAACAACGAGTCAAAGTAGGCCAGTGCTTGGTAAGTAATTAAGCAAATTAACTTTCATTAAAGGGGATGTACCAAATTTTAAAGCTGCTCTCCCAGAAACATTTTTGTCCCCTGCTCACTTTTTTATTACTCACTGTAATAAAGTAAAGTGTAGATGCATTAAAATAATCACTGATTGCTGTCATTCCTGGGTTCGAATGTTGCTCTGGTCCTTATTTTGTCCATGTGATTGCTCCTCGTATATACCGGTTCACTAAAGGTACCTTCACACACAGCAATTTTGCTAGGCAACTTCACTGGTAATTTGCTGGTTGCAGTGAAATCATGGACACATTGTTCCATTTGTACACAGCAACAAAATGGAACAATGTGTCCATGATTTCACTGCAACCAGCAAATTACCAGTGAAATTGCCTAGCAAAATTGCTGTGTGTGAAGGTACCTTTAGGGACTCCAATATAGCACCTTGTACATATAGCAGATTATAAGATTTAGGAGGAGAATGGGGGGTGCATTTTATTATCCAATTGTAATTTACGGGGGGAGGGACACACCGGAGGCAGAATCGCTGCTGCATGGAATCCGGCACCAAGGGTAGGAGTGGGGCGATACTGCGGGTGGTGCGAGGGAGGAGACATTCCTACGATCATGTTCAGAGAAAATTTCGGTGGTGCAGGCTTCAGAGAAAAGGTGGTGGATGCAACACGTGTGCAGACTGAGATCTGACTTCAGTGACGAGCTGAGATCTCAATCTGCACATGCACCACATTTGACGCAGTTTACATGAAGCCTACACTTCTGATGTTTACATGCACACAACCTCCAGGAAGGCACTTGCCTCATCTCACCTGCAGCATTGCTGGGCACCCCCTCCTCCCAGCCTAGGGCCCGCAGCATTGCTCTACTCTTGCCACCCCTTAAGCTTTCTTGAAGCAACAACCCCGTCTTCTGTGATCCCGCTCATCTTTCTGGTCTTTTTCAAGGACGTCTGTGCGAGTTCTGGCCGGTGTTATATGGAAGATATGACAAGTGCCACAAAGTGCTGACCTGGTCTCACACAATCACAGTACAAATTATAGTTCCTCTTATGCGGCAGAGAGCAGTGCGACTTATATTTAATGCTATAAATCAGAGCTCACAGAACATCAGCACTGCACCTAAGGGAAACTGAGCAGGGCATTCGGCTGTCACCAATCACTTTTTTATTTTCCAACCACCGCTTGTCCCAGCAAAGTTATTCATAATAGTTGATATTATGAACTATTGCTAACTCTCACAATTAACTTTCCCTATACTATGCATCCTTCCACTCTCCATCCCTAGTTTAAGTGTTGTCATTTTTTCTAGTACACATGTGATCAGAAATTAGTTTGCCCACCGAACACCATAAACATTTGTAAACTTCCACAATGTACATCTATGAGGCTTGATAACGTGGCTCCATAGACTGACTTTGTGAATAATAAACCTATGTGTGATCAAGTCTGATATGAGTTTCTGTGATCCAGAAGAGTACCGAAGCAGTGCACGAAACCTCTTAGACTACTGATTGGTATATTAATGCATCTAGATTACATTACAGGCACATTCAGAAGGGACTAACATATACAAATTTTGTTGTTGATGCTTCTTTACCATTATCACCTGTCTATTAAAAGAATGAATATAGGTTGATGTGGTCCACCCAATGTATTTTCTAAGAATCTGCCAGTATTCCTGAGTACAGTCCTTGGCTATGTCCATCAGTCCCGGAGAGAACACTAATCATCAAATTTTCACACAAGTCATGTCACTGAAATAAAATTATTCATTTCTTACCAATTTTTATGTGCTTATCACAAATATAAGAGTCAAAAAATAACATTGGCTCTAGTTTTTTGTAATGTGCAATTATTGTTTAAATCACAAACTGCACACCAATAGTGTTAGACCTATGGTGAATGCCTGTAAAAAAAAATAAAAAATCAAGTCATAGACTACGTCTTAACCTGGCTTCACACGACGGTTTTGTGGTGTCAGGCCGTGTCTGGTGTTTTGCAGGAAGCATCGGACACAGCCTGACATCTCCAGACAAAACAGAACCGGAGGGCAAATATGCGCTCTGGCCCTGTTTTCTGCTGGAATCGGCAGTCCGCAGCTGCTGGAGCTGTCCCTTGCTGAAATGTCAGGATCACGGCTTGTGAGGAGCTAGCCGCGGTCCTGAAATCTCAGCCAGGAGCTCTCGGTGCTGAGCTTCAGCACCCAGCGTTCAGGAACTGGACAGATGTTCTCTCTGATCCGGCGCCCATAGACTCCCATGTTATTGGGCGCCGAATCCGGGTAGATCTGATTGGATCCGGTTTTGTGGAACTTTTTGCCCCGGACACAAAAACGCTGCAAGCTGTGATTTTGTGTCCGGGGAAAAAAAAAACAAATTCTCCTACAACCTCCCTGACAGCAAGGAATCGGATGGCAAAAAGCTGCCATCTGGCCCCATAGGAATACTATGGGGCCAAAATCAGATCTCTTGGCACACCGGACAGCCCCAGATCCATAAAACCGTGGTGTGAAGCTGGCCTTAGATTTCTTTGCCTGTGTCCTTTACAGCTTTTCTGGAGCATCTCTGGGGATTATCCAGCAGTAGTCAGCTGGCATTGTAGTGGACTATTTTACCTGGTCTCTTTGTCCTATTGTTCTTATATCTTGATTGAAACATTCGCCATTTTCATGACTAACCATACCCCAGTTGTCTGGAAAGAAATCCGATGGGAATGAAGAAAATGGATTTTAAGAGATATATTGCAGCCAAGTTTCTGATACTGCACTATCAGGTCTTACTAGATCGTTGTAGGTTTCTACCCTAACATTCTTGAGAAAGCTTGTAGACACTAGGCGAAAACTGTGTTGCACATGTAACACAGCATATGAGGGGCCCAAGACTTGTCCTGGTCGCTTATCTTGCATCCGAAGTAAAGGTGAAATGCCTTCTTCACTTGAGAAGTGATACTTTCTCCTTCGCCTCATTGGGTGACACAGGGCCATGGGTGTTACGCTGCTGTCCACTAGGAGGCGACACTAGGCAGAATCTGCAAAATAGTTAAGTGGCTCCTCCTCTGTAGTATACACCCCTGGAGCAGGCATTGCCTCACCAGTTTTTGCTTAGTGTCGTTCGGAGGCACATCTAAATTTTATTTTTCTTAATATTTTTTACTTCTTTTTCTTTTTTCTTTTCTTTAAACATGAAGAAAAGTGGGTCTCTGGTGAGACTCCCGGCATGCTCCTTCCTCGGCCCCCCACTTTTGGGGCGCCTGGTTGAAGTTGAGAGGTGGCCCCACATGCTGCTCCTTCCTCCTCGGTACCCCACTGTTGGGGTGCTGGATTGAAGTCGAGACGATGGTCCTCCTCCCCCTGGTCCCACTGTTGGGGTCTCTGGGTTGAGGTTGAGGCGGAACAGGAGCCCTCTAATGGTGGACAGCAGCATACCTCCCTAATCACCCCTCATGGGGTTCTTAGGTCGAGTCGCCGCAGGTAAGGCACAACCTGGCGGCACGGACACGGCAGCACGATCCAGAAGCCTTAGCTGTGCTGAGTGCTTCTGCAGGGCACAGACCGCACCAAGCTGCAAGGTGGCAATTCCAGGAGCCCCAGCTCTGCTGGGGGCTCCTGAAGGGGCCGGGGGGCACATTATAGGCAACCAGTGGAAATGCCAGGAGCACAGGTAGTTTGTGCTCTTGCGGCAGTCGGCATCGGCAGTGGCAGCACGACCGCAGGAGATCCAGTGTTCTGGATACTCCTGCGAAAGTCATCAATATACCGGCACGGTGGGGCACAGGAGGTCCGGCAGGGTCCAGGTTCATTCCGACCCTTCCCGGACCATCTGCGCTTGCCTGGTCACATTTCCGGCATGGGGCTTCTACTCCAGGCCGCGGCTTTGGCCTATCGCGAAGTTGCTGCCTTCTTGCCCCCTGGCTGACCAGAATGACGCGGCCGGCGTCATAGAAGTGGGCGAAACACACCACTTCAGCAATTGGGCGTGACGAAAAGCGGCCGCATCATCAAGGGGCGGGACTGCCATGTTCTGGGCGCTGTGGCAAGATTTCCTCCGCGCCTCTGTTGCTGCCCAGGCCGCCCCTTCCCTCTCTTTTCTCCTCTAAGCAGCGGCGGCCATTAAAAGAATGCTCCTGTCGCCAATGCTGCTGGCCCTGAGCCCCGCACACAAAGGCCACAGATACGTGCTAAACTGTGGGTGGACAAACATGTGCACAAACTACACATGTAAGAGCGGTCCAGTGTGCAAACATGTGTCCCAACTACATATGTAAAGGCAGGTAGACATGAGCCGACACATGTAGCACGGCTGTTCTGGGTGCGGACAGACACGTGCGCACGACATTGCTAGCAGGGTAGCACATATGTAGAGAACAGCCAGCAGAGGGCGCAAGGGGCACTAGACTCACAAACATATCAAACGTCTCAAATACTCGTCCAACATGCCCCTTTCCTGGCCCCAACAGCGAGGACAACTAGGTTGTGTTGGAATACTACGAGTTTAACTGACAGGTTACGTCCTCGGCCCCCCACAGTTGGAGAGCCCACTTCACAGAGATGTAGCTTACAATTACCTGACAAAAGTAAGCCGTTCCAGGACTGTCTCTCCATACCCCACAGCTAGATTTCTAGTTGGCGGTGGTGACAGCCAAGTCTCACAAGACGCAGGCTGAAATACCGTAAGCCGCAGCTGCACGGGTAATTCAACGAAGGGTCTCGGAATCTACCACCCAGAGCATAACCCCTCCTCCGCTCCCCATTGTGGGGGGGCACTGGGTCGTAGCCGAGATTGCTATATGCCATAATACTACCTCGTCTCCCAACGGTTGGGCACTCGGGGTGAAATTGCGACTGCACAAGGCCTACCCAGTCTCCCTCCCCAGATGACTAAAATTAAACTCTAGGTCGCAGAACGTGGAACACCAGCCCAGCTGCCAATCTCCTCACTGCACCTATATTAGGTACTTGGGTTGAGATAAAACACGCAAGCACTCTGCACAACCCGCTCCTAATCAGGATCTAGCAGACTCCCAACGGCATTAACACAATAGATGGGCCACTCCGGTCCCCTGTATGTGGCCTGTGCCCCAATCCTTCGTACACACAGTCAGTCCCTTCTCGACTCAAGAGTCAAAAGGGAATACTGTGAGACCTAAAGCGCATAGCCACAAGGTTGTTCTCTGCCTGAAGTTGGCAATGTCTATACGGCATTCCAGCAGTTTCCCGTATCTCCACGACTTATGTATCAATACATGACTCTCAATGACTGCGTCTACAGTGTCACTTTCACTTGGCACATCAAGAAGACTGTTGGCGGATCAACCTCCACAAGTATAACACAAGTCCAAGGCACATGCTGCACCACAGCACACTCCTGAAGTCCCAGCTCCGCTGTGTACTTTTGATGGCCGCATGCTGCAGCATTACAGATGGAGTCTCATCCATATTGTACGCACACCAGCGGATAAAAACAGTGGCCGTTAATTGCAACACATCCACAAATCCAGTCAAATATCCCCAGACAAGGCATGGCTTCATTGTCAGGGATTCCGCAGTATCCTTCAGCGGTCTCCGCAATCATTCACAACGGCCATTACAGTACTAGACATAATAGTGGCAGCAGGGGAGGAAGTTCCATTGCCTCAGCTGCACTTCGGCCTTTTCAATTATCCCTGCTCAGGCATGCCATGACGACAGGGCGTGGTGCGATGTAACCCCATCACAATGCATATGGCAGTAGTCTCGCCCACACCCGAAGATGCCCTCAAGCTACAAAGATACAGGCAGTATTTCTAGTACTGAAATCATTCAGTCACCTTCTGTCAGTCGGACATGTCAGGATACAGTCAGGCAAGGCCACAGCGTGACATAGGTTAACCCCCAGGGTGGAACCCGCAGTATCAAAGCGAGGACAGACATTCGCCACATCCTTTTCTTGGTGAATCCTTGAACACGTTACTGTCAGCTGTTCTCATACCAGGGTAGAAATCTGGAAAGCGGATTTCCTAATCAACCAAGAGATTGACTCAGGGAAACGGTTCCTTCATCCAGATGGCTTCCTTCAGGAATGCCAGTGTCAGGAAACCAAAGCTGTAGACCTGACGGAGTCACGACTCACTTAAAGGCTCCAACCTTCCTGGCCAGTTCTGTTTCAATAGAACAGACGCACTAGTCCAAGACTGAACCCGTATACGTCTCCCCTATATGCTTCTCCCACTACCAAGGTATCGAGCAAGAATGACGCCTGATCATTCTTGTGGCCTCAGGCTAGCCCAGATGCGCTTGATACACAGTTTTCGTCCGACTCATACCAGCAGTACCAGGACAACTAACAGACAGGACAGAACGGCTCTCTCCAGGCCTGTTCTCCTGCAGAATTCCTCAACTCTGAAATTAATACTGTAGCCCTTGAGACCTGGAGCTTATCCCAAGCGTTTTTTTCCCAAAATATTGTTGCGACCATACTCACAGCGACAAAACCAGCCGTATTAACGATATACCATCACACATGGGTAATCGTTTGGTTTGGTTAATTGGGTCATCTTTATAGGTCATTCCTCTTGGCCCTATTTCATGCCAAGAACTCTCCGTGTCTGCCACTCAGACCTAGACTCAGGTCTGTCATTACAGCAGGTCATCACGATTCACCTTACTCCAAAAACGTCTTGCCGTCAGACTACTAGGAAATCCTTCCATTCGAAGAGTCTGCCATTTAAGGTCTCGATACAACAAGACTACACCCGTGGGACCTCAAATTCGTCCTCACGGCACTATAAGGACCATCCTTTCAGCATATATAGGATATTACCCTTAGCATTTTCATCCAAACAGCAGTATGTTTCGGTAGCAGTTACCTTTCTCTGCAGAGGTATCGGTACTTGCAGCACTCTCATGTAAACCATCTTTTCTGGTCTCCCATCAAGACAACATTGCCCTACTGCTGGTTACATCCAGCACTCTCATGTAAGCGATTTTTTCTAGTTTACTACCAAGACAAGATGCCCTAAGGCTAGTTACATCCGTCTTCTAAGGACAGTATACTCCTTCAACCTAAATGTACACATCTCTCTGCCATTGCTGCGCCCGACTCCAGTCCATCCGATCGCAAGCGACCTGTATATGCAGGAACATGTTAGGGCCCTACGCAGAAAGGTAGCCAAAACAGTGCCCTTCAAAGAGGTAGGATTCTCTTTCTTCCTTCTTCCAGAGGGCAGAAATAAAGACACATCAGCCACTAACACTCCTCTAACCTGATGGATTCGTCTAACCATCTGAGACGCTGCTACCATCAAAAACTCACCCATTCCGGCAGTGTCAAGGCACATGCTGTGATGGCCTTGGAGGACTCCTGGGCAGTTCGGCACCAGGTGTCAGCACAACAAGGGTGTAAGGCAGCCAAATGGTCAGCATACACACACAATCAAGCCAATACAGTGTTTACGCTCAGTCCTCGGCAAACACAGGTCTGGGTAGACATGCCCTCCAGGTGGCAGCAGCCCGCCTGAGGGGCATAGTTATTCACTGACCAGGCTCAGTGTTACTAGTTCCATTGCATTTTCCCACCCAGGGACTGCTTTGGGACGTGCCATGGTCCTGTGTACCCAATGAGGCGAAAGAGAAAAGGAGATTTTTGTGTACTCACCGTAAAATCCTTTTCTCTTAGCCTCTAATTGGGGGACACAGCACCCACCCTATTGCCCTTGGGGGCCTTTACTACAGTCCTCACATAGATTCTCAGCTGTTACATGGTTAACATGTTTACCCATTTTTGCCTATTATCACTGTTAACTGTTTAAACTTGGGACTGTTTGGTTACAGGCCTTGTAGTACTGTCAGTCTGTTTGATTACAGGCCTTGTTATACGATTATTGATCCGTTTATTCGTCACGGTTTACACAAGTGCCTGCTTAGTTACAGGCCTTCTGGTACTATTCTTGCTCTGCTAACTCTTAACTGGTTACACATGTGCCTGTTTGGTTTCAGGCCTTGTTACACTGTTATTACCTTTTTACCTATATCTATTTACATAGGTTGCCTGCGTGGTTACAGGCCCTGTTTTACTGTTATTATTTGTTAACTCTCCTACTGCTCTAGCACAAAACTAGTGAGGCAATGCCTGCTCCAGGGGTGTATACTGCAGAGGAGGAGCCACTTAACTCTTTTGCAGACTCTGCCTAGTGTCGCCTCCTAGAGGACAGCAGCATAACACCCATTGTCCTGTGTCCCCAATTAGAGGCTAAGCAAAAAGGATTTTATGGTGAGTACACAAAAATCTCCTTTTTCTTTTGGTTGGTAAATGTCATTCCCCCACAAATATAGCAAAACCTGTACACGGTATTAACACACTTTTGAAGCATTAGTGTTCTGTATTGTATCTAAATGGATACAATAATGAGCTTTATGTAACAGTTGCTTATATTCTATCCCACGGAATCTGAAATATTTTAAATTCTCAACTTTTCTCACTGGGCTCGATATAGTACCCTGCTGATGTCTGCTTACTTCATCAGGTGCCTGGAAGTAGTAGTACTGCATTGTATCCAATAAACTCTGGATAATGTGTATGATGGTATTATGCAATGTGTTACATCATTCTAGGCTTATTTAGGATGTTGTCCTACTGGATAAATTTACACGGTGAAACTAGAAAATGCACTATATGAAATATCATCAAAATGAGAGCTAATAAAATAATTTCATGGTCATATTTGTGTTCAGCACACCAAGATAATACAGATTAGGACCTTGACTACTATTGCTTATTCGCATCATAGCAGTTCAATTAATTTGTATTCATATGTAGATTTTAATTCAGGCAATAAGGGGTTAAGTCATTAACAGTTTCAGTGTTGACCAGTTGATCCATTGTTGATTAATTTAGATGCGGTTCTATATTGTGCCTTTTGTGCTGTTGGTGTGGTTTCCCGGACCACCAGCAAGGTATTACCTATTCTAAGAATAGATGACAGGACTGTGGAGTTGGTAAACCAAACCTCCGACTCTGACTCCTCAATTTCCCTGAATCCGACTCCAACTCCCTCATAGATGGCTCATATTTAATTGATAAATTTATTGTAGTACAATGTGAACATCAAGATTTTAATCATTATTATGATACAATATAGACCGGGGCCCCACTTGGGAGTATATTCATCCCTCAAGTCGTGAAGGGGGGGGGGGGGGGGCGGCGAGACGAGCTGCTGTCCTGGGGGAGGGGGGGTTGTGAGCTGCTGACCCAGGTGGGGAGGGGGGGGGTGGATGAGAGCTGCTGTCCTAGGGGAGGGGGGGTTGCGAGCTGCTGTCTTAGGTGAGGGGCAGCTGCTGTCCTAGGGGGGAGGGGGTTTGGTGGGGTTGTTTGCGAGCTGCTGTCCTAGGTGAGGAGGGGGGGGGGGGGTGGTGATGCGAGCTGCTGTCCTATGCTGCTTTCATAGGTGAGAAGCGGGGGGGGGGGGGGGGGGAGAGCCGAGCTGCTACCTGTCTTGTCGAGCCGCACATTACAGGCCAGGAAGCCGGAGGGGCGTGATCAGCCGCAGGTAGCTTCCCACACTTCACCTCCTCTCCTCTGACACACAGTCGTGGGGGGCGGTTGGAGGGCCCACAGTGGGTCCGCCCCTGCATTTTATACGCGACTCCACCAAAATGGGCACCGACTCTACAACTCTGACTCCACAGCCCTGATGATATACCTTTACAACTTGATGCAACCTGTAACCAATTTAATAAAAATATGTTTTTGTTCATTCCATAGAAAAATCCAACATGGTAGGGAATTTACATTTAGTAATGGATTTTAGTTGTAACGTAGTATTATAACCCTGTGACATCCTATTTCTTCATATTTTTAATTTTTTCTTATTGTGCATGATTGATGCTGAAACTTACAGGGTGTTTGTTTTCAGTGGTACATGAAACATGAACTGGTTTGTAAGTAAGTGATGTCTACTGTTTTGTTTCCCTTCAGGATCCAGCAGCTATAGGCACTGTTTTAAAGCCTAAAGGTTCGTTATTCTTTGTTTTTTCACTTAAGATGTTTGTCTTTGTAGATCTGTTTGTCCAAGAAAACTTGAAATACACACACACGCCCATGTCAAATTCTATTTAATAAGTGACTTAGGTCATGAATTTTATCATTTGCATTTATTGATGCTTTAAAAATAAATTCATGTCATTTGTCCTGCACATGCGGTTTGCATCTGAAAATCTTTATCTGTTCTGTATCTGATTTTTGGGATCATAAAAGAATGCAAAGGATGGTGCCGCCTTGGAAATTAGAACCACACAGGGTCTTGATGCAATGGTGTTTATTCCGATGTGCTAATCATCTTTAGCAATAAGGGTACTGTTTCACGTCGTAGTATCGTTCCGCTATTGCATACAATTTCACGGGAGCGCGCACGTTTTTGGCACTTGTCCAAGATCGCATAGGAGATGTCACACAGGGAGATATCGGCAGGCAACACAACTACGATGTTGTACGCCCCTCAGCAACCCAGGAAACAAGCATTTAACATTGGAGTAAATAGGGGAAGTTGCACTCCAAATCGTAGTTGCGCTGTCACACAGCACGATCATGCCAGATTGCATATACATTATCGTACGGTTGAAGGGCTTGCACATTCTTCTTGCAATATCGTAGGTAGGCTTTTTTCGCGTTGCATTGCCCATTTACACAACACAACGCACCAACAACATCAACTGCAACGGCCGTACCACGTGACCTTTATCGATGTTGCATTGCGATATTACGATGTGTAAAGCGGCCCTTAGACCCATTACGCTCTGTTGTCTCTCATCTTTTAGATATTTAATTTTTGGGATTGTGATTTTATTTGTTAACTTTCTTAATTATGAAAACGATTCACATTCAATACATTTATGGGAAATGACTAGGTTTTCGTTGTATAGTGTGCATTGTCCATACTTTGGACCAGATGAGATTGGCACAAAACATTTAATTTTAGAATGCAGAAATATTTGAAAGAACTAAAAATCTGGTTTTGACATTTTTGCTCAGGTTGGGACACAAACTTGGATTACACCCAGAAGCAGGTAGTTTTTATTGACTCTCTGTTGACTGTGGATGGCAGTAACACTACCCACGTGGGTGCAAGAAAACACAGTCGTGACATTGCAGAGCTGGCTGCTGCAGCAGAACTATTATTGCCCCGTGGCAGCTCGCGCATCTCTGGACCAGTAAGTACTTTTTGTTCCTCAATAAATGCACTTTTACAATTTTCATTCTATGTTAAATCAGTAGAACAGAAAGGTAATTTGTTTCTAATACATATATTTTAACTCCTAAATGTGTGCAATTGTATAGGTAAAAACCTCTCCATCACCATTACTTCATGGCAGACTTCGAGATTATCAGATGATTGGATTCAACTGGTTAGCACGACAATACAAAAAAAATCTTAATGGAATTCTGGCAGATGAAGGAGGGCTTGGTAAAAATGTCCAAGTCTTTGCTTTGTTGGCACATCTAGCTAGCAGTGAAGGTGAGCATTAATCTTCCATAGTTTTATTGGTAGATGTCAAATTTTATTTTTATCCTATCAAATCCTGTGTTTTCTCAATTAGGAGTGTGGGGCCCTCACTTGATTGTTGTACGAAGTTGCAATGTTCTTAAATGGGAATTGGAATTTAAACGCTGGTGTCCATCACTTAAGCTACTTCTTTATTATGGAACCAAAGAGCGCTCAGAAGAAAGCGGCAGGTAAAATATGAGAGCTGTCGTTTTTGCTTGGAGTGAAAATTAGGGAAATCCTATTTTAAAAGGATTTTTTTTATCACTTCATTGGAAGACACAGGAGACCATACTACTGCTTTTAGGAGGCTGACACTATGCAAAAAAAGTTAGTTTCACCCCCCAGCAGCATACACCCACCAGCTGGCATGGAGATAATCAGTTTTAGCTTAGTGTCAGGAGGCAGACACAGAGCTGCATCCAGTCCTATTTTTATGTTAGAATTTTTTTTAAATATTATTAATAATTTCCCATTTAATTTTAAATATGGCTTGGGCAACAGAGTGGAGTGTGTTTCACTGTTGTCCTACCCAGAGACCAATAGAGCACAGTGTGAAGTTGTCACCACTGTATCCTCTCTGGTCTACAAGTCAGAACCCTAACTGCCTCCCACCTTCCCCTTCCCAATACATGAAGAGTGTTTGGGTTTACCGTCAGACGTCCTTGCCACCATAACATTACCTGTTTGCCTTCCAGAACCAGTCTGTGCAGAGAGGGAAGCCTGAAGCAGCACCATCCAGCTGCCCAACTCAGTGTTCTGGCTTTTGTCCTACACTTTGCCTATTCTTTTCACAAGACCTTTGCTTCTGGTTAGACCTCTTCCCTCTGCTTGACTTGTACCCACTCAATGCTCTACTCCCCCCAGGAGTCCCCCACTGCCCACATTGAGATTGCCCCACTCTTCCCGAAGTGGGACGCAGCTCTCTCCCAGTCAGTCACTGACCTAACATAGATATTCTAACTATGACGCATCCGAATTTGGACTTCCTTTATATCTATATAGAAAGCTTGAAATTGTGGACGGAACATAACCATGATTATGGCATAGCCGATACGTATCTTTTTTTGGGGTGAGGAAGGGGTTCTGTCTGTGTGTATCATGCTTTTACTTTTGATTTATTAAGGAGCAGATTTTACCATATTTTTTGCACCATAAGACACACTTTTTTTTCCTCCAAATTCTGTAGGAAAGTTGCTGAGTGTCGTATGTGCGAATGTACTTCAGCTGGCTCTGGGGAGGGGGCAGCGGCGGAGTGGGAGAACGGGGGAGGCAGGAGAATGTCCCTGCTGCTGAATCCAGCGCTGGGGAAACCACGTGGTGCCGATACTTAAAGTTAAGGAATATTCATTAGCCTCTTCCCCGCCCTCCTGTCAGTGCAGAGCAGCGGAGGTAAGCGGCTAATGAACATTCCTTAATTGTAAGTATTGGCACCATGTGGTTTCCCCAGCAGCCGGATCCAGCAGCGCTGGAGAGATTGAGAGTCCACTGTGCTGGGGAGATCAGGCAGAACTGGGATGCTGCCGAGGTGTCAGGTCCACTCACATGGTTCAATTTACTGAACAATATCGTTTAAGCGACCTGCTTTTTTGATCGCTTAAGCGATATAGTTTGTGCGTTGCTGCGTGTAATCAAACGATTTTTCTTTGAAAAATCGTTTGATTGCATATTTGTGAACATGTTCACAAATCTATCGTTGGTCAGCCGGTGGACACGCAGCATCGCTGCGTGTGACACCGGCAGAGCAACAATGAACGAGCTCCCAGCGCCTCGCAGCCTAAGCTGGGAGCTCATATCCATGGTAAACATCGGGATAATAAACGCCGCGCGGTGTCTAGTAACCCGATGTTTACCATGGTTACCAGTGTTCTCGCTGGTCCACATCATTGGTGAGTCTGCCTGTGTAACAGCTCACCAACAATGTGAACGATGTTGTTAGCGATCACGCGTGCATGTGATCGCTAACAATATCGTTCAGTAAATTGAACCTTGTAACGTGGTCCTCAGCATTCCTCTGGACAACAGCGTGTGCTCACATGAAGTGCTGCTGTCAGTGTGATCGTCATCCTGCAGCCACGATAACAGCATTTGCCTCTTAGCAGGACCTGTGATGAGGTAATGAAGGGGGTGGGCTTGGAGCATCACATGACAGCCCAGAGCCCTCCCCTCTTCTCTACAAGTAATGCTCCAGCCCGCCCTCTTCATTACCTCATCCCAGGTCCTGCAATAGAGAAGTGCTATACTGTGAATGCAGGATGATGGATCACAGTGACATCAGCAGTTAATGTGAGTGTAAAACATTAGAATTAATTCTTAGTGTCAATAAAGAACTGTACACACAGGCTTTCTACGACTCCTGTGGTGAACTCAAACTTGCAGCATGACAAAGGATCTGCAGGACAATCTGGGAGTTATAGTTCTCCCTTGATATGAATTGCACCTATGAGATCTTAAAGCAGCACTCCAGTGTTTTCAGCACTGGAGTGGTGCTTTATATGTATGCCCTCTCCTCTGGTTCTTTTACTTACAATTAAAGCCTACTCTAGTGCTGAAGAGAGAAAACTGGAGTGCTGCTTTAAAATCTCATAGGTGCAATTCATATCAAGGGAGTACTTTAACTCCCAGCATGTCCTGCAGATCCTTTGTCATGCTGGGAGTTATAGTTATTCCTTTATATGAATTGCCCTATGAGCTCTTAAAGCAGCACTCCAGTGTTTTCTCTTCACCATGGAGTGGCGTTTTATATGTAAGCCCCTTCCCCGGTTCTTAAATTTACCTGGTGTCGCTTTCATACGGTACTTTACCGACACCACTCAGGTCTCGCGGCACCATCTTCCCCTCGTAGCTTTTACCATATTTTTTGCGCAAAATGTTTTTCCCTATTTCCCCCCTCTAAAACCTGGGTGCGTCTTATGGCCAGGTGCGTCTTGTAGTCCGAAAAATACGGTATATGTCTACATTACTGGATTTCTTCACATCTCTGAATTTCATCAATCTTATCTGGACAATATCCTGATCAAAAGGCCATCCTCTTCAGCATGTCGAGAGAGCCTGCTTATCATCTTGGACACCCTTTCTCATCTTGGCTGGATTATCAACAGAGCAAAAATAGTCTCTGATCCCAGCCAATGTATTGTCTTCCTTCTTATGCATTGCAACACCGCATGCACAAGAGTCTTCCTGTCGTTCTCAGCCCTACTAAGAATAATTTGATCTCTCAGACATTCCTCTCCATGCTCTCTCCGGTTCTGCATGAACGTACTGGGCAACTTGATAGCTGCAATGGAAGCAGTCTGTTGCTTTGTTCTAAATTACATTCCCCCCACTCCCACCTCTTCCTTCTTTCTCCACAGTTCTCTCTCCTGTTAAAATGAGACATGTCCACTCACTTCCAGGATCGGTCGATCACACTTCCCTCACAGATCAAGATGTTTCTGGAATGGTGGATATACTGTTCCCTCATCAGTTGCAGAACAACATTTGTACAGATGCATTGGAAGATCGTAATGACGAACGCTAGCCTCTTCTGCTGGGGATCACTTTTCCAGAACCTCACTGTAACATGGAATGCTCAAGAACAGCTTTTACCATTAACATTTTGGATTTTGGCGTAATCCTTGCTTTCCTTCACTGGCAGGACCTTCTCCTTGGCTAGCTGATCCGCCATCCAATATAAGGAGGAACTTGAAGCCGAGCAGTAATGTTAGAGGTTTCTCAGATTCTTTCATTGGCCAAACATAATAATAGTAATCTCAGCTGTACACATTCTTGGAGTGGACAACTGGGCCCACAGACTTTCTCAATTGGTTCCCCAGTTCGTATCCGGATATCTGAATCCTCTATTGATTGACTCAGTGATCTGGCGATTTCTTTTTCCCAGTTTTCTCTTCCATACCTGTTTCCTCTTCTACCAGACCAGTCAAGATCAAGGCTGGTTGCGCTTTTCATTCTCTTTCACAGGAACCTGTCCCCTTGTCCCCAGATAAGGACCTTTCTTCAGGGTTGGAGGGGGATGAGGGGATGGTCTCACATTCTGTGCCACGTTACCGACCTCAGCTAGAGCTTTGGGACCTCAACATTGTTCTAGACATCATTCAGAGGTCTGTTTAATCTTTCTCTCTTGGAGGATTTCTTTTCTGATAGCCATTACCTCGATTAGATGAATTTCCGACTTTAAGACTCTCTCCTGCTGCTTCCCCTTCTTGCTGTTCCACCACGACCAGGGTGGTCTAAAGGGGAGTCACACGCGTCAATGTCGTCAGTGAGATGATTGCTGACGACATTGACGGCTGATCGCTGGTGAGCTGTCACACAGACAGACTCACCAGCGATCAATTGACCAGAGACATCATGGAAACGATTTAAATATCGTTTCCACGATGTCTTGCTCCCGCTGCCAGCCTGCTGGAAGCGGGAGCAGGCTGGTCTCCAAGGTAAACTGCGGGTATCTAGGCACTGCGCGCTGCCTAGATACCCGATGTGTACCTTAGTTACCAGCCTCCTCCACTCACCGGCTGGTATCTAAGGTACACAGCGGGTAACTAGGAACCCTAGTTACCCGCTGTGTACCTTAGATACCAGCCGGTGAGCGGAGGAGGCTGGTAACTAAGGTACACGTCGGGTATCTAGGCAGCGCGCGCTGCCTAGATACCCGCAGATTACCTTGGATACCAGCTCCCAGCGCTTGTGAGAGGTGCTGGGAGCTGGAATACGCTACTCCCGGTGTCACACGCAGCGATGCTGCGTGTCCACCGGGCGACAATCGCCAGGTTTTAGAGCAGGTTCTAAAACCTGGCGATCATCAACCAGCGATTTATCGCTGGTTGATTCAGTATGTCACACGCATCAATATCGCTGCAACGTCACGTGCAGGCGATATTGACGCGTGTGACTCCCCCTTTACTTCCTACCCCAACCCTTTCTAAGGTGGTTTCTTTGTTTCACCTTAATGAGGAGATTGTGCTCCCTTTGTTCTGCTTTTCTCTTCACCCCGAGAGTTGTCGCTACATAAGCTGGACCTCGGGAGAGCTCTACACCTTTACATTACCAGGACTTCACCCTTCAGGTGGGTAGACTGTTTCTTCATGATTCTGGACCGTCATTGCAGAGAATTTCCCACCTCCAGATCCACCTTTGTTATTTGCCTTGCTATTTATTTTCCTACTGTTTTGCTATTAACTGATTATTTCCATGCCAATTGGTGGGTATATGCTGCTGAAGGGGGAGCTAACTGTTTTGGCATAGTGACAGCCTCCTGGTGGCAACACCTGACACTCATGGTTTCCCATGTCCCTCAATGAAGGCTTCAAGAGAGAGATTTTACGGTAAGGATCCAAAATCTTTGTTTAAATTTTAGTAAACATCACAGTACGCGCCTTTTATCATTTTTCCTAGTTTAAAGGGGTTGTCCGGTCTTAAAAAAAAAAAAAAAAAAAAGTCCTGCAGATGTGTGAATCCTCAAATTGCACGCATTTGTATAGATCATGCCGGAAACTGTCTAGTCAGTGTCTGTCCAGGAGTATAGATATTGCATACTTGGAGTCACGTGACCACCGTTCCCAGCACTGACATCGGAGCAACATCACAGCTTGCAATGAGAGGATTCACAAGACTGCAGTTTGACGTGTCGTTTTAGGTGGGTCAACCCCCTTTTAGTACCATACGGTCATTGCTTTGATATTTGAGCTTTGTATAATTGATAGGTTGCCATATTTATGCTTGTTTACTTTAGACATGGAATGAGCCCAACAACTTCCACGTCTGCATCACTTCTTACAAGCAGCTGTTCAAGGGACTTCAGGCATTCATGAAGATGAGATGGAAATATTTGGTCCTGGATGAAGTTCATCAACTCCGAAACATGAATGAGAAGCATTGGGATGCCATCTTAAATCTGCCAAGGTTGTATTTGTATGCATGAAAAACTGGAATCTCTTGTTTGTTAAATGGTCATTAAAGGTTTTCCATGATTGGGACCAATTTTTTTCTTAAATACTTGCAGTTCAGACTAGTAGGTGTCCTACACTGTCTGGCAGCAGAATGAGTTCATGATACCACAGTGCAACACTGATTTTGTTGTTGAGAGGAGGATATGTTATTTATACTAAGTTAAACACACTGATTCCAAACATGAATTCTGAAATTGCCTGGCACATCTAGCATTTAAGTTTTTACATTCAAAGCCTATTCACCTAAAATATTAATACATTATATTTTTGAAACATTCCAACTGACATTCCCGGAGTTTGATAAAGTGATCTGTTATAGTGCTATCAGTTTTGAAACTTAACGATAGATGCAAACGTGCTACCAATCCAGATAATTTCTTCTACATGTGTGTGTGTGGCAAATACAATACTTATGATCAGTGCTAGAATCTGACAAAGCGAGTGCGTATTGCTTAGAAGTATTTGACAGTCAAATTGGAGATCAAGAGAAAAGCTAAGCACCTCAGGTTTTTTGCTCTTGTTGCACTCTGGACTAACACAGTAGTTGAATGGTAAAATGCAAGGAATGGCTCTTGTAGTGCTGATGGTTTGGCACGGGCAGAAAAATCACTATTCAGACTGTTAGTTTTGTATGACGAAAATCTCCAGATATTCTAAGAGAAACACGGCACAAATTATTTATCCTAAGGGTACCTTACACGTCGCAACATTGCTAGCAATTTCACTTGCAATTTGCTGGTTGCAGTGAAATCATGGACACATTGTTCCATTTGTACACAGCAACAAAATAGAACAATGTGTCCATGATTTCACTGCAACCAGCAAATTGCCAGTGAAATCGCATGCACAGTTGCGACGTGTAATGGTACCCTCATTGTAAGTCTGCTCTTATATAACAGTACCACAATAAGTAGAGAATTCACCTGCACATCCCCCAGCAGGAATGGGAATTGAAACTGATGGTTCTGATCTTGATGAAGATGATGATTGGTTACAATTGCTAGCTTCTAGACAACACAAATCCCTGGTCAGTCCATTTTAAGTTTATTTTCCACCATTTCAAATTATACTTAGTTTTACATAAGATTTTGTAGTTGCCATTCATCGTGATGGAAATGATTAGTATAAAATTTGAGAAAAAACAACACATAATGCAGAGGCAATCACCAAATTATATTCAATAATACTTTATTTAGAAAAACACGTCACACACTTGAAAAGTAGATACATTTCTCATACATTTTGGCTTTGTTTAACCCCTTCATGACCCAGCCTATTTTGACCCTAAAGACCGAGGCATTTTTGTCAATTCTGACCAGTGTCCTTTATGAGGTAATAACTCTGGAACGCTTCAACAGATCCTAGCGATTCTGAGATTGTTTTTAGTGACATATTGGGCTTCATGTTAGTATTAAATTTATGTTGATAATTTTTGCATTTATTTGTGAAAAAATCAAAAATTTGGCAAAAAATTTGAAAATTTAGCAATTTTCAAATTATTAATTTTTTTTTCTGCTAAACCAGAGACTTATGTGACACAAAACAGTTAATAAATCACATTTCCCACATGTCTACTTTACATCAGCACAATTTTTGAAAAAAAAAATGTTTTGGGGTAGGAAGTTATAAGGGTTCAAGGTTCATCGGCAATTTTTCATTTTTCCAGCAAAATTTACAAAACCATTTTTTTAGTGACCACATCACATTTGAAGTCCCTTTGAGGGGTGTACATGACAGAAAACACCCAAAAGTGACAGCATTCCAAAAACTGCACCCCTCAAGCTACTCAAAAGTACATTCAAGAAGATTATTAACCCTTCAGGTGCTTCACAGGAACTAAAGCAACGTGGAAGGAAAAAAAGGGCATTTTAATTTTTCCAACAAAAATGTTCTTTTAGTTTCAATTCTTTCATTTCAACATGGGCAACAGGATAAAATGGATCCTCATATGTGGTCATAAACCACTGTTTAGGCGCACTGCAGGTCTCAGAAGGGAAGGAGCGCAATTTGACTTTTGGAGCTAATTTTCCATTCAAAAAGTGAAATGGCGGTCCCTTCCCTTTTGAACCCTGCCGTGCGCCCAAACAGTGGTTTACGACCACATATGAGGTGTCTGTGTACTCAGGAGTAATTGCCCAAAAATTAAAATGCCTCCTGTTGATCATGTGAAAATGAAAGAATTTAGGCTAAAAGAACATTTTTGTAAAAAAAAGTACTTTCTCATTTTTACGGATCAATTTGTGAAACATCTGGGGTTCAAAATGCTCACCATCCATCTAGATAAGTTCTTTGGGGGCTCTAGTTTCCAAAATGGGGCCACTTGTGGGGGAGCTCTAATGTTTAGGCACACAGGGGCTCTCAAACGCGACATGGTGTCCGCTAACAATTTGAGCTGTTTTTTCAGTCAATTGTTAGTGGACACCATGTCGCGATTGGAGAGCCCTGTGTGCCTAAACATTGGAGCTCCCCACAAGTGACCCCATTTTGGAACTAGACCCCCCAAGGAACGTATCTAGATGCACAGTGAGCACTTTGTACCCCAGGTGCTTCAAAAATTGATCCGCAAAAATGTAAAAAGAAATTTTTTGTGGAAAAAAAGTACTTTCTCATTTTTACGGATCAATTTGTGAAGCACCTGGGGTTCAAATTGCTCACGACCCATCTAGGTAAGTTCCCTGGGGCTCTAGTTTCCAAAATGGGTCACTTGTGGGGGAGGTCTAATGTTTAGGCACACAGTGGCTCTCCAAACGCGAATTGTTAACAGACACATGTCGCGTATGGAGAGCCCCTGTGTGCCTAAACATTGGAGCTCCACACAAGTGACCCTATTTTGGAAACTAGACCCCCCCAAAGGAACGTATGTAGGTGCATAGTGAGCACTTTGAACCCCCAGGTGCTTCACAAATTGATCCTGTAATAAGGAAAACGTTCTCTTTTTTTCACCATTTTCTTTTTTCCTTTTTACGGATCAATTTGTGAAGCACCTGGGGGTTCAAAGTACTCACTATGCATCTAGATACGTTCCTTGGGGGGTCTAGTTTCCAAAATGGGGTCACTTGTGTGGGAGCTCTAATGTGTAGGGGCTCTCTATACGCGACATGGTGTCCGCTAACAATTGGAGCTAATTTTCCATTCAACTTGTTAGCGGACACCATGTTGCGTATGGAGAGCCCCTGTGTGCCTTCAGCACAAGGGCAACTGGAAGAGTTGGGGTACATCACCAAGAAATGGTGCCTCGAATTAATGCGCTACGGTATTTTCTGGGGTGGCTGTGGGTTGGAATTTGCAGGGTGGGGGGCCACAACGTTTGGGTCTCACCATGCTGAGGATTCTGGCTCCCCAACTTGCACCAGGCTGGCAACCAAAAATACAGTAACGTTCACTTTTTTTTTTTTTTTTTAAATATTTCTAGAACTAATTCTAGAAAAAAAATGACGTGGGGCTCCGCCATATTTTTGATCTAGGCAGGTACAACTTGGCAGCTACGGATTGCCACCAACCCCCAGCTGCCTCGTTGTACCTGGCTGGCAACCAAAAATACAGCAAAGCTCACTTTTTTTTAACTTCTAGAACTAATTCCAGAAAAAAAATGATGTAGGGCTACGCCATATTTTTGGTCCAGCCAGGTACAAGTAGGCAACTGGGGGGCTGGAATCCGCAGCATGGAGAGGCCCTAGTGTTCTGGGAATTGCAGCCGCCCCAGAAAATGGCGCATTCATTGAAGTGCCATTTTCTGGCGATGTACCCATGCTCTTCCAGTTGCCCTGGTGCTGGTGGCAAACTGGGTAATAAAGGGGTTAATGCCAGCTTTTTTATTGGCTGATGGCACTAAGCCCGAGATTCATAATGTCGGGCCAATGTTAGACCCAGCCATTAGGAATCTCTAGCAAATAGTCAAAAAATACACCACACAGAAAAAAATCGTTTTATTAAAAAAAAAAAAAAAAAAAAACACAAACAAATTTCGGACTCCATCTTTATTACAAAAAGATCGGACGCAGTCCACAACGAAGGTCCCACGATGCTCGATCGCCTCCAATGTAGTCTACAACGAAAGTCCAACGACGCTCGATCGCCTCTGCTACATCCAGAGACTGCAGCAAAGGAATCAAGTGTCCTCTTGTTGCAGTCTCTGGTGTCCTAGTGATAATGCACTGTATGGCAGATCATTGCCATACAGTGCAGCATCACTGTGCAAACCCAGGTCTCGGAGATCGCATGATCTCTGAGGATTGGGTCAGATAATCCGATGTTGCAGTGAAGTGATCTGACAGCCACATAATGGATCACTGCGCCAGGACTGTCAGATTAGTTCACTGCAGCATGATCCCCCTGCATCCACATAGTGTATCACTGCGCCTGATCCCCCTACATGGGGATTGAGCTGCAGAAAGCAATCTGACAGCTTGGGCGCAGTGGTGTAAAAGCAGTGGATCACTGCGCCCGAGCTGTCAGATTGCTTTCTGCAGCTCAATCCCCATGCAGGGGGATTCCCCTACATGGGAGATCAAGCTGCAGAAAGCGATCTGACAACTTGCTCACATTGATCCACTGGATCACTGTGCACCTTTCTGCAGATCTCTCCCCACCCCAGAGGATCCCCCCTGCAGGGAGATGGGGATCAGGGATCCCCCTGCAGAGATGGCGGGACCCCTGCAGGAATGGGGATCAGGGATATCCCCAGGAGTGGATCAGTCCCTGCAGGCGGGGACTGGCACACATCGGGATGAGGCGGCAGCAGGAGGAGGTCAGCGGGAGGAAGCGGCAGCAGCGGGAGGAGGTAATATCTCCTCCCGCCGGTCACCAGCGGTGGTGGAGGACAGGGGGATGAGCAGGGGGCCCCCCGAGATAACAGGGGACAGGGCAGATGAGGGGGTGGAGGAACAGGAAGGGACAGGGGACATGAGCTGGGGGAGCAGGAAGAGCTAAGCATAGAAGCAGGCAGGGAGGAGACCACAATCTTTGTACAGTCGCAGTAATTGACGGTTTCATTTTTAACCCCCAATTACCGCGACTGTAGCTCGGGGGTTTAGTACAAGTCCCCAACTACCTGCAGCCCGAGTGACAGGTCAGTGAGACCCTCACTCGAGCTGCAGGAGTTCGTTCCCCAGATGGCACAGACGCTGTGCCATCGGTCGGAACGCACTGCATTTCATGGCACAGACTCTGTTCCATGTGTCGGGAAGGGGTTAAACACATAGTGGCTGATCCCTCTCGATATAAGTGATGCCCTCGGGTTTTTCTCTGTTTTGGAAATGATTAGTATGTGAGGGAGAAGTTTAGCACACTGAAAACTGAGGCTAAAAAAAATCGTGACATTTTTGTTGTCCCCAAAATCAACAAACTAATGCATGTCACATGCAGAGCAAACATCAACCCTCTCAAATATGCATCTTGGAATGCATTTGTGCTTGCAGTGCAGAACCTCCTTGGGAACAGACTCGCTGAAAAACTATGCTGAACTAAACTACATTCTTAAGACACATACAATTTGGCTGCCGAATGTCATTGAAAATGCATTTCTCAATCGCCTCATTGGATGACACAGGACCATGGGTGTTATACTGCAGTCATTAGGAGGTTGATACTAAGTGAATATGAAAAAGAGATTAACTCCTCCCCTGCAGTATGCACCTCCTGGCTGGCACAAGCCGAACCAGTTTCAGCTTGGTGTCGGTAGGAGGCAGATGCGGTCTTATAAACACAAATCTATGATTTTTCATTTTCTCCTTCCCCTCATTGGGGGGACACAGGATCGTGGGTGTTATGCTGCTGTCCACTAGGAGGCGACACTAAGCAGAATCTGCAAAAGAGTTAAAGTGGCTCCTCCTCTGCAGTATACACCCCTGGAGCAGGCACTGCCAGTTTTTGCTTAGTGTCATTAGGAGGCACACTCAATTATTTTTCCTCTCTTAACTTTTATTTTTTACATTTTTTTTCTAAGAAGAGAAAGTGGGTCCCTGAAGTGGCCCCTGGCATGCTCCTTCCTCGGCTCCCACTGATGGGGGTGCTGGGTCGAAGTCGAGATATCCATACATATGCCGTCCTCCTTCCTCGGCACCCCACTGTTGGGATGCTGGGTCGAAGTTGAGATATCCCATGTACAACATGCTCCTTCCTCAACTCCCCTTTAAAGGACCATGAGTAGTAATGGAGATTCAACAGCATCAATCAAGATTCTGTTCCTCCCTAAGGGATTTTGGTTGAGGCACCAACAAGGTACAGGATGTACCGCTAATCCCAGCATCTGTTACACAGCAGACTAAGGCACCACAAGTACAGATTGCAGCAACCGCAGTACATGCTTCTGCTGCATCACCACAGACTGTACCAGCCAGCACAGCCATAATGCTGGCTCCGGCTGCAAGGGGTCAAGAGACTCAGTTTTCCCTGTGTTCTCCTGACCACCCGGTGTCTACAAGGGGGTACATTTTGGGTCCCTCCCCATGGCTACGGTGATTCCGCGGTAATTCGATTCCCAGTCGGGACTCCCGACTTGGCCCGCCACCATTCCCGGGCACCATCTGTTAAGCGAGGTTCCGGCTCGGGCCTAACGCTTAACTGCCGCCTTTTACACGCCCACTCCACCCCGGATGACGCCAATGGCACACAGCAGCGTCATGGCAGAGGGTGGCCTGGCCCTGTCTGGCGCTTCTCGCCTCTTCGCGACAGCTGCAATTGCGCCCTTTTTCTGCCGCTCTGCCCCCTCCCTCCTTCCTCCTCACTCACTGTGGCGGCCATTACACTGTAGCATGCGACGCCCAACTCCGCCCCTAGCCCACCCTCTGGAGGAAGTCAAGTGACGCCAGGCCTCATCAATGAGAGGGGCGGGAGCTTCCTCTCGGCGCTTCTCGCCTGTAGCGAGATCTGATTGCGCGCCCATTTCAGCAGTCCGCCTCCCCTTCTCCCTGCGGTGCTGCATGCAGCTTAGGCGCCATTTCAGTGTCCAGGAGCATTGGAGCGCAAAATTTGTACAGAGTATTTGCTGTGTGGCAGTTTCCAAGGGCAAACACAGGAAAGCCAGCAGTGATATGCTCCCTGCTGCAGCTTCTCTTCCTCCCTCTGTACACCATATAAGGAGCAGTATAATAATACAAGGGGCAGTATAAACACGTCAGGTTGTCCAGCACTGGCTTCTCCTCCAGTAGTAATAACATACCTGATTCCCGGAGCTGTACAGATTCTTTAATGAAGTGATTAGGTGTGAGAATTACTAGTCATTAGGCACAGTCTGGTTTCAGATGGGAGAAGTAATCAGCTGAAAACCCAAAGGATTGTAATGTGATTGTTCTATGTCTTCACAGCAACACAGCTTTGCCTATGATCTTAACCATTTCACTGCTGAAGTCTTTAAGCTCTTATTCCTCTCACACAGCATGCAGAGTGTCTCTGCCTAGTGCATTAACACACCAGTACAGCAAAGCTTGTTTTCCTACCACTGTGTCAGCCATTGATGCCAGTACCTATCAGTGCACCAAAATGAGCACGCTGCAGGACAATGGCACCTATGTCTGATGGATATCGCAATCCAAACCCAGACCCGGACCTTGATGCATCTTTAGTGGAACTCCAGATCATATGTTCTATCTCAAAGAAGCTAAGCGTCCGCACATTAGCGACGCAAGGCGTTGGAAACTTGTTACCCCTTTTTAACCACGGTAACCCAGGACTGGGCTGATTCGCCCTGTCGCTTAGCCGCAAAGGCACAGCTCCTCTACCTGATAGTTTTCCCATTTAGGACGCAAAACACAGTCAGGAAGAGCAAATGGCAGGATCAGTGTTTGAAGCACCAGGTTCGCCCTTAGCCCCTCCTGCGCTTTCGTCTGGGCAATTAAGGTCATCAGGTCTTGGGCAAGTAATCTACATACTTCCGTATGCTATAGAGGCGCTGACCTACACCTCATAGATCTGGCAGCACAAATTTATTTCATGCCGCCCTACATACAGCTAATTGCACGTACCCTCTGCTGTGTGACTAGCAGGTAGATGCAGACTCTAAAAGGTCCCCACTAGCCTTCCTTATTTTAGCGACCGGCTGTTTCGAGAAAACTTACACAAAATTCTGATGCTACAGGAGGGAAGAATTCTTCTCTCCTCCAACGCAAACAGAAGCTCCTCTTTACTCGCCGCCAACAAACATGGTTTCGATCTTTCAGAACTTATTTGGCTGGTCGATATCCAGGCTGGCACAGGCTACCAATCATTCACCACACAAGGAACGAACACAGACTTTTCAGAAATCAAATGCGAACTGGCAATCCCATTCTCGCGAATCTAAACCGAACGGACCTTGATCCCATACGTTCTTCAACCCAAAGAAGACACCATACAAGTAGGCGGACGACTCTCCCGCTATCATTATGTCTGACTCGCGGTTACAGACAACAGGTGAGTCAGAGAAGTGGTGTTTCCTGGTCACAGTATAGGGTTTTCTTCCCCATGACTGGTCCTTCCCATCCATCACCTAAAACTGTCAGCCACGGTTCACACTTCTTTTCAGATCATTGATTCCCTCCCATGAAGAGGAGTCTTTGTCCCTGTCCCTCAAGATGACTGTCCAGACTGCTATCTGAACCTGCTTATTTTTCCCACAAAGGAAGGGCCAATCTGGCCTATCACTAGGCTTGAAACTCTACACAGAATCGTTAGGGTTTGTCATTCAGCATGGAGTCTCCCCGCTCCATAATTTCATCCATGGAGGAAGGTGAAGTTCCTCACTTCTATAGATATCCAATACTTCAGGCAGCATCTGACATTCCTGCAATTTGCAATCAACCAGACTCGCCAATAGCCCCAGAGTATTTACCAAGGTCATGGTGGTTGTCTTGTCCATCCTCCACTCAAGAGGAGTTGTCATACTTCCATACTAGACAACTTACTCATCAAGACTTCTTCTCTCATGGACTGTGAATAGTCCAAGTACAGTGAACATTCTACATCAACTAATCTACCAAGGTCATTGCCAGTCTCGAGTTAGACTCTGACCTTCTGGTGATGCATTTTCAATACCTCCCGCGGATTTGTACTTCTCTTGCAAGACAAGTCACGGACACTCCGCCGTGGAGTCGAACCCTCTTTCGCCCAACGCCTCACTCTCCGGCTTGCCATGAAAGTACTAGGCAAGATAATAAAGGTAACGGCAGCAGTTCCCGTTGCACGATTGCACCTCAGGTCTCTCCAATTGGCTCTGCTCACATCTTGAGACAAGAGCCTCTTCTCCTCGGACACGATGTTCCGTCTATTACCTTCAACCACACATTCTCTTCACTGGTGGCTCCAATTGGCCTTCCCCTCACAGGGGGAGATCCTTCCTTCCAACTCATAGGAAAATTCTGGCTATCGATACAAGCCTAACAAGTTGGGGTGCGGGTACAGTCACCACACGGCTCTTAGAAAATGGTCCCCATTGGAGTCCACCGTGCCCATCAACCTTCTAGAAATTCTGGCCACTCTTCGAGCGCTCACAACTTTCCATCGGCTTCTCTTAGGGTATCACAGAATACAGTCGGACTATGCCTCAACAGTGGCATATGTCATTCACCAGGAGAGACTAGCTGGAACCAAGCCATGTGAGAAGTAGAATCCATTCTTCATTGGGGAGAGTCAACCGGATCAGCACTATAAGCGGTGCACATTCTGGGAGGGGACAATTGGAAGGCGGACTTCCTCAGCCGTCAGGACATAGATTCAGGGATATGGTCCCTACATCTGAAATTGTAGTGGACTCCAGAGGTACTCCTCAGGACATCACACCTCGATGCCAAAGTCCCCAACTTCAGTACTCTGTCTCACGACTTGCAATCACTAGGAACACACGTCCTAGTCCAATCCGGGACGCAGTTTTGCCTCTCCTACATCTCCCCCCTCTGCCTCTCATCTCAGAGTGGTGCGGAAGATCACACTGCATGACACACCAGTGATAATAGTGGCCCTAGACTGACTTATGGGCACCTAGTATGTTGACCTAGTTCAACTCGCAGCTGATGTCCCTTGACGATGTCCAGATTGGCCAGACCTTCTTCTTAGGCCCCATTTTACTATCATATTTCGACGGCCCTGACTTTAACAGCATTACCCTTGAGACCTGGTTTTTAAGCCAGGCTGATTTTTTCCCTACCGGTGATTGAGTCCAGTATCATGACGAGGACACCTGCTTCCGCTCGGATTTAATACAGCATATGAAAGTCCTGGCCTGGCTTACCTGGTGTATGGCTTGAGCCCGTTCACCTCTGCTCTGCTCGCTTCCTAATACCTTAGTTTTTGCTTCAGGAGGATCTGGATGCGGGTCTCTCTTCTAGGTCCTCTCAAAGACCAAGTCTCAGTTCTTTTCAGCGCTCTTCCAGCGCTGTCGAGTTACTGGACCTCAAGTGAAGACACTTATCCAAAGGGTTTGCAGTTGGCTAAGCCTTACTAGAGACTGGTGGACACATGGGGCTCAATCTGGTAATGAATGCAGTGCAAAAACCTCCATTTCAGCCCCTCAAGGAGATTTCCCTCCGCCTTCTTTATTACAAAGTAACGCTTCTAGCGGCAATTACCTCCATCCGAACAGTCGGAGCTTGCAACGCTCTCTTGCAGGGAGCCACCCCTAATGTTTCACCAAACTAAGGTAGTGCTTCGCCCGGTAACGTCATTTCTTCCGAAAGTGGTCTCATCGTTTCATCTTACTTAGGAGGTATCTTCATCATCCTTTTGCCTGGATCTGATGCATCGTATACAGTAGCTTCTATGTACTCTGGATCATGTGTGGGCACTTAGTATATACGTGTCCAGACTGGCACCCCTTCCAAAGGTTTGATTTCCAGTTCATCCTTCCGGACGGCAGCCGCCAGGGTATGCCAACATCAAATGCGACTCTGGCCAGATGGATTCACTATTCAGGAAACTTCCAGCTGAACAGACTGCTGATTCCAGCAGGTATAACACCGCACTCCACTTGTGCGGTAGATGCGTCCTGGGTCATTCGACACAAGGCATTGACACAAGAGGTGTGTAAGGCAACCGTTCGGTCCAGCCTTTCAGACATTTGCAAAGCACTTCAGGGGGCATACCCAATCGTCCCCAGATGCGAGTCTGGGTAGTAGCATCTTCCAGGTGGCAGTAGGTGACTGTGTTTTTTTTTTTTTTTTCCTGTAAATTTTATGTGACTTGTTCCATTGTTCTTTCCCACCCAGTGACTGCTTTGGGACGTCCTACGGTCATGTGTCCCCCAATGAGGGGAAGGAGAAAAGGGGATTTTTGTGTACTCACCGTAAAATCCAAAATCCTTTTCTCTTGGCCTCTAATTGGGGGACACAGCACCCACCCTGTTGCCCGTTTCGGGCCTTGAACGGTTTCTCATGTTGCTCTTGTGCTATTTCATTGTTGCCTGTTTTTACAGGCTTGGTTGTATTGTTTACCTTATTATTTTCTCCAACTGCTTTAAGCACAAAACTGGTGAGGCAGTGCCTGCTCCTTGGCACCTCCGGAACGCCTCCTAAGCTAGCAAAACATGTCCCTGCAGCATCCCATCACTAATCTCACACTTCTTTTGTCTCCTAAAAGCATCCTGTGAAAGTGAATAAAAACGTTTTAATACTTACTCATTAGTGATTATAATTAGCAGTGGCTATATTCTTTAGTCACCAGGGCAGGCTGTTTTGCAGCCTCGAGGATCCACCCTCTCTCTGTCTTTGTGCTCTGCTTGTGCAGGCTTTGCCCTCCCCCTCTCTATCACTCACAGAATGCAAATCATTAGTCCTGCCTTCAGCTGCACATAACAGCAGCACAGACAGAGAGGGGGTCAAACATATTGATAATCATGGAAAGTTAACTGCGATCAGATTCTCAGTAATTTACCAAGATTAAAAGGGTTGTCCGAGCTTTTGCTATAATTCATGTGTGTATCTAGGCTGCAAAATATTGACCGTTTGTAATTTACATCCTGTCAACATTTTGCAGGGTTACTTAGATATCACTATATTGCATCTGCAGGAGACGTCCAGGGGGCGCGTGTGTTTAGGAAATGGTCATTCTCACTCACTCCTATAAGCCGTCCCCACACAGCAGCAAGCCCTTCCCAGTGTCAGTATGCCCACCCCTTCCCATCTCCAGCATGCATTGCCTGCCCTCCCCATTCTCAATATGCCCAGCCACTCCTGTCTCTGCATTCTCAACCCCTCAGGTCTCCAAAGTATACTCGACCATTCCACACTGGGTTGCCATATGTCGTCTTTGATAGAACTGCCACATTGCAATGAGAGTGGTCATCTCTGAGGCACTGTGACGAATCTGCAGCTCTGAGATGACCACTCTCAGTGCTGTGTGTGTGTTTGCTCACCTTCCACTGTGCCTGCGCTGATATGATATGATGAGCATTGATGCCTGTGAAGCCCCGCCCCCTCTAACCTCACTCCCCCACTCCCTCAGTGAAGCAGAATGAATGAACTGCTCAGTGCAGAGGGGGTGGCGCTGTAAGGTCAGAGGGGGTGGGGCCTCACAGACATTAGCGCTCATCATATACCAGCGCAGGCATAGTGGAAGGTGAGCGCGTGCACACAGCACTGAAAGTGGTCATCTCAGAGCTGCGGATTCGTCACAGTGCCTCAGAGATGACCGCTCTCATTGCAATGCGGCAGTTCTATCCTAAGCACACACGCTCCCTAGACGTCTCCTGCAGATACAATATAGTGATATTAAGACATTTGTCCTCACCATAAAATTCAGAGTCAGAAGTATGCAAAAGATCATCTAAACAAAACATGCATTTTGGAAACAAGTGCTGGTGACCAGTGAGGTTAAAACGGCACTTTTTGGCCTCAAAGATCAAAGATATATGTGGTGAAAAAGGCACATAATTTTAGGAAAAGAACATCTCTCCAACCATTCAGCATGGGGTGTATAAATCATGCTTTAGGGTTGGTTGCTGCCAATGGCACAGGGAACATTTCATAGGTAAATGAAAGAATGGATACAATTAAATTTCAACAAATTCTTGATGCAAACATAACATCATCTATAAAAAAACTGAAGTTGAAAAGAGGATGGCTTCTACAAATGGATAATGATCCTAAACACATCAAAATCCACAATAGACTACCAAAGAAGGCACAAGTTGAAGGTTTTACAATAGCTTTCACAGTTCCCTGATCTGAACATCATTAACAATCTGTGGCTAAACCTCAAAAAAGCGATGTATAGAAGACTACCTAGGAATCTCACAGAACTAGAAGACTTTTCAATGGAAGAATGGATGAAAATCCCTCGAACTAGAATTAAAGACACCTAACTGGCTAAACAAAAGTGTCTACAAGCTGTGACCCTAACCATGCAGGGTGTCCAAAGTTTTGCATTTGCCCATTTTCCTTTTTGTAGTTTTTAAAATGTAGAAGATGAAAATTATTTTTTTTTTTTGCCTACATATAAAGTAAATGTGTCATCTTAAACGTTATGCATGTCATCATTTCATCTCCAACTTGCTGAACTGATCACAATTAAGGCGCAGTTACACACAATGATAATTGTGCAGATATTGTTCGCAGATCTCTCGTTGCAGTGAAATCATGGACACATTGTTCTATTTTATAGCCGTGTACAAATGTAACTGTGTCCATGATTTCACTGCAACCTGAGATCTGCGAACAATATCTGCACAATTATCTGTGTATGTAACTGGGCCTTAACAGTAATTTTGCCCGGGGTGTCCAAACTTTTGTATGCCACTGTGTATGTATATATACACACACAAACATAATGACTGTTTTTTTTTTTTTTTGTTTTTTTTTTTTCCCCCCCACTCTTAAATCTCTCCACCCTTTTTTAACCTTACTAGTGCCACAAGGGAACTTGGATGTGCAATCTTTTAATCTCTTATTACAATGTAATGTACTGGATATTATGTAACTTGCCTGTCAGTGTATGACCGACAGGTAGCCTGTTAGACCACACATCAGCCAAATCTGATAGTTTATATTCATAGCTGATAGAGATGCTATTGTTAGGCTTCCTTGTTACAATAGCAGCTATCATCGCACCCTGCAGCCTTGCTGTGTGGGGTACCAATGGGCTGATGGGGAGTAATTTTCTCTTTTTGAGCTCCTCACTATTGACACAGACTCCTGAGGCATTAAAGTGTTAGAATCAGAGCTAGCTCCAGTTTTGGCACACCCAACAGGAGCTAAGCTCCATATTACAGCTTGGTCCTGATGCAGATGGCACAGATACAACTCCTAAGCTTGTGCCATCTTTGTTTTTGTAATTTTATGTTGAATTGCAGGAAAATACTTGTAATCTGGATGTACAGTTACAGTACTTATTTTGTTTATTTGAAAGGGTTACATTTTTACTTTAAAGCTTAAATTAGGTCAATGCTAATCTATAAAAGTTACTGTGCCTTTTCAAATGTTTATTAATTTATTATCTACGTATACTGTTACCATATGCTACTTTTTTTCCTGGAACAGTCTACACAAATTTATCTTAAAGTTCACAAAGGCAAATTTACATTTACAAATACATATGTTTGATTTCATTTGCAGCCAACGCAGTTGCTTCTACGTGACACTCAGTTACCACACGGAAGGACCTGTGGACACATGGGCACTTTCTATTCACGCGATTGCAAGCAATACTTAGGTATTTTCATAAAAGAGGGCAGTGAGCAGGACCCAGGAATACGGAGACACCGATATCAATAAGATTACACAGGGTAATCAAATGATCCACTTAATTGAACCTATGATTGCTTAAAAATTATATTGAAATGATATCTACCCTCTACTCCCATCTCTTCTCTCCCAATCTCTCTCTTTTTATTACACATCTTATCTCCCTCGCTTTATACTTTTCACTCCCTATTCATCTACCTTTCTTTCTTTACCTTTATTACTTCCTGTTACCAATGTCTTTCTTCCCTGAACAGTCCCCAATTTATCTCAATTCCCATCACTACAATCCATTTGTTTCATTTCCCCATTCTCTACGCCACTCATTAACCCACACCATGAACCTTGGACCATGCCTTTCTCTTCCTTTTCAAACCACTCTTAGATTTTCTCTGCGACCATCGACCCCTTTTTCACTTCTGATCCCCATTTTCTATTGTTCTAAAACTTTATGTGATCTCCCCCTCTCCCCTCTTCTGTCCCCGCTCCTCTTTTTCTTCACTCCTTTGTCCCCGCTCTTTTCCCCTCCCTCTATCTCCCGCTTCCTACTTTTCCCTTCCTCTTTGTCCCCGCCCTCTATTCCTTCCCTCCCTCCTCTTTGTCCCCCTCCTCCCCTCTTGCCCCCTCTCTTGACCCCCTCCTCTCTCTAACCCCCTCCTCTTTGCCCCCCTCTCTTTCCCCCTCCTCTTTGTCCCCCTCCTCTTTGTCCCCCTCTCTCTTTGTCCCCGCTCCTCTTTGTCCCCGCTCCTCTTTGTCCCCGCTCCTCTTTGTCCCCGCTCCTCTTTGTCCCCCCTCCTCTTTGTCCCCCCTCCTCTTTGTCCCCCCCTCCTCTTTGTCCCCCCCTCCTCTTTGTCCCCCCTCCTCTTTGTCCCCCCTCCTCTTTGTCCCCCCTCCTCTTTGTCCCCCACTCCTCTTTGTCCCCCACTCCTCTTTGTCCCCCACTCCTCTTTGTCCCCCACTCCTCTTTGTCCCCCACTCCTCTTTGTCCCCCACTGCTCTTTGTCCCCCACTCCTCTGTCCCCCACTCCTCTGTCCCCCACTCCTCTGTCCCCCACTCCTCTGTCCCCCACTCCTCTGTCCCTCACTCCTCTTTTTGTCCCCCACTCCTCTTTTTGTCCCCCACTCCTCTTTTTGTCCCCCACTCCTCTTTTTGTCCCCCACTCCTCTTTGTGTCCCCCACTCCTCTGTGTCCCCCACTCCTCTTTCTGACCCCCTTTTTCTTTCTGTCCCCCTGTTCTCTCTGTTCCGCTTCCTCTCTCTTTTGCCCCCTTCATCTCTCTGTCCCCCTTCATCTCTGTCTCCCCCCTTCATCTCTCTGTCCACCCTGCTTTCTCTGTGTCCACTTTCTCTGTGTCCACCCTTCTCTTTGTTCCCCCTCTTTCTATTTCCCCTCCATCGCTCTCTCCCCATCTCCCTCTTCCCCGCCCAGGTGCTGTGGTATGAGCAGACCATGTTCCTGTACAATCAGACACGGTCATAATACAGTTGTTAACAGGGACTCGTATATATAAATTTATCTCGGCACAAGAACATTTTTTTAAAACACATCCAATTGTGGAACTTATGCCAAAGTCTATTGATTAAAATTAACTTTAAAATTTACTTTTGTTTGTGAGGAAAACCCCTTTAAATAGACCCATCCTATTTCTGGGGAGACTCTACAGATTGCTATAGTTCCAAGGTTACTAGTCCGATCATTATTTCAGGGAGAGCTCCTATTCGCCCGGACATTCGTGAAGTGTGACTTCTCATTCCCATTGCAGGTCAAACCAGAATCTCCTGCCTCACCGGTGTTGCTTTCTGGGTGAGATTTTAAGCCCTTGTGGTCTTCAAAAGGATTTTGCCCCTCTCCCCTTCATATTTGTTTGTCTTTGCCAATTAAGTGTTCATCACCTCTTATTTGGACTATCTGCTTGTGAAGATTTTGACTAGGGAGATTTATCTTTCCAGCTCACCACCTCACAATAATAGCCTCCTTGCATGTAGTTTTTCTTTTACTTACACATTTACCTTCACTTTCTGACTTTTGTTCTCTTTCTCTCTTACTTTCATTCTTTTCTCCTTCGCCTCATTGGGGGACACAGACCGTGGGTGTTATGCTGCTGTCCACTAGGAGGCAACACTAGGCAGAATCTGAAAAAGATTAACCGTGGCTCCTCCTCTGCAGCATACACCCCTGGACAGGCACTGTCTTGACCAGTTTTTGCTTAGTGTCTAGGAGGCACACACAGATTTTTTAGTGCTCCTAAAAAAAAAAAAGCGTTTTCTTTTTGAAGATTTTTTCTTTTATTCAAGAAGAAGAAAAGTGGGTCTCTGATGAGACTCCCGGCATGGTCCCTCCTCGGCCCCCCACTGTTGGGGGTGCCTGGTTGAGGTCGACTATTTCCCTTAACATGCCGCTCCCTCCTCGGCCCCCCACTGTTGGGGACGCCGGGTTGAGGTTGAGACGACGATCCTCCCTCCCCATTTCCCCAACGTTGAGGTTCATGGGTTGAGAGTGAGGCGAAGGACAAGGCACCTGACGGTGGAGCAGCATCCCTCCCTAAATGCCCCTTTGGGGTCCATTTAGGTCGAGACACCCCAGGTACAGCCTCTGGTGCAGCAGCTTAGATCTGCTACATGCACCCTGGAGTCATCAGCCCTGCTGACAAACTCCTTTTCACTTGCGGCTGCGGCGTGCCTGCCGCAGCAATCCAGGGTACACAGCTTGCTGTGTACTCCTGAGGGGTCGGGGGACCAGCACTGGGGGCAGCCAGCACTGGCAGGGTCACAGCTTGCCTGTGTCCCTGCAGCAGCCAGCACTAAGGGCTGCATTTATGGTGGAGCAGAGGACCCAGCACTCTGGGTCCTCTGCAGGGGCCCACACCAACCCACCGCTGCCTGCCCCGGGGGTCCGGTGGGATCCAGACCAGTTCCGGACCCCCTCCCGGACTTCCGCGCCGCTCTGGAGCCTCTTTCCGGCCGCACAGAGCTAATTTAGGCCGCGGCTTCGGCCTACGCCGAGGCCGCCGCCTTCGGCACGCCCCCCGGCCCGCCCCCCGGATGACGAGGATGACGCGGCCAGCGTCATAGCAGGGGGCGGACCGCGTCTCCTGAGCGCGAGTTCACTGCAAAATCGCGCGGTTTTGCAGCGCTCCGCCCCCCTTCTTCCTCCTCTCTCCACATCCCGGACGCCATTACATGTCTCGTGGTGGAGGCAGAGCGGCACCAGCAGCTGTACAGCAGCTGCACAGTCTCCGGGGGGCACAGACAGATGCTGGACACTGGTCGCTGGTGGCACACAGGTGGTGGTAAGTTGCCAGCAGAGGTCTTCTATCTCCTCTGCTGGAACTCTTCTCTCCAGGGCACCCCTGCACAGCACTATTCTCTCCAGGGCACCCCTGCGCAGCACTATTCTCTCCAGGGCACCCCTGCACAGGCTCCTGTATATACCACTATGCCGGGCTCAAGGAACAAGAAGACTAGGGCCCACACAGCCTACTATTCCTTATGCACAGCATGTCAGAAGCCTCTACCCAGTAGACATACGTCCCCGCACTGTCGGGACTGCGCCCGGACTACGGTGCCGGTGTCCCTAGCCGTTACGGATGCGTCCTCTGCCATGCCGGAATGGGCCACTTTTTTGTCCCAATCCATCTCACAATCCATGGCACAATCCATGGACAGGCTATCCTCTACATTGCTTTCAGCTATGCAGAGTCACGCTTCACCCCAGACCACTGCTCAACAAAGCGGACACTCGGAACGCGGCCGCACTGAACTAAGGTCCACCTCTAGGGCAGGACGGAAACGACCACATAGGTCAGGCTCTCCAGGGCCTGCACGATCTCCAGGGCCTACTCAAACTTCACGGTCATCTCCAAGGGAGAGTCGCCGTGCCTCCAGGTTGCCAGAACCGTCCCCTGATAGGGAGGGTCACAGAAGGTCCAGGTCACCCCCTCCTAGAGAAGACCGCAGCGATACGCAGGAGTCCGAAGGACTCTGCGACTCCAGCTCAGATCTGGATCCAGATGGGTCTCTAGACCTAACTCAGCCAGACACTGATGTATTGGTTTAGGACGTAATCACCTCCATCAACCAGGTGCTGAAGATATCTGAACCTCCGCCAGATGCCCCAGAGCACGAGATCGCTTTCCAGAGGACTAAGAGGCCCCCTAAATATTTCTCCGATCACCCCGAGTTCAGGGCGATTCTCAAAAACCATCGCTCACACCCGGAGAAGAGATTCGGCAACCGTAAGGCACTGGAGAGGCGTTACCCCTTCTTGCAAGAGGTAACACAGACCTGGGCAGATACGCCTGTAGTGGACCCTCCGGTATCCAGACTCGCAACACAGACGCTTCTTTCCCTGCCTGATAGCTCCTCCATAAAGGATGCGACGGACCGTCAGGTGGAACACATGGCCCGATCAATTTTTGAGGCCACAGGGTCCTCCCTGGCCCCGACATTCGCTATTGTGTGGGCAGCAAAGGCTATCATGGCCTGGACAACCAACTTACATGCTGGTCTCCGTTCAGTTAACTCCGAGCTCGCTGACCAGGCGGTTCAAGCGTCAGTCGTGGCTGACTATATTTTACACGCAGCTATCGATTCCGCAAATTGTGCGGCAGTGGCTGCGTCAAACGCCATTATCATCAGGCGTGCTCTCTGGCTGCGGGAATGGAAGGCGGATGCAGTCTCAAAGAAGTCGCTTACCCACCTTCCATTTTTCAGCGGACGTCTCTTTGGTGAAGAGCTTGATAAATTAATATCCAATGCCACAGGAGGGAAGAGTACTTCCCTACCTCAACAAAAGCCGAAACGCACCTATAACCGCCGTAACCAGACACGATTCCGTTCCTTTCGGAATTCGTCTGGCTGGTCCGTTTCCCGCCCAGCGCAGACCCATAGTCGTTCACCGCGCAGGGAAGGTCCGAGGACTTCGCAAAGGACGAACAAAACCTGGCAGTCTAGATCTGGCCAAAGCAAGTCCAAAGGACTCAAATCCCACAAATTCTCATCTTCATGACTCCTTATTTCCGGACGACGCCCCGCCAGTGGGCGGACGACTTTCCCACTTTCATCAAGTTTGGCTACCTATTATAAAAGACAGGTGGATCAGGGAACTGGTGTCGTCAGGTTACAAGATAGAGTTCATCTCCATCCCACCAAATCGATTCTTTCTTTCCGTACCTCCAAGGCTACCGTCCAAGGCTCGCGCCTTCTCCAAGGCGGTCAGGTCTCTTATCCAAGCCGGAGTGATTGTTCTGGTCCCACGGACCAAACGTTTTCAGGGGTTCTATTCCAACCTGTTCGTGGTCCCCAAAAAAGGGGGCAGTGTAAGACCTATTCTAGATCTCAAACAGCTAAACAAGTACGTGAGGGTACGACAATTTCGCATGGAGTCTCTCCGATCCATCATATCATCCATGGAAGAAGGAGAATTTCTCGCCTCCATAGATAGGAATATGCAGGTAAGCATCCTGAATATCGCCCCTGCCCACCAAAGGTTCCTCAGATTCGCAATCGGTCAGGCTCATTATCAGTTTGTGGCTCTCCCATTTGGACTCGCCACGGCTCCCAGAGTCTTTACCAAAGTCATGACTATATTACACTCCAGAGGCGTAGTCGTCATCCCATACTTGGACGATCTACTTATCAAGGCTCCCACCTTCAAGAACTGCGAACTCAGTGTCACCATCACGGTAGACACACTAAGTCGCCTGGGCTGGTTGGTCAACCTAAAAAAGTCGTCCCCAATCCCAAGTCAGTCCCTCATTTTTCTGGGCATGGAATTTCACACTTCCAGGGGGCTGGTGCTCCTCCCCAAGGAGAAGGCACATGCTATCCAGATGGGAGTTCGCGCCCTTCTTCACCCAGCACCTCGATCCCTTCGTTTTGCCATGCGAGTTCTGGGCAGGATGGTTGCCGCGATAGAAGCAGTCCCCTTTGCCCAGCTTCACCTCCGGCCTCTCCAATTGGCCATACTCAAGTCCTGGGACAAGAGTCCTTTTTCCCTGGACAGGATGTTCCGCATATCCTCGACAGTCAAGCAATCCCTATACTGGTGGCTCTGTCCAGTATCTCTCTCCAAGGGGAGATCGTTCATCCCAGGCTACTGGAAGATTCTGACAACCGATGCCAGTCTCACAGGATGGGGCGCGGTTGTACCGACACCACAGAGCGCAGGGGAAGTGGTCTCCATTGGAAGCCACCATATGCCCATCAACGTCCTGGAGATTCGAGCCATCTTCCTGGCACTGCGGGCTTTCCAACGTCTCCTAGTGAACTCTCACGTCAGGATACAATCCGACAATGCCACGGCCGTGGCTTATGTAAATCACCAGGGCGGAACCCGCAGTGTCCAAGCGATGCGGGAGGTATCGCACATCCTGCAATGGGCGGAATCCACGGGATCGACCCTGTCCGCCGTACACATCCCAGGAGTAGACAACTGGGAAGCAGACTTTCTCAGTCGCCAAGGCATAGACTCAGGAGAGTGGTCCCTGCATCCCGAGGTCTTTCGGCAAATTTGTCATCGCTGGGGGACTCCGGACGTGGATCTGATGGCATCACATCTCAATGCCAAGGTTCCCAACTTCATGGCCAGATCACACGACCCCCGGTCTCTCGGAGCGGATGCCCTAGTTCAGGACTGGACTCAATTTCAACTCCTGTACATCTTCCCACCTCTGCCTCTAATCCCAAGAGTAGTGCGCAAAATCAAACAGGAAGGGATTCCGGTCATCCTTATCGCCCCAGACTGGCCCAGACGCGCGTGGTATGCCGACGTCGTCCAACTCACGGCAGACGCCCCCTGGCGCCTCCCAGATCGGCCAGACCTCCTATCTCAGGGTCCGTTCTGCCACCAGAATTCACAGGCCTTGAATTTGACGGCGTGGCCCTTGAAACCTGGATTCTAACTCAAGCAGGGCTCTCACAGGATGTAATTCGCACTATGATCAGTGCGAGGAAACCTGCCTCTGCCAGAATTTACTACCGCACCTGGAAAGCCTTTTTTGCCTGGTGTGCATCTCGTGATCAGAATCCATTCCCCTACTCGCTGCCTAGAATTCTTGGCTTCCTACAATCAGGTCTGGAGGCCAGACTGTCCCTGGGCTCTCTTAAGAGCCAGGTCTCGGCCCTCTCCGTTCTTTTCCAGCGGAGACTTGCCCTAAAACCTCAAATCAAAACTTTTCTTCAAGGGGTTTCCCGTTTGGTTCCCCCCTACAGACGACCGCTGGATGCGTGGGATCTAAACTTGGTGCTGACGGCATTGCAAGAACCGCCTTTTGAGCCTCTCAAAGAGATTCCTCTCCGCCTTCTATCCCAGAAGGTGGTGTTTCTAGTGGCTATCACCTCCCTTCGGAGGGTGTCTGAGCTCACAGCGCTCTCATGCAGGCCTCCATTCCTAGCCTTTCACCAGGATAAGGTAGTTCTCCGTACGGTTCCCTCTTTTCTTCCGAAGGTGTTTTCCTCTTTCCACATCAATGAGGAATTATCTTTACCGTCCCTTTGTCCTGCTCCGGTTCATAGGTTTGAGAAGGCTCTGCATACGCTGGACCTTGTAAGGGCTTTGCGCATTTATGTCTCTAGAACAGCCCCCTTTAGGAAGTCGGACTCTCTTTTCCTTCTTCCTGAAGGCAGCCGCAAGGGCTTCTCAGCCGCAAAGGCCACGCTTGCCAGATGGATCAGAGCCACAATTCAGGATGCCTACAGGCTCAAAAACTCGCCTCTTCCGGCCGGTATCAGAGCGCATTCTACCCGTGCGGTGGGGGCATCCTGGGCTATTCGGCATCAGGCTTCTGCCCAACAAGTGTGTAAAGCAGCCACCTGGACTAGCTTGCACACATTCACCAAACATTACATGGTCCATACCCAGTCTTCTGCGGATGCGAGCCTGGGTAGACGCGTCCTGCAGGTGGCAGTTGCCCACCTGTAGGATACTGTCTTTATATAACACTCATTCCATTGCTTTTCCCACCCAAGGACTGCTTTGGGACGTCCCACGGTCTGTGTCCCCCAATGAGGCGAAGGAGAAAAGGAGATTTTTGTGTACTCACCGTAAAATCCTTTTCTCTTAGCCTCTAATTGGGGGACACAGCTCCCTCCCTGTTGGCCGTTGCGGCCCGTTTTGAGTTTTCTTGTTGTTTGAACTCGTGCATAGTTGCCTTCTTGCAGGCATGGTTTTTTGGATGTTATCACTGGTACGTAAATCCTCCTACTGCTTTAGCACAAACTGGTCAGGACAGTGCCTGTCCAGGGGTGTATGCTGCAGAGGAGGAGCCACGGTTAATCTTTTTCAGATTCTGCCTAGTGTCGCCTCCTAGTGGACAGCAGCATAACACCCACGGTCTGTGTCCCCCAATTAGAGGCTAAGAGAAAAGGATTTTACGGTGAGTACACAAAAATCTACTTTTTCGACTTTCACAATTTTTCTTGCAAAACTTTCTTCTCAATAACTTAAAATCTCTCGTCAAATTTTGCTCTCTTTTGCAGTCTTTCGCTCATACTCTTTTGCTTTCTTTCGTAGTTCACCTTTTAATGTATATAACTACTTTTTACATGTTCTTGCCCCTGCAGTTTTACCTTTTTTGAATTTTATTTTAAGTTGTTACTATTTGCCAACATTTATTCTATTTCACATCAATAAGGTCATTGTCCCCTGCATTCCCTGGCTCAGTTAGGGCGAGTTATTATTTTCCTATAGACTACAGAAACCCCTCAGCATTCCTAGTCTCAATTCCTGGCCTATGGTGGATCTCGCAAGTTTCTGTCAGCTTCCAAAACGGCCATTATTCTAATGGATTGTTCTTCATTAATAAGAGCCCACATCTCCAATAAAAGAGCTGCTTCTTTTCATTTTCTGTTTATTTGCAAAAGGCCATTGGCGAATGAGTGGAAAGTGAAAAGGAGCAGACATCTGACTTTTCATTGTCCAGGTTAGTAAAGCTACCACCTTTTGCTTTTGTTTGAACTTCTGTGAAGTTTTTCAAGTCCTCATTTGGCCTCTGTTATTGCTTTATGTCATAAGATGGCCTTCCGTTTCCTGGGTGGTGTTTTTCTCTCCTACTATTTTTGGTACTAAACTGACCTGACTAGTGTCTGGTGAGGTTTATAGTTCACCAATGAAGCCTGTACTTTCTATTTAGTGTCCGCCTTTGTCTCTTAATGTGTTCAATGAGAAATGGTTTTTATGGCAAGTACAACCTTAAATTTTTAGGCGCTGCATAATATAGTGTTTAGAGCCACTGACTTTAATGTGATGGTGGATATCGACAAAACTTTACTAAGCAGGAGTTCATTCCCATATTTGCAGATTTTGAAACTGAAAGAAAAAAAAACAACAAAAAAGACCATATTTAAGAACAAAAATTTATTTTATTGAAACCAGAAATATTTTTGATTGGCACAACAGTCCAGCAAGGAAATATTTATATATACAGTACAGACCTAAAGTTTGGACACACCTTCTCATTCAAAGAGTTTTCTTTATTTTCATGACTATTAAAATTGTAGATTCACACTGAAGGCATCAAAACTATGAATTAACATATATGTGTCCAAACTTTTGGTCTGTACTGTACGTTAAAAAAATCAACGGGGTTATCATTGCTTTAGATCAAAATATATACAAAACAAAATAACAAGGTACAACTTAACTATGTGCCAAAATTAATGATAAATATACAAAAATAAATGGATATACCATGTGTGCTTATAAGGTTATGTGTAATACATACAGTAGAGACCAAACGTTTGGACACACCTTCTCATTCAAAGAGTTTTCTGTATTTTCATGACTATGAAAATTGTAGATTCACTCTGAAGGCATCAGAACTATCAATTAACACATGTGGAATTATATACTGAACAAAAAAGTGTGAAACAACTGAAAATATGTCTTATATTCTAGGTTCTTCAAAGTAGCCACCTTTGGCTTTGATTACTGCTTTGCACACTCTTGGCATTCTCTTGATGAGCTTCAAGAGGTAGTCACCGGAAATGGTTTTCACTTCACAGGTTTGCCCTGTCAGGTTTAGTCCTACTGAATAGACTGTTAGCTGCTTTTTTCTTGCTATAATACAAATTCTAAGTAAAGAAAAATGAGTGGCCATCATTACTTTAAGAAATGAAGGTCAGTCAGTCCGAAAATTTGGGAAAACTTTAAAAGTGTTCCCAAGTGCAGTTGCAAAAACCATCAAGCGCTACAAAGAAACTGGCTCACATGAGGACCGCCCCAGGAAAGGAAGACCAAGAGTCACCTCTGCTGCAGAGGATAAGTTCATTTGAGTCACTAGCCTCCGAAATCGCAGGTTAACAGCAGCTCAGATTAGAGACCAGGTCAATGCCACACAGAGTTCTAGCAGCAGTCACATCTCTACAACAACTGTTAAGAGGAGACTTTGTGCAGCAGGCCTTCATGGAAAAATAGCTGCTAGGAAACCACTGCTAAGGACAGGCAACAATCAGAAGAGACTTGTTTGGGCTAAAGAACGCAAGGAATGGACATTAGACCAGTGAAAATCTGTGCTTTGGTCTGATGAGCCAAATTTGAGATATTTGGTTCCAACCACCGTGTCTTTGTGCGACGCAGAAAAGGTTAACTGATGCCTGGTTCCCACCGTGAAGCATGGAGGAGAAGGTGTGATGGTGATGTGGTGCTACACCAGATGACCTGGCCTCAACAGTCACCAGACCTGAACCCAATCTGTATGGTTTGGGGTGAGCTGGACCGCAAAGTGAAGGCAAAAGGGCCAACAAGTGCTAAGCATCTCTGGGAACTCCTTCAAGACTGTTGGAAGACCTTTTCTGGTGACTACCTCTTGAAGCTCATCAACAGAATGCCAAGAGTGTGCAAAGCAGTAAGTAAAGCAAAAGGTGGCTACTTTGAAGAACCTAGAATATAAGACATATTATCAGTTGTTTCACACTTTTTTGTTAAGTATATAATTCCACATGTGTTAATTCATAGTTTTGATGCCTTCAGTGTGAATCTACAATTTTCATAAGGATGAAAATACAGAAAAATCTTAGAATGAGAAGGTGTGTTCAAACTTTTGGTCTGTACTGTATATAGCTGAAACCCGAAGTTTGCATATACCAGAAGTTTACAATACTCTATATAAAAATAACACTTCTCTCATTATTCTGGCATTTGGCAAATATTTACAATTATAGTAATCCCAATTGACCTAAAACAGGAAAGGTTTATTCTGATTTCATATCAGATAGTGAGAAAAACATGCATATCTGTTTTATATATAGTGTATGTAAACGTCTGGTTTCAACTGTATTATATCTGCATATTTTCATGTAACTAAAGACCTACAAGTGCATCGTAGAACTGTATTTAGCAGCAGAGAATAATATACTATAAAATTAAGTACACAGCCGAATAGCAGCGATGTATACTAATTATGTGCCAACACTAATAAATATATACTATCTAATATGAAATAAGGTAAAGAATATTTATACCGTGTTAGCCAGTAGATAGAAAAATATATTGCAATCTGAGAGTCCTCAGTGGTTGATACCTTTTAATGGCTAACTGAAAAGATGGTAAACATAGCAAGCTTTCGAGACGACTCGGGTCTCTTCTTCAGGCTGAAGAAGAGACCTGAGTCGTCTCGAAAGCTTGCTATGTTTACCATCTTTTCAGTTAGCCATTAAAAGGTATCAACCACTGAGGACTCTCAGATTGCAATATATTTTTCTAATATGAAATAGTACCCCACAATGGAATTTATAGATAATGCTGAAACATAACATTATATCAGTCAGGTATATTAAACATGTCTGTTTAGCAATAGGTAATATACATGGATTCCCATTGTATGTACTGTCACATAAGGACAGACGTACATAAATGTACAGCTGGACTGCTTCTTTCCCCCAAAAACGAGTGCTTCAGCGATGCGTCTTCGTCAGGAGTAAGTTAAATATGGATCTTTGTGTAGTTTGTTTCTAAATATATGTCAATTTTAGCCTATATGACCCTTTTTAATACTATTTTCAGTCTACAATGACATCCACCACTCTTTTGAAATTACTGAATTTGATAGTGTTTGTTTTACCTGGAATGCATGTATTTCTGGCCACTGTTCTTGATGTTTGATTAAATATTTTAATGTGTTTGCAGTCTGCTCAGCCATTTATACTGCGTCGGACCAAAAGAGATGTGGAGAGGCAGCTAAACAAAAAGTCTGAACACGTTCTCAAGTGTCAGCTGTCAAATCGGCAGAGGATCATGTATGAGGATGTTATGATGCAACCTGGGTAAGAAAATTTCAGTAGGATTTCTTACAACTCAGTTAACATTGTGTACAGTGGTGGAAAAAAGTATTTAGTCAGCCACCAATTGTGCAAGTTCTCCCACTTAAAAAGATGAGAGAGGCCTGTTATTGACATCATAGGTAGACCTCAACTATAAGAAACAGAATGAGAAAACAAATCCTGAAAGCCACATTGTCTCATATGAAAGATATTTTTTTTCAAATTTTGGTGAAAAATAAGTATTTGATCACCTACAAACAAGCAAGATTTCTGGCTCTCTCAGACCTTTAACTTCTTCTTTACGAGGCTCCTCTGTCCTACACTCATTACCTGTAATACTGGCACCTATTTGAACTTTCTATCAGTGTAAAAGACACCTGTCTGCAACCTCAAACAGTCACACTCCAAACTCCACTATGGTTAAGACCAACGATCTGTCAAAGAACAACAGAAACAAAATGATAGCCCTGTGCCAGGCTGGGAAGACTGAATCTGCAATAGGCAAGCAGCTTGGTGTGAAGAAATCAACTGTGAGAGCAATAATTAGAAAATCTAAGACATACAAGGCCACTGATAATCTCCCTCGACCTGCGGCTCCATGCAAGATCTCACCCCGAGTGGTCAAAATGATCTCAAGAATGGTGAGCAAAAATCTCAGAACTACACAGGGGACCTAGTGAATGACCTGCAGAGAGCCGGGACCAACGTTACAGAGGCTACCATCAGTAACACAGTTTGCCACTCGGTACTCAGATCCTGCAGTGCCAGATGTGTCTCCCTGCTTAAGCCATTACATGTCCGGGCCCATCTGAAGTTTGCTATAGAGCATTTGTATGATCCAGAAGAGTATTGGGAGAATGTCATATGGTCAGATGAAACCAATGTAGAGCTGTTTGGTAGAAGCACAACTCGTCGTGTTTGGAGGGGAAAGAATGCTGAGTTCCATCGAAAGAACACCATACCTACTAGGAAGCATGGGGGGGCAACATCATCCTTTGGGGCTGTTTCTCTGCTAAGGGATCAGGACGACTGATCTGTGTACATGAAAGAAAGAACGGGCCATGTATCGTGAGATTTTGAGTCAAACCTCCTTCCATCAGCAAGGGCATTGAAGATGAAATGTGGCTGGTCCTTTCAGAATGACAATGATCCCAATCACACCACCAGGGCAACAAAGGAGTGTCTTCGTAAGAAGCATCTTAAGGTCCTAGAGAGGCATAGCCAGTCTCCAGATCTAAACCCTATAGAAAATCTTTGGAGGGAGTTGAATCTCCGTGTTGTCCAGCGACGGCCCGAAAACATCACTGCCCTAGAGGAGATCTGCATGGAGGAATGGGCCAACATACCAGCAACAGTGTGTGCCAACTTTGTGAAGACTTACAGAAAACTGTAAACGTGATTTTACACCAGAGCTAGCTTGTATACTTGTGTTGCTGCAGTAACTCTAAGGTGTCACCGCATGTGACACCTTTAGGGTGTTTTGGATATCAATTAAAGGTAGTGAGTTACGCGCTACACTTTGTTTTATGGCTCCCAATAATCACGTAGGCACTGTTCAGTTTAACCCTCCTTTGGGATGTTTATTAAAACTAGATAAATGATTTACATAATATCCACCCGGTTTATGAGTGGTTGGTGTTGATTAAACAAACATTTTTTGTTAAAAAACTTTATATAAAAACTTTAATTAAAATAATTTTGTTAACCACTTATTATAATTGAGAACATATTAAAATTACTAAAAAATGAATATGGGGTAATCTTGAGTTTTCTAGGAAAAGAGAAGTGTTTTTTTTTTTCTCTTTGATATTGTGTGGGTGTCTTAACGGTTATACGTAGATGGTATGGTAAGGTCTTGGTTCAGGCTGCTTCTTGGTTGGTCGTTAATGGTTTGTTTCTGGTTTAAGATGGAGATATTTGACTCATCTAGAAAGAAGAGGTGTATAACTCCGTATACAATCTTCCGTATGGTTGTATTATGTTTAGTTATTTCTATTTTCCAAAAAGATTCACATATACACCTTATGCGTTTTATGGTTAACTCTTTTCTTTTAAGGCAACTTTGTTTTTTTTCTTATGCAGCACGCAGGAATCCTTGAAGGGAGGACATTTTGTTAGTGTGCTTTATGTGCTGACACAGCTTCAAAAAATCTGTAATCATCCAGACCTGGTGGATCCTCGTCCTGGACATTCTTCCTATGCATGTGATGCATTGCAATATAAGACGTCATCACTTGTACTACAAGCATTAGAACACAATCCTTGGAAGGTAAGGGCTCTGTATGTTTTTCCATATTTTTTAACCCTTTTACTACCAGGACAGTTTTTTTAATTCTTGCATTACTACAAGGGACAGAGCAAGGTTGGGCCATTACTATAAGAAGGAGAGCAGGGTGGGGAAATTGCGACAAGATGGGGACTAGGATGGAGACATTACAAAAAAAGAAGGGGACCTGGATGGGGCGTTACTATCAGAAGAAGAGAAGGATGGAGAACATTACTACAAGAAGGGGAGGAGGATAGGGCATTACGGCAAGAAGGGGAGCAGGATGAGATTTTACTACAAGAAGGGGAGCAGGAATGGGTCATTATAACAAGATTAGGGCCAGGATGAGTACAATACTAAAAGAAAGTGAGCAAGATGAGTACATTATTAGAAGGGGACCAGGATGGGACATCACTACAAGATTTGGGCCAAATTACTATTTGGTGCTAACTGTAAAAAAACAAGTAAAAAATGTTCAAAAAAGTGGTCACAAGGTGTATTGAAAAAAAATAAATGGTATCACTAAAAATGTCACTTTGTCCTGCAAGGAATATGGCCTCTGGATTAACATTTTTCATATGTGCAGCCCACATACCCAGCAGAGTTTGAGATCCTTGGTCTATACCCTCATTAATCCATTAAAAGAGCCTATTCCAGGCGTGGCATTTGCATTTGGAAGATGTGAACCCATAACTTGTGGTCAAAGGAGCTCTCAATGGAAGAGAGACAGACCAATCACTAGACTGAAGAGAAACAAGAAATCCATTAGTGAAATAGCAGAAATGTTAGGAGTGTAAGATGCCTGGACGTCCACGGAAGACTAGAGTGGTTGATGATTGTCCACACTTCCGATAATGCGCATTACGCCTCCTGAAGCTGGAACCACCCGCCTTCAGAAGCTGAAAATGCTGTGAGGAGAACAAAGCTGCGCGCATGTCTTAGGATTGTATGCATCTTACAGGGTGCTGTACTCTTTTTTTTTTTTTTTTTTTTTTTTTTTTTAATTTATCAAATAAAATGCAAAGTGAATGGATAGAAGAGGAATTAAAATTATATCAATATTTGGTGTGACCTCCCTTTGTCTTCAAAACAGCATCAGTTCTACTTAACCTTCTACACACTTTCGAGGAACTCAGCAGGTGGGTTGTTCCAAACACCTCTATTTTTTTTTTTTAGGGGTGTTTATTTTGCATATTTTTTTTTCCACAACCTCTCTAAGACTTTAGCACAGTGCTAAAATAGATATATAAATAATGTAATTTTGTTCTTAAACCTGTCAGATGGTAAAAATACTACCTATCATTTTATACCTAATGCAATTCATTCATCCAAATACAATGATTTGTTGAAAAATATGAGTTCTGTGCTTTCATCTCCATGTGCATGCAGTGTAGTACTTGACCACCAAGCAATGTACGCAGAACATTAAAATTGAATGTTTGCAGCCCAGACGCCTCTCTCAACTGTATATCCTTTATAGGGTATACAGGACGCCTAAGTGGCTTCATGATTTAGGCCTGAGACAGGACTCATGTTGCCCCAAATGTTCACATGAGGACACGGACATTCTCCACATGTTTTGGACGTGCCCGCACCTACAGATTTTTTTGGATTATGGTACTCCACTTTATCCGGGGGGCAACGGAGCTGGACATCCCCAGAGACCCGATTGTCTGTGTCCTTGGCTGTACAGACGATGTAGAGGGGAGATGACTATTCGCTTATAGCAGTGGCTAGGATGTTGTTTGCTGCCAGAAAATTAATAGCGGCTCATTGGATATCTGATACGGTACCCTCTCGCAACGAGTATATCTGTAGCATGAATCTGACCGTGAGTAGGGAAAAAGCTATATACCTCAAACGGGACAGATCGGGGGTATTTGATAAATATAGAAGGGCTGGATGGACCTTCAGGGGCTGCCGACCGTTAATTAATTGCTTTTGGACTGAGTTATTTCTTTAAGTTGGGTGATGTGTTATGCGGATTTTTGGAACATCTTGGGTTCATGTTATATCCACATGTGCACTACTATCTTTGTTGAGGAATACTGACCCACTGGACCGGGAGGGGGGGAAGGGAGGGGGGGGGGGGGATTTAATGCAATGCATTTCTTTCTGTATTGTTGTTGAAAAGATTTAATAAAAACTATCTGATTAAAAAAAAAAATTGAATGTTTGCAAATTACACAGTTTTCAAAATTTCGGCCGTTTTTCCATAATTTCATAAACCCTTATCTATCCAAAGTTACCAATATCACAAAGTGCAATGTGTCCCTAAAACATCCAATCTCAGAATCACTCAAAAATGTAAAAAAATTTCAGAGTTTTTACCATATAAAGTGACAAATGTAAAATTTTAAAGGTGCAATGTTAGGAATGTGAAATCTGCAGGAACAGATTAAAATTTTTCTCCTTTGCCTCATTGGGGGACACAGGACTGTGGGTGTTATGCTGCTGTCCACTAGGAGGCAACACTAAGCAGAATCTGCAAAAGAGTTAAGTGGCTCCTCCTCTGCAGTATACACCCCTGGGGCAGACACTGCCTCACCAGTTTTTTTGCTTAGTGTCTTAGGAGGCACACACAATTTTTCCCTCTCTTTAATCATCTCAAAAGACTTTTCTCCATATAAGAAAAGCGGGTCCGGCGTTGCCCCCGGCATGATCCTTTCTCAGCCTACCACTGTTGGCGGCGCTGGGTTAAAGTCGAGATATCCATATATATGCCGTGTTCCTTCCTCAGCACCCCACTGTTGGGATGCTGGGTCGAAGTCAAGATACCCCCTGTACAGCATGCTCCCCATGAGCTTGGATGGAGTTTTTTTTTTTTTACAGCCAGGACACTCTACTATCAAGCGTCTGCACCTCATCCTCCCTGATGGACTCAGGGCACCACAAGGTACAGGCTATATTAGCCACACTGCCAGCATTTACTGCACAAGGTGCAGGCTATACTCAGCCACGATTCCAGCTGCGCTACTGCAGGCTGATCTAAGGCAGAGTACAGGTTGGTATTGGCGACAATGCCAGCATCGGCTACAACACGGCTGCAGGCTGACGCACCATACGGGACAGGCTGTATCAGCCACTATGCCAGCATCTGCTGCCTAGGGAGTTTGATGGATACAAAATCCTCCCAGCCCACCACCCTAAGGGACCCGGTGTGGCCTTTCCTGGCTGAGAACTAGCATGGAGATAATCTCCTCCTTCCCCATCTCCCCTCTCCACATAGGGAACTTGGGTTGAGGACGCTCTCATGGTGTTGACAGAGCCCTGCATCCCAGGGTCTCTTGCATGCAGCATTTTTCCCCCGCAGTACTATGGGTATGTCCCCCTGTACTTTCTATGTTGCGCCCCTTCCTAGGGCTATACAAGACAGCGGTGAGGGTGTTACACAGCGGGACCCGCTGTGCAGGACGGCGGTAGCAATCCTGTAGTGCGGGACAGGTAAGTGCGTGGACTTCCGCGCCGACCTCCTCACCTCCCCGGGGCTGCCATTTACGCAAGTCCCCGGCTCCGGCCTAGCGCGGATGGTGCCGCCTTTCCCCGCCTCCCGCCCGCCCTTCGGCTGACGTCACTACAGGCTGGTCCAGCCCCGGCCGCATCATAAAGAGGGCGGGCCAAGTCTCTTTCTGCCGCTTCTCGCTCCCTCGCGAGAACTCCTGCGCGTCTTTTTGCTACCTGGCCACGCTTTTTCACTGTCCCACCCCTCATTCTCCTCGCACAGTTGTTGCCATGACAGCACCACTGCTCCGATAGGAGTTAACCATTTCAGCATCACAAGCAGTGCGCAGCGCTGCACAGCATGCTACATATGGGCTGTGCTCACAGAATGAGAGGCAATTAATCCTCCCTCATTGATGTAACAACTGCTAGGCCCATACAACAAAGCCATGAACACATTTGCTATTTAGTATACTACTCACATTGCAGCAGAGCACTCTGCTTATACAGCAGAAGGACATTAACCCCTTAATGACCAACAACAGCTATGTCATGGTTTTGAACTGTCACCGTGTGTAAACTCTCTCTCTTTGGTCAAAGAAATGCAAAAAAAAAAATATTGTCCTAAATTTACCACTAGCATGAAGTCCAATATGTCATGAAAACGACATTATTGGAATTACTGGGATATGTTGACGCGTTCCAGAGTTATTATCTCATAAAGTGACACTGGTCAGAATTGAAAAATGAGGCTCAGTCCTTAAGGGGTTAAGGCTGTGCTGCCCATTACACTTTTTGCATGGCTACAGACTCATAAGACGGACAGCGAGACCTTTTCCTGCTCTTTTATACGGCATGAAATTATTTTGCAGATCACCTGACTCCAGGAGATCCTCCACAAAAAAAAACAAACAAAAAAAAAAAAACCTGAGAAACGGTTTATCAACCGTAAAATGTTTGACGGAAGTTATCCATCTCTCCTGACAGTGGCCCAATACGGGGCCGACCCACCCCAAGTGGATTCCCCAGTATCCAGACTTGCGGTATAAACCCTCCTGTCCCTACCAGGCTACTCCTCAATTGAGGATGCAACTGACTGCCAGGTACGGCAACTAGCAAAGTCAGTGTTTGCAGCTTCGGGGTCTTCCCTTGCCCCTACATTCGCTTCAGTCTGGGCGGCAAAAGCCCCCAAGCATGGGCAGGCCAATTCCATACTATATTAAAGTACACGGAAGCCGACCCTACCTGGCAGACCAGCCAACTTGAGTCGCAATTACAGCTGACTACCTGATACATGCAGACCTTGATGCTACAATTGCTTAACATTTCCAGTGCTATTGCCACTACACGTACCCACCGGTTACATGAATGGACAACGGACGCGGCCTCCAAAATGTCCCTCACAGGTCTCCCATACCTCAGTGGACGCCTGTTCGGAGAACAGCTGGACAAATTACTTCTGATGCCACGGGAGGCAAAAGCACCCCTTCTGCAGCGCAAACCCAGACGGCCCTTCAGTTGTTGTCAACAGACCAGATTCTGATCCTTTTGGAACTCATTTGGCTGGTCATCATCTAGACCGACACAGACAGGTACTCGGTCGCCATGCAGGGAGCGGTCACAAGCTACCCACAAAAGGTAGCTCATCCTGGCAGAGCCAGTCTCGCCAATCCAAGCCCAAGGAAACACGATGCTACAAGTTTTCTTCCTCCTGACTCCCTTCAACCGGTAGACTCTCCATTGTAAGTGATCAGTTGCTTCATTTTCAACATTTTTGGCTACCTGTCATACAAGACAAGTGGGTACAAGAGCTAGTGTCTTCCGCCTAGAAAAAAAAAAAAAAAAAAAAATCACATCTCTAATGCCAAGTAGTCAGTTCTCTCCTTATTTCAGGCGTCATTGTACCTGTGCCATGCGAAGTCCGTTTTAGAGGTTTCTATTCTGACCTCCTGTGGTCCCCAAAAAAGTGAAGGTACAGGACAACCCGTACTGAACCTAAAACAACTGAACACTCATGTCCGGGTAAGATGTTTCCGCATGAAATCTCCTCGCTCTATAATTCTTTCCCAATAATTCCTCAGATTTGCAATCGACGAAGAACACTGCCATTATTTTTTGGCACTCCCGTTCGGCTTAGCTACAGCTCCCTGAGTGTTCACAAAAGTCATGGCTGCCGTCAAGATTATACTTCCTTCCAGGGGTTTCGTCATCCTTCCGTACCTGGACGATCTGCTCATCAAATCACCGACCTTCACGGACTGCGCACACAGCATCTCCATCACGGTAGACACTCTGAGTAGATTGGGATGGCTGGTCAACCTCCACAAATCTACACCAGTTCCAACACAGTCTCTAGTCTTCTGGAAATACGGGTCAAACTTCCCAGGACAGGGCTCGGACCCTGCGGCTAGGAGTCCGCACTATCCTTCATCGGTCCCCTCTGTCCTTCAGAACTGCCATACAGGTCCTAGGCAGGATGGTAGCAGCAATAAAGGCCGTCCCCTTTGCTCAACTGCATCTCAGATCGCTTCAACTATCCATACTCTAGTCATGAGACAAGAACCCCGGTCATTCGACAAGAGGTTTCACCTGCGATGTTCAGGCAAGCGATCTCTTCAATGGTGGCTCCGGCCACTCTTTGACCCAAGGCCGGTCGCTCCTTCCACCATGCTAGAAAGTTATGACCACCGTCAGGAGTCTGACAGAATGGGGTACGGTGTACCTCCATCACAGTGCACAGGGCACATGATTCTGCTTGGATTCAAGGATCACCATCAAGCTGCTGGAAATTTGGGTGATATTCCTAGCACTGAGGTCCTTCAGCCACCTCCTGGCAGGTGGCCATGTCAGATTACAGTTAGACAATGCCACGGCTGTGGCATATGTCAATCACAAGGGCGGTACCCACAGTCTCCAGGCAATGGAAGAGTTCACCACATACTTCACGGGGAGGAATCCATGGACTCTGTACTGTCCGCCATTCACATACCACATGTGGACAATTGGGAAGCGCTTTTCCTCAGCCGCTAAGGGATGGACTCAGGACAGTAGTCCCTGCACCCGGACGTCTTCCGGGGAACCCCGGACGTGGGCCTCATAGCATTATGCCTCAATGCCGAGGTCCCAGCCTTCAGGGCCAGGTTCCAGAACCCACAGTCCTTAGGACCAGATGCACTAGTCCAGGATTGGACCCGATTCCATTTACCCTACGTTGTTCCCCCACTACCACGAATTCCAAAGGTAGTGAGGAGGAGCAAACATGAATATCACCAGATCGTCCTTGTGACTCCAGACTGGCTCAGACGCACTGGGTATTCCGATCTCGTCCAACTCAGAGCGGAAATACCATGGCGACTACCAGCCTACTCTCTCAAGGCCTGTTCTACCATCAGATTTCCTCAACTTTGTATTTGACGGCATGGCCCTTGAGACCTGGATCTTCACCCAAGCTGTTTTTTTTCCAGGATGTTGTAGCGACCATAATCAGCGCGGAAGCCAGCCTCAGCAAAGATATGCAATCATGCATGAAAAATCATTTTGCTTGGTGCACCTCTAGAGGTCATTCACCTTGGCCCTATTCTCTACCAAGAATTCTCAGTTTTCCTCCAATCAGGCCTAGACTCAGGGCTGTCCTTAGGCTCTCTCAATGGGCAGGTTTTAAGCCCTCTCCATCCTCTTGCAGAAACGCCTTGATACCAGGCCTCAGGTCACAACCTTCCTTCAAGATGTCTGCCATCTCATTCCTCCATACAAGAGGCCACTTTTTGAGCCTCTAAAGAAAATTCCCCCTTAGTATTCTCACTCGGAACGTGATATTTTTGGTGGCAATAACTTCTCTCCGCAGAGTATCGGAATTTCCAGTGCTCTCATGTAATCCACCTTTTCTGGTCTTCCTCAAAGACAAGGTCATACTACGGCCAGTCTCCTCCTTTCTCCCAAAAGTGGTGTCATCCTTCCACCTGAATTGGAACATCTCTCTCTGCTATCGCTGTGCCCGACTCCGGTCTACCGGGTCGGGAAAGCTCTACATATGCTGGACCTCGTCAGAACCCGACGCATCTATGTATCCAGGTCAGCGCCCTCTGAGGTCGAATTCTCTCTCCTTCTTCCAGAGGGTAGAAGTGAAGGCATACCAGCCTCGAGAGCTACTCTAGCCAGATGGTTTCAAGCAACCATCCAATAGGTTTATGCCATCAAACACTCGCCCCTTCCAGCCGGTATCAAGGCACAGTCTACTAAGGCGGTGGAGGCCTCCTGGGCCATCCAGCACCAGACCTCAGCACAACAAGTGTGTAAGGCAGCCACATGTTCCAGCCTGCACACATTTACAAAGCATTATAGTGTTCACACTCAATCCTCGTCAGATGCAGGTCTGGGTAGACATGTCCTCCAAGTGACAGGAGTTCACCTGTAGGTACACAGTTGTTCACTGACTTTGGTCAGTCTTCATGGTTCCATTGCTTTTCCCACCCAGGGACTGCTTTGGGATGTCCCACGGTCCTGTGTCCCCCAATGAGGCGAAGGAGAAAAGGAGATTTATGTGTACTCACCGTAAGATCCTTTTCTCTTAGCCTCTAATTGGGGGACACAGCACCCACCCTGTTGCTCTTTCAGGCCTTGACTACTGTTTTCATGTTGCTTATCAGCTGTTATATTGTAACTGTTTACATATGCTTGCCTGTTTAGTTACAGGCATTGTTGTACTGTTATTACTGTGTTAACTCTCCTACTGCTTTAGCGCAAAACTGGTGAGACACTGTGCCCCAGGGGTGTATACTGCAGAGGAGGAGCCACTTAACTCTTTTGCAGATTCTGCTTAGTGTCGCCTCCTAGTGGACAGCAGCATAACACCCACGGTCCTGTGTCCCCCAATTAGAGGCTAAGAGAAAAGGATTTTACGGTGAGTACACAAAAATCTCCTTTTCTGTGTTTTAGGCTGGGTTCTCACGTATTGTAATTTCCGCGTATTTGTGCAGTGGCACTTTTTTGCGCAAAAAAGTTTGACTGCATTCAAACTGAGCTCTTTCCTGCATGCTATTTTCGAGACCATTTTATAATGTGGCCTACGGGAAAAGCGTGCGGAAAAAGGTGCAAAGAATTGACATGGTCATTCTTTATGCAGATGCGCTTTGCAGTGAAAGCGCGTCTGCAAAAAGATGCCAGAATACGCGACATGTGAACGCATTTCAGCAAAAGCCATAGCTTTTCCAGTGTTGCATTTCACTGCATTCACGCAAGGGCAAAAAAGCGCTGCATAAATGTATGAATATGCGGGAATTACGCCTTGTATGAATGTAGCCTTAGAAGTGGATTCAAAGTAAAACATACCCGGGTATAATTGTGCAGTCAAACTCTGATTCATGCTGCCTCCAATGGTCTGGAGTAACAGGTCCCCTTTTATTTTGCTTAGTACACTGTTCACTATTCACACTTGATTCTTCTGCATTACTATAATATACATTTTATATATTTTTGCTCCACAGAACCCAGATTTGTCCCTGTTTGATCTTCTTGGGCTCGAGAATAAGATGACCCGTTATGAAGCTCAGGTGCTTGCTAAACGGAGAGTAACAAGGAAACTGGTTCAGGAGCTGTACAGTAACCCTGATCCTGCGCCGCGACCAAAGCGGGAAAAAATTAAACCCAAAAGGTATCGTTTGATATTTTGATAATATTGTAACTTTTTTCTAATTTTCTCCATGTTCCTGCTCATCTAAGCATCCACCATTTCACTTCTTTCTATGTTGTAGGTTATTCGAGACAGTATTATATGGTCAGAAACCAGAAGGGCGCATTGTTGCTTTACCAAGTGCACCAGCAACACGTGTAGTGACTACAACTACATCCAGTGTCACCCAGCATGGACAAGTCAGAAGGTCCCCAGTTGTGACTTCTGCCGTTCCTCAGGTGACCAAAGGTAACATTTTATTTACAGCAAAAGAGAAGATATCACTCTAAACTATACACCCTTTTTCCTCTATTATCTTGGGGAGCATGTCATAGATTTTCTATATAATCTAATTACATCACTAATTTCATATCATATTTACTATCCAAAAGTCATTTAGAAGTGGCTGTGATAAGTGAGCGGAACCAATTGACAGATGTTTTTATGTTCGTAGACCATAGTAATGGTTACAGTTCTGAACTATAACATTACTCTTTTTTTTTGCCTTGCTTTCTCCTGCAATGTTTGTTACACTAGAAATAAGCCTGATGCTATCGCATCGGGAGTGCTGTGAAATGAACATCTGTGTATGCTTAGTGGTATTGACAGGAGCAGTGTACATGTCTCACACTGTTTGCGCTTTCCAACATATCTGCCAGCTTTAAATCTCCCGCCGATATCGCGCTGCTCAGCTGATTAGTCGCGCGCCGGGCAGCGTGCATCCAATCAGCTGAGCAGCGCTGAATTGGTAGGAGATTTAAACATCGCTCAGCTGATTGGTCGCGCGCATGTTGGAAAGCGCAAAGGGGCCCCAGGCAGTGCAAAGATGGGTAAGAGACATCGTGCAAGGGGGGGCAGAGACAGCGTGCAGGGCCCCTTTGCGCTGTCTCTGACCTTCTGTGCGCTGTCACTGCCCCTCTGTGTGCTGCCTGGGGCCCCATTGCATTGCTTGGGGCCCCATGCAATGCCTGGGGTCCCGTGTGCTGTCTCTGCCCCCCTGTGTACAGCCTGGGGCCCCGTATGCTGCCTGGGGCCTGTGCACTGCCTGAGGACCATGGGTGTGCAGCCTGAGGCCCCTTTTCACTGCTTGGGGCCCCGTGCACTGTCTCTGCCCCCTTGTGTGGCTGCCTGGGGTCCCTGTGCACTGCCTGGGGCCCTGTATTCTGCCTGGGGCCTCTTGTGCTGTCTCTGCCCCTGTGTGCTGCCTGGGGCACCGTGTGATGTTTCTGCCCTGCTGTGTGCTGCCTGGGGCCCTGTGTGATGTGTCTGATTCCCTGTGTGCTGCCCTGGTCTCCATGTGCTGCTTACCGCTTGAGTGATGCCTAGGGCCCTGTGCGCTGCCTAGGGCCCTGTGCGCTGCCTAGGGCCCCTGTGCGCTGCCTAGGGCCCCTGTGCGCTGCCTAGGGCCCCTGTGCGCTGCCTAGGGCCACTTTGCACTGCCTGGGGCCCCTATGTGTGCTACCTGGGGCCCCTGTTTGTGCTGCCTGGGGCCCCTGTGTGTGCTGCCTGGCGCCCCTGTGTGTGCTGCCTGAGGATCCTTTGTGCTGCCTGGTGTCCCGTGTGCTGCTGCCTGGGCTCCGTGCGCTGCCTGGGGCCCCTTTGTGCTGCCTGGGGCCCCTGTGTGTGTGCTCCCAGGGGTCCCTTGTGCTGCTGGGGCCCCTGTGTGTGTGCTCCCTGGGGTCTCGTGTGCTGCCTGGGGTCCCAGGTACTGTATGTCACATGCGGAGGCGCAGTTAGCAACTGACAGTGCCAGTGCCGCAATGCATTATGGGATAGGGTTACAACCCCCACTGCCAATTATGCCGCAATGCATTATGGGATTCCAGTACAGCTGCCAACTGGCAATTATATATTAGATTAGATATTTGTTGTAGGGTGCATATTTATCCGACAAAAAATTCAGTAGCACCTAAGAAGGTGTTTTGTTTTTTTTTTTCCTTGTCTACTATTTTATATATCATATTGCATAATTTCTATACTGTGGACAAGCCAGTGATCACATGTATCCTCTTCCAACCATGTTCTTATTGAAACACTCCTATGTTTTGAACAATTGTCAAATTGCATTACTAAATGTGTTTTTTTCTGGTCATCATAATGGGAGACCCAGACAATGGGTTTAGGGCACTGCCCTCCGGAGGTCACACTAGGTACTACAAGTTTGTAGGCACCGCCCCCTCCGCTTATAAACCCCTACCGCAGGGAACATCCTCAGTTTTAAACTTAGTGTGCTCGGAGGATCACGCTTTGCTTGCACTTCACTGCATTCTCACAACTTACGTGATGGCGTCTGAAGACAAGGTAAAATGGTTCCGGTCGGGACCTGCGACAGCCTCCCCGCTCACCCTTGTGGAACACGCTGGTGGAGGTGCCGGAGGGCCTAGAGCCTGGACACCTTGTGTTCTCCCGGTACGCTGTTGCGCTCCTTTCCATCCCCCTCTGGGGGCTCTGGAGAGTGGGAGATGGGAGCCTTGCACAGCTCCGCTCCGTCCGAGGCCTCCCTAAATGGTGCTTACAGACCGGACCGGCACTGAGGCACTCTGTGTCTCCTGTGTGCCTGGGGGTAGTGTCTGTCACGTTATGTGTCCTGACACTCAGACCGCGCGTTACTCTCGGGTCCGCGGATCTGGAGGTGTACCCTGTGCTGGGGTCACCCTGGCTGACCGCCCTGTGTGTCGCAGGGGCTGAGGCTGTAGGCTGCGGATGTGTATTTGTGCATGCAGTCTGTGTGTTGTACTTCACACTCCTTCCCGCGCTGCGGGCTCTGGCGCCTTCATACTGAGGCTGCTTGGAGGATGGTGACGTCATCGATGGGCGTGTGTGTGTGCTTCCCGCGTGTTTTCGGCGCCGCCCACGGTTTCACTGTCGGCGGCCATCTTTACCCCTCACTTCCCGGCTGGGATCTGTCTGCAGCGTGCGTCTGCACTCCAGGGGAGACCGGAAACTCTCGCGGAGGTCACACACACACACCGCTTCCTCCTACCGCTTCGCTGCGGTCGGTAAGCCACCGGGATTCCCGGTTTTGTCTGCACAATTTGGCTTATTTTCCCCTACTGTGGCGATGTCCTCAGTTAGGAAGCGTGCTGCTAAGGCGGCAGATGCCACCATTACCTGTGCTACATGCAACGGGACTCTGGTGGAGGGGTCCTGCAATAACTGCGGACGCCCAGAGGCCCGGACTGACGCTGCTGAGACAGCAGCTCCGGTGCTGTACCCTGAGGTTCAGGTGATCCCAGGGCCATGGGAAACTCAGAATAAGATCAATGAATCTCTGTTGTCCCAGCTGTCCTCCATGTCGCAGTCCCTGGAGGCACTCAATAGGAGGCTGGAAAGCCCAGCTACTCCTTCCAGTTACCCCCGGGTGTCTCCCTCTTCTGCTGTGAGACCCCTTAAGCGGGCTCGTCGTGAGGATTCACCCGAGCTCCAGGCTCTCTCTGAGGAGGAGCGTTCCTCTGATGGTGAGGAAGATGATGGGGGTTCGACTCTCGGGTCTGTGTCTGTGTCAGAACCACCAGACGGGGTGGAGGATTTGGTGTCCTCTATTAACGAGACCTTACGTCTCGTGACACCCCCTGAGGAGGTGACTGTACACCCGAAGGAGGTCTATCAATGGCTGCGGCTGGAGGCTAGACCAAGTGGCTCCTTCATGGACCACACTAACTTTGGAAGGGTGGTTAGAGCTCCCAGGTTACATCCTGGGCGGCGTTATGTCCGCAAACCCAAGGACAATCGCTTCCCCTTCCCCCAGGAGGTGCTACAGGAGTGGTCGCAGTCCCCGAAGGTGGACGCTTCCATGACCAGGATTGCTGCACGCTCCCTTTTCTCTGCCTCTGATAGCTCCTCGCTGAAGGATGCGACTGATAGACAGGTCGAGCAACTCGCCAAGTCTTCCTATGAGGCTGTGGGGTCTTCATTTGCCCCTAATTTTGCCACGGTCTGGACCTTACAAGCGATTACTACCTGCTTGGATGGTATCACTGACCTGGCAAGGTCCAGTCCAGAGGTTCTGGCGCTTACCGAAAGGGCAAGGGCCTATGCGGACTACGCCAGGACGGCGACTTTGGAAACTGCCACTCGCTCAGCTGTGGCTTCGGCCAACGCTATTGCGATTCGCAGGTTGTTGTGGCTGCGTCTTTGGGACTCAGATGCCACATCTAAGAAGATTTTGCAGAATCTTCCGTTCTCTGGTGACAGGCTTTTTGGTACCGAACTGGACAAGCTGATAAAGGATTCTGCTGAGTCTAAGATCCCGCAGAATAAACCTAAGCCACGGTACACCGTTAAGAGGAACCCAAAGCAGTGGTCCTTTCGTTCCAGCTCACAGTCATCAGCACCGTCCGCTCGCACGGACCGAGGGGGCAAGCCCGCTTCTCAGTGGCGCTCTAAGAGTCGTCCAAAGAAGCCGGCGGGGGCAGCGGCTGCCACCCCCAAAACCGCCTCTACATGACTCGCTCTCCCTTCCTGCCTCCCCACAGGTGGGGGGTCGCCTGTCTCGTTTTCAGGACAGGTGGCTACTTCACGTTCAAGATCAGTGGGTTCGAGACGTGATCTCGCGAGGTTACAGGATAGAGCTGACGTCAAAGCCGATACCCCGATTCCATCGGTCGGTCCCATCCCCAGAAAAGGCTCAGGCCTTTCATCTGGTGTTGGAGGGACTCCGCAGGGACGGAGTAGTGGTCCCGGTGCCTTCCGGGGAGAGGTTTCGGGGTTTTTACTCCAACCTCTTCATTGTCCCAAAAAAGGACGGCTCCTTCCGCCCGGTTCTGGACCTAAAGTTGTTCAACCATCACGTGTTGGTTCGGAAGTTCCGTATGGAATCACTGCGATCTGTGATCGCAGCTGTGTCACAGGGGGACTTCCTAGAGTCCATAGATATCCGAGACGCTTACCTTCACGTGCCCATTGCACCGGCTCATCAGCGCTGGTTAAGATTCGCAGTGGGGGAGGAACACTTCCAATTTGTGGCGCTGCCGTTCGGGTTGGCCTCGGCACCGCGGGTGTTCACAAAAGTGATGGCCTCCATGATGGCTCTCCTGCACGTGCAGGGGCACGCCGTAATACCCTATCTGGACGACCTGCTGGTCAGGGCGCCATCGGAACACCTTTGTCGGCAAAGCCTGGAGGTAACCATGAAGTCTCTGGAACAGTTCGGGTGGCTTCTCAATATCCAGAAGTCGACCCTGGTTCCGACCCAGTCACTGACATATCTGGGCATGGATTTCCACACGGACTCAGCCCTAGTGTCTCTGCCACGAGTCAAACAGATGGCGATCCAATCAGGAGTGCAAGCAGTCCTCCTGTCACCACAATCATCCCTACGGGTCTTGATGAAGCTGGTGGGGCGCATGGTAGCTGCAATAGAGGCAGTGCCTTTTGCGCAGTTTCGCCTCCGTCCTCTCCAGCTGGAGATTCTTCGCAGATGGGACAAGAGGACGATCTCTCTGAATCGGCTGGTGACACTTTCTCAACCAACCAGGGATTCCCTGCAGTGGTGGCTCCAGACACGTCATTTGTCACGGGGCCGGTCCTTCCTCAAACCGTCATGGTTAGTGGTGACCACCGACGCCAGTCTGACGGGCTGGGGTGCGGTGTTCTTACACCACAGGGCTCAAGGCCTCTGGACTCAGTCGGAGTCGGAGTTGCAGATCAACGTACTGGAGATCAGGGCGGTCTATCTGGCGCTCCTGGCGTTTCAGAAGTTCCTGTCAGGACAGCCCATTCGGGTTCAGTCCGACAACGCGACGGCCGTCGCCTATATAAACCATCAGGGAGGGACCAGGAGTGCTCAGGCCCTCACCGAAGTCCACCGCATTCTATCCTGGGTGGAGGACAACAACTGCCTGATCTCCGCAGTTTACATCCCAGGGGTCGAAAACTGGGAGGCCGACTACCTGAGCCGGCAGGGGATGGACGCCGGAGAATGGTCCCTTCATCCAGCAGTCTTTCGGGACATCTGCAGCAGATGGGGCACTCCGGACGTGGATCTGATGGCCTCGCGGCTGAATCATCAGGTGCCGCAATACATGGCGAGATCATGGGATCCTCAGTCTCTGGGGGCAGACGCCCTGATACTGGATTGGTCCACCTTCCATCTTCCATAAGTGTTCCCGCCTCTAGCTCTGATTCCCAGGGTTCTGTGGAAGATCAGACTGGAGTGCAGGGTAGCCATTCTAGTGGCTCCAGATTGGCCCAGGAGGTCCTGGTATCCGGACCTGTGGCGACTGTAAGGCGGTCTCCGGTGGGCTCTTCCAGAACGCGCAGATCTGCTCGCGCAAGGCCCATTCTTCCACCTCAATTCCAGGGCCCTCAGATTGACTGCATGGCTCTTGAGGCCTGGCTGCTGACGTCCAGGGGCTTCTCTCCTACGGTTGTAGCCACTATGACTCGGGCTAGGAAGCCTGTTTCCAGGAAGATGTACCACAGAACGTGGAAGATTTTCTTCACCTGGTGTGCCTCGGGTGGTCGCTCCCCGTGGCCCTTGTCCATCCCGACATTGTTGGCTTTCCTTCAGTCGGGGTTGGAAATGGGGTTATCCCTAGGCTCTTTGAAGGGTCAAGTGTCAGCTCTTTCAGTGCTGTTTGACAAGCGCTTGGCACTCCTTCCCAAGGTCCGTCAGTTTCTGCAGGGGGTGTCTCGGGTGGTTCCGCCCTACAGGCGACCACTGGACTCTTGGGACCTTAACATGGTCCTGGCGGCACTGCAGAAACCGCCGTTTGAGCCGCTGAGAGACATTTCTCTGTCTCGTCTGTCCCAGAAGGTGGTCTTTCTGGTGGCAATTACGTCTCTGAGACGGGTCTCAGAATTGGCTGCACTATCGTGCAAGTCGCCCTTTCTGGTGGTTCACCAAGACAAGGTGGTGTTACGCCCGCGGCCAGAATTCTTGCCAAAGGTGGTTTCCACTTTTCACCTGAACCAGGAGATTGTTCTCCCATCATTTTGCCCCGCTCCCGTTCATCAGGTCGAGCGCGATCTCCATACTCTGGATCTCGTGAGGGCTGTACGCATTTACGTGTCCAGGACTGCCTCCTTCAGGAGTTCGGATTCGTTATTTGTCCTTACGACAGGTCGCTGTAAGGGGTCCGCGGCATCGAAGTCAACCTTGGCCAGATGGATCAAGGCTCCCATTCAGGAGGCCTACCGGTCTTCTGGTTTGCCTCTCCCGGTGGGATTGAAGGCTCACTCTACCAGAGCTGTCGGTGCCTCCTGGGCTTTGCGACATCGAGCTTCTGCTCTACAGGTGTGTCAGGCAGCCACCTGGTCCAGCCTGCACACTTTCTCTAAGCACTATATGGTGCATGCCCATGCCTCTGCGGATGCAAGTTTGGGCAGGCGGGTCCTCCAGGCGGCGGTTGCCCACCTTTGAGGGGGACCATGTGTTATCCGTCTTTGAGGAACTCTTCCCGCCCTGGGGTATTGCTTTAGGACATCCCCATTGTCTGGGTCTCCCATTATGATGACCAGAAAAAAGAGAATTTTGTTTACGTACCGTAAATTCTTTTTTCTTTAATCATCAATGGGAGACCCAGCACCCACCCAGTTGTTCCGTTGCATATTTTGCAGTTGATCTGTTCCCTGTTGGGACAGTGTTATCCGGGTTGTTGAACCGTTTGTACATGGTTTTTTCCCGACGTTTCGGGTGTGGTTTATTTGTCTCCTCGCAGCTTATGGACCAAACTGAGGATGTTCCCTGCGGTAGGGGTTTATAAGCGGAGGGGGCGGTGTCTACAAACTTGTAGTACCTAGTGTGACCTCCGGAGGGCAGTGCCCTAAACCCATTGTCTGAGTCTCCCATTGATGATTAAAGAAAAAAGAATTTACGGTACGTAAACAAAATTCTCTTTTTTTTTTTTTTTTTTTTTTTTGCTAGATTACTAATAATCTGTTATAGAATTTCCATCTGAAGCCTCCTCAGTAACTGTCTATTGCCCTTCTTGCATTCGGCAGTTCAGTATTGCTATGACTTTACTACATGTACTTGACTAAATGTTAATGCAAAAGTAGGAAATTGCAGTACATTTGAGCAGATTCTGTTATCATTTCTTTCGTTAGTGGGATGTATGTAAGGCGGCCGTCACACGCTTCAATATCGCTAGCGATATTGTTAGCGATCACGTGCACGCGCGATCGCTAACAATATCGCTCACATCACTGGTGAGCTGTCACACAGACAGACTCACCAGCGATGTGGAGCAGCGAGATCGCTGGTAACTATGGTACACATCGGTTACTAGGCGCAGCGCGGCGCTTAGTAACCCGACGTTTACCATAGATACCATCTCCCAGCATAGGCTCTGCCGCTGGGAGATGGATCATCGTGGTGTCACACACCACGATGAAGCAGATTGTTCAAGCGTTTATCGCTTGATATGAGCTCCGGCTCACCAATCTGCAATCTAACGATCAAGCGATTTTACATTGTAAAATCGCTTGATTGCACGCAGCGATGCACAAACGATATCGCTTAAGCGATCAAAACGCAGATCGCTTAAGCGATATCGTGCATTATATTGATGCGTGTGACGGCCGCCTAAGAAATGTAAAATACGTAGGCATCTTGAATTTCTTTTAATAAAATCTCATCATGTTTTTGCTATGTAATCTGAAAGAAGCATAATGTAGGGGCAGGAATTCTGATTTCATTGATGTGTCACTTTCTAGACTGCTTGCTGGGAAAGAGACAAGCGAAGGATAGGGTCTTATCTGATGGTGAGATGGAAGACGTGGATACAAGTATCACTCACCTTTTTGTGGTTGTGTGAGATAAAACCACTATCCAAGGTATATGACCACCCGGCAGTAAAAGTAGCCATGTATGGAGAAGATGGAATGAGTGGATAGAAAATCACTGTCTTCAATGAACTCAAAGATACTTGGTTCCAACCCGATTTTATTGGGCTAAACGCGTTTCGTTTTCATCCGCATACTTCTTTAGGATTATAAAATCATATTACAGATACAAACAATGACTATCTATAAATAGGTTGTCAGAAATGAGATGTGAGTCCACGTCAGCAGCCTGATGTAAACTCAGGATGCTGCGTGTAGCCATAGTAAATTACATTAAGATTCAAACCAAGCCTAAAAAATATATAATAGTAACAATTCTATTTAATATTATACTAAAGGAATATTAAAAGGTTATTGTATCTGATCAATCAAAAGGTAAAGGTCACAATGTGTACACAACAAGCGGTACATATAAAATCGCTAGACTCAATAATATAGGGCACTTGGATGTAACCCAGGGCACTGTCACTGACCGTGGTATGGAGCGGTTGCGCGGCCGGCTCGTGATATATTATAACAAGCTAGGTCTAATTTGTGGTACTTGAGGGTACGAGTCCTAGGTGTGACAGGACTATTTTTCGTTTAAGATAAGTTTTGTATTTTACTTGATCACTTTTTTATTCACATATTTGTTTTGTTTAAGGTTTTATATGTGTTCATGTTGTTCATATTTTGTGTTTCAGCACTTTTTATGTTTGAATTTTAACGGTTCATATTACTGATGTAATAGAAGATTAGAAGAAAAAGATTTCATGAATAACCTGCCATATATACATTAGTCTTTTAATATTCCTTTAGTATAGTTGTTCTGTTCTCACTAAATGGGCCGGGGGCTCATGAATTTAAACAGACAGCTAAACCTTTATACTGAGTCCAATGAGAAGACTGTGGTGAAGTCTGTGCTTTTATTGAACGTTGCAGTATATTTTTAAATGGTAAAACTGTAAACAATCAGAATACAGAGGAATCAGTATATAGTAAGCAGAACACACATTATACATAGATATACAATATGCATGAACTAGTAACTAATCTAGACTATAACTGGATGAGCCAGGCTAAAACTAGAGCAGAAAACAACTAAAGAAGGCATGAATACATACCGGCAATGCAATCGCATGGGAACAGTAATACTGAGTGCCTTCCTCCTTCCAGAAATGAAAGTAAAATGGAGGTTGGGCTACCAAATGCATTGTAAGAGGGAGGAGAATTAGACAGAAAGACTGCAAACATAGCATTTGCCGCTAGAGGGAGCAGAACACTACATATGAGATAAGCTCATTAAAAATCTACAGCTACAAATTAATAGCGACATTATACAGAAACAAACATTTGGAGATGGATTTGATGTCAGAGACAGAACAATAGTATTAAAGAGAGTTGTTACTATTATATTTTTAGGCTTGGTTTGAATCTTGATGTAATTTACTATGGCTACACACAGCATCCTGAGTTTTCATCAGGCTGCTGACGTGGACTCACATCTCATTCCCAACAACCTTTTTATAGGCGGTCATTGTTTGTATCTGTAATATGAGTTTATTTTCCTGAGGAAGTGTGTGGACGCACACAAAATGCGTTCAAACCAATAAAATCAGGTTGGAACCTAGCATCTTTGAGTTCTTTGAAGGCAGCACAATCTTCTATCTATCCACTCCCATCTTCTCCATACGTGGATACTTTTACTGGACTGCTTAGTATAGCTTTCCTAGAATCCATGTTTATCGATCGTCCATGACAGCACCCTAAATGAGAGGGGGGTCCTCCCTCCAAGGACAGGAAACCATCAGGCCTTAAAAGGGATGGTTCCTCTCCCCATGCTAGTTGGTTTCCTGTCCTTGAACGGAATGGTGTTTCCAGAAGATTGGACCCTGCAGGGGTCATACCTGAACCAAGACAGAAGGTCTTTACAGCAGAAGCTGATCCCCAGGGGTCGGCATGGGTGTGAGAGCAGGGTAGGCCGACCCCAGGTGCTTCATGCACCAGGGTGGCAGCTCCCGGGTCAGAGGAGGCTCTGGTCCTTCGTGGCCCGGCGGCGCCATATTGCAATTGGCATCCGCCAGGTGTCCGGGGCTGCGCACGTGCCCAGCCAGCAGGAACAGGCAAGCCGGTGTCAAGTGCTCCAGACTTCTGGGGGTGGGCCCATGACATCACGCGCAGCAGTGCCCGTTGTTGGCGGCTGCCGCGCTCGGGCATGTGCACGTCAGGTGGCGGCCCGATGACGAGTGCTCTAGGCATGTGACGTACCTGGACTTCCGGGTTCTAGCCAGGAGGCGGGCTGCAGGGAGCGGTGCCTGCATGACAAAAGGCGGAAGGTTTGAATGGAGCGGTGCCTCAGTGCTCAATTTCGCCTCTTGCTATTATCATTGGTCCAGACAGCTTGTTCACAACAGTGCTTCTTGCAGCAGCATGAGTGGGACAGAGGCTCCAATAGAGACGGACTCTCAGAAGAAGAAGTGACACCGCAACAGCAGTCATTCTTCCCACGAGACTGCCAAAGGAGAATTGTCACAGGACAAAGGTCCTTCCCCAGCTTCGGTACCTCTTCACATCTGATGGGTGCGAGAACTCAGAGAATGTCATTTTATTGAATGTCTCTCTGTTCTCTGTTTTTCTCTTGTCTTAGACTCAGCAGAAATCCGGGAAGTTGGCAGCCAAATCTAAACACTTGCAGTGTAGGTTCTGTGAATGTGCACTCCTAGACACCTGGGGAAAAAAAGTTATGCAGGGTTTGTATAGAACAGACTATCACAGAGGATTCACCAAGCTTTTCTTCCAATCTGCAATCCCTAATTAGGTCCCAGGTTGAGGACACCTTTTAGGTCCTTTTCCCAGGGTCAACAGTGGCCCTCTTCTAATGTATCTTCTCAGTTGACTCCAATAGATCAAAAGGGGAGTGTGGGTCCTTAGAAGCATCTTCAGCATCCTCTTCTGATGATGAGTCCAGTAATCATCGTTGCTTCTCAGTCGAGGAAGTAGGCAATGGAGATTGAGGAGGAGAAATGGCAGCCATCTAAGTTGGACTTGATGTTCGGAGGATTAGGACAAAAAAAGCGTTGTCCCTTTCCTCTGGATGAATGGATCGAGTCTCTGGTTTCCAGAGAATGGAAGAAACCAGATAGAAAGGGCGCACATACGTCCTTTCTGAAGTGCAAGTACCACTTTGAGGTGGCTTCCTGTTCATCTTGGATAAGGAACCCAAATTTGATGTGGCAGTGGCGAATTAGTGGCGAACAGCCGGCTAGTTCCTCAAAATACCTTGGAGTCATCAGTGGGTGTACTGAGACCAGGCATTGCGACCATCTGTATGGCCAGATCCCTAATGTTCTGGCTAGACCAGCTAGCTTCCCAACTGAAGAATAGGGTTTCTAGAAAAGAAATTCTGGCCTCAGTTCCTGTTACACAAGGGGCTGCAGTGTTTCTGGCAGAAGCAGACGCAGATTCCACTGATTTAACAGCAAGATACCCAGCCTCCTCCAATGCAGCCAGGAGGGCATTGTGGTTGAAGAACTGGCCAGGTGATTTACAGACAAAGAATAAATTGAGCCTTCTTCCTTGTGAGGGGGAATGTCTATTCGGAACAGCCCTCAACAACATCTTAGAGAAAGCAGGAGATAAGAAGAAAGAGTTCCCAGGTCTGTCCTTTTCTTCCTTTAAAGAGGTTCTTTCGGAGTAGGCGATATTCAAGAAAATATTCCTTGAAAAAAGACCAGTCCAGTTGGTTCAACCAGAGGAAGGGTGGAAAGGGTTTCATGTTCAAGGGGTTCTCCCGTGACTCCCAAGAAGTCCTCCAAGTGACGATTTTCCCCAGGTGGGAGGTAGACACTCTCACTTCTTCCCAGCCTGGGTTTGAATTTCTTCAAGCACTTAGATTTTGGACCTCAAACAAACTGGTCTGAAACTTTGGATTCCACGTGTTCCTCCATCCAGATTTCTCATCACTCCTCCCAGAGCATCTCAGGACAAACTGCAGGCACTGGAATGCGAGATACACAGTCTCCCGGACAAGGCTGTCCTGGTTCGGGGTCCGGCCCGGAAAGAGAGAGGAAAGGGTGTTACTCTCCCCTCTTTCTGGTAAAAAAAAAACAAAAAAAAACAGTTGATTCTCTCAGAACTATCTTGAACTTCAAAAGCCTGAACAATTACCTGGAGGTTCCAGCTTTCAAGATGGTCAATTGGGTCTACAATCAAAATGCTCTTTCCACGTTGCCACACGGCAGTTCTGGATTTAAAAGACGCATACTATCATGTTCCTAAATGTGTCTAGTCCCAGCAGTACATCCGGGAGGCGGTTCAGGTGAACTCAAAGGTCTGACATTTCCAGTATCAATGTGAAGTAGAAAACACCGCTGCTTGTCTTCTTGAAATTCTTTTTATTATTTGAAAATTATTGGCTAATGATTAAGGAAGTTGTTCTTCCGAAACGCGTCAAGCGCCCAGCTAGCACGCTGAATGATTTTATAATTTTCAAATAATAAAAAGAATTTCAAGAAGACAAGCATCGGTGTTTTCTACTTCACATTGTTTCTTGGGCAGTACCCAAAGCTGCAACACCAGGTGCGGGAATCCAGGAGGTTAATGGGCGGTGGAGCGGCCTTCCCCTTCCCCCTTTCCATTTGAATGAATTTCCAGTATCAAGCTCTTCAGTTTAGCATCGCTCCTGGAGTTTTCATCAAGGTGAGATCAGAAGTATCGGCTCACCTCAGGGAGCAGAGAATCCTGATTGCTCCCCTTACCTAGATGATTTCTTGATAATTGGGAATCGTCTCAGCATTGTGGAGACCAAGTCCATCAGGTCCTCAAAATGTTGAAAAATGTGGGTTGGCTCATCAATATGGACAAATCCAAACTGACTCCTACAATGTCTCAGATTTTTCTGGGTCTCCTATTGGACTCAAACATACAGGAGTGTCGTCTACCACCAGACAAGGTGAAGAAAATTCGGACTCTTGTATTGAAAGCCATAGACTCTCCAACTATGACTCTGAGAATGGACATGTCACTACTAGGTTCTCTCACAGCTTGCATAACAGGAGTACATCGGGCCAAGTCCCATACCAGGGCTCTACAGTGGGACATTCTACAGAATCAGGAAGCCCTGAGTCAGAATCTGGAGGGAAAACTGACTCTGCATCCACCTATTCTGCAGTCTCTTCGCTGGTGGTTGGACAATTCGATACTCTCCACAGAAGTTCCCTGGTGGTCTCCCGCTACAAAGGTGGTTACAACTGACACCAGTCCCTCGGGGTGGGGAGCCCATTTAGACTAGGAGTGACTTCAGGGAGATTGGTTGGATTTTCTGAAGAACAGTTCCTTCAACATGAGAGAGTTGTTAGATTGAGCCTTAGCAGTTTTTCTGCCAGCATTAAGAGGCCATCACATAAAAATCCTGCCTGACAATCAGGTGTCAGTGGCATATATAAACCACTAACGGGGGGACACCTTCCAAAACACTGATGGAAGTGGCGGAACGCATCCTTTTGCTGGCAGAGGCACACATAGCCTCTATCTCGGCAGTACATATAAGGGGAAAGGACAACAGCAAACTAGATTCTTCAGCCGGGTACACTTTCATCAGGGCAAGTGGGTCTTGAATCAGACAGTTTTCCGCCAGATCACAGACATGTGGAATATTCCCAAGATAGATCTGTTCACAACCAGGCCCAATCGCCAAGTGGATCGGTTTTGCTCGCTGGATCCCAGGGATCTTCCATTTGCTGTGGATTTACTTCTAATCAATTGGGAATTCAGACTAGCTTATACCTTTACCCCACTAATTCTGATACCCACAGTCCTGCGCAAAATTCAGGAAGACCGGGCACGAGTGATCCTAATAGCCCCTTTCTGGCTGAGGAGTCAATTGTTCTTCTGGCTCCAATGGATGTTGGTCTCCAATCCCTGGTTCCTTCCGGATCTTTTAGACCTCCTCTCCCAGTGGTTGTTTCATCACCCACAGACAGACAGGTTACACCTGACTACCTGGAACTTGAAAGGCAGCTTTTAAGTAATAGGGGGGTTCTCTGTGGCAGTGTCAGAAACTCTCCTTAAATCTAAAAAACCTGTAACTTCTCAAATTTATCAGCGGACCTGGAAAAAATTCCTGTTTGTAATAGGGACAGATCCAGAAGGGGAAATCCCTATCAACTTGGTTCTAGCATTCCTGCAGAAGGGGATAGAGATGGGGCTCACGGTGAGCACTCTTAAAGTCTAGGTTTTGGCCATTGGAGCACTCTATAACTTCAAAGTAGCAGGGGACCCTTGGGTCTCACGCTTTATCAAACCACGTACCAGATCTGTACCTGTTAAGCCCATTCGCCCAGCTCCTTGGGATCTAAACCTGGTTCTCTCCACATTGACAGAACCTCCATTTGAACCTCTACAGGATGTGTATTAAAATTCTTTCCCTTAAGATGGTCCTCTTGGTAATATTAACCTCCGCTCTTACGGATAGGTAACTTTCAGGCCCTCTCTGCAGACCCTCTTTTAGCTTCTTCCAAGACTATAGAGATCTCGAGACCTGACCCGGTAAACCTCCTTAAGGTAGTCTCCAAATTTCACCGGTCACAAAAGATTGTTTTGCCCACTTTTTGCAGTAGCCCTACCAATGATAAGTAACTCAAATTACACTCCTTAGATGTCAAACGCTGTCTGGAAAGATACCTTATAGTCCACCAGTTCTTGGAGGAGAAATAGGTCCCTTTTTGTTTTTCAGGGGCCGATGAAAGTTGTAGGGCCTCCAAAGCCTTGTTTGCTCGTTGGCTTAGGGAGGCTATTAGCATGGCCTACACTGCAAGCTGATAGTTTCATGTCCTTGGAGGGGTGGATTCTTCTCTCATTTAGGGTGCTGTCATGAACGACTGATAAACACGTAATTACTTACCGGTAATGTGTTTTTATTGGAGTCCATGACAGCACCCTTATATTCCCTCCCATTGTTGAGGGTTCATCACTTTTTTCTTCTCCTCTTGGTGTGGTTTTTTTTTTTTTTTTTTTTTTTTTTTTTTAAACACATTGTGTTCGGGTTTGTGGTGGACTAACCATAATCTGGAAGTCTGTTTTTCAGACTCTGCAACCAACTGACGTAGGGAGAGGAACCGTCCCATTTAAAGCCTGATGGTTTCCTGTCCTTGGAGGGCGGATGCCTCTCTCATTTAGGGTGCTGTCATGGACTCCAAAATAAATCTGTGACATTTCAAGGATATTGTTAACGAGATCCTAGCGTGTGAAGTGGCCTTTACACAGATAAATTGGACTGGCTTGCACATGAGACCTAGTTCCCTAGTGATATTCTGCTGATAATTTATTGTATTGAAACTACAGCACACAGTTGAATAAGTGACACTTTGAATTGGAGTCTACACCCCTAAATTTTGCTGCTCTTTGATTAAATAGGAAAAAACCTGCCACAGATTCCTAAACTTTCTGACTAATTTTTCATATTTAGTAGGTGCTTGAATTGGCTGGTGATTGGTAGGATTTTGCATCTGAGACCTCCATTGATTGTGCAAGGCCTGTGCTTTTTATTTAGTCTACACTCCAGCCTGTGTGAGAGCTTGGACAGAACTGTGCATGCCCTTCTTAGATCGCAGGATCCAGATACTCTTTGATTTGCAGGCATTTCAAGTGCCTGCTAAATTCTAAAAATTACCAAAATAAAAGTGTAGTAACTGGCTAATCAAATGGCAATTAGTAACTTAATTTCTCTGTTAAAACAATACATCCTATCATCAATGTTTTTTTTTTTTAAACACTTAAATGTTGGGAATCGGCCCTTTTCACATCAGTGTTTTTACTGATTGGCGGCAGATCCCGCAGATTTACTGCATCTTCCGCAGAACGGCCAACTTGCGGCAAGCCCCCATTCATTCTCTATCGGACTTGCGGCAGGTGCAGCAAGTGCGTTTTTTGCCGGGATCCGGCATTTGCAGCAAGTCAAAAAAACGTGGTTAGCTGCCTTTTTGTTGACATGCTGGCAGCAAAAACCGCACTTGCCTCAAGTCCCATAGAGGATGAATGGGGGCTTGCCGCAAGTCAGCCGTTACGCGGCAAATGGGGTGAATCTGGCGGATCTGCCGCGAATCAGCAAAAACCCTGGTGGGAAAAGAGCCTTACTTTGGTGCTAGAAGCAGGCAGGCGCATGACTCTAAGTATGTGATTTGCATACTTTTGGTCATGTGCCAAGTAGACGTGTGCAACCTCACTCAGTATAGGCTGGAAGGATGTAAATTAGACCCCTTTCACATCAGCGGTAAGGGCTGATCGCGGCAGTTGCGGTGGAAAAAACCACAACTGCCGCGGTTACCGCATAACGGACGCACTTGCGGTTCACCAACGACAAGCCCCATGCAATGTCTATGGGGCTTGCGGCAAGTGCGGTGTAGTTGCGGTTTCGGCACTTGCAGCAGATGCGGCCACGAAAAAACGCTGTCTACCGCGGTTTTTTCCCGGCCGCATCTGCCGAAAGTGCCGAAACCATGCCTGCCGCACACATACCGCAAGCCCCAAAGACATTGCATGGGGCTTGCCGCAGGTGAACCGCAAGTGCGGCCTTTATGCGGTAACTGCGGCAGTTGCGTTTTTTCCCTGCAACTGCCGTGATCAGCGATTACCGCTGATGTGAAAAGGCCCTTAGTTATTTGTGGTTACATGATTGCCAGGTCCTGGAACCAGTGAATCCTGACAGTACACACTTTGCCCACTGTGACGATTCACAAGTTTGCAGTCACATAAAGTGAGTGGAGACTTGAGCCACAAGTCTTGATAACCAATTTAATTTTGATTGTTATTGGGTTCTCTACCCCCAAAAAGAAGTTTTGTACACATATCATACAGGATAATGTGGTGCTGTATATTATTCAAGTGTAGGATGATAATGTTGAGGTTATGACTATGGTAGAGATAATTGATAAGCAGAAGACTAGATAACCAGCTTGAAAATAAAAATGCATTTTCTTTCGTTCGGTAATAATAAATGTCATTTGTTACTGGATACAGCGTCTTTAATTGCAATATTTAATAGTAATTTATGCAGGCTACTATTCATTTTAACTACTAATATCATTCTCAGAAATTACCACTCAGGGCCAGATTACTCATGTAACATTTGGAGCTCCGAGGCCACAGGCACCAGGAACGTTTGCAGCAAGACAACTGACCCATTCCCAGACATCCCAACATACGGTTCAGCAGAGTGTCCTATCTCCAAGGCTGGTGCTCAGTTCTCAGGCAAGACTTCCAAGTAAGTGCTCCAATAAAGCTTTTACAGGTCTTAGCGGTAACTGTTCTTCATGTGAAAAGTGTGAAGATGGAGTAAGGAGACTTATAGGGCAAGTAATGTTCCTCTGGGAATTTAAGTATACTTAGCCTCTTCAGAGAGAAAGAGGACTTGAACTCTAAAGGTTCCGTTACACGGCACAACGTTGAAACGATGTCAGCAACAATCTCATGGGCGCGCGGTAGTTTTTGGCAACATTTCAACATCGCTGGTGAGATGTCACACGTCTACATATTGTGAACAACTCACCAACGATGTAGTGAGCAGTTATCCTTTGCACAACCCAGCGAACGATCCCTGCTCATTCCTGTGAATGGGCAAAGTCGTGAACGACATCGTTATCGCGGTGTCACACAGAACAATGCAGCAGGTTGCTTGAGTTGATATCGTCAGGTTTTGGTAAACCTGTCAACTCCGATCCAACGATTTATCATGGTTGAATCGTGCGGTTACACGCAACGGCACACTTGCGATGTCGTTTCAATGTCGCTCAACCTGTGACATTTCAGCGATATCACCCACGTGTAACGGTACCTTTATGCTACCTATTGAATGTAGCAATCCTAAAAGTCAATATTAACTGTTTAACAAACCTTCCATGAGAGACAAAAATATTCGAAACACGTGTCTGCAAATGGATCATTTGGTTTAGTTTCTTTCGTGGCTAAGCATGATAGAAGGTTGATGTTGACTTTTAGGATTGGTATGTCCAATACGTGAAACTAGTGGTCAATTCCTTTTCCTCTATGAAGAGACTGTTTGCATAGCTATACAGACTGGGTCTGCATTTTCTTTCCATCTGCAATTTTAATCCCTTACCGTCATATGCCAGCTCTCTGACCTGCGCTCAGTATATACAATACTTTTATAGTAACCTAATTCTGCATTTTTGTTTCCCAGCAAAACATGTGTGAGACAGGGAAAAGCTGTCTACACACATTGATTTAATTTCTTTGCTGAAACTGAAAAGTGCACAGCTTTTGCTGTGTTTTGAATAGAATGAGCATGGCTATTCTTGTCTGCGTTTTTGCAGTGTTCTATAGGGAAAAAATGCGGTAAAATCACTGTAAAAATCAGGTTTTCTCTTGCCAAGAAATCTAGATTTACTAGAAACCCCAAGGTTTTGCTGGGCTTTTGCTGCAGCAAAACTTTACATCAAAACAAGAAAAAAAATGAGCAAATACCCTGAAATAAATCGATGCAATAGTGCATAAAAGTAAGAATGAGATAGTTGGTGACAATATTTTGATCAAAATAGCTCAAGCCATCCAACCGCATACCGTATTTTTCGCTTTATAAGACGCTCCGGATTATAAGACGCACTCAGATTTTAGAGGTGGAAAATAGGTAAAAAAATATTTGTAGCAAAAAATGACTTTGATATGACACTCAGGCCCTGCGACCAGTCAGCGCTGGTGTCTGTTTCCTTAGGATGCAGGTGCAGCATGTGAGCAACACCAATGACTTCTGCTCCAGTGTCTGATGGCGGGGAGACAGACGCCAGCACTGATTTGTCGGAGGGCTGAGTCTCATATTAATGGGACATGAATATGCAACTTCTGACAATGTTGGAACTGCTGCAGCATGGGGGGAAGGGTGCGTGCACACGATCAGTATACGCAGCGTTTTGGACGCAGCGTCTTGCTGCTGTGTCCAAAATGCTGCGTAGTACAGTACAAGCATAGTGGATGGGATATGTAGAAATCCCATCCTCACTATGCTTAACCCGCCCGCAGTGATCTGACAGCTGCGGTGCGGGTTGCCGGTTCCCCCTCCACATGTTTATTTCATGCTGCGGAGTCGGAAGCGGCTTCCATCGGGTGACTGCAGGGAGAAGCTGCCCTCACCCGCTGCACATGGTGAGTACAGGACGGCTGCGGTCTCCCTGCGGCCACGCGTGGCTTCACTCAGGTCCGGAGGAGCCGCGTCCAACATGCAGCTCCTCCCGACCATGAGCACACAGCCTTAGTATGGTCCTTATTACTTTTACAAGGGCCAACAAGATGAATGAGATGGGATTTTTTCATGTAGTAGCAATCCCTTTAAGAACTGTAACTCCCAGCATGTACTGTAGCTCCTATAGCATGCTTGGAGTTCTAGTTAAGCACAGTATTGTTGTGTTAACTTTACTTTATTAGTGGTTATGTTACACATCCATGTGCACTCACTTTAATGTGTCCTGCTTTGTGGCCAGTCTGCATATAAAGTTCTGATGTGATGTACTGTAAAGAGGGAGAGCCAGGGAGGGGGTCTGAACACTGTGCTGAAATACGATGCTCCAGCCCTATCTCCTAATTACAAGTCACCACTACAGAGCTTGATCTATAGATGCAGGATGTAGATACAGGAGCTGTACACTGGTGTTATGCAGGCTCCAGCCCTGCTCTAATAGACTGAAGCTCCTGAACTGCAGACCTGACCGACTTTCCTGGATTTCTGCACAGGGCAGGGCTCAGCAGGAGGACACATTACAGAGAGCAAAGGCTGGCTTCACATTTGCGTATGTGTCTGCATGCTGATCGCATGCAGACACATACGCAGTGTAAAGCAGGGCCAAAATGATGTGTCCGCAGCGGAGAATGTCCGCCTTTGGACACATCTCTGTGGAGCCCGGGCACCCAATCAGCGGTGTCCGGGGGCGGAGATCAGCGCCTGAGATCTCCGCCTCCCGGCCGCCGGTAACCTCCGGGACGTGTCGGCGGGGAGAACAGCTGATCTGACAGCTGTTTGAATCTTCCCGCGCCGACATCTCCTCTCGGTGTCGGCGCGGGAAGATTCAAACAGCTGTCAGATCAGCTGTTCTCCCCGCCGACATCGCTAGCACATTACCAGCGGCCGGGAGGCGGAGGACAGCAGAGGCTCCAGCTGATCTCCCGGTGGCCGTCGGTGAGCTCCTGTGACATCACCGCCGGCCATCGGGAGATTTTTCAATGGGTCCGCAGCGTTCTCCTGCGCTGTCAAGCGCAGAACACTGCGGATCCATTGAAGTCAATGCATTTTTTGTGCGCTTGGGGACACTTGCTGATTTTCCAATGTCCCCAAACGCACAAAAAACCCAACATGCTGCGTCCCGGGTGCGGATGCTGGACACCGGAAGCAGCAGATATCGTCCGCACCCGAACGCAGCAAACGCAGGCACCATGCGTTCCTATGTTAAACATAGGAACGCAGTGCGCATGCGTTTGACTGCGTATGGGAACGCAGCAATACGCTGCCTTCCCATACGCAAATGTGAAGCCAGCCAGAGGGAGTGAGGCCAGGACACTGTGACAAGGTACCTGTGATAAGGTGCCTGTGATAAGGTGCCGATCTGCTCTACCCCTGTCTCCATCGCAGCACAAAGCTCAGTGCTCCTTCACTTGCTGCAGCTGCACCCCCGGCACCTGCATTCTCACTTTCTCCAGCACACAATATCCCCAGCCACTGCAAGAAGCTGGGAGAGACCATGTGTGCAGGCTAAGCAGCTTCTCCTGCTCCCCGTGCTCTCACCTCTCATGCTGTCTTCAGTGCAGAGAGGTGGGTGGAGACTGGGAGCAAGTGAAGTGAATATCTAAGTAGTTAATGAGCCGGGGACACGTGGTGCTCCTGCCGCCCTGGATTCTTCAGCAGGGACCATTCCCTGCCACTTCTGTCCCCACTTCACTGCTGTCTCCCCTCCCCAGCAACTGAGGATGATAGAATGTTATATTCCTTTTATAAGACGCACCCCCACTTTCCTCCAAAACTTGGAGGAAAAAAAGTGCGTCTTATAAAAGGAAAAATACGGTACTTTTGTTGGCTATTGCAATTATTTATTTATTTATTTTTAGGGTAGTTGATCATTTTTTCCTTGTTGTTTTTGCTGTTTTGAGGCCCCTGTGAACGTGCACCTACTGCATGGTTATATTTCAGTTCCAGTTCCGAGTTTGGTTTCTTAGCAAAACTTTACATTCTGAATATATCCTTATACTTGCCCAGGAACTGAGGTCAGATTTTTGCCAGTATGTTATAGCTTTGATATTCAGTTATCATCTCACTCTTAACAGCTGTTCATGGAGCTGAGCTTTGCCTGCTGCTGAAAACTGTTAAACTCTACTATCAATTTTTGACAGCGTCCTTTACAGCACGTCAGTGTAGGGGGTTGGAAGGGCGCTTTATTCTCTGCTCTCATTGGCACCCTTCAGCTTTTATACATTGCTAATGATTTTTATTTAGGACATTTTTTTAGCATTTAGATTTTTCATACGTCAGTCTTCGGCAATAAATGGCTATAGTATCTTAAAAAAAGGTGTAACGGTGCCAAAAACCGCACTTGCCGCACCTGCCGCAAGCCCACGCCTATACATTGTGTGGGGCTTGGCGCCGCAACTGTGCCGCAACCGTGCCGCAAGTGCAGCCGGTATGCGGTAATCGTGGCAGATGCAGCGTTTTTTTTCGCGGCCGCACCTGCCGCAAGTGTCCGAGAACCGCACTTGCCGCACCTGCCACACCCTTACCGCAAGCCCTGCAGACATTGCATGGGGCTTGCCGCGGCAAGTGTCGCGTTATGCGGTAATCGCGGCAGATGCGTTTTTTTCACCGCATCTGCTGCGATTTGAAAAAAACGCTGATGTGAAAGGGGCCTTAGTCATATAGTTAAATTTAAAATAATGGAAAAAATTAAAATGCCATAATTTAATCCCATGGTCTTTTTTTATTTTACGTAGGTGGAGAAGTTGTAAAAATTGCCCAACTTGCCTCTGGGGCAACCCAAGGACGAATTGCTCAACCTGAGACACCAGTTACTCTGCAGTTCCAAGGAAATAAATTTACTCTATCCCAGAGTCAACTACGCCAACTTACTGCTGGCCAACCATTACAGCTACATGGTATTTCCAAAATTAAAAACGAAACCTTTTACATTAAATTTAAATTATTCACATTGAAGGGTTAAAAGACTTCATTCACAATGTCAAGAGCTTAGAATTGTTGATATACAGCTACAAATCTTTGACTTACAGAGATTGTCCACCCTTGAGATTATTCTTGTTGTGTCTTTTTTTACAACTTAAATGTATGTATTTTTCAGCGAAAAAAATATTTTTGTATTTGCCATGAAATTTTTATTTCATTTGAGTATGTACAGAGGAGACATTAGTGTATGCTGTCGCCTCCAGAAGGCTGATAACTTACAACTAATAAAAATAAGTTTGCTCCTCCCCATCAGGCTACACCTGCCTACTGACAACCAAGCTATATGCGGTTAGTGAGAAAAGCAATAGGAGAAGCAGAAGGCAATTCCTTATTGATACACACCAGGGCTGTGGAGTCGGTACGTTAAACCACTGACTCCGACTCCTGAATTTCCCAGACTCCATCTCCGAATCGACTTCGACTCCTTCATATAAGGCGCATGTTTAAGTAATAAATATATAGTAGTACAATATGAAAATCAGGCGTTAATAATTATTATGATACAATTTGTCACTAGTTGTGCCCCACGCAACCATATAGGGTGAGCTCTTCGGGTTTATTTTACATCATTAGTTGCACAGTTAAGACCCTATTCTGTCTTTCCAGTGTTTTTCATTCTATTTCAAAGGCAAGAATATAAGAGCAGAGCCACAATCTCAGATGCTCGCCTGACAGAAGTGATAGCAATGTGGGATGTAACCTTTCAGTGAGAGCCAGAATGGGGAGATGCTGTGGATTGCTTCAAAGAGGGAGGATGCTGCATAGCGCTAAGAAACAGATTAAGACCCTCGGGGTTCAAAGGAGGCTAGTAAGGTGGACCAGAGTGCCCCCCCTGAAGAATAGTCTTGACTACCAGTCTGTTAGCCAAGTTCTTCTAAAAGAAAATTATCGGGGCCGAGACTTGGCCCTTGATGGAACTGAGGGCCAATTCGGACTTGAGACTCAACTGAAGAAAGGAGTTCAAGAAGAGAAAGAAGGTGAAAAACCATAGGCAGAATATCATTGGATTCATCCAGCAAAAAAAGGCCTAGCAAATATGATGGCAAATGCGTGGTGAGCATGGCTTCCGAGCCTTGATCATAGTTTGTACATTATCATCAGAGAAACTTGAAGCTGTTAAGACAGCGGCTTCAGCAGCCATGCTGTTAAATTGAGTGGCTGACAATTTCAGTGGAAGAGGGGACATTGTGAGAGAGAAAGTTTTGGAAGTCTCGGAGCCTCCACAGAATGTCTGCTAGTAAGTTTTCAATTTCTGTGTCCCATGATATTCTGGGCCAGTCAGGAGTCGGGAATACCTTCTATCCTGAGCTTCTTCATAATCCTGTGTGAGAAAGGCAGTTATGAGCACACATAAAGAAGGGAGAACTGTGACTAAGGAATCGCCAGGGCATCAAATGCAACTGCTAGAGAATCGCAAGCTCTGGACACGAAGCAGATTTAGTTGAAGACAGATGCAGAGACTATTCACTTGATGTTGGTCCCTCGTGACTTATGAAGTCTACGTCCCAGTCGTTCACTCTAAGGATGTAGACTGCTGAAGTAGCTGGGATTCTTCATTCTGCCCAGAGAAGAATCTGAGAAACAACTGTGAAAAATGAGGGGCGAGTCCCACCACCATAATAGCAACTGACGCTGGAGGAAAGTCTAATCGGACAATCACAGGAGAGGACAAACTTGTCCCAGCAGGAAAGTAGTGCCATCTGCAGTTGTCTGGTGTGGAACTGGGCAAATGGAATTGATTCAATGGCAGCTAAAAATGTTGCTCAGAATGCTCTTGCAGAATCAGAGAGGAAGATGAGTAGGGCGTCACAGGGATTGAATGCCGATCTGTAGGGCAAATATCTTGTCTGCTGCAAAGAGAATCTTGGTCTGTGTTGAATAAGCATTCCTAGAAAGATGGGCTGCTGAGACGGAAACAGAGATGACTTTGATTGAGGATCCATCCAAGATGAGACTTGGGTGTACACTATAGTCTGCAGACTCTGTAGATTCTTGTAGTAGGAGGGCGTTTTCACCAAATTGTCGCCAAAGTAGGGGTTAACCACTATTCACCATACCCGTAGAAATTGCATGAATGCAGCCATGACCAATGTTGAAACCCTGGGAGAAAGGGCCAATCCGAATGGGAGGATCATAAATTGACATGAGACTGATTTGACGGCCAAGTGGAGAAACGTCCAGTGGGCAGGACAAATGGAAATGTGGAGATAGGCATCCTGAATGCCCATTAAGGAAAGATATTTTCCGGGTTCCTTGGAGGCAACATCCGAGTGAAAAGACTCTATCCGGAGTCTGCAAAGGTGAACACACTTGCTTAGCAATTTCAATTCCAAAATGGGACGGACTGAACCATACTTTTTTTGCGGACAAACAAAAATTCCTTGAAAAGTTTCTGTGACAGCACCGGAACAATGATGCCTGATTGAAGAAGAGAGGAAATGGCCAGTAAAAAATCATCTACCAAGGAGAGTTTCCTTGTGGGATGAGAGAAAAATGTTTTCACCTCTTTGAGCCTGTTTTGTTCTGTCTTGTAACTGAAGATGATTTCTCTGACCCAGGCATCATTGACTGCAAAGAGCCAGGAGAAGGCAGCAACCTACCCAAAGAAGGTGAGGGTGGCCTGTCATGCGGAGAAGAATCTGTTACTTTTGGTGCGCGATGACTGAGGACTGAGTGTATGGTTTCCAGGAAGAAATTGACTTGAAGGATGTGTTTCTCTTTTCTTGAGGAACAGCTGGACTTTCTTGGTGAGAAGGCTGAAACTGGCCAATGGAACAAAACTGATGAGGCTTTTGATTGGAAGAAACACAAGGGGTTCTCTTTTGTGGAAACAGGGTGCTCTCCCCAACTGATCTAAAATAATCTTGTCTAGCTTTTTCCCGAAGAAGCGTCGTTTGCACAACTGTAAAATTGTGAGGGACCACTTAAGTGCGTGGTCCACACCTTGAGCTAGTGGTTATGGTGGATAGCCATCATATTGCTCGAAGCGTGTGCTGAGCAGCTGGCAGCTTCAAGAGAAGCAGAGCAGATTTGGTTGATTTGGTCTGCAAGGTCTGCCAGCTCTGATGGGTGGACAGTGAAGTTGATGCCATGCCGTAGCTTCTTTGCCCAAGCTTTGGCTGCCTAAGTGACCTAGGTTGCAGAAAAGGTTGGACGCAGACACAAGCCTGTAGCTCCAAAGGCAGATTTGGCTAAAGATTCCACGTGCCGGTCTGTGGAGTCCTTTAGAGACGCTGCGTCGGAGATTGGTAGGATCGTGGTTCTTCATAGTTTATAGACCAGAGGATCAAGCAGAAGAGAGGCAGACCGTGTTAGCAACCAGATATGCAGGAAAAGGGAACAACATCTCCATAGGTCTATGGGTGTAAAATGTTTTTTTCAAGTTCACCCGCTTCTTGTCCAGTACTTCACTAAACTGAGTGGTTAGAAAAACATTTGGTTGAAGGTCTACCCCCTCTGATGGATATGGAGTCTGCAGGAGATGAGGGGACCATTTTTTTAACATTGAGGGTCTGGTTGAGCGCGCAAACCAGACTGTAGACTATATCTCTCAACTTAGAAGCTTGGGTGGAATCCAGGTCGGAATCTGATTCAGAATGGTGATCCGATACCTGAGATGATCGAGCCTCTGAAGAAGGGGTAGTGCAATGGTGAATGCAGCCTCGGAGTCATCGAGGGAAACGGAGACCGGGATGAAGGACAAGCTCTGCCATGCTGATGTGGAGTAGTAGTTGTGTCTGGCTCACCCTGGATAGTGGTCGAGGTACCTGGAGCGGAGGTAGCAGTTGATACAGTCCATGATAGGACCGATGGAAATATTTGCTTACATGATATGAGCGCTTGGGCAAAACAGTCTCAGTGGGGCCATTAAACACATACCACGATTAATAAATATAATACAGAAGTCGCGGGCTATGTATATATAATATAGAGGCCCCTGGGTGGGCTGTGTATATAATATTGAGGCTGTGCAGGGATGCATATATAATATAGAGACTGCTGCTAGGCTGTATATATTTGGAGGCTGTGCTGGGCTGTATATACATAATAAAGAAACTGAGCTGTGTATATTATTTGGAGGCTGTGCTGGGTTGTATATATTATTTGGAGGCTGTGCCAAGTTTTATATATTATTTGGAGGCTGTGGCAACACAGCAGCAGCCTCCAAATAATATACAATTCAGCACAGCCTCTAAATAATAAATACAGCCAAGCATTGCCTCCATATTATATGTACGGCACAGCCTCCAAATACTATATACAGCACAGCAGCAGTCTCCAGATAATTTATATAGCCCAGCACAATCTCCAAATAATATATATGGCATAGCCTCCATGATATGTACTGCATTTTTTGCTTTATAAGACGCACCCCCAAATTTGGTGAAGGAAAAGAGAAAACATTTTTTTTCATGGTAAATGAGATCCATCTTATAATGCAATTGTCTGTCTTACAATCAGTATATATGTTCCTCATCCTGGTGTATGTATCACCCCCCATCCTAGGACATGGGCGCCATCTATGACTGTACATAGCCCCCCATCCTGGCTATGGCCCCCAGTGATGGCACACAGCCCCCCATCCTGGCTATGTCTCCCAGTGATGGTATATAGCCCCCCATCCTGCATATGGCCCCCAGTGATGGTACCTAGCCCCCCATCCTGCATATGGCACACAGTGATGGTACGTAGTCCCCCATCCTGTATATGGCCCCCACTGATGGTACATAGCTCCCCTACCTTGGGTAAGGCCCCCCCATCCTGCAGTCACTCCCCCACTTGGATATGGCCCTCCATCCTGCAGTCACTCCCCCACCTTTAATATGGCTCCCCGTCCAGTACTCGCTCCCCCACCTTGGATATGGCCCCCCCATCCTGCACCAACTCCCCCACCTGGTTATGGCCTCCCCTGTCCTGCACTCCCCCGCACCTTGGATATGGGCTCCCACCCCCCCCCCTTCCCGTCCTGCACTCACTCCCCTACCTTGGATATGGCGCCTCCGTCCTGCACTCACCCCTCCATGTGCCCGTCACTCATTATGTCCCCATGCTGGCGCGCACCAAATAAAACAGTAAACTACCTACCCACCGGTGATCATGCTCACATCTCGCCACTTTCTCCCTTTTTTTGTGCTCGACATCTTCCGATCATGGAATGAGATCATCGCTGTGGGCCCAGTCACATGATCGGATACCGAGGAGCACATAGGATGAAAGTGGCGAGATGTGAGTACTGAGCGCCTGAGGATAAGTAATCAGCAGTTTATTGTTTTACTGGGTTCGTGCCAGCATGGAGGAGGTGAGTGCAGGACAGAGGGGCCACATCCAAGGTGGGAGGAGGGGTGAGTGCAGGACGGGGGAGCCATATCCAAGGTGGGAGGAAAAGTGAGTTCAGGACGGGGGGGGGGCATATCCAAGGTGGGGAGTGAGTGCAGGACAAGGGGGGCCATATCCAAGGTGGGGAGTGAGTGCAGGACAAGGGGGGCCATATCCAAGGTGGGAGGAGGGGTGAGTGCAGGCTCACATAATATGCGCCGCTCTCCCCCGTCCATCTCCCAGCGCAACTTCAGCACTGAGAGGTGGACAGCGGCAGGTGCAATGCATATTACATGAGCATAATGAGCAGTACCACGTGACCTCCCACTGTCTCTGCAGTCCGCAGCAAGCCTCCTCCAGCCCCCAGACATTGCTCCAGGGCCCTCCAAATTATAAATAAAGCACAGGCTCCATATTAAATATACAGCACAGCCTCCATGTAGCTCAGCAGTAGCTTCCATATAGCTCACAACAACCTCCATATAGCACAGCTGCAGCCTCCATATAATGTAGCAGCAACCTTTATATAGCCCAGCATCAGTTTATATATAATGTAGCAGCAGAAACCTCCCACTAAATATAATGGTTCTCCTGCTATATCTGTCTCTGCTCCTGGTGTACATGTCCCCATCCTGGCCTCATCGTGTTGCACAAAGTAAAAAAACTTATAAATGATTATACTCCCCCAAGCCCTGTCCTCCTCAGATGCAGTCTCCATCTTTGCAGCAGGCTCCTGGCTACACTTCCTCCTCATTGCCTCAGGGCTGCATCAGGGTGATGAGGTTGCAGGGTGATGACCTCATCACTCTGCTGCTTTCAGCCAAGGAGAAAATGCAGAGGGGAGCCAAGCACATGGCTAATTTGCACAGTCCATATCACTACATAACATCAACTGTGTTGTTAGAGAAAAAGATCCTGTCATCCCAGATGAGAGAGGATACAGACTGATCCGTTTGCAGTTTGTGCTCTCTGTCCCCTGGTGGAGAAAACAAAGTGGCCCAAGCTGCTATGTTGCCCTTTCTGTGGGAACAAGAGAAGATTAATAAAGGAAAAAAAAAACTAAGGGTAAAGTAAAAAAAAAATAAAATACATTTTTGGCACAACCTATTCTGGAGCTCGATACCTGTGTCTTGTCTTCTACCGGTGGCTTAGTTGTTAGTAGTGTAGCGTGCAGGGGAGTAGCCTGCTGGTTTTTTTAGTTGTAATTCTTGGTGTCCGCCTCCTGGTGACCGCAGCATATATACTCATGATCTCCTGTGTCCTTTAAAGAAGCAACAGAAGTTATTTTTGCAATTGGCCTTCTTTATTTTGCAGAAGTGAATCAGATAAAAAGAAAAATGTAAAGAAAAGACTTCTGTTTTAAATGTATGCCCACTATTGAATTTAGATAAAGAAAAAAAACATTTGTATTTGGTTATTTCTTTTTGTTTAGGTAATGTTCTACAGATCGTTTCAGCCCCTGGTCAGTATTTACGTCCTCAAGGATCAGTTGTTCTTCCAACTATGCCACAGGGTACTAATGTTATGAGAAATCAGCCCCAAGTGGGAGCCACCCATCTCAATACGGCAGGTAAGTCATATATTTTCCAAACATTTATTTGTACAAAATCGGCAAGCCTATTGAGTGCAACTACAGATATCTTCATGTGTTAATAGGATTTTTAGAGATTTTCTAAGATTGTAAACATTGGTGAATAGCCAGCAATGTGATAATACAACAAAACAATGTGCATTTGCACAATATATTACTACCAATTCAATGCTCAAATTTCCTGCTTCTGGCCATTTTTTATTATCTTTGGAAACCCACTAATTATTGTGATTATTTGTAATAAAAATCACTGATTTTCTTTATGGCTACAGTAACTCCTAGATCTGCCCAGACGACAGTGCCAAAGTCCGCTGCTGCTGCGCTACCTAATGCACAGGTATGTACATTATCGGGATAATTCTCAGACGAACAATGAAGCTGTCTTTCTGTGTCAATCTCATATAATCAAGGATGTGTTGGTAGTGCTTATACTTGTGTTTTCTCCAAATCATATTTGCCCTTGCTTGTTACACAGTATAGTGTAAAATTCTACTTAGGTGATCATTAGGCGACCAACTGCAGTGTTATTTTTTACGTGTCTCATCTGCGTTAAGAAGGAGCTGCAGATACTGACATATAACCAAAACAGTCCTTAAAACTTGTGTATGTGTAAAATATGATTACTAAATATTGTCATCTTGAGGCATTAAATACACTACCTAAAGCAAAGTTGTAACCAGTTTAAATGATTGAAAAGTTTTATCTGCTTTCATGTTTAATCAGAAGGCTGAAAAATGGAAACTAATGGTTGTGCACATCCTTATCACATGTTGATTACCGTATTTTCATTTGTGCTCTTCACTTTAAAGTTTTGGTCACATTGCAAAAAAAACCACATTGACCTAAAATCACATCTTTTTGGAGTTTATCCTTTATTTTAATCAACATAGTGTGTCAGTTGTGGAGAGGTGAACATAACCCAACAGTCTTGCACACCTCCATTCTATTTGAAATACAACTATCCAATTAACCCCTTCATCCTTGGGCAACTTTTCTGGTTTTCGTTTTTCCCTTTCCTTTTTTCCCAGAACCAAGACTTTTTTTTCCCCGTCAATATAACCATATGAGGGATTGTTTTTTGCGGGATGAGTTGTAGTTTTGAATGACATCATTCATTGCTCCTTCGCCTCATTGGGGGACACAGGACCATGGGTGTTATGCTGCTGTCCACTAGGAGGCGACACTAGGCAGAATCTGTAAAAGAGTTAAGTGGCTCCTCCTCTGCAGTATACACCCCTGGAGCAGGCCTTGCCTTACCAGTTTTTTGCTTAGTGTCGTAGGAGGCACACCTAAATTAAATTTTCTTAAATTTTTTTGTATTTATTTATTTTTTTAACTTTTTGATTTTTTTTTTAATTTCAAGAAGAAGAAAAGTGGGTCTCTGTCGAGACTCCCAGCATGGTCTCTCCTCGGCCCCCCACTGTTGGATGTGCCTGGTTGAGTTCGACATTTTCCTCCCACATGCCACTCCTTCCTCGGCCCCCCACTGTTGGGGGATCCTGGTTGAATTCGAGACGATGGTCCTCCTTCTCCAGTTCTCCACGGTTGGGGACCCTGGGTTGAAGTCGAGGCTACACAGGAGCCCTCTGACAGTGGACAGCAGCATCCCTCCCTAATTCCCCCTGGGGCTCTTAGGTGGAGGCACCGCAGGTAGGGCTATCAGCCGAGCACAGCCACAGGCCTCAGTCTGCTGTGTGCCTCTGATGGGCACACGCTGCATTATACCAGCACAGGCATCAGGCACATACTGCAACACAGCTCTTCACCATGGTGAATGGCACCTCGGCTCTGCTGCATCCTCCTGAGGGACAGACGGACTTGCACTACAGCACCAGCCGCATGCCCCAAAGCAGCACAGCACTGCAACACTCCCCAGGCAGCCATCTTTGTTGGGGGCTCCTAAGGTGCGCCTGGGGGGAGGCACTTTAGAAGCAGCAGACCTTCGGTGTGATTCAGGTGGCTGGCACCTGCTTATTGCAGCTGGACTTCCAGGAGACCCGGTTGCTGGGCTTTCCCAATGGGGCCGCTACCACACAAGCGTCACGCTTCACTGGAGGTCTGTTTTCGGCCACAATTTTTTCTTTAGGCCGCGGCTGATGACGCCGTCATTGTCATACAGGGGGCGGAACAGAGCGTGCAGGACACGGAGTTTCTATTTCCCTGCACGCTCCGTTCTCCGGGTAATGATTATGACGCGGTCGGCGTCATAGAAGGGGGCAGTACAGCCCTCCACCTCCCCGCCTCTCCTTCTCTCTCCTCCAAGCTGCTGAGGTCCCAGAGACCCACACACAGGAGCCACATGTACGGGCTCATCTGGGTGCAGACAGGCAAGGTACAGTATAAAAACAAATGGCCTCACTACATATAGGGCGGTCCCACTGTTGGGGACTCGGGTTGAAGTTGCGACTTCACAATGCCTGCCTGGTCTCCCTCCCAGACTATAAAAATGAAACTCTGGGTTGCAGGACGTGGAACACGAGCACAGCTGCCAATCTCCTCACGGCACCTATATTAGGTATTTGGGTGGAGATAACAGGTGCAAGTACTCGGAGCAGTCCGCTCCGAAGTAGGACTTAGTAGACTCACGATGGCATTATCCCAATGCATGGGCCCCCTCTGGTCCTCCGTATGGCCAGGGCCGGAACCACCTTCTACGCAGTCAGCACATTCTCTTCTTAGGAGTAAAAAAGACAATACCGGGAGACCTGAAGCACAGAAATACAGAGTTTTTCCCAGCCTGAATTTGGAAAGGTGTATACAGCATTCCAGGAGAGCGGTCATCCTCCCATATCTCGACGTATTACTCAGCAATGCATGACTTTCAGTGACTGCGAACACAGTGTCGCGTTCACAGTGCACGTTAAGAATACTTGGTTGGCGGTTCCACCTCCACAAGTCTACCACAGTTCCAACACACCCACAGCTCTAGTTAAAGTTGCTCAGGCAAGGCAAAGGTTCTTTGTCTGGAAATCCTCAGTTTCCTTCAGGGGCCTCCTCACAAATGCCATGACAGTCATAGTCAGGATGAGAGCAGCGTGGGAGGCAGTGACGTTGGCTCAACTGCACCTCCGGCCTTAGTACTTATCCATGCTCAGGCATGGCACGTGAACCCCCCGGTCACTTGACTGGGGGTTTTTATCTACCATTATCTACCAGGTAGTCTCTCCACTAGTGGCTCCGGTCACGCTCGTTCTCCGGAAAGTCAGTCCTTCCACCATATTGGAAGGTTATAACCACGGGTGCGAGGCTGCCAGGAGGTGGTGCGATGTAACCCCATTACAAGGCACATGGCAGTAGTTGCCCCCAGACCCGAAGATGCCCTTCAATCTACGAAGATTCGGGCAGTGTTTCTACTAAAGTCATGCAGTCACCTTCTGCCAGTCGGATAAATCAGGGTACAGTCAGGCAATGCCACAGCCGTGGCATATGTCGAGCACCAGGATGGAACCCGCAGGTGCCAAGCGATGACAGCCGTTCGAGACATCCTTCACTCGGTGAAAGCCTTGGTCATGGTACGGTCACCTGTTCTCATACCAGGTAAGACGCAGCTGGGAAGCAGATTTCCTAACCCACCAAGGGATATACTCAGGGAAATGGTCTCGAAACCAGATGTTCGCTGTTAAATCTGCCGGCACCAGGAAACCACAGATGTGGAAATGACTGCGTCACTCAAGGCCAAGGTGCCAGCCCTACTGGCCAGGTCCCGGGATCCACAATCAATAGGACAGACGCACTAGTTCAGGACTGGACCCGGATCCGTCACCCTAGATTCGTTGCCCTCTAATAGGGTAGTGCGGTAGGTCAAACAAGAATGTCGCTGGCTCATCCTTGTGGCCTCAAACTAGCCCAGAGGCGCTCGGTACGCAGATTGCGTCCAACTAATAGCACCAGGACGCCTAACACACTGCCAGGTCTGCTCTCTCAAGGCCAAGTCTCCCTTAGAATTCCTCAACTCTGAGTTTAATGGCATAGCCATTGAGTCTGGAACTTAACCCAGGTTTTTTTTCCCAGGATATTGTAGCGGCCATAGTAACAGCAAGGAAACCAGCCTTATCAAAAAGAGACCAGCACACGTGTGTAATTGTTGTTTTTTTTTTTTTTTTTTTAATTTTTGTTTGTGGAGCACCTCTAAAGATCATTTCCTTTGGCCCTAGTCTATACCAAGAGCTCTCCGGTTCTTCCACACCCACCTAAACCCAGGTATGTCCTGAGGGTCTCTCACACAGCAGCTTCAGAACGTTTTGCCTTGTGCCAAAAACTTCTTGCCACCAGACTTCTAGGAAGTCCTTCCTTCAGAAGGTCTGCCATTTAAGGTCTCAATACAACAGGGATACTCCCGTGGGACCTGAACTTCGTCCTCATGGCCTTACAGGAACCACCTTTTGAGCCTCTACGGGATATTTCCCATAGCATTCTCCTACAAGGAGTCGTATTTATCGGTGGCAAGGATTTTTCTCGGCAGAGATATCGGTAAATGCGGTGCTGTCAGGTAAACCATATTTTCTGTTCTTCAACCAAGACAAGATTGCCCTACGGCCGCTTTCAACCTGCTTCTACAGGCGATACACTCCTTCCACCTAAATGAAGACCTCTCTCTGCCATCGCAGCGCCTTTCTCCAGTCCATTAGGTCGTGAAGGACCTACATATGCAGGACCTCGTCAGGTCCCTACGTAATGTATCCATGACAGTGTCCTTCAAAGAAGGTGGATTTTCTTTCTTCCTGCTACCAGGGGGCAGAAATAAGTACATATCAGCCGATAAAGCTCATCTAACAAGATGGCGTCGTCTACCCATCCAAAAGGCTTATACCATCGGAAACTCACCTATTCCGGCAGTGTCACGGCACATACTACTACGGCCGTGGGGACCTCCTGGGCTGTTCGGCTCCAAGGGTCACGCGATAAGTGAGTAAGGCAGCCAAAAGATTAAGCCTGCACACATACTCACGCCACTACAGTGTTTACACTCAGTTCTCGGCAGACGCAGGTCTGAGTAGACATGCTCTCCAGGCGGCAGCAGCCCACCTGCCGGTGCATAGGTCTTTACTGACCATGCTCAGTGTTACTAGTTCCATTGCCTTTTCCCACCCAGGGACTGCTTTGGGACGTCCCACGGTCCTGTGTCCCCCAATGAGGCGAAGGAGAAAAGGAGATTCTTGTGTACTCACCGTAAAATCCTTTTCTCTTAGCCTCTAATTGGGGGACACAGCACCCACCCTGTTGCCCTTTATTACAGTTCTCACATAGCATCTCAGCTGGTACAGCATGGTTGCCTATTATCACTCTGTTAACTGTGAACTGTTTAAACATGTGCCTGTTTTGGTTACAGGCCTGGTAGTATGGGGAACCTATTAGGATACAGGCCTTGTTGATCGCTGATTACTCCGTTAACTCTTCCCTGTGCCTACTTAGTTACAGGTCTTGTTGTGCTGTTATTACCTTGTTAGCTATATCTGTTTACACAGGTTCACTGCGTGGTTACAGGACCTGTGGTACTGTTAGGGTATGTGCCCACATAGTGGTTTAACGTCGGTTTAGTAGCGAAAACCGCCGGCGGTTTAGCATAAGTTTTATTTAAATTTATGTAAATCCTAAGCAGCGTTAGGACTTACAAGTAACCCTATGTAATTTAGAAAACGCTGTGCACACATAGTCGGTTTATGTGAGCGGATCTGCCAGAGGTTGAGCGGTTTCCTAGCGGTTTAGGAGCATACAACATGTCAATTCTTCTCGGCGGTTTTTGATCGTTTCCATGAACAAAATCCTCCATAGAAAACCGCCGGAAAAACCGACTGAAAAACGCTGTGCACACGCTGAAAAAACCGCTGGGAAACCGGTGGAAAACAGCTGGAGACTTCAGAGCTCAGAACTCTAGGCTCCTGCAAATTTCCACCGGTTTACTGACGGTTTGAATGTCACTAAACCACTATGTGGGCACATACCTTTATTATTCTATTAATTCTCCTACTGCTTTAGCACAAAACTGGTGAGGTACGGTCTGCTCCAGGGGTGTATACTGCAGAGGAGGAGCCACTTAACTCTTTTGCAGATTCTGCCTAATGTCGCCTCCTAGTGGACAGCAGCATAACATCCATGGTCCTGTGTTCCCCAATAAGGCTGGCTTCACATTTGCGTTTGTGTCTGCATGCTGATGGTATGCAGACACAAACGCAGTGAAAAGCAGTGTCATTTTTTGTGTCCGCAGCAGAGAATGTCTGCCTGCGGACACATAACTGTGGAGCCCGGGCAGCCAATCGGCGGTGTCCGGGGGCGGGCCGGAGGCGGAGATCAGCGGCGGAGATCTCCTCCTCCCGGCCGCCGGTAAGCTCCGGGACGTGTCAGCGGGGTTAAACAGCTGATGTGACAGCTGTTTGAATCTCCTGCGCTGACACCGAGAGGAGAAGTCGGCGCGGGAAGATTCAAACAGCTGTCACATCAGCTGTTTCTTCCCGCCGACACCGCTAGTAGATTACCGGCGGCGGGGAGGAGGAGATCATCAGGGGCTCCAGCTGATCTCCCGGTGGCCGTCGGTGATCTCCTGTGACATCACCGGCGGCCACCGGGAGAGATCTCAATGAGATCCGCAGCGTTCTCCTGCGGTCTCATGCAGAGGACACTGCGGATCCATTGAGATCAATGCGTTTTTTGTGCGCTTGCAGGCGCTTGCGGATAGAACAAGCGCCGCGAACACACAAAAAAATGCTGCAAGCTGCGTCTGGAGTGCGGTCGGAGGGCGCATAAATTATGCGCATCCGAACCAAATGCGGCCAAACACAGCCATACGCAGGCACATGCGTTCCCATGTTAAACATCGGAACGCATTTGCGCAAGAGTTTGGCTGCGTTTGGTACTCTGCGCTAAATACCCAAAATGTGAAGGCAGCCTTAGAGGCTAAGAGAAAAGGATTTTACGATTAGTACACAAAAATCTCCTGTTTACCATATAGTGTACTGAAAAAAAACAGAAAAAGTTCAAAGTGTAGTGAAATTGCAAAAAAAACCAAAAAAGTGCAAGTATACAATGTTTTTTTTTGTTTTTTTTTTACATGGTAAACCTGACCTATTGGTATGATGCCTCTGCAATATGAAATAAGTTCGTAGATACCAAACATGTATACTTTTATTTAAATGGTGAAAAAAATTCATACTTTTTAAAAAAATTGCACTTTTGGCACCGTTTTCCAACACCTGTAGCGTTCTCATTTTTCAAGATCTGGGGCTGTGTGAGGGCCTATTTTTTGTGACTTGAGCTGACGTTACTAATAATACAATTTTTTGGATAGATGCGATGTTTTGATCGCTTGGTATTACATTTTATTGCAATGTTACAGCGACCAAAAAATATTAAGTTTTTGATTGTTTTTTTTCCGTTATACAGTTTACCTATTAAATTAATTAATTTGATATTTTGATGGATTGGGCATTTCTGAACTCAGCGATACCAAATATGAGTACTTTTTTTTTTTTTTTTAAATTATAATTCAATGGGGCAATTTCATCTTCTTAAATTTTTTAAATTTTTTTCATATTTTTAAAAACATTTTTACCACTATTACATTCTTTTACTTGACCCCTTAGGGCGCCTCAACACTGCACAGTCTGATCGCTTTTGCAGTGTAGGGAAATGCTTCATCATCTTTCTGCACAGCACAAGTGACAGTATTCTCCCAGTAATGCTGCTGAAGCATCGCTGACAGGTAGTAAGTCAGGACAGCGTACGGGGTCATCAGCTGACCCTGCAATGTCATGGCAACGCATCGAAGCCCTGTGATCGCATCATGAGGCTGTCGATGCCAGCGGTGAATAGCGCGATTCCTGCCGCGGTGCTTTAGATCTAGCTGTCAAGTCATTGATAAAGCGATCTAAAGGATTAACAGTGCCCTGTTAGCTGCACATGTCAGCTGATCATATCAGCTGACATGGCAAGGAGCTGTGAGTTTGCATCAAAGACCTCCTACATCCTTTTTTTTTTTTTTCCAGATGTTTATTAAACTCAGCATAATATTGCAACACACATCAGAAAGATAATATCACATTATTTTACCTTTTATATGATATATAAACCCAACTATGGATCCCACCCCCACCCTCCATACTCATGAACAGATTCCCTCTATGCATTACTATACAAACAATAGCACTTATATCTAGAATCCTCGTATATACATCCTCCATCTTCTTCTTGAGCCACAGGTCCAGCAATATAAAAGAAAACATTCGTCACCGTCGTCGCTCATACACCTCCTGACACATTATCCTCCACCCGCAACCATGGATCCCACAATTTTTCAAACATTGTAAAGGCATTCCTTTTCTTATATATATTCTCCTCTGTTCGTATGATATACGCCACTAGTCGTAAGTATTCCATCCTGGAGGGAGGCTCGGCCCTGATCCACGCCCTCGCAATTAACTTCCTCGCCATGAATAACAATCTTGCCACCGCAATCTTCTGCACACTCGTCACATTTATTTCTTCCACATATCCTAACACACACACAATTGGTATTCTCGGAATCACGCATCCATACCTTCCCTCAATCAAATTTATCACCACCATCCAGAAAGCTTGCAGTCTCGGACATTCCCACATCATATGTAGCACTCCCGCACCCTCATGCATGCATCGCGGACATTCTGATGTACTCCTAACCCCAATCCTGTGTAAAATCTTAGGCGATCTATAAACTAACCAAATAGAGCTGCAACATCCTACCCGGCTCACTCAAAGACAACTTCGGACCATATTCCAGTATAGTGTCCCACACCTCATCATTTATTTCCCCTATTTCTTCTTCCACTTATCCCGAGCCCGTATAGGATGCCGGAGCAAGAATGTATGCAACAGATCGCCATATATAGTCGAAATCACTTCTTTAGTGTCACCATCCATACAAATATAGTCCAACACTATGTCCTTATGAATCTTGAGATTACTCAGTCTCCTTTGTCTGTTATAGGCATGTGCCACCCTGTGATATAAGAACCCATCTGTGTCCGGGATCCCAAAGTCTTGCTTTAATGACTCAAAGGACTTCAACCTCCCCTTTTCTTCAAGCTGCCATAGATACTCAAGACCACCACGTGTCCATGCTCTCTGACCTCCCAACTTACAGAGTTCACTTAAGTTTCTATTCATCCATACAGGAGTATATTTCGTGAAGCCACTTATGCCTCTCAGTTTCTTCACTCGAGACCACACCCTCTGTACCAAGCACATGGTGGGAAACCTCCCTCCAAACTGTCCCAGATCTCTCGCCTCCAAGCTCTGTACCAGTGGGGACCTGCCAGTCATAAGTTCCAAAACCTTTTTTACTGAGTCTCCCTGCCCTCTCGATACCCACCCTCTAAGATGCTGGCTCTGGGACGCTAAAAAATATATCCAAGGATTTGGTAAAGCAATTCCCCCTTCCGACTTTGGCCGTTGTAAGATTTCAAGTTTAATTCTGGGTTGCCCCCTGCCCCATACCAAATCCCTAAATAGAGCGTTTAACCTCTGGAACAACCCCCACGGAAGCCACACAGGAGAGTTATGAAGCACGTAAAGAATCTTAGGCATAAGGATCATTTTGGCCAGGTTTGCCCTGCCCACCACTGAGAGACGCAATTTGGACCATGCTTGTGCCTTAACTTTTAATTTGATCAACAACGGGTCTACATTCAATCGGACAAAATCTGTAACCGGTAATGCTATCTTCATGCCCAGATATTTAAATTGCTCTACAACTTTCAGCTCAGCACATTGTATAGTTCCCACCTCTGCTTCATCATCCCTGTCTATCAGCATTAAACTGGATTTTTCCCAATTTATCCGCAATCCCGACATTGCTCCAAATTTTTCAATTACCTCCACTGCATGTGTAAGTGCATCTCGTGAGTCCTGCAGGAATAAGAGTATATCATCAGCATAAAGTGCGATCTTTTCCTCCACCTGACAATATTTAAAGCCAACCACTTCAACTGACTGTCTAATATGAGCCGCCAGTGGTTCAATCGCTAGGGCAAATAATAATGGAGATAGAGGGCATCCCTGTCGGGTACCTCTGGTGAGAGCAAATTTATCTGATCTTATTCCATTCACCCTTACACAGGCCAGTGGGGAGGAATAAAGAAACTTTACCCATTGAAGGAACGTCTGTCCAAAGCCCATTTTCTCATTCGCCTCATTGGGGGACACAGGACCGTGGGTGTTATGCTGCTGTCCACTAGGAGGCAACACTAAGCAGAATCTGCAAAAGAGTAACAGTGGCTCCTCCTCTGCAGCATATACAGCCTAGAGCAGGAAGTGCTTCTCCAGTTTTTGCTTAGTGTCGAAGGAGGCACACGACCATCTTTACTCTCTATTTTTTTTTTTTTCATCCTTTTTTCTTCCAATGAAGAAAAGTGGGTCCGGCGTGGCCCCCGGCATGCTCCTTCCTCGGCCACCCACTGTTGGGGCGCTGGGTTGAAGTTGAGAATCCTTATATATGCCGTACTCCTTTCTCGGCCTCCCACTGTTGGGTTGCTGGGTTAAAGTTGAGACAGCCGAGCATAACATCCACCTTCCTCACTCCCTCGGGGTCCTGAGTTGAAGCCAGAGCTGGAATACCTGCCAGATGACGTCCCCCTAATCACCCTCTGGGTGCTTAGGCTGAGGCACCACAGGTACCAGCAGCACATGCTGCATTATGGGCTGGGATTCTGAATGGCTGCCTGCAGAAGCACAGGCTGAGACGACCCCCTAATCACCCTCTGGGTGCTTAGGCTGAGGCACCACAGGTACCAGCAGCACATGCTGCATTATGGGCTGGGATTCTGAATGGCTGCCTGCAGAAGCACAGGCTCAGAGACGACCCCCTAATCACCCTCGGGTGCTTAGGCTGAGGCACCACAGGTACCAGCAGCACATGCTGCATTCTAGACTGGGATTCTGAATGGCTGCCTGCAAGAGTGCAGGCTCAGAGTCGACCCCCTAATCACCCTCTGGGTGCTTGGGCTGAGGCACCACAGGTACCAGCAGCGCAGCTGCACTTCTCTAACTGGGCCTGGTACCATATCAGATCCTGGTGGGGTCTGGGTTCAGCCCACTCAGCCCTGCACTGTCCTCCATATATAACTGTATATAACTGTGGCTGCCTCCGGAGCATGGCAACTTGAGGTCCTGGGACAGAGGTGTCTCCCTGTCCCCCTTCTCCCTGCATGGCTCCCACAGCTCAAAGCAGGGGAAGAGGTACCCAGCTCCCCCTACGCTGCCCCTGCAAGAGCAGGCAGCAATGTACCTGGGCGGCTGGGATCCGCCATGGCCCCACTCGCCGCCAGACCTGCAGATCCGGATGGGTTCGCGGGCTTCCGCGCCAAACCCCAGCCATCGGCGGGGCCGCAAATCACGCTAGGCCCCGGCTTCAGGCCTAGCATGGACGGCGCTGCCCATTCCCGCCCACCGCCGCCCTCCGAATAGCGTCAATGACGCGCGCCTCATCACAGAGAGGGCGGGAAGTCCCTCTGGGCGCTGGTTTTGCGCGCCCATCCATGTTCCCCGCCCCCTCCTCCTCCCGGCGGCGCCAAACTGCAGCCTGGGCACCATGATGAATTGTGGGCCCGAGCACACACATACAGGGTAGCAGCTCTATACAGGCTGCGGGGGCATATACAAGACATTCAGCAGGGATGTGTTCCCTGCTGCAGCACTCCCCCCCCACCACCCAGGTGTGACAGGCTGTGTGGGGCAGATACAGGACAGCCAGCAGGGATATAATTCCCTGCTGCAGCTTCCTCTCCCCCTGTACACCAGTGACAGGCTTTGCCATGTGTCACAGGCTATGCCATGCGTGTCAGCCTACCCATGCGTGACAACCTACGTAGGCCTTTACAGGAATCCGGACTCCATGGGAAGAAAGTGGGCAGCCCGACATATTTCGGTCCTGAAATACTCTGTGCTGCTGTGAATACAGGTTTTTGGTGAATTTGTCAACTTCTTAACCTGCTGCAGCACAGCGCTGTTCTCACATCACACTGAGTGTACGTGCCCTACAAGATCTCTCCTGACATACTCTGTGCTGCTGTAAAATCATATTTTCAGCAGCTATACATAATGTCAGTGAAGAAATTAGGCGTCAGACTATTCTTAGTACGCACAGGGGAGACGTGATCCACTAAATGCCCTATGGATGTATGTGTTTATTCTGTGTCGTCACAGTGACACGGCTTCGCCTATGTTCATCTGAAGTTTTACCTCTTATGACTCTCACCCGGCGAGCAGAGTTCCTCTGCCTAGTGCGGGTGACCCACTAATAGGCACAGCCTGGCTTTCCTTCCACCGTGTCAGCCAATGATGCCAGTGCCTATCAGACATATTGCTACATCTAGATAGACAGTTATTACGTCTGCAACTATGTCGCAGTTTATGGGAAACTAGTATGCAGCAAGACGATGCCTCCGAAGTCTGACGTTTTTGCAATCCCAGACTCGAACCTTTATGCATCTCTAAATCAACGTTCCATCTCACAGGAAGCTAGATGTCTATACTTAAAACATTCAACTGTGTCTCACAGGACACAAGACCGTACCCATGGGACCCTCAGCGCCCCATTCACCATAAGGGAGTTGTGTTGGGTTCGGACTTCATGGGTTCGTGCGGTACCCTATCTGACAACGAGTTTTCCCTAGGGACACATTTCCGCTGAACAGAACACAACAGCAGGCATCAGAGTCCGCTACCATGCCTTGAAGATGCCAATCGCACTGCACCAGGCGGTGCCTTGCTCGCAGTCAGCAATCCAGTTTCCAACCTTTTGGGAATTCATTTAGCGGATCATCGTCTAGATCGACACAAACTCGATCAACGCACATGTAGCGATCACAGACAACCCTCCAAACTCGCGTCAGGAGCCCCTTAATCAGGGAGTCATTATGCCTGTGCTACACGCAGAGCGTGTTTAAAGGTTCTGTGCCTGTGCTACAAGCACAGCGTGGTTTAAAGGTGCTATTCCAATTTCTCTGTAGTCTATAAACAAGAACGTGCAGTACATCCTGTGCTAGACTGACACAGCTAGACACAGATACCTGGGACAGATTTTTCCGCATGGATTCTCTCCGCTCCATAATGTTCCTTGGAGAACGGAGAATACATTGCATCCTTAGATATAGAGGACCACTACCTGCATTTTCCACTGCAGCCACTTATCATAATTACGATTTGCACCGCCCATTCTTAATTGTGGCGTTTCCGTCCACACTTGTTACAGTTCCCTAAGTGGTCACAAAGGTTATGGCAGTCGTCTGGTTTTCCTGCATTTCAGGGACAGGTCACTCTTCCATACCTGGACGATTTACTCCTCAACGCACGACCTTCAGGGATTGAGAACACAGCGTCTCTATCACGGTGAACACTTTATTATGACTTGTTTGGCTGGTCATCCTCCAAGAGTCTACGCCAGTTTTCACTGCAGTCTCTAGTATTTTCGGAACGCATTTTAATACATTCAAAGCACTGGTCAGATTTTTCCAAGACTAGGCATAGATACTTCAACCAGAAGTCCGCACTCTCCTTCAACGGTCACCTCAGCCTGTCAGACCTGACATGACGGTCAGTGGCAGGACGGTGGTAGCACTGGTAGTTAGTTCCTTGACGCAGTTGCTCCTCAGGCCTCCGCAGTTATCCATGCTCACGTCATGAGATAAGATGGTACGATCTCGTATCAGGAGGTGTCTTCTTCCAGTACCAGCCATGTTGTATCTCCTGTGGTGGCTCAGCCACTTACTAGTACGCAGGAGAAGTTTCTTCTTCCACCAAGTTGAAAGGTACTATTCACCTACGTGAGTCGGACACAATAAGGTGCGCTGTACCTATATATCAACACTCGGACCAATGGTCCTGATCGGAATCAACGATTCTCATCGTCCTTCGGGAGATTTGGGCGAGATTACCAACGCTGAAGATTTATCCCTTCTTCTGGTGGACCGCCTTTTCAGAAGGCAGTCTGACAATGCCACGACTGTGGCATATGTCGATTCACTAGAGCGAATCCCGCAGTTCCCAGGCAATGAAGAACGTTGACCACTTTCTTCACTAGGCGGACTTCACAAACTCAGTATTACCGGTTGTTATTCTACACTTGTAGATGATTTGAACAAGCAGTTCCTCTGTTGCCAAGGGCTTACCTCAGAATAGGGTCCCTACATCCAGATGTCTTCATGCAACTCAGACGTCACTGGAGAACTCCGGAAGCATCCATAATAGTGTCTCACCTCATTACAGAGGTTCCTAGCTTAATAGCCAGGTCCCACGACCCACAGTCATGGCTGGCGGAAGGTCTGATCTTGGACTGGACCCAATTCCAACTCCACTTCTCTTTCCCCAGGCTACCACTATCCAAGGTAGTGAAGATAAACTGGACTGTCAACAAATCATCCTTGTGGCCACACACACTTGGCATGACGAGCTCGTCCACTTCATAGCACACGTGCTATGCTGCCTACTCGATCGTCCAGACCTACTCTCTGAAGGCTGTCTTACCATTATAATTCATCGGCTCTAAAATAGACGTCGTGACCCTGAAAACTCCGGGTGTTCACGTAATGTTGTCGCAACCTCAATCAGAGCGCGGAGACCGCTTTCAGAAGAGATATTCCATCAACATGGAAAATCAATTTATTTTCCCTTCTTCTTGTGGTTTTTCGCCTTAGCACGGTTTCCTCTCAAGGATTCCCAGGCCCACCCAACCGGTTCTACACTCACATCGGTCCTTAGGTCCTCTCAAAGGACAAGTTCCAAACCTTTTTTCATCCCCTCTCGGCAATGTCTTGCTACCAGACCTCAATTACACATCCTTTCTTCAAGGAGTCTGCCGACTTGTTCCTCCCTCTCAAAGTCTACTAGTCCCGGGGGTCATGACCCTCGTCCTCACAGCTTTATGCTAACCACATTTTAAGACATGGGGAAAAATCCCTTCATCTTCTCACACAAGGAGTTGTTTTCTGGATGGCAATTACCTCTCTCCACAGAGTTGTTAAATTTGCAGCGTTTTCGGGTACACCGCCTTTTTGTTTTTTCTGGTCTCTCATCCAGACAAGGTTGCCCTACATCTGGTTAGTTTTTTCCTCCAGATGGTGGTGTCCTTTGTTGTCCGCCTGCCTAAATATATATTTCTGACAGCGCTACGTCTAGTGCCAGTTCATCCAGTCAGTAATGCTCTGCATTCCTACACCTTGGTCAGAACTCTACACATATACGCGCTCAGGACAAGTTCCGTTTAGAAACCTCTTTTCCTTTTTCCAGAAGGATAAACGCAGCAGGCAGGCCAGGTTCTACAAATGCTTGATCAGATGGCTTAAATCCACCATCCGGGGTGCTTTTTAGCATTATTATTATTATTTTTTTTTTTTTTAGGTAGCACCATTCATCCATGGTGCTGTGTCTTTTCCGGCGGCGGGCACAGCGCATTCTACTATGAGCGCTGGAGTCTCCTGGGCTACTGAGCTATTAGGCACCAGGAGTTAGCACAACAAGTGTGTAAGGCAGCCACGCAGACAGCATGCACATGCTTGCCAGACGCCTTAGGCTCTCACTCAGTCCTCGGCAACTGCAAGTCTAGGAAGCTGTACCATCCAGGCGACATTAGCCCACCTGTAGGTGCATTGTTATTGTTATTCTTAGTGATTTTCCATTGCTGTTCCCACCCAGGGACTGCTTTAGGACGTCCCACGGTCCTGTGTCCCCCAATGAGGCGAATGAGAAAAGGAGAATTTTGTGTACTCACCGTAAATTCCTTTTCTCTTAGCCTCTAATTGGGGACACAGCACCCACCCTGTTGCCCGTTTCGGGCCGTTACTAAGTTCTCATCTTACTCCTGAGAGGTTATATAGTTGCCTGTTTATTTTACAGGCCTGCTTTTACTGTTATTACGTAGTTGCCTGTTCGGTTACACGTTTTACCTTACTATTATGTGGCTGCCTGTTTACTTAACAGGCCTTATTTTACTGTGATTCTTGTCTTTCTTCTGTTAATTCTCCTACTGCTTTAGCACAAAACTGGAGAAGCACTTCCTGCTCTAGGCTGTATATGCTGCAGAGGAGGAGCCACTGTTACTCTTTTGCAGATTCTGCTTAGTGTCGCCTCCTAGTGGACAGCAGCATAACACCCACGGTCCTGTGTCCCCCAATTAGAGGCTAAGAGAAAAGGAATTTACGGTGAGTACACAAAATTCTCCTTTTTTCTAATAGCACCCATAAATAGTCCCACTCCACGCTGTCAAACGCTTTATGAGCGTCCAAAGACACAACTACTCTACAACCTGCATTATCTGCCGGCAATTGCATATTGACATACAATCTCCGTAGATTGATTGCAGTTGACCTATTCGGCATGAAGGCAGACTGATCAGGGTGAACCAAGCCCGACACCACACCCGTCAACCTACGTGCCATAACTTTGGCTAACAACTTAGCGTCTACCGACAGCAATGAAATGGGCCTATACGACTGAGCCTTATACTTGTCTTTACCCTCCTTCGGAAGAACAACTATGGTGGCCTCCCTCATGGAGTCTGGCAGACGTCCCTCTCCCAAGGCCTCCTGAAATACCTGACATAGTGTGGGTAACAGCACATCCTTAAGTTGTTTGTACACCTCCACAGGCAACCCGTCACCCCCAGGAGCCTTATCATTTGCCATGGATGCCAACGCTTCTTCCAATTCCTCCAATGTCAATGGTTTATCCAAAATCAGTTTTTCCTCATTTTGTATTTGTTTAAGGTTGGCTACTTCCACATAGTTCACAATATCCTCCCTAGAGGACGTAAGCCCGGAGGTGTACAAGTGTTCGTAAAACTGTTTAAAAATATTCAATATGACCCCAGTATCCTCCACCATACTACCCTCTCTATCCCGTAAAGCATATACATACGATGAAACCCTCTGAGCCGCTGCCACCACTGATAACAAATAGCCCACTTTTTCACCGTCTTCAAAAAAGGTTACTCTCTGAAACTCCTGTCTTTTTTTTGCCAAGCCCATATGAATTCTGTCAACCTCCTCCTGCGCCCTTTTCAATTTCCTTTGCGTCTCCAGGGTGGGCAAGCTCACCGCCTCCCTTTCTGCCAATCTCAGTCCCTCCATAGCCTCTTGCTCCTCCCTTCTAGATTCAGATTGCACCTTGAAATGTCCCGTATAAAAAACCACTCAGGTAGGCTTTCATAGCATCCCACACCACTCCCACGGCTGCGCTTCCTTCATTATCCTGAAAAAATAACTCTATTTCCCCTTTAATACGTTCCATATCAATCGTTTTCAGCCATGTTGGGTGAACCTTCCAATCTCTCCCATGAGCCCCACCTCTTGGCCCGATCTGTATGTTGACCTCCACTGGTTTGTGGTCAGACATGACCTTATTCAGGTATTCCACCTTATTAATCATCCTATCCAACTGTCTATTTCCCAATGCCAAATCTTTTCTGGACATGGAGTTGTGCGAGGTTGAGAAGCACGAAAAACATCGTACTCCTGGATTCCTTATTCTCCATAAATCCACAAAACCCAATTCAGTAACATGCCTAGCAAAGGGAGTCTCAACATTAATCTCTCCGGGCCCCCGCCCACGCCCTTCCCTATCCAAGGACCAATTCAGAACATTATTCATATCCCCTACAACTAGTATTGGTAGTCCCACCCTGCGCCCGGCCAGGTCCATGATCTCGTGAAGTTTGCTATCTGAATATGGCGGAGGGAAATATACTGCCACTAGACACATCATCTGTCCATACACCCGACACACCACAAACACATACTGCCCATCCTTATCCACATTTACTTCCACTTCTTCATACGGTACTGAGGCGTGAACCAGGACCGAAACCCCCCTTGCATAACTAGAATAGGTAGCATGATATGCATGTCGAATCCAGGACCTTGCCAACACACCTCTCCCTGGCCAAATGCGTCTCTAATAAGCATAGTATTGATGGCTTAAAGGACAACAAATGACGTAACACCACTGCCCTCTTACTCCTGTCTGCTAGACCCCTGACGTTCCAACTTATAATTTTAATCTGTCTCGCCATAGTGTTTCATTAGTGGCATGATACCCAACATTCTCCACACAACGTCGTCCCCACATCTTCCCCATCTCATCCCGTTCATGAGTACCCTCCCCCACCCTCCACAGGGTCCCCCTCCCCCTCCCTTCTGCCCCCAACCCAACTCCCCCCTTCCCCATACCCGATACCGTTTGTCTCCGCTCCCCTGAGAGTGGGTAAATAGCGCCCAAAACCTCCTACATCCTTGGTTGTGAAGGAGTTAAAGGAATCGATCAGTCCAGGGGAAGGATCGCTGCTAAAGTCGCTTCTTTTTCCTTTACTGATCTTTTTCCCCAATCTCTACTCCTTTCCCTTCCCCTTTGTCTTTCTTCTTCATTCCCATTCCCTAAACGTGGCCTCACCTTATTCATTAGTACTTTGTAGCAGATTTTTTTTATTAAGACTTAAGATTTGAGTTTTTTACCTGTTATTGCTCATATACTTAGATGCTTGCCCTGACTTGTGCTTGTATATTAAACTGAGTTTATATGTTTTATTCACAGTGACTTGGATCTTGATTCATTATTATATCTTGATCCTGAATGTTGCTGTTATTATTTTTATTATTGGACATAAAAGGAATCTATCAGCAGGTTTTTGCTACCCCATCTGAGAGTAGCATAATATAGTCAAAGAGATCCTAAACCCAATAATGCTCTTTTTGTAATGTGTTTTGACAAGGACTAAGCTGTTATACCTAATAGATGTATCTTTCCTTCATAACATAGGATTCCACTGAAGACAGGCAGCGTGTATTAAAGGAACGCCTGGATCGTGTTTTTGTCTGTAATGAGCGCCGTTGTAGAAGAGCTCCTGTGTATGGATCAGACTTGTTGTCACAATTTACCCTGAGGTCTCCTGACCCGCACAGCCATACTGTAGATACACAGTGGACCTGGACTGGGTCTGTGAACTGTGCGGTTTCCTCCCGGTCCCCTGAGAATTCGAGTGATCCATTGAGACACTTGATTTTGAGTTCAGAAGAAAAGAAAGTGTCTCTGGAGCCTCAAGTTAAAAGGTAAACATTGTCCGCATTTTGGTTGCTCTTATTCTTACGGGGCCGTCACACACGTCAATATTGCTTGCAACATCGCTGAAAAGTCATGTATTCAGCGATGTTGCTAGTGATATCGCAAGTGGGTCTTGCTGTGTAAACAGCACGATACAACTGCGATAAATTGCTGGTTGCAGGTTGCCATGTTTATGAACATGTTCATAAACCTAGCGATCTTGCCCCAGCAATTAGACTGTATTGTGCTATCTGACACGACAATAGCGATGTTGGCGGCAATACAGCCTATTCCGCACCATTGCTGCAGATCATTCGCTGGGTTGATCCCAGCCCAGCGAGCGATGGCTGTGCCCACATCGCAGCGCCGTCACCGGCAACATCTGCCTGTGTGACACCAAGGATGCGATGTCGGAAGCAACCGCGCTCCAACGGCTCCATTAACTCTGTGGGAAAATCCTTTAATTTATTCAGGTCCTTATTTCAGTGATTTACATATTTAACAGTTAGCTTCTTACTCCTGGCTAATAAAGAGATTCAATGACAAGTTATAAAAATATTAATCTTTATAATTTATAGACTAAAGGGGCCATCACACACAGCAACCAAGGCTGCAATGTCTGAGCAACCGCGCTCCCGCGGCACGCTTCCGACATCGCAGCCTTGGTTGCTGTGTGTGACGGCCCCTTTAGTCTATGAAATAAATAAAGATGAATATTTTTATAACTTGTCATGAGTCTCTTTATTAGCCTGGAGTAAGAAGCTAACTCTTAAATATCTCAAATATGTAAATCACTGAAATAAGGACCTGAATAAATTAAAGGATTTTCCCACAGAGTTAATTTTAAAGTTAACTTTAATCAATAGATCTTGGAATAGTAATAGTTCCACAATTGGATGTGATTAAAAAAAAAAATGTTCCTATGCTAAGAATGTTGTATATGTGTTTCTTTTGTGTACTGTATAATGACCTTGTCTGACCATACGACATCTCCTGGGCAGGGAAGGAAGCAAAAGGGAGTATAAAGACATTACAGTATGAGATTGTAGCTGAGTATATTTGTGAGGTTTTAACTTTTCCCTTTCTTTTTTTAAAAAATGTTTTATCTCAGAATCATCTGTGATCTCATGTTGTGCTACGTGTATATCCTTTTGCTTCCTCCCCAGTCCAGGAGATGTGGTATGATCAGACCATGCCTCTGTACAGTAAGACACATCCATTACACAGTACAGAGCAGGGACACATATATAAGATTATCTCAGCACAGGTACATTTTCTCCTTCGCCTCATTGAGGGACACAGGACCATGGGTGTTATGCTGCTGTCCACTAGGAGGCGATACTATGCAGAATCTGTAAAAGAATTAAGTGGCTCCTCCTCTGCAGTATACACCCCTGGAGCAGACAGTGCCTAGCCAGTTTTTGCTTAGTGCACCTAAATTTCTCATTCGCCTCATTGGGGGACACAGGACCGTGGGTGTTATGCTGCTGTCCACTAGGAGGCGACACTAAGTATACTTCTGAAACAAAGAAAACCGTGCGGCTCCTCCCCTGCAGTATATACACCCTGGCTGGCTCCAGCCTCACCAATTTTTGCTTAGTGTCATTAGGAGGTAGATGCGGTCCAAGGACCACAATACTAGTTTGATATTTTTTTTTTTTTTTTTTACCTTTTTACTGAAGATATAATAGGGCGATGGTACCCTCGCCTACTGATTTCCGAAAACCATCAACAGACGGGAACGCGGGGTATTACCTCTACATACCCCCTTCTGCCACGGAGGATAGGAAGCAAGGCGACGGTTCTATCGCGTTCCGATCTCCTTTGCTCCTATACCGGCACTTCAAGACATACACCTCTCCCTCTGTTCCCACCGGGAATCATGGGCGGCAGCCTCAGTAAGGATTATGCTGGACGCCATGCAAAGGAAAAGCTGACACCCTCCCCATACTCTTATTAGGTTATGGGTCGAGAAATCTCCAAGATGCACTCCCCATACCCTTCTGGGTTTCTGGGTCAAGGAGCCTCCAGAAGGTAAACCCCCCCCCCCCTTTTAATATCTCCTGGGTCTGGGGCCACTGTGCACAAGGGGCCCAGTTTTGTCTATCATATCTAGGGGGCCGCTCCAGAATCACACCGCTTTCATTAGCGCCGCGGGAATCCAGAGTCCTCCGCGCCGGAGTGCGCTCTTTTTCGGACGTATAATCTAATCTAGTCCCGGCTTTCGGCCTACACCATAGGGTAATACCTCATCTCGCCTTCGTTCCCGCCCTCGTCTGATGTCACACGGCCGGGAATTGCAGATCCCGATTGCATCACAGTGGGCGGACATCATCTTCTTGGCGCTTCTCGCATATCGCTGAATCGTCTGTGCGCTATTTTCTGCCGCTGCCTCCGGCTCCAGCATCTCGAAGGCCACCTCTCTTCTTCTCAGGGGGACACCGGACCTGGTCTGCGGTCCATTAGGAGCGGTAAGGAGCACAGCAAATCTGCTAGTGCCCTTTTGTTTTTCTTCCCTGCAGCCCCCCACTGTCAGCTATAGCGCTGTGAGTATTTGCACCCTGCTGCTCCAGGTACACTGTCCCAGGCAGCACATATAAAGATACCTGCACACCCTATCTGGGTCAATACCAGCAGGTACTGAAGTCATGCAGAGCTCCAGAGGTAACAAGAAGGCCTCAAAGATGGCGACCTTTTATGCCTCATGTGCCACCTGCAAGGCACACCTGCCCAGTGGTCACACAACCCCTTTCTGCCAGGCCTGTGATCAAATTAATCCGGAGTCCTCCAATTCAGCAGCCTCAGCTCCTGAGGTATCCCCTGAGCCCGTTGCCTCTGCCGTAAATGGTAGTCTCCGCACCACTCCAGAATGGGCTGTTTTTCTGACTCAGTCTATGACTCAATCCATGGAAAGACTGACCTCGACTCTCATCCAGGTTCTGCAGACCCGATCCACACCAGACCCCTCCGCACTCCCCGAGCCAAGAGAGGATGATACAGAGATTCACGATACTGTATCCAGAGACCAAGGACAAGAGTCCTCTTCTTCCCGCCAGGCTCCTACCTGTAAAAGAACCCTCAGAAGTCCTCCCCTCCCCCTCGGGAAGCTCCCCATCCCAGGACCAGGAACCAGGTTCTCCTTTTTCTCAGGGCCCATATGACTCGGACCCAGAGCAGGATATGTCCTTTGACTTGGACAACCCTGACACTCAATCTATGATACAGGACCTGATATCGGCAAGTCAATCAGACGCTTAATGTTGATAGTCCCCCATCCGATACACCAGAACCCACGATACCTTTTAAACGAGCAGAACGCCCACATATATTTTTTTCTGACCATCCTGAATTCCCGGAAGTCATAACCAAACACAGGACCCAACCTGACAAACGGTTTGGCAACCGTAAGGCCATGGAATCCCGCTACCCTTTCCCTCCCGTCCTAGGTCAGAACTGGGATGAATCCCCACAGGTCGATCCTCCGGTCTCCCGTTTGGCTACGCTCACTCTCCTCTCCCTTCCAGACGGTTCATCTATTAAGGATCCCACCGACCGGCAGGTCGAGCAATTAGCTCGTTCAATTTTTGAGGCCACCGGTTCAGCCTTGTCCCCATCATTTGCTTCAGTCTGTGTCGCTAAGGCAGTCGTTTCCTGGGCAAACTCCCTCAGTGATACTTCACAGTCCCCAGAGGGGTCAGACATGGCTGCCCAGATTTCCATCACAGCGGAATCCATGCTCCAAGCGGCACTTGACGCCGCAAGCTGTTCAGCCATTGCAGCAGCTATTACAATTCGCAGAGCACCTGGCTCCGAGAATGGAAGGCAGACTCATCCTCCAAAAAATCCCTGGCCAGTTTGCCTTACCTCAGTGGGCGACTATGACTTTTTGGGGAAAAGCTTGACAAATTAATTTCGGATGCCACTGGGGCAAAGAGTACTTCTCTTCCACAACATAAACCAAAACGTCCCCTTTTTCAGCGCCAACAGGCCTGTTTTCTGTCGTTTCGGAATTCATTTGGGTGGTCGACCTCCCGCCCGTCTCAATCCAATAGTCGATCCCCTCGGAGAGACAGGAGCTCTCAATCTTCTCAGAGGACCTAGTCTACCTGGCAGTCATGCTCCAGACAATCAAAATCTAAGGGACCACGATCACAAAGATTTTCCTCTTCCTGACTCATTCCCCCTCCCGGAAGATTCCTCCCGGGTAGGCGGCCTCCTTTCCCTTTTTCAGGACATTTGGCTCGCTGTCGTAGACGACGAGTGGGTCAGGGAGGTAATTTCTTCCGGTTACTCCATAGAGTTTCGAACCTGTCCTTCAGATCATTTTTTCCTGTCTTTTCCCCCCAAAATCGCTAGTGAAGGCCCGCGCCTTTTTCAGGGCCATTGATTCCCTCCGGTGGCAGGGGTCATTGTCCCTGTACCGCCAAATGAAAGATTTACAGGTTTTTACTCAAACCTCTTTGTGGTTCCCAAAAAGACGGGTCAGTACGTCCGATCCTAGACCTCAAGCTTCTCAACAGGTTTATCAGACTGCGTCACTTCCGCATGGAATCATTGCGATTCATCATCGTATCGATGGACGAAGGGGAGTTTCTCGCATCAATAGACATCAAAGATGCGTACCTACACATTCCAATCTCTCAGGCCCACCAACGATTCCTACGTTTCGCAATATGTCAGGATCATTACCAATTCGTAGCTTTACCGTTCGGTCTCGCGACTGCCCCCACAGTATTTACAAAGATCATGGCCGCTGTCGTGAAGGTACTACATTCCAGGGGCATAATGGTCCTACCTTATTTAGACGATCTCCTTATCAAGACACCATCATTCAAAGACTGTGAGGAAAATGTCCAGATTACCATGGACACCCTCGTCCGTCTAGGCTGGTTGCTAAACCTACCCAAGTCCTCTCCAATCCCGAGCCAGACCATTTCCTTTTTAGGAATGGTTTTCAACACTTCTCATGGACTAGTATTGCTTCCGCGAGAAAAGGCCTTGCGTCACGGTGTCCAGACACTTCTCCGTCCCAGACCACATTCCCTTCGCTGCGGAATGAGGGTCCTGGTCAAGATGGTAGCAGCAATGGAGGCGGTTCCGTTTGCTCAGCTCCATCTCAGACCCCTACAGCTCGCTCTCCTCTCTCACTGGGCAGGAATCCTGCTACCCTAGACAGAACCTTGCATCTGTCTCCATCTGTAAAACAATCTCTCCATTGGTCACTCGTCCCACCTCTCTCCAGACGGGGAGTTCCTTCCTACCAGTAAACTGTGACGTTCTCACCACCGACGCCTGGTACGCCGACCTGCTTCGTCTACTCGTCGACTCCCCTGGCGTCTACCAGATCTTCTGTCCCAGGGTCCTCTCCACCACCAGAACTCATCGGCCCTGAGTTTGACAGCGTGGCCGTTGAAACCTGGTTTTAACCCAGGCAGGTCTCTCCCCAGGTGTCATTGCCACCATGCTTAGGGCAAGGAAGCCATCTTCTGCCTGCATTTACCATCGCACCTGGAAAGCCTTTTTCTCCGGGTGTAATTCCCAAAGCCGGCCGCCCCTACGGTTTTCTCTGCCGGCTATTCTAGGCTTCCTCCAGTCAGGTCTTGACTTCTGTCTTTCCTTAGGATCTCTAAAGGGACTTGTCTGTTCTCTTTCAACGCAAATTGGCTAACAAGTCAGGACCTTCATACAGGGTGTCGCTCGTCTTGTTCCCCCCTACAGGGGGATCTAAATCTGGTTCTGGACGCCCTACAGAGGCCTCCCTTCGAGCCGCTCAGAGACGTTCCTCTTTGTATTTTGTCCCAAAAGGTGGTGTTTCTTGTTGCAATTACATCTATCCATCGTGTGTCGGAACTTGCGGCTCTATCCTGCAAGCCTCCTTTTCTCTCTTTCCACCAGGACAAGGTAGTGCTCCGCCCGGTTCCATCCTTCCTTCCAAAGGTAGTGTCCTCTTTTCATCTGAATGAGGACATAACTCTGCCTTCCTTTTGTCTGGCACCGGCTCATTGTGTGGAAAGGGCCCTGCATATGCTGGATCTGGTTCGGGCTCTTCGCCTTTACATTTCCCGAATGGCGGCCTTTTGGAAGGTGGACTCTCTGTTCATTCTTCCGGAAGGTCACTGCAAAGGGCTGTCCGCCTCCAAGGCTACTCTAGCTGGATGGATCAAGACAACGATCATAGAAGCCTATCAACTGAAAAATCAGTCCATCCCAAATGGGCTGCGTGCGCATTCTACTCGTGCGGTAGGGGCTTCTTGGGCCATTCGGCACCAGGCTTCTGCCGAACAAGTGTGCAAGTCTGCCACCTGGTCCAGCCTTCACATGTTTGCTAAACATTACAATGTACATGTCCAGTCCTCAGCAGACGCGAGTCTGGACAGGCGTGTTCTGCAGGCGGCGGTTGCCCATATATAGAACAACAGCAAAGATCTGTATACCCGCCCAGGGACTGCTTTTGGACGTCCCACGGTCCTTGTGTCCCCCAATGAGGCGAAGGAGAAAAGGAGAATTTTGTTTACTCACCGTAAATTCCTTTTCTCTTAGCCTCTAATTGGGGGACACAGCACCTTCTCTGTTGCCGTTTTTACAGGCGTTTCTCTTGTTCTCTCAGTTCTGAGTTTCTTGCAGTTCTAGTTAACTGACGTTTATTTTTACATATGTGCTACTTTGTTCTCCTACTGCTTTTGTAACAAAACTGGTAAGGCTGGAGCCAGCCAGGGTGTATATACTGCAGGGGAAGAGCCGCACTGTTTTCTTTGTTTCAGAAGTCTACTTAGTGTCGCCTCCTAGTGGACAGCAGCATAACACCCACGGTCCTGTGTCCCCCAATTAGAGGCTAAGAGAAAAGGAATTTACGGTGAGTACGCAAAATTCACCTTTTTATCGCTCTTCTAAATTTTTTGTTTTTTGGATTTTTTTCTTTAAAGATGAAGAAAAGTGGGTCTCTGACGAGACTCCCGGCATGCTCCTTCCTCGGCCCCCCACTTATGTGGGCGCCTGGTTGAAGTTGAGAGGACGCACCACATGCCGCTCCTTCCTCGGTATCCCACTGTTGGGGTACTGGGTTGAGGTCGAGAGGATGGTCCTCCTTCCCCTGGTCCCCACTTTTGTGGTCTCTGGGTTGAGGTCGAGGGCCCTCTGACGGTGGACGACAGCATCACTCCCTAATTCACCCCTCATGGGGTTATTAAGTGGAGGCACCTCAGGTATGGCTAGAAGAGCCGGCCAGAATTCTCAGCCCTGGGGAGGGCGGTGGATGAAGGAGGTTGCAGCACATGCTGCTGCAGCGGACCAACAGATGCAGCGTCACTGTTTGCATGGGGCCGGGGACATGCAAAGCCAGCATTAATACAGAAGTGGTGTTAACAACACTAACAGGAGCACAGTAGCTCTATGCTCCTGCAGCAACCAGCACACTGCACTAGTGGCTGGGTTACAGGAGATCCAGTACTCTGGGTCCCCCTGTGGGGGTACCAAGGTGCCTGCGCTAGGCTGCGCAGTTGATTTGGTGGGGTCTGGGTCAGTTACAGTAACTTCCCAGACATCCACGCCGGCCTGGAGCCGTTTTCGGACTCTCAGTGCTACTTTAGGCTGTGGTTTCGGCCTAGTCCGAAGCCGCCGCCAATTTCCCCGGACTGCCTCCTGATGATGCGGCCAGCGTCATAGTGGGGGGCGGATCAAAGCGTGCAGGGCGCAGTTCAGCTCTAAGTTTCTATGCCCTGCACGCTCCGCCACCCACCTTAGGCAAACACTGCATTCTCCCGACGGCCATTACAAGGACCCTGAGGATAGGTATGGCAGCCAGAGCCCCTGTATGGATGCACTGCCCTGCACATTAGATCCAAGTGCAGGGCATCCATACAGCTCCTAACTATACCCAGAGTCCACTACACTAGTAGTCTTACAGAGCTTCTTCCCTGCTGCAGTAGTCATGTACGCAGGGAGGGGAAAGGGGCTGTGCTGGAGGATACCCGGGTAACACCGGTCCGCAGTATTCGCAATGTCACTAACAATATCATGTAACGGATCACACAGTCGGCTGTGCGGGGGTATGATACGGCACCCGAAGTGCTCCCTCCTCGTCCCTCACGGTAAGGGTGCAGGGTAAGGTCGAAATTCAAAGTCATATGCCGTCCTCCTTCCCCATACCCACTGCGGATACTGTGTTGAAGTCGACGTATCTCCATATTCTCCATCCACGATGTCGAGGACAGCATTAATAGCTGCCAAAACCTCCATCTGGATGTTGAGCGGTGAATGCTGCCCTAATATATTTAGGTGCAGGCATCATCTGGTACACATGCCAAAGCACATGGGGCGCAATACAAATTCCCCCCAACTTCCCTAGCTAATGTGACGCCAGTCGGTAATCCCACGGACGACCACGCAGGTCGGCCACTATTCAAAGATACAACAACACGGCCTCCGGAAGTACAGGGAACGCAAATACCCTAGGCTATAGGCTCAAATCACTATCACAGGACAAACGGCAGTGTTATATCCTGCTGCACCTTGGCATTCTCACTCGTGGTACCATACACGGAACAACACAGATGATCTAGCACTTGCTCACCCTACACCGGTACTAACAACCCTAAATCAGGACAATACAAGGAAACAACATACCTGTCGGTGCACAGAATACGACATTTAATAGTCAGTCAGTTTACATGCATCTGCATTCCACATTTACCAGTAAATCACTCAGGTAATTTGCATATTGGCCTTCATCAGGGCAGTCGCAAGATCACCGCGCCCAACCCGACAACCGGTTTGGCAACCGTAGGGTTATGTAAACACGTTTTCATACATTCGGGCAGTTGATCGCACTCAACAGTGGCGTAGCAGCCACCATAAATAATTACCTGATACACTCAACTCTAGATGCAGGGTCAAAACAAGTTGGTACAACTAGCCACACTTAAAGCTTGAACGTAGGAAGAAGCTAGGTTGCGAGAACACACCGACATGTCTGGTCCTCGAGCCTCTATCGTGGGCGGACATAAGGAATATTCAAACATCTCGCAGACTCGTCCAACATACACCTTCCTGGGACACCGCAATAGGTTGTGGTGGCATTACTACAAGTTTAAACTGACAAGTTTCTTACTAGGCCCATCAAGGTTGAAGACACCAGTTAAAGTTAAGTTAAACTGCAATTACCCGACGAGTGTACGGCATACCAAGACGGTTCACTACCCGATCCAGACCCACAGCTGGAATTCGGGTGGTCGGGGATGACAGCCAAGTCTCAAAAGAGCCGCAGCTGCACAGGTAATTCTATAATGGGTCTGAACTCTACGACCCATAGCATATTCCCTCCTCAGCTTCCCATTGTTGGTGGCGCTGGGTTGTAGCCTAGATTGCAATATGCTAGACCGCTTCCTCGACGCCTCTTGGTTGGGGGCTTGGGTTGAAGTTGCGAAGGCACAAGGCCTAACTATTCGTCTTTCCCAGCCGACAAAAACATAACTCTAATAAGTCGCAGAACGTGGAACACGACGCCATCTGCTAATCTCATCACTACACATATATTAGGTACTTGTGTGCAGATAATACGCGCAAGCACTCTGAGCAATCCGCTCTGAAGCAGGACCCAGCAGACTCCCGTATACATTACCCAATGAATAGGCCCCCGGTTTCCCGGCTGCCCGTGGCCCGGACCTTCTTCCAACTAGTCAGTCCAGTCGCAAATTAGGAGTCAAAAACACTATAGGAAGACCTAAAGCACATAAATACAGAAGTTTTCCCAGCCTGAAGTATGCATTAGCAATGCGGCATGCTAGGAGTTTCTCAGATATAGACGACTTAGTCATCAAGGCATGTCTTTTAAGGGCCGCAAACACATTCTCACTTTCACTGTGCACATTAGAAAAAATCGGTTGACAGATCAACCTCCACAAGTCTACCATCTTCATCTGAAAATCTGCAGTCTCATTCAGCGGTCTCCTCAATACTGCTCAACTGCCATGACAGTCCTAGATGGGATAGTGTCAGCATAGGAAGCAGTGCCATTGGTTCATGCACAACCGTGGCTTAGGCAGGGTACGAGAGTAAATTGTGGGGCGATGTAAATGTAACATAGCACAATGCCTATGGCGGTAGTAGAGACCACACACGAAAAGGTCCATCAACCTACAGAGATTCCGACAGCAGGTCTAGTGCTGAAATCAGGCAGTCACATCCTAGCAGTCGGACATGTCAGAGTACAAGCAGACAATGCCACACATGGTACATATGTCAACCACCAAGGGAAACCCACAGTCGCTAAGCAAGGCAAACGTTCCCTATATCCATCACTAAACGAAAGCCTAAACAATGTAAGGTCAGCTAGTCTCATACCAGGTGTAAACATTTTGAAACCGGAGTTCATAACGCGCCAAGAGGTGGACGCAGGGACATGGTCCATTCATCCAGAAAGCCTCCGTAAAGGCTGTCAGCGCAGGACACCACGGTGTAGACTTGACAGAGTCATGCCTCAATGCCAAGGTTCCAGCCTTCATCGCCAGGTACCAAGGTCCACAGTCAATAGGACAGACGCACTAGTTCAAGTCTGGACGCGTCTGCCTTCTCTATATTCGTTCCCCACTACCTAGGTAGTGCGAAATATTAAGCAAGTATGTCACGGGATCATTCTTGTGGCCTCAGTCTGACCCAAATGCGTTTAGTTCAAACATTTCGTGCAACTCATTGCAGCAGTACCAAGATGGCTAACACACAAGCCAGACCGGATCTCTCCGGAACAGTTATCCTTCAGAGTTTCTCAAGTCTAACATTAATGACGTAGCACTTGACATCTGGAGCCTACCCAATAGGTTTTTCCCAGGATATAATGGTAACTACAGTCACAGAGAGGAAACCAGACTTATCCAACACATACCATCACACGTGTAGTCGTTTTGTTTCCTTCCTTAACTAGCCTCTGCAAGTCACTTCCTTAGGACCTATTTCATACCACGAATGCTCCGTTTCGTCCCCACACACCTGGGCTCAGGTCGGTCATTAAGGTATCTCATGCAGCAGGTTTCAGCCAGTTTCACCTTATTCCAAAAACGTCTTGCCACTAGACTTCTACAAAATTATTCCTTCGCAGGGTCTGCCAGTTACAGCTTTCAGACAACAAGATTACACCCGTAGCACCGAATCTTCGACCTTACGAACCTACACAAAACACCGTTCAAACCTCTATACATTAGTACCCTTAGCGTGCTTATCCAACCAGTGGTAGGTTTCGGTCACAGTTACCGTTCTCTACAGAGGGTCGGTACTAGCAGCGCGCTCATGTAAACCATATTTTCAAATCTCACACCGAAACATCATTACACTACGACTGGTTCCATCCTTATTCTAAAGGTGGTATAGTCCCTCCACCTAAAGTGAGACATCTCGCTGTCAAGGCTGCGCCCGCCACCATCCCAGCAGGTCACGAAGGATTTACAGAGACAAGATCTCAGCAAGTCCCTACGCATCTAGGTATCCAGAACAGTGTCCGTTGTGGAGGTCGGATTATCTTTATTCCTTCTTTCACAGGACAGAAATGAGAACACGTCGGCCTCGGAGGCTACTTCAATCAAATTGATTCATCTAACCTTCGAAGACACTTCTACCATAGAAAACTCACCCATTCCATTCATTACAGCAGTGACACATGCTACTACGGCCGTAGGGGCCTCCTCAGCTGTTCGACACCCGAGGGTCAGCGCAACAAGTGTGTAAGGCAGCCAAACGGTCAGCCCAAACACGTACTCAAGCCATGACGGTAATTACACTCAGTGCTCGGCACATGCAGATCTAGGTAGACATGTACACCAGGCGCTAGCAGTCCGCGTGTTGGTACATGGTTATTCACTGAACATCCTCAGTGTTTCTAGTTCCATTGCCTTTTCCCACCCAGGGACTACTTTAGGATGTCCCATGGTCCTGTGTCCCCCAATGAGGCGAAGGAGAAAAGGAGATTTTTGTGTACTTACCCGAAAAACCTTTTCACTTAGCCTCTAATTGGGGGAGAAAGCACCCACCCTTTTGCTCTTGTGGGACTTGTCTACAGTTCTCACATAGCTTCTCAGCTGTTCCAGGGTTACCATGTTTACACATGTCGGTTGATTAGCATTCTTGTGAATGTTGTCTGTTTAAACTTGTGCCTGTTTGGATACAGGTCTTGTAGTACTGTGAGCCTGTTTGGGTACAAGCCTTGTTATTCCATGATTGCTCTATTAACTCTTCACTGGTTATACAGGTTCCTGGTTAGTTGTAAGCCTTGGGGTACTATTATTAATCTGCTAACTCTTAATTGCTAACACATGTACCTATTTAGTACAGGCCTTGTTACACTGTTATTATTTGGTTAGCTATATCTGTGTACACACGTTGACTTCGTGATTACATGCCCTGTGTTACTTGTTATTATCTGTTAACTCCTACTGCTTTAGCACAAAACTGGTAAGGCACTGCCTGCTCCAGGGGTGTATACTGCAGAGGAGGAGCCACTTAAGTCTTTTACAGATTCTGCATAGTGTCGCCTCCTAGTGGACAGCAGCATAACACCCATGGTCCTGTGTCCCCCAATTAAAGGCTAAGAGAAAAGGATTTTCCGGTGAGCCCACAAAAATCTCTTTTTTTAAGCACGTCCGATTCTGGAACTTGTTATTATTCCAAGACCAATTGATTGAAATAAACTTTGTTTGTAGGAAAACCCCTTTTAAGTGTACGATCAATAAATTAGTGAGTTATATTTTTTTCAATTATCAGCCTAGTACAGTGGCTTGTTTATTCATATTCTATATGGAAATTGTGGTGTGGTGGGAAGGCTATAAACAACTGGTTTGCTGTGTGCTTGCAATTGAAGTTTGCCATATGTGAAGTTTCATCTTTATGACTCAAAGCACTTGCTTTGAGCACCCTCTCCTCCCCCTCCCCAGTGATCAGTTATCTATTATTCTATTTATTTGCTCACAGGGTCCTGTGCGTGGTTCCCGCTGTTGTTGTTCCACCACCATTTCTTACAGTTCCCCATCCTCCTCCTTTGTATACCCATAACATGAAGATGCTGAGTATTGGACTAAGGGAGTATGCAGCCCCCTACATGCTGGACCTGAGGGAGAAAACATCACCTTATTGTGTGCAACCTCCTGACTTGCGGCTCATTCAGTGTGATTCAGGTAAATTATATTGTACCACTGAGTAAAGCAGGAAAGAGTAAAAATGTTTAGCATAAATCCTTGCTTTAAGTAATTCCTTATTTTCTGATGATGCATTCTCACTGGACACAATATTTAAATTGCTGATGTTGCTAGAGCAAGCTAGTCAGTCCAGAAAAAATGACTAGAAGGGCTCGAGAGTGGCATAACGGGAGACACTTGTGCCTAGTGGCTCTGCATTCTAGCTCATAATTTGAGAGGTCCTGAGCAGGGGACCCCATCTTCTGATGGACAGAGGATATCTTCATCAGAAAATCCCTTTACGTGATAAGTAGATTTACCATATTTTATGCTGATAATGGGTATATGACAATAACTACTTCAACTCCTGTAGGACAGACTCTGCTCACACTGCTGTCATAGGCTTATGTAGCACTTCTAACATTCAAGTCAGCACTCACTACCACTAAACAGAATTACTTCCTTACCCTCATATCCTCTTTGTCTCACAACCCCAGGCAGTTATTCAACACGTTTAACTCCCTCCTTTGCCCCCACTGCCCCCTCCTTCTTCTCGTATTTCTGCAGAAGACTTTGCAACACGCTACACCAGCAAGATTGATTAGATCAGGCAAGTCTTTGCTACCCAACCACCACAACACCTATGTATACCAGACCACTCCCCTCCCCCCACTAACCCTCCTCCCCTCCATCACTGAAGGAGAACTCCCACACCTCCTCTCCAGATCACACCTCACCAACTGTGCACTGGACCCCATCCTATCTCACTTCTTCCCCAACCTCACCACCACACTCATCCCAGCCCTAACCCACCTCTTCAACCTATCTCTAACTTCTGGTACCTTTCCTTCTGCTTTCAAACACACAACAATTACACCTATCTTAAAGAAACCATCCCTCGACCCCACCTCTACATCCAGCTACCGGCACATATCCCTCCTCCCATTCACCTCCAAACTTCCTGAAAAGCATGTCTACACTGTAATCTCATCCCACCTCTCTCATCCCACCTCTCATCTATCTCTTTTGTTGACAACCTTCAATCTGGCTTCCACCCCCACTAGTCCACTTAAACTGCCCTGACCAAAATTACTAATGACTTACTCACGGCCAAAGCTAACAGACAGTTCTCCATCCTCCTCGTTCTTGACCTGTCCTCTGCGTTTGACATATTCGACCACTGCCTCCTATTACAGATTCTCTCTTCCATTGGTATCACTGACCTTGCCCTCTCATGGATCTCCTCCTACCTTTCCAACTGCACATTTAGTGTCTCTCACTCCCACATGACCTCCTCATCCCATCCCCTCTCTGTTGGGGTCCCTCAAGGCTCTTTCCTGGGGCCCCTCCTTTTTTCTATCTATACTCTTGGTCTGGGACAACTCATAATCCCAGAGTGTCTATCAGCCATATCCTCCTTCTTCTCCTGTCGCTTCTTAAAACTCAATGTAGACAAAACCGAACTCATCATCTGTCCTCCATCTCACACACCTTCCTTACCTGATCTATCTATCACAATAGATGACATCACACTTTGCCCTGTATCTGAAGTTCGGTGCCTAGGAGTAACCCTTGACTCTGCCCTGTCCCTCAAACCGCATATCCAAACCCTTGCCACCTCCTGCTGCCTCCAACTCAAAAATATTTCCAGAATTCGTCCCTTCCTCAACCCCCAATCTACTAAACTACTAGTGCATGCCCTCATCATCTCCCGTCTCGACTACTGCAACCTCCTCCTCTGTGGCCTCCCTGCCAACACTCTTGCACCTCTCCAATCTGTCTTTAACTTTGCTGCCCAACTAAACCACCTCTCTCCTTGCTATTCCTCCACTTCTCCTCTCCCTCAAATCCCTCCACTGGCTCCCAATTCACCAGCGTATCCAATTCAAACTCCTAACATTGACTTACAAAGCCATCTGCAATCTGTCCCCCCCCATATATCTCTGAACTAATCTCCCGATAAAATCCAACTTGTAACCTCCAATCTTCCCAAGACCTCCTCCTTTCCTCCACACTTGTACGTTCCTCATCTAACCACCTGCAAGACTTCAGCCGAGCATCCCCCATCTTCTGGGACTCTGCACCCCAAAACGTCCGACTGTTTCCTACACTCGGAACCTTGAAGCGGAACCTGAAAACCCATCTCTTCAGAACAGCTTACAACCTGCAATCACCACGGTGCCACCACTGGACCCAGTGCTCCACCACCACTGGACCCAGTGCTCCACCACCACTGGACCTGGTGCTCCACCACCACTGGACCTGGCGCTCCACCACCACCAGAGCAGACCCAACCTACTGTCTATCTCCCTACTGCCCTGTAGAATGTAAGCCCGCAAGGGCAGGGTCCTCTCTTCCCTCTGTACCAGTCTGTCACTCTTAGTTTGCTCGTTGTATTTTTAACTTTTTTGTATGTAACCCTTTCTCATGTACAGCACCATGAAATAAATGGTGCTCTATAAATAAATAATAATAATACTATACATAAGCCACAATAGGACCTCACAGGCTCTAATATACAATTGGGCAGAGGTATCTATTATACATTAGATCCATCAGAGCATTATGATATCCATTATAAAAGTCATACAGCTAGTGTGAGCAGAGATCGCTTATACACTGTACAAATTCTTGTTTAACCATATAAACGTGTGGTCAGTGAGCTATCCATGATGAAAGGGAAAATAGGTATTTTTGGATATTCACGTTAGTAATGTACTTCTCTGAATTGCTTAATGGTTGGATGTTCATGACACCTGTTACAGCTGTGTGTTCCCCTAGTTTATGTATGATCAACACTAAATCCCTCATACACCATAGATGGCTGTAGGCTGAACGATTTGTCAGCTGGTTGCTCTCTACCACTCCTCCATACATAAGACCATTCTGCTCCGCTGACTGCTCCCATATGCTCTGAGTGCACTGCTGTTAAAGTTCTGGAGGCTTATTTTGTCGGGAACAAGAGGAATTTGGTGTATTAGACCCTGACATCATTAGTCAGGGAAGAGTTACTGTCGAGTCAAGTTCTCTAATATCATGGGATTCAAGCAATACTAATCTGCTGTGTATGAGGGCCTTATCAATAAAGTCAGTTTTAGTCTTAATTTGCCCACTTATTTATTGTTTTCTATTTTCAAACATTTTAAAGCTAGTATCTATCAAAATTCTCTTTTTATTATTTTTTCTCCTTCGTCTCATTTGGTGACACAGGACGATGGGTTATGCCATTCTGCCACTAGAAGGCAACACTAAGCAATTGAAAGAAGAAGCGCAGTAGCTCCTGTATATAACCCCCTGACTGACATAGTCTAGCCAGTTTTTTGCTTAGTGTCTTAGGAGGCAAAACACTGTTTGATTTATTAGTTTGTTACTTTCTCTCAGGATGGTTGTTCGTAGTAATGACCTCTCCTTGCTCCCCAGACCCCACAGTTGGGACTCTGGGTTGTGAGCCTGTGTTTCGGACCGCTACACCATCCCTCTCCAGACCCCACAGATGGGACTCTGGGTTGCAGGTTGATGGCCGACTCCTGCAGCATCCCTCCCCAGACCCGACAGTTGGGAATCTGGGTTGCAGGAGATCTCCCTTGGCCTCTGACCCCTGCAGCACAAAGAAGATAGATCTGCATTATGCTGCCCTGGGATGGATGCCCCATCCCCTGCCCCTTATGGGGTCCAGGGATGGGAGCTGTCATAAGGTATTGGCTGCCCTCCGGTGCTCCCATGTGGTCCCCTGTGCCTGCCGCATCCCCCGCTGTGTGCTCCGCGCCGGACCCCTCTTGGCCGACGGCCTGCTGCATTAATTGAGACCTCGGCTTCGGGCCTACACAGTGCGATCCGCCCCTTCCCGGCCTCTGGTGATGATGCAGCCTGGCCGGGAATGCCCCCCCGCCGGCCCCTTGGCCAATTGCGTCCACCCTGGATTCGGCATCACTGGGGGGCGTGGAGTAGCGCTTTCCCGCTCCTGGGTTAGCCTAGCCTAGCAGTCTTTCCACTCCTCACACCATTTTTGGCGCTTCCTTACCGCTCTGGGCCCCATTTTCAGCATCAAGGGATCCTCAGTGTGGGCACAGTCGGAGCTCTGCAGGGGGACACAGGATTCTGGGCCAGCACTTCGTTTCCAGCGACTCTCAGGTCACAGGGCTCAGCAGCAATCTATATTTCTGCTTAGCCCTAAGCTGTCTGTTTGTGTGCTCAGCAGCGATTTATTCTTTCTGCTGCAGCATTACTCTGTCTGTTTGTGCCTCACATCCAGCAGTGTATACTTCTCTGTGTAGCAGGGGGAATTTTGCCATGATGTCTGGCAATAAGAACAAGAGGGCACCAAAGACCTTTACTGTGTACTATGCTGTGATGATTAAGCAATATTTGATTTGATGATTATGCAATATTTGTAAAGAATATTGCCATATTCCCCAGATTCCATTTCGTACCAGAAAGCAATAGTTGTCTGTTCAGATAAGACACATCTCACTCATAAAGAGATAAGCCCCCACCCTAAGTAGCCAGAGGCAATTCATCTCTGGGAAATGGTCGATGCCAACAGGCCACGCAAAAGAGCTCTTCCTCACCTGCTAATGCTAATCAGCTAGGGAAATGTCATTTAGCAAGGCTTATAGAGCTTCCTAGAGGCAGCCAGGTAAAGGAAGACTCCTGCTGGGATTTGCAGAGAAGTGACAAATCCAATTTCCCTGTAATGCCAGTGGGAAGGAAATCCTTTCTTCAACTCAGACTGAACGGAGTCGTGAATATAACGTTAATATTTGATGAGCCATGCTGTCTATAAACATGGTAAGCATAGATATGTGATCGCGACATTCAGACGGTCATCGCACATCGTTTTACATGTGTTTGATGACCGTAAGGCATCTAAACGTGATAGGTGCTAGTAGGATGCTCTCAGAATAGCCATGTTTCATATCCAGACGAAAATAAAATCATAACTGAAAATATGAGAGCATTGTCTTCCGCCAGTGATGCTCACAGACAAGGCTATGGCAGATAATAAGTTTTGGATATCTATATCTCCACTCAGAGGGGTGGGAATTGTGAGACAGCCCAGAGGTGCAAGATGGGTGGAGACAGGGGTCAGCTCATAATGTCTAAAAATCAGCTGCCCCATCTCCATATGGTATTTCTTCTGAAGAGGCATTATTATTCCACCAAAGCCAGAGAATACCCCAGGAACAGATTGGCATCACACCTCCCTTGTTGTGTCATCGGCATTATTCTAACTGATCACATGTGCTTGTAATTCTGTGTGTATTCCATTTATCCTTGTGTTTGCATAACTGACTGTAGTATTTGTAACATCTTAATAATAACTGTAAATTATATCTAGTGTACCATTAGGGTGATTAAATATATAAATTAATCTTGAGTTGCTCTTGTTATCTTGATCGAGCATTCCCACGTCCGTGTGCTCATTTAATGCTACCTGGGTTTGGTTCCTGACCCAATATAAGCCCGACCACGGACCGTACTTATATTAAAATGAGGAGCTGTTGGCAGCATTTAGTGCGTCGGGTTATTTAGGGCATCTGCCAGTGATGGGGTGGAGATTAGTATATGTGCTTTTGGTCGCAGATCAGCAGGCATATACCACACTCACTGAGAGGTGCCATAATAAACCAGCACTTACAGGGCAGCTACGACCCTTCTTTGTCCTCAGACAGGTCTCTGACTGACCTGGGTTTAACGGGAGGCGCTGTGGAGCTGCCAGGTTCGGTGGCCGATTCACAACGTATGCCTTTTGCACTGCATGCAAGGCTGCACTGCCATGCGGTTCTTCTACTCCACTCTGCTAGGCCAGTGCCTCTGTTTCCACTCAGCCCTGTGCCTCTGCCTCTGTGCAAGCTCCCACTGGTGAGGATGCATCCTCTAGTAGCCCTGCTACCCCGGAATGGGCGGCTGCATTATCGCAATCCGTAAGCCAATCTATACAGCAACTTTCTGAGACACTGCAGCCCCGATCTTCGCCCAGCAGACCCCGTTCCCAGGACGACCTGTCCGGTCGCGAGGAGACACGTTCTCGGGGATGAGCTCGTACCCCCCTTCTCTTCCATGATTCTGATAGGAAGAGGTTCCGCAGGAGCTCCTCCACAGCTCCATCACAGGGTTCTCGTGCCTCCCCTACAAGGTCCCATGAATCATACTTGTCTGGTGAGCTTGGTGATTCGGATGCGGACCAGGAGAATCCCTTTGATTCGACCTCCTCTGATACTCTTGCCATGGTGGACGACCTGGTTTCAGCCGTTAACCAGGCCTTGTCAGTGGCTGACCAAGCCCCGGTCCGCACCCTCGGATCACGTGGTCTCCTTTAGGAGACCCAAAAGACCTCAAAAAGTCTTCTCAGACCACCCTGAGATTCAGGAAGTTCTGCAGAGACATTGGTCCCAGCCTGATAAACGTTTTGGTAATTGTAAGGCGATTGAGGCCCGTTACCCCTTCTTGCCAACGGTATCACAAGCCTGGGCAGACTCTCCGCAGGTGGATCCTCCGGTGTCCCGTTTGGCCTCAAAGAGTCTGCTTTCTCTCCCTGATGGCGCGTCTATCAAGGATTCCACCAACCGTCAGCTGGAACACTTGTCAAAATCGGTGTTTGAGGCTTCAGGCTCGTCCCTGTCCCCCTCCTTCGCCTCTATATGGTGGCTATGGCCATTGTGACCTGGGCAGGTGATTTGCATTCCGTTTTGCGTCACCGGGATTCAGATCCAGAGTTGTTGGATCTGGCCATTCAGATTTCTTGGTTCATGCCTCTATTGATGTGGCCAATTGCACTGCGGTGGCAGCTTCAAACGCCATTGCGATTCGCCGAGCCCTCTGGATGCGGGAGTGGAAGGCGGATTCGGCACCAAAGAAGTGTCTCACCAGCATGCCCTATTTAGGCGGGCATCTCTTTGGGGTAAAGCTTGATAAGCTAATATCCGACGCTACAGGAGGTAAAAGTACCCCTCTTCCTTAACAGAAACCTAGGCGTAAGTTTACCAAGGATCAACAGACGAGATTCTGATCCTTTCAGAACTCATCCAGGTGGTCTACTTCCCGCCCGTCACAGCCGTCCCATCCGCCTCGCACAGACAGGGGTTCCCAGGCTCCCAACAAATCGAGTTCAAGCTGGCAGTCCTGCAACCGACAGACCAAGTCAAAGGAGTCCTTGTCTCAGAGGTTCTCTTCCTGACTCGGCTCCTCCGGAAGACACCTCCCAAGTTGGCGGACAACTTTTTCGCTTTCGGCACGCTTAGCTCGCTGTTTTAGACAACAAGTGGGTTCGGGAATTGGTATCTTTTGGATACAGCATCGAGTTTCACACTCGCCCTCCCAGAAGATTCTTTCCTTCCAAACCCCGGGAACACCGGCAAAGGCGCGCGGCTTCTTTCAGGCCATCGATTCCCTCCGGCAAGCGGGAGTTATCGTTCCGGTACCTCATAACGAGTACTTCCAGGGATTCTATTCAAATCTGTTTATCATGCCCAAGAAGGACGGGTCCTCTCATCCCATTCTGGATTTAAAACGACTCAACAAGTTTGTTCGGATCCGGCACTTTCAGATGGAATCTCTTCGTTCCGTCATCGCATCCATGCAACAGGGGGAGTTCTTCGCTTCCATCGATATCCGGGATGCTTACTTGCATATCCCGATATCCAAGGCACATCAGAGGTTCCTGCGCTTCGCTGTCCACGAGGACCATTACCAGTTCGTTGCTCTTCCCTTCGGATTGGCGACTGCCCTGCGAGTTTTCACCAAGGTCATGGCGGTAGTCATGATCATCCTTCATTCTCGGGGAGTTTCGGTTCTCCCCTACCTGGACGACCTGTTGATCAAGGGTCAGTCTTTCGGGAACTGCGAGGACAATGTCCGTGTTACGGTAGACTCTCTCAAACGACTAGGGTGGCTTCTCAACCTACCAAAATCCTCCCCGACTCTGAGCCGCAAGCTCATATTACTAGGAATGGTTCTGGACACGTCTCGGGGACTTGTACTTCTCCACCAGGACAAGGCTCATTCTTGCACGGTGCTATTCGGATGCTTCTTCGACCTCCAGCATTCCCTTCCGTTTGCAATGCTGGTCTTAGGGAAGATGGTGGAGGCAATGGAAGCAGTACATTTGTCCAGCTACATCTCCGACCACTTCTGCTGGCCCTACTTTCGGCCTGGAATTGCAGCCCGTTCACCCTACACTGGACATGCCGTCCGTCGGCAGCAACAAGGCACTCTGTCCGATGGTGGCTGATTCCGTCATCTCTCTCTTGGGGGAGATCCTTTCTGCCGACTCAGTGGGACATGCTAACCACGGATGCTAGTCTCCTCAGCTGGGGAGCGATTTTTCGTCATCCCACTTCCCAGTGTCGGTGGACCCCAATGGAGTCTTCTCTGCCCATAAATCTCCTGGAGATTCGGGCCATCTACTTGGCGTGGAAGAGTTTTCATCGTCTCCTGACGGTCCGTCACTTCCGCATTCAGTTGAACAATGCCACGGCTGTGGCATATGTCAACCATCAGGGCGGAACCCGCAGCAAGTTAGCAATGCAGGAGGTGGAACCGATTCTCCGCTGGGCCGAATCCTCCGGGGCTGTCCTCTTGGCAGTTCACATCCCAGGGATCGACAATTGGGCTACAGACTTTCTCAGCCATCAGGGACTTGTCTCGGGAGAATGGCTCTCCATCCAGAGTTATTCAATCAGTTCAGCATTCGCTTCGAGACCCCGGATGTGGACCTCATGGCGTCATGGATGAATGCATAGTTCCCCAACTATTTTGCCCACTCCCGCTATCCACGTGCCCTGAGACCGGATGAGCTGGTCCAGAATTGGATGCAGTTTAGTCTTCCTTACGTCTTCCCACCTCTGGCCCTCATTCCCAGAGTGGTCCAGAAGATCAGATCGGAGCGCGTCCCAGTGATTCTAGTGGCCCCGGACTGGCCCAGGAGACTGTGGTACGACGATCATGTGCAGCTCGCCGCTGATGTTCCATGGAGTCTGCCGGACCGACTGGGTCTTCTCTCCCAGGGCCCATTTTGTCATCAGAACTAAGGGGCCCTTCGTTTAATGGCGTAGCCCTTGAGGCCCGAATTTTGACTTGGGAGGGATTTTCGAAAGAGTTTGCACGCACTATAGTCTGCGCGAGAAAACTTGTCTCCGCCTGTATATACCACAAACTTGGAAGGCTTTCTTTGCCTGGTGTGATTCTGGAGGTCTTCTGCCCTTGCGTTTTTCGCTTCCAGCGATTCTAGGTTTTCTTCAATCTGGGCTGGACAAGGGTCTTTCTCTAGGCTCCGTCAAAAGACAAGTCTCGGCTCTGTCTGTGCTCAGCGGTGGTTGGCCACGAAACCCCAGGTTTGCACCTTCTTACAGGGTGTCTCGCGCATCATTCTACCATATTGGAGGCCTGGGACTTAGATCTGGTCCTGGAGGTGCTTCAGAAGCCGCCTTCACACCTGTCCGGGAAGTCTCGCTACGCCTTCTTTCTCAGAAGGTTGTTTTTCTTGTGGGAATCACCTCCATTCGGAGGGTACCTGAACTGGCGGCACTCTCCTGTAAGGCACCCTTCCTCACGTTTCACCAACATAAGGTGGTGCTGCGGCCTGTACAGTCCTTTCTTCCCAAGGTGGTTTCCCCTTTCCATTTGAACGAGGACATTTCTCTCCCGTCCTTCTGTCCGGCTCCGGTGCACCGCATTGAAAAGGCTCTGCACTGGGGGCGTGGCCTGGAGATGGACCCGATAGGACGCTGCTGTTGAGAGCTCCTGCGGCCCTCGGGGTTTGTCTGGTGGGGATTCGGCAGCAAGGAGCTCTACCCTGGCAGTAACCGCATCTACGGGATCCTGCACACCGGGAACATTCCTGTCCGGTCTGAGTGTACTGCTGGCTGCAGAAAGGACTGTTTTCCATCGCCTGTGATAAAGCGCGACATAAACACACAAAATGTCCGCGGCTCACTGAACGGACTTCCAGCCCGCGCCGCTCCCGGAGCTGCCCTACAGTACTAAACAAGCTGCTGCCCGGGGGGAGCGGGGGAGAGAGATCCCAGCTGATGGTGAACTCCGGAGTACACCGCTAGCATACCTAACAAGATCCAGCTTCTGGCGGTGGCGGCTGTCCTCTCCTGATCTCCCTTCTGAGCCCTCTGCACTCAGTGAGGAATTGTGCTGCGCTCCATCTTACTGGCAGTAGTTCCTGGGGGCCGTCTTTGGAAAGACCGGACATACCACTCAGATAAGTGACTTTCTCCTATTTTGATCTCCCAGGGGGAACCAGCATATACCCTGACCTCAGTAACAATACCCCTACACAGCTAAAATATCAAGGCTGTCTATAACTGCCCTAGGACTGTGCTGTCCACCACAGGGGGTCATATTTCCGCCCTATACAGTACTGTGAAGCCATCAGGACAGTCCCATCCCCCCTGAAGTATCTCTGTCTCCCCTAAAGCAGTGCTTACTCGGTATTCTGCAGGCCCCTCATGGACACTGGTATGCCAGGAGAGAAGGGTACTAAGAGCAAAAGGGGTCCTTTATCATCATCTCAAACCCCAACCTGCACTACTAGAACCCGATCCAGGGAAGGTAATATACAGAAGTATCTGTCCGGGATACCAGACGCAGCCATCGCTTCACACTCGGGTGATGGGGCGCGGGCTGAGCCTTCCGTTTCGACCGGCTCTGCAGGAGGGAGAGCTCTCGGCACTACCATGGTTGATTCTGACCATCAATATCACACGGAAACGGTATTAGAAGAGATTAAAGATTTGCATTCTAGGATGGCTGACCAAGTCAGATATGGAGGGTTATATTACCCGCCTAGAAAACATTTGCAGAGCAAATCCAGGGCCTCAATACCACTGTTTCGCAACTTACTGAGAGAGTTGAGGCCATGGAGAATTCAACGTCCGTGGCCACTGAAAAGATAGCCGGTCACTAAAGAATCTTGGATGCTCACTCTGAGCAACTCTCACTTCTATTTAGTCTGATGGAGGACTCTGAGAACCGCGACCGCCGAAATAACATCAGGGTGCGAGGCCTCCCGGAGGCCACCGGCGCGGTCGACTTAATGCCTACTCTGCAAGCCATCTTTAATTCCTTGTTGGACAGACCCCCTGACACCTCTATAAGATTCAACAGGGCTCACCGGGCTTTGAGACCCAGATCCATGGATCCCGACAACCCTAGAGACGTTATCTGTAGGCTGCACTGTTTCCAGACTAAAGAAGAAATCATGAGACGGGCCCGTACGAGGGGCTCGTTTAACTTTGACGGAGCTGAGATCAACCCTCTAGCTGATTTATCCAGGGCCACCTTAGCAAAACGGAGAGCCCTGAGACCGCTTCTTGATGCTTTGAGGGAGCGGGATATTGTGTACTCTTGGGGGTTCCCCTTCCAACTGCAGGTACGCAATCAGCGGGGAGTCTTCGTCCTCAGGGGCCCGCACGATTTAGGGACTTTCTTGGAGGGCCTGGACCTCCCTGCGGTGTCTATACCGGACTGGCCCGTGAATCCTTATGCTCCCCCTCGCCGTGGTGACGGGAGGCGCAGGCCTGCGCTGCCTCAGAGAAAAGGCTCTGCACAACCTGGATCTGGTCTGTGCTCTCCGAATTTATGTTTTCAGGACAGCATCTTTCAGGAAGTCGGACTCCCTTTTCATCCTTCCAGAGAGGCACCGCAAAGAGATGGCCGCGTCCAAGACCACTCTTGCTAGGTGGATTAAGCTTCCCATTCAGGAAGCTTATTCTGTACACAATTTGCCCATTTTGTCGGGGTTGTGTGCTCACTCCACTCACGCGGTGGGGGCTTCCTGGGCTATTCGGCACCAGGCCACGGCTGAGCAGGTGTGCAAGGCAGCCACCTGGTCCAGCCTTCACACTTTTGCAAAACACCATCGTGTTCATACTCTTAGGCAGACGCATGTCTGGGTAGACGCATCCTACAGGCAGCGGTCGCTCACCTGTAGACTGCCATTTCAGAATGTGGATGTTTTTCCCACCCATGGACTGCTTTGGGACGTCCCGTCGTCCTGTGTCTCCCAATGAGGCGAAGGAGAAAAGGAGATTTTTGTGTATTCACCATAAAATCCTTTTCTCTTAGCCTCTCACTGGGGGACACAGCACCCTCCCTCTGGCCTGTTGGCCTTGTTGTGGTTGATGTTCACTTGTTTTTAAGTTCCTGGTTGCCTTACCGGCTTCAGTCGTTATTCTTCCTACTGCTTTAGCACCAAACTGACTGTCAGTCAGGGGGTTATATACTGCTGGGGAGGAGCCACTGCGCTTCTTTCAATTGCTTAGTGTCGCCTTCTAGTGGCAGAATGGCATAACCCATTGTCCCATCGTCCTGTGTCCCCCAATGAGGGGCTAAGAGAAGAGGATTTTACGGTGAGTACACAAAAATTTCCTTTTTTTAAACTTCTGTAACTTGAAATCATGTAAAAATCCTCATCCTTACTCCAGGGTTGTTTTCCATAATTTCCCTGGCATTAATTGAGGATAAAATAAATGCTTTCGTTCAGTAACTGGGAAGTCGCTTTCCAATGAGCTGGATATGAGCGTACACGTTATTAATCTTTCACTCCCTTATAAGAAATGGATGATTTTTCAGTTGCTTTTGATGATGAGTAAGGGTATCAGCACACTGGTCATTTTTGATGTGTTAGTGATCCGTTTTTAGACTTGCTTTTTTTTTGTTTTTTACGCTGCACCAAAAACAAATCAGTCAGTGCATCAGCCAGTAAAGTGAATGACATTTTCAAATTGCTGTGCTAACGTTTACGTTTTTGACTTCGTGCGTTAGTGGTGCCTAAAGCGCATCCAGAAAATAATGAGCGTGTCAATTATTTTCTGCTGCGCTTTCTCCATTGACTCAATTGTAATAAAAAATTTTTAAAAAGCATCACAAACATATTGGTATTCACACAGTCTGGTTGTGATGCTTTTTTTAGTGCGCTTTCCAGACCACAAGTGCTTGTTAAACCAATTTATTACCCTTTCTGGGAATTTACCGGTGGGCTCTGGCTATCTGTTCCTTCTGGTCACCGAAGATTGTAACAGGACCTTCAATAACTGATAAGGACCTGGCCATGTGACTCTGTCAGTTGATCAGTTGCCACTTAATACCCAGAAGTAACACATTGTTGAACACCCGGGACATTGGAGAAGGTAATAAATTAGATGAATGAGGTTTATTTGTGTGTGGGTTTTTTGTTAACCCATTATGTTTTAGACTGCGTTTTTGCTTTTAAAAAGCAAAAGTGCAACACAAAAGGAGCAAGAAAGCAACATAAACGGATGATGCGTTTGTGATGCTTTTTTGCAAAAATAGATCATCTGTTTTGGCTTTAGAAAATGCTGCAAAAACAGAGCACAAACGCAGTGTGAACAAGGCCTTATTCTATCTAGCTTTAGTATTGAAATATTGTAAATGGATTTTATGCAATGGTTTAATCATTGTATAATGGAAATAGACTACATTTAAGATTTATGTGAGAGAGCATTCAGAGGCTGAAAACCTGTACAGACATCAAACTCATGATCGCTGAGAAAATGCTACCCAGTCCATACAATCCTCTGTAAACATAGCACTTCAACTCTGTTCTCTCTATGGCCGTGATAGTTGTAGATTTGAGAAGTTTATCAGCCTGAACATGCAAGTCGATTGCTTGAACTGGTCGCAATGTTTCCCTGTATTTCGGTCTAATAAGTCAAGTGAAATGAAATTACAAGGTCTCTAACTTACTTGGTATTTTGCTTATGATTATACGCAGGAAAACTGGAGGCGTTATCTATCCTTCTTCATAAACTAAGATCAGAGGGACGACGAGTTCTGATTTTCTCCCAAATGTTACTCATGCTTGACATACTTGAGACTTTCTTGGACTTTAATTCTTTCACTTTTTTAAGGATTGATGAAAATGCAAATTACGAGCAATCTCAGGTAGGTGCTTGAAAGTTCTTCATTTTCACCACCATGGCTACATTGTAAAGTGGTTAATTTTTCCTCATCCTTACTCCAGGGTTATTGTTTTCTATACATTCCCTGGCATTACTTGAGGATAAATAAATTGTTTCGATTGTGCCTCTGGAAACTATTTCCTCCAGCTTTACAATTGTGAACATACAGGTGATTTGAGTCAAATGCATTGTGCAGTTTTCAATTGCAGTCTGTTTTATTAGTATAATTGTGTTAATTCCTTTCAGGATTTAATGAAAAGTTTTAATAGAGACCCTCGGATTTTCTGCATGGTGTTGTCTACCCACATCCAGTCTTTGGGAGTATACCACGTAGAAGCTGACACAGTCATATTTTATGACAGTGATCTAAATCCCGTGATGGATGGGAAAACCCAGGCATGGTGTGATCTGATAGGCAGAGCTAAGGACATCCATGTTTATAGGTATTCTATATGCTTAAAATAAACAATAAGTAGAAGCTTTTTACTTGTGCACCTAGTAGATTTGAGTAGATATTGTATCCAGTGTACAAGTCTATGTAAGTATATGGTTCTTATTTGCTTGTGTTGTATATTTATAAGTCTTATCTATTGTATAATTTGTAGAGTTTGTGCCTAATAAAATGAAAAACTATAGGGGTGAGTAAAAAATGATCCACACTCTGGTTGTAGAACAGACATAGACATTTTAGACTGAACTGCAGGCAACTAATGCACCATTCTACACCATTTCTTAAAGGGAACCAGTCAGCTAGTTTATGCCCCTCCAGTTATCAATGTCTGTACCTGTAGCTTTATAATACCAGTCTAATCATCCCTGCCTGAGCTCATAGTGTAATGTGAAAGGTGAAAAAAAAGCAGTTGTCTGGCTTTTTCATGGCTGATGCTTGTGCAACGATCCTTGAAGTTTTCTATCCATTCATGTACACTTCCTAGCGACAAAACACTTTTTCCATAATTTCCACAAAATCTTCTATAAATACCCTCAAACTATGAAAAAAACGGATCACTGCACACTGCTCTTCTTTCTTGCAATTCACAAGTGGAGCAGCCATTGTTTCTCACACCACAGTCAGAAATGATCTAACGCAACATGTTCAAATCGCAGTGACCGCAGAGACAACAACTTGGTACGAAGTGTGGAAAGTGTTTGATTTGTCCTCAAATTAATCATACCTTTAAGGGTAATGATACACAGAAAAAGATGTAGTATTTGCATGTTTGTGGCATGTGGACCTCATGAGGGCACACTTTGTATACCTTCACAATGCAGTGTTGAGCTGGGACTAAACTGTCTAATATATTCAGATGGTAACAACACCTATAAGAAAGCCATGACACTAGTGTACCATATAATTGCTGTGATTGGTTATGTTGTATGCTTCAATATAAATTGTTCAGCTTGCTAACTTCTATTTTGTGCTCTCTCTAGGTTGGTCAGTGCAAATTCTATAGAGGAGAAGTTGCTGAGGAATGGCACGAAAGATCTCATCAGGGAGGTTGCAGCTCAGGGTAGTGACTATTCTCTGGCCTTCCTAACCCAGGTACATATTTTTTTGTGTTTTCCTCTTTCACTTATGTCTTTTTATAGGTACATATATAAATATTTATTTGCTATGAAAAATAGTGTACAGCTCTTCCTATTTTACATTTCCCCAGCAAACAATCCAGGAATTGTTTGAAGTATGTTCTCCACTGGATGACACTGGGGTGAAAGCTGAAGAGTTTGTGTTACTATCCCAGGAGCCATCTCCGTCGGATATTATTACGCCAAAAGTGGCAAAGCCTTTTGTGGAGGTAAGAACTTCTTTATGTAAAGTGTGAAAAGGAGTGGTATTCGTTAGACTTTTTATTTTGCTACAGACATTGAGGCTGAATCATCAAGACCAACATTGTTTACGCTGATTTTGATGAGGAGATGGTCTGGATTCAGAGTCATATGCCTCTTTATAAATTAGGCTTGCTGGACGAGTGACAGTCGCCTTGCCACAAATCCTACTCCAGTCCCTGCTGGAGTCAAATTTGTGGTGTAGTGAATGTCGCTGCTCATCTTGAATTCATTTGTTGTCACAACCCCAACCAGTTTCAGCTTTGCCCACTTTTGTCAAAGCTGGCCAAAAGTAACGGTAGAATGCCAAAAGTTGCGTTATTTTAGAACAGCCTCCTGTTGGGGCAGAACAGTGTGACTTTTCAAAGCTTTTTACACCATTATATAATGAACGACTTCAAGTTATATAATGCCATAAACATTCAGTTCTAGTAATGTAAAGTGTAACAATCCATGAGTGCAGTCCTTGCCAGTGTTTCTTTCATCCTTTTGTCCCTGCTGTTCAGTGCATAATCGGGTATCTCTGCGACTGTAGAAGACTATAGAGCTATGTGCATCCATGGCCACCTCTTCATTCTTTTTCCTCCTGGATATGGCATACTTGTGATACCCCATTTAGAAAAGGGGGCAAATAAAAGATAGTATAACAAAATTATACCAAAATTGCAATAACTAACCAAAATTGTAAGAAATTGTATTTTAGAAGAAAGTGTGTATGACAAAAAAAAGTAATAGAATGTAAATTAATTTCTGGAAAACAATGGACAGGACTGGATCTGGGTCGGTCTTCTAATAGAGGATGTGGTATAGAGGAGTGTTGGGGTATGCTGTATTTTGCATTGCTGCGTTATGCACGTATTTTACCCCAAACATTTGCTGTTTCTCAGGCCTTGGGAAAAATTGAGTTTGGACAGGAAGAAAAGCTTACCATATGTTCTGAGGAGGACGGTGCGAAATCCAATGCTGGAGTCTTTCCTACCATTGAATCTGAATGTATGGAGTACCAGGAACCATCCCAAATGAAAGAGCTGTCTGACCTTATGCACCAAGTAAGTGTATCATTGCCATATTTTACAATTTTCCGTACAAAGCAAAGTTTTCTGAGCAGTTCAAGCCCTCCCACCTGGAAAGGCTGCCACTTGCTGCATGGAGACGGAGAGTGCATGAAATGTTGACTGCACATGTACACATCTCTCTCCATTAACTTCATTGCACATTATGGAAATAGTCAAGCATGCGTACTCCACTGTCTGCACGAATATGACAGAAGACAATGGAGTGAGTCATTCACATTTGAGGCCGCCTTCATTAATTTTCTGTCCTCCAACTCCTATTCTGGAGATGAGGGCATGTCTCACCTAGAAGACATTTATAGATATGCTATAATTAGATATGAGCGAGCACTAAAATGCTCGGATTCTCGATGCTCTGGCCGAGCATCCCAAGATACTCGTGTACTCGGCCAGAGCACCGAGCCCATGTAAGTCAATGAGTGACAGCTCCGCCCACAGACTTCCGGTTATAAAACGAGTGTTTCTGGAAAAAGGCGGGAGGGTGGGCTATTTCAAATCGCCGCAGCATACAACACCTTGCTGTGGCCCCCAGAGGGATCATAACAATCAATCTGCTCTCTGTGAGGTGCCAGCTCACTGTGTGCACTGAAGGGAGCAGTGTATTTGTGTCAGATTGCTAATTATTAGCGAGGAGTTCGAGCATCTCGGCGGTACTCAGTGCTCGCCGAGCATCCCGAGTACCGGGATACTCGTGCGAGTAACGAGTAGCGCCGAGCATACTCGCTCATCCCTAGCTATAATATCTAAGATAGGAATGCCCGCTTTAACTTATATTTGTAATCTTATATGTTACATGGCAACATCATTAACATTCCTATTTTATAATGTTGTGGTCTGAGTGCTTGGTTTACAATTAACATTGTTCTTATGCTGGAAAGCATTTTTTAACCCTTATGAATGTATTTGCTTTATTTCTAGCTTACTCCCATTGAGAAATATGCTCTGCACTACCTAGAACTATTCCATGCTCACAGTGTTGGTGACCAACCGGGAAGCTTTGAGGTAAATCTTGCATTTATATAATTGTTTTTGTTAGCGAATATAAATGAGAGATCTTACTTCATACTCTTGTCATAATATACATGTGCACACATCCGCATGCACAATTATGGCAATTTACTGTTTCTACCACCTGGCTTCCACACTTTCTAGCCTGTGATCCTCCCACTCTCATCATGGGGGACTTTAACATTCCTATTGACAACCCCATCTCCACATCTGCCTCACATCTTTTAACCCTAACCTCTCATCTTGGTCTATCACAACTTTGTAACTCTGCCACACATGAAGATCGGAATACATTGGACCTGAAGTTCTCCCGCCTCTGCTCAGTGCATGATTTTACAAATGCCTCTCTTCCGCTCTCTTACCACAACCTTTTTTTCATTCTTAGTCAAGTACTGTCAACCCTCCAAGGACACCCCCAAATCGTTGACCTATAGAAATATACATGTCATTAACACTCAGAAACTTATAAAGAATTTACAGTCTTCACTCGCCCTGATCACCTCCCTCTTTTGTCCTGACTCTGTTCTAAAACTTTATAATGAAACACTGCAAAGTGCCCTGGATGAAGCTGCACCTCCTACACTTAGAACAACTGTGCACCGACAGCGGCAACCCTGGCACACTGCAAACATGATTTCTCCAGCGGTGCTCCAGATGCGTAGAAAATCCAACCTGGCCTAAGATTTCATCTATTATAATTTTATGCCGCCCTTCACCTCTCCAAACAAGCTTACTTCAATACCCTTATCACATCACTAGCCAACAATCCTAAACAACTCTGTGACACTTTCCATCCCATCCTCAGTCCAAGAGTACAGGCCCCAACCACCAGCCTCAGTGCTGACGATCTGGCCAACTATTTTAAGGGCAAAATTGTCCACGTACGACAGGAAATTTCCTTACAGCCTGAGAATATCATGCATTTTCTTCCCTCCTGCACTTCATCCAACTCACTTTCGGTCTTTGATCCGGTCACAGAGGAAGAAGTCACTCAGCTCTTTGCATCTTCTCTGCCCTACTACCTGCATCGGTGACCCTATTCCCTCACATCTCCTTCAATCCCTTTCCCCAGCTGTCACATCTCACCTAAATAAAATATCTAATCTTTCCCTCTCATCTGGTGTTTTCCCCTCCTCCTTCAAACACACCAGCATACCAGCATACATCCATTATTAAAAAACATCCTTCAACCAGAGCTGCTAACTACAGACCTGTCTTCTCCTTCATCTCTAAACTCTTGAAATGTTTGGTCCACTCCCGTATGATCCTCTATCTCTCTGACAATTCTCTTCTTGACCCTCTACTATCCAGCTTTCTCTCTCTACATGCTACTGAAACTGCCCTCACTAAAGTCTTTAATGATCTACTAACAACTAAATCTAATGGTCACTACTCCCTGTTGATCCTCCTGGATCTGTCTGCTGTATTTGATACAGTGGATCACCAGCTCCTTCTCTCTGTGCTCCGCTCTTTTGGGCTCAAGGATACCGCTCTCTCCTGGTTCTCCTCTTACCTCTCTGACCGCTCCTTCACTGTATCTTTCGCCGGCTCCTCTTCCTCTCCTCTTCCCCTCACGGTTGGGGTTACTCAGGGTTCAGGTCCCTTCTCTATTCTCTATACACAGCCTCTATTGGACAAACCATCAGTAGATTTGGTTTTCAGTACCATCTCTATGCTGATGACACCCAATTATACACATCTTCTCCTGACATCACCTCCACATTACTACAAAATACCAGTGATTGTCTGTCTGCTTTCTCTAACATCATGTCTTCTCTCTACCTTAAATTGAATCTGTCAAAAACTGAACTTCTCGTGTTTCCTCACTCTCCTAATCTTCCGAAATGTAATACTGCCATTTCTGTATGTGGTTCTACCATTACACCTCAGCAGCATGCTCGCTGTCTTGGGGTTATATTTTACTCGGATCTCTCCTTCTCTCCCCACATCCAGTCACTCGCTCGCTCATGTCACCTACACCTCAAAATCATCTTTAGAATTTGACTGTTTCTTACTGTTGATTCTGCAAAAACTCTTAACTGTTGCCCTTATTCATTCTCGCCTGGATTACTGCAATTCTCTACTAATCGGGCTCCCTCTTACCAAACTCTCTCCTCTCCAATCCATCCTCAATGCAGCAGCCAGGATCATATCCATCTCCAACCGTTTCACCAATGCCTCTATCCTGTGCCAGTCATTGCACTGGTTGCCAATCCACTATAGAGTACAGTATAAAATTATCACTCTCGCCCACAAAGCCCTCCACAGTTCTGCACCACCCTACATATCTTCCCTCATCTCTGTCTATCACCCTACACATGCCCTCTGTTCCGCAAGTGACCTAAGACTGACATCAGCTACAATCCGAACCTCCCACTCCTGTCTCCAAGACTTATCACGAGCTGCACTAATTCTATGGAACTGGTTACCAAAAAAAATTCAATCAATTCCCAATACCAATAGTTTTAAGCAAGCCTTAAAAACGCATTTCTTTAGGCTGGCCTATCACCTCACCTGTCTAACTATCTTCCCTTTTCCAAATCTGGCCTCTTGTGTCATCTGTCTGCACCTGCATACTGTCTGTCTGTCCCCTATGCATAATATAGCACTTTATCTGTACTTGTACAGATCCCGACCGGTGACTGATTCATGCAGCGTTATGTGAATCCCCTATTTATTATATTGATGGCTGGACCATATATGATGGCACTTTTTACCACTTACCTTTTGTGCCTCCCCTATTTCCTCATAGATTGCAAGCTTGTGAGCAGGGACCTCACTGTTCATGGTTTTTGAATTTTTGTTACTCTGTATTGTCTCATATTGTTTGTATATGTGCCCTCTGAATTGTAAAGTGCTGTGTAATATGTTGGCGCTATATAAATAAAATTATTATTATTGTTCCTTGTTAAAAGCTTTGGGAGACACAACACTGTAGATTTAGGCAATGCTACTAGTTAGAAAAAAAAACTAGGTGGGCTATACATTTTTTGTAAACAATGAGCAAATCGTTTTTTTGCTTCAATCTGTTTTTATTGATACACAGGTCATACAAATATACATACAGTATATTACAGAACTTCTGGATGATCACTTGGTCTGACATTGATGATGTAGGTTGGTTTTTACAGCGCTTCTTCCATGGGCTTTGTACCTTACTACCTGTGGGAACCTATAATTGGTTTCGGGGTAGTGTTAGCATGGGTGGTGGGGAGGTAGTAAGCATGGACGTGGTGGTCACCGTCGGTTTGCTTGGTTGGTTGACTCGGCTGCCTATGCGGAGGTACTCCGGTAAAGAGGCATTGCGTTGTCTGAGGCCTTGTTGGGTTAGTCGCATGTGTGGTGCCTTGTTAACTGGTTTGTGTTGGTCAGGCTTGGCTCGATCTGGTGAGTAATGTGACCAATTGGTGTCTGATGGGAAGGATTGTGTTGGGGCCAGTGGGGGCAACTGACGCTGTGTGGGGTGGGGGGCTTTTGGGTGGGTTGAGTGTGGCGGGGGAAGCTAATAAGGCAGTTTGGGTGGGGTATGTGTGTGGTGAGGGGTGCGAAGGGTCTGGGGAGGGAGGGTGGCGGGGGATTAATGCTGCTGTTTGGGGGGGTAATTGAGGGGGGCGGGTGTCTGGGGTGCTGGTCTGTTTACCCAGGCTGGTGCTGTGTCTGGTCTGGAGGGTCTTGTGTGAGTAATCTGGAGGAGTCGGGAGAATACCAGTGCAATATCCACTCCTCCCAGACGGTATTGAAGCGGTCCATTGATCCCATGCTCTCGGCCGCCAGCTCCTCCATCCGGAAAATGTCCATCATCTCTGCGTACCACTCCGCCAGGGAAGGTTGTTGTGTGGATTTCCAATATCTTGGGATGACGGATCGGGCGGCAGATAGGCCGAACCGCAGGATGTCTTTTTTGATGGATTTAGTGGTTCCTGGGTATACCGACAGCAGCGCCATTTCTGGTGCCAAGTAGTTGTTTTCCGGTTATATGATTGTAGGCGCGGAACACTCCCTCCCAGAAGTTCTTGGTTGCCTGGCATTCCCACCAAATTTGGAGCATAGTGCCAATGTCTGCTCCGCAGCGCCAGCATATCTCTGAGACCGAGGGAAATATAGCATGCAGCTTGGCTGGGTAGCGGTACCATCTAAATAGTACCTTGTAGTTTCTCTCCTGGGCTGCACATGTGTTTGCCATTTTATGGGTGAATAAGAAGCTTTTCCCCAGTCTGCTGTGGACAGATTCCTCCCCAGTTCCTTCTCCCAGGCTGATTGGAAGGGTCGCCTCCCGGTCGCCTTTTCTCTTGCGATGATGCGGTATATTTCGGAGACTTGAGTGTAGGGGAGGGGAGTTCTGTTGGAACAGCTCCTCCAAGGGGGATGGGAGGGGTCTGAGCTCTGCCGATTGGACTGCTGAGGAGAGAAAGGATCGAAGCTGGAAGAACTCGTACCAGCGTATTGGCTGGGGTGGTGAGTCACTTTGTAGTGACTCAAAAGTGGGTGCTTTGCCTTGGTGTAGTACCTGCTCCAGTCGTACGTCCTCTTCACTTGTCCAACACAGGAAGGATTTCCTGTTCATCCCGGGTGGGAAAGCTGGGTTTGAGAAGAGGGGGGTGAGTGGGCCTATTGTCCCGCCTACTGGGGATCCTTTAACATATGAGTGCCAGGTTTTTAGTGTGATTATGGTGAGGTCGGATGGGGCACCGATCTGTTTTGGGTCTACGGGGTTTATCCATGGGAGGTAATGTAGTGGAGTGGTTATGTTTTCCTGTTCCAGGGCTACCCATTGCTTGGCTTGGGTTTTGTATTGCCAGTCAAGTAGTCGTGTCATCGAGGTTGCGAGGAAGTAATTGAAGAAGTCAAGCAGACCCGCTCCACCAAATTCGGCTGGGGTTGTTAGGGTCTTCATGCTCACTCTGGGTCTTCCCCTTTCCATATGAACCTCCTTGTGGCAGTTTGGAGTTTGGTGAAGAAGTTTCTGTGTGGGCGTATGGGGATTGTTTGGAAGACGTATAGAATGCGGGGGAGTATAACCATTTTAATCACATTCATCCTTCCCATACAGGACAATTGGAGGGTGCCGTAGGTGGATGTTCGTGTTTCAAGTTGGGATAGGAGGGGTTGGTAGTTGAGTGTGAAGAGTTGTGATGGGTCGGACGGGATGTGTACCCCTAGGTATTTAATGGCCTCTGCTTTCCACTTAAATGGGAATTTGTCTTTCAGAGCGGAGACTTCCTTTGGGGGTAGGGTTATATTTAGCGCCTCTGATTTGGTGTAGTTGATTTTAAAATTGCTCAGGGAGCCGAATGTCTCGAATTCCTTCAATAGTGATGGGATCGAGATCCTCGGTTGGGAGATGTACAGTAGCAGGTCGTCGGCGAACATTGCCAATTTGTGGTGGGATGCGTCTGTCTGTAGGCCCTGTATGCTGCCGTTACCCCTGATGGCATTGGCCAAGTGCTCCATGACTATTGCGTAGAGGAGAGGTGAGAGCGGGCATCCCTGCCTTTTCCCGTTCCTGATGTTGAAGGGGGCTGATAGGACACCATTTACCCTTACCCTGGCGGAGGGGGTGGAGTAGAGTGATAGTATTTTGTGTAGGAACCTGGGGCCTAGGCCAATCTGTTTTAATGTCTCCTCCATGAAGCCCCAGTGGACCCTGTCAAAGGCTTTTTCTGCATCTACCGCTAAGATGCTGAGGAGTATGTTAAGAGCTCTGGCTTTGTTGATCAGGAGCAGGGTCTTAATGGTGTTGTCTCTAGCTTCCCGGCCTTTGACAGCCCACCTGGTCCATTTTGATGATGGAGGGGAGTAGGGGGGCCAGGCGGTCTGCTAGGATCTTTGTGTATAGCTTTATGTCGACATTTAGGAGGGAGATTGGTCTATAGTTGGTAGTTACTGTGGGGTCTCGTCCGGGTTTGGGGAGAATACTTATGTGTGCTTCTAGTGATTGGGGGGCAAAGTCGGTGCCATCTGAGATGGAGTTAAAAGTTGCCCACAGTTGGGGTGTCAGTAGGTCTTGGAGCGTTTTATAGAAGGTCGGGGTGAATCCATCTGGGCCCGGGCACTTGCATGTTGGGGTCGATTTTATGGCCTCTTGGATTTCCCGTTCAGTTATCTCGGCTTCTAGCGTCGCGATGTCTGCTTTCCCTAAGGCTAGGAGTGCCGTGGATGACACATATTTATGTATTTTCCGTTGTAGCTTGTTTGGTGCCATGTCTGAGAGTTTTCCTTTAAGGTTATACAGATTTTCGTAATATGTCTGAAATACCTCCAGGATTTCAGAGGGATTGTATGTGTCTGACCCGGTGGTGGTCTTAATTTTGGGGACATAGGTGTGGTTTGTCCTTGGGTGGAGCAGGCGTGCCAGGGGGCGGACGCTTTTGTTGGATACCCTATAGTAGTAGCATTTAGTTTTTTCTGCCTGTCTCTTGAAAGTTTGGTTCAATATTCCCTTGAGTTCCTGTCTTTTTAGAATGAGATCTCCGTATATCTGCTGTGCGAGCGTCCGTTTGTGGGCCTTCTCTGAGCTGTGGATTTGGGAGAGAAGATCAGTAATATGCTCAGTTCTGATTCGCTTGAGTCGGGCCCCGTGCTTTATGGCAACATTTCAGGGCCTCCCATTTGATGAGCTGTGCGGTTGGGTCGTGTTTGTGGACCTGGGTGAATGTCTCAATGTCATTCTTCAGCTCCGTCAGGCATGTCTTGTCTTTCAGGAGGTTACTGTTGAGTCTCCAGGTCCAAGGTCTTTGGGAAGTGTCTGGTAGTGTCCGGGTCAGAAATGTTGGGACATGGTCTGATAGGAGGATGTCCCCAATGTGGGCCGTGGGGTTCCATGTGAAGGGACTGAGGCTTACCAGGAACATGTTGATGCGGCTATAAGAGTTGTGTACTTGGGAGTAGTATGTGTAGTCTCTCCCTTGGGGATTAAGGATCGGCCATATTCCGATAAGTTGGAGGGTGTGTAGGAGTTTTTTGAAGGCCTTTAGTCGCGTGGTAGGGATGGCTCCTCTGCCTGACGTTGAGTCTATGGTGGGGTCTAGCTTAAAGTTAAGGTCGCCTCCAATTATTATCGTCCCTTCGGCGAATTCAGTAAGTCGGATAAGGAGTGCCCTGCCGACCTTGGTTTGGTCCCTGTTGGGTAGGTACCAGTTAACTACAGTCAGGGTGGAGTTTAAGGAAAATGTACCGTCCTCCCGGGTCGATTTTGGAGTCAACGATTGTGTGGGACAGGTTTTTGTGGATTGCTCGATCTGGAGTCACTGCTGGCGCTGTGTACCCATACCGGGTAGTACCTGTTTTTGAAGTTCAGTATAGACCCAGTTTTAAAGTGGGTCTCCTGGAGTAGCACTATCTGCGTCTGCTTATGCAAATCGTAGAGGACCTGGGATCGTTTTTTTGGGGGTATTGAAGCCTCTCACATTGAGGGTCCTGATTTTTAAGTCAGCCATGTTGTGTGGCGCCTCCCAGGGGGGCTCACGTGGGGTTTAGGTCAGGTGGGTTGGGCGCGGCCGGGGTGGTGTTAGGGGTAGATAGTTGGGGAGGGTCTGGGAGCGGGCTGTTGGTTGGGACAGGGTGTGGGGGGGGGCTGGAGGGTGTAGTGTTTGTCTAGGGGGTTAGTGGGTTTGTGTGGGCAGCTGGTACTGGGTTTCGGAGTCAGCTAGTTGAGCAAATCTTTTTAATAATATTCACTTATGTAGCACCATCAATTCCATAGCGCTTTACATACATTTACATCATTCTGCCGATAGTGTTTGTAGGAAATGGACGTGACTGCGTTTGCCAACGTTTTATTTAAACTAATATTGGCACGGGCTGCAAACATTAAACATATTGTAAAACAATAATTATTCATTAAAGGGAATCTGTCAATAGGATCAACCCTCCTAACCATTCTATATGGGCATGCAGGTCATAGTAATTTCAATAAATTGATCCCTTAATTTCTCTTTCGCCTCATTGGGGGACATAGGACCATGGGTGTTATGCTGCTTATCCCTAGGAGGCGACACTAAGGAAATGTAAAAACAAATTAGCCTCTCCTCTGCAGTATACACCCCCTGGCTGGGCCAGGCTACACCAATTTTAGCTTATTGTCCATAGGAGGTACATCTTTATTCCTTCTTTCTTAATTTTTTCCATTTTTCCGATACCAGGACTTTGAGATAGGTGACGGCACCGCTCTCCCACAAACACCAACAGGCGGGAATGCGGAGTGTCGTCTACACGTATCCCCTCCTGCGAAGTTGGATCTAACAGGGCTGCATCTACTTGTTTTTTTGTATGAACTTTCATGGGCGACGTTTCCCCTCAGGGCACCAATTTCCTACAAACCCCAACAGACGGGCACGCAGAGTGTCGCCTCCCATTATCCCATTCCGCACGTGGCGCAGACCTCACAGCTCCCCATGTCTTAGGGACATGGATGGCTTCTCCCCGGTCTTCCTCTGGAACCTAGGTTGCACACATAAGGATGACACTGGAACCTTACTTCAGCATCTCTGGCAACAGCTCACTGAGGCCATGGATCGCAGTACATCCTCTAACAGCATCCACAGATATCAGCCTCCTCCCCAGCCTCCCACATAGGGGCACTGGGTTGAGTTGCATTGGCTCTGACTGGGCACCTCTATTAAGGTCAGATCTCCCATCCAGCCGGCCCCCCACACTGGGCCGCGGCCGCAAATATAGCCCCTGGCTTGCAGCCTTCTCTCCCTGTCCCCGCCTGCGGACAGCCCATCACTATGATGTGACGTCACGGATGGGCGGTAAACGCCCCCTAGTGATGTCGCTCGGGTGCAAATCCGGACCCCCGGCCGCGCCCCGAAGTGCGCGTCATCTATTCTCCTTCCGGTACTGCCTTTCGGGAACCGCAATTGGTGCCATGCAGCACACGTGGGGCCTATTCTAGAGACACAGGACCATCGGTCTACAGCCCTGGTAAGGCTGCATTCTTACAAGCAGGCTGCTTCATTCACATCCTGCACATTCACAGTGCATAATACCACTGAAGCTTCTCTTAGCTGCCCCTCTGCCTTATAATATACACATTTTCTGATCATCATAATGGGAGACCCAGACAATGGGGTTTAGGGCACTGCCCTCCGGAGGCCACACTAGGTACTACAAGCTTGTAGTAACCGCCCCCTCCGCTTATAAACCCCTACCGTAGGAGATATCCTCAGTTTTAAACTTAGTGTGCTCGGAGGATCACACGCTTTGCTTGCACATCACAGCATTCTCTCAGCTTACGTGATGGCGTATGAAGACAAGGTAGGTCCCTGTCGGGGACCTCCGGCAGTCTCCCTGTTCACCCTTGGGGAACACGCAGGTTGAGGTACCGGAGGGCCTAGAGCCTGGACATCTTGTGTCCTCCCGGTACGCTGCCGCGCTCCTTCCCATCCTTCCTTGGGGGCTCTGGGAAGTGGGAGTCAGGAGCCTTGCACAGCTCCGCTCCGTCCGAGGCCTCCCTAAATGGTGCTTACAGACCGGACTGGAGCCAGCCCAGTCCGAGGCCTCCCTAAATGGTGCTTACAGACCGGACTGGTGCTGAACCCCCGTCCGAGGCCTCCCTTAATGGTGCTTACAGACCGGACCGGCACTGAGGTACCCTGTGTATCTCCGGTGTGCCTGGGGGTAGTGTCTGGACCTTATGTGTCTGACACTCAGACCGCGCGCAACCCTCGGGTCCGCGGTTCTGGCGGTGTACCCTGTGCTGGGGTCACCTTGGCTGACCGCCCTGTGGGTCACAGGGGCTGCGGCTGTGGGCTACAGATTTTTTGTCTGCAGCCCGGGGTATAGTGTTGTCACGATACCTCCCGCGCTGCGGGCTCCGGCACCAGATCACTAAGATGGCTGCCTGGAGAGATGAGGAGCAGCCCAGGGGATGACGTCATCGCTGGGCGTGTGTGTGTGCTTTCCGCGTGTTTTAGGCGCCGCCCATAGCTTGTCCGGCGGCGGCCATTTTCCCCTCACTTCCAGACTGGAATTGATTGAGTGCACTACTGCATTTCTGGGGAGACCGGTTATAACCCTCGCGGAGGCCACACACACACTACTCCTCTCCACCGCATCGAAGCGGTCGGTAAGCCACCGGTGTACCGGTTTCTGATTGGCTTATTTTCCCCGGCTGCGGGTATGTCCTCAGCAAGGAAAAGTGCTGCTAAGGCAGCCAGTACCACCACTACCTGTGCTACATGCAACGGGACGCTCGTTGGGGGGTCCTGCAATAACTGCGGACGCCCAGATGCCCGGACTGATACTGCAGAGACTGCAGCTCCGGTGCTGTACCCTGAGGTTCAGGTGATCCCAGGGCCATGGGAAACACAGAATAAGATTAATGAATCTGTGTTGTCCAAACTGTCCTCCATGTCGCAATCCCTGGAGGCACTAACGAGGAGGCTGGAAAACCCAGCTGCTCCTTCAAGTTACCCCCGGGTGTCACCCTTGTCAACTGCGAGACCCCTTAAGCGGGCTCGCCGAGATGATTCACCCGAGATCCAGGCTCTCTCTGAGGAGGAGCGTCACTCTGATGGTGACGAGGATGATGGGGGTTCAATACTTGAGTCGGTGTCCGAATCACCAGACGGGGTGGAGGATCTGGTATCCTCCATCAACGAGACTCTGCATCTCGTGGCACCCCCTGAGGAGGTGGAACTCCACCCGAAGGAGGTGTATCAATGGTTGCAGCCGGAGGCTCGACCATGTGGCTCCTTTATGGACCACACTAATTTTGGAAGGGTGGTCAGAGCTCCCAGGATTCATCCTGGGCGGCGTTATGTCCGCAAAGCTAAGGACACTCGTTTTCCCTTCCCTCAGGAGGTGCTTCAGGAGTGGTCACAGTCCCCAAAGGTGGACGCTTCCATGACCAGGATTGCTGCACGCTCCCTTTTCTCTGCCTCTGATAGCTCCTCCTTGAAGGACGCAACGGATAGACAGGTCGAACAACTCGCCAAGTCTTATGAGGCTGTGGGGTCTTCATTTGCCCCTAATTTTGCCACGGTCTGGACCCTGCAGGCGATCACCGCCTGTTTGGATGGTGTCACTGACCTAGCGGGGTCCAATTCAGAGGTCCTGGCGCTTATCGATAGGGCAAGAGCCTATGCGGATTACGCCAGGACAGCGACCTTGGAGACTGCCAGTCGCTCTGCTGTGGCTTCGGCCAATGCAATAGCGATCCGCAGGTTGTTGTGGCTGCGTCTATGGGACTCAGATGCCACGTCAAAGAAGATTTTGCAAAGTCTTCCTTTCTCTGGTGACAGGCTGTTTGGAACCGAGCTGGATAAACTGATAAAGGATTCTGCGGAGTCTAAGATCCCACAGAATAAGCCTAAGCCACGGTATACGGTTAAAAGGAACCCTAAACAGTGGTCCTTTCGGTCCAGCTCGCAATCATCAGCATCGTCCGCTCGCGTGGACAGAGGGGGCAAGCCCTCTACTCAGTGGCGCCCCAAGGGTCGCCAGAAGAAGCCGACGGGGGCAGCAGCTGCCACCCCCAAACCCGCTTCCGCATGACTCGCTCTCTTGTCCTGCCGCCCCACAAGTGGGGGGCCGCCTGTCACGATTTCAGGACAGATGGTTACTCCACGTTCAAGATCAGTGGGTCCGAGACGTAGTCTCGCGCGGTTACAGGATAGAACTGACGTCGCGGCCGGCGCACCGATTCCATCGGTCTGTCCCATCCCCAGAAAAGGCGCAGGCTTTTTATCGGGTGTTGGAGGGACTCCGCAGAGACGGAGTAGTGGTCCCAGTGCCTTCCGGGGAGAGGTTCCGGGGTTTTTACTCCAACCTCTTCATTGTCCCGAAGAAGGACGGCTCTTTTCGCCCGGTTCTGGACCTCAAGTTGTTCAACCGTCACGTGTTGGTTCGGAAGTTCCGTATGGAATCCCTGCGCTCCGTGATCGCGGCTGTGTCGCAGGGAGACTTCCTAGTGTCCATAGATATCCGAGACGCTTACCTTCACGTGCCCATTGCACAGGCTCACCAGCGCTGGTTGCGATTCGCAGTGGGGGACGAACACTTCCAATTCGTAGCGCTGCCTTTCGGGTTAGCCTCGGCACCGCGGGTGTTCACAAAAGTGATGGCGTCAATGATGGCTCTCCTACATGTGCAGGGACATGCCGTCATTCCCTATCTAGACGACCTGCTGGTCAGGGCTCCGTCGGAACACCTTTGTCGGAAGAGCCTGGAGGTGACCATTCAGTCTTTGGAGCAGTTTGGGTGGCTTCTCAATATTCAGAAGTCAACCCTGGTTCCGACCCAGTCACTGACATATCTGGGCATGGACTTCCACACGGACTCAGCTCTGGTGTCTCTGCCGCAAGCAAAACAGCTGGCCATCCAATCAGGAGTGCAAGATCTCCTCCTGTCACCACACTCATCTCTACGGGTTTTGATGAAGCTGGTGGGGCGCATGGTGGCAGCGATAGAGGCGGTGCCTTTCGCGCAGTTTCGCCTCCGTCCTCTCCAGCTGGAAATTCTCCGCAGGTGGGACAAGAGGACGGCCTCTCTGAATCGGCTGGTGGTCCTTTCACAACCGACCAGGGATTCACTACAGTGGTGGCTTCAGCCGTGTCACTTGTCACGGGGCCGGTCATTCCTCAAACCGTCATGGCTAGTGGTGACCACCAACGCCAGTCTCAAGGGCTGGGGTGCGGTGTTCTTACACCACAAGGCTCAAGGCCTCTGGACGCAGTCAGAGTCGGCGTTGCAGATCAACGTGCTGGAAATCAGGGCGGTCTATCTGGCACTCCTGGCTTTTCAGACATTCCTGTCAGGACAGCCTATTCGGGTTCAGTCCGACAATGCGACGGCCGTCGCCTATATAAACCATCAGGGAGGGACCAGGAGTGCTCAGGCCCTCGCCGAAGTCCACCGCATTCTATCCTGGGTGGAGGACAACGACTGCTTGATCTCCGCAGTTCACATCCCAGGGGTCGAGAACTGGGAGGCCGATTACTTGAGCCGGCAGGGGATGGACGCAGGAGAGTGGTCTCTGCATCCAGACGTCTTCCGGGACATCTGCAGCAGATGGGGTATCCCGGACATGGACCTGATGGCCTCACGGCTGAATCATCAGGTGCCACAATACATGGCAAGATCGTGGGACCCTCAGTCTCTGGGGGCGGATGCCCTGATCCTGTGTTGGTCCGATTTCCAACTTCCATATGTGTTCCCTCCTCTGGCACTGATTCCCAAGGTTCTGTGGAAAATCAGGACGGAGTGCCGCGAAGCCATTCTGGTGGCGCCGGACTGGCCCAGGAGGTCCTGGTATCCGGATCTGTGGCAACTGTCCGGCGGGAACCGGTGGGCTCTTCCAGACCGCGCAGATCTTCTCGCGCAAGGCCCTTTCTTCCACCTCAATTCCAGGGCCCTCAGATTGACTGCATGGCTCTTGAGGCCTGGCTTCTGACATCCAGGGGGTTCTCTCCTAATGTGGTTGACACTATGAATCGGGCTAGAAAGCCCGTATCACGGAGGATATACCACAGAACGTGGAAAATCTTTTTCGCCTGGTGTGCTTCTGGCGGACGTTCACCGTGGCCCTTGTCAATTCCGACTCTGTTGGGTTTCCTACAGTCGGGTTTGGAGTTGGGGTTATCCCTCAGCTCCCTGAAGTGACAGGTATCAGCGCTTTCAGTGCTGTTTGACAGGCGCTTGGCGCTCCTTCCGAAGGTCCGTCAATTTCTGCAGGGTGTGTCCCGGGTGGTCCCGCCATACAGACGACCACTGGACCCTTGGGACCTTAACATGGTTCTGACGGTCCTGCAGAAGCCGCCGTTTGAGCCACTGAGGGATGTCTCCCTCTCTCGTCTGTCCCAAAAGGTTATCTTTCTGGTGGCGATTACATCTCTGAGACGTGTTTCAGAATTGGCTGCACTGTCGTGCAAGTCACCCTTCCTGGTTGTCCACCAGGACAAGGTGGTGTTGCGCCCGAGAGCAGAATTCTTGCCGAAGGTGGTTTCCACTTTTCACTTGAACCAAGAAATTGTTCTCCCATCATTTTGTCCCGCTCCTGTTCATCAGGTTGAGCGCGACCTTCACACTCTGGATCTCGTGAGGGCTGTACGCATTTATGTGTCCAGGACGGCCTCCTTCCGGAGTTCGGACTCTTTGTTCATCCTTACGGCGGGTCGCTGTAAGGGGTCCGCGGCGTCCAAATCGACCTTGGCCAGGTGGATCAAGGCGCCCATTCAAGAGGCCTACCGTTCTACGGGTCTGCCTCTCCCGGTGGGCTTGAAGGCTCACTCGACCAGAGCCGTTGGTGCTTCCTGGGCTTTGCGACATCGTGCCTCTGCTCTGCAGGTGTGTCAGGCGGCCACGTGGTCCAGCCTGCACACTTTCTCTAAGCACTATATGGTGCATGCCCATGCCTCTGCGGATGCAAGTTTGGGCAGGCGGGTCCTCCAGGCGGCGGTGGCCCACCTTTAAGGGGGACCGCGTCTTTAAACATTTGTGAGGAACTTTTCCCGCCCTGGGGTTTGCTTTAGGACATCCCCATTGTCTGGGTCTCCCATTATGATGATCAGAAAAAAGAGAATTTTGTTTACGTACCGTAAATTCTTTTTTCTTGAATCATCAATGGGAGACCCAGCACCCACCCAGTTGTTCCGTTGGATGTTTTTTTCCATGGACTGTACCCAGTTGGGACAGTGTTGTTTTACGGGTTGTTAGACCGTCAGTACACGGTTTTCCCGATGGTTCGGGTGTGGTTGTCTCCTCGCAGCTTATGGACCAAACTGAGGATATCTCCTGCGGTAGGGGTTTATAAGCGGAGGGGGCGGTTACTACAAGCTTGTAGTACCTAGTGTGGCCTCCGGAGGGCAGTGCCCTAAACCCCATTGTCTGGGTCTCCCATTGATGATTCAAGAAAAAAGAATTTACGGTACGTAAACAAAATTCTCTTTTTCTATACACAATTCTCTTCTATTATTTTACTCAATCATGCAGTCCTCAAAGGCTTCAAAGAAGCCAAAAGCTCACACAGTCTACTATACTTCCTGCGTTACCTGCCACTGAGTCCTTCCAAAAAGCCATACTACCCCCAACTGACAGGCCTGCACCCCCGCAGACAGCCAGGGGCCCTCCGCCGGCACCACTGTATCAAGTGACCCAAGCCCGCCTGACTGGGCACCGCTCCTCTCCCAGTCGATGTAAGAGCTATCCCAAAACCTGGTACAGGCTATGCGGTACCACCCCCTGAGCAGCACAGACTGCCAGGGCAGAACACAGGCGGAGGATCCCTCACAGGAGGGTTCATCAGACGGGAGCAGATCGCATACCACTACTGTAGTCGTGACGAGAAAGAGACAGATTAGAAACATATCAACCGTTTCTTCTCAGTAATCTCATGCTTCCGCCACATGCGATTCAGGATCCAGCCCTGCACTCTAATGAGCTCCAGGACTGTGACTCTGATCTGGACCTGGACGACTCTTTTCATATTGGCTTTTCGGACAATCAGGCTATGGTGGACGACCTATTCACGGCAATTAACCACACACTGAAGCAGGGCTGGGGAACCTCCAGCCCCAGGGCCGAATGTGACCCTTGATGACTTTTTTGCGGCCCCCGGGGACCGAAGTGCTCAGGCTGGCAGACGCGTATTGCTGACTGTCTGCCCTTTAAATCCAACTCTCCAGTGATCCTATGCCCCATCCTCAGCCTCCCCAGTGAGGTATATGCCCTCAGTCTCTCCTGTGATGTCTAGGGCTCTAGCAAACCTGAAAAAGCAGTTGAGAAGCAACATGATCAAAATCACCTAACATCACTGCCACGCCAAAGAGAAGCAGCTCCAGCCACCACAGTAGCGGTGAGTTGATTGTTTAACCAAATATAGCGGGTAATTTTTAAGTTGATAATTTTGTATGGGCCCCGAAGGATTGTAGAAATTTCCAAATGGCCCTCGGCATAAAAATGGTTCCCCGCCCCTGCACTAAAGGTTGACGACATTGTCAGTGTCTTTCAAACGGGCCAAGAGACCACAAAAGGTCTTTGCAGATCTTCCTGAGTTTCAGGCTATCCTGACCAAACAAAGGGAGAAACCGGACAGGCGCTTTACGTGTCCGCAAGCCCATTGAGACTGGATACCCTTTCACATCAGTGTCCCCCACAATTTGGGCTGATTCTCCTGCAGTTGACCCCCCCCCCCCCTTCAGTCTCCCACCTCGCTACAAAAACGTTGCTGTCTTTGCCGGAAGGACCCAACCGACAGGCAAGTTGAGCAACTTGCTCACTCTGCTGTTGAGGCTATAGGTTCTTCTCTGTCTCCCTCTTTCGCTTCAGTATAGCTGGCCAGAGCTCTTATAGTATGGACCGAAAGCCTACAGAAATCATTACAAGATACTGATCTTCCCCAACAACTGGTAGTCCTCACCACCCAAATATTCATGGTAGGAGAATATCTCATCCAGGCGTCACTGGATTCAGCTACCTGCACAGCCTGTGCTGCAGCCAACGCAATCGCTATTCGCAAGGCCCTTTGTTTCAGACAATGGCGCACCAACTCTGCCTCAAAAAAGTCCCTGACCGGTCTGCCTTACCACACTGGTCGACTTATTGGCGTACAACTAGATAAACTTATATCTGACGCCACCGGGGGTAAAAGCACATTGCAACCCCAACACAAGCCCAGAAGTCCATTCATCAGACACCACAACACTTCCTTTTGTTCCTTTCGGAACTCCTTTGGCTAGACGGCATCCAGACCCATGCCTCTACTAACCGGCCTCCCTAAAGAGACAGGCCCACACAACGTTCTATAAGCCGAACTCTACCTGGCAATCCAGACCTAGGCAGTCTAGTCCCAAGGTGTCCCGATCCCATCACTTCTCCTCATGACTCCCAACTATCTGCGGAAGACATTCCCATCGTTGGAGGCCGTATACACTTGTTTAGTCACGACTGGCTATCAGACACGGACGACAGATGGGTTCAAGGTCTTGTGTCTTCCCGTTATCACATAGAGTTCACATCCCATCCGCCAAACCGTTTTTTCCCCTCCAACCCTCCAAAATAACCAAAAGACAATCGCACCTTCTGGCACGCAATACCCTTGCTTCAACAACGGGGTCATTGTTCCAGTGCCGAATCCCGAACGATTCAGAGAGGTTCTATTTGAGCCTCTTCATAGTCCCCAAAAAGGACAGATCGGGTCATCCCATCCTCGACCTCAAACACTTAAATTCATCTGCATTTGCCGTTTCTGGATGGATCTCTGCGCTCCATCATCGCATTTATTGAGGAAGGGGAATTCCTCGCTTCCATAGACATAAAAAATGCCTATCTTCACGTACCTATGGCCTAGGCTCACCAGCAGTTCCTGCAGTTTGCGGTCCGCGATCGTCACTTTAAGTTTGTGTCCCTACCCTTCTGGCTACCGCGCCAAGGGTATTCACCAGGGTCATGGTAGCCATCATGGGCGTCCTTCATTCCAGAGGAGTAGTTGTCCTGCCTTATCTAGATGACCTCCTAATCAAGGCTCCGTCTTTCCCGGCTTGCACGGAGAGTGTCCAGATCACTATAGACACTCTGTCACGTTTAGGATGGCTAGTGAACCTCAAAAAGTCTTCGCCAATTCTGGCCCAGTCAATCACCTTCCTGGGCATGACCTTCAATACTTACTGGGTTTTGGTATACCTCCCTCGGGACAAGGCACAAACCCCATGCCGGGGAGTACGCACTTTTCTCTGTCCCATCCCACACTCTATACGCTTCGGGATGAGGGTCCTGGGCAAAATGGTGGCAGTAATGGAGGCGGTTCCATTCGCTCAGTTTCACCTCCGCCTATTGCAGATGGCCCTACTAACGGCCTGGGACAGGAGCCCCTACTCCCTGGATAGACTGTTCTCTTTGACACCGTCTACCGCCATCTCGGGGGCGATCGTTCCTCCCTGTCAATTGGGCAGTCCTCACCACCGATGCCAGCCTACTCGATTGGGGGGCAGTTTACCGACATCATGCTGGCCAAGGCCCCTGGTCCACACAGGAATCGGCCCTACCAATCAACCTGTTGGAGATCTGTGCCATTACACTGGCTCTCCAAGAGTTTCATGAGTTGCTGGCAGGCTGTTCAATCAGACAATGCTACGGCGGTAGCTTACATCAATCTCCAGAGCAGCACATGCAGCAGAGCCGCATTACTCGAAGTGGAGCACATTCTCCATTGGGCCGAGTCGACAAGGTCAGTTCTCTCGGCAGTCCACATTCCGGAAGTGGACAACTGGGCTGCGGATTTTCTCAGCCGGCTTGGCATTACCACGGGGAATGGTCCTTGCACCTGGATGTATTTCACCAAATCTGTTGTCGCTGGGGGACTCCGAACGTGGATCTGATTGCATCTTGTCTCAATACCGAGGTCCCATCGTTCATAGCTCGGTCACACGACCTATGTTCTGACTGCCATACATTTTTCCCCCGCTGCCTTTAATCCCGAAAGTGGTCAGGAAAATCGAGTCGGAGTGCCAGTCATTCTCGTCGCCCCAGACGCGCCTGGTACGCCTAGTACAACTAGTCGCAGATGCCCCCTGGCACCTTCCAGACCAGCCAGATGTCCTGATGCAGGGTCCTATCTACCACCAGGGTTCAAAGGCTCTGAATTTAACGGTGTGGTCGATGAAACCTGGGTCTTATCGCGCTCCGGTTTTTCGCCGAATGTTATTAGCAGCATGATTACAGCCCATAAGCTGGCCTTGTTCCGGATTTACCACCGAATATTTTTTTCATGGTGCAAGGACCAAGGGCACTCCCCTCTTCCTTTGTCTATTCCCATGGTCCTCAGTTTTCTCCAGTCAGGTTTACAATCTGGCCTAGCTTTGAGCTCTTTAAAGGGACAGGTCTGTGCCCTTTGAGTTTTTTTTTTACCAACGCCGCCTTAGATCACGCTCTCAAGTCAGAACCTTTCTACAAGGGTGTTTTCCCAGTTGGCCCCTCCTTAGAGGAGACCACTAGAGTCAAGGGACCTTAATTTGGTCTTACACGGTCCAAAGACCGACCTTTGAACCTCTCAGAGAGGTTCCTCTCCTCCTTTTGTCTTGGAAAGTTGCGTTCCTAGTTGCAATAACGTCCATCCGACGCATTTCAGAATTGGCGGCTTTTTCTTGTCGAGAGCCCTTTTTCTCCTTTCATCAAGATAAGGTGGTACTACGTACAGTTCCCAACTTTCTAACAAAGGTAACTTCTTCTTTTCACCTCAATGAGGACATCATCCTGCCATCTTTCTGTCCTGTATCAGTGCATCGAGTGGAAAAGGCCCTACCTACTCTGGACCTGGTACAAGCCCTCAGGTATTATATTTCAAGAACGTCTCCCTTCCGGAAGACGGACGCTCTGTTCGTTCTCCCCGAGGGTCTCAGAAAGGGGCAGGTAGCCTCAAAGGCTAATCTAGCTCGTTGGATACGCTCCGCCATCCAGGAAGCTTACAGGCTACGGAACGTACCCAATCCTGGCGGGTTACGGGCTCACTCCACTTGTCCTGAGCCATTTGTCATCAGTGGAACAGGTATACAAAGCTGCTACCTGGGACACCAAAGAGAAAAAACTATCAAAACAGCCCAAATTTATCAAAAGTGAAAAACTTTATTTTAGATGTGCTGGACAAGTTCATATAAATTCAATAAATTTAGTATATGATGTTAACAGTTTTTTTTGTTCTGTACACTAGCAACAATGTGAACATGCACACAATTCAAACCACACAAGGTTATACAGCCAAATATAGTATACTTGATATTATATGGTGCAGATCAGACATGATTGATTCTACCCATTTAATTTGGAGAGAATCCTCTTACACCAAGCTGCTGTGGATTAAGAGGTTGATGGCATAGCATTACATGTAACTAATATCAATTGATGACTATAGCAGTATTACATGTAATTTATATACCGTAAGAGAGATCCAAAAATATATATAAGAGGATTATTGGACTCTTAATTATAGGGGTATAAATATTAAGTGTGTTGATTTTAGCATCAATATTCACTATAACCCACTGCTATCTTGGTAATAATAAGAGAAATATTTACTTAAAGAGCAGTATCAGGAATCTATACCACTTACATCAGTGTGGTAACCATTGAGGTTAATGTTGTGAGGTTGGATATTCTCTATACAGACAAGTGCCAGGAATATAAATTGGCATTATCCTAATGTTTTTTAACTTATATCTGATAGATTCCTATATGGATAAGTGCCAGGATTGTATAATTGGCATTGCCTTGTGTTTAAATAAAAACACCAGATCAGGTAGTATAGCATTAGGTATTTGTTTATATGGAATATCCGCTGTATATTAACCTAACATCACCTACATTGAGGATTACCTATTGAAATGATGTCACCCAAATACATGTATGAAAGCCATATATAGGTATGAAATTGTCAGAAGATTGTGGCTGACACTATCCTGTATTTAATGCTATGCACCAATTTTTTGGCATATCACTTCGTATTTACCTGTGAGGAAAGACCGCTTTGTGCTAGTGATGCGCACACTATTGACTATATTTGGCTGTATAACCTTGTGTGGCTTGAATTTTGTGTATGTTCGCATTGTTGCTAGTGTACAGAACAAAAAAACTGTTAACATCATATACTAAATTTATTGAATTTATATGAACTTGTCCAGAACATCTAAAATAAAGTTTTTAACTTATTAAAAATTTGGGCTGTTTTGATAGTTTTTTCTCTTTGGTGTCCTTTGCAACTATAACGATTAGCCATATACACACACATATATATATATATATATATATATATATATATATATATATATATATATATATGTTCAATATTTACACTATGACAGATATACATATACTATATCAAAAGTGAAATCATTGTGTGAATTTTCACTGTGTATTTTGCTAAAGCTGCTACCTGATCTAGCTTGCACACATTTGCAAAGCATTATAGAGTCCATACCCAGGCCTCTGCAGAAGGGTCCTTCAGGCGGCAGTGGCTCACCTAGCAATGTAGGTGTTTCAGGAAGTGTATGGTTACCCCCTCACTCCTTGGGTTGTGGTTATTTTCCGTTTCCCACCCAGCGACTGCTTTGGGACGTCCCATGGTCCTGTGTCCCCCAATGAGCCGAAAGAGAAAAACGTATTCATGTGTACTCACCGTAAAATCGTTTTCTCTGATCCATTATTGAGGGACCAAGCACCCACTCTGTCGCCTGACTCAGGCATTGGTCGTTCTTCCTTTGACCTTTGAGTTCTTTCATGTTGCTGTTTTGTTTTCTTGAACTGTTTGGTTCTTTTTCTCCAACTGCTTGTTCACTAAAACTGGTGTAACCTGGCCCAGCCAAGCGGTGTATACTGCAGAGGAGGAGCTAATTTATTTTCACATTTGCTTAGTGTCGCCTCCTAGGGATAAGCAGCATAACACCCATGGTCCTGTGTCAGCCTCCCTAGTGGTGTCTGTCCCCAGCCTCCCCAGTGATGTTTCTTTACCCAGCCTCAGCCTCCCCAGTGGTGTCTCTTTACCCAGCTGCAGCCTCTCCAGGGATGTCTCTGGCCCCCAGCAACCCCTGGGGTACAGAGATATTACTGGGGAATCTGATGCTGGGGACAATCATCACTGGTGAGGTCTCCCTAAAGGGACAGGTTTTTGCTTTATCCACTCTCTTATCAGCTTACCATGGCTTACTGTAAGTAGGTTGAGATGTGGAAGGCCCATTGTGCTTCTTTTTACAAGCAGAGTGGAACTTTGGTACCTGAATCTCATCCTGTCCACTTCGAGTCTCCTTTTGAGCCTCTTAGCACCATCTCTTCTAAATTCCATTTCTGGGAGTTGGCATTACTGGTGGCGATCATTTGAAGTCTGGACCCTCTGAATGGAGATGATCCTTCCCCATGATCCTTCTTTCCCCCACAGGTAGTTTCAGCTTACTACATAAACTATGACATATTTATCCCCTTTTGTCTTTTTGTTACCCATTTTTAGGATTTTTTTTCTCCTTCATCTGGATTTGGACAGAGTGATTAAAACCTATCTTTCTGTAACAGTAATAATCGTTGACAGACTGCGTAAAGGCCTACTGGCCTCCAAAACAGATATTTCCAAGTGGGTTAGGTCTGAGATCATGGAAACCTACAAGTTGTCACCTCTTATTCCATGGGAGCACATAAACACCTTGGCCTCTCAGTTCACTTCTTCCCTTAGGGTGCTTTCATAGCTGCATTGTAGTATAATTTGCAGCAGATATTGCCGCATCTGACGCGTAACGGCCAACTTGCAGCACCGATCAGGCAAGCCCCATTCATTATCTATGGTGCTTGCGGTCGGATACCTTATTGCAGATTCCGGCACTTACGGCCGCGCAAAATCCGCTGCTAGCAGCATTTTTTTGCAGTGCAGCAAGTGCCGAATTCGGCAATATCGCTCTTACCGCACTTGACCGAAAGCCCCATAGAGAATGAATGGGGCTTGCTGGAACGGTGCCGCAAGACGGTCATTATGCGGCAGATGGTGCCGAATTATACTACAACGCAGATGTTAAAGCAGCCTAAGTTGTACAACATTCCTACTCTGGTCTCCGCTAATTCCAGCTAAGTGGGAGGGTGGTTAGGTGCTTCAGGATGGTGTGTGTTACGTGGCCAACATGTACAGCTTTTGTACTTCCCACCCTCTGGGATGTCATGTCCCACATTGCTAGACTTTTACTTTACCTAGAATCCCTTTGTCTTTGAAAAACATGGACACAAGTCCTACAGTATTCATGTACTCCCCAGGATCAGTTTTGGTTGCCTCTTGGGTATTAGTCAGGTCATGTTATTTACTAATTATTTATTACAATTTCTTGTTTTCCTACTACTTTTGGCACAAAATCGAGTAGCCTAGTGTCTGAGAAGTGTGTATAGCCAGCCAGACAGAGCCAAGGTTTTTTTTTATTCTAATGTAATAACGTTGCTCGATGGCATATTGCTGGCATGGTGTGGTGTACCTCAATGTACTTAACAATGAAGAGATTTTTTGACAAGTACAAAAATCCAGTCATCTTGTCCTTCCTGTCTGTTGTGTTAATTGCCTTTATGTTCTCATGTGGCTGATAATGAAATGTGTATATCTGTAAATGCTCACTTGATGCATTGTTTACACCTATGCACAAACTTTGCTTTATTTTATAGGAGCAATTAAGTGTCGCTAGGAAAGAATGGGACTTAAATCACTTGAAGGAACTTAAAGAAAGAATGGAATGGGAAGCTGATGAAAATGAGGAGCTGATCACCTACACACGGGAGGATGCTTATAACATGGTAATATTAGATTTGCATAATAGGCAGTTGTGGATAGTACACAGTACTAAGGCCTCTTTCACATCAGCGTGTTTTTTTTTTTTTTTTTTTTTAAATTGCGGCAGATCTGGCAGATTTATCACATCTAACGGCTGCACTTGCTGCAAGCCCCATGCATTGTCTATGGGGCTTGTAGTCGGGTGCGTCAAGTGCGGTTATGCTGGATGCGGAAGATCCAGCACTTGCGGCGGCGAAAAAAAGTGCTGCAGACTGCGTTTTTTTCACAGCCGCAGATGCCGGATTTGACGCATCCGGCAGAACCGCACTTGCTGCACCCGACTGCAAGCCCCATAGACAATGCATGGGGCTCGCCGCAGATGCAGTAAATCTGCCTGTTCTGCCGCAATAAAAAAAAAATTAAATATAAAAAAAACGCTGATGTGAAAGGGGCCTAAATTAATTTCTGCAGCGTTAATTTTAAATATTGAAAAATTGGTTATGGAATATATTATTGTACAACATAAATACATTTGTATGGTCTGCATAAAGAAAGGCAGCAGTTTACCACTTTAAGAAAATCTGTCAGCAGGCTGTTGTGATGTAATCTAACAGTTTGCTGTAGGGACTTAGACCCTGAGTCCTGTAATGTATCGCTTAGTTTACTGAGTGCAACAGTTGTCATAGAATATTTTTTCACTACGGTAAATCTAGCAGAGCTCAGAATGCTGAGCTGTGTATAACGGTACCCACCCCAATGATTGGTAGCTTAATGTGTGTACATTTTAAATTGCCAGAAAGCTGCTAATCAATGTTGGGTGCTGAGGTTATACAGAGTAGGAAACAAGAGACACCTTGCCCTATAGTGATAATTTCCTTGTGATAAAACACTGATTTTATTGAAACAGCAAAACACAACCTAGTAAGTGACATATCAATGGTGAGCTGCTCTCAGATTACATAATATAAACCCTTTTATTCACTATGTATGTAACAAGGCCTTAATGCTTTACCAAAAATAGCACCAATAATGAACGACAATGCAATCCACATATTGTAGAAAAAAATATATCTAATATATAAGGCTGTGTATGTATCATAGCCCCGCCCACTCCACATATCCACGTCCACTCCACATAGCTCCACCCACTTTGCAGCCTGCATCTCCACATAGCCCTCTATATAGCATAATGCAGCCTCATAGCCCTCCATATAATTTAGTGCAGCTGTATACCCTCCATATAGCATACTGCAGCCTCATAGCCCTCCATATAATTATAATGCAGCCTCATAGCCCTCCAAATAGTATAATGCAGGCTCATAGCCTTCCATATAATGCAGCCTCATAACCCTCCATATAGCATTATGCAGCTGTACAATGCAGCCTCATAGCCCTTCATATTATACAATGCAGCCTCATAGCCCTCCATATATCATAATGCAGCCTCATATCCCTCCATATAGGATAATGCAGCCTCATAGCGCTCCATATAGTATAATACAGCCTCATAGCCCTCCATATAGCTGAATGCAGCCTCATAGCCTTCTGTATATCATAGTTCAGTTTCATATCTTTCCATATCTTAATATATAAAGCTTAGTGTGTGTATGTATGTATGTATGTATGTATGTGTTTGTCGCAATAGAATGAATAGTATAGAATGCAAATCCACAAGTAGAACTCAGGAGACACAAATGCTGCACAAATACTGTGACATGACTGAGAAGGTTAAAGGGTAACATTCTATTGTGACATCACTGTTTTGTGCTATAACTAAAAAACATTTGTTACTATGCCTAGGCAATGCTTGGCTCTATAGCTAGTTATTCTAATATATAAAGCTGAGTGTTTGTGTATGTTTTATAGGCTCACCCACTCCAGATTGCCATGGACACTCCATATAGCTCCACATCTCCACATAGCCCTGCCCCCTGACTGTGGAGGGGTGGAGCTTTGAAGTAGCAGGGCTATATGTAGGGGAGGAGATATGAAGAGGCGGCGCTATGATACACACATACACACACATACAGTACACATATTACGATTACCCTTACGACCATATATGGGCATTACAGCCGACCAATGCCGGGCTCTACAGCTAGTATATAATATACATATATACACATTTGGGCTGACAATCTACGTTCCCTATCACTATGGAGAACCCAGGGAAGTCCCACACAAACACGGGGAGAACATACGAACTCCTTGCAGATGATGATGTTTTTGTGTGATTTGAACCCAAGACCCCAGTGCTAGAAAGCAACAATACTAACTAGTGATCCTCTGTGCTGCTCAAACCGTGTATTCGACAAGAGCGTGTATATCATTTCATTTTATTAGGTTACTAGATGGTTACCCTATTCTAACGCATCGGGTATTCTAGAATATGTATGTAGTTGACATACTGTGACTGACAGAACTTGTTCAGTCAACATGAGTGAACTACACCACTCCTCCTGTCACAGCTCCTCTGTGTCTCCTCCTGTCCCCACTCCATCTCTCTTCCTGTCCCTACTCCTCCTGTCACTGCTCCTCCATCTCTCCTCCTGTCCCCTCTCCTCCTGTCACCGCTCCTCCTGTCCCAGTTCCTCCATCTCTCCTCCTGTTACTGCTCTCCCTGTCCCCGCTCCTCCGTCTCTCCTCTGTCTCTCCTCCTGCCCCGCGCTCCTCCGTGTCTCCTCTTGCCCCACGCTCCTTCGTCTCTCCTCCTGCCCCCTATTCCTCCAGTCCTCACTCCTCCATCTCTCTTCCTGCCCCACGCTCCTCCTGCCTCCCGCTCCTCAGTCTCTCCTCCTGTCCCCGCTCCTCAGTCTCTCCTCCTTTCACCGCCCCTCCTCCGTCCCGTCTCGTGCCCCGCGCTCCTCCTGTCCCCGCTCCTCCGCCTCTCCTCCTGCTCCGTGCTCCCCCGTCTCTCCTCCTGCCCCGTGCTCCTCCTGCCTCGTGCTCCTCCTCCCCCGCATTCCTCCTGCCACCGCTCCTCTGTCTCTCCTCCTGCCCCCTCATGCCCCCTCCACGGTAATTTATAAAAATAATAGATTAGTGGTGCCCTCTCTCTACCATTGTTATATGCCCCCTCCGCTCCTCATGCCCCCTCCACGGTAATTTATAAAAATATAAAAAATCCTCAGTAAGGATACTCACCCGTCCGCCGGCTCGCTCCACCTCCGATGTGCCTTGTAGCTCCCAGGGCAGGACCTGTCGTTGCCTGGGAAACCGATCAGCTGATCGGTCACATGACCGCAGTCAGCTGATCAATTTGCCAGGCAATGACAGGTCCTCAAGCCCTGTAAAAGCTAGAAGACGGAGGGGAGTGAGCCGACGGACGGGTGAGTATCCTCACTGAGGATTTTTTTTATTTTTACTGTGGGGAGCGGGGAGCGCGGGCAGGAGGAGCGGGGAGGCTATGAGGAGAGGAGCGTGAATTATGAATTTGCGCGGCTCTTTTGCATACTGGCCACATCAGTCTGCAGCCCGTGATTTCGGCCTCAGACGGAAGTGGCCATTAGACAATTATATAGTAGATAGATATAAAAAAAAAAGCTAATTAATAATGAGGCAACAGAATTTGTACAGGTCAATGCCTGGAAACGAAGTACACCACCCAAATGGAACATCTTTAGACTGCAAAGGGGAGGACGCAAAGGAGAATATACACATATTACACCATAGGATCGCAAATTCTTTTTTTGAGGTAAACATTTTTTGAAAATGGCAGAGAAACTGTTAAATGCCTTTATAGTCTGTTATGTCCTCCCCTGCCTCATGTGGTGTAATTACCTGTCAGACAGGGTCATTACACAGTACACAGCAGGGACACAGTTATAAGAATATCTCAGCAAAGGAACATTTTGTTAAACACATCCATTTGTGGAAATTCTTATTATTCTAAGATCTATTGATTAAAATTAACTTTGTTCGCTGGAAAACCCCTTTAAATATAACATGTACTGTAGTGCTGCCATGGTTGCCTAATGCATAATCAATGGGACTTACATCTATAACACTAATGTTGAAATGCATCCTTGTGTCCGAAGCTGTGATGGCCACCGCGTGCACAGTGCCCATTGTAGTTGAATTCTTCAATAAAACAGCGCTGGAGTCAGGACATGCATATACTGTGAACCCTGGCTCCATTTTATTGAAGACACTGTCTCTGTGAATGTTACTAGTTTGTTATTATATTCACAGAGACAGTGTCTTTAAGAAAATGGTGCTGGAGAGTGCGGTATGCGCACAGGCAGTCTCACTTTTCATGTTATTGAAGGACACAACTATGGTGTGAACATGGCTATGCTCATACTCTGGGCATAGAGATAATGGAGGCGGCCACAGTGTGAAATTTAACCCCTTCACACCTAGGTGATTTTTCAATTTTCCCTCCCCTGCTTCCAAGAGCCATAATGTTTTTATTTTTCAGTCAATATAGACATATGAGAGCTTGTTCTTTGCAGGACAAGCTGTACTTTTGAGTTAAATCTTTTATTTTACCATATAGTGTACTGGAAAATCGGAAAAAAAAAATCCAAGTGCAGTGAAATTGCAAAAAAAGTGCAATTACACGTTTGTTTTGGTGTTTTTTTATTCACCATGTTCACTATATGGTAAAACTGACATGTCGGTGTGATGCCTCGGGTCGGTATGAGTTCATAGACACCCCTAACATGTATAGATTTACTTTCATCTAAATGGTGAAAAAAAAATTAGAAGTTTTTAAAGAAAAAGATGTGCACTTTAGTTGCCATTTCCCGCAACCCGTGGTATTCTCATGTTTCGGAATCACTTATTTTTTGCATGACCTGATGTTTCTAATGATACCATATTCGGGTGGATGGGATTGTTCGCCCATCGCCGCCACCAATAAAACCTTTTTTTTTTTTTCTTTTTTCATTTAGCAGTTTACAGATCTGATTATTTTATATCTTGATAGATCGGGCATTTCTGAACGTGGCGATACCATATATGTTTATTTTCTTTCTTTCTTTTTCACTGATAATCTTTCTGTTATGTAAAATCTTCATCCATATACTTATATATAATTATATATTTATTTCCAATAGGATTTCATTTATGATGGACCAAATGGTGAGACGGAGATGATGCCGGTAAGGATTTTTACTCTCACAGCCCATACGTGTTTTATTTTGTTTTTTTTTCTAGCTTTTAGTATATGTATATATATATATATATTTATATGTATGTATATACATATATATGTATATATATAATATATGGAACAGCACAGCAACAGTGTCCAGCTGTAACACAGTATAGAGAGATGAAAAATCAGGCAGCACACACAAAATAATTTTTAGTTTTTTTTTTGTGAAAAAGGACTTTTTAATGAGCCTTTGGTGACATGGCGTTTCGGTGATAACACCTCTTTTGTCAACTTTAGGCTGGCTTCAGACTTGCAGATGCATCTGCAGCGTTTTGCAGATGCATCTGCAAGCATCTGCATGCAGACCGCGGCCCCTATGTTTATAATGGAGCGCACGGCGGTCTGCAGATGCTTGCAGACCGCCGTGCGCTCTCATTGCCCGCCATTAGTGATCTGTGCGCACGCGGATGCCTGCGCACAAATCACACACTCCCGCCCGCACCATGGACGCGAGATGTATGAATGACGGATTATTTTTCTCTTTACTATTTACAGTAATGAAAATCCGATCTAACATGGTCACACAACCACAGCCAATGTACCTAAATCAGAGCCAATGTACCTAAATCAGAGCTGTGAACCTATGAAATAATTTTTTACTTCCAACTGTAATTTTTTACAAATCTGTTTGAATAGTGGGATAAAAGACTTCAGTGGCTGCCAGCAGATACCGTGACAACTTTGTTATACAATACGTACTATTTTTTTGCTGAAACTTGAATAATCATTAAGGGGTACTTCACACACAACGATATCGCTGCAACGTCACAGGTTTTGTGATGTAACAGCGACCTCGCCAGCGACCTCACTATGTGTGACACTTAGCAGCGATCAGGCCCCTACTGTGAGATCGCTGATTGTTAGAAACCGTTCTGGACCATTTTTTGGTTGTTGTGCTCCCGCTGGGCAGCATGCATCGCTGTGTTTGACAGAGACAACAGCCAATGATCTCAATACTACGCCCGAGAGTGACAGGGTCCCAATGACCGCCATTATATTGCTGCGTCGCTGGTGAGATCTAACTGTTTGACATCTCACCAGCGACCATGTAGCGACGCACCAGCGATCCCGGCCATGTCAAATTGTGATCACTGGAAAGTTGCAGCGTGTAAAAGGGCTCTAAAGGGTGTTCATTTAGCTGTATTGTGTTTTGATTTCACATAGATTTGGACACCACCAACTCCGCCTCAAGATGAGAATGACATTTACATTGATTCTGTAATGTGTCTGATGTATGATGCTAACCCTATAGCAGAGTCAAAGCTACCCCCGATCTATGTGAGGAAGGAGCGTAAAAGACACAAAACAGATCCGACTGGTGAGTTTTAGTAAATGTCAGTAGATCCCATATTTTGGTCATACATGTGCTTTACATTCATACAACATGCTTTTTATATAAAACAATTCTTATATTATAGTTTTTGTATTTTTGTCCTTTATATGTTATTACCTTTACCTTTATTTTTTCATCCCATGTTGAATAAAGCTGCTGGAAGGAAAAAGAAAATGCGACATGGAGAAGCTGTTGTTCCCCCACGTTCTTTATTTGATAGAGCTGCTCCAAACCCACTTAAAGTTCGCAAAGAAGGCAAGGAGCAGAAGAAGAATATTCTCCTAAAGCAGCAAACACAGTTTGCAAAACCTTTGCCAACTTTAATAAAACCAGTCATGGAAACTGGGCCTGACAATCCAGAGTGGTTGATAAGTGAGGACTGGGCTTTACTGCAGGTTGGTCTATGTGTTTCACAGCATCTTCTATACCAGTGATGGACGATTAAAGGGGTTGTCCGGGCATTTTGTATAATGTCTATGTGTATCTAAGCTGCAGAATGCTGATAGTTTGCAATTTACCTCCTGTCAGCATATTGCAGGGTTACCTAGATACCACTATTTAGCGTCTGGAGGAGACTGACAAGGGGGCGTGTTTGTTTTGGAGCTTGGGTGAAAGTGTCATAACTGGTCTTTAACACCCACACTCCTACAAGCACACCCCACAAAGCAACAAGCCCTCCCTAGTCTCATTAGACCCGCCCCCTGCCCACTTTCCCCTCCCCCTTTAAAACTTTAGTCTCAGTATGCCCCCCAGTCTAAGTATGCCTGTCCCCGACTCCAGTCTCAGTTTGCCCATGCCCGCCAGTCTCAGTATGGTCGGCCAATCCAGTCCCAAACCTGCCTGGACATTCCACACTTCAGTGCCTCATGTAATCTGCAATGGAACCACCACATTGCAATGAAAGTGGTTATCTCCTTCTCTGAGACACTGTGATGAATCTGCAGCTTTGAGGAGATGAGTTTTCTCAGTGCTGCGGTGTGTGGTCGCCTCCTCCCTGTGCTGCCTCTGATGTGACATGATGAGGTGCGCTGATGTTTCATAGCCACCTAGCCCCCTCTATGCAATGAGAGGTTCAAATACATTTTGCTACACAGAGGGGGTGGAACAAGCTTTTACTGCTTTTCATAAAGTCTATAAATCCTATAAGCCTCATCAGCTGTCCTTTCCCCCCACAGCATGATGCCAACATGCCAACACAGCCCACTAGATAGTATAATGTCCCCACAGACTTCCAACACACACACACAATACCCCTAAAGGCCCTCAATACAGTATACGTGCACTCACAGCCTTCCAAAAACATATAATGCCATCCAGTACCATAGTATATTCCCACAGCCCCTAAACACAGTATAATGCCCCACAGCTCCCCAACACTGTGTTGTGGTGCTAACACAAAGTATGATGGCCCACTGATCCTTACATACTATATTAGTCCCCAAATAGAATGATGGACCTCACAGCCTCCCACACACAGAATGATGGTCCTCACAGCCCCCACACAAGGCATGATCCACTATAGCCGCATACCGCCTCCCACACATGATGGCCCTCACAGCAACCTATACTCATGATTGGGCATATAGGCCCAAACACGCAGTGTCACAGTCTTGACGGCCCGTCCATCACATGGTAAAACTATCATGACAGCCCATCCGTCACATGGTAAGACTGTCTTGACAGCCCATCCATCACGCTTAAGACTGTCCTGACAGCCTCTATCACACATTATGAAAGTCCTGACAGCCCCCATCACATGGTATAATGGTCTTTACAGTGCCCCACACACGAAGCATCACGATCCTGACAGCCTTACCCCTTCAGACAAGGTATGAGGGTCCTGACAGCCGCTCCCCTCATACACAAGGTTAAGGGCCCCTTCCACTCACACACATGATATGACAGTCCTGACAGCTTCCATTAAACGGTATGGTGGTTCTGACAGATTTCCTGTCCACTGGTGTGACGATCCTGACTGCCCTCCACACACAAAGTATGAGGGTACTGACAGCTTAACCTTTCCCCTCACACACGATATAAGAGTCCTGATTGCCCACCTTTACCCTTCCACACACACACCCCACATATGGTATGACTGTTCTCAAAGCGCCCCCCTCCTCCCCCCACGCACACACATAATGATTATCCACATACTCTCCCCCACACAGCCCCCCAAATGGTATACAGCTCCCACACTTGCACCACACAAAGTGCATGATAACTTCCCTTCTCCTTCCAACAATATATTCACCACTAACTGCATTGTGAGCCTGCAGATAGCGATAGATCGGACAGGGAAGGCAGCCGCATGGTACAACCCATAGTCCACTAATTTCCGCCTTGCTGTAGTTTCGGTTCGCAGGCTGGACAGAAACAGCAATACGTCTGGATGTGGCCCACGGACTGCACTTTGCCTAAGCCTAATCTCTATCATAATAATGGCGGCTTGAATACAATTTTGAAAATCTTTAGTATAAAGTATCCATATTAAATGTGTTGTTTTATGATTTAGATATTACTGATATAAGTAAAGCGCTATTACATTTATAAGTTATTCCTTTCTTATGACATTTTTTACATGTCAAAGTAACATGTCAGACGTTCCACTGGAGGACTAGGCACTAAGTAACAATTGCTGAAACAAAGGACACAAGTGCTTAAAGGGGTTGTCTGGTCACAATATATTGATGACATGTCCACTGGATAGGTAATCATATGACATCTGTGCAGGTCCTATACATATCATCCCCATGATCAGTTATTATTTGTTACATTGTCCATGGGACTGGTTGAACTTCTGCAAAGCATGTTTGCATTGAATGTGTAGCCGCCTATATAAGATACTGCGGAACAGCTCCTTTTAAATTGCACATGAATGATCAGTAGAGGTGCCGGTTTGATCCACACCGATCTCATATTAGTGATGATGTTGTCACTGGACATCCCCTTTTAATGCCTATTGTATCATACATGCTTAATATTTAGGTATGTATCTTTCTATATAAAATGTTCTTTCCTTGCAGGCAGTAAAACAACTCTTGGAGCTCCCTCTGAATCTCTCAGTTGTGTCACCAGCACATACACCCAACTGGGATCTAGTGAGTGATGTAGTGAATTCTTGCAGTCGTATTTATCGTTCATCCAAACAGTGTCGCACCCGGTATGAGAATGTTATAATTCCACGAGAGGAAGGCAAAGTAAGTACACTGGAGAAGTTACAAATAATAACAGCAGCTGATACGTGTGGATTGCTAATGACACTACAGCTCTAATGCATTGTGGATTCAATTCTTAACCCTTTCACTTTGTTTTTTTCCTCTCTCCATCAAAGAGTCATAATTTTATTGTATTTTTCTGTCAACATAAGCCATGTGGGGGCTTGTTTTTTTTTGCAAGATAAGTTTACTTTTGAATGTCACCATTCATTTTATCAGTTAATGAAAGTGCGGGGAAATTGCAAAACAAAGCTCAGTTTATCTTTCTCTATCGCTTCCTTGGGGGACATAGGAAGCCATGGGCATATACTGTTGACACTATTAGCTCCTCTCCAGAAGTATATACCCACCAACATGAAGTATATACCCACCAACTTGCGTAAGATAATCCGTTTTAGCTAAGGGTCAGTAGGAGGCAAATATGGCTCTGCATCCATACCCGTTTCTACCTTAGATTTGTTGTTTTTTATTAATGATTTCGCTTTTTCTTTCAGATACAGCTTGTGATTGGGCAACAGAGTGGAATTGCTACTCTTGTTATGCCACCTAGAGACCGAGAGCACAGTGTGGGGTTGCATCACAACTGTATCCTCTCTGGCCTGTGGAGCAGGACTCCGTTTGGGGGCTCCATGGTGTTTGGGCCTTGCCACGGGGTCCCTGCCCACTCGCCCCCAGAGCCAGATTGTGCAGGGAGGGAAGGCACAACTGGCACCTTCCAGCCGCCTGACAGAGAACGTTGGGAATGCTTGGTGATTGTCTTCATTATCGTGCTGTAAAGAAGGATTTTGGGGCTTTCAAGACAGGTATTTCCCTCTCCCTTGATCATGGATAAAAAAGGGAGGCTCCTGATATTTAAAATAACTAAAAATGAGAGAACAGACTTGCTATTTCTTGTCCTTTCCCCTTCCCTGGACTTTTTCTATTTTTTTCCTTTATCTTTTTCCTCCAGACCAGTCATGGCCTCTGCACTGCCATGATTTTTCCCGACAGCCAATATTTTACTTTAGTTCCCAGCTTGGTCCAGGGCTTGCTCCTTGCAGCTGGAACATGTTCCCTGCCATCAGGCCTATCGGGATCATCTGCTCTTCTGAGCATCCTGTTCAATGTTCGCAGCCTAAGAAATCGGGGGAACTCTGCATGCCCTTTCTGACACTGCTCTGTCCTCGGTGCCATTTGCTTTCCTGCATGCCGGACTCCAAGCGCCATGCAGTCTTCACAGTCCTGCTGCATACCCTTCGCAACCTCTGCTCATCTCCCTGTGTCTCAGAACCAACCGCCCTCCAGGGAAACAGCCGTCAAAGCCAGGGTAGGTTCAGCTCTCTATACCCAGCAAGTCTTCCCTCTGGCCCTTCTTTTTTTCTCCTTTGACTCATTGGGGGACACAGAACCATGGTTGTTATGCTGCTGTCCACTAGGAGGCGACACTAGGCAGAATCTGCAAAAGAGTTAAGTGGCTCCTCCTCTGCAGTATACACCCCTGGAGCAGGCACTACCTCACCAGTTTTTGCTTAGTGTCGTTAAACCTAAATTTTATTTTTCTAAAATTTTTTACTTTTTCTTTAAAGAAGAAAGAAAGTGGGTCTCTAGCGACACCCCAGGCATGGCTCCTTCCTCGGCCCCCCACTGTTGGGGGTACCTGGTTGAAGTTGAGAATTTTTTCCACATGCCGCTCCTTCCTCGGCATCCCACTGTTGGGGTGCTGGGTTGAAGTCGAGATGATGTTCCTCCTTCCCCATTTCTCCACTGTTGGGGACCTTGGGTTAAAGTCGAGGCTGGATAGGAGCCTTCTGAAGGTGGACGGCAGTATCCCTCCCTAATCACCCCTCCGGGGCTTTTAGGTTGAGACACCATAGGTAGGGCTCACAGGACAGCTGCACTGCATGTCTGCTGCAGCACAATCCAGAAGCCTAAGTGCTTCTGATGGGCACACGCTGCAGCACATCCCAGGGCTGCAGCACACCCCAGGAGCCCCAACCCTGCTGCTTTCTCCTGACGGGTCCGGGGGACATCATGCAGGCATTACAGGCACCTGTTACCCGGTAGCACCGACTCCCTGTGCCCCTGCAGGCCAGCACCTGCATCTATGGCCGGATCCCAGGAGACCCAGTCCATGGGTTCTCCTGTGGGGACCGCCACTCCTGTGGGGGCTTCCACCGCAACGGCGCCGCACTGCCCCGGGGGTCCGGCCGGGTCCGTTCTGGTCCCTCCCCAAATCTCCGCTCCGACCGGGCACCATTTGCAGCATTGGGATTCTACTAGAGGCCACGGCTTCGGCCTAGTGCGCAGCCGCCGCCTTTTTCCCCGCCCCCGAATGATGCGGACAGAGTCATAGCAGGGGGCGGACTGGAGCTGCACACCACAAAAGAAGCGGGATGGCTGTTACTGGCGCTTATTGCGAAATCTACTGCATGCTTTTGGATGGTTGTTCCGCCCCTTCTATAAGCAGCGGCGGCCATTACCAGCAGGGCTTAGATTTACAAGGCAACAGTGTGTCCACTCGTCAGTGACAGCCGGTGGCTTTTTGAAGAGGTAAAGAGCATCGACCAGACTAAGGCTGGATTGAGCATAGCTCCCCCTTAGTCACCAGCAGCATGAGAGCAAATACTGTGACCATAACAGGGCTCCTTCCCTGCTGCAGTGTTAAAAGCATTTGTTGGCCAGCTAGTACTTGCGGTTCAGGACCTTAAGGAGCTCAGCAGGGTTTACCCTCCTGCTTCAGCCCTCAGGACACTGATGCCAAGTGTCATTGGGTTCAGCAATGCTTCCCCCCTGCTACAGCCCTCAGGACGTGCAGCTGGAGCCAGGTGTCAAGGAGCCTGCTGCAGCCTTCACCCAAAAGTGTAAGGGTTGTCCGTCACTGGCTTATCCTACAGTAGTACTAACATCCTTAACTACCCACAGCAGTACAGGCATGGTCACTCTGTCCAGCGCACCTACCGCGCACTACAGCACATATTGTTTTTTCCCACCACCGTGTCAGAGGCAGGTACCTGTCGGTACACCTAATACTACACTTAATGGCCAGACATTATGCATGCATCTGCATTCTACATTAAACCGTGCAAATACAGCACGTAGGTATCTTGCAGATCATCCTGAAATAGGACATCCTCCTAAATCCTCGCTCTCGCCCCGAAATCTGGTTTGATAACCGTATGGTGATCAAGGCATGGCATCAATTCCTTCAGGCACTTACCCTCCTCGCCCGCTGATCCTACTCTGGTGGCCCAGGCAGCTCGAGTCGCCTCCTCAGCTGACTACCTGATACATCAGCCCTGGACGCTGCCATTTGCTTAGCAATAGCAGCTTCCAATGCCATTGCCATTAGACGTGCCCTCTGGTTACGTGGATGGGAAATGGACGTGCTCTCCAAGGACGTCTGCCATGCCTCAGTGGACACCTGTTCGGAAAACTGCTGAACAAGTTAACCTCAGGTACTAAGGGAGGCAAAATCACTTCCCTCCCCCAGAGCACATCAGGTCGGCCTTTATCCACCGTCAGCAGACCGGATTCCGATCCTTTGGAATTCTTTAGGGTTGGTCATGACTTAGACCAACTCTGACCGATGATCGGTCGCCACCCAGGGACCTTTCCCAGGCTTCCCAGAAAGGTAGCTCATCTTGGAAGACCCAGTGTCGCCAATCTGAGCCCAAGAGTGTCGCTACACCCAAAGGCCCAAGCGTTCTTCCACGCACTACAGTCTCTCCTCATTTCAAGAGTCAATGTACCGTATCACGCGTGGAGCATGTTTTTATAGATTATATTCCAACCTCTCTGGGGTCGCCACACAGGAAGGTGGTGCAGTACGAGCCATACTGGACCTAACACAGCTGGACAAACAGGTCTGGATAAGACATTCCCACAGGGGCTCTCCGAACCATAATTACTTCTATGGAGCAAGGAGTATACCTTGCATCCATAGACATACAGGACGCCTTTCTGCGTATTCAACATGCAACTACTTAGCAATTTGCAATCGAACAGGTACACTACCAACTCGTGGCACTCCCGTTCGATTCAACTGTTCCCTATGTGTTCACAACAGTCATGGCGGACGTCATGGCTATCCTCCACCCAGGGGGTATCGTCATCCTTCCGGACCTGGACGTTCCGCTTATCAAAGCACCGATTCTCACGGGCTGTAGACACTATAGGAAGATGGAAGGGCTGGTCCACAATTCTAGCCCTGTTCCAACAGTTCTATATATACAGTATAGGAGAAAAAGAGACGGGGTTTGTCCGCGCTAGACCTCAGGGAAAACCGAGGATGCAAGCAAACCTTTATTTACACTCAAGCCAACGCGTTTCATGGCCACCTGGCCACTTCATCAGGGCAGGAATGTAGACATCGGGGACAAACCCCGGCTCTTTTTCTCCTATACTGTATGTATCTGCATCCCGGGATCTGCAGCGGCCAAAACTTCTACAGGTGGTTGTGACTCTCACAACCATACCAGGTGAGTGGATCACCTTTGTTAATAACACGCTGGTGTCCCTCATTTACTGCCTTAGTGCGCTCCCCCTCTCTCTAATTTTTAACAGTTCTATATAGACCAGCATGGGTCAAACTTCCACAGGAGAAGGCTCGGGGCACACGGCTGGGAGGCCGCACCCTCTCTTTTTTTTTCGTTTTCTTTTGTCCATCAGAACTGCCAGGCAAGTCCTAGGCAAGATGCTGGCAGTTCCTTTTACTCATCTTCATCTCATACCGCCTTCACTCTCCATACTCAAGTCATGGAACAGGAACCTCAAACAATCGACAAGAATTTGTTCACCTGGCGTCCTTAACCAGGCGGTCTCTCCACTGGTGGCTCTGGCCACTCTCGCACGCAAGGAAGGCCTGTCATTCCACCAAGCTGAGAAATTCTGACCACTACCACGAGCCTGACAGAATGTGGTCCTCCATCACAGAACACAGGGCAGGTGATCCCTCCCGGAGTCGGGAATTCCATTTAATCTACTGGAGATTCAGGAAATAGTCCTAGCACTGAAGTTCTTCAGCCTCCTTTTGGCAGGCTGTTATGTCAGAATGCAGTTAGTTAATGACACGGCTGTGACATATGTCAAGTAATAGGGCGGAACCCACAGTGTCCAAGCAACGTAAGAAGTTCATCATGTACTTCACTGGGCAGAATCCACAAACTCAGTACTATTAGCCTGTTACATACCGGGTGTAAAACAAAGAGAGAAGGGAGCGCACATAGGGTCTTATCTATGATGATAATTCAATGCCCCCCGATTAGTGTGACTCACCTTTTTGGGTTGTGTGAGTCACAACAAACTGCAAGAGCCTTGTTATCCTGGTCGCTGCAGACACCTGGTGAGGGAGAAATCCGTTTGTGTAGAAAAAAAAGCCCAGGTTTAGATTCCGCGCAGAACACAAAGCAGGAAGGGTATGTTTGATGTCCGTTTTTTGAGCCAACGCATTTCACAGCAGGACCTGCTGCTTCCTCAGGGCAAACAGTGTATATACATGAAAAACTTCCTTAAATAACCTTTCATACATACAAAAAATGTAATAAGCTCCGCCCCCTGGCCAGCCTTCCTGTGATACGCCCACTATTTGTGTATATATTGATCAAACTGGCCAAATGACATCATTTTACAAATATTTCATACGTATGCATTATACAACCATATGAAAGTATTTTTAATATCATCTATCTTAGAAACAAAAATGAAAACCAAAGTTAACAATCTAAAAAACAAAACAAAAAAAACAACAAAAAAAAAAAAAAAAAAATTAAAAAATATATGTCCCCTCCGGGGGCGAGAGCCCATCCTCCTCAGGCTCCAATTCTCCTCTTCTCCAGATTGCGTGATTAGCCCGCTAAGTCACAGTGGCTTTTACATTAACATACGCTTAAATTCATCCCCGGGTGTAGACAATCGGGCAGAGGATTCTTTCAGCCGCAAACGGATGGTCTCAAGGTAGTGGTTCCCACATGTTCCCCGAATCTACCGGCGCTAAAGAACCCCGGAGGTGGACCTCATGTTTTCACTCCTCAAGGCCAAGGTTCCAGTCTTCATGGCAAGTTCCTATGAACCAGAGTCATGGGAGCACATGCACTAGTCCAGGGCTGGACCGTGTCCGTCTCCTACTCATGGCAGCCGTGCCATGGCGCTTACCAGACAGTCCATACAGACAGTCCAGAGCTACTCTCTCAATACCTGTTTTACCATCAGGATTCTCAATTCTGAATTTGACGGCTGTGGTCCTTGAAAGCTAGATCTTACGCCATGTGGGGTTTTCTCAGGATATTGTAGCGACCACAATCAGAGTGAGGAAACCAGCCTCATCAAACACATACCGTCGCACAAGGAACATCGGTGTTGGTTGCTTGGTGCATCTCTAGAGGCCATTCACCTTGGCCCTATGCCCCACCAAGAATTCTCAGTTTCCGCAAATCAGGACTAGGTTCAGGCCTGTTGTTAAGCTCGCTCAAGGAGCAGTTATCAGCCCTTGCACCCTCTTCCACAAACATTTGCTCCCAGACATCAAGGGGATCCTTTCTTCAAGAGGTCTGTCATTTAAGTCCCCATACAACAGGCCACTCTGCTATACTAAATTTAATCCTCATGACTTTACAAGAACACCCTTTGGGCTGCTAGGGGAAACTTCCCTTAGCATTCTGATACAAACAGTGGTGGTTTTTGGTGGCAATTACTTTTTTCTGCAGAGTATCGGAACTTGCAGCAGCTCTGCCACTTATGGTCTTCCACCAAAGTGGCCCTACGGCCAGTGCCTTAATTTCTTCCAATGGCGGTGTACTCATTCCGCCTAAATGAAGACATCTCTTTGCCGTCGCTGCGCCTGGTTTCAGTCCATCGGGTCGCAGAGACTCTACATATGAAGGACCTCGTCAGGGCCCTACGCATCTAGGTATCCAACACTGCACCTTTTTAGGAAGTTGGATTCTCTCTTCCTTCTTCCAGAGGGCAGATATAAAGACATGTCAGCCTCTAAGGATACTCTAGCTAGATGGATTCCAACATCCATCCAACACGCTTAAACCTTCGAAAACTCGCCCCTTCCTGCCGGTATCAAGGCACATGCTACTAAGGCCGTGGGGTCTCCTGGACCATCCATCTCCGGGCGTCAGCATAGTTATTGTGTTGATAATCGTCAAAGACCAGCACTCAGGTTAAAATGAAGTTGATGGTTCTAATGGAAAGGATCAGAGATCCACAATTTCATGAAAATTAAATCCAAGCACTCATTCAGTTTGTTTAGTATTGCTTAAAGGTGATTTATTTCAAGACAGGTGTGTGTTCAGGTTCTGTCCTAGTGTATATACAGGGTGTGATGAATAAGCAGTATTGATAAGGAATATTGCCATATTCCCCAGATTCCATTTCATCCCAGAAAGCAATTTGATAAGACACATCTCACTCACAAAGAGATAAGCCCCCTCCCTTGGAAGCCAACAGGCCTCACAAAAGGGCTCTTCCTTGCCTTTGATATGCTCATCAGCTAGGGAGATAGCATTAGCCAGGTGTAGGGAGCTTCCTAGGAAATGGAGATTAGGTGACACTTTGTACCCAGCCATTATCCAAAGGATGGCTCCCCACTGGGATTTGCCAAAAGGTGACACATCCAATTTCGCTGTAAGGCCAGGGGAGAGGAAATTCTTTCTTCCACGCAGACTAGACGGAGTCGTGAATGTAACATTAATATCTCATGAGCCGTGCTGTCTATAAACATGGCAAGCATAGATATGCGATCACGAGATTCAGACGGTCACCACACACCGTTTTACATATGTGTGCGATGACTGTAAGCCATATAAACGTGATATGGGCTAGTAGGATGCTCTAAGAATAGTCATGTTTCATATCCAGACGGAGATAAAATCATAACTGAAAGTATGAAAGCATTGTCTTCCGTCTGCGATGCCCACGGACACGGCTAGGGCAGATTATAGAGTTTGGGTGTCTATATCTTCCCTCAGAGGGGTGGGAATTGTGAGACAGCCCAGAGGTGTGAGATGGGTGGAGACAGGGGCCAGCCCATAATGTATAAAAATCATCTGCTCCATCTCTATATTGTATTTCTTCTGAAGAGGCATTATTCCACCAAAGCCGGAGAATACCCCAGGAACAGATTGGCATCACGCCGCACTTGTGGTGCCATCAGCACTTAGGTAACTGCTCACATGTGTGTGTAATTCTTTGTATTCCATTTACCCTTTTATTGGCATATCTGACTGTACTATTTATAACATCTTAATAATAACTGTAAATATTAATATCTAGTGTACCATTAGTGTGATTAAATATATAAATTTAATCTTGAGTTGCTCTTTTTTTCTTGATCACGATTCCCACGTCCGTATGCTCATTTAACGCTACCTGGGTTGGTTTCTGACCCAATATAAGCCCGACCACGGACCGGACTTATATTAAACGAGAAGCTGGTGGCAGCAACAGTGCTTGGGGTTATTCAGGGCCTTTGCCAGTGACGGGGTGGAGGAGATTATATGTGCTTCTGGCTGCGGGCTAGAAGGCATATACCACACTCACTGAGAGATGCCTTAATAAACCAGCACAGGCAGGGCAGCTGCGGCCCTTCTTTATCCTCAGGCAGTTCTCTGACTGACCTGGGTTTAACTGGAGGCGCTGTGGAGCTGCCAGGTTCGGTGGCCGATTTCACCACAAGTGACCACAGCGCCTCCAGTTAAACCTAAAGTTTTTTTGCATAATGTCAGCCTCCTAGTGGCAGTATTTTGCACACATTATTATCTTTGTCCCCCCAATGAAGGCTCCAAGAAAGAGATTTTACAGTAAGTACAACAAATGCTTTTGTTTTTGGGGTTTTGTTTTTACATTGTTCAGTATACGGAAAAATTACCCGGCAATATGATTCTACTGGTTAGTAGGACTTACAGTGATACCAGACATGAATATTTTTTTAAAAATTCTTTTAGTGGGGATAAAAAAAATGAAATACATTTTTTCTTGTGCTATTATTTTCTCAGATCTGTAATGTTTTTCTGTCAATATCACTGACTGTTTTGATACTATTTTGGGGTAGACATGTTTTCATTGCCTCTTATTGATTTTTTTTTTTTGCCACATTGCATCAGCTAAAAAACATTTCTGGCATATTAATTATTTTTTCATTTCGTCATTTATGATCAGGTTAATTAATTTTATATTTTGATAGATCAAACTTTTACACCCCTCGTGTATTTTTTAAATTTACTTTTAAATAGGGTAAAAAAGAGTAATTCAAACATTTCTGCATATGTGATTAATTCAGTGGTTAGCACTGCAGTCTTCCACGCTGGGGTCCTGTGTTCAAATTCCACTGAGGACAACATCTGCAAGGAGTTTGTATGTTCTCCCTGTGTTTACGTGGGTCTCTCCGGATTCTCCAGTCTCCTCCCACACTCCAAAGAGTAAGGCTGTTAGATTGTAAGCCCCAATGAAGATAATTCTAATAGTCTGTGCTATATACAGCTTTAGCTAGCAAAAATCAAGGTCTCTTGATCACCTGTGGCTGGCGTTCATACAGTAATCTCATGACTGGTTCACCCACCACCCTCCACATATCAGCTACCATAGCAATCTATAGGTGCCCAGCGATCGTGTAACAAGACACCGAAGTTCAGTTAGAAAAGTGCACACCCAGGCCAAGTATTGTAAGTACTAGAGATTGACAGCAGGATTTTTTTTTTATTTTTAAAAAATAATTTTTATTCCTTTTCAAAGGACAGTAAGAAACAAGCAAGATCAAGTAGTACAAGTATGGCTGGAGTGTTACAGAGGAACAAAAGATTCATTAATGCTAAGAATAGCAATAATCAGAATGTTCACTGAATCTACAGGGTGGGCCATTTATATGGATGCACCTAAATAAAATGGGAATGGTTGGTGATATCAACTTCCTGTTTGTGGCACATTAGTAAATGGGAGGGGGAAACTTTTCCAGATGGGTGGTGACCATGGTGGCCATTTTGAAGTCGGCCATTTTGGATCCAACTTATTTTTTTCAATGGGAATAGGGTCATGTGACACATCAAATTATTGAGAATTCATAAGAAAAACATGATGTGCTTGGTTTTAATGTAACTTTATTCTTTCATAAGTTATTTACAAGTTTATGACCACTTATAGAATGTGTTTAAAGTGCTGCCCATTGGGTAGGATTGTCAATGCAACCCTCTTGTCCCACTCTTGACACACTGATAGCAACACCGTAGAAGAAATTCTACCATAGGCTTCCAATATCCGTTGTTTCAGATACTGCACATGCTTCATCAATGGAAACCTCAATGCCACTGGATATCTGAAATTGCCACATGATTGATGAAGAATGGCCCCACTATTTTGTACCCCATATACCACACTATACCATAATTTTTTGTGCTCCAACAGTCTTGGAGGGATCTATCCACTGTGGGTTAGTGTCAGACCAATAGCGGTGGTTTTGTTCGTTAACTTCACCATTCAAAAAAAGTTTGCCTCCTCACTCATCTGAAGGCAATTGTTTATGCTGTGAATATACAAGATGTGCAGTATCTGAAACAACGGATACTGGAAGCCTGTGCTACCTTTCTTCTGCGGTGTTGCTATCAGTGTGTAAAGAGTGGGAGAAGAGGGTTGCATTGACAATTCAACACAATGGGCATCACTTTAAACACATTTTATAAGTGGTCATAAAACTTGTAAATAACTCATGAAAGAATAAAGTTACGTTAAAACCAAGCACACCATTGTTTTTCTTATGACATTCTCAATAAGTTTGATATGTAACATGACCCTCTTCCCATTGAAAAACATAAAGTTGGATCCAAAATGGCCGACTTCAAAATGGCCACCATAGTCACCACTCATCTGGAAAAGTTTTCCCCTCCCATATACTAATGTGCCACAGACATTATATTGATATAACCAACAATTCCCATTTTATTTAGGTGCATCCATATAAATGGTCCACCCTGTGTGTATATGTATATAATATGTATATATCAGAATTGCTTCACATAGGATCTATATAGACTGTAATCAAGTCTTTTTTTTATTCACACATAAATAGATTTGTCCCCTATGTATTTAAATGCCAACTCTGTAAAATGTGCATAAAGGGACTGTGGGCCCTCTAATGTGTCATGTAATTGTACTGTAGAGATATTTTTATGAAATAATATTTTAAGCAGTAAAGTGATTAGTTTTGCCAAGAAACTTAAGTTTGGTGTGCAAATTCACTTTAAAATATTGATAGGACCCCCTGTGGGGTTATAGGGATATTTTGTAAGGTATAGTGTTTAAAGGTGAAGCACGATAATAAAGGGGACCTTTTATGTGTAAGATCAAATATTTGTCAGAGAAAATGGTAAGAAAAGAGAGTGGAAAAGGAGGGAAAAAAAGAGAAAAAGAAAGGGAAGGGCACTGTGAAAAATGGGGGCAAAAAAAGGGGGAAAGAATATCAAGGATAGGGATGGGAGGGTACCAGGTAACACCATTTCAAGTACAAAAGTCTTAAAACTCACGATCTCAGGTTCGGCCAGCACCACATCCATGGTGCAAAAATCTTTTGTTCTCAGGGAGGTTGATCATCTGCTGTTCGGCTCCAAGGTGTCCCGGGATCTTTCTTAAGTGTCCCGCACTCAGCACGTCTAGTTTACCTGGTGCACACTTCCTAGAAACAGCGATGCGTCACTTCCAGTTTAGGAGAAAAGACAGAGCTGCACACAGGATTCCTTAGGATGTCTTCTTTATTGGTGCGCAGAGACTTCATAGTGAGGGATAGCGGGTGGGTGGGGGTGATAGCGCCCCCGATTAAGGCGCGACTGCCGCTTCACGCCTGTGAGTGGCGCTTCCACTAGTACAATCCATAGGCGTGGGTGGGTGTAACCCTTTATTTATTTTCTTCTAAACTGGAAGTGAAGTACAATAGTCTTGTTGCATCAAGGAGACAGAAGAGAATCTAACAGAGCCAAAAAGCAAACTGGGGACCTTCCTTGAAGGTGGTTCAAGGTAGCCAGATTCCAGATTATTGTTCCCATCTGACATAGTCATATGCTGTTCGCTCCAGGTGGTCCAGCTCTATCATCTACTCCCCACCGGTCAAGCCCCTGTCTCCCGCCTCGTGGCAAAGACCTGGCTTTCCCTGCTGGACGGATCTTCCATTAAGGTTCCGACCGACAAGCAGGTCGAACAATTTGCCCGCTCGGCCTTTGAAGCCCTCATTTGCATCAGTATGGGTGGCCAAGGCACTTATAGTTTGGGCTGAGACCCTGCAAAATTCTTTACAGGATACGGACCTTCCTCAACAGCTTACAGACCTAACCGCTCAAATAGTCACTGCAGGTGACTATCTCATCCAGGCTTCCTTGGATTCTGCCACCTGTGCAGCATTCGCTGCCTCTAATGCCATCGCTGTCCGCAGAGCTGTTTGGCTCAGACAATGATTCTGCCTCAAAAAAGTCTCTAACCTGCTTCCCTTATCACACCGGCCAACTGTTTTGGCGAACAACTGGACAAACTCATTTCGGACGCTACTGGTGGGAAAAGCACTTTGCTTCCCCAACACAAACCATGATGTCCGTTTATCAGACGGCAACACGCTTCCTTTCGTTCCTTTCGTAACTCCTTCAGATGGGCAACCTCTTAGCGCCTCCCTCCAATGCCTGACCTCCCCGCAGAGATAGACCCACAAAATCGTCCTACAAGACGAACTCTAACTGGTAATCCAGACCTAGGCAGTCCAGATCCAAGGAGTCCCGATCCCATCGGTTCTCCTCCTCATGACTCCCACTTCTTTACGGAAGACACTTCCATTGTAGGCGGCTGCCTATGTTTCTTCAGTCATGTCTTGCTCTCCACCACAGACGACAGATGGGTGAAAGACCTAGTGTCATCAGGTTACTACATAAAATTTACCTCCTGCCCACCAGATGGTTTCTTTCCCTCTAACTTCCCGAAGTCACCAAAGGAGAGTCGCGCCTTCTTACTCGCAATATACTGGCTCCAACAGGTGGGGGTCATCCTTCCCATGCTGGACTCCGAACGTTTCAGAGGTTTCTATTCAAACCTCTTCGTACTCCCCAAAAAGAACGCGTCCGTGCGTCCCATATTGGACCTCAAACACCTGAACAGACATGTCCGCATTCGTCGTTTCAGGTTGGAGTCCCTGCGCTCCATCACTGCTTCTATGGAGAAAGGAGAATTCCTCACCTCCATAGACATCAGAGATGCGTATCTTCACGTGTCCATGACACGGCTCACCAACAGTTTCTACGGTTTGCAGTCCGCGATCAGCATTTCCAATTTGTTGCCTTGCCCTTCGGTCTGGCTACTGCACCAAGGGTATTCACAAAGGTCATGGCAGCCGCCATGAGTATCCTTCACTCCAGAGAAGTTGTTGTACTGCCTTATCTAGACAACCTCCTCATCAAAGCTCCCTCCTTCACGGCTGCACGGACAGTATCCAGAGAACTGTAGACACTCTGTCACAACTGGGCTGGCTAGTGAACCTGGCAAAGTCTTCACCGATCTCCGCCCAGTCAGTCACCTTCCTGGGCATGACCTTTAATACATACCGAGGCTTGGTGTCTCTCCCTCAGGACAAGGCACTGGCACTGCGCCGGGGGATGAGCACTCTCCTTCACCCCCTCCCACATTCTATCTGTTTCGGGATGAAGGTGCTAGACAAAATGGTGGCAGCGGAAGAAGCTGTGCCATTTGCCCAGTTTCACCTTCACCCACTGCAATTGGCCCTCTAATGGCCTGGGACAAGAGTCCTTTCTCCTTGGACAAGGCTCCCTTCCCTGACACGCACGGTCAGGTGAGCACTTCTCTGGTGGACTCAACCATCATCCCTCTCCAGGGGTCGGTCATTTCTCCCGGTGGATTGGGCAGTCCTCACCTGATGCCAGTCTGGTCGGTTGTGGGGCAATATACTGCCCACTGCCACTGGTCTACACAGGGGTCGGCCTTGCTGATCAACCTGCTGGAGATCCGTGCCATAGCCCTGGTTCTCAAGTCCTACCACGACCTCCTGGCGGGCCGCCATATCCATGTCCAATTGGACAATGCCGCGGCGGTGGCCTACATCAATTGCCATGGCGGCACTCGCAGGAAAACGGCGCTACACTAGGTGGAACGTACCCTCCACTGGGCCAAGTCGACGAAGTCTGTCATTTCGGCAGTGCACATTCCAGGGGTGGAGAACTGGGCAGCGGATTTCCTAAGTCTCCAGGGTCTCGCCGCCGGAGAATGGTCCCTGCACCCGGATTGTGTCCATCAAATCTGCTGTCACTGGGGGACTCCGGACGTGGATCTGATGGCATCTCGGCTGGATGCGAAAGTCCCCACGTTCATAGCCCGGTCACACAACCCATTGTCCAACCAGGCAGACGCACTGGTAAAATCCTGGCGTCAGTTGCCATACATCTTTCCTCCCCTACCCCTACTCCGGAAGGAAGTCAGGGAAATCAAGTCGGCAGGCGTGACGGTCATCCTCATAGCCCCAGACTAGCCCAGGCGCGCCTAGTACACTGACCTGGTGCAGCTTGTCGCAGACATCCACTGGCGCCTTCCAAATTGACCAGATTTCCTGACGCAGGGCCCCATCTGCCACCAGGATTCAAGGGTCCTGAATTTGACGGGTTGGCCGTTGAGACCTGGGTCTTAACGTGCACTGGTTTTTCCCAGGACCTCATTGGCACCATGATTATAGCCCGTAAACCGGCCTCATCCCTATTTATGACCGAATGTGGAGACTATTTTTCTCATGGTGTAAGGAATCGGGGACATCCTCCTTTTCCTCTGTCTATTCCCGTGGTCCTCAGCTTTCTCCAGTCAGCTTCCATTCGGGCCTGGCCCTGAGCTCCTTAAAAGGTCAGGTATCTGCCCTTTCGTTTTTTTTTACCAACGACGCCTTGCAACGCGAGCTCAGGTTAGGACCTTTCTCCGAGGAGGATCCCGTTTGGCCCCTCATTACCGAAGGCCACTGGAATCTTGGGACCTTAATTTGGTCTTGGACGAACTTCAAAGATTGCCTTTCGAGCATCTAAAAGACTCTCTCTTTTTCCTGTCCTGGAAGGTTGTTTTCCTGGTGGCGATCACATCCATCAGACGCATATCAGAATTAGCAGCGCTTTCTTGTCGAGAGTCTTTTATTTCCTTCCATTAGGACAAGGTGTTCCTGCGACCAGTCCCCACTTTTCTTCCAAAGGTGACCTCTTCACCTCAACAAGGACATCATCCTGCCGTCTTATTGTCCGGCACCGGTGCACGGGTGCACTGTACCCTGGACCTTGTGAGAGCCTTCATGTTACATTTCAAAAACAGCTTCCTTTCGAAGGACGGACGCTTTGTTTGTTCTTCCGGAGGGTCCTAAGAAAGGACAGGCAGCCTCAAAAGCCACTCAATTATGGATAATTGATGATTTTAATTGTGCTTAGTAAATGTTTTCTATGTAGTCAGTTGTTTGCAGTCTTACTATAACATTTTGTGTCTTTCATACTTTTTTTAAAATATGTTTTGATGTAATTTTATTAACAATAATTGTATTTAGAGTAAAAAAAAAAAATAGTAAATTACAGTCTTATTTCCTCCCCATTTTTCAGCTACTGTATGAAGCTAGTCCAAAGAAGAAATCTGAAAGCATATTTAAGGTACATCTGAGTTACCATTTTAAAACTAATGTAATCTCCCAACCATGTACCATAAGGAAACCATTTTCATGTCCTGAAGTATGGTTTTAAATAGCATGGTTTTAAATATTTTTTTTATTTCATTTATAAAGAATAAGCCTTTAAGGACCAGCCAGATTTACTCCCAAGATGAAGGATTATCACACATCCAGTTATATACAACACGTTTTGATCTGATGAAGCTAAATTCAGGAAAGAGAAGTCCACCCAACAAACCTCTGTAAGTACTAAATGCCCTAGACATGTTTTAATTATCCTATCATTTGTCTACTATGTGTTTTCGCTCATGCATGTTTCTCCTAATAGTCTTTCACTAATTGATTTTTGCCTAAAACTTCATTTTTCTTCTTTCTTTTGTGGAAAATTATTTTCTTTGATTATGGTTGTCTGTTTTAGATTGGGCATGAATGCATTCCAGAAAAATCCCAAGCATGCGTCAGTACTAGCAGAGAGGTAAATGAATATACTGATTGTTAAAGTAATAAAATGTTCTGCATTCAACCACAGCTATTTTTATAATGTTATGTATGAGTGCTGTAGAAAAAAGGTTTAAAGCAACACTCTAGCTTTTTTTTTTTTTTTTCTATTTCACCATTGGAGTGGTCTCCTACCCAGTCTTATAGACACCCTCAGGCATTTTCATCACCGCTCCCATCAGTCTTCTCCAGATTGTGACCTGCCGGCTGCTCCTGTGATTCATGGCGTGTGCCGCAGATCACAACTCAATACATCTCTATGAGAGCCTCGTTCTGGCTTTGTCCTGGCTCTCATAGTAACATAACAGTAAAGGTCACAAGATTGCACTGCGGGAACTGCGTGATGCCAAAAAAAGGTGAAGACACTGGATGGTGAGAGAGACCGGGAGGCAGGGGTCTTACATTTAAAGCACCACTCCAGCGGTGAAAAAAAACAAACTCTGGAGTAGTGCTTCAATTTTTGTTGCAATGTTGTTATTTTGTGATACTATAGACTTTGTAAGAAAAGTAGATATAATCTCCAGACACACTGACTTGTATGAGTTTGTGCAAAAGCCAAAAGAATGTTTCCTTATCCTTTGACTTCTACACCATAGCAATGGTTTATTTCACTATTTAATGTAGGTGCCTAAATTACTATACATTTTGTTTCTGCTTCCAGGGTTAGATGCTACTAGATAGTCATAGGTTCAAGCAACTCAATTACTGGTTATTCTCAAAAAACACTTCACAAATATACATGCATGTTTTTTTTAGTGGCATCAACTATGACAAGCCCTTGCAACCAATACAAGTGGCATCACTGCGTGCAGATCGTATAGCCAAAGAAAAGAAGGTGCAGTTTTGTATTCTTTAACCTTTTCTAATTTTTTTGGTATTTTCATAGATATATTGAACTAATTTAAACATTTGCCTTGTTTTAAAGGCTCTGGAACAGGTACGTGCTCAGCAGCAATCTGGCCCATTACAGCAGCAGCCGCAGCAAAATGGACAAGTAAACCAAACAGCAGCTGCACAACCTGGATCTGTCCAAACACCAGCTCCAGCCGTGACTCAGGCACAAGTCGTCATTCAGCAGCAACCTGTAGCCAAGGGTCCTAGCACAGGCACAACCTCTTTAACCACTCCAGCACTTCTTGTAAGTAATATTACATTGATAACATGATGATATGTATGAACTGTGTTGCTACATCATGATTAATTACAAGTACCTAATTGAGAAATGTTGTTTGAGTACTTGTCACCATCCCTACCCTGTTATGTCAAAATATGTAAGAAAAAAATGCAAGATTAATGATAGTTCTCAGAGAAGTTTATGAATAAAATGACAACTGTTTGCTACCATTTCGGGTTGTATTCCAGCACAATTTGTAATGAGTTTGGTTTTTGTTTGACAGACTGGCACCATAAAGGCTGCTGTACCTGGAACTACCATTACTACTGGTGAGGATAAATGCATCTGCTTTAATAAAAAAAAAACCACTGTGGTACACTTTACACTTTAGTGTACTTCATATTTCCACTTAATTCCAGCCATTTAAAAGTGGCAAAACAACATTGGTCCATGCTACACTGGTGGGTTGAACCATGTATCTTTTCTAGTAAGTTCTTAATTCTAAAAAATAGTTCAGCTGGCCAGAGATCCTATGCTGAGTTCATTTGATTACACTTGCAGTCAGGCTAAGATTTGTATCTTTAATAGAGGCACTTAACTGGTTAATAATATGATTGTGGCTCAGTAGCCAGCATCTGACTGTAACTACAGCGACTGGAGCACAACTCGATCACTGTAGTTTAACCACTTTAATGCCGCTGTCAATCTTAAGATATTCTGAGTAATTAATGGTTTGAAAATGTTGGATACTACACAGAATATGGCTAGAGTTCATGATTTTCTGTTATTTACAGGAACTGTTACTGCAAATGTGCTTGTGAACACAGTGTCGGGAGTTGCTGGGGTCTCTCCAGCTACCTTCCAGCCTTTAAACAAACGATTGGTATCCCCAGTGGTAGCTGGTACAGTTTCCGTAAGTCGTTTTCTATTTATTAGATAATAATGTTTTAAACTTAAAGGGGAACTCTCACTGGTGAGAATGAGGTTTTTTTTAAAAAATTTTTTAAATCAGATCTTTTTTTATTTAAAAGAAAAATATTTTTTAGCAATTACAATTGACAGTACATACAACAACAGAAAATACAACGCAAGACCCCCCCCCCTCCAATACCCGCTCTCCTCCCTATGTCCAACTCATTATGCCAAGTACATATAAAGCTGAATATATGTGGACTGTTTCCTTTAACCATCTACACATAGCATGAAACATGTTATGAAGCATTTTTTGTGGCACACCTTAAATTGTCTTAATTACCTTGCGTTGTAGTGTTGAGGGCAGAATTCAATCACAAATCCATCAGTCACTCCTAATTGGTATATTTAGGCAAATTACGCACGTCTGCGTTATCGCAAGTAAATGATACGGACACCAGAGCCGTCTCAAGCCTTACTCATCATGCCTACGCCGTATAAGATCAAGCACTGCGCAGACATTTATTAAAACACACATTTTTGTACAGAAAACAAGAGGCGTGTTAGAATTCTGGAACTTTCTACAAAATAATCATCTCCTAATTGGTCAATCCTTATCTAGTTAATTGAATCCTAAATTCCTTTCTTAATAAGCTGCATGGAGTGTGGGCGCCATCTAGTGTATAACAGACAACATAACAACATAACATTTTCAAATTAAAACATATATATGGAAAAAGAGAAAAGTTATGATATTTCTTTAACCCCATAAATCCCATCCTCAACAGCCCCCCCTAAATTCAAAACTTTTCTTAAAAAAAAAAACCTATAATATACCTCCATACATATAGATTTGTTACATACGGGTTAAATATTGAAAACATATTACTTCACTAAGCATAGCCTATTCTTAATAATACCTTACACAGCAAGTGGGCACAGATAATAACTCTATATAAAATTACAATAATTGAACAATGGAATACAAAAGATCTTTAGTAAAAGAACACAAACTGGAGAGATTAGTAATTAAGGAAATATTGGGAACAGTATAGAAATAATAGAAAATCAGGCAATAGAAAAATATGGAGACTGGCAGATAAAAGTTACAAGCGGTTGGATCTGTTCCCAGAAATATAGATAAAAAATAGAGAATAAACAATTATCTCATCCTCTTGCAAAGACAATAACTCTATGTTCTACATAGTTCAGATACTAGAGTAGTTTACATTATCTAACTAACAGTAACTGGCAATATAAATTTTAGATATTAATACATTAATATAAGAACATAAATTTTTATAATATTCTCTAAGCTATTAGGAATAATAAAAATCTTTTATGGTAGAAAAAGTGAAGTAATCTGCTTTATAGCATAGTTAAATATCCATAAGAAAAGTCCTCAGTAAAAGTCTTTGGCAAAGTCTATATCCAGGAAAAGTCTTTAGCAAAATTCAAATCCAGAAAAAAAGTATAAAATCCTGATCATAGTAATATAAAAGAGTCCTTAAAAGAGTCCAAAAGAGTTCTTAAAACAAACATAGAAAAATAAAACAGCAACCATGAATATGGAACATCCAAAGATAAAGAACAGTACAATAACTCAATCCCCAGGCTGTAGGGAATGTCTCTGATCTACAAAACCTATTGAAAAAGAAAAAACCTCAAAATATATTAGAATCAGTCTGAGAAATTGTATATCAGAGATTGTTACATATAGATATTACATATAACCTTAAAAATACAAATCACCCCCCTTGGACATTTTTAATAACTTGTATTATATATATCATTAGGAAAAATATACAAAAGGATATAAAACTTTTGAAGTATCTGTAAATAAGCACAATTATCCACAAGAGAAAAGATACACAACAAAAATCATATTTCATTGATTTGTAGTATAAAAATAATCACCCAGAATAATATACAAGAACAAAGACATAAAATTTAATAGTTGACCTGACCACTCCTAATAGTTCCCTAACAATATCCTTAAAGCTGGAAACCTACCTACACAGCGGAGGTCGGCACCCTCTTGAACGCTTGTGGTGCCCCCGCTCCACGTCGACTCACCCTATCTATCCCTAACCTTTCCCTGATCTTACATATATATAAGGGTCACCAGGTACACAGTCAGTAGTCTGTAATAGAAGCGGGTCATAGCAACCTTGTCGAAAAACAAATAGAAACAGTATAACAAGATAGAGTCAAACAGATATAATAATAATAATAGACAATAGAATTATACTTATCAATGGTCTTTCAGTTTTTCTGAAAAACACAGATCAAAAGAAAATAACAAAATAGCATAGAAAAGAACATACTATTTATTTACCATAGTATGATTAGTATCTAATTATACCGCAGAAATCATATTATTTACTCATTTATCATTTACTCTACTTCAGAACATTTTTAACCAATATATTTGACATCTTATGGTACTCTGTATAGGAAAGAGAAATCAAACACACACTAGGACATCATACATTTTCTTCTCCTTTTCCGTACCCTATTTGCAATTCTTAAAGCTTATGGAGTGGTGTTGTCTCTGAACCTCTTACCTTTCTGAGTTGTGTTGTGTGTAGTAATAATGCAGGATTGTACACAGGGCCTTACCTGAGACCAGGAGCGAACCAGGCAGTATTCATCTGATTTCACCTGTGACCTGTTGAGGCGTAAAGTGAGGCCAAGCAGAGACCAGTCTAACCTTTGCTGATGAGAGACATCATGGCCTGCCCTGTCCCCTCTCACGACTCCTAGTTTAACACTGTTAGTGGTTCGGTCAGTCCCTATAAGGCAGTCGACTATAGAGAGGGCTCAGGCCGCCAGACGCAATCCGGCTGGGATGGGGCAACCACCCGCCACTACCTTTCCTACCTTTTGTTGTAGCTTGCCTTCTACCTCCGAGAGGACAGGTCACCTGTAGTGATTGTCAGCGTGATTATACCATCCCAGACTGATAACATGGTGTTTACCTCACCGTGATTTACCAATTCTGCATTTTGTATGCTTACCGTATTGTAAGGGTTCATCAATCCAAAACCGCTCCAGTTAAAATTGCAAAATTCAGAATCAATTACTCTGATTACCTCATGCGAGGATTCTACCGGCGTCCAAATGCAAGAAATCATCTTTCCCATACATATACCTGAAATAGAACACTAAAAAAATATATATATTAATTTCAAAAATCAGAAAATTCTTATTCAACAATCTAATTACAATTCTCTATTAACTATATTAATAACTAGACAAAAATAATACAGCGCTACAGAATATGTTGGCGTCATATCCAGAATCTTTTGGATTCAATTTTTACTCCATCCCCCCCTCCCTTTTTCACATAAGAAATTCAGAACAAATAGAAACATTCTTACATCACTGCCAGGTGTGAGGAGACAGCAGACAAAGAATATTTTGACAAAAATACCAGATAAACATGGGAGTCAATTTACTCCCTTTTATTTCTCATGGCCACTTTACACATCCCCGACCTTGGACAGGTCCTCGGATTCAGGCACTGTGAGAAGAAATTGCTAACTAATTGCCAACTCACCCCCCCTCCCCTCCTCCCATCAGATACAGAGAGGGAGGTTAATAAAGAAAAAGAAACAAGCCAAAAACAAGATCATACGCACAATTATTGAACAAAGAACAAAGAAATGTTTCTTCCCCCAAAAATCATAAATTTCATTAACCCTTTCCCATTATTCAGAAACCCAATAGTCAATATAAACCCAATATAAAATTTTTCCTTCTCACTAAACACATATTAAACAAAAATCTCTAAACTTTAACATCTATACAGGTAATAATAAAACTTTTTTATTTAAAAAAAAACCATATATTGTGAAATAACTAAAGCTTAATTAGTATAACTTATAAGAATTATAACCCCATACTAAATCCCCATAAAATTATAGTATACATCAATTACAGACTGTGGCCCTCCTGAAATAGAATCAAAAGGAGAGTTCTCTCTATAATATAAAATTCTCTATTAGATAGAAATACAGGCAATTTCTAGAGAAACACTAAAGGTATCAATACTTTTACTAAAGTTTTCCAAATTAGAAAATTGATTTGTTAACTGTAAGCAAAAATATATATCTACTCAGTATTTATCTGTCGGTATACAGAAACTTTGGCTGCGGGGGTAGGAGTGGAGGTGGGATTGGAGATAACTTGGGGTAGGATATAGTAGATTCTGTTGATATTGTTGTTAATGTGGGGCAGTGATTACATCATTGGAGATACTCCGGAATTGGTTCCATGGCGTCCCCGCTGGCGGGACCGGCACTCCCTTCTCATGTGGCCTTGTTTGCCACAGCACCAGCAGACCCAGGCTTCTCTGGACTGACATCTATACTGCTGTTGTGTCTGTGTTCGTGGTTGCCATGGCTGTGGCATATCATATTGCTGTTGTGTGGCTATATTCCCTCTACCCACAGCTATCAATATCTGGTGTTCCCCTTGGTGACAAACATCTTTGAACATATAACATCATTCTCCCTTATATCCTCCTGGAATGATGAGTCAGCAGGTGGGTGTATATACACATATTCTGAAGGGACAGTGACTGCACATAAAGTGGTATCTGGAAGTCCCGCATCGCTGCCATTGGGTATAGTAAGATGGCTGCCACCGGAAGTCAGTGAGACATTATTTCTGGAAAAAAGAGATAGAGACGGCTGGTCTGGGAGTGAATTGGCCACTGCAGGTGGACTAGTCAAGTCAGGAGAATGTAGAGTACACACTTGTGGGCCGTCACATGTCATACACATCTTTAGTTTCTCTGGTACCATTTCTCCTTGATCACTCATCACTGCAGTCACACCGTCAGGTGTCCTCTGCCCCTCCTTCTCCATTAACTCCTTCCTAAACTTTTTTGTGTTTATTTGCTCACACGGGGAATTGCCGGCAGCAGTCCCCAAGCAACCTTCTCTCTGGCGGTTTATATTAACTCACCGGCATCGAAGGGAGGCTATGTTTTTACTGAAAAGACGCAACATCCTCAGCCACGAACCGGTCTCTATCGGTGCAGCTGCTCACCGACCCCTTACGGTACACCGGTTACAGCCTCTCTCTCTCTCTAGGAGGCTAAATCACAACAAACAGTATAAACAATAGCTTCACGGTTCTCCGTTTAACTATTCAGTGCCTGCCCTCCCCTCCTGGCAGCCTACACATTCTGTTTAACCAGTACAACGCCTGCTCTGAAAACTCCCCTGAAATGACGGCCTACGTACCCGGGGTACGCCCGCCCTTATCCCTACCTGCTAGCAGCCTACGTTTACTTTACATTAACACCTGTCCCAAAATCTCCCCTAACTCTGCCTGTATTATAGTTCACTCTAACACCTGTCCAACCAATCTGACAGCCTGTGTTATGGTTTACTCCAACACCTGTCCAAAAATCTCCAAATCTGACAGCCTATGTTATAGTGGTGAACGATAATGCGTCTTAACAGCAATACATATACAAAACGGCCTTCCCTCCTCGTCCAACACAAGGAAAATATCTATACTTTCTATATCTGATCTCTCAATGGGGCAGATTACAGTGTATCATGACTGATGGAGTTGGGCGACGGTTTGTGCTTAATCACATTCAACCCCCGCTATGGACAACCAGGTCAGTTACCGTCACCTTACACCCTCGTGCTCCGGCTGCACCCTTATGGATAACCGCCGCTCCCCGACTCACCAGTAAGTAATCACATATACATTATATACGGGTCATTCCATGTCAAGTGAACCAATGATTATTACCTCTATATTTTTAATTCTTTTGAGATTTTGTTATTTGATAATAGCATGTCAGACAATGCAAAATGTGAAGAGAAAAATTTTTTAAAAAATTTATTTTTTTTTAAAATGATTTTCAAAGTTCAGAAAAAGTGTGAATTTCGCTGTTGCCTGCCTTTACGTTTCTCCTCATAACTAAGGCTAGGAATAAGATAGAGAGACAAAATAAACACCATTCTACTCAGAACTATACAGGCTTTCACCAGATATGTCACAAGAGGATCTTTGTTAATATTTTACCCATGTGATCGCAAGCGCAAAACTTTAAAACGTGTTTCCGAAAAATCGGCGCGCTTTAAATATTTCAAAAACTGCCCATGTGTCTGCTTTGCTCTTAGCCACATCTGTACCAAATTTCAAGTTGGGATCGCAATGGGATCATATTTTAACATATTTTACTATTAATAGCGTCAATGGGTCATTCCATATCAAGTGATCTAAATATGAATTTTTTTTTTACCTGACGTCTTTAGATTTTTTTTTTTTTTTTCCTTTATGAAGTACTACTTTAGTTAATTACAAATTAAAAGTTTGGAATTTTTTTCTTCATCAGTTAATTTTTTACAGATTTTTAAAGTTTAAAAAAAGGGTGAATTTTGGCCTGGTACGACTTTAATTTTTTTTATCTCGGGCTAGAAATAAGATATAGAAACAAAATAAACACCATTCTACTCAGAACTGTCCAGGCTTTCACCAGATATGTCACAAGAGTATATTTGTTAATTTTAATTTTTTACCTATGCGAATGCAAACGCAACATTTTGAAACGCATTTCCGAAAAAAACATTTTAATAAAAATTTTCCAAAACTGCCCATGTGTCTTTTATGCTCTTAGCCACATCTGTACCAAATTTCAAGTTGGGATCGTGATGGGATCATATTTTAAAATATTTAACTATGGTTAATCTCATTTTTATTAAATTTTGAAAAAACATATGAAAGACATACATTCAATCTTTTAACAAAATCTTGAGACATATAAAATATACAAAAAGAGAATTCACAAAGTTATTAGTAACTTTAAGATAAGCTGCAAATTTACTTTTGCGCTTATCTCTGGTGCAATATATACTACAATCTAAATATAATTCCAAACACTCAAGTATACAACCTTTCTCAGGGTTTTGAGATGTTCTGATGTCAAGGGGACAAGCAGCCCCAGCAGAATGATTTTTATTACTTGGCCCCTTCTAACAGGTTGACCACGTAAGTGGGTCATTACCCGTTGAGGCCTAGTTGGAATAGTCTATCGACTGGTGTACCGGAAAGGAAGGCCGAAATATTAATGATCTACTCACAGCTCAGAGTTTTCGATACCTGTCTAATGTTCACTAGAATTCTGAAGGTATAGGCGTAGAAAGGAAATACCTAGACTGAATGTATCAGATGGGAAGAAAAGAGAGATAGAAAAGAAGAGAGAGAGAGAAGAGAAACAAAAACCATTAGAAAAAGTTATACTGGGAAAGAAAAGCCACGTAAGAAAAAAAGAAAAAAAGGAGGGGGGGGGGACGGGTGAGGTATGGGAAGGAGAAAGGGTACTCATCCCACTGGCTCCCCATCAGCCAGAGGTCGAGCCATATTATCTGTGCTGGAAAAGATACTCCTAAATTCTGCAGAGTCGTGAAAAAGAATCCATTCAACCCAAATCCCTAAGAATTTGTTCCGAGATCCCGACGCATCAGCTGCGAGCTCCTCCATTCGATCAATTCTTTGAACCAATCAAGTAGAGATGGAGCCCGGCTTGATTTCCAGAACCTCGGGATCACAGCACGAGCAGCCGAGATGCAAAAGCGGAGAATATCCCTCTTCTGTAGCCCAATAGGACCTGGAAAAATGGATAACATTGCCGATTCTAGGCAGCATTCGGCTTCTTTACCTGTTATCCGGGCGTATGCATTGAAAACCTCAGACCAGAACCGCCGGATTTCCCCACAACTCCACCAAATGTGTATCATTGTACCCTTCTCTTCCCCACAGCGCCAGCAGGTATCAGGGGTTCCAGGGAACATGTTCCGGAGTGTCGTCGGGCACAAGTACCATCTAGTGAGCAGCTTATAGCTTCTTTCTTGTGCAGAACAAGCGCTAGCTAGTGAGTGAGTAAATATAAAGCATTTCTGCCAATTAGCTTCTGAAATGCTACACCCCAATTCCCTCTCCCAAGCACGTTGGAAGTAAAGGGTGCCCTGCTCTCTCATGGACCCTAAGGCCTGGTATAGAACTGATATTTTGCGCCTCGGTGGAGCCTCCAGTTGGAATAACCTCTCCAATACGTTGGGCGTCAATCTTACCCTGCAAGAGTGGTCAGCTGAATATAATTATGCTCTGTATTGGAGAAATTCGAATCACTTAAGAGGTCTCGTAGGTTCTTTGAGTTGTAGCTCTGCCATCGGGGGCAAACCACCACTGGACAGAGTCTGTCCTACTCGGGTGTCATCCACAATCCGCCAACATAAAAATCTCTGCCTGTCAAATCTGGGTGGGAAAGATGGGTTGGAAAAAAGGGGAGTCAAAGGGCTAAGTCTGTCGTTTAAGCGGAGGGTTTTCGTCACTAGGTGCCATACCTTCAAGGTGTTTCTGGTCATGTCTGTCAAAGGTACTAGGTCTGTGGAGTCTTTAGGGGAAATCCAAAGCAGGTGTTTCAGCGGAATCCACAAACCCTCTTGCTCCACCCCTACCCATTTCTTGGAGGACGCATGATAATGCCAATCTAGAGCTCTAACAAGAGAGGAAGCCTCAAAGTACGCTCGTATGTTGGGTAGTCCAACCCCTCCTCTGGTCTCGGGCAAGGATAGGATATTCATTCGCAATCTGGACCTCTTGCCCCCCCAGACAAATCTAAGGATCATAGATTGCATTTTGGAGAGGAAACCTCTATCCAATAGAACAGGAACTGTCTGAAAAGTATATAAGAGTCGGGGCAAGACATCCATCTTGACTACGTTTATTCTCCCGAACCAGGATAGCTTTAATTGTCTATAGGAGGTAAATGCCGATTCCGCGTTAGTCAAAAGGGGTTGATAATTTAAATTGAATATTTGTTTAAGATCTTTTGGTATAAGGACTCCCAAGTACTTAATGGCTTCTACTTTCCATTTAAATGGGAACTGTTTAGATAGATGAGAAACCAATTCTCCAGGCAAAGAAATATTGAGTGCCTCGGTTTTGGAGCAATTCACTTTAAAGTTGCTCAATTGTCCGAACCGTTCAAACTCCATTAAGACCGAAGGGATGGAGACCAGGGGCTGGGAGATGTAAAGTAGCAGGTCATCTGCAAATAAGGCTAATTTGTGATGACTCTGTCCCAGCTTGACCCCATGGACGCATTCATTGGACCTAAGTGCAAAATATTTAACTATTATAGTGTCAATTCAAAAGTCACCAAGAACACAATCAGTCATTTTTTCACAATTGCCCGTCAATAGTTTGAATTTGATATAAAGAAACATAGTCTTGTAACATCTCAAATGAAAGCTGTTACCGTTCTGAGTAAAATGATGCCTCTCCCACTTCATTATCTTATTTCTAGCCTGAGATTAAAAAATTTAAAGTCGTACCAGGCCAAAATTCACCCTTTTTTTAAACTTTAAAAATCTGTAAAAAATTAACTGATGAAGAAAAAAATTCCAAACTTTTAATTTGTAATTAACTAAAGTAGTACTTCATAAAGGGAAAAAAAAAAAAAATCTAAAGACGTCAGGTAAAAAAAAATATTCATATTTAGATCACTTGATATGGAATGACCCATTGACGCTCTTACTAGTAAAATATGTTAAAATATGATCCCATTGCGATCCCAACTTGAAATTTGGTACAGATGTGGCTAAGAGCACAGCAGACACATGGGCAGTTTTTGAAATATTTAAAGCGCGCCGATTTTTCGGAAATGCGTTTTAAAGTTTTGCGCTTGCGATCACATGGGTAAAATATTAACAAATATCCTCTTGTGACATATCTGATGAAAGCCTGGACAGTTCTGAGTAGATTGGTGTTTATTTTGTTTCTCTATCTTATTTCTAGCCCGAGATATGATAGAAAATGTAAAGCCATACCAGGCCAAAATTCGCACTTTTTTAAAACTTTAAAAATCTGTAAAAAATTAACAGATAAAGAAAAAAATTCAAAACTTTTTTTTTGTAATTAGATAAAGTTGTTCTTCAGATAGAAAAATTTTTTTAAAAATCTGAGGACGTCAGGGAAAAAAAATATTCATTTTTGGATCACTTGACATGGAATGACCCATACATGAGACTTACCGTGATCTGGGGTTGATCAGGTCCCTTCGGTGAGCGGTGGGTCTCCTGCAGGAGTGCCGTGCGGGGCCACGGGGGTGCCTGGTTTCCTCATGGGGTCCCTGTTCAGGCGACAATTGTTGAGGGCAGAATTCAATCACAAATCCATCAGTCACTCCTAATTGGTATATTTAGGCAAATTACGCACGTCTGCGTTATCGCAAGTAAATGATACGGACACCAGAGCCGTCTCAAGCCTTACTCATCATGCCTACGCCGTATAAGATCAAGCACTGCGCAGACATTTATTAAAACACACATTTTTGTACAGAAAACAAGAGGCATGTTAGAATTCTGGAACTTTCTACAAAATAATCATCTCCTAATTGGTCAATCCTTATCTAGTTAATTGAATCCTAAATTCCTTTCTTAATAAGCTGCATGGAGTGTGGGCGCCATCTAGTGTATAACAGACAACATAACAACATAACATTTTCAAATTAAAACATATATATGGAAAAAGAGAAAAGTTATGATATTTCTTTAACCCCATAAATCCCATCCTCAACAATAGATTATCCACAGCCAGTTTATATACCCGTAAACATACAATCAAAACAATGGTAAGCACTAGGGCTGTAATGCGTTCAGAATGGCCACAATGTGATACCCATGAAAGATATTCCATTTATTCCAGACTTTATCAAATTTATGAATGGTTTTTCTTTTTTTATACACCCCCTCCTCGAGTGTAATTAGAATACGCATTCTGTCCAAGAACTCCCGCAGTTTAAATGGCTGAAGATCTAGCCAATGTGCAGCTATTGTCTTCCTAATCTGGTATAGAGTGTGTTTCGCAAGAAACCTTTTAGTACAGTCCCTGCCCTCCTACATGATGAAGCAGAGCTGTACACTGCAGTTCTAGGATCTATGGATCTATTATAAATCGATAAAATCATATACTTGCTCCTCTGCTCTGGCCCCAACCTCATGGAACCTAGAATCTTCAGCATGTCCGCTTCATGCTGCTGGTGAGAAGAGGATGTGTGTCGGGGGCATGGATGCTGGGAGCTGCAGGATCAGCCTACATTCCAGTGAGGAGTGATGATGATCCATTGAAAGTCGGAGAGATAAGAAGATACCATGTTCCCGTGGGGGAAGGGAGACCATGTAGAACTGAATCGATCAATGTAATGATTTGCCTCTGCTCCTAGGCTCACAATAACAGTACACATTATGCATCATCATACAGCAGAGGATCACAGCATGTATTTGTATACTTCTTGGTGACATGATTGCTATTTGAAGCCTGAACCCCCCTGTTACATAAGATATTATATCAGGGACAGGATTGTATAGGTGAGCATGGGGCCGCCACCACACCCCTGCAACGCCCCTTCCCTATACAGAAATGTGATGGGGCTGGAATGTAGGATGATCCTGCAGCTCCCATCATCCACGCCCCCGACACACCTTCTCAGCAACAGCATGAGACTGTTATGCTGAAGATTCTGGGTTCCATGAGGTGGGGTCCAGAGCAGAGGAGCAGGTATGATTTTATCAATTTATAAGAGATCTATAGTTTCAAGAACTGCAGTGTACAGCTCTGCTTCATCATATAGCAGGGCAGGGACTGTACTAAAAAGTTTTCTCTCGCTGGAGTTCCCCTTTATATGTTATCCTTGTCTTTCTTTGCCCTCTCATACCTGATTATTCTCAGTTTATTGATGATAATTACCTTGATAGAAGTATTGAAGTAGAGCTATGAATTCTAACAGGATATAAAGTGTAACTGCCGTTTAAATTTTTATTAAATAGTAATGTAGAGCAAGTGAATATAATCAAATTTCAAATATACATTAATGTAATCAGGAAGGCAACACCTTTAAAAAAAACTTCCACAAGATGTCCTCAGTAGGCTGATTCTGAACCACACATATGCTCGTTATTATGCAGCTTCGTCTTCAGGGGCGTGGCCTATACTGCATTCACAATGTAGCTAATCAGACTGTCAAGTTACCTCATGCCGACACCTCCCGTCACATGGCTCTGCTCTGTGTTATCACAGAGCAGAAAGCAGAAGCCATGTGAACGGAGGATTCAGGTAAAATTTCACAGGAGCCATTTGAGCTCAGCAGGGTGCCGGCATGAGGTAACTTGAGAGTCTGATCAGCTGTATGGTGAAAGCAATGTAGGCCACGCCCCCTGAAGACGGAGCTGCCTAACAACGAACATATGTGTGGTTCAGCCTACTGAGGATATCTTGTGGAAGTTTTTTTTTAGATGTGTTTCCTTCCTGATTTCATTAATAAAGTATATTTGAAAGTTGATTATAATCACTTGCTCTACATTACAATTAAATAAAAAATTTAAACAGCGGTTACAAGTTATCATTTTTTTTCCTTGGCTTCATTGGGAGTACACAAGACAATGGATTTATGCTGCTGCCTCTAGAAGGCTGAAACTAGACAGTTCCAAAATTTGCTCCTTCTCAGCAGTGTACATCTGCCATCCGATACAAAGCTAATCAGCTTTAGCTTAGTGCCAGTAGGATGGCGGATAGCGGTCTGTTTTCATACTCAGTTCCACCTAAACTAATTTTGTGTTGTTTATCTGTTTCCTTTGCTTTTCAGATATAGCTTGTGATTACTAGCAGCAGGATACAACCATTCATCTTGCTTTCCAACCATAAGGGTCACTATAGATGTCGCTGAAACGTCACAGGTTTTGTGACGTAACAGCGACCCCTCCAGTGATGTTGCAGTGTGTGACAAGCATCAGTGACCTGGCCCCTGCTGTGAGGTCGCTGATTGCTACAAATTGTTCAGGACCATTTTTTGGTCCTTGGTCTCCCACTGGTCAGCACGCATCGCTGTGTGTGACAGCGAGAGACCAACGATCAGCGACCTCACAGCCAATGCCCAGCGCTGCATATTAGATGCTGGGCACTGGTAACCAGGGTAAACACTAATGCTTACTTACCCAGTGTTTACCCTGGTTACCAGAGATGTCGCTGCTGAGTGGTCGCTGGTGAGTCTGCCTGTTTGACAGCTCACCAGCGACTGCATAAAGACTTTCCAGTAAACCCGGCCAGGTTGGATCGCTGGTGAGATCGCTGGAAAGTCTCAGCGTGTAAAGGGGCCCTTAGAGACACAGAACAGTGTGGTCTGATCTACATCATACCTGCTGTGGTCTGCCTGACAGGACCCTACTCCAAAATCATCAAGTGTCTTAGGGCAGCCGCCTAAATGGTCTTCGCCATCCTTTCCCAGCCCGATTGTGCACCATACTGCGTTTACACTTGGGGGGAAAATGGATCCGCTCTTAGAGACTTCCTTCTGGAACCTAAGCAAGAACTGGAAAAGTACCATTTTCATTCTCCTGTACTTAGTCTGTATAGGTTCATATAAGGGCAGCAGAGGTTACCTACCAGTCCTAGTATGGGGTTTCTCTGTCCCTTGCTCCGTCCAGTCTGTCAGCATAATTTAAAAATATCGCTGCACTGTCCACATAACAACAACGAAATGTACAAGCCAAAACAGGTTGCAGCGCTCTCTCATATCTACAGTGAAATGTATTTTTTCTGGACATCATAATGGGAGACCCAGACAATGGGGTTTAGGGCACTGCCCTCCGGAGGTCACACTAGGTACTACAAGTTTGTAGGCACCGCCTCCTCCGCTTATAAACCCCTACCGCAGGGAACATCCTCAGTTTTAAACTTAGTGTGCTCGGAGGATCACGCTTTGCTTGCACTTCACTGCATTCTCACAGCTTACGTGATGGCGTCTGAAGACAAGGTAAAATGGTTCCGGTCGGGACCTGCGACAGCCTCCCCGCTCACCCTTGTGGAACACGCAGGTGGAGGTACCGGAGGGCCTTGGGCCTGGACACTTTGTGTTCTCCCGGTACGCTGTTGCGCTCCTTTCCATCCCTCTCCGGGGGGCTCTGGAGAGTGGGAGATGGGAGCCTTGCACAGCTCCGCTCCGTCCGAGGCCTCCCTAAATGGTGCTTACAGACCGGACTGGAGCCAGCCCAGTCCGAGGCCTCCCTAAATGGTGCTTACACTCCGGACTGGTGCTGAACCCCCGTCCGAGGCCTCCCTAAATGGTGCTTACAGACCGGACCGGCACTGAGGCACTCGGTGTCTCCTGTGTGCCTGGGGGTAGTGTCTGTCACTTTATGTGGCCTGACACTCAGACCGCGCGTTACCCTCAGGTCCGCGGATCTGCGGGTGTACCCTGTGCTGGGGTCACCCTGGCTGACCGCCCTGTGTGTCACAGGGGCTGAGGCCGTGGGCTGCGGATGTTTGTTTGTGCATGCAGTCTGTGTATAGTATTTTACACTATTTCCCGCGCTGCGGGCTCCGGCACCTTCATGCTGAGGCTGCTTGGAGGATGGGAAGCTGCCCGTGCGGTGACGTCATCGCTGGGCGTGTGTGTGTGTTTCCCGCGTGTTTTCGGCGCCGCCCACAGTGTCACTGTCGGCGGCCATCTTTACCCTCACTTCCCGGTTGGGATCTGTATGCAGCGTGCGCCTGCACTCCAGGGGAGACCGGAAACCGTCGCGGAGGTCACACACACACACCGCTTCCTCATACCGCTTTACTGCGGTCGGTAAGCCACCGGGACCCCCGGTTTTGTTGTCTGCAATTTGGCTTATTTTCCCCTACTGCGGCGATGTCCTCAGTTAGGAAGCGTGCTGCTAAGGCGGCAGAGACCACCATTACCTGTGCTACATGCAATGGAACACTGGTGGAGGGGTCCTGCAATAACTGCGGACGCCCAGAGGCCCGGACTGACACTGCTGATTCAGCAGCTCCGGTGCTATACCCTGAGGTTCAGGTGATCTCAGGGCCATGGGAGACTCAGAATAAGATCAATGAATCTCTGTTGTCCCAGCTGTCCTCCATGTCGCAATCCCTGGAGGCACTTAATAGGAGGCTGGATAGCCCAGCTACTCCGTCCAGTTACCCCCGGGTGTCTCCCTCTTCTGCTGTGAGACCCCTTAAGCGGGCTCGTCGTGAGGAGTCACCCGAGCTCCAGGCTCTCTCTGAGGAGGAGCGTTCCTCTGATGGTGAGGACGATGATGGGGGTTCAAATTTCGGGTCTGTGTCTATATCTGAACCACCAGACGGGGTGGAGGATCTGGTGTCCTCTATCAACGAGACCTTACGTCTCGTGACACCCCCTGAGGAGGTGACGGTGCACCCGAAGGAGGTCTATCAATGGCTGCGGCCGGAGGCTAGACCAAGTGGCTCCTTCATGGACCACACGAATTTTGGAAGGGTGGTTAGAGCTCCCAGGTTACATCCTGGGCGGCGTTATGTCCGTAAACCCAAGGACAATCGCTTCCCCTTCCCCCAGGAGGTGCTTCAGGAGTGGTCGCAGTCCCCGAAGGTGGACGCTTCCATGACCAGGATTGCTGCACGCTCCCTTTTCTCGGCCTCTGATAGCTCCTCGCTGAAGGATGCGACGGATAGACAGGTTGAGCAACTCGCCAAGTCTTCCTATGAGGCTGTGGGGTCTTCCTTTGCCCCTAATTTCGCCAGGGTCTGGACCTTGCAAGCGATTACTACGTGCTTGGATGGTATCTCTGACCTGGCAAGATCCAGTCCAGAGGTCCTGGCACTTACCGAGAGGGCAAGGGCCTATGCGGACTACGCCAGGACGGCGACTCTGGAAACTGCCACTCGCTCAGCTGTGGCTTCGGCCAACGCTATTGCGATTCGCAGGTTGTTGTGGCTGCGTCTTTGGGACTCAGATACCACATCTAAGAAGATTTTGCAGAATCTTCTGTTCGCTGGTGACAGGCTTTTTGGCACCGAACTGGACAAGCTGATAAAAGATTCTGCTGAGTCCAAGATACCGCAAAATAAACCTAAGCCACGGTATACCGTTAAAAGGAACCCAAAACAGTGGTCCTTTCGTTCCAGCTCGCAGTCATCAGCACCGTCCGCTCGCACGGACCGAGGGGGAAAGCCCGCTTCTCAGTGGCGCTCTAAGAGTCGTCCAAAGAAGCCGGCGGGGGCGGCAGCTGCCACCCCCAAACCCGCCTCTGCATGACTCGCTCTCCCTTCCTACCTCCCCAAGGTGGGGGGCCGCTTGTCTCGCTTTCAGGACAAATGGCTACTTCACGTTCAAGATCAGTGGGTTCGAGACGTGGTCTCGCGAGGTTACAGGATAGAGCTGTCGTCAAAACCGATATCCCGATTCCATCGGTCGGTCCCATCACCAGAAAAGGCTCAGGCTTTTTACCTGGTGTTGGAGGGTCTCCGCAGAGACGGAGTGGTGATACCGGTGCCTTCAGGAGAGAGGTTCAGGGGTTTTTACTCCAACCTCTTTATCGTCCCGAAGAAGGACGGATCCTTCCGCCCGGTACTGGACCTGAAGTTGTTCAACCATCACGTGTTGGTTCGGAAGTTCCGCATGGAATCACTGCGCTCCGTGATCGCGGCTGTATCACAGGGCGACTTCCTGGCGTCCATAGATATCAGAGACGCTTACCATCATGTGCCCATTGCACCAGCTCATCAGCGCTGGCTGAGATTCGCAGTGGGGGAAGAACACTTCCAATTTGTGGCGCTGCCGTTCGGGTTGGCCTCGGCACCGCGGGTGTTCACAAAGGTGATGGCCTCTATGATGGCTCTCCTGCACGTGCAGGGACATGCCGTCATTCCCTATTTAGACGACCTACTGGTCAGGGCGCCATCAGAACACCTTTGTCAAGAGAGCCTGGATGTGACCATGCGGTCTCTGGAACAGTTCGGTTGGCTCCTCAATATTCAGAAGTCAACGCTAGTTCCGACCCAGTCTTTGACATATTTGGGCATGGACTTCAACACAGCCTCAGCCCTGGTGTCTCTGCCACGAGTCAAGCAGATGGCGATCCAATCAGGAGTGCAAGCAGTCCTCCTGTCACCACAATCATCCCTACGGGTGTTGATGATGCTGGTGGGGCGCATGGTGGCAGCAATAGAGGCGGTGCCTTTTGCACAATTTCGCCTCCGTCCTCTCCAGCTGGAGATCCTCCGCAGGTGGGACAAAAGGTCGATTTCTCTGAATCGGCTGGTGACCCTTTCCCAACCGACCAGGGATTCCCTGCAGTGGTGGTTCCATCCACACCACTTGTCTCGGGGCCGGTCCTTCATCAAACCGTCATGGTTAGTGGTGACCACCGACGCCAGTCTGAAGGGCTGGGGAGCGGTGTTCTTACACCACAGGGCCCAAGGCCTCTGGACTCGGTCGGAGTCGGCGTTGCAGATCAACGTACTGGAGATCAAGGCGGTCTATCTGGCACTCCTGGCGTTTCAGAGATTCCTCTCAGGACAACCCATTCGGGTTCAGTCCGACAATGCGACGGCCGTCGCTTATATAAATCATCAAGGAGGAACCAGGAGTGCAGAGGCTCTGGCCGAAGTCCACCGCATCCTATCCTGGGCGGAGGACAACAACTGCCTGATCTCCGCAGTTCACATCCCAGGGGTCGAAAACTGGGAGGCCGACTATCTGAGCCGGCAGGGGATGGACGCCGGAGAGTGGTCTCTTCATCCGGACGTCTTCCGGGACATCTGCAGCAGATGGGGCACTCCGGACGTGGATCTGATGGCCTCACGGCTGAATCATCAGGTGCCGCAATACATGGCGAGGTCATGGGATCCCCAATCTCTGGGAGCGGATGCTCTGGTCCTGAATTGGTCCAGATTTCAGCTGCCGTATGTGTTCCCGCCTCTGGCTCTGATTCCCAGGGTGCTGTGGAAAATCAGGTCGGAGTGCAGGGTCGCCATTTTAGTGGCTCCAGATTGGCCCAGGAGGTCCTGGTATCCGGACCTGTGGCAACTGTCAGGCGGACACAGGTGGGCTCTTCCAGACCGCGCAGATTTACTCGCGCAAGGCCCATTCTTCCACCTCAATTCCAAGGCCCTCAGATTGACTGCATGGCTCTTGAGGCCTGGCTGCTGACATCCAGGGGTTTTTCCCCTACGGTGGTTGCCACTATGAATCGGGCTAGGAAGCCAGTTTCAAGGAAGATGTACCACAGGACGTGGAAAATCTTTTTTACTTGGTGTGCCTCTGGTGGACGGTCTCCGTGGCCCTTGTCCATCCCGACGTTGTTGGCTTTCCTACAGTCGGGCTTGGAATTAGGATTATCCCTTGGCTCCTTGAAAGGTCAAGTCTCAGCACTTTCAGTGCTGTTTGACAGGCGATTGGCGCTCTTCCCGAAGGTCCGTCAATTTCTGCAGGGGGTGTCACGGATGGTTCCGCCCTACAAGAGACCTCTGGACCCTTGGGACCTCAACATGGTCCTGGCGGCATTACAGAGACCACCGTTTGAGCCGCTGAGAGATGTTTCTCTATCTCGCCTGTCTCAGAAAGTGGCCTTTCTGGTGGCAATCACGTCTCTGAGAAGGGTCTCAGAATTGGCTGCACTTTCGTGCAAGTCGCCCTTTCTGGTGGTTCACCAAGACAAGGTGGTGTTGCGTCCTCGGCCAGAATTCTTGCCGAAGGTGGTTTCAACTTTTCACCTGAACCAGGAGATTGTTCTCCCATCATTTTGCCCTGCTCCCGTTCATCAGGTTGAACGCGACCTTCATACTCTGGATCTCGTGAGGGCTGTACGCATTTATGTGTCCAGGACCGCCTCCTTTAGGAGTTCGGATTCCTTATTTGTTCTTACGACAGGTCGCTGTAAGGGGTCCGCGGCATCAAAGTCGACATTGGCCAGATGGATTAAGGCTTCCATTCAAGAGGCTTACCGGGCCTCTGGTTTGCCTCTCCCGGTGGGATTGAAGGCTCACTCTACCAGAGCTGTGGGTGCCTCCTGGGCCTTGCGACATCGAGCGTCTGCTCTACAGGTGTGTCAGGCGGCCACTTGGTCCAGCCTACACACTTTCTCTAAGCACTATATGGTGCATGCCCATGCCTCTGCGGATGCAAGTTTGGGCAGGCGGGTTCTCCAGCGGGCGGTTGCCCACCTTTAAAGGGAACCATGTGTTATCCGTCTTGTTGAGGAACTCTTCCCGCCCTGGGGTATTGCTTTAGGACATCCCCATTGTCTGGGTCTCCCATTATGATGACCAGAAAAAAGAGAATTTTGTTTACGTACCGTAAATTCTTTTTTCTTTAATCATCAATGGGAGACCCAGCACCCACCCAGTTGTTCCGTTGCATGTTTTGCATTTGTTCTGTTCTCTGTTGAGACAGTGTTTGCCGGGTTGTCGAACCGTCTGTGCACGGCATTCGTCCCGATGTTTCGGGTGTGGTTTATTTCCTCCTCGCAGCTTATGGACCAAACTGAGGATGTTCCCTGCGGTAGGGGTTTATAAGCGGAGGAGGCGGTGCCTACAAACTTGTAGTACCTAGTGTGACCTCCGGAGGGCAGTGCCCTAAACCCCATTGTCTGGGTCTCCCATTGATGATTAAAGAAAAAAGAATTTACGGTACGTAAACAAAATTCTCTTTATTTCCAAGTTGTGGAAATATGCAACAAGACTTTTCGACCCTACCAGGGTCTTTTCTCCTTCGCCTCATTTGGGGACACTGGACCATGGGTGTTATGCTGCTGTCCACTAGGAGGCGACACTATGCATATACTGCAACAGAGTTAAGTGGCTCCTCCTCTGCAGTAAACACCCCTGGAGCAGACATTGCTTCACCAGTTTTTGCTTAGTGTCATTAGGAGGAACACTAACTTTTATTTTTCTTAAAATTTTTAGGGTTTTTTTTGGGATTATTTCTTTCAAGTTGAAAAAAAGTGGGTCTCTGACGAGAGTCCCGGCATGCTCCTTCCTCGGCCCCCCACTTTTGGGGGCGCATGGTTAAAGTTGAGAGGTCGATCCACATGCTGCTCCCTCCTCGGCACCCCACAGTTAAGGTGCTGGGTTAAAGTCAAGATCATGCCCCTGGTCCCCACTGTTGGGTTCTCTGGGTTGAGGTCGAGGCTCAGCAAACGCCCTCGGACGGTGGACAGCAGCATCACTTCCTAATCGCCCCTTTGGGGCGTTTATTTAGAGGCACCACAGGTAGGGCACACAGTACAGCTACGCTGCCTGTGTGCTGCTGCACGATTCAAAAGCCTCAGACAGGCTCAGTGCTTCTAAAGGGCACACAAGGCTGTGCAATCCAAGGCTGCAGCACACCATGCCAGGAGCCCCAACCCTGCTACAGACGCCTGACGGGGCCGGGGGCCATCAGACAAGCAGAACAGCCGCCTGTGACCAAGGAACGCAGACTCCATGTGCTCCTGCAGCCCAGCACCTGCCCTGTAAGCCGGCACCTGCAGATACCGCCGGACCCCAGGAGACCCAGTTCTGGGTTCTCCTGCGGGGGCCGCCACTGCAATGGCACTGCACTACCCGGGAGGTCCGGGTCTGTCCCGGTCCCGCCCCGGACCTCTGCGCCGGCCAGGCGACATTTCTGGCAGGGGCAGACTAATTGAGGCAGCGACTTTGGCCCAGCCGCCTTTTCCTCGCCCCCGGCCCACCCCGCCCCACTGATGACGAGAATGACGCGGACAGCATCGGGGGGGAGGGGGGGGTTGCGGACCGACAATGCAGCTCACAAAGGGGGACAGGACAGCGGGGAAGGGCGCAAATATCCCCTGCATGCCTGGACATAATGGTGCCGCCCCTGCTACAAGCAGCGGCGGCCATTACAGCAGGGCGCGCCTAGACAACACAAAGGGGGAAGCCCACTCCTCGGTAGCAGCGGTGGCCCTTTACAAAAATAAAAAAACAGCAGCCACAATAAGGCTGGATTCTGCACAGCTTCCCATTAGTCACCAACATAATAGGACCCCTTCCCTGCCGCAGTGTATAAGCACACATTGTCTAGCTAATGCAAGTGGGTCAGGACAGTAAAGAAGCAGCAGAGTTTACCCTCCTGCTTCAGCCCTCAGCACACGCAAGCCAAGGGCAGGGAGGTCAGCAATGTTTTCCCCCCTGCTACAGCCATCAAGACAACGCAGCGAAAGCCAGACGTCAGGGAACCCAGCAGGGCTACCTGCCTGCTGCAGCCTACAACCAAAGGGAGCATGTATTCGGCACAGCCTCTCTGCGTGCCAGTTGCCAATAGCAACCATAAGACAACCAGCAATGATATTCTGCTGCAACTTGTCCTCCTCACACTGGACAGGATGCAAGGAGCAATATCATAATACGCCGGATTTAGTCAAATCTCGCTGGCTGAGCAGGGTCCGATCTGGTCTGTACTTAGATGGGAGACTGGCTATAAATACCAGGTTCTGTACAAGGTGCAGGGCAAATATCTTATAGTACGAACTTCACTATTTTCTTTAGCGGTACAAGTATGATCACTCGGTCCAGCGCAAGTACCACAAACTACAACACGTATTGGTTTTCTTTTTCACTCCATTGGGAGACCCAGACATTGGGTGTATAGCTTCCGCCTCCGGAGGACACACAAAGTACTACACTTAAAACAAAAAGTGTAGCCCCTCCCCTACTGCCTATACACCCCCCTCTAGGAGACTTCCCATCAGTTCTTAGCTTTGTGTTGAAGGAGGCACACTCTGCACTCATCCACTCTCACTTTAGTCTTACTCACTCTCTTTGGAGAGTGTTGGATGGAAGCAAAGTGGATCCTTAGTCTCCTTCCTCACCCTCGGGCAGAGGCGGTTGAGGTACCTTTGAGGTACAACGGGCTGGAGCCCTCATGCTGTTTTCCTTCTCCATCCCTTAGGGGCTCTGGAGAAGTGGGATCGTCGTGGGGTTCCATGTAATCTGGAGCTCAGACTCCATCCACAGCCCCTGTGGGTTCTGCTGGCCGGAGTTGTGGACCGCCAGGGATCGGCCCCTGCACCAAATGAGGTACTCTGTATTTGTGCATTGCTGCTGCTGCTACAGCCTGGGCTCCGGATTCATCCACATGCTGTTGAGGTACACTGGGGGTCTTTACATTGTGGGGCATACCGGCACACTGCTGCTCAGTGAGTCCGGTCCCTGCCGTGCTGCGGGCATACCGGTTCTGACGCCGGCTCCCCGCACCATCTCCTTCGCCATCCCTTAGGGGCTCGGAAGTGGGAGTCATCACGGGCATCCATGCTTCGCTGGAGCCCCTGCTCCGTCCACAGCCCCTGGCGGACCTGCTGGCCAGAGCACTGTTACCCAGGGACCAGGCCCTGCACCTAATCGAGGTACTCTGTATCATTGTGCATATGGCTGCAGCTGCAGTCCGGGGCTCCAGATCCGACCCAGTTATCTGTGAGGTACTCTGGGGGTATTATGTTGTTGACCGGCACTTCTCCCTTCGGGGCTGGCTGCCGGGATCACAGCAGGTAACCCGGTTTTCACCGGACCTCCGCGCTGCTGCAGCTGCTTCAGCCCAGGCCTTCGGATCCCTGTGGGGGACCTGACCCCTGGGGCTGGTCTCCAACACCCCCTCTGAGGGTGTCAGCGCTGTCGGCCGGTGATCGCGCCGGACCTCCGCGCCTACCGTGCCTGCATGTCGGGCACGGTCTTAAATTTAGGCCCCGGCTTCGCCTGCGGCCTAGTTTCGTAATGCCCGACCCCGGCTGCCATTCAGGCAGAGGGGCGGGTTTTGGGCCGTCCCTGCGGCCATACTGATGCATGGAGGGCCTCTCCCCAGCTGCCTAGGTGACGCCCATTCCTCTCAGTTTCTATGAGGCCCCAGATTCCCACACTTGTGCTGGTCCGCCCATTTTTCACTCTCCCTCTGCTGGCTCCGGCGGCCATCTTGACTTTCTACCGGTATATGCTCAGCAGCTGCAGTCCCCTAAGAGGTTCTGCAGCTTCTGGGTGACCTGGGACAGTGGGCTCTGATGATACACCGCTGTCCTGCGGTCGGGCCACACCAGTTACATCGGCTGTGAGCCCCCTTGCGGGGGCTTCCCTTGCTGGGGATTCCCACAGTCATACAGCTATGTGGGCCATTTGGAGTATAACCCCCAACGGCCACTCGCATGTCGCAGCCTGCACTTCATATAAGGCTTAGCTGCCTGCTGGATGCACTCCTCTGCCTGCGCGCAGCCAGAGGCAAGCCCAGAGCCACAGGCTCACTCCAGCACCTCGACCCAGGTGGATTCCCCTGCTGTCCTCCCGCAGGGCCCTCCAGGACGCCGTCTGGACAGAGGTTTTAGGTACCCTTGTCCAAGCCTCACCTAAGGCTATATTAGGCTATATAAGCCCAGACCGGGTCCCTTACAGGATCCCACTCGGGACCTCTCTCAGGAGTCTAGGCCGGGTCCTTCACAGGATCCCCCTTCGCCTGACCCTTCCCAGAGGGTTCCATAAGTCCAGGGCTGCGCGCCCACTAGTTGGACTGCCCCGGAAAACAGCCGAGGACTCTTCCTCAGGCTACTGTCCGCGGCCCGCTACGCGGACCCGCGGGGCTACCTCCCCCTCCTCCTCGCATTACTCTCAGGATGTCAACAATGAGCAGGGGGTCAGGGTTCAGAGTCCGAGCTCATGCTGACTCTGAATGCCCCTGAGGGGGGACACACTGGTGGATGACCTTGTTTCTTCTTCAACATGGTTGTTCCACCTGCTCCCCCTTCTCGGGTGGAGCCGGTTTCCTTTTCAGGAAACACACCAATTTAGGTTCCCTAAAAGGGCTCACAGTGTGTTACTTCCACCATCCTAATTTGGAGAGGGCTGCCCTGGACTAGCACTATCCTAAGAGGACCAGCAGTGCCGTTACTATCTCCTTCCTCGGAAGTGGTCAATGGTTGATCTCATTCCCACAAGGTGGACCCTCCGGGTCCAGACTTGCAGCCCGGACCGTTGTGCCCGTGCCTAACGGCTCTTCCCTGAAAGAGCTACGGACCGCCAGATTGATTTATTTTTTTAATCGATCTATGAAACTACTGTCCTCAGCTTTCGCAGCTGTAGGAGCAGGGCAGCCATGTCTGCGTGCTCAGCAAGGATCCGCTCCCTTATGGGGGTTCTCTTGCCTGAGGCCATTACATAATGTCTTTGACGATCTTGGTAGCGTCAGCTACTCCCTGGCTATCTGCAGGTCTTTGGCCTCGGAATATGATTAGCTGACCCCACATCCAAAAAGGTACCTTACGGGGTTGTCTTTTGGCTGGTAACAGGCTGTTTTGGGAACAGCTGGAAAGGCTCCTCTGGCGAGTAAACTCTTACGTGCCGCACGCTACGGTTGGGAAACCTGTGCACCAAAGGTTTCAGTCCCTGGCTTGGACTAAAGCTAAGGGTTTGACTCTGCATGGCGTTCCAAGATCGCCTGCACTCAGCGGCAGGAGGCTCAGCCTCTGTGACGGCCTCCTCATGCCTATCCGCCTCTCCAAGCCGCATCTTCGGTCAAGGACAGGCTCTTCGGTTATATCGCATGGCTACTATATACAGCTGAACTCTCTTCCTCGCCTCCTCTAGCAAAGGCGCAGGCCTTTAACCAGGCTCTGGATGCCTTGAGGTGAGACGGAGTAGTTCTTTCTGTTCCTCTCGAGGAACGCTTGCATGCATCGATCGCCATCAAGGAGGTGTCCCGGCTATGGCGCCCGCTAATCAGCGTTGGCTGAGGTTTGCGGTGGGGGACGACCATTTTGTTGGTTCTGTCCTCGCGGCCCTGCACTCCCAGGGCCATGCAGTAATATCGTACTTGAACGACCTACTGGTCAAGGCATCTTCTCTGGAACAATGCCAATGCAGTCTCTCCCTCTGCTCTCCTGCTCAGACTCTGATGTGCCAGTGCATGAAGTCTCACGACTATTCAGCTTAAGTCAAGCTGCCTCCTGGACAAACATCTGGCACTTCTGCCAGAAGTCCGCTCACTCCTTCGGTCACGCTCAGTTTCCCTCAGGCGGATGATGTACATCTTGGGGAAAATGGTAGCGGCCATGGAGCAGTATGCTTCGTACAGTTTCACCTGCGGCCACTGCAATTGCAGATCCTCCGCAGTGGGGACAAGCACCATCTTCCCGCGACAGGAAGGTCTCCCTGTCTGCATTGACACAGGTCTCCCTTCATTGATGTCTGCTACCCCTGTCTGTCACGGGGGAGGTCCTTCCTGCCCCTCTCGTGGGCAGTTTGGACCACAGCCGCCAGCCTCTCGAGCCGTGGCGCAGTATTCCTCCACCATGGGGCTCAAGGCACCTCGACGGAGTCGGAATCCATTTTCCGGATCAATGTCCTGCAGAGTAGGGCCATTTGCTTAGCGCTTTTGGCTTTCCAACGGTTCCTGTCAGGTGACAGATCCGTATTTCATCAAACGCGATAGCGTCTCCTATGTCAATCGCTAGGGAGGAACTCGAGGCACCTCCGCTCTGCTCGAGGTTCAACGTATCCTTCAAGGGGTAGAGAACAACGACTCCTCCATCTCGGCAGTCCACATCCCCAGAGGGGACAACTTGGAAGCCGACGACCGAAGTCGCCAGGGCATGGACTCGGGCGAATGGTTCCTTCATCCAGACGTCTTTCACACCCATCTGCAACCGATGAGGAACACCGGACGTGGACCTGATGGCCTCAGGTTCCAGTTTTCATGGCCCGGCTTCAGGATCACCAGACCCTGGCTGCGGACGCACTGGTCCAGAACTGGTCTCAGTTCCGCTGCCCGTACGGGTTTTTCTCCGTTGGTAATGTTGCCTAGAGTCCTGCGCAAAATCAGGGCAGAATGCAGGCGCGCTTTACTGATCGCCCCGGACTGGCCCAGGCGTGCCTGGTACCCAGACCTGTGGCAGCTCACGGCAGGGGAACCGTGGAAGCTTCCAGATCGTCTGGACCTGTTGTCTCATGGTCCGTTCTTTCCCCAGAATTCTGTGGCCCTAAGCTTAACTTTGTGACTCTTAAATCCTGGCTTATGACATCCCGGGGATTTCCCCCAGCGGTTGCCGCGACTATGAGACAGGCCAGGAAGCCTGCGTCAGCAAAGATCTACCGCAGGACTTGGAAAATTTTCTTTTCCTGGTGCCACTTGAATGGGCACTCTCCTTGGCCTTTCCCTGTACCAATCCTGCTTTCCTTTCTATATTCAGGATTGGGTTTAGGGTTATCTCTTAGTTCCTTTCAGGGACAGATTTCTGCACTATTCGTGCTATTCTACAAACGTCTGGCTAATCTCACTCAAGTTAGGACGTTTGTGCAAGGGGCATGTCACATTGTTCCGCCCTACAGACGTCCTTTGGACCCCTGGGACCTTAATCTGGTCCTTGCGGCGCTATAGAAGCCGCCTTTCGAACCTCTGAGAGAGGTGTCCCTCTCCGGACTTTCACAGAAAGTTGCCTTTCTGGTGGCCATTACCTCTCTTCGGAGAGTTTCAGAGCTGGCAGCCCTGTCTTGCAAGTCTCCATTCCTGGTGATTCACCAGGATAATGTGGGGCTCCGGCCTGTGGCAGAGTTCTTACCCAAGGTGCTTTCTCCATTTCACCTGAATCAAGACATTGTCCTTCCGTTTTTTTGTCCTATCCTGTTCACCAGTATGAGAAGTCTCTGCATACTTTGGACCTGGTCAGGGCTGTCAGGATTTATGTCTCCCGCTCGGCTTCTTTTCACCGCACGGACGCCTTGTTCGTTCTCACGACAGGCCAGAAAAAAAAAAAAAGGAGCGCCGGCCTCCAAGTCCTCCTTGGCCCGGTGGATGAAGGCTCCTATCCAGGAGGCCTACCTTTCCTCTGCTACGCCCTTACCTGCGGGGATTAAGGCGCATTCGACAAGATCTGTGGGTGCCTCGTGGGCCTTACGTCACCAGGCCACAGCACAACAGGTGTGTCAGGCGGCCACTTGGTCCAGCCTACACTCCTTCACGAAACTTTAGCAGGTTCATGCGTATGCTTCTGCAGACACTAATGTGGGCAGACGGATCCTTCAGGCGGCGGTCGCTCACCTATGATTGTTACTGCCACGCTTTGGGTCTTCTCCCACCCAGGGATCGCTTTTGGACATCCCAATGTCTGGGTCTCCCAATGGAGCGAAAAAGAAATAGAGAATTTTTGAAAAGCAAAAAAGAGAAGGCGGCACTCACCAGAATACACAGGATAGTCCTTTATTCCAAGAACTTGTGGAAAAACAGGGTGCAGGGAGGGGGCACGAAGGGCCAACGGACTACGACGCCGTTTCGCGACGCGTGTCGCTTCTACGGGTCTGAGTAATATTCTTGGAATAAAGGACTATCCTGTGTATTCCGGTGAGTGCCGCCTTCTCTTTTTTGCTTTTCAAACGCTGGTGCTTTGGCAGTGCACCGCCGGTTGGGAACATGCCATAACTGGAGGATTATCCGGACCTGACAGAGGTAACGCTTAGTGCCACGTTCATCTCACTTTTCATTGAAATAGAGAATTTTGTTTACTTACCGTAAATTCTTTTTCTTCTAGCTCCTAATTGGGAGACCCAGCTCCCACCCTGTTGCCTTTTAGGCTTTGTTTTTCTGTTTAAGTGGCTGGCGTTATACATGTCGCTTTTATGGCTCTGTTGACCGATACTTCATAGCCGGACCTTTCGGTCTTGGTGTGGGTTTTAGCCTCCTTCCTGCTTGTGCACCGAACTGATGGGATTTCTCCTAGAGGGGGTGTATAGGCAGTAGGGGAGGGGCTACACTTTTTGTTTTAAGTGTAGTACTTTGTGTGTCCTCCGGAGGCGGAAGCTATACACCCAATGTCTGGGTCTCCCAATTAGGAGCTAGAAGAAAAAGAATTTATGATAAGTAAACAAAATTCTCTTTTTTCCCACCACCGTGTCAGACGCAAGTAGGGGTTAGTGCACCTAACACTGCATATAATGACCAGAAATTAGCCGTCCATCTGCAGCCTACATTTAGCCATACAAGAGTGGCACATAGGTGGTTCACAGATCATCCTAAAATATGAAATTCTATTAAATTACCGCTCTCGCCTGAACCTGCTTTGATAACCGGCGTATCATTAAGGCACGGCGTTAATGCATTCACGCAGTGACTTGCCTCCACACCGATACTACACTGCGAAACCAAGTGACTCAAGTCGCTACTGCAGCTGGCGGACTAATACATCAGCCCTAAACACGGCCAATTGCTCAGCAAGAGCAGCTTTCAAGGCCATTGCCATTAGCTGTGCCCTCTAGTTACGTAGATAGAAAACGGACTAAGTCTCCAGCGGTCTGCACTGTTCTCCTAGGCCTCAGGTGACAGCTGTTTAGAAAACTGAACATAGTACCCTCAGGTACAAATGCTCAGAGCACTTCAAGGCAGCTTTTAGCCACTAACAACAGACAGAATTACATCCCTACGGATTCCGGTAGGGTTGGTCATGACGTAGACCTACTCTGACGCACGGAGGATCAACACTCAGTAAGGTGGCCCAGGCTGCCCAGAAGGTTAACTCATACTAGCAGTGCCAGTCTCGCCAATCCGAACCTAACAGCATAGCTATTCATAGGACCTACAAAATCAGCGTCTCAAGCACTGTAGACGCTATAGGTATATGGAAAAGCTTGGCAGCCTCCACAATGCTAGCCCTGTGCCAACCGTTCAGTATAACGCAGCAAGAGTCAAACAATCCACAGGAATTTGTTTACCTAGCATCCTTAACCAGGCGGTCGCCCCACTGGTGTATCCACACACTCTCACGCTCAAACAAGGAAAAAATTTCACTCTGTAGGTGACAAAACCTAGCTTGGCGGATCAACCGCCACAAGTCTATCATCTTTAGCAGGGAACCCGCAAGCGTATTCAGCGGTCTCTTTCAATCCTTCACAATTTGCCTTGACAGTTCTGGCCAAGTTATTGGCAGCATAGAAAGCAGTGCCAGAAGCTCAGACACCTCCAGTTTTGTCAAATATACATGCTCAAGCAAGGCACAAGACCAAGATGTGGGGCTACGTACCCACATCACAATACATGGGGCAGTAGTTTTGCCCACACCCCAAGGTGTCTCTCAATCTACAAAGATACAGCCAGTAAGTCTTGTGCTGAAATCAGTCAATCACATTCTAGCAGTCACACATGGCAGAATGCAGTCAAACATTGCCTCAGAGCTAATATCTGTCAACCACCAAAACGGAACCCACTGTCACCAAGCGATGCAAGCGTTCGCTACATTCGTCACTAGGTGGAATCCCTGAACACTGTACGGGCAGCAGGTCTCATACCAGGGATACACGTTTGAAAGGCAGACTTCTTAACAGGCCACCAGGTGGATTCACAAACATGGTCCCTTCATCCTAAGGGCATCAGTCAAGGCTGCCACCGCCAGAAAGACACAGGTATGGCATGCACTGAGTCACGCCTCAATGCCAAGGTCCAATCATCCTGGCCAGGTCCCTGGTCAAGAGGACGCAGGCATTAGTCCAAGAATATAGCCGCCTCCGTCTCCTCTATATTCTTTCCCCACTAACAGGGTAGTGCGGAATATCAAACAAGAATGTCACTGAATCTTTTTTGGGGCCTCAGACTGGCCCAGATGCGCTTAGTACTTAGATTCGTGCAACTCATACCAGCAGTACCGGGACGACTAACAAACAGGACAGACCTGCTTTCTCCGAGCCAATTATTACTCCATTCCAAAAATTAATGGTGTAACACTTGACACGTGAAACTTAACACAGACAGTGTTTCCCATGATATTGTCGCAACCATTGTCACAGCAAGAAAACCAAACTTATCAACGACATACCAACACACAGGTGTAGTAGTTTTTGGTTGACTCTTTAAAAACCTCTCCAGGTTTTTTTCCTTGGCCCTATTTCATACCACGAACTCTCCGTTTTTTCCACACAGACCTTCACTCAGGTCTGTCCTTAGAGTCTCTTACGCAGCAGGTTTCAGCCTGTTTCTCCTTCTTTCAAAAACGTCTTGCAACCAGAATTATACAAAAGCCTTCCTTCCCAAGGACTGCCAAGTAAGGTCTGCAGACAACAGGGCTACACACGTAGGACCGAAACTTTGTTCTCAAGAACAGACAAGAACCACCTTTCTAAACTCTAGTCAATATTCCCCTTAGCATACGCATCCAACCAGACTATGTTCGGGGACAATTCCTGTTCTCAACAGAGGATTGGTAATTGCAGCACGCTCAGGTAAAACATCTCTTCTAGTCTCTCACCAAGACAAGATTGCCATAGAGATGGGTCCATCCTTATCCGACAAACAGTATGTTCCTACCACCTAAAGTAAGACATCTCGCTGTCCTGGCGGTGTCCGCCTCCAGTTCGGCATTTCACGAGGGACATACATATACAATAGCTAGTCAAGGTCCTACGCATCGAGGTATCCAAAACAAGGTCCGTAGTAATCGTCAGATTATTTTATGCCTTCTTCCGAAGGACAGAAATAAAAACGTGTCAGCTTCTGTGGCTACTCTAATCAAATACAGTCGTCTATCCATCAAAGGCACTTCTGTCATCAAAAATCACACCCATTACAGCAGTGTCAAGGCACATTCTACTATGGCTGTTAGAGCTCCTCGGCAGTTCGACACCAGGGGTCAGCGCAACAAGTGGATAACGCAGCCACACGGTCAGCCCTCACACAGATTCAAGCCACTACAATATTTACACTTAGTCCTAGGCAACCGCAAGGCTAGGTACAAGTGTCCTCCAGGCGACAGCGGTCCGCCTGTCGGTACATAGTCGTCACTACCCATACTCAGTGTTACTATTTCCATTGCTAGTTCCCACCCAAGGACTGCTTTAGTACGTCCCGTGGTCCTGTGTCCCCCAATGAGGCGAAGGAGAAAAGGAGATTTTTGTGTACTGACCGTAAATCCTTTTCTCTTAGCTTCTAATTGAGGGATACAGCACCCACCGTATTGCCCTTGGGGGCCGTACAGTTCTCACATAGCTTATCAGCGTTTACATGCTTTATACATGTTTACCTATTATCACCTTGTTGACGGTTAGCTGTCGACACTTGTGCCTGTTTGGTGACAAGCATGGTTGTACTGTGAGCCTGTTCATTTACAGGCCTTGTTATGCAAATATTGTTCCGTTAACTCTTCACTTATTGCACAGTTGCTGGTTTAGTTACAAGCCTTGTGGTACTATTCTGACTCTGCTAACTCTTAACTGCTAACACAAGTGCCTGTGTGATTACAGGCCTTGTTACACTGTTGTTACTTTGTTAGCTATATATGTGTGCACAGGTTCCCTGCGTGGTGACAGGCCCTGTTTTACTGGTATTATCTGTTAACTCTCCTACTGCTTTAGCACAAAACTGATGAAGCAATGTCTGCTCCAGGGGTGTATAGTGCAGAGGAGGAGCCACTTAACTCTTGCAGATTATGCATAGTGTCGCCTCCTAGTGGACAGCAGTTTAACACCCATGGTCCTGTGTCCCCAATTAGAGGCTAAGAGAAAAGGATTTTATGGTGTGTACACACAAATCTCCGTTTTCAATAGTCGCTTAGCGAATCTGAGGGGTTAATTTGCTCACTCTACATTCAGAATACCTATCTTTACATCCCAAGCTACACATTACACCAGAAATTTCTTCATTTGTCAGTCCAGGATCGTCTTTTTAAGTTTACAGCCTTTTGCTTCGGTCAATCCACTGCTTCCAGAGTTTTCACCATGGTCAATGCAGCTGCATTGGCCATCCTGCACCCCTGAGAGATCATGATCATTATTTACTAGGATGACCTCCTGATCAAAAACACCTGTCCTATCAAGCCTACTACTAAAGCCTTCACATATCTGTCATCACATTGTCTCGCCTGGGCTGAATCATCAACAAAGTTATGTCCTCTCTGATCCCAGTCTAGAGTGTGATTATTCTGGGCATTATGGTCAACACCGCTCACACCGGTGTTTTCTCTCCTGAAGAAATGGTTTCCACCCTGCTTTCCAGGATTTCTTCTCTCCAATGCACCCCTCCCTGCACGGTGCGACGCTGCATGAGCATGCTCAGGAAGAAGGTTCCCTCCCTGCACGGTGCGACGCTGCATGAGCATGCTCAGGAAGATGGTTGTAGAAATGGAAGCTGTTCTCTTTATGCAGTTTCACACTTGCCCCCTTCTGTCCCGTTGCGCCAAAGATTATTACCTCTCAACCACCGATCATCTTTTTCCCATGAGTGATGCTGTCCCTTGCCTGGTGGCAACTTTCACTCCTCATTCATTAAGGGAAATCCTTTCCTACAATGCATTTACTGATTCTGATGAAGGATGCCAGTCTCCTTAGTTGGGAAACCGTTTTTCGCCAACTCAAAGTGCAGGGACTCTGGAGTCCTCTCTCCCCATCAGTATTTTGGAAACTCTGTCATCCAGCACCCATTCATTACTACAATGCCACAACCGTGGCATACATCAGTCACCAGGGCGGAACCTGAACCAAGTCAAACATAGCAGAGGTCCCCAAAATCCTGTGTTGGGCTGAACGCAAGATTCTGGCGATTTTGGCGGCACACGATCCTGGATTGGATAATTGGGCTGCCGATTTTGTAAGCCATGAAGGTCTCTCCTCCGGCAAATCTAAGATTTCTTGATTCAGAGACCATCAGATATGTCAAAGGTGGACTACACCCGACATCGACCTAATGGTGTCCAAAATGAAAAGGAAGGTTCCCCAATTCGTGCCAAGGTCCTGCGATCCTCTAGCGATCGACTCAGACAACTTAGTCCTCCTGTGGTCTCAATTCAAACTACTATACCTATTTCCACCTCTGCCCCTGATTCCCAGAGTCTTCAAGATGATCAATTCAGAATAAAGGCAACTTGGTCGCTGCTCTGTGGACACCTTTATGCTACTTAGTGATGCCATTAATGCATGTAATATGTCTAAAGGGTGGGGGGTAGAGGGAGGGAGGGAGGGAGGGGTGGGAGTTGGCTTTGCTGTTACTGTTTTTTTCACTTATGTATGATAAAATTTCAATAAAAATTATGTGATTTAAAAAAAAAAAAGATGATCAATTCAGAAGGAGGTACCGGTCATTGTCATTGTGTCAGACTGGCCTAGAAGAGCATGCTACCCAGATGAAATCAACGTTCTTGCTAATGCCCCATAAAAGATTCTCAAACCGTCCAGACCTTTTGTCCCAGTGTCCCCTCTTACACCAAAGTTCACAGTTACTCAATTTAATGGCATGGCTGTAGAAGCCGCAGTCCTAGGAGGCTCAGGTTTTTCACACTAGGTCATCCAAATAATGATCAAGGCGAGAAAACACTCTACTTCCAAGGTTTATCACCAATCCTGGAAGGCTTTATTTTACTGGTGCAAGTCTAACCAAATTTCTCTAAGGTCCTTCCCCCTTCCTTCATTTCTGTCCTTTTGGCAGGCAAGCCTTTAGTCTGGTCTGGCATTCAGCTCTCTCAAAGGATAGCTTTTGGCTCTTTCCATCCTGTTTCAAAAGAATCTTGATTTCCGTTCACGGATCAAGATGTTCATGCAACGGGTTGCTCACACTGTTGCTCCTTACTGACCTCCTGTGGATCCCTAGTATCTCAATCAAGTTTTGAGCACCCTCCAAGGATCCCATATTGAGGACTCTTGGGAAGTCACCCTTTTCTTCCTCTCTTGGATGGTTGCGCTTCTGGCAGCATTCACTTCTATCAAGCTTGTTTCAGAGCTAGCAGCTCTTTACTGTCGCTCTCGTTTCCTGGTCTTCCACTAAGATAAGGGGTTCTTTGCCTGATTCTCTTCTTTATTCCCAAGGTAGTGTCTGCCTTCCACCTCAACGAGGACATTGTTCTTTGATTTATAACCTTCTTTTCCTCGGGAATAATCCCTTCACAGGCTGGATCTCGTTATAGCTTTGCAATCTTTTTATCCCACCCATGTGACTGCTTTTGGATGTCCCATGGTTCTTGTGTCCCACAATGAAGTGAAAGAGAAAAAAGTAATTTGGGTGCTCACTGTAAAATCCCTTTTTCTGAGCCTTCATTGTGGGCACAGCACTTGCCCTTGTATAAAGTTTAGTTGTTTTCAAATATGTTCTCATTTTTGTTCTTGCTTTACTGTTGCTTCTCCTACTGTTTTCTCGCCAACTAATTAGCTTTGTGCCAAGTAGTGGGTGTACCATAGTGAGCAGGAGCTAACTTTTTATTGCCTAGTATCAGCCTCCTAGTGATAGTACCGTAGTATACACCAATAATCTTATGTGTCCAACAATAAATGCTCCGAGAAACTAATTTTGTAGTGAGGACCTAAAATCCTCTTGTATATGTCACCAGGTTGTCATCATATCATCAAATTCCTGACTTGTCCGGTTCGAACTGTGGATCATAAAAGTTAAATGATGATATACTTCATTTAGTGTTAAAAATCAATTTAGTTTCATTAAAGAGCTGCTCTTCACCATGCCTCGTGTCTGATATTTTAGCTCAAATACATTGAGTTTTTTTGGGATGACTTAAAATGTACAGAAAAAAAGTTGTGATGCCTTTTATAAAATGTAAAGACCCACAGTGCTCCACTTCCGTCATACTAGTAATTAATCAAGTCCTTGCTGCTTGTCACCCCACTAAAAATGTTAACAGGGTTTTTTTAGGGTCATAATATTGATGGTCCAGGATAGGCCATGAGTACAAGATTGTATGGTCCAACCTGCGACATCTCTGCCAGTCAACTTTAAAGGTGCTGTAGCGCTTGTGTGAGTGTTGCGGCATCTTCAGTGTTTATATTGCTTCATATTCCCACAGCGTGTCTAATTAGTAGCTCTGGTTGGCTCTGGCATATTATTGCAATCAATTAATTGACACAATACTGCAATACTTTGAACAGACACTACAAAATAGAGAATGTGCAGGTCAAGTTGCTGCACCATGGTCACTTCAACCCATATATTGTCATTACTGTAAAGTGTAGGACCTTAGTTGGGTCCCTATTAGCCAGACAACCCATTCAATATTATCTGGTAATTTCTGTGCTTAGTTTATCACACAACTTGGCTTTTCTTTTCAGGCAACAGGAGCAACGGGGCAAGTGGTTCAACAGAGAACCGTAACAACTCCTACAGAGATGGTGACAATAGCAACCAGTACAGGTGTGCGAGCTGTGACTGCAGGGACCGTTGTCTCAACTAACCTTGCCCCAGTTCAATCTCAGGCCAGAGCCATCGTCACTCAAGTAACAACAGGTAATTTTCACTTTTTATAATGTGAATTCAACACAGTCTTGTTTAACTCTTATTTTTTTATAAACCAGAATTCGTTTTAATCGCTCCTATTCTTTTACCCATCAGCCACTACTACTGGGGTACAGCTGGCGAGCAAAACAATCACCCCTGCACAATTCCAGCTGCTCCGGCAACAACAGGCAGCACAGCAAGTCCAGGTGTCTCAGATACAGGCCCAGGCATCCCCTGGACAAATAAAGGCTGTCACAAAGATCTCTCAGGTGAACTATTCATTAGCTTATGTGTATGTTTAAATTTGAAAAATGCAGGATTTTAAATAGAAAAATCAAATCATGGACCCTTCTGTAAAGACAAGCAAGAACTTCCAATTCATCCCTTTATTGCCATATCACAGGCTTTGAGATCTTAAGCAGTTCACCTCCAACTTACTCACTGTTAATCTTGGCTTCTGTGGTAGACCTCTTTAGCTGGGATAAAAACCCACACAGTTCTTGTCATTCATTCTAAAATATACTATAAAGACATCAAGATTAAGCAGGAGCCTGGAAGGTGTTGGTGGCTACCTAATATCTAGATAAAAAAACATGCAGCACTCTGGAATTAATAATAAATAAAGAAAAAAGTGGACTTTAATAGCCGACGTATCATCACTTGGGGTACTAAAACAGTCCACTTTCTCCTTCGCATCATTGGGGGACACAGGACTGTGGGTATATGCTTTCCTGCCACTAGGAGGCAACACTAAGTAGAGATAAAACTTAAGTCATCCTCTCTGCAGTATACACCCATCCGTAGGCGAAGATCCTAGACTGTCGACGGTTTCCTTAAGGTCACCGCTCTCCCACAACCACGAACACATGGGAATGAGGAGTGCCATGTCCACATACCCCCTTTTGCTACGTTGCATCCTTTATGGGCTAAGCCTGACCCTCTTAAATTGCTTTTGGGCGACGGTTCCCTGAAGAGCGCCGATCTCCCGCAACCACCAACAGAAGGGCACGCGCAGTGTCGCCTTCCCGTATTCCCCTCTGCACCTGGCGTAGACCCTCTCTTTCTGAGGCACAATTATGCTTTCCGCATCACTACTGCAGCATAAGTAATGCATGTCATACAGAAGACTGTCCTCCCTAGCCTTCCATGCAAAAATGGGCCTGGGTGGTAGGTGCCTGTAACGTAGCCTCCATGCCTGCACAAAGCCTGTTCAGAACCCTCAGCTACCTATAGCATCGGTGCAGCGATGACGCCAGAGGACACAGCAGGTGAGGCTTTCCTAATGGGCTGGTCGCAGGGGAGGGCTCCCCTGACTATCTCTATCGGTCCTGGTGGGCTCCGATTCCCTCTTTCCTACAGTCGGGCGTCGCTCACCGGCAGTTCCCCGTGTTCTGTTGTCTTCCGGCACTCTTTTCCCCCGCCGCAGGCAGAAATTTGGGTCCCAGCTTCAGCCTTCTCTATTGCTCCACCCCTTGGATGATGTAGTCCTCCCATTCACATCGCTAAATCCGCCCCTTCGACGGCGCAGTATTTCCGCGCATACCCTCAGAAGATGTTATTTTGGGCGCTAACCGGTCTCCTGGTGTCCCTCTTCTTTGGGTACGCCCACTGCTTTGGCACTTCTCACACATCGCGAGATTTCCAGCGCGCCTCTCGCAGCAGCACATATCTTCTTGCATTCACGTGGTGTCTAATCTCTGCTGGATGGCATTTACAATGCACGGATCCTCCGATCTCCTGCAGTGAAGGGACACATGACCATCGGGCTATATCAAGGGAGCTTAGCACAATCCTTCTGGGTAAGAGCCTCCGCTGCTCCTGTTGCAGCATACGCTCCCTCATTAGCTCCTGCAGCAATATATACAGGACTTACTTTATATACCCCTCTGGGTGTATCCCCCATTCTTTTTGGTACATCACCACGTCTAATATGCAGACCTTTAAGACCACAAAGAAATGACAAAAGTCCCACACGGTCTCCTATACCTATTTTGTCTATTGCCACTCTGACCTGCCGTGTGGTCATGCCTCCCCATACTGCCAGGCCTACACCTCTGCAGAGGCCCAGGAGCCCTTTGCTGACACCGGAGCGACCAGTGGACCGAGCCCGCCTTACTGGTCCCTATTACTTTCCCAGTCTATGTAAAGGCTGTCTAACTCGCTGGCCCAGGCTTTGCAGAGCCATCCTCTGTTTGCACAACCCACCAGAACAGTGCACAAGTGGATAATCACACTAGAAGACCCATCAGAGAGGAACAGGTCACGTCCCATGACCTCAGGGACTGCGAGGAAGAGACTTCACTGAAGTGTCTCATCTGCCTCTTCTCATGGTTCTCATGCCTTCCCTATGCAGGATTCGGGACCCGGAATGCCTTTACCTGACTGGTATCATGATCTCGACTTTGAGCTCGATCTGGATGATTCTGTTAATATGGAATCTTCAGATACGCAGGCGATGGTTGATAACCTGATCACTGCAGTCAATCAAGCATAGGCGGACGACTCCAAATACAGTACGGGATCATGCTATCTCCTTTAAGAGAGTAAAACTGCCGCACAAATTCTTTGCAGACCATCCCGAGTTTTAAGATATTTTGACTAAACACAGACAGCTATTGGACAAACTATTTAGGGGTTGTAAGCTCATCAAGTCTCTTTACCCATTTACCCCCACTCTCACCAAGCACTGGGCGAATTCCCCACCAGTCGATCCTACAGTCTCCCGTCTGGCAGCGAAGACGCTACTCTTCCTGCCAAACGTATACTCTATTAAGGACCCAACCGACAGGCAAGTCGAGCAATTTGACCGTTCTGCATTTGAGGCAGTGGGTTCATCCCTTTCGCCATTGTTCGCTTAAGTATGGGTTTCCAAGGCAATCATTGCCTGGGCCGATAATCTTCAAAAGTCCTTGCAGGACAGTGGTCTCCCATCGGAGCTGTCGGACCTGACCACTCAAATATCCATGGCTGGAGAGTACCTGATTCATGCTTCCTAGGACTCATCCAGTTACGCAGCCCTGGCAGCTTCCAAAGTGATCGCCATTCGCAGAGCCCTTTTGCTCAAATAATGTAGGCTGGATTCGGCGTCAAAGAAGTCCCCTAACCAGTCTTTCTTACCAAAGCGGCCGACTCTTTGGTGAGAGATTGGATAAGCCTATTTCGGACGGCACTGGAGGGAAGAATACTTCTCTCTCTTAGCACAAACTGAGGCGCTCATTTATTAGATGACAAGAGACTCATTTTCATTCCTTTTGCAAGTCCTTTGGTTGGGCTTCCTCCCGAGCGCTCACAACCATGGTACGATTCCTGCGTAGAGATAGGAGCGCCCAGTCCTACAGGGCGAATCCGTCTTGGCAAACCTGACCTAAACAGTCTAGGCCTAAGGGATCCACATCCCTTAGGTTCTCCTCATCATGACTTGCCTTCATATCCAGAAGACCCCACCATCGTAGGCAGTCGACAACAGGTGGGTCAGGGACCTAGTGTCTTCGGTTACAATATAGAATTTACTTCCCGTCCTCCAAACCGTTTCTTTCTCTCCAACTCTCCAAAGTCTGGAACAAGGGCCCACGCCTTTTTCCATGGCAGTAACTCGCTCCAGCAAGCTGGGATCATCATGTCCGTACCAGACTCCGAATGCTTCAGGGGGTTTTATTCAAACCTTTTCATGGTCCCCTAAGAGGACAGTTCGGTACGCCCCATTCTAGACTTCAAATATCTGAACAAATACGTCTGAATCCGTCATTTCAGAATGGAGTCCCTCTGTTCCATCATCACATCTATGGAAGAGAGAGAATTATTAGCCTCCATAGACATTCAGGACGCGTATCTCCACATTTCGATCTCCCAGACACATCAACCACTCCTGCGCTTTGCGGTTCATATGCAACATAGTCAATTTGTGACCTTACCCTTCAGCCTCGCTACAGCACCCAAGGGTATTCACCAAGGTCTTGGTGGCCATCATGACCATTCTTCACCCCAGAGGCCTAGTGGTCCTACCCTGTCTAGATGTCCTCCTGATCAAGGCCCCCTCCTTCCCAGACTGCATGGAAAGTGTACAGATTACTATAGACACGCTCTTGCCGACTGGAATGGCTGGTCAATCTAAACAAATCTTCCCTGACTCGGCCCAGTCAATCAACTTCCTGGGGATGGTTTTCGATACCTTCCCCAGGTTGGTAGTTCTCCTTCGGGACAAATCACTAGTTCTACGTCAGGGAGTCCGCACCCTTCTCCATCCCTCTCCCCACTCTATCTGTTTCGGAATGAGGGTTCTAGGCAAAATGGTGGCTACAATGGAAGCGGTCCCATTTGCCCAAATTCACCTTCAGCTGCTGCAAATGGCTCTGCTTTCGGCTTGGGACAGGAGCCCCTTTTCTTTCGAGAAGAAATTTTGCCTGATGTCCTCATTCAGACGGTCACTGCGCTGGTGGATCCATTCGGCTTCGCTCTCCCGAGGACGGTCATTCCTCCTGGTTAATTGGGCAGTCCTCACTACCAATGCCAGTCTGGTAGGTTGTGGAACGGTGTTTCGGCACTACACCTCCCAGGGTCGCTGGTCCCCACAGGAGTCAACTCTTCCAATCAATCTGCTAGAGATATGGGCCATAGCCCTGGCACTCAAGGCTTTTCAGCACCTCCTGGCGGGTCACCACATTCACATCCATTTGGACAACGCTGCCGCCGTGGTATACATCAATCATCAGGGAGGCACCCACAGAAGGGCCGCACTACACAAGGTAGAGCGCATTCTGCACTGGGCCGAGTCTACTCGGTCCGTCATCTCAGCAGTACAGAATCCGGGCGAGGAGAAACTGGGTGGCGGACTCTACACCCGGAAGTGTTTCAGCAGATCTGCTGCCGTTGGGCAAACCCAGATGTGAAACGGATGGCGTCTCGTCTGAATGCCAAGATTCTCGTTTACATGGCCTGATCACACGACCCAATCTCCGTCGGAGCCAACGAATTGGTGCAACCATGGCCACCCAGTCCCGTCCACTGCCCCTAATACCAAGGGTAGTGAGGAAAATCAAATCGGAAAGGGTCCCAGTCATCCTCATAGCTCCAGATTGGCCCAGATATGCTTAGTACGCCGACCCGATTCAACTGATCATCAATGCCCCTTGGCGTCTACCGAACCGCTCAGACCTCATGACACGAGGTCAGATCTGCCACCAGAACTCGCAGGCCCTGAGTTTGACAGCGTGACTGTTGAAACCTGGCTTCTGACTTGGGCTGGTTTTTTGCCAGACGTGATTAGCACTACGATCAGAGCTAGAAAATCTGCCTCAGCCAGTACCGTATATACTCGTGTATAAGCCGACCCGTGTATAAGCCGACCCCCTACTTTTGCCCCAAAAATCTGGAAAAACCTATTGACTCGTGTATAAGCCGAGGGTGGACCCCAGCACAGGTATACACAGGTATACAGCCCCCAGCAGTGTGGTATACAGGCCTCCCCAGTGGTAGTATACAGCAGCCCCAGTGGTAGTATACAGATTCCCCAGCAGCCCCAGTGGTAGTATACAGATTCCCCAGCAGCCCCAGTGGTAGTATACAGATTCCCAGCAGCCCCAGTGGTAGTATACAGGAGCCCCAACAGCCCCAGTGGTAGTATACAGGAGCCCAGCAGCCCAGTGGTAGTATACAGATTCCCAGCAGCCCCAGTGGTAGTATACAGATTCCCCAGCAGCCCCAGTGGTAGTATACAGATTCCCCAGCAGCCCCAGTGGTAGTATACAGGAGCCCCAGTGGTAGTATACAGGAGCCCCAGCAGCCCCAGTGGTAGTATACAGGAGCCCCAGCAGCCCCAGTGGTAGTATACAGGAGCCCCAGCAGCCCCAGTGGTAGTATACAGGAGCCCCAGCAGCCCCAGTGGTAGTATACAGATTCCCCAGCAGCCCCAGTGGTAGTATACAGATTCCCCAGCAGCCCCAGAGGTAGTATACAGGAGCCCCAGCAGCCCCAGTGGTAGTATACAGATTCCCCAGCACCCAGTGGTAGTATACAGGAGCCCCAGCAGCCCCAGTGGTAGTATACAGGAGCCCCAGCAGCCCCAGTGGTAGTATACAGGAGCCCAGCAGCCCCAGTGGTATACAGCAGGCCCCAGGGGTACATATAGCAGCCCCCAGGGGGTACCAACAGCCCCCTGGGGGTACCAACAGCCCCCTGGGGTACCCAGCAGCCCTGGGGGTACCCAGCAGCCCCCTGGGGGTACCAACAGCCCCTGGGGGTACCAACAGCCCTGGGGGTACCCAGCAGCCCCAGGGGGTACCCAGCAGCCCCTGGGGGTACCAACAGCCCCCAAAAGCTGGCACTGTCCCCCCTTGTAAGGGCCCCCCCCCCCCCCCCTGCTGCTTATACATTACCATCCCGGTGTTCTGATCGGCGCCGCTCCTCGGTGCTGCGTCTTCATCCTCCTGTCCGCGCTGGCTGCATCCGGGATCTCCGGCCGTCGCGCGATGACGTCATATCGCTGCGACAGCCGGAGATCCCGGATGCAGCCAGCGCGGACGGGAGGATGAAGACGCAGCACCGAGGAGCGGCGCCGATCAGAACACCGGGATGGTAATGTATAAGCAGCGGGGGGGGGGGGGGGCCCTTACAAGGGGGGACAGTGCCAGCTTTTGGGGGGCCATATGCACTGCTTCCCCCTGCCGCTGATTGACAGGGGGAAGCAGTGCATATATAATGAGCGGCCCCACGTGACTGGGCCGCTCATACAGCAACCTCCCCCCGCCTCCTCCAGCCTCCACAGCCCCCACCACCGTATATGACGCGTGTATAAGCCGAGTGGGGGACTTTTCAGCCCAAATTTTGGGCTGAAAAACTCGGCTTATACACGAGTATATACGGTATTTACTATCACACATGGAAAACTTTTTTCTCATGATGCAAGGATCGGGGGCATTCTCCTCTCGTTTTGTCTATCCTGGTAGTACTAGACTTTCTCCAATTGGGACTGGATTCGGGTCTTGCTCCGAGCTCCCTGAAAGGCCAAATTTCGGCACTATCGGTTCTTTTCCAGCGAAGGCTCACAACACGATTTCAGGTCAAGACCTTCATTCAAGGAGTGTCTTCTTTTAGTCCCACCTCACTGAAGACCAGTAGAATCTTGGGAACTTGGTCCTGAATGCACTTCAGAGACTTTCCTTTGAATCTCTGAGAGAAATTTCACTCTTCCTTTTGTCCTGGAAGATGGTTTTCCATGTGGCAATCACGTCCATTAGATGTGTCTTGGAATTGGCCGCACTTTCCTACCGAGTGCCTTTCCTTACCTTTCATGAGGACAAGGTGTTACTACGGCCGGTTACCTCTTTCCTCACGAAGGTGGTCTCTTCCTTCCATCTTAATGAGGAGATCATTATTTTTTCCTTTTGCCCAGCGTTAGTGCACCGTGTTGAGAAAGCCCAGGACCTTGTAAGAGCTCTTAGATGCTATGTATCTAGGACAGCTCCTTTTAGTTAGACGGATACCCTTGTTTGTCCTTCCGGGAGGTCACAGAAAGGGCATGTCTGCTTCCAAATCCACGCTGGCTAAAGTGGTTAAGATCGGCCATTCAGGAATCCTGTCAGCTCAGGAATATACCCATTCAAGGTGGATTGAGGAGCCACGCTAATCGACACCAGGCATCCGCTGAGCAGGTGTGTAGGGCAGTGACCTTGTCCAGCCTGCATATGTTTGCTAAACATTATAACGTCCATACCCAGGCCTTTGCGGATGCAAGCCTTGGTAGACATGTTCTGCAGGCAGCAGTTGCTCACCTCTCAAATTAGGTGACTCGGGGTATTGTATCTTTTTGGGATTAGTGTTTTTCCTCACCCAAGGACTGCTTTGGGATGTCCCATGGTCTTGTGTTCCCGAATGAGGCGACTGAGTTAAAGGGATTTTCTCCTTCGCCTCATTGGGGGACACAGACCGTGGGTGTTATGCTGCTGTCCACTAGGAGGCGACACTAGGCAGAATCTGCAAAAGAGTTAAGGAGCTCCTCCTCTGCAGCATATACACCCTGGAGCAGGAAATGCTTCTCCAGTTTTTGCTTAGTGTCGATAGGAGGTAGACATGGTCCATAGGACCACTCCAAATTACATAGTTAGATATTTTTTACTTAGATTTTTTATTCTTTTTTTTTTTTTTACCAAGGATATGAGAGGGCGACGGTATCTCCGCATACCGATTTCCCACAACCAGCAACAGGCGGGAACGCGGGGTGTTACCTCCACGTATCCCCTCCTGCTACGATGGATAGGGAGCAAGGCGACGGTCCCATTGCGTTCCGATCTCCTTGTCTTTTTCCCATGGCCGGCGCTCCCACATTTTCCCCTGTCCCCACTGGGAACCTCAGGGTGACTTCTGCAGGCTTGCAGAGATTCACAGCAGGAAAGCGCAGGATCCGGCTGGGCACATCCGGACGCCAGGCCAGGCACAGACACTCTCCCCATCTCCTCTCTGGGTTATGGGTCGAGCAAGCCCAAGATGCCCTCCCCATTCCCTGCCTAGGGTCTGGGTTGAGGAGCCTACACAGGTAATCAGGGCTCCCTTGGGACCCTGCATGGCTCTTTTCCTTCTTTGCCCCCTGCTTCCCCCTGAACCGACCAGGCTGGGCTCATTTAATACCCTGTGCTCCTGCCAGCTGCGGACACAATCACAGCCTGCAGCATACTCTAGGCTGCAGCACACTTGCAGGGGCACCCCTGGAGCCCGGGACCTCACATTTCCATGATGTGACCCCGTATGCAGCCATAAATCAGCCACATGGTTTTATGCCGAAGACAGTGGCGTCTCTAGGACCGGGCCCCCTCCCCGCCACTCCGGGTTCGTCCCGCATACTATTCATGCTGCGCCATTTCCCCGGGAGGGAGCGCAGCAGCAGCTCACCCAGCAGGCTCTGGGTGCCGCCGGAGCATCTGCCCTATCGTGGGCGCAGCCTCCGGTACCTGGCGGGGTTGTCCCCAGCTCCGGCCCCTGACATCCGCGCCAGGCCTCCGCCATTCCCGGGCCCGCGATTTACGCGAGGCCCCGGCTTCGGCCTAGCCGGACGTCACCGCCCTTGTCACCGCCCATACGCCCGCCTCCCCACCGGACGTCAGAGCCTTGCGGCGTCAGCAAGGGAGGCGGGACAGGACTAAAAAAAGCGCCCTCCAGCTTCTCTGCGCGCTCTCGCGCTGGCTCCGCCCCCTTCCTTCTTGGCACCGCCGCCATTACAGCCCCGGCGCTGACACCGCTGTATTAACAGCGGCGAACAGCGCTTGGGTATTAGGGGGCACAGGCTGACCAAGCCATCAGGCACGGCTAGGTCTCAGATGTATGGGCTAGAAGCCCAGCAGGTTTTTAGCCCTAGGGTTGAACCTAGGACTCAGTGCTGGCGGAATGCCTGCAGGGGCACACACTAAGGGGCAGATGGCAGCAGGCTCATGCTTGCCCCTGCTGCGGTAGCCCTTTGTCTCCATCCTCCCAGCTGGAGGTAATGGGGATATAAGGATTCTTCTTAGGATCCTTGTACAGCAATACAGCAATTCCAGTATCCACTGTGCGGTGTACACAGAGACCCAACACAGTACAATTAGCACAGCTTCTCTGTGCTGCGGTCTCCAGTAGTTACTGAAGGGCAGCCAGTGGGATACAGCCGGCTGCAATCTGTCGTCCTCCCCCCTCCCTGTACACCATGCATGGAACATGTAATACTACCCTCTGTACACCGTGTATAGAGGAATATCATACTACGAGGAATACTGCTAATTCCCAGAGCAGTACAGGCACAGTCCCTCCATCCAGCGCACGATCCGATTACAGTGGTGCCTTCCATCGTTCCAGATACAGGTACCTGTTGGTACACCTGTCCGACCTAAGGGGAGTGGCTAGGTTTAAGCGATATACCAGCACGCCCTTTTTTATCCTCGGTCCCCCAACCTTGGCGGAGCCCTGTTAATATTCAAACATCAAATACTCATCTATCAGACCACTTCCAGGCACCTACACAGTTCAGAGAACCAGGTTGCGGTGGAATTGCTACAAGTTTAATTCACACGTTTCTTCCTCGGCCCCTACATTGCGGGAGAGTCCAGTTAGAGTAGTGTAATCTACAATTACCTGACAACCACAAGGTCCCAGGACCGTTTGCCAATCCTCCCCACAGCCCACAGCTGCAGTTCTGGTTGGCGGTGATGACAGTCCAGTCTCACGAGACGCAGGATGAAACACCGTAATCCGCAGCTGCCCTATGAATTTAGCTGCTGGTCTCTGGAACCTAAGACTCATAGCATACTCCCTCCTCAGCTCTCCGCTGTTGGAGGCGCTGGGTAGTAGCCAGGTTTGGCTAGTTGCCTTACCCCTGTCTCAACTCCCCACTGTTGGAGCTTTGGTTGAAGCTATGACGGCTCAAGGCCTGGCCGGCCCCCGTCCCAGGAGCTCTGTTGCTCATCTCCTCACTATACCTATATTAGGTATTTGGGTTGAGGTGACATGGCGAGCTCCTTGCACAGCCCGCTTCAAAGCAGGACCTCGCAGACCCTCGACCGCACACACAACAAGACTACTCCCATGACGGATGGGCCCTTCTGGACCCCGTATGTCCGTGGTCCAAACCTTCTCCACGCAATCTGTCCCTTCTCGACTCAGGAGTCATAAAAAAAAAAAAAAAAAAAACACAGAATTCTCACGGTGGGATAGTGTCCGCCGTGTGCAGCGCAGGACACCAGCGACTGAACTATCGTGGACACAGCCTCCGGTTTTCAGCCAACGCTACTCCTGACTTCCGGCTACTTCCGGACCTCTGCGTCGGGCGTCTGCCTTTACCGAGCCCCGCGATTTCGCGAGCCCCCGCTTCGGCCTAGCCGGACATCTCTAGCTTACCCGCCCGCCTCCTGCTCGCCATACACACCCTCCACCTGACATCGGAGCCTCCGAAGCGTCAGCACAGGGGGTGGGGCAAGGCTAAAAGGACTGAAGCACAAAGAATACAAAGACTTTTCCCAGCCTAACGTTAGCAATGTTTATACTGCATTCAGCAGTCCACCGTATCTGGATGACTATGACTTTCAAGGACTGCGAACACAATGGCATTTACACCGTGTTCGTTAAGAAGATTCGGTACGATCGACCTCCATAGCTCTACCGCAATTCCATGGCACGTGTTGCAACACAGCACACACATTCCGGGAGTCCCAGCTCCGCTGCGTACTCCTGACGGCCACATGCTACAGCATCACGTATGGAGTCTCGGCCATATGGAAGGCACAGCAACGCATGAACACGGTGGCCCTTAATTGCAACACTTCCACAGCTCTAGTCAAATTTCCCCAGACAAGGCACGGATTCTTCGTCTTGGAATCCGCAGCCTCCGTCGGAAGTCCCTTCAATCCTTCACACCTGCTATAAGAGTCCTAGACGGTATATTGGCACCTTGAGAGTCAGTTCCATTGACTCGGCGTAACCGCCGGCCTTTTTGCAATTATCCATGCTCAGGCGTTGCACGAGAACAGGATGGGGTGCGACGTGCCCCCATCCCAATGCACATGGCAGTAGTCTTGCCCTGTCTCGAAGATGCCCCTCAGTCTACAAACATTCGTGCAGTATCTCTAGTACTGAAAATCATTCAGTCACCTTCTGGCATTTGAACATGTCAGAATACAGTCAGACAATGCTACAGCTGTGGCATGGGTCAACCATCAGGGTGGAACCCGCAGTCCCTAAGCGATGACGAGTTCGCCACATCCTTCACTAGATGGAATCCTGGAAGACTGTACTGACAACTGTTCTCACTCCAGATGTACTCATCTAAGAGGCGGTTTTTCCTAATCCTCCAAGGGAAGGACTCAGGGGTCCGACCCCTTCGTCTCGAAGTTCTCCGTCAAAACGCCAATGCCAGGAAACCACAGATATGGACCTGACGGAGTCACGCCTCAATGCCACGGTCCCGGCCTTCCTTTCCTGGTCTCAGGATCCACAGTCAGTGGGACAGACGCACTTGTCCGAGCCTGGACCGGTATCCGCCTCTCCTATATTCTTTCCCCACTAACAGATAGTCTTGAATATCAAACGATAAGGTTGCCAGATCATCTTCGTGGTCTCAGACTGACCCACACGCGCTTGGTCCGCAGACTCGTCCAATTTATAGCAGCAGTACCAGGACGTCTATCAGAGGGTCCACACCTGCTAGTTCACAGCCAGTTCTTCCTCAGACTTCCTCATTTCCGAGGTTAATGGCGTAGTTTTTGAGACCTAGAACTTAACCCAAGAGGTTTTTTTCCCAGGATATTGTAACGACCTTAGTCACAGAGAGGACACCAGCTTTATCAGCGTTATCCCATCACACATCTTTCACCCTGTCGCGCTGGCTGCACCGGGATCTCCGGCCGTCGCGCGAGACGTCATATCGCTGCGACACCCGGGGAACCCCGGAGCACCCAGCGCGGACGGGGGGGATAAAGACCCCCAGCACCGAGGAGCGGCCCCGATCAAAAACCCGGGGAGGGGTAATGTAAAGCACGGGGGGGGGGGGGCCCTTAAAAGGGGGGACGTGCCATTTTTGGGGGCCCCAAGCATGCTTCCCCCTGCCGCTGATTGACAGGGGGAAGCAGTGCATATATAATGAGCGGCCCCACGTGACTGGGCCGCTCATACAGCAACCTCCCCCGCCTCCTCCAGCCTCCACAGCCCCCACCAACCTTTATATTGACGCGTGTATAAGCCGAGTGGGGACTTTTAGCCCAAATTTTGGGCTGAAAAACTGGGCTTATACACGAGTATTATACGGGTATTTACTATCACACATGGAAAACTTTTTTTCTCATGATGAAAGGGATCGGGGGAAATTCTCCTCTCGTTTTGTCTATCCTGGTAGTACTAGACTTTCTCCAATTGGGATGGATTCGGGTCTTGCTCCGAGCTCCCTGAAAGGCCAAATTTCGGCACTATCGGTTCTTTTCCAGCGAAGGCTCAAAACACGATTTCAGGTCAAGACCTTCATTCAAGGAGTGTCTTCTTTTAGTCCCCCCTCATGAAGACCAGTAGAATCTTGGGAACTTGGTCCTGAATGCATTTCAGAGACTTTCCTTTGAATCTCTGAGAGAAATTTCACTCTTCCTTTTGTCCTGGAAGATGGTTTTCCATGTGGCAATAACGTCCATTAGATGTGTTTTTGGGAAATTTGGGCCCGCACTTTCCTACCGAGTGCCTTTCCTTACCTTTCATGAGGACAAGGTGTTACTACGGCCGGTTCCCTCTTTCCTCACGAAGGTGGTCTCTTCCTTCCATCTTAATGAGGAGGATCATTATTTTTTCCTTTTGCCCAGCGTTAGTGCACGTGTTGAGAAAGCCCAGGACCTTGTAAGAGCTCTTAGATGCTATGTATCTAGGACAGCTCCTTTTAGTTAGACGGATACCCTTGTTTGTCCTTCCGGGAGGTCACAGAAAGGGCATGTCTGCTTCCAAATCCACGTGGCTAAAGTGGTTAAGATCGGCCATTCAGGAATCCTGTCAGCTCAGGAATATACCCATTCAAGGTGGATTGAGGAGCCACGCTAATCGACACCAGGCATCCGCTGAGCAGGTGTGTAGGGCAGTGACCTTGTCCAGCCTGCATATGTTTGCTAAACATTATAACGTCCATACCCAGGCCTTTGCGGATGCAAGCCTTGGTAGACATGTTCTGCAGGCAGCAGTTGCTCTACCTCTCAAATTAGGTGACTCGGGGTATTGTATCTTTTTGGGATTAGTGTTTTTCCTCACCAAGGACTGCTTTGGGATGTCCCATGGTCTTGTGTTCCGAATGAGGCGACTGAGTTAAAGGGATTTTCTCCTTCGCCTCATTGGGGGACACAGACCGTGGGTGTTATGCTGCTGTCCACTAGGAGGCGACACTAGGCAGAATCTGCAAAAGAGTTAAGGAGCTCTCCTCTGCAGCATATTACACCTGGAGCAGGAAATGCTTCTCCAGTTTTTGCTTAGTGTCGATAGGAGGTAGACATGGTCCATAGGACCACTCCAAATTACATAGTTAGATATTTTTTACTTAGATTTTTTATTCTTTTTTTTTTTTTTTACCAAGGATATGAGAGGGCGACGGTATCTACCCCATTTCCGATTTCCCACAACCAGCAACAGGCGGGAACGCGGGGTGTTTACCTCCACGTATCCCCTCTGCTACGATGGATAGGGAGCAAGGCGGACGGTCCCATTGCGTTCCGATCTCCTTGTCTTTTTCCCATGGCCGGCGCTCCCACATTTTCCCCTGTCCCCACTGGGAACCTCAGGGTGACTTCTGCAGGCTTGCAGAGATTCACAGCAGGAAAGCGCAGGATCCGGCTGGGCACATCCGGACGCCAGGCCAGGCACAGACACTCTCCCCATCTCCTCTCTGGGTTATGGGTCGAGCAAGCCCAAGATGCCTCCCCATTCCCTGCCTAGGGTCTGGGTTGAGGAGCCTACACAGGTAATCAGGGCTCCCTTGGGACCCTGCATGGCTCTTTTCCTTCTTTGCCCCCTGCTTCCCCCCCGAAACCGACCAGGCTGGGCTCATTTAATACCCTGTGCTCCTGCCAGCTGCGGACACAATCACAGCCTGCAAACATACTCTAGGCTGCAGCACACTTGCAGGGGCACCCCTGGAGCCCGGGACCTCACATTTCCATGATGTGACCCCGTATGCAGCCATAAATCAGCCACATGGTTTTATGCCGAAGACAGTGGCGTCTCTAGGACCGGGGCCCCCTCCCCGCCCTCCGGGTTCGTCCCGCATACTATTCATGCTGCGCCATTTCCCCGGGAGGGAGCGCAGCAGCAGCTCACCCAGCAGGCTCTGGGTGCCGCCGGAGCCATCTGCCCTATCGTGGGCGCAGCCTCCGTACCTGGCGGGGTTTGTCCCAGCTCCGGCCCCTGACATCCGCGCCAGGCCTCCGCCCATTCCCGGGCCCGCGATTTACGCGACGGCCCCGGCTTCGGCCTAGCCGGACGTCACCGCCCCTTGTCACCGCCCATACGCCCGCCTCCCCACCGGACGTCAGAGCCTTGCGGCGTCAGCAAGGGAGGCGGGACAGGACTAAAAAAAGCGCCCTCCAGCTTCTCCTGGCGCGCTCTCGCGCTGGCTCCGCCCCCTTCCTTCTTGGCACCGCCGCCATTACAGCCCCGGCGCTGACACCGCTGTATTAACAGCGGCGAACAGCGCTTGGGTATTAGGGGGCACAGGCTGACCAAGCCATCAGGCACGGCTAGGTCTCAGATGTATGGGCTAGAAGCCCAGCAGGTTTTTAGCCCTAGGGTTGAACCTAGGACTCAGTGCTGGCGGAATGCCTGCAGGGGCACACACTAAGGGGCAGATGGCAGCAGGCTCATGCTTGCCCCTGCTGCGGTAGCCCTTTGTCTCCATCCTCCAGCTGGAGGTAATGGGGATATAAGGATTCTTCTTAGGATCCTTGTACAGCAATACAGCAATTCCAGTATCCACTGTGCGGTGTACACAGAGACCCAACACAGTACAATTAGCACAGCTTCTCTGTGCTGCGGTCTCCAGTAGTTACTGAAGGGCAGCCAGTGGGATACAGCCGGCTGCAATCTGTCGTCCTCCCCCCTCCCTGTACACCATGCATGGAACATGTAATACTACCCTCTGTACACCGTGTATAGAGGAATATCATACTACGAGGAATACTGCTAATTCCCAGAGCAGTACAGGCACAGTCCCTCCATCCAGCGCACGATCCGATTACAGTGGTGCCTTCCATCGTTCCAGATACAGGTACCTGTTGGTACACCTGTCCGACCTAAGGGGAGTGGCTAGGTTTAAGCGATATACCAGCACGCCCTTTTTTATCCTCGGTCCCCCCAACCTTGGCGGAGCCCTGTTAATATTCAAACATCAAATACTCATCTATCAGACCACTTCCAGGCACCTACACAGTTCAGAGAACCAGGTTGCGGTGGAATTGCTACAAGTTTAATTCACACGTTTCTTCCTCGGCCCCTACATTGCGGGAGAGTCCAGTTAGAGTAGTGTAATCTACAATTACCTGACAACCACAAGGTCCAGGACCGTTTGCCAATCCTCCCCACAGCCCACAGCTGCAGTTCTGGTTGGCGGTGATGACAGTCCAGTCTCACGAGACGCAGGATGAAACACCGTAATCCGCAGCTGCCCTATGAATTTAGCTGCTGGTCTCTGGAACCTAAGACTCATAGCATACTCCCTCCTCAGCTCTCCGCTGTTGGAGGCGCTGGGTAGTAGCCAGGTTTGGCTAGTTGCCTTACCCCTGTCTCAACTCCCCACTGTTGGAGCTTTGGTTGAAGCTATGACGGCTCAAGGCCTGGCCGGCCCCCGTCCCAGGAGCTCTGTTGCTCATCTCCTCACTATACCTATATTAGGTATTTGGGTTGAGGTGACATGGCGAGCTCCTTGCACAGCCCGCTTCAAAGCAGGACCTCGCAGACCCTCGACCGCACACACAACAAGACTACTCCCATGACGGATGGGCCCTTCTGGACCCCGTATGTCCGTGGTCCAAACCTTCTCCACGCAATCTGTCCCTTCTCGACTCAGGAGTCATAAAAAAAAAAAAAAAAAAAAACACAGAATTCTCACGGTGGGATAGTGTCCGCCGTGTGCAGCGCAGGACACCAGCGACTGAACTATCGTGGACACAGCCTCCGGTTTTCAGCCAACGCTACTCCTGACTTCCGGCTACTTCCGGACCTCTGCGTCGGGCGTCTGCCTTTACCGAGCCCCGCGATTTCGCGAGCCCCCGCTTCGGCCTAGCCGGACATCTCTAGCTTACCCGCCCGCCTCCTGCTCGCCATACACACCCTCCACCTGACATCGGAGCCTCCGAAGCGTCAGCACAGGGGGTGGGGCAAGGCTAAAAGGACTGAAGCACAAAGAATACAAAGACTTTTCCCAGCCTAACGTTAGCAATGTTTATACTGCATTCAGCAGTCCACCGTATCTGGATGACTATGACTTTCAAGGACTGCGAACACAATGGCATTTACACCGTGTTCGTTAAGAAGATTCGGTACGATCGACCTCCATAGCTCTACCGCAATTCCATGGCACGTGTTGCAACACAGCACACACATTCCGGGAGTCCCAGCTCCGCTGCGTACTCCTGACGGCCACATGCTACAGCATCACGTATGGAGTCTCGGCCATATGGAAGGCACAGCAACGCATGAACACGGTGGCCCTTAATTGCAACACTTCCACAGCTCTAGTCAAATTTCCCCAGACAAGGCACGGATTCTTCGTCTTGGAATCCGCAGCCTCCGTCGGAAGTCCCTTCAATCCTTCACACCTGCTATAAGAGTCCTAGACGGTATATTGGCACCTTGAGAGTCAGTTCCATTGACTCGGCGTAACCGCCGGCCTTTTTGCAATTATCCATGCTCAGGCGTTGCACGAGAACAGGATGGGGTGCGACGTGCCCCCATCCCAATGCACATGGCAGTAGTCTTGCCCTGTCTCGAAGATGCCCCTCAGTCTACAAACATTCGTGCAGTATCTCTAGTACTGAAAATCATTCAGTCACCTTCTGGCATTTGAACATGTCAGAATACAGTCAGACAATGCTACAGCTGTGGCATGGGTCAACCATCAGGGTGGAACCCGCAGTCCCTAAGCGATGACGAGTTCGCCACATCCTTCACTAGATGGAATCCTGGAAGACTGTACTGACAACTGTTCTCACTCCAGATGTACTCATCTAAGAGGCGGTTTTTCCTAATCCTCCAAGGGAAGGACTCAGGGGTCCGACCCCTTCGTCTCGAAGTTCTCCGTCAAAACGCCAATGCCAGGAAACCACAGATATGGACCTGACGGAGTCACGCCTCAATGCCACGGTCCCGGCCTTCCTTTCCTGGTCTCAGGATCCACAGTCAGTGGGACAGACGCACTTGTCCGAGCCTGGACCGGTATCCGCCTCTCCTATATTCTTTCCCCACTAACAGATAGTCTTGAATATCAAACGATAAGGTTGCCAGATCATCTTCGTGGTCTCAGACTGACCCACACGCGCTTGGTCCGCAGACTCGTCCAATTTATAGCAGCAGTACCAGGACGTCTATCAGAGGGTCCACACCTGCTAGTTCACAGCCAGTTCTTCCTCAGACTTCCTCATTTCCGAGGTTAATGGCGTAGTTTTTGAGACCTAGAACTTAACCCAAGAGGTTTTTTTCCCAGGATATTGTAACGACCTTAGTCACAGAGAGGACACCAGCTTTATCAGCGTTATCCCATCACACATGTGTAACTGTTTGAGGGGGGGGGTTTGCCTTTGACACCTCCAGAGGTCCTTCCCCTTGGCCCTACTTCATACCAGGGACTGTCCGTTTCTTCCACTCGGACCTAGACTCAGGTCTGTCCTTAGGGTCTCTCACACAGCAGATTTTCAGTCGTTTTTCACCGTCTTACAAACACGTCTTGCCACCAGATGTCTATGAAATCCTTCTTTCGAAGGGTCGGCTATTTAGGGTCTCCATACAACAAGACTACTCCCATGAGGACCTGAACTTTGTCCTCACGGCACTACAAGAATCACCTTTTCAGCCTCAATGGGATATTCCTTGAGCATCCTTATCCAAATAGTAGTATGGTTCGGTGGCATTTATTTGTCTCTGCAGAAGTATCGGTACTTGCAGTGGTCTCATGTAATCCATCCTTTTCTAGTCTTCCATCTGGACAAGATTGTCCTGGGGCTGGTTCAATTCTTCTTCTAAGATAGGTTTACTCCTTCCACCTACATGAAGACATCTCTCTGCCATCACTGCGCTCGACTCCAGTCCGTCCGGTCGCGAAGGACCTACATATGCGGAGCCTTGTCAGGGCCCTACGTGTCTAGGTATCCAAGACAGTGCCCTCCTAAGAGGTCGGATTCTCCTTTATCATTCTTCCAATGGGCAGAAATAAAGACACGTCAGCCTCTGGGCTCCTCTAGCCTGATGGTTTCCTCTAACCATCCAAGACGCTTATGCCATCGAAATCTCATCTCCTCCGGCAGGTCACGGCACATTCCTCTACGGCCTCCTGTACAGCTCGGTGACAGGTATTGGCGCAACAAGCGTACAGGCAACCTAGAGCCAGCCTACACATGCCCAAGTCACTGTAGTGCTTGCACTCAGTCCTCGACAAACGCAGGTCTGGGTACATGTGCCTTCCATGCGGCAGCTCACCTGTCGGTACATAGTTCTTCACTGACCATGCTCCGTGTCGCTAGTTCCATTGTTCTTTCCCACCCAGGGACTGCTTTGGGACGTCCCACGGTCTGTGTCCCCCAATGAGGCGAAGGAGAAAAGGAGATTTTTGTGTACTCACCGTAAAATCCTTTTCTCTTAGCCTCTAATTGGGGGACACAGCACCCACCCTATTGCACTTATGGGCCATTTTTTTCTACAGTTCTCACATAGCTTCTCAGCTGTTACATGGTTAACATGTTTACACATGTTTGCCTATTATCACTCTGTTAACTGTTGACTGTTTAGACTTGGCCTGTTTAGTTCCAGGTCTTATAGTACTGTGAGCCTGTTTAGTTACAGGCCATTTTATACGATTATAGGCTTCGTTACCTCTTCACTGTTTTCCACATGCGCCTGCTTAAATCAGGCCTTGTGGTACTAGCATTACTCTGCTAAGTCTTAACTGTTTACACACGTGCCTGTTTGATTTCAGGCCTTGTTACACTGTTATTACCTCATTAACTATATTTATTACGCAGGTTGACTGCATAGACTTTCTGTGTCACTGTTATTCTCTGGTAACTCTCCTACTGCTTTAGCACAAACTGGAGAAGCATTTCCTGCTCCAGGGTGTATATGCTGCAGAGGAGGAGCTCCTTAACTCTTTTGCAGATTCTGCCTAGTGTCGCCTCCTAGTGGACAGCAGCATAACACCCACGGTCTGTGTCCCCCAATTAGAGGCTAAGAGAAAAGGATTTTACGGTGAGTACACAAAAATCTCCTTTTTGTGTGTACTCACCGTAAAATCCTTTTCTCTGAGCCTCTTCTGGGGGCACAGCACCCGCCCTGTTGCCTGGTTCTGGCCGTACGTTGTTTTCCTTGGGTTCTTTGAGTTTGCATATTACCTTTTGTTGGACTGATTCGTTCTCCTACTGCTTGGCATCTAAAAAGGTTTGGCTCGTGTCAGCCAGAGGCTGTATACTGCAGGGGAGGAGCTTATCTTATTTATATATATATATATATATATATATATATATATATATATATATATATATATATATATATATATATATATATATATATATATAATATATTATAATTCGTGTCAGCCCCCTAATGACAGCAGCATAACACCCACGGTCCTGTGTCCCCCAATAGAGGTTCAGAGAAAAGGATTATATGGTGAGGTTTTTTTTATTTATAGAGTGCTAGCTGTTTTTTGTCTTATCTTTTGTTTTCACTGCTTTGGATATAGCTTTTTCAGGGCTTTGCACATCAAGTTTGTGCTGGTCCTTTTTTCTTTCATTAACATATAGATAGATATGCATGTATAATATCTGCTATAATCTACTAGATTTTTAGGGCTTGTATATTAGAGTTTTTTTAATAGTTGATTTTGAAGATGAACTGCATAGACATTGGTCACCATTTTACTAAAAGTTAAGCAGTGCATTGATTAGACTTTTCCCCTCATCATGCCCCTTCTACACCACAGCTATATGTGGCCATACTTGTTGGAGGAATGGAAGTTTCTTGACTAGTGTTCTGCCAGCCTAAAAGGTTGCATTGAATGCATAAGTGGCTATACTCTTTGCAGAATCCTACAGGTTGACGTTCTGGAACCCCTATTCTATTTTTCATACATGACATGCATTTATTGAAAAATCTATTAATCTAAAGCAGTAAAAGATCAAAATGCAGTTGAAAATATAGTGTGAATATCACAGCACTAAGCACAATCAAGAATAGTTTGTCTTTGCCAAAATTACCATTCCTTTTTAGCAGAAGGCAATTTCGTTTGTGCTCCATGTTTCCTTTTTATTTTAGTTTTTCATTTTTTTTTTTTATTTGCCAGACTGGTAACATGATGACTGTAATGTCCTTCAATTTGACTACTAACTACAAGTTAAGGAATTGTCTGATAATATGAGCATATCTATAGGAACTATATATATACAGATATGTTATTTATTTTTTTTTGTTTTTTTTTAGTTTTGTACATCTAGGTTCTGTGCTTACTTGAAACTAATTGTCACTTGAATGTTTGGCACCACACCGTTATCATTAGCTAGGCGCTATGTCTCTGTTCTGGGACTGAAATGTGGTGTCCAGGGTTTAGATTCTGATGCCCTATACTTAAGATAAATAATCATGATCTGTTCAGTGGAGACCCAACACCCCCACAGATCAGCTGTTTGCAGCTCTAGCACTGTCAGATATAGGCTGTATAAGGAGCCAGAACAGCAAGGCCCCATGTACTGAGCAGTGACTGCTCCCAGGTACTGTAGCTAGGCATCTGTTGAAGCTGACAGGAGCTGAAGTCTGTGGTGTTCAAGACCAGTCTTCACATAGTGGAGATGATCTATTTACATCCAGCCACTGCCGCAGCTAGGAACAGCGGAACAATGAGGCTGCCAGCTGTCAGGCCATCACTGATTTTATATTGGTGACCTGTTTTAAGGATTAACCATCAGTATCTTAAATAGTGGACAAACCCTTGAATTTGCTCTGAAATTAATTGATACCTTTGTGTGTGCTGCAATATATTTCAGGAAAAACAAGTTGATTTTTATTCAGAGTTACTCCATTGAATACAGCCAAATTATTTCACCTTTCAAGTGTCAAACAATGAAAATGGGATTGTTCACACTTCACAACTTGTAGAGAATGTGTCTCAATGATTATACTGACTAATATTCCCTATTAAAACTTTGCTTCAGGAGCAGCTTCTAAAGCTTCAGAAACAGAAGCTTCAGCTTCCACAACAGGTGACTCAGACTGGTACACTGGCTGGCACCACAGCACAAGTGCAGGTTCAACCCCAGCAAACACAGCAGCTGGCAACTGTAACGGCATCACGTGCTGGAGCTGTTCTTACTGGGACTACAGTGACAAATCTGCGCCTGGTAAGAGAAAAAATATATGTGTATATATACCATTACACATTAAGCCATTTTTATTAATGGGGTGTTCCCACAAGTAAAATTAATCTTAAAGTTGATTTAAATCCATGGATCTTGGAATAATAATTTCCACAACTGGATATGTTTAAAAAAAATGTTGCTGTGCTAAGATAATCTTATATACATTTCCCTGCTATGTACTGTGTAATGGCTGTGTCTGACCATGCAGGGAGGTGGTCTATTCATACCACATCTCCTGTGCTGGGGGGTTGCAAAAGAGATTATACAGATATAGCACGGGATCACAGCTGATTATTTTTGTGAGGTAAAACATTTTCCTCCCTGTTTTTAAAATATGTTTTTCCTCAAAGATAGAATTATTTGCGATCCCGTGCTGTAATGTCTTTTTACTTTTTTTCTTCCGCCCTGGCCCAGGAGTTATGATCAGACCATGTCCCTGTATGGTCAGACACGGCCATTACACAGTACATAGCAGAAACATATATATCAAATAATTTCAGAACAGGGCATTTTTTTTTAAGAGATCCTGTGCACCCCTTTGGGCGTTCCAAACTGCCCACTGTCTGTAACATGCTGTAATAGGGGTAACCCCTCCATGTGCCCAGACATCCCCCTGCATACCTGAGAAATGCACTTTTATTCTGTCCCGCGGTGTATGTTAATCAGCGCTGAAAAGATTCGGGAGGGATCCCTCTATATGGTCCTCACTGTCTCCTGCCTGGAATAGCTGCCCCACTCTTTTGAAATTCCCGCCCCTCCTGTGTATGGGCAATGATTGATAGGCGTATTCTCACGCCTGCACAGTGGAGCGGGTCACCGTATTGAAGATACACAGTGCCAGAAGTCTCGCGAGACCATATAGAGGGATCCCTCCTGGACCTTTTCAGCGCTAATTACCATACATCGCAGGACAGAATAATAGTGCATTTCTCAGGTATGCAGGGGGACGTCTGGGCACACAGAGGGGTTACGGGAGCCCCTATTACAGCATGTTACAGCTGGTGGGTACAGTTTAGAATGCCCAAAGGGGTGACACGTTCCCTTTAAACACAAACAATTATAGAAATTATTCTTATTCTAAGATCCATTTATTCAAATGAACTTTGTTAGTGGAACAATCCCCTTTAACGTTGTATTATTTTGTTAACTTTACCTTTTTTAATCCTTAGCTGCAGGCTCAAGGACAGATCCAAGCTCAGCCAGGGCAACCAGCACAAGTGGCTTTGGCCAAGCCACCAGTGGTGTCTGCTGTTGTCTCATCTGGCGGTGTCACTACCCTTCCTGTTACAGTAGCAGGGATCAGTGTTTCTATCAATCAACCCCAGAAAGTGGCAGGTAAATGTAATGAAAACAATATAGTGTGAAACATGTTTTTACTAATTTTTATTTGAAACATTGTGTATGAAAGTCACCAATAATAGATTTTAGCAGTCTCTTTTTGTTTAACAGTGAGTATTGCTATGAAAGCTGAAAACTTGGTACTGCCTTAACACAAAAAATATTTTTTGTAGCATTTTCAAAGTTTTCAGCATTCACTGTATATTTCAGATCATCTCACACAATTCACTTAGCGACAGAATCAATTCCTTGTATTATAAGAAACGTGTATAACTATACAACCTCCAACAGCTTGTTTAACCTTTCCAATATATGATGCACAGTTGAAACCAGCGTTTTCATACACTGTATAAAAAAACACATGCATGTTTTTCTCACTATCTGACATGAAGTCAAATAAACCTTTACCAGTTTAGGTCAATTAAGATTACCATAATTATTTATATTTGCCAAACGCCAGAATAATGAGAAAGAATGTTTTAAGGCATTCTTATTACTGTCTTTAAAATCACAAGTTCACGTACACTGAGATTACTATGTCATTAAAGAATTTGGGATAGCCCATAGATGATATCGTGTATGTTGTTGCCAATGATTTATTAGCAGCATCTGAGTTAATTAGAGACACTCCAGTGAATGTATTTTAATGCACACCTCAAACACACCACTTCTTGTATAGGATCATGGGAAAATCTAAAGAAATCATTCAAGATATCAGGAAGAGAATTGTGGACTTGCACAAGTCTAGTTTATCTTTGCGTACAATTCCAGATACCTGAAGGGCATCGTTCATATGTACAAGAATTATATGCAAGTAGAAAAAACATGGGAATGTCCAGCCATCATACCACCCAGGAAGGAGAGGGTCTTGTGTCCCAGAGATAAACGTGCTTTGGTCTGACATGTGCATATCTACCCAAGAACAAAAGCAAAAGACCTTGTGAAGATGATGGCAGAAGCTGGTAAGGTTGTGTCATTATCCACAGTGAAACAAGTACTGTATCAACATGGACTGAAAGGCAACTCTGCCAGGAAGACATCATTATGCCAAAGAAACAAAAACGTCAGATTCATTTTTGCAAATGCACACAATAAAAACCTAATTTTTTGGAGACGTTCTTTGTTCTGACGAAACTAAAATTTTATGTTTGGCCATAATCACCATCGTTACGTTTGGGGGAAGCTTGGAAGCCTAAGAATGCCAACTCAGCGTGTGAAACATGGGGGTAGCAGTATCGTGACATGGGTTGTTTAGCAGCAGCAGAACTGGTGCACTTCAAAAATTAGATACATCATGAGAAAAAAAGATTGTGCAATACTGAAGCAACATGTCAAGACATAAGCCAGGAAGTTAATGCTTGGCGGAAATGAGTCTTGGAAATGGACAATAACCCGAAGCATACTGCTAACTGGTTACACAGTGGCTTAAGGATAACAGGATAACAATGTTTTGGAGTGGCCATCACAAAGCCCTGATCTCACTCTTTTTGAAAATTTATGGGCAAAGCTAGAAAGGCAGGTGCGAGCAAGGTGACTTACCAACATGGCTCAGTTACACCAGTTTGTCAGGAGGAATGAGCCCAAATTCCTACCAACTATTATGAGAAGCTTGTATTAGAATTTCCAATGTTTGACGCAAGTTATAGAGTTAACCCCTTCGATACCCTGGAATTTTTCGTTTTCATTTTGTTTTTTGCTCCCCTCTTCCAAGAACCAGAACTTTTTTTTATTTTCTGTCATATAGACATATGAATGCTTTTTATTTTGCGGGACAAGTTGTACTTTAGATGCAATCATTTATTTTACCATCTAGTGTACAGGAAATTGCAAAAAAAAATTCCAATGCGTGAAATTGCAAAAAGTGCAATCACACATTTGTTTTTCGTTTTTTTAGTCGCCATGTTCCTATATGGTAAACCGACATGATGTGTGAGCCTCAGGTCGGTACGAGTTCGTAGATACCAACATTTATTCTTTTACTGGTATCTAAGTGGTGAAAAAAAATTCAGACATTTGAAGAAAAAAAAAAAATCGCTCTTTTGTGCCATTCTGTGTCCTCATTTTTCGGGATCTGAGACAATTTGACGGCTTATTTTTTTGCATCTTAAGCTGATGTTTCAATGATTACCATTTTTGGGTGGCTATACCCGTCATGGCTTTGAACTGTCACTGCATTTAACAGAGAATGCAGAAAATATCCTAAATTTCCTACTAACCTGAAGTCCAATATGTCATGAAAAAACAGTCTTGAATCACTGGGATATGTTGAAGCATTCCTGAAACCTCAGAAAGTGACACTGGTCAGAATTGAAAATGAGCCTTGGCTTAAGGGGTTAATTATTTTATATCTTGATAGATTGGTTTCTGAACGCGGTGATACCAAACGTGTATTCTCAATCGCCTCATTGGGGTACACAGACCATGGTGTTATGCTGCATTACTAGGAGGCGACACTAAGTAGAATCTGAAACTCCTGCCCTGCAGTATCACTCTCTGGCTGGCAGAAGCTGAACCAATTTCAGCTTAGTGTCAGTAGGTAGGCAGATGCGGTCTACTGACCCACATCATATCTTTATTATTTTATTGTATCTTTAGCATTTTTCGTTACTTTTCCCTCGGAATGAAGTCAAACGGGCGACGGATCCTTCGCGATCCACTCTCCCACAACCACTAACAGACGGGAACGTGAAGTGTTACCTCCGTACCCCCTTCTGCGACGAGGGACAATATTTCTATTTTTAGGTGACGGTTCCATAACGCTCCGATCTCCACATCCCCAGAAGGGCACGTGGAGTGTTACCTCCCCGTATCCCCCTCTGCACCGTCTGGTCCATCATGGATCTCTCCTCCCAAAACCCCTGCCCCCCCACCATTTCTCACCAGGGAAAATGTGGTCGAAACTTCCCGTGACATGCAGGAGCCCTACAGCCCTACCCAGATCCCACAGTTGGGACACTGGGTTGCAGGAGCCTGGTGACATGTCTGGGATCCCTGGCCCTCCCAAGCCTCCTTTCCCAGGGACCCTGGGTCACAGGAGCAGTTATCGTCACCTTGCACACTGCCCTCCCTATCCTCCCCTCACAGGGAACTATGGGTTGCAGGGCCAGCATCGGTAATGCCTTCGGGCTATCCCTATCCCCCCCTGGGCCCTACAGGAGATAGTCCACATGCAAACTGCATACTACAAACCCCCTCTGTACCAGAGGGGGAATGACAAAGACAGAGGGTTCCCTACAATGGGCGTGCATGCAGCGGCCGATACCTCCGCGGCCAGCCTCTGGTGTGTGACGTCATCTGCGGCCAGAACGCCCTTCGGCCACCTCCCCGAAGGAGTGGTCTGGCTGTTTTTTTGGCGCTTCTCGCTAATCGCGAGACTTTCTGCGTGTCTTTCTCTACGGTCCTCCCACTTTTTCCTCACACGTGCAGCCTGTAACTCCACATCGGAGCATCGATATCCTGGCGGTTACCGCGGCATACAGCCTCTCTGCACAGGGGGACACCGGATCAGGGCACAGCTGCTTCGGAGGCCGGACCTAGGTCTGGGGTAAGGAGCTCAGCAGACCCTACTCTGCTGAAGCTCATTCTAGTGATTCTACTCCCTGTCTCAGTATACTGTACCCCACAGTGTGACCTATATTGGCCATATATAATCTGCTACATATTCATGCAGAGCTCAAAGACCACCAAAAAGACCCCCAAATCTTACATGGTCTAATATGCCTCTTGCATTACATGCTGCGCTCAGCTGCCTAGCGGACACTCTGCTCCGCACTCCAGACTTGTGTCCCTACTACCTTCCGACACCGACCCCCACCGACACCGCATCTTCATGTGCTCCTAACCCACCCGAATAGGCGCTGTTCCTCACACAATCCATGTTGCAGTCCATGTCGCAATCCATGGACAAGCTCTCTACTACCCTAGTCCAGGCCCTGCAGAGCCACCCCACTTTGAACCATGCACATCTGGCTAATCAGAGTCACAGGTGGACTCCCTGGTACATGAGAGCACGCCACATAGAGGCAGGCCACGAGATAAACAACAATCTGTGGCTGGTACAACACATAAACGACATCATAGGATCGCTTCTCCTGCGTCCTCACAGGGCTCCTACACCTCCCCTATCCGGGAACTTGAACCTGCCTCACCCTTGTCTGATCCACTGACTCTGAGCCTGAGCCGGATGTGTCCTTTGACTTAGATTCTCCCGACACGCAGGCCATGGTCGAGGATTAAATCACGGCTGTCAACCAGACACTTAAAGTTGATGATTTCCCCTTGTGAAACCCCAGACCATGCTGTATCTTTCAAGAATTCTTAGAATTCTGCTCCGGGTAAGAGCTAGTGGGGGGAGAGACAAATGGAATAGATCCGGCGCAGATATAAGTGTAATAGTCTTTTTCAATAAACAGTTACTGTCATTGAAATATTGCTCACCTTTTTTAAAGATGTATATCGTATTTCTTAGTAGATTGCTGGACTGCAGGTTTGCAGCTCACTCCTCTGGAGATTCCAGAGACTCAGGGTGTGTCTCTGATTAGTCAATAGAAAGGTAATGAAAACCGGTTTCAGATTGGAGCGGCGCTTCCATACTCGTCCAGGGTTTTCTTTTTAAAAAGATTTATTTTATTTAATTCAGATTGTAAAAATAGTAAAATACCTTTTATGTTATTACTTAAATGTACCTGAGGAAGACTTGTATCTAGGTCGAAACGCGTTGTACTATACTGTATCGTTTTTAAAAAAAATTTTTAATTTTTATAATCAGAATAAAATAAAAGAAAACGTTTTTAAAAAGAAAACCCTGGATGAGTATGGAAGTGCCGCTCCAATCTGAAACCGGTTTTCATTACCTTTCTATCTTTCAAAAATGTCAAATGCACACAAAAATTTTTTTGCAGATCATCCTGAGTTTCAGGAGATCCTGAAGAAACATAGAACTCATCCAGATAAAACATTTGGAAACCGCAAGGCCATTGAAGTTCATTACCCCTTCTCCCCAGCCCTAGGCCAGGACTGGGCAGACTCCCCACAGGTTGCCTCCCTGTTTCTCATTTGGCAGCAAGGACCTTACTTTCTCTGCCAGATGGATCCTCTATTAAAGATCCAACCAACAGACAGGTGGAACAGTTGGCGCGCTCAGTCTTTGAGGCGTCTGGTTCGTCTCTCGCACCATCCTTTGCCTGTGTGTGGGTTGCTAAGGCAATCATGACCTGGGCAGATTCCTCTACACGCCTCTCTGCGAAATAGTAGCCTCTCCCCCGAGCTGGCGGACCTAGCAGCCCAGATCTCAGCAGCTGGGGAATATCTTATTCATGTGTCCTTGAACTCAGCCAATTGCGCAGCCTTTGCAGCCTCGAATTCCATCACCATTCGCAGTGCGCTCTGGCTCAGAGAGTGGAGAGCGGACTCCACCTCCAAGAAATCCCGACTAGTCTTCCATATATTAGTGGCCGCCTCTTTGTAGAATGGCTTGACAAACTAATTTCGGATGCCACTGGAGGTAAGACTATCTCTCTTCCTCAACATCAACAGAGATGCCCCTTTGTGCGGTGTCAGCAGACACGATTTTGTTCCTTTCGGAATTCGTTCGGCTGATTGGCCTCCCACCCGTCGCAAAATACATCCCGCTCCCCACGCAGGGACAGGGCTACTACTCCACACAAAAGCCAAACACGGCCTGGCAGTCTCAGTCTCAGTCAAACAGTCCAGACGAAGGTAACTAGGTTCTCTTTATCTTGACTCGCCCTCAGCCACGGAAGACACCACCTTAGTAGGTGGCTGACTTTCTTTATGTCGTCACGTCTGGCTCGCCATCATAGAAGACAGGTTGGTCAGGGAACTGGTGTCTTCGGCTACAACATCGAGTTTGTTTGCCGCCCACCAAATAGTTTTTTCCCCATTCGTTCCTCCACGGCCTCCATCAAGTGCTCACACCTTTTTCAAGGCCGTCGACTCCCTGCTACAGCCTGCAGTCATCATCCCTGTTCCAGAAGGCAAACGCTTCAAGAGTTTCTATTCAAACCTTTTCGTAGTTCCCAAGTAGGACGGCTCTGTCCATCCCATTTTGGACCTGAAGCACCTGAACAAATTCTTTTGTTTTCGCCATTTCTGCATGGAGTCCCTCCGCTCCATCATTACATCAATGGAGGAGGGAAAATTTCCCTGGCCTCGATAGATATTCCAGATTCTTATCTACACATTCCGATCTCCCAGGCGCATCAACAATACCTACGCTTTGCCATTCATGAAAACCATTTTTAGTTTGTCGCACTGCACTTCGGGCTCACCACGGCTCTTGGGGTTTTCACCAAAGTCATGGCGGCAGTTATGACAATTCGTGACCTAGTCGTCCTGCCCTATTTGGACGACCTACTGATCAAAGCCTTTTCCTTGCAGACTGCGAAGAGAGCGTTCATATTACCGTGGACACACTCTCTCGCCTGGGGTGGCTAGTCAATCTAGCCAAGTCTTCCCCAGTCCCGGATCAGATGATTACCTTCCTGGGGGATGCTTTTCGATACCTTCCACTTGTTGGTACTTCTCCCTCAAGACAAGTCCCATGCTCTGCGTCAGGGAGTCCGAGTTCTTCGCCCTTCATCTCACCCCATCCGCTTGGGCATGAGAATCCAAGGCAGGATGGTTGAAGCAATGGAGACAGTCACTTTTGCCCAACTGCACCTCAGGCCCCTGCCTCACGAGGTGAAACCTATTCTCTGCTGGGCCAAAACAACCCAGTCGGTGCTCTCAGCAGTACACATTCCGGGCATCGTCAACTGGGTGGCGGATTTCCTCAGCCATCAGGGCATTGCATCAGGGGAATGGACTCTACATCCGGAGGTTTTCCAGCAGATATGTCATCGCTGGGCGAATCCAGACGTGGATCTCATGGCTTCACGGATGAATGCCAAGGTGCCCACGTTCATGGCTCGCTGATTTCATGTCGGATAGTGAGAAAAACATTTATCTTTTTGTACAGTAAACTTCTGGTTTCAACTGTAGTATAAAATACACAGATGCACTCTAAAACATCAAGGCAAGGGTCTCAAACTCCAGGCCTCAAGGGCAAGGGTAATTTGATTACCAACTGTCAAATGCTAAGGAAATCCTGAAAACCTGCACTATGAGCAGCCCTTAATAAAGCTTGGAGTTTGAGACCCCTTCTCTAAAGTATGCAAACATTGAAATATTTTTGAGAAGCATATTGTGTTTCAGTTTGTACCTGTTAATATTTATTTGTTTGAATGTGCTGGTCAGTTTTTTATTATATGTTATTGTTCATTCCTTTCTGACTGAGCACTCCTCCCACCAGCCTGAGGCATACCTTAACATTTCAGAGTGCAGCTGTATATTTTTTTAGAAGTATATTGCATTTTCAGGTTGCACTTCTTCACATTTGTCTGTTTGGATGTGCTGGTCACTTTTTTTAATTTCACATTCTAGAGTTACATACAGTACAGACCAAAAGTTTGGACACACCTTCTCATTCAAGGAGTTTTCTTTATTTTCATGACTATGAAAATTGTAAATTCACACTGAAGGCATCAAAACTATGAATTAACACATGTGGAATTATTTACTTAACAAAAAAGTGTGAAACAACTGAAAACATGTCTTATATTCTAAGTTCTTCAAAGTAGCCACCTTTTGCTTTGATTATTGCTTTGCATGCTCTTGGTATTCTCTTGATGAGCTTCAAGAGTTAGTCACCGGAAATGACCTTCCAACAGTCTTGAAGGAGTTCCCAGAGATGCTTAGCACTTATTGGCCCTTTTGCCTTCACACTGCAGACCAGCTCACCCCAAACCATCTCAATTGGGTTCAGGTCTGGTGACTGTGGAGGCCAGGTCATCTGGTGTAGCACCCTATCACTCTACTTCTTGGTCAAATAGCCCTTACACAGCCTGGAGGTGTGTTTTAGGTCATTGTCCTGTTGAAAAATAAATGATGGTCCAACTAAATGCAATCTGGATGGAATAGCATGCCGCTGCAAGATGGTGTGATAGCCATGCTGGTTCAGTATTCCTTCAATTTTTAATAAAATCCCCAACAGTGTCACCAGAAAAGCCCCCCCGACACCATCACACCTCCTCCTCCATGTTTCATGGTGGGAACCAGGCATGTAGAGTCCATCCGTTCACCTTTTCTGCGTCGCACAAAGACACGGTGGTTGGAACCAAAGATCTCAAATTTGGACTCATCAAACCAAAGCACAGATTTCCACTGGTCTAATATCCATTCCTTGTGTTCTTTAGCCCAAACAAGTCTCTTCTGCTTGTTGCCTGTCCTTAGCAGTGGTTTCCTAGCAGCTACTTTACCATGAAGGCCTGCTGCACAAAGTCTCCTCTTAACAGTTGTTGTAGAGATGTGTCTGCTGCTAGAACTCTGTGTGGCATTGACCTGGTCGCTAATCTAAGCTGCTGTTAACCTGCGATTTCTGAGGCTGGTAACTCGGATTAAGTTATCCTCTGCAGCAGAGGTGACTCTTGGTCTTCCTTTCCTGGGGCGGTCCTGATGTGAGCCAGTTTCTTTTAGCGCTTGATGGTTTTTGCAACTACACTTGGGGACACTTTCAAAGTTTTCCCAATTTTTCAGACTGACTGACCTTCATTTCCTAAAGTAATGATGGCCACTCGATTTTTCTTTACTTAGCTGCTTTTTTCTTGCCATAAAAAAAATTCTTAACAGTCTATTCAGTAAGACTATCAGCGGTGTAGTCACCAGACTTCTGCACAACACAGCTGATGGGCCCAACCTCATTTATAAGGCAAGAAATCCCACTTATTAAACCTGACAGGGCACACCTGTGAAGTGAAAACCATTCTGGTGACTACCTCTTGAAGCTCATCAAGAGAATGCCAACAGTGTGTAAAGCAGTACTCAAAGTAAAAGGTGGCTACTTTGAAGAACCTAGAATATAAGACTTATTTCTCCTTCGCCTCATTGGGGGACACAGACCATGGGTGTTATGCTGCTGTCCACTAGGAGGCGACACTAGGCAGAATCTGAAAAAGATTAACAGTGGCTCCTCCTCTGCAGCATTACACCCCTAGAACAGGAAGTGCTTCTCCAGTTTTTGCTTAGTGTCTTGTAGGAGGCACACACATTTTATTGCTCCTAAAATTTTTCACTTTTTGAATTTTTTACTTCAAGAAGAAGAAAAGTGGGTCTCTAACGAGACTCCCGGCATGGTCCCTCCTCGGCCACCCACTGTTGGGGCGCCTGGTTGAGGTAGACTTTTTCCCCTAATATGCCGCTCCTTCCTCGGCCCCCCAATGTTGGGGGCGCTGGGTTGAAGTTGAGACAACGGTCTTCCTTCCCCATTTCCCACTGTTGGGGTCATTGGGTTGAGTCGAGGTGACGGACGAGGCCTCTGATGGTGGAGCAGCATCCCTCCCTAAATACCCCTTTTGGGGTTCATTTAGGTTGAGACACCACAGGTAGAGCCAGCAGGTGCAGCACTCAGAGCACCCCAGGAGTCCTCAGCCCTGCTGAGCCACTCCATGGACTTCAGCGGCAGCGTGTTCGCCGCAGTACACCCAGGACTCACAGCCTTGCTGTGTACTCCTGAGGGTGCCAAGGGACCAGCAGCGGGGCAGCCAGCATCCCTCCCTAATCACCCCTGTGGGACCATTAGGTTGAGGCACCACAGGTCACAGGCTACAAGTCGGCTGCAACGTAATCTAGAAGCCTCAGCCACGCTGAGTGCTTCTGATGGGCTGCACATTCCAGGGCTGCATATCCCAGGAGCCCCAGCCCTGCTGTGTGCTCCTGGTGGGGGCCGTAGGACTCCATGCCAGTGGTGCAGGCACCTACTACCACAGAGCACAGACTCCCTATGTCCCTGCAGGCCAGCACCTACCCCTGGAAGCCGGCACCTGCATATATGGCCAGATCCCAGGAGACCCTGACCCAGGGTCCTCCGGCGGGAGCCTCCACCACAATGGCGCCATAATGGCAGGGGGTCGAGCAGCTGCCTCTGTCTGCCGGCAGCTGTATGTAAGGCCGAGCTCCAGGAGACCCAGGACCTGGGTTCTCCTGTGAGGGACAGCGCCGCACTATACCTGGGGACCGCGGGGATCCGGGTCCGTTCCGGTCCCTCCGCGGGTCTCCGCGCCGGCCGAGCACCATCGGCGGCATGGGTACATTACTAGAGGCCGCGGCTTCGGCCTAGAGCGAAGCCGCCGCCTCTTTCCCCGCCCCCGGCCCGCCCCCGGATGACGCGAACAGCATCATGGAGGGGGCGGAACGGAGCGTGCAGGCCACTGTGGAACAGAGTTTCATTTCCCTGCACGCTCCGCCCCCCTCCTGGTTTTCTCTACAGCCCTCTCCTGCGGCAATGATGGGGGCATCTGATGTATCATGACAGCCATATAATAAAGCGATATTAAGGCATCTTCCCCGCATCTAGTATTGAATGCACAGATCCCTGCACTTCAGATATAAGTGCAGGGTACTCTGTACAGCCGCTCATGATGCTCGGAGCCCCACTATACTGGGGCCCGTAACACTGGGAGCATCACAGGACTTCTTCCCTGCCGCAGCATGCAGGCACACAGGGGGCTGTACAGTAGCCTGCCGGGGAGAATCGGTCTGCGGTGTCCGCAGTGCCCTCATCAATGTCATGGGATCTGACATGCTTCATCCCCGACTCCCACTGTGGGGTGGCACGGTTTAGGTTCGAGACTCCATGTCATATGCCGCCCCCCCTTCACCAGATTTTCCTGGGAATACTGGGTTGAGGAGTCCTCCCCGAATCCTCCAGCCATGTTGTTCAGCAGTACTGGCGGCGCAGGATCTCACATTCCACACTCTCTGCAACGAAGCCAAGCAGGGCTCCCTCCCTGCTGCGGCTCTGCATGCTTTTTCCCTGCAGCACAAAGCATTGTAGCCTGGAGGATAGTGATCTGGACCTTGCACCTGCGGGTTGCCAAGTTCAAATCCCCTACACCTGTTTGTGTATATATTATATATATAGATACATATATATGTATTTCTGGATGTATGTAAAGTGCTATGGAATTAATAGCGCTATATAAATGGATAAATATTATTATAATTATTATCAGAGGCTCGGCATACTTCCTCCCGACTGTGGCTCCACACAGGACATAGGACGTGACGTGGACAATAATATCACAGTAAAGGCGTTACAGGCAGCAGCCCAGTCCTGCCCTCAGAAGGCCAATTTGACCACGACTCAGATCTCAATACGTCCTTAGTCCTAGAGCCGCCAGACTGACGCTCTATTGGAAGATCTAAGATATACTGTAGCCTCAGTCTCTCACAGGCCTCCATATCCAGGGACGTCTGTCCAGAAGACAACTGGTCACATTGCATTCAGATGCCATGGGAGACCAAAGCATTTCCCTCCCTCAGCGCACAGCCAGGCGGTCCTTCAAGCGCCGTCGGCAAACTGCATTCCAACCGGAATTCATTCGGCTAGTTCACGTCTAGACTGACACAGACAAGATTCGCTTCAGTCGGGGCAGAGATAGCCATCACAGCATTAGCAGGTCAACCAATATTGAATGCCTCGTCCGCCGACCTACTCTGACGACCCAAACAACTCGAGTCGCCACCTCAGCTGACTACCTAATGCGCGCAGCCCTGCACGTTGCCAATTGCTCAGCAATAGCAGCTCACAATGCCATTCCCTTAGACGTGCCCTCTGGGTACGGGAAGGGAAGAATGGACGTGGTCTCCAAGAAGCCCCTCACAGTTTTTTCCATTCCTCAGAGGACACCTGTTCGAAGGACAGCTGGACAAGTTAACTTCAGATGCTAAGAGAGGCAAGGGCACTCCCTCCCTCAGGCAAACCTGGACGACCGCTCCTTTCAGAATTTATTAAGGTCGGTCAAGACTTAGACCGACACTGACGAGTACTCGGTCGCCACGCAGGTACCTGTTCCAGGATACCCAGAAGGGTAGCTCATCCTGACAGAGTTAGTCTCACCAATCCGAGACCAAATCGTCTCCACTGCGTAAAGGCTCAAGTACTTTTCCACCCTGTAAAGCCTCTCCTCATTTCAGGAGTCGCTGTAACTGTATCACCCAAAGAGCATTTTCCAACCTATCTGTGGTCCAATCAGGAAGGTACATTACGATCCGTACTGGACCAAAAACAACTAAACTAACATGTCCGGATAACATATCCCACATGGTATCGCCACTCTAAGTTGCTTCCAATGAACGATTAATATTCCTTCCGCCCATAGATATACAGGACGCCTACCCGTATATTCTTATGCAGCTACTGACCGAAAGTTTCATCAGATTTGCATTCAAACAGGAACACTATTAATTAGTGGCTCTCCCGTTTTGATTCAACTACAGCTCCTTCAGTGCTCACAAAGGTCAGGGCAGACGTCATGACTACCCCTCACTCCAGGGGTGTCATCATCCTTCCGTACTTGGACGTTCTGCCTATCCAAAACTCTGATCCTCGTGGACTGCGAACATAGTGTCTCAGCACTGTAGACACTATAACAACCTCCACAATTATACTCCGGTTCCAACAGTTTAATATTTCACAGCCGCATCTCAGACCGCCTTCACACTCTCTATTCTCAATTCAAGGAACAAGAACCTCAATCACTCGACAGGAGTTTTCACCTGTCCTCTGAAAGTAGGCGGTCTCCCCCCCCCCCCCCCCCGGTGGCTCTGACCACTCTTTCTATCATGCAGGGAAGGTTTTTCGTTCCACCACGCTGAACAGTTTAACCACTATCACGAGCCTGACGCGATGGGGTGCAGCGTCCCCCATCACAGTACACAAGGCAAATGATCCCGCCCGGAGTCAAAAATGCCCATGAATATACGGAAGATTCCGGAAATAGTCCTAGCACTGAAGTCCTTTAGCCAATGCCACGGTTGTGACATATGTCAGTTACTAGGGCGGAACCCAGAAGTCTCCAGGCAACGGATGAAGTTCATCATGTACTTCACTGGGCGGAATCCACAAACTCAGCACTATAAGCCGGTCACTGCTGGCTGTAGATGACCGGGAAGTGGTTTTCTTTGCCGCAAGGGGACTACCTCAAGGGAGTGTTTCCCACACCCTCACGTTGTCCCATGAATCTACCGGTGCTAGGGAACCCTGGATGAGGAACTCGTGATTCCAGCCTTCATGACCAGGTCTTATGACCCACAGTCATTGGGACCACACACACACCAGTCCAGGGATGGATCCGTTTCCGTCTCTCACTCATAGCAGCCGTATCATGGCGCTTGCCAGACTGTCCAACCAGACAGTCCAGACTCACTCTCTCTAGACAGGTTATACCGTCAGAATTCCTCAACTCTGTATTGACGGCATGTCTGTTGAGACCTGGGTCTTAACCAAGCTGGTTTTTCTTAGGATATTGTGGCGAACATTATGAGAGCGAGGAAACCAGCCTCCTCAAACATTTACCATCGCACATGAATATTTGTTTTTGGTTGCTTGGTGCACCTCTAGAGGCCATTCACTTTGGCCCTATCCCTACCAAGAATTCTCAGTTTCCTCAATTCGGGCCTAGACTCAGGCCTGTCCTTGGGTTCTCTCAAGGGCAGTTTTCAGCCACTTCCACCTTCTTCCACAAACGTTTTGCTCCCAGACCTCAAGAAAATCCTTCCTTCGAGGGGTCTGCCATTTGATTTCCCCATTCAACAGGCCGCTACACCCGTGGGACCTAAACCTTCTCCTCACGGCTGGACAAGAACCATCCTTTAAGCCTCTATGGGTCACTCCCCTGAGCATTCTCATACTAACAGTGGTGGTTTTTTTTTGGTGGCAATTACTTTTACCTGCAGAGTATCGGAACTTACAGCACTCTCAGGTAAATCTCCTTGTCTGGTCTTCCACCAAGACAATGTTGCCCTTCGCCGATCCCATCCTTTCTTCCACTGGCGGGGTACTTCTTCTTCCTAAATGAAGACCTCTCTCTGCAAGCTCTGTGCCTGGTTCCAGGCCATTGGGTCGTGAAGGCTTTACATATGTAGGACCTCGTCAGGGCCCTGTAAGTCCTCGTCAGGGCCCTACGCATCTATGTATCCAGGACAGCACCTTTTTAGGAAGTTGGATTCTCTCTTCCTTCTTCCAGAGGTCCGATATAAAGACATGTCAGCCTCTAAGGCTACTATAGCTAGATGGATTCCACCAACCATCCAAGGCGCTTATACCTTCAGAAAGCCGCCCCTTCCTGCTGGTGTCGGGGCACATTCTACTACGGCCGTGGGGGCCTCCTAGGCCGTCCGGCCCCAGGCGTCAGCACATTGGTGTCATAGGCAACCAGGTGGCTCAGCCTACACACATCTACAAGTCACTGCAGTGCTCACACTCAGGCCTTGGCAGACGCAGGTCTGGGTAGATGTGTCCTCCAGGAGGCAGCAGCCCTCCTGTAGGTACATAGTTTTTTCGCTGACCATGTTCAGCATTACTAGTTCCATCGTTTTTCCCACCCAGGGACTGCTTTGGGACGTCCCACGGTCTGTGTCCCCCAATGAGGCGAAGGAGAAAAGGAGATTTTTGTGTACTCACCGTAAAATCCTTTTCTCTTAGCCTCTAATTGGGGGACACAGCACCCACCCTATGCCCTTGTGGGCCTTTTTCTACAGTTCTCACATAGCTTCTCAGCTGTTACATGGTTAACATGTTTACTCATGTTTGCCTATTATCACTCTGTTAACTGTTTGAACTTGTGCCTGTTTAGTTACAGGCCTTGTAGTTCTGTGAGCCTGTTTAGTTACAGGCCTTGTTATACGATTATTACTTCGTTATCTCTTCACTGTTTTCCACATGCACCTGCTTAGTTACAGGCCTTGTGGTACTAGTGTTACTCTGCTAACCCTTAACTGTTTACACACATGCCTGTTTGGATTCAGGCCATGTTACACTGTTATTACCTTGTTAACTATATTTGTTTACACAGGTTGCCTGCGTAGACTTCCTGTGTCACTGTTATTATCTGTTAACTCTCCTACTGCTTTAGCACAAAACTGGAGAAGCACTTCCTGTTCTAGGGGTGTAATGCTGCAGAGGAGGAGCCACAGTTAATCTTTTTCAGATTCTGCCTAGTGTCGCCTCCTAGTGGACAGCAGCATAACACCCACGGTCTGTGTTCCCCAATTAGAGGCTAAGAGAAAAGGATTTTACGGTGAGTACACAAAAATCTCCTTTTTCAGTTGATTCACACTTTTTTGTTAAGTATATAATTCCACATGTGTTAATTCATAGTTTTGATGCCTTCAGTGTGAATCTACTATTTTCATAGTCATGAAAATACAGAAAACCCTTTGAATGAGAAGGTGTGTCCAAACGTTTGGTCTGTACTGTATGTCAGGTGCCCTTTTTTCAAATAGACTCAGAAGCTGAGCTTGCATTATTGCTGGCAGATGATGACTGTGTTATTTTTAGGCAACCATGTTTTTAATATATGCTACAATACTGTGGTCAATTAATCCTATGATCAGACAATCAATTTCCCTAAGGGGGCTACAGAATAAAGTAACAAAAAATTATATATGTGATCAAACTCATATTCCCCTATCTAAACTATTAACAAAACATATTTGGAATATTCATGTCTGTAAAAGTCAAAGGTATCAAAAATGAAAAAATGTTAACATGGCAATACAAGCTGGTGAAAGCTGCATACCATTTAGAAAGTACTTTTAAAAATTCCTGCACCATTTGCAAATGAAGGCTCAGTTATAAGGGGTATGGGGATCTGCGCATGTGCAAACCAGCAATAGTTTCTTTTCCACACAAAGTCAAACTCTTCACTTGGAAAAGAAAAACCAAAAATTTGTTGCGCCACACTGTGCAAATTAGCCGAAGCAAGGGGTTATATTAATATGTCACTCACCTTTTCTAGTTGTGCCCCCTGCACAACTAGGTTGATGATTTGAGGTGAGAATTAACCGCAGGCATAAATCCGTTGCTACGTGTAGAGAAGCTTTTCCTTATGGAACTTCAATGTCTCTCCCAGAGATCACGAGCCCAGGGAAGGGCAGCTCCTCTGTGTTGACCAAATCCTGTCCCAGAGCTGCTCTCAAACCACACTCCCCAAAGGGAGGATTTGAGCACGATATGGAGTAAAAAGGTATGATAAAATGAGCGCTAGGGACAGAAACAGGCACTGGGCTCTTATCGAATATTACCTTTCAAATTTATTGTGAACAGTAGATGTTATAGGTCTCCTCGCCACAACATGTTTCGACACTAAAGGTGTCTTTCTCAAGTGGATGTCATCCACTTGAGAAAGACACCTTTAGTGTCGAAACATGTTGTGGCGAGGAGACCTATAACATCTACTGTTCACAATAAATTTGAAAGGTAATATTCGATAAGAGCCCAGTGCCTGTTTCTGTCCCTAGCGCTCATTTTATCATACCTTTTTACTCCATATCAAACTCTTCACTTGCACTTCTTTCAGCTCCACCACGTAGGTGCAATGATCTATGCCGCCCTTAAATGACCACAGAGACTAGTCTTGCAGGGTCTGTTGTCTTCGGATAGCACTGAATATATTATTTTGCCACCCAAAGATCCAGCTGACAACCCTGCAATGAATATTGGTTCATTTTGAAGAGTACTAACTACTTTTGCTTATTAAACCAATTCACAAAAATGTTGGTACACTATTGTTTCAATTATTATTGATACTGTATTTTTCGCTTTATAAGACGTACCTGACTATAAGACGCACCCCCAAATCTAATGAAGGAAAAGAGGAAAAAAAATTGTTTTCATGTTAAAAGGGGTCCGTCTTATAATGCCAGTGTCCATCTTACAAATCATATATATGTCCATCATCCTGATATATGTACAACCCCCATCATGGTACAAAGTCCCCCATCCTGGGTATGGCCCACCTTGTGCTGGCACATATAATTCCCCCTTGTGCTGGCACATGTAGTTCCCCCTTGTGCTGGCACATATAGTTCCCTCTTGTGCTGGCAAATATAGTTCCCCTGTGCTGGCACATATAGCTCCCCTATGCTGGCACACATATGCCCCTCCCCCTGTGCTGGCATTACATGTGGTCCCCCCCTATGCTGACACACACATGCATGCCCTCCCCTGTGCTGACACATGTTGCCCACTGTGCTGGCGCACTTATGCCCCCCACTGTGCTGGCACAAATATATGCCCACCCTATGATGGCACACATAGCTGTCCCCTCCTGGATATGCTGCTCCCCCCCATATCACTCAATCACTCTGTTCCCCCCTGCCGGCCCGCACATAGTAAAATAACAAACACTTTTAACTCACCCTCCGTCGCTGGCTCCGTTACTCCCAGCTTCTCGGTGTCTCTTCCTGCATCATTCCAGGGTATCCGATCATGTCATCGGCACAGCACAGTGATGACATCACTGTTCGCCCCGGTCACATGATCGGATTGGGCACAGACAGGAAGAGACACAGAGGAGCTGGGAGCGATGGAAGGTGGGTTAAAGGAGTTTGTTATTTTACTATGTGCGCGCCAGCAGTGGAGCATATGGAGTGACGAGGTGGGGCATATCCAGAATGGGGTGGGTGACTGCAGGCACAGGTAATATGTGCCACTTCCCTGTCCACATCTAGGCAACGACTTCACCACCGAGGTGGTGGACAGCGGGATGCAGTGCATATTACATAAGGCTAATGAGCGGGAGCACATGACCCCCCGCTGCCTCTGTAGCCAGCCCTCTCCAGTCCCAGGACATGTTCTAAAGCAACCCCCTACAGTACATGTAGATTCTGATTATAAAACGTACCCCCCTTTCCCCCAAAATTTGGGGTAACAAAAGGGCATCTAATCTGAAAAATATGGTAATTCACATAAGTAATATAGTTTTTTTTTTGTTTGTGTTTTTTGTTACTGGTGCTACTCTTTTCAATGAAATATGTTTCATTGTATTGTTTTGTTTAGGGGGGCAAACTGTCATGGCCCAGCCATTACATATGCAGCCGTTGTTGAAATTAAAGCAGCATCATGCTACACAGCCCCAGCAACAGCAGAAGACTCTACAGACACAGACTGCATTAGGTCAACAGAAGGTGAGCATTGAAATTAGCCCTTTTTAAGAGTATTATGTTCACATGTTGTGCTTTTTTCCTCCACTCAACCAGAGTGGTGCAGAAAATATGCAAGTTTTTATGCTTGTTTTTGCATGTGTTTTCACCCATTCATTTAATTGGTGAAAAGTGCTGCAAAACTGTTGTAATAATGTACAAATTGGCCAAAATGCAGAAGACCTCAAAATATCAGTGGGAAAAAAACGCAGCGTGCTCATGATATTTCAGGTTTTTTTATTATGCTGGTACTGTAAAACTGCATTTGAGAAAGACACACAGCAAAAACACCACGTGTGAACATATACCATAAGGCTGGATTTATGCATCAAGTTGTGTTACAGGGTTTTTTGAGTCAAAACATAGACATAGAGGCAAAAGAGAATAAATGTTGTAAAGGGGATCTGTCATGTGCAAAAACGCAATTAGGGTATGTGCTCTTTGAGGGTTCATGCTGTATTAGTGATCCATTTTTGGTACTACATTTTTTTTTTTTTTTACTTTCTTTTTTTTTTTTTTTATAAACTGCACCAAAAACTGATCAGTTACTGTGTCTGCTGGCAAAGTGAATGAGATTTTCAAATTGCTGAGCAGACGTCAGCGGTTTTGACTCCTCGCCAGATTCCCAGCCCAGTAGCCTGCATAAAACCTAAGACCATACAGGGCAGGATCTGATGCTGGGTAATACCATGTGATCTCAGCTCTCGGCCCAGAGCTTGCGGAGATGCCAGAGAGCTGAGGGAACGCACTGATGATGAGAGAATGAGAAACCCGGACAACACAGGAGGAGGGGTAACAGCAGCCGGGCGTTTAGGTCTTGGGAGAAGAGTATACCTCCCGGACCTAAACTAATATCTTATAAAATGATTATTTTTGTGTCCCGGGGGGTAGGAGGATAAGAGCCTGCAAAAACACTAAAATAATTAACGTGCTGCAGATTTGAAAAATATAAATATGTTTGATTTCAAATCTGTAAGGAAAAATATAAGCAGCACGAGATTTTAAATATCTCATTCACCTTGCTGATACTGTAAAGTGCAGTTTACTTACTTTTGAAAAATGCAGCAAAAAATGAAGTGTGTGCAGAAGACCTTACAGGTTCTATTGAAATAGTGGTCATTGCAACCTACTCCTTAAAGTGTAAATGTAATTTCATTGAAAAAAACGATCAAAAAACAATACTGCACTGGTTGTTAATGATGGATCACATAGCAGCTATGATCATGCTTTTTTGTGCCATATGACTTATTTTCTCACATTTTTCTGTGCTCTTTTAAATACTGCATTTTATGGCTGTGTGGGTGTGGCCACCATCTGCATCACTGTGTATGTATTTCCACAGCTTCTGAGAGCAGGCTGATAGTGAGCAGTGTGAGGAGCCAGCAGTGAAGGGGTTGATAGAAATTGTGACTGAGCTGTGTGGAGCCAGATGACAGATCAGAAACTTGTAAATAGCAGTTTACATGCCGACATTGCTTAGCTCTGTGCTGTAATCTGATGCATTGTTTCCTCACCAGCTGCAGTCAGCAGTGTAGGTCACGCCTCTTGTCCCTTAAGTACCGTGTATTCACTGAACATGGATCTGACTGATAATAACCATATGTCTGTTTCACACACTTAGTCTAGTGGGGACACATTGTGGAAGATTTATGAATGGTAACCATTAAGAATTTTCTATGAAGTATTTTTTAAAGTTTATTAAAATCACTTGCTGTACATTATTATTAAATAAATATTTATTAAACGGCGATTACACTTTAACTGTATCGCATGGCACCATTGGTATCTGTCAATGTCTGTTTAGTGAACTAATTTTGTGGCTTCCAGCATTTTCATCTAATACTATAAAATAATATAAAGACCTTATAATTCATATCTATAAAAACATTTGGCATAATCGCTGTGCTCCATTTAAGACGTTTACCTGGACACTTTCAGCTGTAGCCCAATGGTCATGTAATTACTGTTATTTTTCTATAATATTAAGACTGTGCCCTTACATACTAGCAAGCAGAATGTTAGAATAATAACACTAAAATGTATAATGATTTATTTTGTATCTCTTAATGGCAGTTATGTTGATCTCTTCCTGTCTGCTTTTTCCCTGGGCTTTTAATGCTCAGCCTTACCTTTCCCTTCAGATAACAACACCACAAGTGTCCACTGCATCACAGCAGCAAAAAGTAACGTACACCAACCAGCCAGCAATAAAAACTCAGTTCCTGACAACGTCTTTAACTCAGGCACAAAAGGGACCAGGAAACCAGCAAGTTCAAGCTCAAATTCAGGTAAACGCCTCTAATGTTAAAACCAAGGGATTACTGTATGATGATGGAATCAGGCAACCATTACTTGAAGTCATGATGGAATAATAATATATATTCATTTATATAGTGCTATTAATTCCATAGCACTTTTCATACATTAGTACTGCTGTCTCCATTGAGCTCACAATCTAAACATCCTATCAGTATGTCTTTGTAATGTAGGAAGAAACTGGAGTGCCTGGAGGAAACCCATGCAAACACAGGGAGAACATATTGCAGATATTGTCCTTGGTGGGAATTGAACCCAGGACTTAAGCGCTGCAAGGCTGCAGTGCTAACCACCGAGCCAGCATGCCACCCCTAATATATTACCACTGTTCCCCTTAGGGAAGAGACTAAAAAACGATTCTAGAGTCCACAAATTATATCATAATAGTGCAATTTTATTAATGAAAAAAGTGCGGTACAAGGATCTGAGACAGGTGATATTCCCGTTATATAGTGTACTAGTAAAAAGGCCCGATGCAATTGCATCGGGAGTGCGGTGAAATGAATTGTGTGCATCCTTAGGTGTGCTAACAGGAACAGTAAACATGTATGACACGCTTTGTGAAAAAAGCATAGTTTTTTATTAACATTTGTAAAATAAGGGCAACGCATCATACTATAAGATAATAGTGACAGAAAAATAATGTACATAAGTTTATTGAGTATATACAGGTAGCTCTGTGGGTAGCAGAGTATACAGTCAGCTGCGTGGGTAACAGAGTACACAGCCGGCTGCGTGGGTAACAAAGTATATACAGGTGTCTCTGTGGGTCGCAGAGTTTACAGATGGCTCTGTGGGTAGCAGAGTATACAGGCGGCTGCGTGTGTAGGAGAGTATATACAGGCAGCTCTGTGGGTAGCAGAGTATACAGCCGGCTGCGTGGGTACCAGAGTCTATCCAGACGGTTCCGTGGGTAGCAGAGTATATACAGGCAGCTCCGTGGGTAGCACAGTATACTGCCGGCTGCGTGGGTAGCAGAGTACATACAGGTGTCTCTGTGGGTCGCAGAGTATACAGGCAGCTGCGTTGGTAGCAGAAAAAATATAGGTAGCTCTGTGAGTAGCAGAGTATACAGTCAGCTGCGTGCGTAGCAGAGTATATTCAGGTAGTTCTGTGGGTAACAGCTTTGTGGGCGTGATGGCGACCTTAATGGGCGTCCTGGTGGGTGGAGAGGTGATGTGACGTAATGGGTGTCACCACCGACTTCTTCTATGAGAGCTGCGTACTTCCAGAGTGGAGGAAATAGGGGAGTGTCCTTGCTGTGAGGTAAATTTTGTGAATGCACATGCGCGGTGACAGATGGTTACTGCGCTCGTGCGGCTGTGAATGGCGTCGCAACAGTGGCTGGCGTGACTGCGACTCGCTGTGGCGCGCGAACGCGGCATCGCTCGCGGGGCTATGGTGACGTAACCATTGGGGACGTGACTGCGGCTGTGAATAGCGACTTGCGAAGGCGCTGCGCGCCATCGCTCGCGACGGTGCCGCGGTGCATGCCGGAATAGCGGCACAACATTGGTAATTATATATATATATATATATATATATATATATATATATATATATATATATATAGGTATCTACAGCAGTACCGGTGTGCAGCGGTGTCAGTGTGCAGCTTTGCCAAAATCCAGGAGGGGGCCGGGGGAAAGCGGGCAGGAGGGGGCCGGGGAAGAGCGGCCGAATGCGGGCAGGAAGGGGCTGGTCAAGAGCGCCAGGTGCGGGTAGGAGAAGGCTAGGGAACAGCGGCTGGGTGCGGGCAGGAGGGGAGCCCCTCCTGCCCGCACCTAACTGCTGTTCCCCGGCCCCCTCCTGCCTGCAGCAGAGTGCTTAGCAGAGTATACGGGTCTCATTGGTTAGCAGAGTATATGGGGGCTCAGTGCTTAGCAGACTTTACGGCGGCTCATTGGTCAGCAGAGTATACGGCAGCTCAGTGGTTAGCAGAGTATACAGGGGCTCAGTGGTTAGCAGAGTATACGGGGGCTCAGTGGTTAGCACAGTATACGCTGGCTCAGTAGTTAGCACTGTATACGGAGCCTCAGTGGTTAGCACTCTATAGTGGCTCAGTGGATCGCAGTGTATATTGTGGCTCAATAATTAGAACAGTAATGTGGCTCAGTGGTTAGCACAGTATACGCTGGATCAGTGGTTAGCACTGTATGGTGGCTCAGTGATTAGCACTGTATGGTGGCTCAGTGATTAGCACTGTATGGTGGCTCAGTGATTAGCACTGTATGGTGGCTCAGTGATTAGCACTGTATGGTGGCTCAGTGATTAGCACTGTATGGGGGCTCAGTGGTTAGCACTGTATAAGGTGACTCAGTGATTAGCACTGTATGGTGGCTCAGTGGTTGGCACTGTATATGGTGGCTCAGTGGTTAGCACAGTATGGTGGCTCAGTGGTTAGCACTGTATATGATGGCTCAGTGGTTAGCACTGTATATGGTGGCTCAGTGGTTAGCACAGTACGGTGGCTCAGTGGTTAGCACTGTATGGTGGCTCAGTGGTTAGCACTGTATGGTGGCTCAGTGGTTAGCACTGTATGGTGGCTCAGTGGTTAGCACTGTATGGTGGCTCATTGGTTAGCACTGCACGATGGCTCAGTGGTTAGCACTGTATGGTGGCTCAGTGGTTAGCACTATATGGAGGCAGAGTGGTTAACTCTGTACGGAGGCTTCGTGGTTAGCACTGTATAAGGTGGCTCAGTGGTTAGCACTGTACACGGTGACTCAGTGATTATCGCACTATCGTGGCTGAATGGTTAGCAGTGTTTATGGTGGATGAGTGGGTAGCACTGTATACGGTGGCTCAGTGGTTAGCACAGTATACGCTGGCTCACTGGTTAGCACTGTATACGGTGACTCAGTGGTTAGCACTTTATGGGGCTCAGTGGTTGGCAATGTATATGGTGGCTCAGTGGTTGGCAAAGTATATGGTGGCTCAGTGGTTAGCAGTGTATATGGTGGCTCAGTGGTTAGCACAGTATGAGTGTACAGTGGTTGGCAATGTATACGCTGGCTTAGTGGTTAGCACTGTATACGGTGGCTCAGTGGTTAGCACAGTATGATGGCTCAGTGGTTTTCAGTGTATATGGTGGCTTAGTGGTTAGCAGTGTATTTGGTGGCTCAGTGGTTTGCATAGTGTGATGGCTCAGTGGTTTGCACAGTGCAGTGACTCAGTGGTTTGCACAGTGTGGTGGCTCAGTGGTTAGCACTGCGCGGTGGCTCAGTGATCAGCGCAGCATGGAGGCAGAATGGTCAGCGCAAGATGGAGGCAGAGTGGTCAGCGCAGGATGGGGGCAGAGTGGTCAGCGCAGGATGGGGGCAGAGTGGTCAGCGCAGGATGGGGGCAGAGTGGTCAGCGCAGGATGGGGGCAGAGTGGTCAGTGCAGGATGGGGGCAGAGTGGTCAGTGCAGGATGGGGGCAGAGTGGTCAGTGCAGGATGGGGGCAGAGTGGTCAGCGCAGGATGGGGGCAGAGTGGTCAGCGCAGGATGGGGGCAGAGTGGTCAGCGCAGGATGGGGGCAGAGTAGTCAGCGCAGGATGGGGGCAGAGTGGTCAGCGCAGGATGGGGGCAGAGTGGTCAGCGCAGGATGGAGGCTCAGTGGTCAGCGCAGGATGGAGGCTGAGTGGTCAGCGCAGGATGGGGGCAGAGTGGTCAGCGCAGGATGGGGGCAGAGTGGTCAGTGCAGGATGGGGCAGAGTGTTCAGCGCAGGATGGAGTGTTCAGCGCAGGATGGAGTGTTCAGCGCAGGATGGAGTGGTCAGCAGAGGATGGAGGCTCAGTGGTCAGCGCAGGATGGAGGCTCAGTGGTCAGCGCAGGATGGAGGCTCAGTGGTCAGCGCAGGATGGAGGCTGAGTGGTCAGCGCAGGATGGAGTGGTCAGCAGAGGATGGAGGCTCAGTGGTCAGCGCAGGATGGAGGCTCAGTGGTCAGCGCAGATGGAGGCTCAGTGGTCAGCGCAGGATGGAGGCTCAGTGGTCAGCGCAGGATGGGGGCAGAGTGGTCAGCGCAGGATGGGGGCAGAGTGGTCAGTGCAGGATGGGGGCAGAGTGTTCAGCGCAGGATGGAGTGTTCAGCGCAGGATGGAGTGTTCAGCGCAGGATGGAGTGTTCAGCGCAGGATGGAGTGTTCAGCGCAGGATGGAGTGTCAGTGCAGGATGGAGGCTCAGTGGTCAGTGCAGGATGGAGGCTCAGTGGTCAGCGCAGGATGGAGGCTCAGTGGTCAGCGCAGGATGGAGGCTCAGTGGTCAGCGCAGGATGGAGGCTGAGTGGTCAGCGCAGGATGGAGTGGTCAGCGCAGGATGGAGGCTCAGTGGTCAGCGCAGGATGGAGGCTCAGTGGTCAGCGCAGGATGGAGGCTCAGTGGTCAGCGCAGGATGGAGGCTCAGTGGTCAGCGCAGGATGGGGGCAGAGTGGTCAGCGCAGGATGGGGGCAGAGTGGTCAGCGAAGGATGGGGGCGGAGTGGTCAGCAGAGGATGGAGGCTCAGTGGTCAGCGCAGGATGGAGGCTCAGTGGTCAGCGCAGGATGGAGGCTCAGTGGTCCGCAGGATGGAGGCTCAGTGGTCAGCGCAGGATGGAGGCTGAGTGGTCAGCGCAGGATGGAGTGGTCAGCAGAGGATGGAGACTCAGTGGTCAGCGCAGGATGGAGTGGTCAGCAGAGGATGGAGACTCAGTGGTCAGCGCAGGATGGAGGCTCAGTGGTCAGCGCAGGATGGAGGCTCAGTGGTCAGCGCAGGATGGAGGCTAAGTGGTCAGCGCAGGATGGAGGTTCAGTGGTCAGTGCAGGATGGAGGCTGAGTGGTCAGCGCAGGATGGAGGCTGGGTGGTCAGCGCAGGATGGAGGCTGGGGGGTCAGCGCAGGATGGAGGCTGAGTGGTCAGCGCAGGATGGAGGCTGAGTGGTCAGCGCAGGATGGAGGCTGAGTGGTCAGCGCAGGATGGAGGCTGAGTGGTCAGCGCAGGATGGAGGCTGAGTGGTCAGCGCAGGATGGAGGCTGAGTGGTCAGCGCAGGATGGAGGCTGAGTGGTCAGCGCAGGATGGAGGCTGAGTGGTCAGCGCAGGATGGAGGCTGAGTGGTCAGCGCAGGATGGAGGCTGAGTGGTCAGCGCAGGATGGAGGCTGAGTGGTCAGCGCAGGATGGAGGCTGAGTGGTCAGCGCAGGATGGAGGCTGAGTGGTCAGCGCAGGATGGAGGGCTCAGTGGTGAGCGCAGGATGGAGGCTCAGTGGTGAGCGCATGATGGAGGCTCAGTGGTGAGCGCAGGATGGGGGGCTCAGTGGTGAGCGCAGGATGGGGGGCTCAGTGGTGAGCGCAGGATGGGGGGCTCAGTGGTGAGCGCAGGATGGAGGGCTCAGTGGTGAGCGCAGGATGGAGGGCTCAGTGGTGAGAGCAGGATGGAGGGCTCAGTGGTGAGCGCAGGATGGAGGGCTCAGTGGTGAGCGCAGGATGGAGGGCTCAGTGGTGAGCGCGGGATGGAGGGCTCAGTGGTGAGCGCGGGATGGAGGGCTCAGTGGTGAGCGCGGGATGGAGGGCTCAGTGGTGAGCGCGGGATGGAGGGCTCAGTGGTGAGCGCGGGATGGAGGGCTCAGTGGTGAGCGCGGGATGGAGGGCTCAGTGGTGAGCGCGGGATGGAGGGCTCAGTGGTGAGCGCGGGATGGAGGGCTCAGTGGTGAGCGCGGGATGGAGGGCTCAGTGGTGAGCGCGGGATGGAGGGCTCAGTGGTGAGCGCGGGATGGAGGGCTCAGTGGTGAGCGCGGGATGGAGGGCTCAGTGGTGAGCGCGGGATGGAGGCTCAGTGGTGAGCGCGGGATGGAGGGCTCAGTGGTGAGCGCGGGATGGAGGGCTCAGTGGTGAGCGCGGGATGGAGGGCTCAGTGGTGAGCGCGGGATGGAGGGCTCAGTGGTGAGCGCGGGATGGAGGGCTCAGTGGTGAGCGCGGGATGGAGGGCTCAGTGGTGAGCGCAGGATGGAGGGCTCAGTGGTGAGCGCAGGATGGAGGGCTCAGTGGTCAGTGCAGGATGGAGGCTGAGTGGGTGGTCAGCGCAGGACAGAGGGCCAGTGGGTGGTCAGCGCAGGATGGATCCCCCCTGCCATCCGGTCTCAGCCGCAGCCGGTGTTTAAAGCGCAGCAAGTAATGAGCGGTCATGTGATAGGCGGGCTGAAGAGCCTGTCACATGACAGCTCATTACCGGGTGAGACGGGGACGGGGAGGGATAATGGAGCGGTGGGGAGGGCTGCAATGGAGCGGTGGGGGTGCAATGGAGTGTTTGGGTGGGGGCGCAATGGAGCGGGGAGAGGGCGATGGAGCGAGGAGGGGAGGGAATGGAGCAGCGGGTGGTGGTGGGATACCGGAGTCCCTGTGGCGACATGTAATATCCAAGATGGCGGGGCGGGGAGGACGGGTGGGCAGCAGAGATGGCGGGTGGGCTGCAGAGACTGCTCGCGATGACGCTATTGCGTCATCACTCGCAGTGCCGCAAAGGATTTTGGGATTTGGCTACAGTGCCCGAATCCCAAACTCCTGATTATATAAATAGGTACGCAGTTTTTATGAGGATATGGTATCTTTCAAAACTTAGTATTTCTATATACCAAGCTAACATATTATATTGTACATCTCAATGGTGAGTGGTGTGCAATCAGACTACAATTATTGCAATTTGCCCACATATGCTTCAAGTTGGTTCACAGTATTGCAATATGTCCCATACTTTAGTAGTTAGGACTGAAGTTAAATTACATATACTGTATAGGTATAAATTATTGCACAAGCCTGGTAGTTAATTACTGCATCAAAGCCTAGAACATTATTGCACATAGGATAAGGGATTTAGATATCTGATAGTCATACACGGTTGTCACCTATTCCCTGCAACTATATATGCTGCTTCCACTTAAGGGCCCGTCACACAGGGACATATCGCCGGCGATGTTGCCTGCAACTGAGGGGCGTGGCCAGGTTGCGGCGACATTGCCGGAGAGTTGCCTCGTGTGACAGGGCGATAATCAGGCGATGAATCGCCTGAGTCACATCGCCAGGTTTCCCAACAATGTTGGGAAACCTGGCGATGTTGCTCAGGCGATCCTGCCTGATCGCCCTGTGCATTACGCGTCGCATACACCAGTCGCGTAAAGCGAGCATAGCCGCGGCAACTAGCCGGCGACATCGCCGGTAAGTTGCTCAGTGTGACATCTCACCGGCGATGTTGTCAGGGATGCGCGCTCCCGCGATCCCCGGCAATATCGCCGGCGATATGTCCCTGTGTGACGGTACCTTTATATGGATGTGTAGAGGAACTGATTCCACTCACACACACCCCATGTGCTTCTCTATATTGTGATCACCTGTGCTTATTTCACAATCCATCCACATAAGGATCAACCACCTACATTTACAATGGGGGCATGTTATACTGCATATACTACTCCTAGTGGCGCTAATAGTCACACTTCGCCCATTAAATAAAGTTATATTGTTATCTAGAGCTTAGCGGTTCATAGCTTTTTTCTCAATCCTGCCTTATCAGCGCATACACCCTATGTGCATTTCGGAATTATCCTTCATCAAGGGACGTGGCTAATACTGCAGTATAACATGCCCCCATTGTAAACGTAGGTGGTTGAGAGGCCTGCTGGTTCCCTAGCCTCACCTGCCCAACATCGGGATACTCCTAGAGCTGGCGCGAGGCACCTCAACTCCTCCAGTCACCTCATCCTTCAGCGGATCAGCGACCGCTGCGAACTGTGAGTACGGCACCCCCGCTGCCACCACTGCGGCCTCCACTTCCGGGTAGATCCCCGGCCTCAATTTACCAGCACTGCTGCATCGGACATTATCTCGGGGGGGGTGGCCTGGACCTACCGTGTAGCCCCTCCCCCAACCTTTCCACCACGAGGCAGCGTCACTGCCACTCTCCGCTGCACTGTTAACCCCCTGTGCCCTGCCGGCTCTCCTTCTCTGCCCTAATCTGCTGCATTTCAACCGATATTGTCAGCTGGGGCACCCACCACAAAACCATAACATCACAATCCTACTGGCAGACCTGACAGCTCACACTTACGGAGAGAGAGGGCCTGGGCAGCTACTATACAACAACGCTCCAGTTGGGACACAACCTCCCCATCCTGTGTCCCAGCAGCATAAATAATTTAAGTAATTGTGAATCCTAAACTAGGCGACTAGAGACACTGGGAACAATAAAATCATCCCTACTACACCCTACAGGTTCTTGCAGAGCCCACCTTAACCCCTTAAGAACCAAGCCTCATTTGGTAATTCTGACCAGTGTTTCTTTGAGATAATGACTTTACTTTTTTCCACTACATATTGGACTTCATGTTATAGTAGTAGTAGTAGAAGCAAATCTAGAAAGATATTCCCAGCACTTTCATTACCAAAGTGAGCGTTTACACGTAGTGACAGTTCAAAGCCGTAACGGGTATAGCCGTCACTGGTCATCAAGGGGCTAAACTCCATCTCCAAATACAGACTGTTTCTGACGTGAACTTTCTATCCACCTTACCCCACCAACGAAGACTACTGGTAAGATGAGATAAACACCTAACCCAGCTTTACAATACTGATACCCATCAAGATGGAATCAACGATTTCCGGATCTGGCGCCAGCGTGGAATGGCGGGTGAAATCCCTCCTAATGCCGGTAAGCCACAGACCGACAAAAAAAAAAGAAAAAGGACCAGTCGGCAGAGTTCTGACACACCACTAGGCATCACCAGCATGAGGGAAACCCACGGAACCATGGATTGGTGGCTCTGAAGCAAGGGAGAGGATGGCGCAGCGGGAGACCAGAGAACGACCGTGTGAGCTAGCAAGAGGACGGCGCCACAGGATGCATGGAAGAAAGGTGCAACACAGAACAAGTCACAGAACCTGCGAAGGCTGGGGCTCTGGGGACGCAGGAGGGAGTTGGGGAGGGAGCAACCATCTCAACCAAGAGACACCTGGAGACCCAAACACAGACTCATACCCTTCCATAGAATCCAGGTCTATGGAGAAGGAGGTGGCAATGTATTTGGCCAGCGACATCAAAAAGGCGGTGAGAGAGGCCTTGGGAGAGCTCCAGGAGATCTCTGCACAACATGCGAGCAGACTAGACTACCTAGAATTGCGTTGTGTCAGACTTGGAAGATAAACTAACACAACCTAACACAATCGCAGAAGCAGTCGATTTGGATGAGAGATAAAATGGATGACCTAGAAAATAGGTTGAGGAGGAACAATCTCAGAATCGTGGGCCTCCCAGAATCTGTATTGGCTCAACAACTGGACGAAAAATGCGAGCTAGACGTCCCCAAGGCTTTGGGACTCCAATGCCATCACAAGGTAGAGAGAGCACACAATACCAATGGGAAAGCGAACCCACACTCCCAGAGGCCCCAGGCAAGTTATCGCCAAATACCTTGACTTTAAAGAAAAGGAGAAAATATTACGCCTTTTCAGGAACAGGAGACAGCCACTTATGCTCAGAGGCCACAAGGTGGTCCTCTTCGAAGACTTCTCTGCAGAAGTGACCAAAAAGCACAAAGTATTCGGCGAAGTGTGCAGCATCCTATCCAAAAGAAACATCCCGTTCCGGATTTTTTACCCAGCAACACTTAAACTAAGAGGCCCAGACGGATCATTCAAATCCTGGAAAGACCCCAGGGAGGCCCTGCATGCCTTCACAACCAGCCCACAGAGAGAGACCCCCAAGGAAGTGTGATGCATCATGCAGAACAGGAAGACGAGCGTCGGCCTGGGTAAACATCAAGCACACCGGTGCAACGTCCCCCTACTAGTTGATTAGTTGATAACCTGAACGGGGAGTATTCCATATCCACCTCATTGATACCAATATTTACCTATATATACTCGTGTATAAGCCGACCCCCCTACTTTTGCCCCCAAAAGCTGCTAAAAGTTACTGACCACGTATAAGCCTAGGGTATGAAATGCAGCAGACCCCCATCTTATTTAGCCCCCCGTCACTGGTATATAGCGCCCCTCAGTAATGGTATACAGGCCCCTATGCAGTGGTATACAGGCCCTATGCAGTGGTATACAGGCCCCTTTGCAGTGGTATACAGGCCCCTGTGCAGTGGTATACAGGCCCCCAGTGGTGGTATACTGGCCCCCAGCAGTAGTATACAGGCCCCAGTGGTGGTATACTGGCCCCCAACAGTAGTATACAGGCCCCCAGTGGTGGTATACTGGCCCCCAGCAGTAACACACAGCCCCCCCTCTTTAGTATGTCCCCCCAGGCTTCGGCACCTGTTAAAATAACAAACCTTTCAGACATCACCTTTCCGGCGCAGCTCCTCCGCTCCCGGCTTCTTCTTCCTGCTTGTGCCGGCTTCTAGTGCTGTGACCGGGCGCAGGAGATGACGTCCTCTCCTGCGCCCGGTCACATGACACTGGCACAAGCAAGAAGAAGAAGCCGGGAGCGGAGGAGCTGCGCCAGAAAGGTGATGTATGAAAGGTTTGTTATTTTAACAGGTGCCGCAGCCTGGGGGGAACATACTAAGGAGGGGGGCTGTGTGTTACTGCTGGGGGCCAGTGTAGTGCAATATGCACGGCATCCCCCCGCCGCTGATGGACGGGGGGATGCCGTGCATATTCATTACACTAATGAGGCGGCCCCCACGTGAACGCCTGCGGTCACCGCTGCCCCCTCCTGCCTCCTCCAGCCACCGGTCACAGCCCCCCCCCCCCCGGCATACCGAGTGACTCGCATATAAGCCAAGGGGGGGACTTTTCAGCCCAATTTTTGGGCTGAAAAACTCGGCTTATACGCCAGTATATACAATATATATATATATATATCAATTTTATAATCTTTATTTCTGTACCCCCTTTTCCCCACACCCCTATATGGTCTCTTTGCACCAACCCAACCCCTATCCCCACCCCCCGTTTTTTTTTTTGTTTTCTTTTTCTTTTTATGATAAAGAAATGAAATGAATGGGATTACACAGTCAAAGACTCGGGGACCCCTGAAACGGGGGGAGACTAAAAACTAGAGAACACAACCCCAAATGGGATAGTGCTGTTGACTCGTTCTATTGTTGTTGCTGTTTTGTTTTTCACATGGCCGGCACAGGAACTTTCTCAGAAGGCGAATCGGCGGGAGCGAAGTGGTCGCTTTGCTACTTTTTTTTTTTTTATTTTTAATTCTCTTCTCTCTTTTTCCACGCTGGAAAAAAATGGAAGTCACTACTAATGCAAGGGCTGGGAGAAGGGAGGGATTGGGACAAAGGACGGTTCGTTGTGGCTCTGACACACGTTCAGGGATTCACTATGTATAATGCTGCAAATGAAAATACCACTCCACAACTGAAACCACCACCCCGGGCACCCCATATACCAAAACGTAATGACATGTAATGATCTGACTGCAGGTTGGCCACACAACGGGAAAGATGGTTAAAATAATATCATGGAACGTGAAAGGCCTGAGGTCACCCGAAAGCGAGCCATGGTACTTAAACACCTCAAGAGACTGAAGGGTGACATAATCCTGCTCCAGGAAACCCATTTGCCCCAGCAGGACATGTTCCACATGCATAGACTGTGGGTAGGAGGGGTATATGGCTCAGGAGCCCAGAGAAGATGGACAGGAGTGATAACCTTAATACACAAATCATTTGCACACAAAGGTCTGTCCAGCCACCACGACGACCAAGGGCGACACGTACACTTAACTTTGGGGACTCCAGGATGGATCCCTAGTATACACAATGTGTATGCACCTAACATAGCACAGGACACCTTCAAGGACTTACATCAATCCATCACGCTAGATAAGGAACACAACTGAGTAATAGGGGATGACATGAACGAGGTAATGACAGATCGGGGAGGGGGAAAATGGCTAGTAGACCCAAACGCGGGGGATACGATGCTACAAGGAATTGCATCAGATCTTGTATTGAGACGTGTGGAGTTTGCAACATCCGGTGGAGAGGCAGTTCACACACTTTACACCCGCACGAGACCTAGTCACGCATTGACTTTTTCCCTAGTGCGGGAAGACATACTCCAGAAGGTAGAGGAGACCACAATAGAAGACATGGTAATTTCTGACTACAGCCCGATCACTTTAACACTACCAGACGCCTTCCCACGGGGTATGGACATCCTGTAGAGATTGCACCACTTCCTACAGCGAGACCATGACTTTGCCAAACTACTAAGGTAATGGTAGACCATCTTCCACCAGACTAATAGGGAAGCGGAGGACAACCCTACGGTATTCTGGAAGATGGCCAAGGCAGTCCTAAGGGGCAAGATCATCGCTCACACCAACAAGACGAAGGCGATGACAGACGCACAGTACATACGGACAAGTCAATCAGTCAGGCGGACATACACAGACTATCTGACACAGCCTTCCCCACAAACGAAACAACTGTGACTGGAGGCCAAGACAGAATTCAACATGTCGGCCAAAAAGAGAGAGCTCTTTGGGAAATCCCTACGAGACACTGAACTGTACAAATACGGGGATAAGGTGGGTCGCCTATTAGCTAACTTAGCGAGGGGCACACAAGGCACAACACACACAAACGCTCTCAAAAGACCAGACAATTTGGTGACTGCAAGTCCCAGAGATATTAACGCCATTCTGGGTAAATACGCTGCTTTATACAGGGCTAGAACACCAGCCAAACAGGCGAGGGAGAGATGGCTACAAACAGAGACACTCCCAAAGGTCACGGAAGAAGGCCTTCGGTAGTCTGAATAGAGAAATAACAAAAGAGGAAATAACTAAGGTAATAGCTGACCTGAACATACATAAAGCTCTGGGCCCAGATGGCTATGGGGCCGGTTTTTTATAATGTCCTGAAAGACCAGATACTACCCCACTTACAGGGGATGTATAACTGATTCCTATCAGGGCGAGAAATCCCAGACCACATGAACACTGCACACATAAAGCTCCTTCCCAAGAGAGACAAAATGCCCGACGACCCTGCCAGCTTCAGGCCTATCTTGCTGATAAACCAAGATCTTAAGATCATGGCTAAAATCATGGCAGATAGGCTAGCTCTCCTCCCAGACCTGGTAAACCGGGAGCAAGCGGTTTTGTCAAGGGAAGGTCGGTGGTCGGAAACATTCACAGGGCCATGATGGTTCTGGAAGCGGCTAGATTGAGGGAGGGCACACCAAAGTGGGCCTCAGCCATGGTCCTGCTAGACGCAGAGAAAGCTTTCGACAGCGTCAACTGGCCATGGCTGGAAACCGTGCTAGATCAGATGGGACTACAAGGGGCGTTTAGGACGTTCTTGGCACCCTATAACGAAAACCTGAGGGCCAGAGTTAATACACCAGGCATCCTGTCATACGTGATACGGCCAGGAAGGCGTACACGCCAAGGGTGCCCCCTGTCGCCTTTGCTATTCGACTTGGCGATTGAACTACTATCTCGGTTCTTAAATGAGAGCCAAAGCTTACAAGGGATCCACATAGGCAACAAGGAAATCAAATCCAGCTTCTTTGCAGATTATGCCATACTTTACATTGCGGATCTGTGCAGGGACCTCCCAGGCCTGCTATCACACATGGAGGCCTTCGGGGAACTATCTGGATTCCGCCTGAACAAATCTAAATGTGAGATACTCCCGCTAAAATATTTAGAAGGAGGGTGGAGAATAGCAAGGGGGAACTCAGGTGTGCTTTTGCGACATCCCTCTAGCAAATAGAGCCATCAAATATTTTGGAGTATACCTAGGGAGAGACACGAGAGACATATACAGACTAAATTAAGCCCTGTTAATCAGCAAAATTGTGACAGAACTGGGGAGGTGGAGAGATTTGCGATTATCCTTGATGGGGAGGTGCCACTTCATTAACATGTGTAGCTTCTTTAGGCTCTTACACCCACTCTAGACCATCCCTCTCTTACTTTGCCACATTGACATAAATAGGTTAAATAGAGTTTTTACGACCTTCCTTTGGAGGGGTAGGAAACCAAGAATCAGGGGATGCACACTGATGCTCACACAAGACGAGGCTGGACTGGGGTTACCCAACATATGAGGTTATAACATGGCATGTCTGACGAGACATATGTTAGACTGGCTGAAACAACCTAGCAAACACTTAGACTACACACTCGAGTCAGAGTGGTGCAACCCATGGGACCCAGTAGCTATTCTACACTCAATGGGAGCAACAGTGAACCCCCGGGTAAAAAAAACTCGATAATTTTCAAAGACACGAGGGGGGCATGGAAGGCACTGTGAATCAAGCTCGGGTTATCCTGAAAGGTATTTCAATACCTTAGTCCATGGCGACCCCCGGACTTTAGCCAGGGTAAGGACAACGTACTCTTTAAAGTCTGGAGAGCTAAGGGCATTAAAACATTACAGGACCTAATGCAGATGGAGGAGAGGAGGTGGTTGACTGTGACAGAGACATTTAGGAAGTGGCGGGAAAACAAAGGATTTTGGTGGTGCTAGTATGTGATCCACCAGTCACACGTTGTATATGAATATGAGAGTAGTTAAAAGGAAAGAAACATGTATAATTGACCGGGATCAAAGAGATTCTGACATTAGTATTTTTCAGAAATATCAAGGTATAATTTTATTGAAGTATCAAAAGACAAACAAAAGCATACAATTAAAAATAATTTAAAAAGTACAAGCCATGTACTCAGTGCCCACAAAACATGTATAAGTCACTTTCTGAGGTATATTTCCTCTATAAAAAATAGCGGAGTATTCCCTTAGGTCAAATATTCCCGTAGGTGACATTATTATAAGAGTATCATGCTGGTCAAGGTCAAAAATGATCTGTAGATGTAAATAGTCATATACATGTTCTAAAAAACTGACATAAAGCTCTCAATATGAAACTCTCGGTATTTCCTTATGTATTTTTCACAAAATAAAAAAATTCTCAATGTATACCTAATTAGCAGTAACCCCTAGATGGGAAATAACTGTAGATTCACACGTTACATATACTGATATTGTGATATATTAAAAAATTGAAATAGAAGAAATCAAATACCTGTGTTCGAAGCACAGTTAGTAGAGCCATAAAAAAGTCATTCAGTAAGTGGCGACTTAACCATTCCAATGCTCTACAGTTTGAACAACTGAGGCTACATTTGTTCCACTGCTTACATGACTTGAGAAAGGAATGCTCAAACCACGGACTCGATACCCTACTAGCTAGGGATGTAGCGGACACTAGTGTATCCACTATATACGCCACCCTAAGACGAGACCTATTCCCCTCAGGGCCGCGCAGGATTCTCAAAAAATGGGAGGTAAGATTACAGGACGAGGAGGTCGAGAGGAAGATCCTGGAGGGCTGTCGCGAGGTTCATAAAAACATCGTGAGCGAAAGGTGGAGGGACACCTATTTCAGAGTGATGCATGGGGCAATTCTGGGGTTCAATATACCACCCAACAAGACCCACTAAGATAGAAAATAGTAATGCCCAAAATGTGGGGAAAAGGGGATAGACTTGTTCCATGGGATATGGGAATACAGGGTTAATCCTCCAATCCTGGAAGGCAGTGAGGAGCTGGACACAACGCATACTACAGCGTCGTGTACCACTAAACTGCTTGTTGTGGATATTCCACAACCTAGGGGACCTGGGTCTAGACAAGGCACAGAGAAAACTACTACACACCATCATGGTACTACACAAACGACTGATATTATGACACTGGCTGACAGCAGCGGCACCAACGCTATTGGAACTATTGACGGATCTGAAGGGGGTGATGCTGGTTGAGAAGGTGAAAGCAGAAGGGGACAGGGACACCAGAACAACTAAATTCTTTGCAACATGGAAACCTTTCATAATAGATCAACTCTCTGGAGGCGATATACACTGATTATCATACCCCTTCCGTAACAGGACATGGTATAACTCAGAAGACTTACAGGGCACGCTTGGCCCACTGAAGGTCCTGGGCTCCATGAGAAACAACCATAACCGGTATTGTGGTGGTGGTTGCTGGGTGGGGTGGCGGAGCTAGCTATCAAGAAATAGAACGGTTATCTGCATTTTTATAGGGAGGGAGATGAGGGAAGGGGTCCTTTTCCCTTCTATTTACTCTTTTTCTACTCTTTTCTTGTCTCCATCTTCCTCTCTATTCTCGCTTTTCTCTTTTTCCCATTTCTTTTTTTTTCTTTTTTCCTTTGGTCTTTCTTTTCTCTTCTTGGGGGGTTAAAATCTTACTATACAAAGCTCATATACTAACTAAACACAGACAATGAAACGTGTCACCACATGGAATACAGACAGGCCTGAGACGCACGCCTCCACAAATGGACAATCTATACTTTACAGGCTTTACATGTGGGGAATACTATATTATACAACCGTATGTGTATGTGTGAAACTTAATAAAAAGAATTAAAAAAAAAAAACACTTGAAATCGATCACTCTGTTTGTAATGACTCTGTATAATAAATGCATTTCACTTTATGTATTGAATTACTGAAATAAATTATCTTTTTGATGATCTAATTTATTGAGATGAACTTGTAAGTTGAGAAGGGCATCATAATAGAGCCACCTAAAAAAAGAAATTATATAAACGAGTACCGTATATTTACAACTTGTATTCCATCCTACAAACGTGTACATATTAGTGTTTGACATTTGGTTTCATGTGTCTTTTTTAAGGTTGCTAAACTCCCTCAGGTGGTCCAGCAGCAAGCAGCAATTGCAACACTCCAGCAGGTTGTATCAGCTTCACAGCAGGTGAGAGAAACCATTGTACATTAAATATTTGTTACCTTTTTAAATTTACAATGTTTCTTGTCAAATTCAATTCCGCAGAGTCTCAGCAATGGTGGTATCATGTTGAGTGGGTGGCCTGGAGGTCTGAATTATCACACTTGCCTGCAAGTTCCAGACTTATTTCACATTATAAAATATCTACAATAAAAAGGGAAATGGAGCGCACATAGAGTAATTTCCTTTTGTACAATTATCCTCAGTGCCCCCCTTTAGTGGAAGGACTCACCTGATTTGGTTGTGCAAGTCACAACCAACTAACTCCGCTCTCTGTTATGGTCGCAGCAGGTGCCCAGCAAAAGTAAGGATCCAAAGGGTTAACAGAAAGTGCTGGGTTTCATAGATCCACCGCGCTGACCTCCAGTGAAGACAAACAGAGTGATGTATAAAACTCTGTTTAATGGGTAATTTACCCATTAAACAGAGTTTTATACATCACTCTGTTTGTCTTCACTGGAGGTCAGCGCGGTGGATCTATGAAACCCAGCACTTTCTGTTAACCCTTTGGAACATTATAAAATATGGCATAGTTGCTGATTTTTATTGGAAGATCCTGCTTCAGAGGCCTAAATTGTTTTAATGTAGGCACACTGCTGAAGCTATGGTACAACACTGGTGTGGAGTGATGGATGTACAGATAAAATAATAATGATTTCCTGGCTTGGATTAAGTGCAACTCTGCAATGAAATGTACAAATTAATTTGCTTTGTTTAGTTAAAAGGGATATACCCATTCAATGTCCTGCCCCGCTGTAGAATCCGCCGCTGCAACTGCTGTTAGGCTTTGGCTGTGGTGCTATCATCACTTCAACTGCGCATCAACTCATAAGTGAGCTCAGTGCCTCTGAAAGGCACTATCTGTATACAGGGGCAGAGAACTGAGCTTACTGATTGAGTGTCGTGCTGTCGATGGTTCATCAGCGCAACAGCCAATGACAGATCCCGGTAGCAGCAGGGAAAACTCCTTAGTGGACCTGGGAGAAGTAAGTACAGCATATAATTTCTTTAAAGCAAACTGCAGCCAGGACAGAACATTCTATGGGTGTGAACAAACTCCTTTAACCCCTTCACAGACGACGTAAATATTTGTCATCAGCCATACCTTTGACCTTTTTTTTAGAAGTCCTGGGCGGCAGAATCGCAGCTTGCCAATGCCTGCAGGAACCTTGAAAATGGTGGCCAGTGATATGGTTGAAAGTGTGTAAATATCTAGTTGCCAGCTTCTGACCAGTTTATTTGATCAGGCATGGACTTATACAAACTCAGTAAGGGGCTCGGTTACACGGAGAATGGGAATAATGGAATGTATTCATTGGTTAATGAATTGGGGATATGGGCTAGTCAATGGGCAGATCCATGAGATCATCAGGATGGGTTGGTCCGTGAGGTCTTGATCGAGTCTCTCCAGGCGATGTGTCATTCTGTGATTAGTCAGTCTTTCTCTGGAATCCAGCTTCGTCTCAGAGCAGGGCATGGTGTGTTCATGAAACATGAAATGGCAGCCATGTTTAGGTCTGAACACACTTATGTAAGGCGAAAATAATGCACTCTATGGGTAGCGTGGGTCTAACAGTGTTACCAACCAGTAATGATTGTCGGCCAAGATGTTCTTAACGCGAGGGTCACGAGCCAGGCAGCTTACCATAAAGTCAGCCATGTGCGCCAGACTCTTAACAGCCATCACTTCAGTGTCCTGACCAACACGATGACTGAACACGCTGTCCTCCTCCTCCTCCTCCTCCTCATCCTCCTCAACATGTCCCCTGTCCTCTGGCCAGCCACGTAAACTGAGGGTATGACTGGTGTGCATGTCATATCCTCAATTTGGCCGGAGAGTTGCTCCATGTCTTCATCCTCCTCCTCCTCCTCGTCATAGTCTTCCACTACACGTTGTGATGAGATGAGGCTGGGCTGTTTGTTATCACCCACACCCAATACTGTTTCTTGCTCCAACTCATCGCGCTCCGCCTGCAATGCATCATGTTTGTTTTTGAGCAGAGACCGTTTTAGAAGGCAGAGAAGCGGTATGGTGACGCTAATAATGGTGTCATCACTGCTCACCATCTTGGTGGAGTCCTCAAAGTTTTGGAGAACGGTATATAGGTTGGACATCCATCTCCACTCCTTAGGTGTTATGTGTGGAGTTTGACCCATTTCCCGACGGCTTAGGTGATGCAGGTACTCAACAACTGCCCTCTTCTGCTCACAAATCCTGACCAACATGTGCAGAGTTGAATTCCACAGTGTGGGGACATCACACACCAGTCTGTGAGCCGGAAGCTGCAAACGCCGCTGAAAGCTGGCAAGGCCGGCTGAAGCAGTAGGTGACTTTCGAAAATGTGCAGACAGGCGGCGAACTTTTACGAGCAGATCACACAGCTCTGGGTATGATTTTAGAAACCGCTGAACCACAAGGTTGAGCACATGGGGGCCACCCATGGAACATGTGTCAGCTGGCCTCGCCTCAAAGCCACCACCAGGTTCCGGCCATTCTCGCACACGACCTTTCCTGGCTTTAGGTTCAGAGGTGTGAGCCAGTGATCTGCCTGCTGCTTCAGAGCTGTCCACACCTCTTCTGCATTGTGGGGTTTGTCGCCTATGCATATTAGCTTCAGCACAGCCTGTTGACGCTTCGCCGAGGGAGTGCTGCAGTGCTTCCAGCTTGGGACTGGTGTGGAGGGTAAAGTGGATGAGGATGCGCAGGAGGAGGAGGCTGAGGAGCATGACATTCCGAAGCTGTAGAGTGTGGGTGAAACCCGGACTGAGGTAGGGCCTGTAATCCTTGGTGTGGGAAGGACGTGTTCCGTCCGTCGCTGAGACTGGGTCCCAGCTTCCACAATATTAACCCAGTGTGCCGTCATCGAGATGTACCGGCCTTGTCCACGTGTCTGTGGTTAGGTGGACTTTGGCTGAAACAGCGTTGTTCAGGGCACGTGTGATGCTTTGTGACACGTGGTTATGTAATGCGGGGACGGCACACCGGGAGAAATAGTGGCGGCTGGGGACTGAGTAACGTGGGACAGCTGCCGCCATCAGGTCGCGGAATGCTTCCGTCTCCACCAGCCTAAAAGGCAGCATTTCCAGCTCAAGCAGTCGCGAAATGTTAGCATTTAGAACTGTGGCATGTGGGGTGTTGGCAGCGTATTTGCGCCTGCGTTTAAAAGTTTCATGCATGGATAACTGAACGCTGCGCTGGGACAAGGATGTGCTTGATGATGGTGTTATTTGTGCGTGGGCAACTACAGGTGGAGGGCAGGAGGCTTGTTCGCATGCAGCATCGACAGGGGATTGGCTCGCACGCACACCACCCGAAGACGTAGCAGTGACATCAGCAAGCACTGCTCCTCGACTCTGTTGTACATCCCACAAAGTCGGGTGCTTGGCTGACATGTGCCTGATCATGCTGGTGGTGGTCAGGCTGCTAGTTTTGGTACCCCTGCTGATGTTGGCATGGCAGGTGTTGCAAATGGCCTTTTTAGAATTATCTGGAGCCAACTTAAAAAACTGCCAGACTCGGGAAGACCTAACATTTGTACAGGCACCTTGTGTCGTGTTGTTGTTCCGGGGAACAGTTGCCTGACTTCTGCCTGGGGCCACCACCCTGCTTCTTACTGCCTGTTGTGATGCTAAGCCTCCCTCCCCCTGTGCACTGCTGTCCTCGCTCTGCATCTCCTCCTGCCAGGTTGGGTCAGTTACTGGATCATCCACCACGTCGTCTTCCTCTTCCGCACCCTGCTCCCCCTCCTGACTTCCTGGCAATCGTTTCTCATCATCGTCCACCCTTTGTTGAGACACGTTCCCACCGTTGCCTTCGTGAGACCGTGGCTGCTCAAATATTTGGGCATCGGTACATACGCTCTCCTCATAACCCACTTCAACAGGAGCTGGCGAGAGGCCAGAATGTGCAAATGGATACATGAACAGCTCTTCAGAGTGTCCAAGTGTGGGATCAGTAATGTCCGTGGACGTGTACTCGTCCTAGTGGTAGGAAGGAGAATCAGGTTGTGGAATGTGCGGTGCAGTATCACGGCTACTGACACTTGACCGTGTGGAAGACGGGGTGTTTGTGGTGGTGCCAATCTGACTGGAAGCATTAACCGCTATCCAACTAACAACCTGTTGACACTGGTCTGGGTTGAAAAGCGGTGTACTGCTGCGGTCCCCAAGAATTTGGGACAGGACGTGCGAGCGAGTAGATGTGGCCCTTTGTTGTGGCGAAATTAGAGCTTGCACACGACCTCAGCCTCTGCCTGCACCACCATCACGTCCACTTCCTTGTCCCTTGCCAACGCCCTTGCGCATTTTCAATGCTGTGCTGACGGTACACAGCTAAATGAAGGCGTCCCAACAGACGGGTTTTACCTGGACAATCAGATTATAGCTATTGCTACCAGCTTTTTAAGAGCGACAATTAGAGATTAAGTCAGACACAGACGGAGACATGTATTCACTCTACTTGTGCGTTATATCCTAGTTTGTGCAAAACACACAAAAGTGCACCTGTACGCTGCCACCAACGGGCACACACATGCACATTGTAAATGCACGAACCTAACAGCTTTTAGGAGCGAGAATTAGTGAGCAGTCTGACACTATCACGTGCTGCTGACATGTATTATTCACTGTACTTGTGCGTTATATCCTAGTTTGTGCAAAACACACAAAAGTGCACCTATGCTGCCACCACGGGCACACACTTGCCCTTTGTGAATGCACGCACTAAGAACTAACAGCTTTAGAGCAAGAATTAGTGACCAGTCTGACACTATCACGTGCTGCTGACGTGTATTATTCACTGTACTGTGCGTTATATCCTAGTTTGTGCAAACACACAAAAGGCACCCGTAGCTGCCACCACGGGCACACACTTGCGCTTTGTAAATGCACGCACTAAGAACCTAAAGCTTTTAGAAGCGAGAATTAGTGAGAAGTCTGACACTATCAGGACTATTTTAGACTGTGTACACCAGCCCCAGATATGATGAAGGCTGGTATACTGTCACTAGGAATTGCTATATACCCTGCCTGCCTGCCTACAGCTACAATAGTCCTGAGAAGGACTGTTGTGGTCACTAGAAAGCCTGTACTCCGACCTGGCTATACCCTCCCCTGCCTGCCTATATCCACCTAGATTTGTCCTGAGAAGGACTGTTGTGGACACCAGTTTGCAGCCCTGCAACACTCTTTTTGATTCAACAGACACCCTCCCTGCACTGACTGTCTGGATCGCTGTGTGCAGAGCACAGCGCGGCCGGGTCTTATAAAGGCTCGGTGACGCTGTGCAGGGCGGCCAATCACTGCTATGCCACAACTAACAGGGCTGTGGCATTGCAGTGGTCTGCCAGCCAATCCCTGCATGTGGGCTGGCTCTCTAAAGAGCGCCAACATGCAGGGATGAGGACCACAAGCACAGCACGAGTATCGCGAGATTACTCGGTACTCGCCGAGGAGCCCGAGTACAGTGATACTCGTGCGAGTAACGAGTAGTTACAAGCGTACTCACTCATCACTACTCATTATCATCACTAATGAGTAAGTGCTATAACGTTTTTCTTCACTTTCACTGGATGCATTTATTAGCAAAAAGAAGTGTGGGATTACTGATGGGAGGCTGCAGGGACATGTTTTAATAGCTTAGGAGGCGTTTTGGGGGTGACAGGATCCCTTTAACTACACTTGAACTTATTTTCTTAGGTTCTTCAGTACGCTTATGTGATAGAATGAATGGTAAAATTCCAAAGTACAACTCATTCCACAAAAAAACTCTCACACAACTATATTGATAGAAAAATAAAAAAGTTATGGCTCTAAGAAGAGGAGGAAAACACATAAATCGCCCAGGGGTGAAGGGGTTAAGTTACCTTTTAACGCCATGATATCTTTCTTGTGTATTAGTTTTAGACCCTGTTCCCACGCTGCATATTTGCTGTGTATTTTTACGCCATATTTGTAGAAATAATTCACAAATGTGCATGTTATATTGGCCAGCCCACAAAGTCAATGTGACTTTGTGTGTGCTGTACCGATGTCTGTGGTTTTTTTGCACTGGTGATTAGTTGCAGATTTTTATGAATCTTTAATCCGTGAATATCTGCAGAATGTCACCTGTTGTACGGTGTTTACCTGCCAAAGTCAAGGCATTTCCAAGGAAGGAGTAGTCCACGCCCTTATGTCACATGTGCATGTCGTCGTCCCCCCAGGTCCTTCAGCGTCTATTCTGGCAGCTATAGGAAGTTTAGTGAGATCATTCAGAACGCATGCAGAATTTTCTGCACCAAAAAAGCAGCAATTATGCAGCAAAGACATGTTGATCCCACAAAAAGCAGATGCAGAGTTGGTGCAGAAAATTCTGCTTTTTTTCTGAGTGTGAGCACAGGGCCTAAGTATGGCAACATGTGTAACTAGATATAAGGAGACAAATTTTCTTGTCTATCAGCCACTATTTATTTTTAAGTCTAGCATCATTTTTTACTTCAATACTATTTGTACTTTTCTATTTTGTATATCTTTCAATTTATGGGTTACAGTTTATTTTTCTGACTGCCTACTTTTGTTTTTTCTACAGGTCCAACCACAGACAGTGACTTTGACTCAAGCAACAGCTGCAGGACCTCAGCAGGTACAGGTGATACCTGCTGGCTCAGCTGCAGCCCATGTAGTGCAACAGAAACTCCTGCAGCAGCAAGTCATGGCCGCTGCTTCACCTCAGCTCCAGGCTCCAACCAGTCAAACTACAATACCTGTACCTGTTGCTGCTGATGCCCAGCACCAGCAAGCAAAGTTGCAAGTTCGAACCCAGACTGTAAGGATCAAAGCGCCAACCAAACCAAGCTGAATGCCATCGGGCAAATAATGGATTGTAACCCATGAGCCTTTTTTCTTGAAATGCCTTGCTTTGGTATGACTCTTAGATGACTTCAAACTTCCTATTCTAAGGACAAGGAAATTCTCTGCTTTGAAGAAAAGGATGGACAGGTGATAAATTCTACAAGATTGGCCCACTTAAGATGTCTGCTTAACTTCAAATGAATCAGACTGTCAGTCCCCGTTACCTGCTGGTCACACCTTGTGAACATTAACATTTTATTAAGGGGGATGGGTTGAGACAGTAGACTTTAACATCTATTACTGTATGAACAAATTTTAATCAGTAACCGTAATAGCACAACTTTTGAATCATGCTTAATTGTGACCTATATCTGTCTATATCCCATCAGTTTTTTTATAGCGGGGGAAAAAGCCATAACTGGAATAACAGGTTTTACATATGTGGCCTTTGTGGGTGTAAATGCAAAAACAACAAAGAACTAAATGAAAAGTAACAAAAAAGTTGTTTTTGCTCAATTGCATCCCATAGCCTCATTACATAGAGGTTTATAAAAATCAGGTTAAAATATAGAGTTTGGGCATCTTACCTATTTTTGTACAGACATTAATAAATGGTCTACATCGGGACTTTCTAAAAATGTATTTACAATACTAAGCCTTTTACTGCTGAATAAAGGAATGGCTCATTGCTCTGGACAGGTTGGACAAACAACATAATTACTTCTTTTTAATTAGTCAGCAGTCATGAACCTTCTGCTTTTCAGTGCACAACTCCAGGTCTACTAATATGTTTAAATGTAATTTATAACAATATTTTCGTAACATGCATACCAATCTCCAGCTGTGTATTTTTTTCCTGTACAGAATAAATTTAGTTCTAGTAATAGACACTATTACTTGGGTCATGAGAAGACTTTTATGGTAGGATGTCATCTTATGTATGTTTCAACTTATTGTACCCTTTTTGCTTTCCCCTTCTCTCCTTACTTTACTGGATGGTGTAGCCATGGACAGCCTTTAGTTTTATCGGCAGTAATACAATTGCTGGCGGCAGCTGCAATTTAGGGCCCCATGCTTGCACGCTTCTTCTTTAAAAGTAACCATCAGGTATAAAAGAGGACACGAGGTCCACATAGATATCAGATTTTCACTTTGCACCCTTCCAAAGAACCAAGAGAAATATTTTAATGTGAACATCACTGCTTAAAATTGTATACATTTTGACTCCCCCATTTTTTTTTTTTTTTTTTTTGTAAGAAGTTTTATTGCTAAAAAAAAGTATATTGTGTCCGCGTGAGTTTGTTTGTGTCTTTTTATTGAACATTGATGTGGTATATCATCAGTACATTTAAAAGCCACCTTTAACGTTGTTCACAATTGACATGGGTGCACTAGTTCCGGTTTTGGTGCTACCTGGGAAAAAAAAGTTAGTGTTTAATTTGTGCATAGTTTCTTTGGATGACACAATTTTTTGGTAGGATTCAGTACTTGATACATACACATTTCCCTGTCACTGATGGAGCTTCAGATTTGCGGCATAATGGGATAAAAGGATTCTACATATCTTTTCACATTAGGCAGTTTAGAAATGACAGAGAATGAATTATAGAAGTAATTTGTCATTAATAACTTGATATTTAATGACTAATTTAGGGTTAAAGAGATCATTTTAAGATTTGTTTGATTGCAATTTTTGTCTCCTGAAGGATAGGGAAAAAAGGTAGGGTGAGTTGAATGTTTTACTATGTTTTATAGTCTTGGAACTTGAACCTGAAATTGACTGATCACATATAATACAGTTATGGTTGAAAGTGTTTGCACTCTTGAAACTGATCCAGAAATTTTTTTGTTACATGTTTTGACTTACACATTTTATTTCTTTTGTGTGTATTGGAACAATGCAAGAAAACAGAGACGAAAAGGATAATTGGACATCATTGTACACACAACTCCAAAAATGGGCTGGATAAAATTGTTGACACCTTTCAAAAATTGTGGGTAAACAACTTTGTTTCAAGCATGTGATACTTGTTCAAACTCACATGTGGCAAGTAACAGGTGTGGGCAATATGAAAATCACATCTGAAACCAGATAAAAAAGGGAGACGTTGACTCAATCTTTGCACTGTGAGTCTGTGTGTGCTCCACAATGAGCATGGAGAAAAGAAAGAGGAGAAGAGAATTTTTGATAACTTGAGGACCAATACTTTTGAAGACTATCAACATTCTCAAGGTTACAACCCTATCTCCAGAGATGTGGCTTTGTCCACGGTGCACAACATGCACTTCGTAATTACAAGCGCAATACATAAAAAAGAAAACATAGTATTCTAATCACTCCAATCTTTGGCTGCCCTGTTGCTTGCCATCTAAATCTCTTCTTTCTGCTGCTGTTTTCCGTATCTTTGGCCTTTTCACTAAAGGGCAGGAGTCATGTCCAAGCCTGAGGTTACAGCACATGTCTTACAAGACACAATGACCTCCAAGGAATTGACATGGCGGGAAGTCTTGGCCCATAGTGAAATGGCTGGAGATGCGGTGTATAATAACAGATAGAGGAGGACTGGACAGCGGGCAGTGTGGTGTCCAGAAAGGTCAATTATTACCAAAAAATTTTTTTTATTTGGTTGGCCTTGTTTTAACAAGGGACACAGGGAATTGAACACACTTACTGAAATTTATTTAATACTTTGTACAAAAGTCTTTGTTGGTGATGATGGCTCCACACCATGATGTTCCCACCTCCAAACGTCTAACTTGGTATGGTGTTTTTAGGTGATATGCAGTGCCTTTTTGTTCTCCAAACATGTTGTGTATTATGGTATCCAAAGAGTTCAATTCTGGTCTAATGTGACCAGACTATAATCTAATCTATTTGTATTTCACAAGCTTGTCTCATGTTGTTGAACAAACTTTAAATGCACTTGAATATGCTTTTTGTTCAGCTATGGAGTCCTGTGTGATGAGCAAGCACACAGGCCATAAAGGTTGATTGCATTACTTAGTGGTCAATACGGAAATTGTCACTGACCTAATCTGTAGCATCTTGGTGTGCTGAACACAAATATGACCCTGACATTTTTTTATTGGCTCTCATTTCATATAGTGCATTTTCTATGTTTCTCCATGTAAATTAGTTCAGTATGACTGTAACATTGTAAATAAGACTAGAATTATATAAGGTAAAGAGTGTTTATACCGTGATAGCCAGTAGAAAAATATTGGAATCTGAGAGTCCTCAGTGGTTGATATCTTTTAATGGCTAACTGAAAAGATGGTAAACATAGCAAGCTTACGGGACACTAGGGCCACTTCGTCAGGTTGATAATGACACAAATTCTGAAGAGACACGCATATATGCATATATATATATATAATATATATATATATACTCTGTATATCTATCTATATATTGTGAGGTAGCACCCCTGGGGAACCAGCTTGGCAGCATGATTAACACCAACTACAATGTGTGACGTAACAAACACCGGGTTTATTAATTTTCTTGTCATGAACCGCTTATTACTCATAGCATAACATTCACTTGTGTACATTACAGGATATTCCATCACATTATTTACATTTCAATACATTTAGTCATATAACACATTTTCAACAGATCCTCAAGGTGTCCCCCACCAACCCTTGCAGACCTCAGTCTGGTTCTAATGGCGGTTACAGCCGCCTGGCTTTTGACAGGGATCTTTCCCCATCATATGCACACTTAACACATTATTGTAGTGATCCTCAACCTACCCCTTGGGAGTCTCAACTTACATGACACCATATACCGCTTTTCCCCGGGACCTTGGTCGACATCATAGTCAGTCCCACGTTACATGGCGTCACCCCGCGGATACCTCATGCCTGGCCCTTTCTGTCTCAGCCATCATGAGTCACCCACAACACACATACTTTCCTTTGATCACCCAGGGTACTTTTACATACGCCCTGTTGAACCATCACACACATCAACAGAACATCAAGGCGTCAACCACTGACCCTTGCACACTACTCAGTCTGGTTCTAATGGTGGTAACAGCTGCCTGGTCTTCCTTCACACCTGGATACATCACCCAGTCACATATGACACAGGGTAATTATACATACGCCCTTGTGATTACACATACATCTTCACACATAGTCAATGGGACCATATCACGACTACCTAGTCTGTCCCAATGGCGGCTATGACCGCCTGGCGCTTGAGCCGTCCTCGGTCTCCATACGACTGCTTGCCTTGAGTCGTCCTCGGTCTCCATATAACACATACATGGACCAATACCTTACCGGGAACCGAACTGGGTTTAGCAACCTGAGCCACCAGGTACAACAGGCGTCCCCCAAGGTTTCCTCCAGCACATGTTTCGCCCCATGCCTGAACACGCACCCTCCAGGTCAGCCATGGTTTCCCTAACTCCAGGAGCCATCACAACCCGTTCATGGCCACCGGCACGCACACCAGGAACAGAGGGTACTGGGAGCCTCCCATATGGAGAAGGGCCGGCTCCCCTCATGTCCCAAAGGGACAGATCGCCTATCACACGTCTTCACATCTCAGTGGTCTTCACAACACTGAGTTCCCATAGTCTCTCACACAGCTTCAGACAGCCTCTTAACGTGTCTGACACACCCACCTCTGGGGCTATTCAGCACTCCTTAGACATTGCTCTCTCGGCCACTCCTTCGGCTCATCTATCCTTTAGCTGTTAACCCACTGTGTACTGGACAGGTTTCACTCAGCACACACACAGTAAAACAGGCTGATGTGAACAATATATATATATACCCTGTTTCCCCGAAAATAAGTCACCCCCGAATATAAGTCAGGCAGGGCTGGCGCAGAATTTTCCAATATAAGTCATACCCCGATTATAAGGCAGGGTGACTTATTTCGGGGAATATAAGACAGGGTACCGCTAAAGTGCCATTTTTGCCCATTGCATGTTTTACCTGCTCCACCATTACATCAAACCGGTGAAGAGAGGAGGCAGCCACATATGGATCAGAATCAGCAGCTCCATCCTCACCTCTCAGTCTGATGTCTACCTCTGCGCCACCTATATACCACCGCCAGAGTCCCCCTACTTCAATCCAGACTGCTTCGAGATCTTACAAGGAGAAGCCGCCCATTATCAGGCCCTGGGCAAAGTTCTCATCTTTGGAGACCTCAATGCAAGAACTGGGAGAGAGAGAGACTTCCTGACCACGGATGGAAACATCTACATACTTGGAGCAGAGAATGACGGCCAGGACTCTGTGCTGTCATAGCTGTTTCTCTCTGTGTATACAGTCAACAAAAGTGGCAGAAAGCTCCTGAACGTATGTAGAAGTTTAGGACTTCATATTCTTAATGGACGAAGCAAGGGTGACTCCCTAGGAAGGTATACACTAAACTCCCTAAACTGTAGGGAGGAGTGTAGTAGATTACGCCATTACAGACATGAACCTGGCGGATGTCAGCGCCTTCATAGTCACCCCACAAACGCACCTGTCAGACCACAGCCAACTTCTTCTGTACATGAAATCTACAGAGAAACCATCCACTCAGAAGCCACAGCAGAGCGGTCTCTTCAGCCGGCCTCCATCCTATAAATGGTCCAAAATGTCTGCACTAAAGTATAAAGAAGCTTCCAGCAGCCCTGAAATACAGCGGATGCTCCACCACTTCTACAACTACGAGTACAAGCCGAACCCAGAGGGAGTGAGCCAAGCCGCAAAGGACCTCAACAATATATTCTATGCAATGGCCAGACTGTCCGACCTTAAAAAAGTCAACTACAAGAGACCTAAAGAAACACAGGTCAATGGTTGGTTTGACAGAGAATGTAAAGCCGTACGGAAGACCCTGAGAACAGCCTCCAACAAGAAACACAGAGACCCCAACCACCCGGGCCTGAGGGAAGCCTATGACACCATACAAAGGCAATACAAAACCATCCTCAGGAGGAAGAAGCAGAGTTACATCTCTACCAAGCTTAACCAACTCCAAGATGCCCTCCAAGACAACTCCTTCTGCGAACTATGGAACCACATGGGCACAAAAAAGAAAAACAACACCTATATCCAAAATGGCAACATCTGGCTCCAGTACTTCAGAGACCTCTATAAAGACATCCCAAAGGAAGAACTAAGCCAAGAACAGGAAAACCTAATGGCAAAACTAAAAGCAATGGAGGAAAAAATCAAAAACTTCCAAAACCCGGTGGATACACCTATAACACTACAGGAAGTAGCCGATAGGATCTCTTCCATAAGGTGTAGAAAAGCCGGTGGCCTGGATGGGATCCTACCAGAAATGCTGAAGCACAGCCCACCAGAAATACAGGCTCCAATGGTCAAACTGTTCAATATTGTGCTGAGGGCCGGCTACTTCCCCCGTACCTGGAACCAAGGCCTCATTACACCCATCCACAAGAGTGGGGACAGGTATGACCCAGCCAACTACCGGGGGATATGTGTCAGCAGCAACCTGGGAAAACTGTTCAACAGCATCCTGAACAAGAGGATCCTCACCGAGCACAACGTCCTCAGCAAGAGCCAAGCAGGGTTCATGCCGAACCACCGCACCACTGACCACATCTACACCCTACACAGCCTCATTCAGAGACACGTCCGCAATACAAAGAATGGGAAGATATATGCCTGCTTTGTGGACTTTAAAAAGGCCTTTGATTCGGTGTGGCACCCGGGCTTATTCCTGAAACTGCTGGAGAGCGGAATAGGAGGAAAGACCTACGATGTCATCAAAAGCTCCTACACCGAGAACCTCTGCAGTGTGAGTGAACGGCAAAAGAACGGATTATTTCCAACAGAGCCGTGGAGTCAGACAAGGCTGCAGCCTAAGTCCAACGCTCTTTAATGTCTATATCAATGAGCTGGCTACCGCCCTGGAATCCTCCACCGCACCGGGTCTCACCCTCCATGACGCTCAGGTGAAATTCTTGCTGTACGCAGATGACCTGCTGCTGCTGTCACCAACCGAGAAAGGCCTCCAAGACAACCTGAAAATCCTAGAGAAATTCAGCTCCACCTGGGCCCTACCGGTCAATCTAAAGAAAACCAACATCATGGTGTTCCAGAGGAGAAGGAGAAGATCAGACCAGCACCCATCATTTGTCCTCAACAACTGCGACCTCACAGGAACAGACAAATATACCTACCTGGGCCTAGAGATTCACTGGTCAGGGAGCTTCAAACAGGCCATAGAGACCCTGAAAGACAAGGCTTGCAAAACCTTCTTTGCCATCCGAAGGAAACTCTACCATCTGAAGCCACCAGTGAGGGTCTGGCTAAAAATCTTCGACTCCATCATCGCCCCAATCCTCCTGTATGGCAGTGAAGTCTGGGGTCCTCACACCTACCCAGACTGGTCAAGGTGGGATTCCAGCCCAACAGAAATATTCCACCTGGAATTCTGTAAGCACCTTCTCCAGGTCCACCGGAGCACCTCCAACAGCGCCTGTCGGGCAGAGCTGGGCAGATTCCCTCTACACCTAACGGTTCTAAAGAGGGCGCTGTCATTCCGGGCTCACCTACATAGGAGCAATCCAAGCTCCCATCACCATAAAGCCCTGATACATATAGGTGAAACAGGAAAACCAGGACCCTCGGAACAGCCCAGCCAAGCCCAACACAACCGGAACACCAATCACAGCCTGACAAAAGCCGGAATCAGGAAGATGGTAGAGGAGGGCCAGGAAGAGGTATGTCAGTGACTGGAAGAACGATATCTTCAGCTCACAGAAATTGACCATGTACCGGAGTCTACAGAGAGACTACAAACTGGCCCCATATCTGGAGAAACTCCCGGATCCCAGAGACTGCAAGATCCTGAGCCGATATAGACTCAGTGCCCACAGTCTGGCCATCGAGTCCGGCTGACACAGGCAGAGATACAAGCCCAGGGAGGAAAGACTGTGCCAACACTGTGATCAGGAGGCCCTGGAGGACGAAACCCACTTCCTGCTACACTGCTCCAAATACTCAGCAGTGAGGGACACTCACTTCAGGAGACTCTCGCATCTCTTCCCGGATTTCATCACCATGAAGGAGGAAGAAAAAACATCTATCCTGCTGGGAGAAGAAGAGAGAGCAGTGGAGAAGATAGCAGTGCGGTATGTGAGCGAATGCCATAGATTGCGAGAAAAAGAGCTATGATGCCATGGACTCTATAGCCTCCACATTGGATCTGCCTCCATCCACCTTTCCTATGCCATGGACTATAGCCCCCACCCTGGACTTGCCCCATCCACCTTCCCTATGCCATGGACTATAGCCCCCCCATCCTGGATCCATCCCATCCACCTTCCCTACAGCTCCTACCCAACATCCCCACAGTCCCTATCTCTATTCCCTTTATACAATTGCTTTGGCAAAACTGAGATGTATTTGGTCCTGCCTTAATAAAGCTTCTTTAAATCTTGAATCTATATATATATATATATATATATATATATATATATATATATAATATATATATATATATATATATATAATATATATATATATATATATATATAATATATATATATATATGTAATTATATATATATATTATATATATATGTAATTATATATATATATATATATATATGTGTAATTATATATATATTATATATATATGTGTAATTATATATATATATATTATATGTGTAATTATATATAATATATATATATGTGTAATTATATATATATATATATGTGTAATTATATATATATAATATAAATATATATGTGTAATTATATTATATATATATATATATATATATATTAATTATATATATATATATATATAATTATATATATATATATAATTATATATATATATATTATATATATATATATATATATATATATATATATATATATATATATATATATATATATATATATATATAATTATATATATATATAATATTGTGGTGATGCGACCCCGATGTGTCCCCTGACCGGTGCACAGCACATGGGGATTGTATCTTTTGCTCTGTGACAGCACTCACAGGGTTAACAGAAGTGAGATCTGAGCTAAGTGCTGATGGAAAGCACTCGGCCCACCTGTGATGGGATAGGAGATGATATGAGCTGCCCTGGGCTGAGGAGTGGATCAGAACAGGAGGATCTGCTGTGTGAAGCTGGGAGCTCTCTCAGAGAGGACGGTGCAGAGAGAGAGTGGTTGTGTGCTGATAACACAGCCTAGCAGTGAGGACCTGGCCCTCACCAGTGGAGCCGGCCAGGACAGAGCCTGTCCTAGGTACAGAGGTACTGTGTGTGTTGGATGAACAGAGTTGTACCAGCTGTGCCCCAGAACCTGGAGGTCTGTAATATACCTGAACTGTACCATTAAACTGTGTGTTGTGTGAACAGTTGCCTGAGTCACTGCCTTCCGTCGTGCCGATCCTAACCGCTACCTTACAATATATATATATATATATATATACACACATACAGGGCTGCCACTAAGAATTTTGGGGCCCCCCTGAGACTCCGCCCAGACTCCACCCCTGCTCTACCTCTGCCCAGGCTCCACCTCCACCCTAGCTCCACCTCCACCTAAACATACATTATATATAGTGAAAAATTGTAACAGCACCAAAAATTACCTCAATTTATGTGCATGACAATCTAGGGCCCACCAGGGAAACTTACTCCAGGGGCCCGCCCACTCTTCAGCTATATGCGCTCACCATTACTGTGATGTACAATTACTGTAGTTTGCATTAAAGGGATTCTTTAGTGAAAACAAGTTATCGGTGATCCACAGGCTAGGAAGGTGATCACTTATTTATTGTTGGTATCTGCCAGTGGAAACCGCATAGTCAAAAGAATGTGGAGCTTTTATCCCCATTATAAACTGCAGCGTCCGGTGATGACGTGACCGCAGCTACATTCATCATTATTGCAGATCCCAGAAAAAAGCCAAACCCAGCGCTCACAGCCACTGAGGGCATGAGCAGATCAGTGGTCGAGTCGTAAATGAGCTCCAGTCTAATGGGGAGAAAACAAACCAGGACCAAGGACCGGCTTTAAAGACGATGATTGTAATGTGTCTTCAGTGTGTTTTTGTTTTGTTCTTTCTGAATTCAATTAACTTTTAAGGATCTAGATCTCAGGATTCTGTGCTGGATTTTTTTTTTAATTTTTTTGTAGACATGTAATGGGATAAAAGTTGCACGTTCATCAGTTGGACCCCCACCAATTAATATCTCATCACTTATCCTTAGGCTATGTACACAATGAGTATTTGGTGAGATTTTTACCTCAGTATTTGTAAGATATAAGGAGTAAAACAATCAGATGTAATTTTTTTCTGCATTTTTCACCCACTCCTGGTTTTGTTTTACAAATATTGAGGTGAAAATCTCACTAAATACTCACCGTGTGCATATGGGCTTTGACGAGTTGATTACTTGCTGTAAGTGCATCTCTGGTGCTGTGTAATAGTCACAGGACAAGGAGGGGTTAAACATCCAAGTATTTAATATCTATTGGAAATAAAAAAAATTTCCCCTCATTAATATCAGTAAAATGAAATGACCGACCACAATCCACTATACCAAGACCAATGATACCACATAGAAGAGAGAAATACCACCACACCGTGACCATAGCATATATTACGACCACATAGTGCCCAAATAATGGCATATACAAGGCACAAACACTGCCACACCATGACCAGAGCAATAATACCACCAGATAGTGATCAAATATTACCATGTACAAGGTATAACTACTGCCACACCATGACAAAACCTCATATTACCACCACATAGTGACCGAATAATACCACATACAAGGGACAAAAACTGCCACATCATGACCATAGCACATAATTCCACCACATAGTGACCAATAATTAGTACCATAGTGAAAAGTTAAAAAAGCTCATATTGGGTCAGTGTACAGGTAATACAGCGATTATAACTGACATTAATATACACAGAAGCTCTGTAAATAGTGTCTAGTGTACAGGTCAGACTGTGATCACTGGTGACATTATACATAGGAGCTCGGTATATAGTGTCAGTGTACATGTAAAACAGTGATAACCGGTGACATTATACACAAGAGCTCTATATACAGTGTCAATGTACATATAAAGCAGAGATCACCAGTGACAATATACACAGAAGCGCCTGTACATAGTCTCAGTGTACAGGTAATACATAGATCACCAGTGACATTATACATAGGGGCTCTGTATATACTGTCAGTGTACAGGTAATGCAGAGATTACGAGTGACATTATACACAAGAGCTCTGTATATAGTGTCAGTGTACAGGTAAAACAGTGATCACCTTTGACATACACAGGAGCTCTGTATTTAGTATAGTGTCATTGTACAGGTAATACAGAGATTACCAGTGGCATTATACACAGGAGCTCTGGATCTAGTGTCATTGTGTGTGTATAGGTAATATGACGCGCACCCAGGGCTGTGGGGTACTTGGCTCTCGGGCTCTCTCTTCTTCTAGTCAGGGAAGTCATGGGTGGCCATCCCGAGGCCATGGCCCTGGGGGTCAACTGAAAAGGGGGAAATATTTACAGGGGATTATTTACAAGTTGTCTTTGTCGTGACGCCACCTGCTGAGTCTGGTGATGACCACCAATGCCGCCACAGTCCTCCGGTGGTCGGTGGTATTACGGCTTGGATGGAATAGTCCCCGCAGGCGGAACTGGACCACCGGGGCAGTGATGCTGTGAAGCAGTTTATATTGAAAGGATGCAGCAGAGTCAAAGCTTCACTTCACCGGGTAACTTTACTTGAACACTCTCTTTCAGCTTACAGTTCAGCAGTTCATTAGATGGTATACTGGCGAATGCTCCAGGCTGCAATTAGGATGTCTGCTTGAGATGTAACCCTCCTTTATGTTCCTTTCTTTTCCTTCTATTCTGTTCCAAGTGTGAAGCCTGATCTCCTGTAGATAATCTGGCCTCCTGCTGCTTCTTATTCTGTCTCCTTTCCCTTTTGTACCCGTCGGGTTAACCTTCTCTTGAATGCCGCAGCTGCCTACTGCACTTCTGGCTTCCCTTTTGTGGGATCTTTGGTAGTCAGGGCCGTATTTATAATATCCCTGTTTAACAGATTTTCTGTGAGACTTTGAGTACTCACAGGTGCGGGCTCCGGTACCCGGGTTTCTTCCTATGGGGCAAACTCTATACGTTACTCGCTCCCCACCCAAGTCAACTCTGCGTTCCTGAGTCTTCTTGCTTTCTTCCTCTTTTTGGGATCTGTTCTCTCTCAGGGCCCCTCAGCCGAAATGGCCCTCTTGGTTTCCTGCAGGCTGTTTCCTGCTCCTTCCACCTCCTCCTCTCAGTCTCCGACCCTCTCTCCAACTCTCCTCTCTCGTTCTGAGCTCTCTGGTTCCCTCTAAAGGTCGCTAAGACCCTCCCGGGGTTCCTCCCACCCACTATCCTAGTGTGTGAGTGCTGCTCTAGGGCTCCATCTTGAGACCATTGTCCCAATTGCAGTGGAGTGCTACACCGCTTTTCTGGGTGCAGTACCCCTTCTGTGGCACCTACATAGTGGGGCGCCACACTCCCTCTTGATTGAACATGCTCGTCCCCGAGCATCACATTCGCCCTTCGGGAAGTGAAAAACATTTTATTTTATGCAATCATCAACATCAATTGGTAAACTATATACAATCAAGAATATTTAGGTTTCTACCCCGTCCAGGGAGGCGCATATCTTAGAGCGTTGCATATAAAACACATTATTCACTCTGGCCCAACGGGACCGACTTCGCATGCGGGTCCAGCGGTGACCTCTAGTCCTACACCTTCCAGTGTGCATTATCACCGCTGGGCCGCTCTTCACATCATCACTCATAACAGGGGTCAATGTTCAATATAAAAGTTCTCAAGGGTCTCCGGGGACACACTCTTCATTTAAAAGGGTTTCAGTAAGATAAAAAAGGGTATATACAGGGGAAAGCAGTGTCTCTCATCGGGAGTCTATTATCCAGCGATCATCAGTCTGTTTTTGAAATGCGGATAGCGAACCATCCAAGCGGGGCAGGATATCTTTCATAGGTGACCTGTTCTCCTCTATATAAGTCACGTCGGGGTGTCCTTGTCTTAAAAACGATTCAACATCCTTCCGGGCGTAAAAGACATCATCTAACAATCCTGGTTGGTTCTCTTCTAAAAACCCCATCCATCTTTATGGTACACCGATATTACTGTACCCAGTTTACGTAGTTCTATGGGTAGTGGGGGCTGTGCGCGGGCTTCATCCCTGAGCCTTTTAGTTGCACGTTCCCTTTGATACCATTCCTCCCTTTCCCTGTGCCTGACTACCGGGCTCCGCTCCTCTTGGGGTGACCGGGTGCTTGGCAGGGGTTGGTATGGGGGTGGTGAGGGGCTATGTCTATGGCGTTTGGGAATGGCACATACACATACCTCTGCAGCGCTTGCTATGGCGGGGGTCCTTGGCGGTACTGCTTCCAGGTCGTCCACCAGGCCGCTTCTGGGGTGCTTGTTTCTGAGGCTCCAGACGGTTCCTTATAGTCGTCATCATCGTCATTGCGCTCTTCAGGCTCCTCATATAGCTCCTCTACGTCCACATCTAGCAGAATCTGCTCTGGTGTAGATACAAATGCAGTCTCCGGCCGGGGACTGCTGCTGGCTTAGGGCGGTGATGGTGCTGGTGTCAGGGGCTCCGTCTGCGTCCCCACGTCCCGGGTCTCTGCTGGTGGTGGGAGGGAGGCTTTGTACTTCTCCACGGCTCTGACGGAGACTTCTGCTTCCCCCGCCTCGCGGGCCGTCCCTCTTGCCGACAACTCGTACGTCCTCTCCGCACTCCATCTCCGACACACCCATGCTATCGTCTGTTCCATATCCTGCCGGAGCCGGGTAAAGGCTTCCCGCCAGTAGTCTGCATCCCCCTCCAGCATGAGTAGGGACACAGCTGCCGGATTGCCTCGCTCGGCGCGGGCCTGCTCCTCCAGCTTGCGGGCGACGTCTCTCCATCGGGGTGCTGCCATGCTGCCGGGCACTTAGAAGTCTGATGGCGTCTGTCTTTCTCTTCCGGTTTGTACAGCGATGGTCGGGCATTCCCCTGAACTTCCTGTGGGCCGCCCCCCTGATTGATTGATGGCAATCGGGGCGGCCACACTTTTTCGCACCTCTGGCTAGGCCCTCCTTCATCTAGGGCCTGAGGCACTCCCCTGGGCCTGCACATGTTGTTTACTCCATGGCGTCGGCGCCATCTTGGCTCCCCACGCGGCAATGGCGGGAATCCATCTCGGCACCGGGCAAAGTCAGAAAAGTCAATAAAAGTCCATTTTAAGTCCAATTCAAAGCACACAGTACCCGGTGTAACCGGGCACGGGATCCTGTTTGTGACGCCAGAAGTTGACGCACACCCAGGGCTGTGGGGTACTCTGCTCTCGGGCTCTCTCTTCTTCTAGTCAGGAAAGTCATGGGTGGCCATCTCGAGGCCGTGGCCCTGGGAGTCATGTGAAAACGGGGAAATATTTACAGGGGATTATTTACAAGTTGTCTTTGTCGTGACGCCACCTGCTGAGTCTGGTGATGACCACCAGCGCCACCACAGTCCTCCGGTGGTCGGTGGTATTGCGGCTTGGATGGAATAACCCCCGCAGGCGGAACTGGACCACCGGGGCAGTGATGCTGTAAAGCAAACAGTTTATATTAAAAGGATGCAGCAGAGTCAAAGCTTCACTTCACCGGGTGACTTTACTTGAACACTCTCTTTCAGCTTACAGTTCAGCAGTTCATTAAATTGTATACTGGCGAATGCTCCAGGCTACAATTGGGATGTCTGGCTTGAGATGTAACCCTCCTTTATGTTCCTTTCTTTTCCTTCTATTCTGTTCCCAGTGTGAAGCCTGATCTCCTGTAGATAATCTGGCCTTCTGCTGCTTCTTATTGTGTCTCCTCTCCCTTTAGCACTCTTCGGGTTAACCGTCTCTTGAATGCCGCAGCTGCCTACTGCGCTTCTGGCTTCCCTCTTGTGGGATCTTTGGGAGTCAGGGCCGAATTTATAATATCTCTGTTTAACGGATTTTCTGTGAGACTTGGAGTACCCACAGGTGCGGGCTCCGGTACCCGGGTTTCTTCCTATGGGGCAAACTCTATCCATTACTCGCTCCCCACCCAAGTCAACTCTGCATTCCTGAGTCTTCTTGCTTTCTTCCTCTTTTTGGGATCTGTTCTCTCTCAGGGCCCCTCAGCCGAGATGGCCCTCTTGGTTTCCTGCAGGCTGTCTCCTGCTCCTTCCACCTCCTCCCCTCAGTCTCCGACCCTCTCTCCAACTTTCCTCTCAAATTCTGAGCTCTCTGGTTCCCTCTAGAGGTCGCTAAGGCCCTCCCAGTGTTCCTCCCACCCACTATCCTAGTGTGTGAGTGATGCTCTAGGGCTCCATCTTGTGACCATTGTCCCAATTGCAGTGGAGTACTACACCGCTTTTCTGGGTGCAGTACGCCTTCTGTGGCACCTACGTAGTGGGGTGCCACAAATACACATACCAGTGATGTCTCTAGGTGAAGTCTTCATCATCACTTTTCTTCTTTATCGCAGACCGATATCACGTCTTCTAGCCAGGACTCATCTCTGCAGAAAATAACACAGTTAACTATAACTGATCACTACTAGAGCACATTCCCACTTTTCCCAAGATTTCTATACTATATTAAACAACAAAAGAAGTGATAAAAATAGACTGCTGCACTCCTTGTGAGAGGTTCTAGAAGCCTTTAATGGGCCTTTAGGGTAACAGTGCACTTTGTTAATTGCTGTGCACAAATCTCAAAATAAGGGGTTAATGCTTGTACAAAATGTGAGCAGCATATATATATATATATATCCCCCATCCTCGCTGGGTCCCTGCCCTGTATATATACAGGGCAGGGCCCTTATATATGAGACAGGAGCCCAGCCAGGGTGGGGGACATATATATACACAGGAAGCAGCCCATGTACATGAGGCAGGGGCCTAGCCAGGATGGGGAATATATATGAGTCGGTCGACAGAGTAGGGGTACTTGAATAGCGGGACAGGTGGTTACTGCAGTGGGGAATCACGGTTGGTCGGTTCCCGATTCCGTGCCCTGGACCCTCAATGGCGGTGGCGGGGGTGATGATGATGGGGGAAATGGTATCTTGACGCCACCTATGATACCTGGTAATAAGGGTACCAACGCTGCGGCCGGCCGCTGAGGTGATGGGAATACAGCTTTGGCGACAGCTCTCCTGCTGGACAGTCCCGACACAGAGAGTGGGGGAGGGGCTCAGCTGCTGTGAGCAGGTAAAGCTGCACATGTACACTAGCCTCCACCCCTGCAGCAAAGGGGAGTGTGTGTCTCCATGTGTCTGTGTGTGTTTAGGTTGTGTGTCTGTGTGGGTTGTGTATCTGTTTAGGTTGTGTCTGTGTGGGTTGTGTATCTGTTTAGGTTGTGTCTGTGTCTTGTATCTGTAGGTGGGTCGTGTGTCAGTGATGTGTGTGTGCTGTGTGAGGGTTGTGTCTGTATGTGGGTTGTGTGTCTCTGTGTGTGGGTTGTATGTGTGGGCTGTGTCTGTATGTGTGTGGGTTGTGTATGTTGTGTGTGGGGTGTGTCTGTGTGGGAGTTGTGTACGAGGGGTGTGTCTGTGTGTGTGGGCTGTGTCTATGTGTGTGGGCTGTGTATTGTTGTGTGTGTGTGGGTTGTGTCTCTGTGTGGGTTGTATTTGTGGGTTGTGTGTCTATTGTGTGTGTGTGGGTTGTGCCTCTGTGTGTGTGAGATGTGTCTGTGTTTAGGTTGTATTTGTGTGGGTTGTGTCTCTGTGTGGGTTGTGTCTGTATGTGTGTGAATTGTATTTCTTTGTATGTATGTGTGTTGTGTCTGTGTGGGTTGTCTCTCTATGTATGTGTGTGGGTTGTCTGTGTGGGTTGTGTCTGTGTATGGTTGTGTGTCTGTGTATGGGTTGTGTGTCTGCGTGTGGGTTGTGTATGTGTGTTGTGTATGTGTTGTAACTGTGTGGGTTGTATTTGTGTGTGGGTTGTGTCTGTTGGTTGTGTCTGTGTGTGTGGGTTATGTCTCTGTTTGTGTATTGGTTGTGTCTGTTTGTGGGTTGTGTGTCTGCATGGGTTGTGTGTCTGTGGGTTGTGTCTGGTGTATGTGGGCTGTGTCTGTGTGTATTTAGGATATCTTATGAGTATATACACTTGTCCTGCATGCATGTTCTATGTATATGATGTGTACCTGTTGTGCATCTGTTATATAGCATGCATGTACTAAGGACATGTATGAAGTGTGTCTGTGTCTGTGTGACTGTATGATGTATGTAATGAGCAGGTGTTGTCCAGTATATGTGTGCTGTATATAATGTAATTTAACCCCTTCACCACCGTTGACATTCATATTTTTCAAAGGTTGTATCCTTGCCCTTTTGATACAGGCATTATACTAAATGGAGGACTATGGGCAGTGGTGTAAGTACCGCGGTCGCAGCGATAGCGTTGGACGAGGAGTGGTGGGATGACGGGAAGTGAGAGAAGCCTCACTTCCCACAGCTGTGCCTGCCCCTCCTCTCCTCTGTGCAGAAGCCGGCAGACCGCGCGGCAGTCACTGACAGCAGGTACTCACGCTGGCCCCCCCGCTAGTACAAAAGCTCCTCAAAATCTTTCACTAGCGCACCCCCCCCCCCGCTGCTCAAAATTTTTCACCAGCACTCAAAATTCTTCCCCCCGCTCCTTACCTAAGGGGCCCTGGAGTGAATCCTGCACAGGGGCCCGCCGCACTGAAGTTACGCCACTGGCACACAGCCAATCACTGCATGGTGCTGACATCACAGGCGTGCACAAAGCCTATCATTGCAGGGTGCTCACGTCACAGGGGTGCACACAGCCAATCACTGCAGGGTGCTGATGTGGTGCCCCTGTGTTCAGGAGGCCACAAAAGGGAACTGCAGCCAGGCAGGTAGGACACTTGTTGCACAACAACACCCTCACAGCCCACACAACCCACGTGTAGGAGAAGGTAGCATCCAGCCAGATTGAGGGGTGGTGGATTTGGAGGAGTGGGTTGGGCACACACGTAGTCAGGTGACTTGACAGTAGAAATAGGAAGGGGGAGGAGGAAGGAGTCAGTAGGCCGAGGTAGGCTGAGAGGCAAAGACTGGAAATCACATGTCCTGTGAGTGTAAGGCCTAGGAGCGCAGAATCTGTACCGAGCCAGTGCGAGCCGGAGGAGAGAGAAAGCTCGTCCGAAGCTGATACCACCAGGAGTGTGGGAGGACTGAGAGGGACGGTGATGCCCGGGCCCTAAAGGACAGCCGAGATGACCAGACTGCAGGCAGAGAAGTCCAACCTATGATACCGAGAGGAACAGAGAGAAAGGAGCCTGGTAGAGCCTCAGACTTGAGGACTGCTGGAGGCTGGGCTGAAGTAGAGTGTCGGCTCTAGAGGGGACCGTAGTTTACCCGGCATCCCCAAACAACACAACGGGGGTCTTAGTTCCAGATTGGGATCCCTACCCCAAAGGACAGGCAGCTCAGTGGCAAACTGAAGGACCCACAGGGGCCCGAGTCACCGCCATACTGTCCAGTGTCGCACAACACGAAGTAAAGCTGAGAACGTTAATAGCCCGGAAAGGACACAGAGACTGTGTGAGGGGTCACGGAGAGAGAGAAGCCTGGCTGCAGGGAGCAAAGGGAACCCGGAGAGGGAGAATGTGCCCGTGTATTAAGAACTGTACTTGAACTTTGTAAGAACTGTAACTGAACTGTAAAGTGACTTGAAGAACTGAGAGTAAACACGGAAAACCCTGGAACTGCTTCCCTTGTGTTTCTGCATGAAAGTGATTCTCTCCATACAGGATACAGCCTGTCAGCACCAGCACTGAGGAGAGATCCCTGCAGCGTCTGCAAAGTAAGTGTGCTACACACTCCACAATAGACTTAACCTTTACTGCCCTGGGGAACACAGTTCTACCCACTGGAACTATTACACCTAAGCTGCTATCCCATCATCCCCAGAGGTTCTGCAGCAGCGGTGGCCCCATCACTGGCCGGATATAGTGGGTGGCGTCACGACTGACAACCCCTGTAAATATTCCCTTTTATTGCCGAGCCCGGGACAGGGTCCGGACCAGGACCACCCGTGACTTCCCCCGTAGCAGACCGGTCTGGCACCGAGTACCCCCGTCCCAGTGGGCCCGACACTGACGTCACAGGGGTGCACACAGCCAATCACTGCAGGGTGCTGACGTCACAGGGGTGTACATCACTACCTGGATGACGGAGAATGAACACAAGGTGGCACATGCGTATAAATGGAAAGCAGGAAATGCTGACAAGAGATGGAAGCGTCCAGTAGTCATGGTGACAGGGGCATTGCTAGGGTCAGAAAAGATCCAGGCCCAAGCCGCGAGGCAAATGTTTTGCAGCCAACCAACCCCGCCAAATTAAAATGTAACACCATAACGTAACTCTCTGAGAACAGATAATGTACTACTAGCATTTTTCAGACTATAAGACGCACCCGGGTTTTAGAGGAGGAAAATAACAAATTAAGCAAAAAATGTGGTTATAATGCAGTGTTATGGGGATGGGGTTTGCTGCTAACACTTATGGGGGTAATGTCCCCATCCTGGGCCCCTTCCAGATAATATATACATTACCCTCTTATCCTGGATATAGCCCCCTTCCATGTTAGATATGACCCCCTTCCTGGTTATGGCCACCCCCATCACTGTATGCGGCCCCCATCACTGTATGCGCCCCCATGCTGCTGCACACCAGAAAATAATAACCAATGTAACTTAGCTCTGCAGCACTCCCCTCCGTCTCTCCCTGCTTGCTGCACTTCGTGTCCTGAGTCCTCATATGATCGGAGCGCGCAGCGATGACATCACTGTGCTGTGCAGGTAACGTGATCAGATTCCGGGGATGCAGGAGGACTCAGTATTCAAAGTGCGGCAAGCAGGGAGAGACAGAGGGGAGCGCTGGAGAGGTTACATTGGTTATTATTTTCTGGTGTGTGGCAGCATGGGGGGCTGCATACATTGAAGTAGGGGGTGTATACTTATAATATGCACCACTCCTCTGCCCACCTCGGAGCTGAGAATGCAGTGCAACATACATTACACTAATGAGTGATCTCCCACTGCCTCTGCAGCCTATGCCAGCCTCCTCCAGCTGCTCCAGAGCTGTGGCGCCCCACAGTCACACAGGTCTGCATATTCAGACTACAAACGATTCCCCCACCCGTACTTTCTCCCATAAGTTTATGGGAAAAAAGCACTGATAGTCCGATAAATAATGAGAGATGTCACCTGTCATCCAATGTAACACCACAGATAACACAGTGATGATCTCTGAGTACAATAATGTAGTAGATGTCACCTGCATCCTATGTAACACCACAGATAACACAGTGATATCTCTGAGTACAAATAATGTAGTAATGTCACCTGCAGTCCTATGTAACACCACAGATAACACGTAATATCTTTTGATACAATAATGTAGTATATTGTCACCTGGCTGCAGGCCTATGTAGCACCACAATAACAGTGATATCTCTGTGATATGCTATCTATTATATAATCGCGAATCGCAAAAGCGCCCCTCTCGGCGCTACTTCTATGGCGTGGTCATGTGGATACGCGCGAAGCATTGGCCGCAAGCGGCCATTGCGAGCAGTTTTAAGCCGACTCGCAATGGCCGCCAATGCCGCCTCTGCTCCCCGCTACCCCACAGCCCACCTCCGACTATGCAGCTGCCCCCTGTGCCTCCCCCCCAGCCCCGATCCACAGCCCAGCAACGCTCCCCACACCCGCACCCCCAGCACCGCACACCCCCCCCCTCACTGCCCGCACACCTCCGCCGCCAGCCCCCATCCACGTCTAGCACAGCCCCCCAATGTCCGCACAACACCCCCCCAATGTCCGCACAGCACCCCCCCACAATGTCCGCACCCAAGCCCCTCCCCCCAATGTCCGCACAGCCCCTCCCCCCCAATGTCCGCACAGCCCCCCTACCCCCCCCAATGTCCGCACAGCCCCTCCCCCCCAATGTCCCACAGCCCCTCCCCCCAATGTCCGCACAGCCCCTCCCCCCCAATGTCCGCACAGCCCCTCCCCCCAATGTCCCGCAGCCCTAAGCCCCTCCCCAGCCCCCAACTCGCCGCACTAAGCCCCTACCCCTAAGCCCAAGCCGCACTAAGCCCCTACCCCCAAGCCCGCCGCACCTAAGCCCCTACCCCTAAGCCCCGCCGCAACCTAAGCCCCTACCCCCTAAGACCCGCCGCACCTAAGCCCCTACCCCCTAAGCCCCGACCCACCTAAGCCCCTACCCCCTAAGACCCGCCGCACCTAAGCCCCTACCCCCTAAGCCCCCCGCACCTAAGCCCCTACCCTCTAAGCCCCGCCGCACCTAAGCCCCTACCCCCTAAGACCCGCCGCACCTAAGCCCCTACCCCCTAAGACTCGCCGCACCTAAGCCCCTACCCCCTAAGACCCGCCGCACCTAAGCCCCTACCCCCTAAGACCGCCGCACCTAAGCCCCTACCCCCTAAGACCCCCCGCACCTAAGCCCACCCCTAACCCCTACCCCCTAAGACTCCGCCGCACCTAAGCCCCTACCCCCTAAGACCCCGCCGCACCTAAGCCCCTACCCCTAAGCCCCGCCGCACCTAAGCCCCTACCCTCTAAGCCCCGCCGCACCTAAGCCCCTACCCCCTAAGACCCGCCGCACCTAAGCCCCTACCCCCTAAGCCCCGCCGCACCTAAGCCCCTACCCTCTAAGCCCCGCCACACCTAAGCCCCTACCCCCTAAGCCCCGACCGCACCTAAGCCCCTACCCTCTAAGCCCCGCCGCACCTAAGCCCCTACCCCCTAAGACCCGCCGCACCTAAGCCCCTACCCCCTAAGCCCCGCCGCACCTAAGCCCCTACCCTCTAAGCCCCGCCGCACCTAAGCCCCTACCCCTAAGACCCGCCGCACCTAAGCCCCTACCTCTAAGCCCCGCCGCACCTAACCCCTACCCCCCCTACCCCCTAAGCCCCGCCGCACCTAAGCCCCTACCCTATAAGCCCCGCGCATCTAAGCTCCTACCCTATAAGCCCCGCCGCATCTAAGCCCCTAACCCCTAAGTCTAAGTCCGCCGCACCTAAGCCCCTACCCCCTAAGTCCGTCGCACCTAAGCCCCTACACCCTAAGCACCGCTGCACCTAAGCCACGACCCGCCGCACCTAAGCCCCTACCCCCTAAGCCCCGCCACACCTAAGCCTCTACCCCCTAAGCCCCGCCGCACCTAAGCCCCGACCCGCCGCACCTAAGCCCCTACCCCCTAAGCCCCGCTGCACCTAAGCCCCTACCCCATAAGCCCCGCCGCACCTAAGCCCCTACCCCCTAAGACCCGCCGCACCTAAGCCCCTACCCTCTAAGCCCCGCCGCACCTAACCCCCTACCCCCCCTACCCCCTAAGCCCCGCCGCACCTAAGCCCCTACCCTATAAGCCCTGCCGCATCTAAGCTCCTACCCTATAAGCCCCGCCGCATCTAAGCCCCTAACCCCTAAGTCTAAGTCCGCCGCACCTAAGCCCCTACCCCCTAAGTCCGTCGCACCTAAGCCCCTACACCCTAAGCACCGCCGCACCTAAGCCACGACCCTCTAAGCCCCGCCGCACCTAAGCCCCTACCCTCTAAGCCCCGCCGCATCTAAGCCCCTACCCCCTAAGTCTAAGTCCGCCGCACCTAAGCCCCGCCGCACCTAAGCCCCTATCCCCTAAGCCCCGCCGCCTCCTAAGCTCCCGCCGCTTTCCCCCGCCGCTGTCGCTAACACCTAAGGCCCTACACCCGAAGCCCCCGCCGTCCCCTAACCTAACGCCCCCGTCGATCACTTACATGCCTTCTTAGTCATCTGGTCGTCAGTCCGATCCACAAGTCCTCCGTCCGGCCAGGCGTCCTCTTCCTCCGGCCCCGCCGGTCTTCTCTCTTCTTTCCGCCATCTCCGGCTCTTCGTCCGGCCCCCGGGGTCTTCTGTCTTCTTTCCGCCAACTTCCAGCTCCGACGTCCTCTTCACTTCTCATTAAGATAGAATGGACGAAAAATCCGCCATTCTATCTCTATGAGATGTGAGCGGCTCTTCTGATTGGTCGCTGTCTACTGCCCTCAGCCAATCAGAAGAGCACCTCATTTCCCATTGACATACATTAGCGGTGTGTCGGCGATTTTATGGCCGCCCACCTGGTTCTATTTGTCGGCCCTAAAATCGCGGACACACCGCTAATGCATGTCTATGGGCAGTCAGCCCGATTTCTGATTGGTCGCTCTCTGCTGACGCCGACCAATCAGAATTCGACCTCACTGCCCATAGACATACATTAGCGGTGTGTCCACGATTTTGGGGCCGACAAATAGAACCAGGAGCCCGGCCGTTAATTCGCAGACACACCCCTAATGTATGTCAACAAATAAATTTAATAATAAAAAAAATAATAAAAAAATAATAAAAAAATAATAAAAAAAATAAATAAAAAATAATAAATAATTAAATAAAAAAAAATTTAAAAAAAATTAAATGCTAATAATATGAGCCCTTTCAGCGGACCTGAAGGAGAACTGTGTCTCAGCCTCAGGCTCACTTAAAATAACTAATAAATTTAATAATAAAAAAATAATTAAATAATAATTAAAAAATAATAAAAAAATAAATAAAAAATAATAAATAATTAAATAAAAAATAAAAAAAAAAAATTAAATAAATGCTAATAATATGAGCCCTTTCAGCGGACCTGAAGGAGAACTGTGTCTCAGCCTCAGGCTCACTTAAAATAACTAATACATTTAATAATAAAAATAAATAAATAAATAATAATTAAAAAATAATAAAAAAATAAATAAAAAATAATAAATAATTAAATAAAAAATAATAATAAAAAAAATAAATAAATGCTAATAATATGAGCCCTTTCAGCGGACCTGAAGGAGAACTGTGTCTCAGCCTCAGGCTCACTTAAAATAACTAATAAATTTAATAATAAAAAAAATAATTAAATAATAATTAAAAAATAATAAAAAAATAAATAAAAAATAATAAATAATTAAATAAAAAATAATAATAAAAAAAATAAATAAATGCTAATAATATGAGCCCTTTCAGCGGACCTGAAGGAGAACTGTGTCTCAGCCTCAGGCTCACTTAAAATAACTAATAAATTTAATAATAAAAAAAATAATTAAATAATAATTAAAAAATAATAAAAAAATAAATAAAAAATAATAAATAATTAAATAAAAAATAATAATAAAAAAAAATAAATAAATGCTAATAAGATGAGCCCTTTCAGCGGACCTGAAGGAGAACTGTGTCTCAGCCTCAGGCTCACTTAAAATAACTAATAAATTTAATAATAAAAAAAATAATTAAATAATAATTAAAAAATAATAAAAAAATAAATAAAAAATAATAAATAATTAAATAAAAAATAATAATAAAAAAATTAAATAAATGCTAATAATATGAGCCCTTTCAGCGGACCTGAAGGAGAACTGTGTCTCAGGGTCAGGCTCACTTAAAATAACAAATAATTAATTAATTTAATAATAAAAAAATGAAAAAAAAATATTTAAAAAATAATAAAAAAATAATAAAAAAATAAATAAAAAATAATAATAAAAAATAAAATAATATGCTAAGAATATGAGCCCTTTGAGCGGACCTGAAGGAGAACTGTGTCTCAGGCTCAGGCTCACTTAAAATAACAAATAATAAATTAATTTAATAATAAAAAAAATAACTAAAAAATAATTAAAAATTAATAAAAAAATAAATAAAAAATAATAAAAAAATAAATAAAAAAAAATAATAAAAAAATATATAATATGCTAATAATATGAGCCCTTTGAGCGGACCTGAAGGAGAACTGTGTCTCAGGCTCAGGCTCACTTAAAATAACAAATAATAAATTAATTTAATAATAAAAATAATAATTAAAAAATAATAAAAAAAAAAATTATACATAACATAAAAAATAAGAATAAAAAAAAAATGCTAATAATAATGATATTACTGCTAATAATAATGCTATTAATGCTAATAATTATGCTATTAATGCTAATATTTATGTTATTAATGCTAATAATTATGCTATTAATGCTAATAATTATGCTATTAATGGTAATAATAATGCTATTAATGCAAATAATATTGCTATTAATTCTATTATTAATGCTATTAATGCTAATAATTATGCTATTAATGCAAATAATTATGCTATTAATGGTAATAATAATGCTAATAATGCTAATAATATAGCTATTAATGCTATCATTAATGCTATTAATGCTAATAATTATGCTATTAATGCTAATAATTATGCTATTAATGGTAATATAATGCTATTAATGCAAATATAATTATTGCTATTAATGCTATTATTCATGCTATTAATGCTAATAATTATGCTATTAATGCTAATATTTATGCTATTAATGCTAATATATGCTATTAATGTAATAATAATGCTATTAATGCAAATAATGTTGCTATTAATGCTATTATTAATTATATTAATGCTAATAATTATTGCTATTAATGCTAATTAATTATAATAGCTATTAATGTAATAATAATGCTATTAATGCAATAATAATTTTGCTATTAATGCTATTATTAATGCTATTAATGCTAATAATTATGCTATTAATGCTAATAATTATGTTATTAATGGTAATAATAATACTATTAATGCAAATAATATTGCTATTAATGCTATTATTAATGCTATTAATGCTAATAATTATGCTATTAATGCTAATAATTATGCTATTAATGGTAATATTAATGCTATTAATGCAAATAATATTGCTATTAATGCTATTATTAATGCTATTGATGCTAATCATTATGCTATTAATGCTAATAATTATGTTAATAATGGTAATAATAATGGTATTAATGCAAATAATATTGCTATTAATGCTATTATTAATGCTATTAATGCTAATAATTATGCTATTAATGCTAATAATTATGCTATTAATGGTAATAATAATGCTATTAATGCAAATAATATTGCTATTAATGCTATTATTAATGCTATTAATGCTAATAATTATTCTATTAATGCTAATATTAATGCTAATTATGCTAATAATAATCATATTAACGCTATTAATAATGCTATTAAGGCTAATAATCATGCTATTTATGCTATTCAAAATGCTATTAATGCTAATAATATTGCTAATAATGCTCTTTATGCTCTTTATGCTAATAGTAATGCTATTAATGCAATTATTTATGCTATTAATTCTATTATTTATGCTATTAATGCTATTAATAATGTTATTCATGCTATTAATAATACTATTAATGCTATTAATGCTAATATTAATGCTATTAATTGTATTATTAATGCTATTAATAATGCTATTAATGCTAATAATAATGCTATTACTGCTAATAATAATGCTATTAATGCTAATAATTATGCTATTAATGCTACTATTAATGCTAATAATGCTAATAATAATCATAATTAACGCTATTAATAATGCTATTAAGGCTAATAATCATGCTATTTATGCTATTCAAAATGCTATTAATGCTAATAATATTGCTATTAATGCTCTTTATGCTAATAGTAATGCTATTAATGCGATTAGTTATGCTATTAATTCTATTGTTTATGCTATTAATGCTATTAATAATGCTATTAATGCTATTAATAATGTTATTCATGCTATTAATAATACTATTAATGCTATTAATTGTATTATTAATGCTATTAATGCTAATAATAATGCTATTAATGCTAATAATTATGCTATTAATGCTAATATTAATGCTAATAATGCTAATAATAATCATATTAACGCTATTAATAATGCTATTAAGGCTAATAATCATGCTATTTATGCAATTCAAAATTTTATTAATGCTAATAATATTGCTATTAATGCTCTTTATGCTAATACTCATGCTATTAATGCGATTATTTATGCTATTAATTCTATTATTTAGGCTATTAATGCTATTAATAATGGTAATAATGTTATTAATAATGCTATTAATGCTATTCATGCTAATATTAATGCTATTAATTCTAATAATCATGCTATTAATCCTATTAATAATGCTATTAATGCTATTTTTAATTCTATTAATGCTATTAATAATTTTATTAATGCTAATAATGCTATTACTCCTCATAATAATGCTATTAACGCTATTATTAATGCTATTTATGGTAATAATGCTATTAATACTAATAACAATACTATTAATAGTACTATTATTGCTGTTAATAATGCTATTAATGCTAATAATAATGCTGTTAATGCTAATAATTATGCTATTAATGGTAATAATAATGCTATTAATGCAAATAATATTGCCACGTTCTAGAATCCCGATGCATTTGCATCGGGCTCACAGCTAGTCTAATATAAAGCTGAATGTGTGTATGTATGTGTGTGTGTATATCCGGGATTGGCATCTACACCGTCGCAGCTACAGCCGCAAAATTTTGCACAGTCACACGTCTGGACCCCGGGAGCGTCATAGGCTATGTTGTGAGTGGAAATTTTAACCCTGCGCGTTCCAGTTCACCAAACAATTTTGCCCCTATCTACATAATGGGAAAAAAGGGAAAGGAAACGTGTGGGAGGAAAATCGACAGCTGTCAGCTATAGAGACAAAATTTTGCACAGTCACACGTCTGGACCCCGGGAGCGTCATAGGCTATGTTGTGAGGTGAAATTTTAACCCCGCGCATTCCAATTCACCAAACAATTTTGCCCCTATCTACATAATGGGGAAAAAGTGACAGTTACCAGTTGACAGTTGTGAATGACAGGGACTTAATGATAGCGCCAAAGACTAACAGCACATACCAGCATATAGTCACTAAGGTGGGGCCCCAACATGAGATATTCACCACACACAGGGACATGTATACACACCACATGCACACAAAGAGTAACAGCAAGTGTATAGTCGCTAAGGTGCAGCCCCAACATTGGATACTCACCACGCACCCGAACAAACACACACCACAAAGACACACACACTCTATAGCGACACATGCACTCACCACACAGGGACACACACACACCACAAAGAGAAACACACACACCACACAGACCCCCCCCACAGGGACACACACGCATAGCCACCCTATAGGGACACATGCACTCACCCCACAGGGACACACACCACAAAGAGACACACACACACCACACAGACCCCCCCCACAGGGACACACACACATACACACCCTATAGGGACACATGCACTCACCTCGGACACACACACTACAAAGGGACACACACAACACACTGACACAACACCCCACACAGACACCCCCCCCACAGGGACACACACATACATACACACCCTATAGGGACACATGCACTCACCCACAGGGACACACACCCACAAAGAGACACACACAACACAGATACACACACACCCACAGACCCACACAGGGGCACACACACATACACACCCTATAGGGGCACATGCACTCACCCTCAGGACACATACACACCACAAAGTGACACACACAACACAGAGACACACACACCCCACACAGACACCCCCCCACAGGGACACACACACACATACACACCCTATAGGGACACATGCACTCACCCCTCAGGGACACACACACACCACAAAGTGACACACACAACACAGAGACACACACCACCCCACACAGACACCCCCCACAGGGACACACACACCACAAAGAGACACAGACCCCCCCACAGGGACACACACACATACACACCCTATAGGGACACATGCACTCACCCCTCAGGGACACACACACACCACAAAGTGACACACACAACACAGAGACACACACACACCACAGACCCCCACACAGGGGCACACACACATACACACCCTATAGGGGCACATGCACTTACCCCACAGGGACACACACACCACAAAGAGACACACACAACAGAGACACACACCACACAGACCCCATCCCACAGGGACACACACATACACACCCCAGGGACACACACACCACACAGACAGACACAGATGTGCACAAATCACCTCACACAACTCACCTCATACGTGTGCTATCTTTATTTTCCAAACATAAACATCTGATTAAAAACAGCCAATGTGCAAAACATGTGCCATATAGGGAATTAAGGCAGATTTCAGTCACATGAGCTGTCTATTATGTGTATGTGTGAGGTAACATATACTACCCGGCCAGGGGGAGGGTTTACTGTTGGCTAGAGATTTATTAGGCTGCCTATAGCAATCAATCACAGCTCAGCTTCTATTTTCCTACAGGTCATTAATATGACATATTCAAATTCTATTTTGTTATAGCTAACAGCAGTTATTTATTAACCCGGGCGTAGCCGGGTACTACAGCTAGTAGATAATATAGTAGCTGTCACCTACAGTTCCATGGAACATCACAGATAACACTGTGATAACAGTACAGATAATGTAGTAGTTGTCATCTGCAGTCCCATGTAACACCACAGATAACACAGTGATAGCTCTGAGTACAGATAATGTAGTAGATGCCACCTGCAGTCCTATGTAACACCACAGATAACATAGTGATATCTCTGAGTGCAGATATTATAGTAGATGTCACCTGCAGTCCCATGTAACATCACAGATAACACTGATAACAGTAGATAATGCAGTAGTTGTCATCTGCAGTCCCATGTAACACCACAGATAACACAGTGATATTTCTTAGTACAGATAATGTAGTAGATGACATCTGCAGTCCTATGTAACACCACAGAAAACAGTGTTAACTCTCTAAATGCAGATACTGAAGTCACACATCACACGCATCACTCACACACAGCACACGCATTACTCACACACACGCATCACTCTCACACTCCGCACATCACTCACACATCCACATGCATCACTCACACACATACATCACTTTCACACACCACATGCATCACTCACACACACACATATCACTGTCACACATCACACATATCACTCTAATTCATGCATCACTCACATACAGCACACGCATTACTGACACACATGCATCACATGCATCACTAACTCACGCATCACTCACACACTACACGCACCACTCACACACATGCATCACTCACAAGCATCACACTTAGACACGCATCACTCAAACACACCACGCACATTCCTTACACACACGTATCACTCACACCACACACATCACTCACACATCACATGCATCACTCACAAACAGCACATGCATCACTCTCACAGCATCACACACACATCACACATACTGTCATACATACATGAACACATATATACTCACTCTCTTCTTCAGTGGCAGTACAGCAGTGGGGAGGCCTGAAGTTCGAATCATCATGCAAGAGGCCTCCTTCTTCCCTCCCCCTCCTCCCGACAGTAGAGCAGTTAGTGAGATTACAGGAGAGAGGGGGCTCCTGTGGCTTCACTCCTCTCCCCTCTCCTCAGGGCAGACTGCCTTGTGTTTCTCCCCCCACCTCCCTTGACCCGCCCACCTTCTGCTACAGACTGACGTCCCCCACCCCTCACTGATGCTGGGCACTCCCAGCAGTCTCAGTGCAGAACGTTGGAGCAATCCTCGGCAACAGCTGGGGTGAGGGAGAGCAGTGTGCGGAGGGGACTGCCGAGGTCACAGAGCCGCGCAGGACAGTGTCAGCAATCCCCGCATGTGTACAAGCGGCAGGAAACTTTATTCAATAAAAAAAAACCACTTGGACTGGACATTCGGGACAGAGCACTGATGATCCATGACACACAGAGCTAAAATGTCTAGGGGGCGTGGCCGGCAGCTCACTGCAGTGCGGGAAATGTAACCTCCCGGCCGGGACAGTGGGGCAGAAGCTCAAAATCGCGACTGTCCCGCTGGATCCGGGACGGTTGGGAGGTATGCCAGTGAGTGTGGTGCCCCAGTTATTGGAGGATGTGATGTTCTAGGGTAGTGGAGAAAAAGCGGGAAGAGAACTGAAAAGCGAGTCCTAGAGGGAAGTCGCAGTGAGGGTGCCTGAAAAGGAATGTCAGCCCAGACGGAAGGAGGGATCCTAAGGGTGTCAGTGAACACCCGGCGCCAGATTGTACCATTATCCGGTCTGGAGGTATCCTAGTCCTGAACCAGGGAACCATGGATCGCAGGTCTGTTAAGCAGCCCCCGACCTTGTTCACAAAGCACAGCCCCACCAGGAGCTCCAAACCAGGTTAAGCCCCTTAGAGAGAGAAGGGCATCCTCATTACACCCAACAGGCCTGGTAGGAAGAGGGTTCGTGCAGGGCAGTGCAAGGAAAGACACAGAGGGACTGAAAGCAAAGTGGAAGGAACATCTAAGAGAGCTTCAGGGAGACATTGCATCCTTCAGTGACTACCCGGTCAGCTACCCGAGTCTGGGTGATTGTATACCTGAGATCTGCCGTGTCCATTTACCAGTAAACATCCGTACAGAGCCAGCAAGTCTCCAGTGTTTCATTTCTATAAAAGTGCAGGGCAGCAAGTGTTACCAGACCCTGCCTTGGGGACCCCGCTCCACCTGCAGGGAGTGACAACATCTGGCTGCATACCCATCGTCCCCAGAGGTCTGCCGGCAGCGCTGGTGCTATCACCAGGTATCGCAGGTGGCGTCACAAGACTTTATTTATTTTTATTTTATTTTCAAAAACCTCTTTTTGAGTGACCACCAGGGCTACGGTCCCGGGCAGGCCACCAGTGACATTCTCTTACAGTAACTGCCCGGGTACCGAGTCCCCACGGCCTTGGGGTGGGTCATATGTACATCACTGAGGACGGTGGAGCCTATTTTTCACTGGGGAGGCAGAAACTGGGGGCATATACATCATCCAAGAAAGTGGTGGCCTATACAATCACTGGGGAGGCTGAGGCAGAAGTAACTGGGGTCTTAGGGCCCTTTCACATCAGCGTTTTTTTAAATTTGCGGCAGATGCGGTGAAAAAACCGCATCTGCCGCGTTTGCCGCATAACGGTTCCACTTGCGGCACGGTTGCGGTTTTTTCCATAGGAAGTATAGGGGGACTTGCGGCAGATGCGGCAAGTGCGGTATTGCACTTGCGGCAGGTGCGGCAGAGAAAAAAACCGCAGTAAGCCGCGGTTTTTTTCTCTGCCGCACCTGCCGCAAGTGCAATACCGCACTTGCCGCATCTGCCGCAAGTCCCCCTATACTTCCTATGGAAAAAACCGCAACCGTGCCGCAAGTGGAACCGTTATGCGGCAGTTGCGGCAGATGCGGTTTTTTCACCGCATCTGCCGCAAATTTAAAAAAACGCTGATGTGAAAGGGCCCTTATTCATGAGAATTGCATCCCACTGAGATCATTCTAGTTGCTTATAGTAACCAGAGTGCACCTTTCAACATTGAAGCTGCTGAGGTAAAGTGAAAGCTGAGCTCTGATTGGTTGCTATGGCTAACTAGAACCTTAGCAAGCATAACCAACAGTTTAACATATCATTTTCTGTGAGTGAAGCCGCAAATATTTTGCTAGTATACAGTATAAACAAAAAATCTACTAGCCACCTCAGCCATCAATAAATCAAAAAAAATTCCAAACAGGTTATAAATATAATTTTTTTTAAACATGATTTACTAATTACATATCATGAGTAATAAAACAATGGAGGCAGCTGGAGATCACAAAATATGATCCATTTAAACACATTGTGTATGTATATTCACCCTCAACAAAGACCAACCGATGACGTTATAATCCAGACTCAGTAATATGGACAAAGTGCATGTGCAAGTTAAAAGGTAGTAATGTCTCTAGTGTCACAAATCTCCTGTAATTGGAAGAGGGAATATGGCTAATGAAAGGACCCTAATGTACAGAGCCCTGTCCTGAATGGAGTGAAGGTGCATGTGTGAACTCTGCTACATTTAGTGGATGGAACTGGTGGAAAAGGCCACATAGAGCGCTCGTGGGTCCCATAGACAATTAATGTAGTGGAGGCTCCACCATTCACGACACGGCTTCAGAGCACTGTTCTTGAGGTTCTAAATCCCCAATCTCTGGATCAGTGGGGGTCCCACCAGTCCGATCACAGTGATCAGCAAGCTATATCCTATCACAAGAATAGTGAAAATTAAATCCAGGCGGGCACTGCTCCTTGTCGGTGCACAGATCCCAGGCTGGCGGCCTCAGCAATATATGTAGGACAAGTATCAGCATTCAATTTATCATCTTCTTATTCTTTATTCAATCATGTCACACAATATACAGAGGCGCAAACAGTTTCCACTCGAGAGCTTTTACACTAATTGAGAAAGGCTCGAGTGGAAGCCGAAACGCATCTTCATCTCAGTACATGATGCATACCTCCCAACTTATGAAGAACAGAAAGAGGTACAAAAGATGTGGCGCGCATTGCGCGCCACGCAAATTTTAGCCACGCCCCTAGCCACACCCAAGCCACACCCATTTACAAGTGACAAACATTCAACAGATGCCCTTATTAATATTAAATTTCTGATTATTGCATTTTTGCTACATTTTATTTTCCTTTTCTAATTCATTTGATGCAATTTATAGCAATGAGGAAAGATGGCACTCACCGAAAGGTTACTTGCAGAAATGTCTTTAATCCAAGTGCAAAGGTTACATGGTGCAGGGAGGGTTCAGCAGAGGGGGACGACGGTCACTAGTGACAGTCGTCCCCCTCTGCTGAACCCTCCCTGCACCATGCAACCTCTGCACTTGGATTAAAGAAATTTCTGCAAGTAACCTTTCGGTGAGTGCCGTCTTTCCTCATTGCTATAAATTGTTGCACTTGTGCTGAAGAATGAGCAACAACGTTTGTTTTCCACATACACCAATTAGTGTGCCGTAAGCTGCAGCATTCCACCAGTGCCCGGTTTCCTCTCCTCACTCTTATTTATTTATTCATTTAATGCGTATTAGTACGGTTTAGTACTGACAGCACAGACTATGGGCTGCCCCATCATAGAACACAGCAGGACGGCTGAGACTATTGCCTGCCCTGCAGCATTGTTCATTTTATAGCCAGGGCTGTGGAGTCAGTAGCCAAACCTCCGACTACAAATCCTCAGTTTTCCTCAATCCAACTCCCCCAAAATGGACACAGATTCTGAGTCCACAGTACTGTGTACAGCACCCATGAAGTTGCAGGTGATATCACAGCGATGTTGCGACATTTAACGGTACCCTTATAGATGTAATGTCAGGGATGACTTTCTCACTTGTTTTATGAAATTCTGTTTGTAGATACAGAGAGGTAAAAATGTGCATTTTTGCCAAGATTTGATGCATTTTTTTTTTTTAATGAAGTCAATGATAAAAATGCAGAAACAATAGACATACTGCACCAAAATCTGCAAGGAAAAAGTCCTGACCGTGGCCACATCACTTCAGGATTCTCACTGATTTTGCTGGCATAAGGATTTTCTTTCAGATTTGTGACAAACCACAAACTGGGCACACAACCTTAATGGTGGGTTTACACACACCAATTATCTGTTCAATATCTGAACCAATCTCTGGTTGCAGTGAAATCATGGATACATTGCTCCATGTTGTACACAGCCATAAAATGGAGCAATGTATCCATGATTTCACTGCAACCAGAGATTGGTTCAGATATTGAACAGATAAATTGGTGTGTGTAAACCCACCATAAGGCTGGGTTACACACTTCAATGTCCCAGCGATCCGACAACGATCCGACCTGACCGAGATTGCTGGAACATCGTTTAGTGACCGCTGGTGAGATGTCACACGTATAGATATATTGAAAGACGCAGCAACAACTGTGCGACAAGCGAACAATATTAGTGATCGTTTGGATGTCTATGTTCCTCAGTTCTGAATAGGCGAAGTCGTAAACAAGATCGTTATCATGGTGTCACACTCACCGATGCTGCAGGTTGTACGGACGACCAACGACTGATTTATGCTCCTGTTCATAAATCTGCAATCAACAATCAAATGACCCATCGTTGGTTGAAATTACATCTCACACGCAACTACGTCATTGCTACGTCACAAAACCCGTGACGTTTCAACGATATCGTTAACGATAGCGTAGTGTGTGACGGGGCCTTTAATGTCTAAAATGAATCTGCTGAATAACTCATAGAGAAAAACAATAGGATCCCACTGATTATTGGGGGCACCTGGATTCTATGTTGTTTTAGGACAGAAAATGTTCTGCATGATGCCCTATTCCTTCCATTCAAATATGGAAACAGAAGAACCCAGATAGATCCCACAATAATCAATCAGACCCCTTAACTTCCATTCATATCAGCATGCAACGGATTCATCTCAAACTATAAGGCCACGTGCACACGCTGAGGATTTGATGAGTTTTTTACCTCAGGATTTGTAGCCAAAACCAGGAGTGGATAATTAAATACAGAAGTGGTGACGTGTTTCTATTAGACTTTTCCTCTGATTGTCCCTTCTGGTTTTGTCTACAAATCCTGAGGTAAAAAACTCAAATACTCAGCGTGTGCACGTGGCCTTATTCCATTTGTCGGCTTCTCTAAATGGAAAACGTTAACATGTCAGAATGGAGAGGAGCAGCCTAAAGGTGGGGTTACACGTAGCGATATCGCTGCCAATGTCGCTGCAACGTCACAGGTTTTGTGACGTTGCAGTGACCTCAGCAGCGACGTCGCTGCGTGTGACATGCCGCAACGACCAGCGATCATCTCACTGATCGCTGAATAATGACCAGGACCATTTTTCAATCGTTGGTCTGCCGCTAACACACATGCATCGCCATGTGTGACCGGGGCAATGACAAGCGACACCCAGTGTGCAACCGACACCCCGACCGAGCCAAGCGACCGTCGGGTGTCAGCGCATCGCTGGGTGATCGCTGGTGAGATCTACTTGTTTGGCATCTCACCAGTGATCACAGTGATGTTCCAGCGATCCCGATCGCTGGTCAGGTCGCTGGAACATCACTACGTGTAACGTAGCCTTAAAGGGAACCAACCATCAAAAAATCACTATCTAACCTATAAATATCTGTCCCTGGGGCCCTAAAATTACTATTCTAACCATCCCTGACTGACTAAATCTACCTAACTACACGCACAATAAATCACTTTTTATACTTGCCAAATCCTTGTCGGCTGGGCGTTCCTCCAGGCTCTTTGTCAGCGAGGCGGGTCTCCTCGCTGCTGTCCATCTTCTTTCCAGGATTCAAATTACCCGCCCATCGCGTCCTCGCAATGAGCGGGTCACGTGCTGCAGGCCCCGTTTCACTTCTGGCCGCCGCGTCGCTGGGTCTATGACGCGCCCAGGCCGGCTTCAGCATGCCATGTGCGCATGCTCTAAAGCCAGCCTGGGTGTACCAGTGACGCGGCGGGCGGAAGTGACGCGGGGCCTGCAGCACGTGACCCGCTCATTGCGAGGACGCGATGGGCGGGTAATTTGAATCCTGGGAAGAAGATGCCGCCCTGGAAAGAAGATGGACAGCAGCGAGGAGACCCGCCTCACTGACAAAGAGCCTGGAGGAACGCCCAGCCGACAAGGATATAAAAAGTGATTTATTGTGCGTGTAGTTAGTTAGATTTAGTCAGTCAGGGATGGTTAGAATAGTCATTTAGGGCCCCAGGGACAGATATTTATAGGTTAGATAGTGATTTTTTGATGGCTGGTTCCCTTTAAGGCCAAGATCAGATGGCCATATTCCACTGGCCTTGTAAGGAGCACAATGCCCGGATTGATAAAACAGATAGACCTAACCTGGTCTAATCTTCATAGGCCTGGATGCAATACATGAGGCTGCTGAGCATCACATCCCAAGCATCTCACGCACACACATCACTCTCATACCACACGCATGACTCATACACCCCACGCATCACTCACACACCCCACACATCACTCACACACACATTACTCTCACAAACCACACACATCACTCACACACATTCATCATTCACAAACACCACACGCATGACTCACACACCCCACGTATCACATACATCACATGCATCACTCACACACCACACAAATTACATGCATCTCTCTAACTGATGCATCACTCACACACACCCCACACATCACTCATACACCCCAAGCATCACACACACACATAACTCACACACATTACACGCATCACTCTGACACATCACTCTCACGCCACATGCATGAATTACACACACCCCATGCATCATACACATCACACACATCACTCACCCCACGCATCACAAGCATCACTCACACACCCCACGCATCACACACATCACTCTAACACACGCATCACTCACACACACCACATGCATAACTCATACACATTACACGCATCACTCTAACGTATCACTCACACACACCACGCATCACATGCAACACTAACACACGTATCACACACGCCACATGCATGACTCACACCCCCATGCATCACTCTAACAGATGACACACACCCCATGCATCACATGCATCACTCACACACCACGCACATCACACGCACTCTGACACATCACTCACACACCACACGCATTCACTCTCATGCCACATGCATGAATCACACACACCCCACGCATCACTAACACACGCGTCATTCACACACAGCCCATGCATCATACACATCACACACACCCCACACATCACAAGCATCACTCACACACATGACACACATCACATGCATCACACACATTACATGCACTCTAACTGCAACTCTAATTACTCACACAATCCACATGCATCACTCTCACGCCACATGCATCACTCACACACACCCCATGCATCACTCACACACATTACACGCATCACTCTAACTGACGCATCACTCACACACCACACGCATTACTCTCATGCCACATGCATGACTCACACACACCCCACACATCACTCACACATACACCATGCATCACACACATCACTCACACACGACTCCCACACCCCACGCATCACACATCACATGCATCGCTCACACACCACACACACTCTGACACATCACTCACACACCACACGCATCACTCTCACGCCACATGCATCAGTCACACACACCCCATGCATCACACGCATCACTAACACACACATCACTCACACACTTCACATGCATTACTCACACACACCACACACATGACTCACACACACACATCACTGTAAGTTACTCATGCATTCCACACACACACATCACACATACCATCATACACACATCACACATACATACATGATATATGTATGAATATATATATACTCACTCTCTTCATATTTCCAGGGCATCAAATGGCAGTACAGTTGTGGGGGAGAAGTTGGAATCATCAGCAGAGGCTTGTACACTCAGGAGGCCTCCTTCTCCTTCTCTCCCCCTCCTCCTGCTCCCGACAGCTGAGCAGCTAGTGAGATTACTGGAGGGAGGGGGCTCCAGTGGCTGCACTCCTCTCCCCTCTCCTTAGGGCAGTCTGCTAGTGCCTTGTGTTTCTCCCCCTTCCGGACAGACTTAGCCACGCCCACCTCCTGCTACTGAATGATGTCCCCCTTCCCTCACTGATGCTGGGCAGACACTCACTGCCAATGATGGACGAATGCCTGGCCACAGCTGGGGTGGGGGAGAGCAGAGTGCAGGAGGAACACAGAGCCGTACAGCGCAGGGCAGGGCAGCGCAGGGCCAGCAATCCCCGCATTTGTGCAGGAGAGTCACAAAACTTTATTCAATAAAAAAAAAGACACATTTACTACACATGGAGCAGAGCACTGATGGGCCGCCCCGGACAGTGCCTAGCACTGTGACACACGGAGCTAAACTGTATAGGGGGCGTGGCCGGCAGCTACTCACTGCTGTGCGGGAAATGTAATCTCCCGGCCGGGACAGCGGGAAAACAACGGAAGAACGGGACTGTCCCGCTGGATCCGGGACACCTGGGAGGTATGCATGATGTAACACAAACAACTGAATAAAGAATAAGAAGATAACTTGTTTCTTTGTGAATTAATCTTTAAAGCACCACTCCAGAGTTTTTATTTTTTTCACTCCTAGAGTTGTGCTACTAATCGTAGGTCCCCTGCCCTTAGTCTTGGGCAGAGTCACACTGGCGTATGATTCACATAAGTACAATGCAAGAAAATCTCACATTGCACACGGCCCCATGTTAGACAATGGTGCAGATCAGCAATTTGTTTCCCCAGCCCTAATGGGATTGAGGACAAAATAGTAGCATGATGCGATTGTCTATGAGTCTCTGATCACTTCCATCCATACAAATCTATGGGTGCGAGTGAAACATTGCACTGCACTCAGATGCCATCCAAGTGCAGTATGATGCATGCTGAGACTGACTGGAAATGGAGAAGATCAGGAAATTAATATCTCCCTCTCCTCTGCAGCTATGATCCATAATGACACTCAGATCCTGCTCACTGCAGAGATGTATAATGGGAATGGATGTGTGAAGGAAATAATGGCTGATGAAATACATTATTAGCCTTCACTAAGATGTTTAAAGCTGACATGTGGCAAAGATGGCGACTATATATCTATGACTATACCTTAAAACTGACATGTGACAAAGATGGCAACTATATCTATGACAACATCCTGTTGCACAAAGGAGATCTGGGAGGAAGCTGAATTCTATAGATGGACTAACCAATCACAGAGTGACACGACACCTGATCGATACGACGCCCATTGCTGAGACTATATAATGCTGTGTAACCTGTAATAAAGCAGAACTGCGCCTCCTACTCTAATCAAGAGGGGATTTCACATCTGACTCTGTGTCTGATGTCTTTCTTCTATGCATGCACTTGATCTATTTTGATTAGATCAGGGGCAGGCAACTAGGATCACCTTACAGACCACCCCAACACATGTAGTTGTAGGTCTTCCCAGAGTATAGCATTACAATCTTTAAAGCACCATGACAGTGTTGTTTCTTTTTCACTTGCTGTGGTGCTTTATATGTAAGACCCCAGCCTCCTGTCTTATACTCACCCCCTGAAGTTTTCATACTTGGCCGAGCTGAAGCCGATACTGCGGCCGGTACTGCTTTTTTCTCTTGCTTTTTATTTGCACATTTTCTGCACTAAACTATGTAATAACAATTTTTTCTGATTATTGCATCTTTGTAGCATCTGTTTTTAATGTTGTTCCGCGCCGTTTTGTGCAGAATTCTAGCAGTGTCTTCTTTTTTTATACTACAGAAATGCTTTGATCTTCACTTAAAGAACCACTCCAGCATTTATTTTTCAGCTCTGGAGTGATGGTGGGAAGGTACCGTCACACCTGGAGATATCGCCGGCTATTCCACAGGCGACGCTGAGGCGTGGCCTGTCGCCGGCGACATCGCCAATGCGTCGCCTAATGTAAATGAGCGAGGGCGACACGTCTGAGCGGTCGCCTGGTTTCACAACAGAGCTCTGAAACCAGGCGACCATTCTTGGGCGATGTGTGCTGATTGCCCTGTGTAACATCTCATGAGCGATGTCAAAGGCGACAGCACACATCGCCTATACCATTCCGGTAGGCGTTTCAGGGCGTATTTACTAGCTCTGGCGGTCTGCGTGGATTGGTGGCAGCTCGAGCGTTCCAATTGGTTGTATTGTTCCTCGGCGCCATATTTGATGATGTGTGCGTCCAAAGGTGTATTACCAAGGAGCGTACATACTGTACAGTAGCGCATTGATGTGGCCTCTGTGTTTGCGGCTGTGTTCAAAAGTGCAGAGATGTGCCACAAGTGTGTTTTTACAGAAACGCAATTGCCATTACATCCCAACTAATGTCTGCATGAGCGCTATAGTGGCAGCCTTCCTGTATTACATGACGCAAACGCATACAGTGAATCCTGTGGCTTTTGCGGCGCCTCTGAGCCCCCGTCAACATGTGACATCTCTCCCGTTCCTTCATTCGCCCGAGCGTTGTCAATCTTTTGGCGCCGCCTTCCTGCTGCTTTCCCTTACCCTACAGAATAGTCAAAATGGCGGCAGCCAGGCGAGCTGCAGTGTGGGGAGAGCCTGAGCTCCTTCTTCTCATAGCTACATGTGACACCAGGGACTACTGGTGTCACCAGCACCACACCCATCCGTGCCTCCACAAGCAGGATATCCTGCGGAGGGTGCAGAGGCGTCTGGAGAGTAGGTTGGGGATTCTACGCAGCACAAAGCAGATCTGCAAAAAGATTGCAGATCTGAAATTCAAAACACCCGGATGCATCACCATACTGCGTAAAAGGATTGCCCAGATGAGGGGTGAGTAGCCTGACAACATACACATACCCTTCTGTGTAAAGAAAGACATATGAAGGCCAGCACATGCCACTGTACACCCCAACATATATAGGGGCAATGTATGTGAGAGCTTCTTCATCACTCTGCAGCTGCAGGATCATCTACCTGCAACATCCACATACACCCTATAGTCCCCTCTAACCTATATGTCTCCTTTACCTAGCCACATACTGCCATATGTTGACCCTACCCACATATGACATAATGTTGCCGTATCCTGCCATTCTTTCAATCTCACTCATCCTGACCTAATGAACTTCAAACAGCACTGTTTATTTAGTCCGCACATATCAGGCCATGTTGTTCTTGTGAAAAAGTATGTTGTTGCCTCAACAGGTAGGGACAAAAGCCCGGAACATCCCCCATCCCCTGCGGGAGGACCACCACCACCACAGAGCCAATCCAGGTCACCAGGGCAACCGCCGGCAGGAACGCCGCCACATGCCGAAGGCAGACCATCTGGCACAGAGGGGACCCCAAGGGCTGATTCCACCCCACCCTTGGAAACCGAGCTTTCGAGTGGGACCAATTCGGCACAGTGGTCCCCTCAGGACCCCACAAGCGGCCAAGAAGGTGTGTGTAATGTCAATATTACTCATATATACTGTGCACTATATCTGTCTTTCTTGTTTTTTCCCCTTAATTTGTATGTGGTGACCTTTGTTATGGGCTAACAAATACACATATGCTGACCTGATTACAGATACCCCCAGCCAAGCGGTGGACTGGGCAGTAAGCCCTTCACTAACCCCCCCCCCCCCCCCTCCCCAAATGGTGGCTCCACAGCCCCCTGGTAAGTGCAAACACTTCTATGAAAACACACCTGCTATGTGTCCTAAACATGTTGCTGATGTTGATGTTCTGTATCCTCTGTAGGTGGCCCATCCCTGCAGGACCCGGAGGCAGCAGCAAAACTCGCCCTAATATCCCATCTAATTGACGAGTATAAACGGGCACATACCACATCTGCCCCTGTAGAAGCCCAGCCTCTTCCTGATATTTAATGTTTTTTAAAAAATTTTACCCAAGTTTATGGGATTTTGACAGTTGGTTTTTATTGACCATGTTGGTCATATGTTTTAATAAAAATTCTGTTTTTATAACCATCAACCCTTGTCAATTTTTTTGGTGCATGTATGTATATGTTTATTATTTGATACCCCTGTAACGGGGTTTTACCCCATACCATTATGCATAAGAAAGGTTGACACGATAAAACAAGTACATATTTGTGTCCTCAAAAGTGTTTAGTTGTCCCAGGAAAGAGATGCATGTCCCAGTATATGGTCTACCACAAACGTATGGTGCCATAATGTCAGATTTATAGGGGTACATAAGCACTGGGGACATATGTACGGGACCCAGGGTCAGGTCTTTGTGGTGACACTGTATGGTGCCTGTGTGTGTTATCCCCCATATACATGTATTTCATTACACATATTCTGCACACCCATAGAGAAGGAAATGATAGGTGTCTGTACATCCCATAACTGCAAACACACAAATATCTGTGCACACACATACTTTCAAGGCTCCAATATTATCCAGACCAAGAAAGCAAGAGTGATTGTATTACACAACGCAGTAGCACAACACACTTAGCATAAAAGCGCTGTACAAATTCACTGTACAATTAATCATCACACGAGCGCTGTGTTTTTCCTTGTTGGCCACGCCAATGCGTCTAGCAATAATCCGCGACACATCACACGAGAGGTGACTGAGCACCGATCCAATAAGCACATGCATGCTTACATTTTATGATGTGGCGCTGCGAACAAGGGCACAGTAATTGGTGTTTGTTTGCAACCAATCACATGTCTTCAAGGCGTCACACAACATAATGTTAACGCCTATCTCCGAGATGCGGCTCAAAATTATGCCCACATCGCTAATGTGGTGGCTCTGTGTGACGCCGAAGCGGCGACCAGCGACTTGATCGCCCCTGGGCCTTGGGCGACGCTCAGGCAATTTCCGGTCAGGTCGTCGCCCGAGCGTCGCCTAAGTTGCCGCCCAGTGTAAATGAGCGTCAGTGACCTTGGGCGACACGCAAAAACGTGCAGGCGGACATGCGTCGCCTATTGAATCGCTGGCGATATCTCCAGGTGTGACGGTACCCTTAGGGCTCAGACACATGGACGTATGAATCAGGCGAGTGCAATGCAAGAAAATCTCTCATTGACCAATGTTATTAAATGAGTCACAGCAGATGAGTGTTTGTGTTAAGTTTTTTTTCCCACCCAGATCATGGATGACAAAAAAGTTGCAACATGCTGCAAATGGATTCAATAATCATGTGAGACTCGTCAATGCAAGTCAATGGGCGCGAGAAAAAAATGGGCAGAACATGGACAGCACACAGACCATTCTAGTGGCAACTGGTTTTTACTGATACATTATTATCATTCTGTAGCACAAAACACTGTAAATAGTCCTGTAAATGATTGTACAGTAATAGTTGCTGAGAAAAAAACGGTTTGCATACGATCAGCACACAGATGTCATACTGATGCTAGGCAACGAGCACTCACATGACATATGGAAGACCATACTCGTCCTACTCTCCTAGATGAGAAACGGTCAGATTTTTCACACGCTTGTGTGTTACCAGCCTAAATGTATGTCCCCCAGCCCACAGTCATATACTCATGACAGAATTAAGCCGGAACAAGATACTCGCATGAGTCTCACGTGCCTCACCCAGCCCCTGCCTCTCTGAAGGGAGAAACTTAAGCAGCCGACACACTCCCGTTCAGAGAGGCAGGGCTAGGCCGGGTGAGGCATGCGAGACTCATGCAAGTATCTTGCATGCATCTTGCATAGTGTGTTTCCACCCTTAGGGTACTTTTACACACCGCTACTGGCGGGTGGATACAACCAGCTACTTCACGTGCACGAGCACGCACAAACGGTTACAAACGGTAAACGCACCATCTTTACACGCCGCCACAAGGTGCACTACGCTACGTGACATCTATCTCTGGATACACCGCCGGGTGCCACAAATAGCCATCTGTAGCTTACCTTACCTCATTTACACACCGCTACAACAAGCTAATATGGGCGGACCTGGTGCAGCAGGAACAGCACATAGGCGTGCCACAATTGTGGATTACGAGACGTCCGTACGCTGATAGGACAAAGCAAGAAACCCATGATAGGCCAGGCATCGCAGGAGGCTGTTTAATACATGACGCTCGAGCAATTGTGTAGTGTGACTGGTCAGCTCCTTAAATATGCCGCCCTATGCAGCGACTACCAATCGTAACGCAGGAGCTTCCACCAATGATCGCTGAAGGGGGGCGGTATCCCGGAGCCTGTGTCACGCCCCAGCTACATACCAGGTACATTGCCTGGTGTCGATACATCCCTTCTGTTGCTTCTTTACACGCCGATACAGCTCGCTACAATCGCCTGTGTAGCCACCTGTTTCCGGGCAGTGCTCGGAAACAGATGTATCTGTGGCCGGGTGCCTCCTACCGTCTTCACACGCCGCTACTACGGGGTATTTTGCCGCTACAAGCTACATTTGTAGCCTGTAGCTGGTTGTATCCATCCTCCAGTAGCGGCGTGTAAAGGTACCCTTAGACTCTCTAGCCACGTTCTCAGCTTCATAGATTTACAGTGAGAAAGCAACCTCCGCTTGTTCCACATAAAAGACTCTGTGTGACCCAGCAGGTGACAGACGTGGACACTAGTAATGAACGAGTACGCTTGTGACTACTCAGTACTCGCACGAGTATCACTGTACTCGGGCTACTCGGCGGGTACCGAGTAATCTCGCGATACTTGTGCTGTACTCGGGGTCCTCATCCCTGCATGTTGGCGCTCTTTAGAGAGCCAACCCACATGCAGGGATTGGCTGGAAGTCACTGCAATGCCACAGCCCTGTTAGTTGTGGCATTGCAGTGATTGGCCGTCCCGCACAGCGTGACCAAGCCTTTATAAGACCCGGCCACGATGTGCTCTGCACACAGCCATCCAGACAGTCAGTGTAGGGAGAGTGTCTGCTGCTGCTTAGGGACGGATTTGCGGCCCTCATAGGTAGATCCGGAGCAGGGCTGCAAACTGCTGCTGACCAAACAGTCCTTCTCAGGACTAATCTAGGAGGATATAGGCAGGGTGATCCAGATCGGAGTCCAAGCTTTCCAGTAACCAGAACAGTCCTCAGGAGACTGTTGTAGCTGACTAGCTCTATACAGGCAGGGTGTAATATCCATATCCATCTTTCCTGTGACACAGCAGGAACTGTTGTACTGATCTCTATATAGGCAGGTATATCAATCACTTCTGTACAACATAGGAGACTGTTGTACGACTAGCTCTATACAGGCAGGGTCTAATATCCATATCCATCTTTCCTGTGACCAGAACAGTCAGGAGACTGATGTAGCTGACTAGCTCTATACAGGCAGGGTCTAATATCCATATCCAGCTTTCCTGTGACCAGAACAGTCAGGAGACTGTAGTAGCTGACTAGCTCTATACAGGCAGGCTATCCATATCCAGCTTTCCTGTGACCAGAACAGTCAGGAGACTGTTGTAGCTGACTAGCTCTATACAGGCAGGGTCTAATATCCATATCCATCTTTCCTGTGACCAGAACAGTCAGGAGACTGTTGTAGCTGACTAGCTGTATACAGGCATGGTCTAATATCCATATCCAGCTTTCCTGTGACCTGAACAGTCAGGAGACTGTTGTAGCTGACTAGCTGTATACAGGCAGGGTCTAATATCCATATCCATCTTTCCTGTGACCAGAACAGTCAGGAGACTGTAGTAGCTGACTAGCTCTATACAGGCAGGCTATCCATATCCACTTCCTGTGCAGACAGTCAGGAGCTTGTACACTAGCTGTACAGGCAGGTCTATATCCATATCACTTCCGTGACCAGACAGCAGGAGACTGTTGTAGCTGACTAGCTGTATACAGGCAGGGTCTAATATCCATATCCAGCTTTCCTGTGACTAGAACAGTCAGGAGACTGTTGTAGCTGTATACAGGCAAAATGCGCAAGGGCGTTGGCAAGGAACAAGGAAGTGGACGTGATGGTGGTGCAGGCGGAGGCCGAGGTCGTGTGCAAGCACTAATTTCGCAACAACAAAGTGCCAGATCTACTCGCTCGCACGTCCTCTCCCAAATTCTTGGGGCCCGCAGCAGTGCACCGCTCTTGAACCAAGACCAGTGTCAACAGGTTGTTACTTGGATAGCGGATAATGCTTCAAGTCAGACTGCCACCTCCACAAACACCCTGTCTTCCACACGGTCAAGTGTCAGTAGCCGTGATACTGCACCGCACATTTCCCAACCTGATCCTCCTTCCTACCACCAGGCCGAGTACACGTCCACGGACATTTCTGATCCCACACTAGGACACTTGGAAGAGCTGTTCACGTATCCATTCGCACAATCTGGCCTCTCGCCAGCTCCTGTTGAAGTGGGTCATGAGGAGAGCGTATGGACAGATGCCCAAATATTTGAGCAGCCACGTTCTCACGAAGGGAACGTTGGCAACGTGTCTCAACAAGGGGTGGACGATGATGAGACACAATTGCCAGGAAGTCAGGAGGAGGATCAGGGTGCGGAAGAGGAAGACGACGTGGTGGATGATCCAGTAGCTGACTCAACCTGGCAGGAGGATATGCAGAGCGAGGCCAGCAGTGCATCGGGGGAGGGAGGCGTAGCATCCCAACAGGCAGTAAGAAGCAGGGTGGTGTCCGCAGGCAGAAGGCAGGCAACCGTTCTCCGGAACAACAACACGACACAAGGTGCCTGTGCAAATGTTAGGTCTTCCCGAGTCTGGCAGTTTTTTAAGTTGGCTCCAGATGACTCTAAAAAGGCCATTTGCAACACCTGCAATGCCAGCATCAGCAGGGGTACGAAAACTAGTAGCCTGACCACCACCAGCATGATCAGGCACATGTCAGCCAAGCACCCGAATTTGTGGGAAGTACAATAGAGTCGAGGAGTGGTGCTTGCTGATGTCACTGCTACGTCTTCCGTGTTGTGCGTGCGAGCCAATCCCCTGTCCATGCTGCCCGCGAACAAGCCTCCGGCCCTGCACCTGAAGTTGCCCACACACAAATAACACCACCATCAACCACGTCCTTGTCCCAGCGCAGCGTGCAGTTATCCATTCAGCAAACCTTTGAACGCAGGCGCACATACGCTGCCAACGCCCCACATGCCACAGTTCTAAATGCTCACATTTCGCAACTGCTTGTGTGGCGCCCCGCAACGAGTGCGTCACAGGAGGGTATTGCAGCCATAAATGCAGCCGCAATATTCTCTGACACAGCAGTGACGTAGTTAACTTTGAGATCCAACCCTGCATGCATCACCTAGAACAGAGGACCAATCCAGGGTCCTGGTGGGCGGAGTGCTAGGGAAGTGTGTAGGGAGAACAGACACTTAGTCTACACAGAACAGAACAGAACGGAAAGAGTCTAGAACTTGAACTTGGAGTAGGAGCAGGGGCTCCTGCACCCCGTGCAGCCCCGGGCCGTCACCAGACGGGTGTCAGCACCTGAGGCCTTACCAACCGGGAATGGGCATCATCACACGGGTTCCTAAAAACTCCCGTGCCCCAAACCACACCCGGTTCACTGGTACCGAAGCTGGCAGCAGTTCACCTCTGCTACGCGAACCAGAAGCGTGGAGGAGCAGCTTCACAGGAGCACCCCCCCAACAGCCAACTTCCAGTCGTCTAACCAGCGGTGTACCCACTGAGGGATCCAAGGCTCCCCAGAACATCCATAACGTACATCTTGGATAGGGCATTGAAGCAGCCTCCCCGTACCCGATCTGGTATTCCTGGGCGACAATGGCAAATCACTTAGCTAGAATGGAGGAACACTACGGATCTCTGAGGGACACTATCACTGCTGAGTTCACCCGGTCTACTACCCGTAAGCTGTATACCATGTACTGCCTGCTGGTTACAGTAAAGACCCGTTACAGAGACTTTCTGTGTCCGTGCTTCCTTATGAACTGTCCGTCTACACTACAAGGTAACTGCAGCTGCCGCACAACATCTTAAGCAGCTCCAGCCTCCGGGATCACCACTCAGCCTGTAGGGAGCGTTCCATCTTGCTGCTGTCCATCCCCTGGAGGTTCAGCGCGTCGGTAACGATTACCGAAACTACTCATAGGTGGCGTCACGAATAAATTAAACCCCTTTAATCTGTTCCCACAAGACGTCTTCAACTTTTGATCTGCACTACACCGGGCCCCACTACCGGCAGGCGCGGCCCACCCGTGACAAGGAGGAAGGAGCTTCAGCCTGTCTAAACCGAGTCCTGGCCACGGTGAGTCACTTGCGCTAGAAATGTCACCTTTCCGGCTGGTGGAGACGTAAGCATTCCGCGACCTGATGGCGGCTGCTGTCCCACGTTACTCGGTCCCCAGCCGCCACTATATCTCCATGTGTGCCGTCCCTGCATTGCATAACCACGTGTCACAAAGCATCACACGTGCCCTGAACAACGCTGTTTCAGCCAAAGTCCACCTAACCACAGACACGTGGACAAGTGCTACATCTCCTTGACGGCACACTGGGTTAATATTGTGGAAGCTGGGACCCAGTCTGAGCGAGGGACGGAACACATCCTTCCCACATCAAGGATTGCAGGCCCTACCTCAGTCAGGGTTTCACCCACACTCTACAGCTCCGGAATGTCATGCTCCTCAGCCTCCTCCTGCGCTTCCTCATCCACTTTACCCTCCACACCAGTCCCAAGCTGGAAGCACTGCAGCACTGCCTCTGCGAAGCGGCAACAGGCTGTTCTGAGGCTAATATGCATGTCACGTCCTACTGACGAGACCGCACACGTGGACCACTGGACCGCGTAAAGCGGATGCTGATACCTGGTTGATAGAGAGGCGGACCAGTACAGTCGAGTTAACAGGTTTATTGAACAGAACAGAAGAATAGAACCCACGCCCCAGGGGAGGGCCACACGGCCACAGCACCGGAACACCAGCAAGGGAGACCCCGGAGCGCTTGACCCCTATACAGGGATACCGCCGGGACCAGCCTCGAAGGGGCCAATGAAGCAGACACGTGTGTCAAACCGACCCAAGGCGACGTGGAAACAATACAGCAACCGGGTAAGATACAACACAGAGAACCGGAAACACAGAAATCCGGAGCAGGACCTGAATCCGCAATTCAGCTTGGAAGGGATCCAAGAGGGTGACCCGGAACACGGGAGTCAGCACGGAGCCGGTAAGGCGGAGATCTGTAGGAGAAAACACACAGAAATCAGATTAACCAGCAAAACAAGGCACAACCTGACCAGACCAGGATTAGCTACTTCAATAGGTAGAAGTTGCCCTGGCAAAGACTGACAGGAAACAGGAAGCTTATATATCAGCAGGGCGGTCCTGATTGGTAGAACACAGAGACCTGGTGATTGGCTGAGGGGAGGAGCCAGATCCCTGCAGTCTCTCCAGCAGATACTGATTAGGAGACAGTTTCATGTGCTCAAGCAGTGGTACCGGAAGTGAGAGGAGCAGAGTGGCGCTACATCAGCAGAGGGCGCTGGAACGTGAGTGCCAGGCGGGGAGGTCTTCTCCGGCTGCTGAGGGTGCAGGGAGAGGTCGCTGGAACGCTGCAGCAGACCCCCGGGTGGTAACAATGCATAGGTGACAAACCCCACAATGCAGAAGAGGTGTGGACAGCTCTGAAACAGCAGGCAGATCACTGGCTCACACCTCTGAACCTAAAGCCAGGAAAGGTCGTGTGTGACAATGGCCGGAACCTGGTAGCAGCTTTGAGGCGAGGCCAGCTGACGCATGTTCCATGCGTGGCCCATGTGCTCAACCTGGTGGTTCAGCGGTTTATAAAGTCATACCCAGAGCTGTCTGATCTGCTGGTAAAAGTTCGCTGCCTGTCTGCACATTTTCGCAAGTCACCTGCTGCTTCAGCCGGCCTTGCCGGCTTTCAGCGCCGTTTGCGTCTTCCGGCCCACAGACTGGTGTGTGATGTCCCCACTCGTTGAAATTCAACGCTGCACATGTTGGTCAGGATATGTGAGCAGAAGAGGGCAGTTGTTGACTACCTGCATCACCTAAACCGTCGGGAAATGGGTCAAACTCCACACATAACACCTGAGGAGTGGAGATGGATGTCCGACCTATGTACCGTCCTCCAAAACTTTGAGGACTCCACCAAGATGGTGAGCGGCGATGACGCCATTATTAGCGTCACCATACCGCTACTCTGCCTTCTAAAACGGTCTCTGCTCAAAAACAAAGATGATGCATTGCAGGCGGAGCGCGATGAGTGGGAGCAAGAAACAGTAGTGGGTGTGGGTGATAACACACAGCCCAGCCTCATCCCATGACAACGTGCAGTGGAGGACTATGACGAGGAGGAGGAGGATGAAGACATGGAGCAACTCTCTGGCCAAATTGAGGATATGACATGCACACCAGTCATACCCTCGGTTTAGCGTGGCTGGCCAGAGGACAGGGGAGATGAGGAGGAGGAGGAGGAGGACAGCATGTTCAGTCATCGTGTTGGTCAGGATACTGAAGTGATGGCTATTAAGAGTCTGGCGCACATGGCTGACTTTATGGTAAGCTGCCTGGCTCGTGACCCTCGCGTTCAGAACATCTTGGCTGACAATCACTACTGGTTGGCAACACTCTTAGACCCACGCTACAAGGAGAACTTTATGTCTCTTATTCCTGAGGCGGAGAAATCAGCCAAAATGCAGCAGTTCCAGAAGGCCATAGTCACGGAAGTAGGCAAAGCATTCCCCTCACAAAACGCTAGCGGCATAGGTCAGGAATCGGTGGACAACCAAGGCGTACGGCCGAGAGGGGCACAAGTCCAATCCGCCAGAGGTAGGGGAACAGTCTTTATGATGTGGGACAGTTTTCTCAGCCCCTCACGTACCACAGCCCCTGAGGTGCGGCGTGCCACAAGAAATGCTAAGTTTGGCCAGATGCTGAAGGAGTACCTTGCAGATCGAACAACTGTACTCCGACATTCCTCTGTGCCTTACAATTATTGGGTCTCCAAGCTGGACACGTGGCATGAATTGGCTCTCTACGCCTTGTAAGTCCTGGCCTACCCTGCCGCTAGCATTTTGTCAGAGCGTGTTTTTAGTGCCGCAGGTGGAATCATTACTGATAAACGGACCCGCCTGTCAACTGAAAATGCTGACAGGCTGACTCTGATCAATATGAACAAGGGTTGGATTGGGCCAGACTTCACCACACCACCAGCATATGACAGCGGAATTTAAATTTTGTTATGGGAATTTGCCATGTACCTCCACTCACCCATGGGTACACACTTCTGGACTTTGGCTAATCGCTGGACTGCTCCTCCTTCTCCTCATGTGCCACCATGATGACCGTTACAATAGTTAGGCTATTGTTTCATGTATGCCCCCAGCGGTAAATTTTTTCGCACATTCTTTTAGAATGGGCATTACAACATCAGGAGACCCCTCCCTTTCAATGGGAAAAATGTTTTGAGGCCCTCATGCACGTCTCTATACAGGGACAATGTGAAGCCTCCCAATTTTTGGCTGCCCTGCCAAAGGGCTATATTACAATACACCCACTTGAGGTTTACAAGCCCTCATGTATGTCTGTATGCATGGGTCATTGTTGAACCTCCCAATTTTTGGCTGCCCTGCCAAAGGGCTATACTACAATACACCCACTTGAGGTTTACAGGCCCTCATGCATGTCTGTATGCATGGGTCATTGTTGAACCTCCCAATTTTTGGCTGCCCTGCCAAAGGGCTATACTACAATACACCCACTTGAGGTTTACAGGTCCTCATGCATGTCTGTATGCATGGGTCATTGTTGAACCTCCCAATTTTTGGCTGCCCTGCCAAAGGGCTATACTACAATACACCCACTTGAGGTTTACAGGCCCTCATGCATGTCTGTATGCATGGGTCATTGTGAAACCTCCCAATTTTTGGCTGCCCTGCCAAAGGGCTATACTACAATACACCCACTTGAGGTTTACAGGCCCTCATGCATGTCTTTATGCATGGGTCATTGTTGAACCTCCCAATTTTTCGCTGCCCTGCCAAAGGGCTATACTACAATACACCCACTTGAGGTTTACAGGCCCTCATGCATGTCTGTATGCATGGGTCATTGTTGAACCTCCCAATTTTTGGCTGCCCTGCCAAAGGGCTATACTATAATACACCCACTTCAGGTTTACAGGCCCTCATGCATGTCTGTATGCATGGGTCATTGTTGAACCTCCCAATTTTTGGCTGCCCTGCCAAAGGGCTATACTACAATACACCCACTTCAGGTTTACAGGCACTCCTGCACGTCTGTATCCAGGGGCATTGTTGAACCTCCCAATTTTTGGCTGCCCTGCCAAAGGGCAATACTACAATACACCCACTTCAGGTTTACAGGCCCCCTGCACGTCTGTATCCAGGGGCATTGTTGAACCTCCCAATTTTTGACTGCCCTGCCAAAGGGCAATACTACAATACACTCACTTCAGGTTTACAGGCCCTCCTGCATGTCTGTATCCAGGGGCATTGTTGAACCTCCCAATTTTTGGCTGCCCTGCCAAAGGGCTATACTACAATACACCCACTTCAGGTTTACAGGCCCTCATGCATGTCTGTATGCATGGGTCATTGGTGAACCTCACAGTTTTGGACTGCCCTGGTAAAGGAAAATATTACAATACACCCACTTCCTTAAAATGGGCACATTATGTCAAGACAGGGCTTCATCTACGTCTCTTCTCAGGGACATCGGAGTGCCGCACAATGTTTTCACGTAAAATCTTTCATGTAATCACAAAAAGTAACATACACCAGCTGTATCTCACTATTTCCACCCTGAATATTCATTTTGGTGTCATTTTGGAAGGTTTTCTGGTGACTCCGTAAAATCGGCGTGAAACTCGGACAACATTGTTCACAGCTGTGACTTTTGAGTGAGAAGTGCTTACACGGGTCTTCCCCATGGTGTTGCCATATCATTTGAGCACTCTTCTGAGACTTTTGTGACATTTTTAGGGTTTTACATGCTGCCGGCAGTCATTTCATAAAAATACTCGGGTCTCGCATAGGATAACATTGGGCTCGTTACTCGGGCCGAGTACACGAGTATCTTGGGATGCTCGGCCCGAGCATCGAGCACCCGAGCATTTTGGTACTTGCTCATCACTAGTGGATACGTGACATCAGAGCAGACCAGAACTGAGCTGGAAATGGCAGAAGGCAGAGATCAATAAGTATTCTAATACACTGCTAGTATACACATTACTGTTTACTGATGGAGAAAAAAAATCACCCTTTTATGGAACAACTAGATGGCGGCCAGATTCTAAAGAATCGGGTATTCTAGCCTATGGTTAGCAGGGTATACGGGGGCTCAGTGGTTAGCAGAGTATACAGGTGGCTCTGTGGTAGCAGAGGATAGAGGCGGCTCTGTGGGTAGCAGAGTATAGAGGCGGCACTGTGGGTAGCAGAGTATAGAGGCACGGCTGTGGGTAGCAGAGTATAGAGGCGCGGCTGTGGGTAGCAGAGTATACAGGCGGCTCTGTGGGTAGCAGAGTATGCAGGCGGCTCTGTGGGTAGCAGAGTATGCAGGCAGCTCTGTGGGTAGCAGAGTATGCAGGCAGCTCTGTGGGTAGCAGAGTATGCAGGCGGCTCTGTGGGTAGCAGGTATGCAGGCGTCTCTGTGGGTAGCAGAGTATACGTGCGGGTCTGAGGGTAGCAGAGTATACAGGCGGCTCTGTGGGTAGCAGAGTATACAGGTGGGTCTGTGGGTAGCAGATTATGCAGGCGGGTCTGTGGGTAGCAGATTATGCAGGCGGGTCTATGGGTAGCAGATTATGCAAGCGGCTCTGTGGGTAGCAGAGTATGCAGGCAGCTCTGTGGGTAGCAGAGTATACAGGCGACTTTGTGGGTAGCAGAGTGTAAAGGCGGGCTGTGGGTAGCAGAGTATAGAGGCGGCTCTGTGGGTAGCAGAGTATAGAGGCAGGTTTGTGGGTAGCAGAGTATACAGGCGGCTCTGTGGGTAGCAGAGTATACAGGCGGCTCTGTGGGTAGCAGAGTATACAGGCCTCTGTGGGTAGCAGAGTACAGAGGCGGCTCTGTGGATAGCAGAGTATGATGTGGCGGGAGGCTGGAGGGGTGAGGAGAGGTGGCGCTGGAGGGGTGAGGAGAGGTGGCGCTGGAGGGGTGAGGAGAGGTCCGGCTGGAGGGGTGAGGAGACGTCCGGCTGGAGGGGTGAGGAGAGGTCCGGCTGGAGGGGTGAGGAGAGGTCCGGCTGGAGGGGTGAGGAGAGGTGGTGCTGGAGGGGTGAGGAGAGGTGGTGCTGGAGGGGTGAGGAGAGGTCCGCAGTACATGTATAGCAGCGGTATAGTAGATGGCGATACATTACAGTACATGTATAGCAGCGCTATGGTATATGGTGGCATATTACATTACATGTATAGCAGCGCTATAGTATATGGCGATACATTACAGCACATGTATAGCAGCACTATAGTATATGGCGGTAAGTTAGAGTACATGTATAGCAGTACTATGGTATATGGCAATACTTAGCTCCCCCCCGCTCCTCCACAAAAAAAATATAAAAATCCTCAATGAGGATACTCACCTGTCCGCTGGCTCGCTCCACCTCCGTGTTCTAGGCCCTATAGGCCTTTATGAGCCGTAGTTGCCTGTGAAACGGATTAGCTGATCGGTCACATGACCGCTAACTGCCCGGGGGGCAGGATGGTGAGGGGGGGCAGGATGGTGAGGGGGGGTGTAGGGGTGGCAGGATGGAGCGAGCGGGGCAGGATGGAGCAGGGGGGGGCGGAATGGAGTGGTCGGGGCAGGATGGAGCGAGCGGGGCAGGATGGAGCGAGCGGGACAGGATGGAGGCGGGAGGGATGGAGCGAGCGGGGCAGGATGGAGGCGGGGGGATGGAGCGAGCGGGGCAGGATGGAGGCGGGGGGGATGGAGCGAGCGGGGCAGGATGGAGATGGCGGGGCAGCATGGAGCCGGCAGGGGGGGGGCAGAATGGAGCTGGCGGGGGTAGGATGGTGTCGGCGGGGGGGCAGGATGGAGTCGGGGGGGGGGGGCAGGATGGAGTCGGCGGGGGGCAGGATGGAGTCAGTGGGGGGCAGGATGGGGTCGGCGGGGGGCAGGATGGAGCTGGTGTGGGGGGGCAGGATGGAGACGGCGGGGGGGGCAGGATGGAGGCGGTGGGGGGGGGCAGGATGGAGCTGGTGTGGGGGGGCAGGATGGAGCTGAGGGGGGAGGGGGCAGGATGGAGCCGGAGGGGCAGGATGGAGCGAGCGGGGCAGGATGGACCCGGGGGGGATGGAGCGAGCGGGGCAGGATGGAGATGGCGGGGCAGGATGGAGCCGCCAGGGGGGGCAGGATGGAGCCGGCGGGGGGGGGGGCAGAATGGAGCCGGCAGGGGCGGACAGAATGGAGCGGGCGGGGGGGCGGGATGGAGTCGGGGGGGAAAGGCAGGATGGAGTCGGGGGGGGGGCAGGATGAAGCCGGCGGGGGGGGGGGCAGGATGGAACTGGTGTGGGGGGGGCAGGATGGAGCCGGCGAGGGGCAGGATGGAGACGGGGGGGGGGGCAGGATGGAGCGAGCGGGGCAGGATGGTGGTGGAGGGGCAGATGGAGGGAGTGGGGCAGGTGGAGCCGGGGCAGGATGGAGCCGGGGGGGAGATGGAGCGAGCGGTGCAGGATGGAGATGTGGGGGCAGGATGGAGCAGGCGGGGGGGCAGGATGGAGTCGGCGGGGGCGCAGGAAGGGACTGGTGCTGGGGGGGGCAGGATGGAGGCGGCGAGGGGGGGGGCAGGATGGAGCCGGCAGGGGGGGGGGGGCCGGATGGAGGCGGGCGGGGGGGCAGGATGGAGGTGGCGAGGGGGGGCAGGATGGAGCTGGTGTGTGGGGGGCAGGATGGAGCCGGCGGGGGGGGGGCAGGATGGAGCCGAAGAGGGGGTCAGGATGGAGCCGAGGGAGGGGGGGTAGGATGGTGGTGGCGGGGGGGGGGCAGGATAGATGCGAGAATACTCACCCATCTGCCGGCTTGCAGGACCTGTCGTTGCCTGGGAAACCGATCAGCTGATCGCTTTCCCAGGCAACCACAGGTCCTCAAGCTATGGAGCTAGAGGACGTTGATGGAGCGCGCCGGCAGGACGGGTGAGTATCCTCTATGAGGGTTTTTTTTTTAGTAGCACCAAGCAGCGGGGGGGGGGGGGGGGCCGGAAAAGCGGCGGGGGGGCAGGAAAAGCGGCAGGGGTAGCCGTGGGGAAATAGTACAGCCGCGGGGGGGGCGCAGGAGCGGGGGAGCCGCGGGGGAAGCAGTACAGCCACGGGGGGCCGCAGGAGCGGGGAGCAGTACAGCCGCGGGGGGGGCCGGAAGCCACAGGGGGGCAGGAAAAGCGGCGGGGGGGGCCGGAAAAGCCGCGGGGGGGGGGGCTGGAAAAGCGGCGGGGGAGCCGTACAGCCGCGGGTTTGGTGGCCGCAGAAAGCAGGGGAGACGCAGGGGGGGCAGTACAGCCACGGGGGGGCCGCAGGAGCGGGGAGCCGCGGGGGAAGCAGTACAGCCACGGGGGGCCGCAGGAGCGGGGGAGCAGTACAGCCGCGGGGGGCCGGAAAGGCCGCAGGGGGGGCAGGAAAAGCGGCGGGGGGGCAGGAAAAACCGCGGGGGGGGGGCGCATGTGTTGCAGGCGGGAGACGACCGGCAAAGGCCAGTGGTCTCCCTCCCGTGATGTGTGTGTGTTGGGCAGTGTAGGGGCGGCCGTAAGCGTGGCGGGGCTGGCTGAGTCCCGCTCCGCTTACGGCCGCCATGTTGGTCCACCCTGGACGGGTGTGAGCTTTGTGGTGACGTCACTTTGGCCAGGACACAGTTACGGAAGTCGTGCCAAAAGTGACGGAAGTGGCCTTAGGCTTTTATATATTAGATCTGTATGGAATCCCATATTTTGTGCCCATAGAGTCTAGACTTGAATAGATAAGGCGGCCGTCACACGTGTCGACATCGTGAGCGATATTGTAAGCGATCATGTGCACGCGCGATCGCTAACAATATCGCTCACATCGCTGGTGAGCTGTCACACAGGCTGACTCACCAGCGATGTGGGCCAGCGAGATCGCTGGTAACTATGGTACACATCGGGTTACTAGGCGCCGCGCGGCGCTTAGTAACCCGACGTTTACCATAGATATCATTTCCCAGCATAGGCTCTGCCGCTGGGAGATCGTTCATCGTGGTGTCACACACCACGATGAAGCAGATTGAACAAGCGTTTATCGCTAGATATGAGCTCCTGCTCTCATGTCTGCGATGTCACGATCAAGCGATTTTACATTGTAAAATCGCTTGATTGCACGCAGCGATGCACAAACGATATCGCTTAAGCGATCAAAAAGCAGATCACTTAAACGATATCGTTCAAGATATTGAACCGTGTGACGGCCGCCTAAAGGCCAGGTGCAATCCTAGAGGCAGAGTATAATCCTAGAGACTGGGTAGGATTCTAGAGAATGAATAGGATTCTTGAGGCCAGGTACGATCCTACAGGCCGAGTACGTTCCAGAGACCAGGTACAATCCTCGAGGCCCAGTACGATCCTAGACGCCGAATATGATCCTAAGGTCGGGTACGATACTAGAGGATGGATACAATTCTAGAGGATGAATACAAAACTAGAGTCTGTGTGGACCTTTTGTAGTATACAGTGAGCAGTATAAACACCACAAGGGATGGACACCGGCCTCTAATGTTCTCCAGCCTCTGACATTCCCCGACCTCTAATGTTCCCCAGCCTCTGACGTTCTCCAGCCTCTGACATTCCCCGACCTCTAATGTTCCCCAGCCTCTGACGTTCTCCAGCCTCTGACATTCTCCGGCCTTTGACATTCTCCGGGCTCTGACACTCTCTGGCCTCTGACGTTCTCCGGCCTCTGATGTTCCCCAGCCTCTAATAATCCCCGGCCTCTGACACTCTCCGGCCTCTTACATTCTCCGGCCTCTGACGTTCTCCGGCCTCTGATGTTCCCCAGCCTCTAATAATCTCCGGCCTCTGACACTCTCCGGCCTCTAATGTTCCCTGGCCTCTGACGTTCTTCAGCCTCTGGTGTTCCCCAGCCTCTGACACTCTCCGGCCTCTGACGTTCTCCGGCTTCTGATGTTCCCCAGCCTCTAATAATCCCTGGCCTCTGACACTCTCCAGCCTCTTACATTCTCCAGCCTCTGACGTTCTCCGGCCTCTGATGTTCCCCAGCCTCTAATAATCCCCGGCCTCTGACACTCTCCGGCCTCTGACATTCCCCAGCCTCTAATGTTCCCTGGCCTCTGACGTTCTTCAGCCTCTGGTGTTCCCCAGCCTCTGACACTCTCCGGCCTCTGACGTTCTCTGGCTTCTGATGTTCCCCAGCCTCTAATAATCCCTGGCCTCTGACACTCTCCAGCCTCTAACGTTCTCCGGCCTCTGATGTTCCCCAGCCTCTAATAATCCCCGGCCTCTGACACTCTCCAGCCTCTGACGTTCCCTGGCCTCTGACGTTCTTCAGCCTCTGGTGTTCTCCAGCCTCTGACACTCTCCGGCCTCTGACGTTCCCGACCTCTAATGTTCCCTGGCCTCTGATGTTCTCCAGCCTCTGACGTTCCCGGCCTCTAATGTTCCCTGGCCTCTGATGTTCTCCAGCCTCTGACACTCTCCAGCCTCTAATGTTCCCTGGCCTCTGATGTTCTCCAGCCTCTGACGTTCCCGGCCTCTAATGTTCCCTGGCCTCTGATGTTCTCCAGCCTCTGATGTTCCCGGCCTCTAATGTTCCCTGGCCTCTGATGTTCTCCAGCCTCTTACACTCTCCAGCCTCTAATGTTCCCTGGCCTCTGATGTTCTCCAGCCTCTGACGTTCCCGGCCTCTAATGTTCCCTGGCCTCTGATGTTCTCCAGCCTCTGACGTTCCCGGCCTCTAATGTTCCCTGGTCTCTGATGTTCTCCAGCCTCTGACGTTCCCGGCCTCTAATGTTCCCTGGCCTCTGATGTTTCCAGCCTCTGACGTTCCCGGCCTCTGATGTTCTCCAGCCTCTGACACTCTCCAGCCTCTAATGTTCCCTGGCCTCTGATGTTCTCCAGCCTCTGACGTTCCCGGCCTCTAATGTTCCCTGGCCTCTGATGTTCTCCAGCCTCTGACGTTCCCGGCCTCTAATGTTCCCTGGTCTCTGATGTTCTCCAGCCTCTGACGTTCCCCAGCCTCTAATGTTCCCTGGCCTCTGATGTTCTCCAGCCTCTGACGTTCCCGGCCTCTAATGTTCCCTGGCCTCTGATGTTCTCCAGCCTCTGACGTTCCCGGCCTCTAATGTTCCCGGCCTCTAATGTTCCCTAGCCTCTGATGTTCTCCAGCCTCTCACGTTCCCGGCCTCTAATGTTCCCTGGCCTCTGATGTTCTCCAGCCTCTGACGTTCCCGGCCTCTAATGTTCCCTGGCCTCTGATGTTCTCCAGCCTCTGACGTTCCCGGCCTCTAATGTTCCCTGGCCTCTGATGTTCTCCAGCCTCTGACGTTCCCGGCCTCTAATGTTCCCCGGCCTCTAATGTTCCCTGGCCTCTGATGTTCTCCAGCCTCTGACGTTCCCGGCCTCTAATGTTCCCTGGCCTCTGATGTTCTCCAGCCTCTGACGTTCCCGGCCTCTAATGTTCCCTGGCCTCTGATGTTCTCCAGCCTCTGACACTCTCCAGCCTCTAATGTTCCCTGGCCTCTGATGTTCTCCAGCCTCTGACGTTCCCGGCCTCTAATGTTCCCTGGCCTCTGATGTTCTCCAGCCTCTGATGTTCCCGGCCTCTAATGTTCCCTGGCCTCTGATGTTCTCCAGCCTCTTACACTCTCCAGCCTCTAATGTTCCCTGGCCTCTGATGTTCTCCAGCCTCTGACGTTCCCGGCCTCTAATGTTCCCTGGCCTCTGATGTTCTCCAGCCTCTGACGTTCCCGGCCTCTAATGTTCCCTGGTCTCTGATGTTCTCCAGCCTCTGACGTTCCCCAGCCTCTAATGTTCCCTGGCCTCTGATGTTCTCCAGCCTCTGACGTTCCCGGCCTCTAATGTTCCCTGGCCTCTGATGTTCTCCAGCCTCTGACGTTCCCGGCCTCTAATGTTCCCGGCCTCTAATGTTCCCTAGCCTCTGATGTTCTCCAGCCTCTCACGTTCCCGGCCTCTAATGTTCCCTGGCCTCTGATGTTCTCCAGCCTCTGACGTTCCCGGCCTCTAATGTTCCCTGGCCTCTGATGTTCTCCAGCCTCTGACGTTCCCGGCCTCTAATGTTCCCTGGCCTCTGATGTTCTCCAGCCTCTGACGTTCCCGGCCTCTAATGTTCCCTGGCCTCTGATGTTCTCCAGCCTCTGACGTTCCCGGCCTCTAATGTTCCCTGGCCTCTGATGTTCTCCAGCCTCTGACGTTCCCGGCCTCTAATGTTCCCTGGCCTCTGATGTTCTCCAGCCTCTGACGTTCCTGGCCTCTGATGTTCCCTGGCCTCTGATGTTCCCTGGCCTCTGATGTTCTCCAGCCTCTGACGTTCCCGGCCTCTAATGTTCCCTAGCCTCTGATGTTCTCCAGCCTCTCACGTTCCCGGCCTCTAATGTTCCCTGGCCTCTGATGTTCTCCAGCCTCTGACGTTCCCGGCCTCTAATGTTCCCTGGCCTCTGATGTTCTCCAGCCTCTGACGTTCCCGGCCTCTAATGTTCCCTGGCCTCTGATGTTCTCCAGCCTCTGACGTTCCCGGCCTCTAATGTTCCCCGGCCTCTAATGTTCCCTGGCCTCTGATGTTCTCCAGCCTCTGACGTTCCCGGCCTCTAATGTTCCCTGGCCTCTGATGTTCTCCAGCCTCTGACGTTCCCGGCCTCTAATGTTCCCTGGCCTCTGATGTTCTCCAGCCTCTGATGTTCTCCAGCCTCTGATGTTCCCGGCCTCTAATGTTCCCTGGCCTCTGATGTTCTCCAGCCTCTGATGTTCCCGGCCTCTAATGTTCCCTGGCCTCTGATGTTCTCCAGCCTCTGATGTTCCCCGGCCTCTAATGTTCCCTGGCCTCTGATGTTCTCCAGCCTCTGATGTTCCCGGCCTCTAATGTTCCCTGGCCTCTGATGTTCTCCAGCCTCTGATGTTCCCCAGCCTCTAATGTTCCCTGGCCTCTGATGTTCTCCAGCCTCTAATGTTCCCTGGCCTCTGATGTTCTCCAGCCTCTGACGTTCCCGGCCTCTAATGTTCCCTGGCCTCTGATGTTCTCCAGCCTCTGACGTTCCCGGCCTCTAATGTTCCCTGGCCTCTGATGTTCTCCAGCCTCTGACGTTCCCGGCCTCTAATGTTCCCTGGCCTCTGATGTTCTCCAGCCTCTGACGTTCCCGGCCTCTAATGTTCCCTGGCCTCTGATGTTCTCCAGCCTCTGATGTTCTCCAGCCTCTGATGTTCCCGGCCTCTAATGTTCCCTGGCCTCTGATGTTCTCCAGCCTCTGATGTTCCCGGCCTCTAATGTTCCCTGGCCTCTGATGTTCTCCAGCCTCTGATGTTCCCCGGCCTCTAATGTTCCCTGGCCTCTGATGTTCTCCAGCCTCTGATGTTCCCGGCCTCTAATGTTCCCTGGCCTCTGATGTTCTCCAGCCTCTGATGTTCCCCAGCCTCTAATGTTCCCTGGCCTCTGATGTTCTCCAGCCTCTAATGTTCCCTGGCCTCTGATGTTCTCCAGCCTCTGACGTTCCCGGCCTCTAATGTTCCCTGGCCTCTGATGTTCTCCAGCCTCTGATGTTCCCTGGCCTCTGATGGTCTCCAGCCTCTGATGTTCCCTGGCCTCTGATGTTCCCCGGCCTCTGATGTTCCCGGCCTCTAATGTTCCCTGGCCTCTAATGTTCCCTGGCCTCTGATGTTCTCCAGCCTCTGATGTTCCCTGGCCTCTGATGTTCTCCAGCCTCTGACGTTCCCGGCCTCTAATGTTCCCCGGCCTCTGATGTTCCCTGGCCTCTGATGTTCCCTGGCCTCTGATGTTCCCTGGCCTGATGTTCTCCAGCCTCTGATGTTCCCGGCCTCTAATGTTCCCTGGCCTCTGATGTTCTCCAGCCTCTGATGTTCCCGGCCTCTAATGTTCCCTGGCCTCTGATGTTCTCCAGCCTCTGATGTTCCCGGCCTCTAATGTTCCCTGGCCTCTGATGTTCCCCGGCCTCTGATGTTCACTGTCTCTACTGTCCAACCACCAGACACTAAAGTTAGAATGAAGCTTTTCATTACTGGATCGGACCGCACATGCCGGTCACTGCCCCAGCACTACTGGCACTAGGGCCGTACAGTATCGGCCACATAGACCGGCCCGGTGCTCCCTCCGGACAGCACTGCTTATACACTGCTGTCGTCATCTGTTACGCTGCCGGCCGCCTCCGCCACTGGCCGCTATCTACAGTACTTGTCAGAGCTCAGCTGATGCCTTTGTCTGTTAGGGATGTCCTGCGCATGCGTAAACGACGCGAGCGGCCTGTCCTATCCGGGCCTCCGTACAGCTCTGTGTTGTGAGTAGATAACGGCGCCCGGTGCAGATACAGATGGGGAAGACAGGTGAGTGACACACCGGAACACCGACAGCGAGGAGCAGCGGTGGGAGCTCGTCTCCCGGTCCTGGCCGCTGTCCCTGGTGCTGTCACTAGGCAGGCCTGCCCCTCACAGCTCCGGGCCTGCACCGCCCCCTCCCGGCCCAGCTGCCTGCTGTCAGCCCCGACACTAGCTGTCACCTGTAGACAGCAGAGGATGCTCTGCCCCTGGGCAGCCAGATAATACACTGTACCCGGAGCTGACACCTCTGAGCTGCCACAACACTCCTCAGCATTACCGATGTCAGTCAGCCCTTCTCTGTTTGTGGGTCCATCATTACTGACACATGGAGGTGATGAATGCTATAGCATGCCAACATGTGTGTGCGGTGCCAACAGTCAGTGTGTGCGGTGCCAACAGTCAGTGTGTGCGGTGCCAACAGTCAGTGTGTGCGGTGCCAACAGTCAGTGTGTGCGGTGCCAACAGTCAGTGTGTGCGGTGCCAACATGTGTGTGCGGTGCCAACATGTGTGTGCGGTGCCAACAGTCAGTGTGTACGGTGCCAACAGTCAGTGTGTGCGGTGCCAACAGTCAGTGTGTGCGGTGCCAACAGTCAGTGTGTGCGGTGCCAACAGTCAGTGTGTGCGGTGCCAACAGTCAGTGTGTGCAGTGCCAACATGTGTGTGCGGTGCCAACAGTCAGTGTGTGCGGTGCCAACAGTCAGTGTGTGCTGTGCCAACAGCCAGGGTGTGCGGTGCCAACAGTCAGTGAGTGCGGTGCCAACAGTCAGTGTGTGCAGTGCCAACAGTCAGTGTGTGCAGTGCCAACAGTCAGTGTGCGGTGCCAACATGTGTGTGCAGTGCCAACAGTCAGTGTGCGGTGCCAACATGTGTGTGCAGTGCCAACAGTCAGTGTGTGGTGCCAACAATCAGTGTGTGCGGTGCTAACAGTCAGTGTGTGCAGTGCCAACAGTCAGTGTGTGCAGTGCCAACATGTGTGTGCAGTGCCAACAGTCAGTGTGTGCGGTGCCAACAGTCAGTGTGTGCTGTGCCAACAGTCAGTGTGTGCTGTGCCAACAGTCAGTGTGTGCTGTGCCAACAGTCAGTGTACAGTGCCAACATGTGTGTGAGGTGCCAACAGTCAATGTGTGCGGTGCCAACAGTCAATGTGTGCGGTACCAACAGTCAGTGTGTGCAGTGCCAACAGTCAGTGTGTGCAGTGCCTACAGTCAATGTGTACAGTGCCAACAGTCAGTGCGTGCGGTGCCAACAGTCAGTGTGTGCTGTGCCAACAGTCAGTGTGTGCAGTGCCAACAGTCAGTGTGTGCAGTGCCAACAGTCAGTGTGCGGTTGCCAACATGTGTGTGCAGTGCCAACAGTCAGTGTGCGGTGCCAACATGTGTGTGCAGTGCCAACAGTCAGTGTGTGGTGCCAACAATCAGTGTGTGCGGTGCCAACAGTCAGTGTGTGCAGTGCCAACAGTCAGTGTGTGCAGTGCCAACAGTCAGTGTGCGGTGCCAACATGTGTGTGAGGTGCCAACAGTCAGTGTACGGTGCCAACAGTCAGTGTGTGCGTGCCAACAGTCAGTGTGTGCTGGTGCCAACAGTCAGTTGTACAGTGCCAACATGTGTGTGAGTGCCAACAGTCAATGTGTCGAGTGCCAACAGTCAGTGTGTGAGGTGCCAACAGTCAGTGTACAGTGCCAACATCAGTGTGTGAGGTGCCAACAGTCAATGTGTGTACGGTGCCAACAGTCAGTGTGTGCGGTGCCAACAGTCAATGTGTCAGTGCCAACAGTCAGTGTGTGCGGTGCCAACAGTCAATGTGTACAGTGCCAACATCAGTCATGTGTCGAGTGCCAACAGTCAGTGTGTACAGTGCCAACAGTAGTGTGTGTGCGTGCCAACAGTCAATGTGTACAGTGCCAACAGTCAGTGTGTGGGTGCCAACAGTCATGTGTGTCGGTGCCAACAGTCGTGTGTGAGGTGCCAACAGTCATGTGTACAGTGCCAACAGTCATGTGTGTGCGGTGCCATACAGTCAATGTGTACAGTGCCAACAGTCATGTGTGTGTGGTGCCAAACAGTCAGTGTGTGACGTGTGCCAACATCAGTGTGTGAGGTGCCAACAGTCATGTGTAGCAGTGCCAACAGTCGTGTGTGTGTGCCAACAGTCAGTGTACAGTGCCAACAGTCAGTGTGTGCGGTGCCAACAGTCAGTTGTGCAGTGCCAACAGTCAGTGTGTGCGTGCCAACAGTCAGTGTGTCGTGCACATGTGTGTGTGCCAACAGTCAATTGTGTACAGTGCCAACATCGTGTGTGAGGTGCCAACAGTCATGTGTACGTGCCAACATCAGTGTGTGCAGGTGCCAACAGTCATGTGTCGAGTGCCAACAGTCAGTGTGTGCAGGTGCCAACAGTCAGTGTACAGTGCCAACATGTGTGTCGGGTGCCAACAGTCAGTGTGTCAGGTGCCAACAGTCAGTGTGTACAGTGCCAACAGTCAGTGTGTGCAGTGCCAACAGTCAGTGTGTTGCACAGAGTGTCAACAGTCAATGTGTACAGTGCCAACATCAGTGTGTGCGGTGCCAACAGTCAGTGTGACAGTGCCAACAGTCAGTGTGTGCGGTGCCAACAGTCAATGTGTACAGTGCCAACATCAGTGTGTGAGGTGCCAACAGTCAGTGTGTACAGTGCCAACAGTCAAGTGTGCAGTGTCAACAGTCAGTGTGTGTGGTGCCAACAGTCAGTGTGTGCGGTGCCAACAGTCAGTGTGTACGTGCCAACATCAGTGTGTGAGTGCCAACAGTCAATGTGTGCAGTGCCAACAGTCATGTGTAAGTGCAACAGTCAGTGTGTAGGTGCCAACAGTCAGTGTGTTGCGGGTGCCAACAGTCAGTGTGTGCAGGTGCCAACAGTCAATGTGTACAGTGCCAACATCCAGTGTGTGAGGTGCCAACAGTCAGTGTACAGTGCCAACATGTGTGGAGGTGCCAACAGTCAGTGTACAGTGCCAACATCCAGTGTGTGAGTGCCAACATCAGTGTGTGAGGTGCCAACAGTCATGTGTACAGTGCCAACATGTGTGTGAGGTGCAACAGTCAGTGTACAGTGCCAACATCAGTGTGTGAGGTGCCACAGTAGTGTACAGTGCCAACATGTGTGTGAGGTGCCAACAGTCATGTGTACGGTGCCAACAGTCAATGTGTACAGTGCCAACATCCAGTGTGTGAGGTGCCAACAGTCATGTGTACAGTGCCAACATGTGTGTGCAGGTGCCAACAGTCAGTGTACAGTGCCAACATCCAGTGTGTGAGGTGCCACAGTAGTGTCAGTGCCAACATGTGTGTGCAGGTGTCAACAGTCAGTGTGTGACGGTGCCAACAGTCAATGTGTACAGTGCAACATCCAGTGTGTGCAGTGCCAACAGTCAGTGTGTGCGTGCCAACAGTCAATGTGTACAGTGCCAACATTCAGTGTGTGAGGTGCCAAGTCAGTGTACAGTGCCAACATGTGTGTGCAGGTGCCAACAGTCAATGTGTACAGTGCCAACATCAGTGTGTGAGGTGCCAACAGTCAGTGTACAGTGCCAACATGTGTGTGAGGTGTCAACAGTCAATGTGTACAGTGCCAACAGTCAGTGTGTGCGGTGCCTACAGTTAATGTGTACAGTGCCAACATCCAGTGTGTGAGTGTGTAGTCAACAGTCATGTGTACAGTGCCAACATGTGTGTACGTGCAACAGTCAATGTGTACAGTGCCAACAGTCCAGTGTGTGGTGGGTGCCAATCATGTGTGTGGGTGCCAACATCTGTGTGTGGGTGCCAACAGTCTGTGTGTGGTGCCAAAGTCTTGTGGGTGCACATTGTGTGTGGGTGCCACAGTCTGGTGTGGGTGCCACAGTCATTGTGCGTGCCAATAGTCAGTGTGTGTGTGCCAAGTCATGTGTGGTGCCAACAGTCGTGTGTGCGTGCAACAGTGTTTTGCAACAGTCAGTGTGTGCGGTGCAACATCAGTGACAGTGCCAACTGTGTGTGGGTGCCAACAGCAGTGTGTGCGTGCCAACAGTCATGTGTGCACATGTGTATGGTGCCACGTCAATGTGTGCGGTGCCAACATCGTGTGTCGTGCCAACATCAGTGTGTGCGGTGCAACTGTGTGTCAGTGCCACAGTCAGTGTACATGCCACAGTGTGTAGGTGCAATCAGTGTGTACAGTGAACTCAGTGTGTCGTGCCACATCGTGTGTGCGGTGCAACTCAATGTATACGTGCAACATCATGTTAGTGCCAACATGTGTTGGTGCACAGTATGTGACGGTGCCAACATCAGTGTGCGGTGCCAACAGTCAGTGTGTGCGGTGCAACATCAATGTGTGCGGTGCCTACAGTCAGTGTGGCGTGCACAGTCATGTGTCAGTGCCAACAGTCGTGTGCGTGCCAACAGTCAGTGTGTGCGGTGCAATCAGTGTGTACGGTGCCAACGTGTGTGAGGTGCCAACAGTCAATGTGTACAGTGCCAACATCAGTGTGTGTGGTGCCAACAGTCAGTGTAGGTGCAACAGTCAGTGTGTCGGTGCCAACATCAGTGTGTGGGTGCCAACAGTCAGTGTACAGTGCCAACATCGTGGTGGGTGCCAACAGTCAGTGTACAGTGCCAACATGTGTGTGTAAGGTGCCAACAGTCAGTGTGTCGTGCCAACATCAGTGTGTGAGTGCCAACAGTCATTGTCAGTGCCAACATGTGTTGAGGTGTCAACAGTCAATGTGTACAGTGCCAACATCAGTGTGTGAGGTGCCTACAGTGGTACAGTGCCAACATGTGTGTGAGTGTACAGATCAATGTGTACGGTGCCAACAGTCATGTGTACAGTGCCACATCCAGTGTGTGAGGTGCCAACAGTCATTGTACAGTGCCAACATGTGTGGAGTGTCAACAGTCAATGTGTACAGTGCCAACATCCAGTGTGTGAGGTGCCTACAGTAGTGTACAGTGCCAACATGTGTGTGAGGTGTCAACAGTCAATGTGTACGTGCCACATCAATGTGTACAGTGCCAACATCAGTGTGTCAGTGCCAACAGTCAGTGTGTGCGATGCCAACAGTCAATGTGTACAGTGCCAACATCAGTGTGTGGTGTGTCAACAGTCAATTGTGTACAGTAATTCAGTGATGTGTGAGGTGCCAACAGTCAGTGTACAGTGACTTAGGCAACACAGTGTGCACAGCAGTGTGTGGGTGCCTACAATGTGTAGTGCCAACAGTCATGTGTGTGGTCATCAGTGTGTAAGTGCCAACAGTCAATGTGTACAGTGCCAACATCCAGTGTGTACGTGCCAACAGTCATGTGTAAGTGCCAACATGTGTGTGAGATGCCAACAGTCAGTGTACAGTGCCACATCCAGTGTGTGAGGTGCCAACAGTCAGTGTGTGCGGTGCCAACAGTCAGTGTGTGCGATGCCAACAGTCAATGGTTACAGTGCCAACATCCAGTGTGTGAGGTGCCAACAGTCAGTGTACAGTGACAACAGTCAATGTGTACAGTGCCAACATCCAGTGTGTGAGGTGCCAACTGTCAGTGTACAGTGTCAACATGTGTGTGAGGTGCCAACAGTCAATGTGTACAGTGCCAACATCAAGTGTGTGAGGTGCCAACAGTCAATGTGTACAGTGCCAACATCCAGTGTGTGTGGTGCCAAAAGTCAATGTGTACAGTGCCAACAGTCAGTGTGTACAGTGCCAACAGTCAATGTGTACAGTGCCAACATCCAGTGTGTGAGGTGCCAACAGTCAGTGTACAGTGACAACATCATTGTGTACAGTGCCAACATCCATGTGTGTAAGTGCCAACAGTCAGTGTACAGTGTCAACATGTGTGTGAGGTTGCAACAGTCAATGTGTACAGTGCCAACATCAGTGTGTGAGGTGCCAACAGTCAGTGTACAGTGCCAACAGTCAATGTGTACAGTTGCCAACATCCAGTGTGTGTGGTGCCAAAAGTCAATGTGTACAGTGCCAACAGTCAGTGTGTACAGTGCCAACATCCAGTGTACAGTGCCAACATGTGTGTGAGGTGCCAACATTCAGTGTACAGTGCCAACATGTGTGTGGAGGTGCCAACAGTCAGTTGTGTGCGGTGCCAACAGTCAGTGTGTGAGGTGCCAACAGTCAATGTGTACAGTGCCGAATCCAGTGTTGTGAGGTGCCAACAGTCAATGTGTACAGTGCCAACATGTGTGTGAGGTGCCAACAGTCAGTGTACAGTGCCAACATCCAGTGTGTGAGGTGCCAACATGTGTGTGAGGTGCCAACAGTCAATGTGTACAGTGCCAACATCCAGTGTGTGAGGTGCCAACAGTCAGTGTACAGTGCCAAAATCCAGTGTGTGAGGTGCCAACATGTGTGTGAGGTGCCAACATGTGTGTGAGGTGCCAACAGTCGATGTATACAGTGCCAACAGTCAATGTGTACAGTGCCAACATCCAGTGCGTGAGGTGCCAACAGTCAATGTGTACAGTGTCAGCAGGCAATGTATACAGTGCCAACAGTCCGTGTACAGTGCCAACATCCAGTGTGTGAGGTGCCAACATCCAATGAATTCAGTGTCAACATCCAGTGTGTGAGGTGCCAACTGTCAATGTGTACAGTGCAAACCTGTGTGTGAGGTGCCAACAGGCAATATATACAGTGCCAACATTCAACGTGTACAGTGCTAACATTCAGTGTGTGAGGTGCCAATAGTCAGTGTACAGTGCCAACATCCAGTGTGTGAGGTGCCAACAGTCAATGTGTACAGTGCCAACATCCAGTGTGTGAGGTGCCAACAGTCAATGTGTACAGTGCCAACATCCAGTGTGTGAGGTGCCAACAGTCAATGTGTACAGTGCCAACATCCAGTGTGTGAGGTGCCAACAGTCAATGTGTACAGTGCCAACATCCAGTGTGTGAGGTGCCAACATCTAGTGTGTGAGGTGTCAACAGCCAATGTGTACAGTGTTAACATCCAGTGTGTTGGCCAGAAAGCTTCTCTCACTAGTTCTCTATTTTTCGGGCATGTATAAATTAGGCTACGTTCACATGTTCAGCTTTTGGTCTGTTTTTCACATCAGTTAGACAAAACCAGGAGTGGATGAAAAATACAGAAGTGGTGATGTTTTTCCATTAGGCCACATTCACATGTTGAGTGTTTGGTCAGTATTTACAAGCCAAACCCAGGAGTGGAACAATCAGAGGGAAAGAATAATAGAAACATGGGAACCACATCTGTATATTTCATCCACTCCTGGTTTTGGTTACAAATACTAATGTGAAGAACTGACCAAAAGCTGATCATGTGAACATAGCCTTACCTTGGTACAGTGGAGTCAGCGGGTACAGTATATGGCGTCTCATCTCCCCAAGTGTCCCTGAGACAACTTGTAAATGAGGTCTTCATGTAACAAGAAAATAGGTAGATGTGGCACACGCCATAATCCAAAATATCTTTTTATTTGTCCAAATGTGAGGTAGTAGATGAAGCAACAGTGATGAGAAATGGCCGTCGTGCCGGATCAGAAGGCGGGAGCTCGCTCCAGACTATGTTGAGCTGCTCCCGTGTGGACTAATAAGGAGATGTTTTGGATTACGGCAAGTGCCGCATTTTCACCAGATGTCCTCTCTACCTTTAATGTAAAAATATAAAAAATACACTTTTCTCACGACGCTATCTGTGTCTGGCAGGTGTATTCTTTTTAAATATTTCTTGTATTAAAGCTTAAGTTTTCACTTCTATTTTTGTTGAATGTTGAATCCAATACTAAGAGATTGAGGGGTTACCCAGCTCACCAGATGTGTAACAGCCTGAGCTGGGGCTGTGACAAGTCTTTTAAACACTTAATTTTAGCTCTTTCCCACTTTATTTTTGTCATCAACGTCCCAGTATTTGTTGGGTGAACACACACAACCACCATCATTTAAAAAGGACCTTTCACTAGGTTAAGCATAATAAAAGGTCCACATCATGGAATAGGGGCTGCTGAGCTGAGTAACAGATATTTATTATTTAATTTCTCTTCTCCATTGTCAAGATATTAGCTTGTATAGTTTACCCGTTTTGTGACAGAACCCATTTTCACCTTCTTGGCCAGGCCAATTTTTCAATTCTGACCAGTGTCTGTTTACAGTGGGTACGGAAAGTATTCAGACCCCTTTAAATTTTTCACTCTTTGTTTCATTGCAGCCATTTCGTAAATTCAAAAAAGTTACCGTATATACTCGCGTATAAGCCGAGTTTTTCAGCCCAAAATTTGGGCTGAAAAGTCCCCCCTCGGCTTATACGCAAGTATACAGAACCCCCGGAGGTATACAGGCCCCCCATCAAGATCCAGGGCCCCCCCTCCTTGCTCGGCAAACCTGTAAAGTAAAATCATACTTATCACTGTCCTGTCGCGCCGTCCCGCTGCTGCCGACATCACGATCCCGGGCTTCATCCGTCTTCTTCCGGCTTCCTGTGGTCGCGGGCAATGATGTCATTGCCTGCGACCACAGGAAGCCGGAAGACGCTGAATGAAGCCCGGGATCGTGATGTCGGCAGCAGCGGGACGGCGCGACAGGACAGTGATAAGTATGATTTTACTTTACAGGTTTGCCGAGCAAGGAGGGGGGGCCCTGGATCTTGATGGGGGGGCCTGTATACCTCTGGGGCTGCTGCTGTATACACCCCTGGGGCTGCTGCTGTATACACCCCTGGGGCTGCTGCTGTATACACCCCTGGGGCTGCTGCTGTATACACCCCTGGGGCTGCTGCTGTATACACCCCTGGGGCTGGTGCTGTATACACCCCTGGGGCTGGTGCTGTATACACCCTGGGGCTGGTGCTGTATACACCCCTGGGGCTGGTGCTGTATACACCCCTGGGGCTGCTGCTGTATACACCCCTGGGGCTGCTGTATACACCACTAGGGCTGCTGTATACTACCTAAGGGCTGCTGTATATACCTCTGGGCCTGCTGTATACTACCTCTGGGGCTGCTGTATACACCACTGGGGCTGCTGTATACTACCTAAGGGTTGCTGTATATACCTCTGGGGTTGTATATACCTTTGGGGCTGCTGTATACTACCACTGGGGCTGCTGTATACTACCACTGGGGCTGCTGTATACTACCACTGGGGCTGCTGTATACTACCACTGGGGCTGCTGTATACTACCACTGGGGCTGCTGTATACTACCACTGGGGCTGCTGTATACTACCACTGGGGCTGCTGTATATACCTCTGGGGCTGCTGTATACTACCACTGGGGAGGCTGCTGTATACCACACTGCTGGGGGCTGTATACTTGTGCTGGGGTCCACCCTCGGCTTATACACGAGTCAATAGGTTTTCCCAGGTTTTGGGGGCAAAAGTAGGGGGGTCGGCTTATACACGAGTATATACGGTAATTTGTTTTCTCATTAATGTTCACTCTGCACCCGATCTTGACAGAAAAAAACAGAAATGTAGATATTTGTGCAAATGAATTAAAAAAGTAAAACTGAAATATTATAAGGTCATAAGTATTCCGATCCTTTGCTCAGTATTGAGTAGAAGCACCCTGCTTTTGAGCTAGTACATCCATGAGTCTTCTTGGAATGATGCAACAATGTTTTCACGCCTGGATTTGGGGATCCTCTGCCATTCTTCTTTGCAGATCCTCTTCAGTTCCATCAGGTTGGTTGGTGAATGTTGGTGGACAGCCATTTTCAGGTCTCTCCAGACATGCTCAATTGGTTAAAGTCAGGGCTCTGGCTGGTCCAGTCAAGAATGGTCACAGAGTTGTTCTGAAGCCACTTGCTATTTTCATCCAGGATATCTCTGTACTTGGCCACATTCATGTATCTTTCAATTGCAACCAGTTGTCCTGACCCTGCAGCTGAAAAACACTCCTATAGCATGATGCTGCCACCACAATGTTTCACTGTATGGATTGTATTGGGCAGGTTATGAGTAGTGCCTGGTTTTCTCCTCACATACACTTAGAATTATCACCAAAAAGTTCTATTTTTGTCTCATCAGACCAAGAGAATCTTATTTCTCATAGTCTGCGAGTTCTTCATGTGTTTTTTGCAAACTGTATGCGTGCTTTCATACGTCTTACACTGAGGAGAGGTTTCCGTTGGGCCACTCTGCCATAAAGGCCCGACTGGTAGAGGGCTGCAGTGATAGTTGACTTTGTGGAACTTTCTCCCATCTCCTACTGCATCTCTGGAGCTCAGCCACAGTGATCTTGGGGTTCTTCTTTACCTCTCTCACTAAGGCTCTTCTCCCACGATTGCTCAGTTTGGCTGGATGGCCAGGTCTAGGAAAGGCTTCTGGTGGTCACAAACATCTTCCATTTACGGATTATGGATGCCACTGTGCTCTTAGGAACCTTCAATACTGCATAAATTATTTTGTAAACTTGGCCAGATCTGTGCCTTGCCACAATTCTGGCTCTGAGCTCCTTGGGCAGTTCCTTTAACCTCATGATTCTCATTTGGTCTGACATGTACTGTGAGCTGTGAGGTCTTATACAAACAGGTGTGTGCCTTTCCAAATCAAGTCCTATCAGTTTAATTAAACACAGCTGGATTCCAATGAAGGAGTAAAACCATCTCAAGGAAATGGACAGCATGTGATTTAAATAAGAGTGTCTGAGTGTCACTTTTTCATTTTTAATAAATTTGGAAAAATTTCTACATTTCTGCTTTCTCTAGTCACCTTCCACGACAACAGACCGGAGGTTGCCTCCCTGCCCTAAATATGAAACAGGATACACAAAGAGGTTTAATATCCCTGTCCCTTCCTGCACTCACCAGTGTTTTTCCTGTGACCATGAAAAGGTTACTTCAGTGCTGCCTTTGGCAGGTAATTAGGGGCATTTTGGACTTACATGAACCGGGCAGCTGAGGTCAGGGGCTTCGGCTCTCCTTCCTGCTGGTGCTGCTCCTGTCTCCATGCAGGGCATGTGATTCTGGGATCTTCCTTCCCACACTCTCCTGGGGAGCAAAGCGGAGCTGTGTCTGGCCAGGGGCCTCTCTGAGCTCCCCGGTGTTCTCCTCCTTGCTAGACACCGGTGGCCGCTGCCACGCATGCATCAGAAGTGACGTTGTGAAGACAAACACGTCACTTCCAGTTTGCGTACCCCGCAGGGAGCGCTTACGCGGCCGGCTTGTCAGCGTCTCCTGCAGCCATTTGGATGCCCTACGTCTTCTGAGAGGCGGTTGCCCCCCTTCTGGACCCAGAGGAGGAGCCACATTCCATGGCGCTGGAGACCTAGCACATAAAAGCCCGGTCTGGCTTTTTCACCTCCAGGTAGGACTAATCTGTGTCTGTATGTGTGACTGAAGGACATGGACAGTGACAAAGCACCTGTGCCTGCATCTGGAGAGCCTAGCGCTCATTTCTCTACCGTGAGTAACAGGATAGGGTACCCCATTTACCCCTGGCTATGGGATGGCTGGCAGCTTACAGGGTCCTTTCTCTCTACTTTTAGGGAGACAAAGCTTCTGGCCCCAAGAAAGATAAGGAGAAGACCTATACATGCAAATGTGGTGTCTGCTCAGTCAAATTGCCCGCTTCGCACAAAAAGAAACTGTGCCAACCCTGCACTGATTACATCCTACGTGCTGAACAACCGTCCCTGATGGACAATATCAAGACCCTTATTAGACAGGAGGTCCAGTCCTCCATGTCTGCTATGTCTCATCCACCACCCCTGACTTAAAACTCCTCTAGCTAAAAAGAGGAAGATAGCCCTTGAGGACCCTACCTCAGAGTCAGGCGAGGTTGTTTCATCAGGCCGTGAGGTTTTAGGAGACTTAGAGGAGTCTAAGGCTTCGTCAGAGTCAGATAAGAAGAAATACTTCTTTTCCTCGAACAATATGGAGGAACTACTTGATATGGTTTGCACTACCATGGGGGTGGAGGAGGTCTCTCACTCCATGCAGGACGAGATGTTCGGGGGTCTAAAAGGTAAGATATGTAAGGGGTTCCCTGTCCATGATAACATTCTGAGCCTGATCATGCATGAATGGGAATCCCCCGAAAAGTGCCTCAGTATTCTGTCTGAGCTAAAGCATAGATTTACCCTTGATGGTGAGTGATCCAAGTGGGAACTCCCAAAAGTGGATGTCCACGTGTGTAGAGTTGCGAAGAAGACTGCCCTGTCATTTGACGATTCTTCGCAATTAAAAGATCCCATGGACCATAAGCTTGAAGGTCTTCTTAGAAAGACCTGATATCTCCTTATGCCTTCTGTAGACTAATATCACAGCTACCTGTGTAGCCATGTCCCTCTCTCGCTGGCTTATCCAGCTGGAAGATCTTATATCCCAGGGTAACTCTAGAGAGGAAATTCTTGATTCTCTCTCCCTTCTACAGAAGGCAACATGTTTCCTTGCTGACACTTCTGGGGACTCGGTCAGGGTCGCTGTAAAATCTGTGTCCCTCTCTAACTCAGCCAGGAGTGCTCTCTGGCTTAAGCTTTGGAATGGGGATATCACTTCCAAAGTCAGACTTTATTCGATCCCTTTCAGAGGGGAACTTGTTTTTGGTCCGGCCCTCGATGATATTCTCGAGCAGGCCACGGACAAAAAGAAGTCTTTACCGGAACAGAGAACTACGAGGAAGCATTTTGTTCATCCTTCCCATGAGCAAGCCCCTTCATACAGAGGCAAAGGGAAAACGGGATGTTGGAGTTACCCTAAAGGGGGGCAAAGGGAAGAATATCCTTGTCCCCCATCAACTGCAGCAGCCAGAAAAGCAGTGACTGCGACATGGTGGGAGGTCGACTCTTGAGCTTTCTTCCCAGGTGGCGTTCCATTACCACCAATCAGTGGGTGCTTCGCACCATTCAAGACAGTTTACGAATAGAGTTCGAGTCCTACCCCCCACCTTATCTAAAGATAACCTCCCTGCCCTCAAAACATCTTCAGGATTTCTTATATCAGGGTCTTAAGACTCTCCTGGAGTCAGGGGTGATCTCTCGTGTTCCTTCCGAGGAAGAAGGCAAAGGTCACTATTCACGCCTCTTCCTGCTAAAAAAAAACATCGGCTACCTAAAGGATTATAATAAATCTGAAACCATTGAAGAAGTCCGTGGTCTACCACCGGTTCAAGATGGAATCCCTCAGAACCGCCATTCCCTTAATCGGACAGGACTGAGTTATGGCCACACTCGATCTAAGGGATGCGTATTACCATGTACCCATCCACCCAGCACATCGCCAATAACTCAGGTTTGCGGTCTCAAGGGGTTAGTGTGTATACCATTTTCAATACAACGCCCTGCCTTTCGGACTCTCCTCTGCCCCCTGGGTGTTTTCAAAACTAATGTCAGAGGTAGTAACTTTCATCAGGGAACAAGGGATCTACATTGTCTCGTACCTCAACGACTTTCCGATTCTGGCCCCGTCGTCTCCCCAACTGAACCAGGTTGTCATCACCACCCTACAGATCCTGCGTTCTCTGGGATGGATTCTGAACTTGGAGAAACTTGACTCCATCCATGCGGAAGCAGTTTCTTGGAGTTCTCCTCGACTTGTCACTGCAGGCCTCCTTTTTACTAACAGACCGTCGGCATGAGCTTGTACAGAAGATCTCCAGGTTTTGGGTTCAGTGACGCCCTACCCTGAGAAACATGATGTTGACTCACGGTTCATTGACTGCCTACATCCAGGCGGTTCTCTGGGCTCAAGCCCACACCTGAGCTCTGCAGGGCCATATCCTGTCTTCCTGGAACAAGTCATCGACTTCCCTCTCAAGGAGGGTGGCTTGTGAGGTTATCCCTAACCTGGTGGCTGACTCCTCGGAACTTATGGAAAGGTGTCACCTAGGACCAGTTGCCTTTGATGTCCCTAACAACGGATGCCAGCAAAAGGGGCTGGGGTACCACGATTGCGGATCACCACCTTCAGGGCAGGTGGTTCTCTCTGATAAGCGCCAGGTCATCAAATTTCCAGGAGTTGAAGGCGGTGGAAGAAGTGCTCAGGACTACAGTCTCTTCGATCTGGGGCCACAATGTACGGGTCTTCTCGGACAATATCACCACAGTAGCCCATATCCGTCATCAGGGGGCCACCAGACTTGCAAGTCTAAACTCGATTTCTGCAAGGATTTTTTTCCTGGGCAGAAAGTCATCTCTTGTCCCTGTCTGTACTCCATCTGAAGGGGTTCAACAACATCCAGGCAGACTTCCTCAGCAGGAGGGACATTCATCCTAGGGAGTGGTGTCTCCATCAAAATGTCGTCATGTCTCTGGTAGCCAAATGGGGTCTTCCCAAGGTGGACCTCTTTGCCTCTCATCACAACGCAAAAGTGGACACCTTTTTCTCCCTGATGCCGGACGGCAGCATTCTGGGAGTTGATGCATTTTCTCATCCGTGGGAGTTCAACTTGGCATATGCCTTTCCCCCGATTCCAGGACGTTGCAGAAGATTAGGAAAGACAGCGTTCCCACAATTCTTGTAGCACCACTCTGGCCAGGATGGAGCTGGTACATCGCTCTGGTGAGCTTGACCCTGGAGGGTCCGGTTCCTCTGCCTCTATAGTCCGACCTGCTTCACTAAGAGCCCATTCTTCATCCGAACCCTCGAAAATTGAGCCTAGCGGCCTGGTTATTAAAGCCAGAATCCTGCAGGCAAAGGGATTGTCCGACAAGGTAATTTCCACTTTACAAAAGAGTAGAAAGCCTGTAACAAATGCCATACAGTGCCTACAAGTAGTATTCAACCCCCTGCAGATTTAGGTGGTTTGATAAGATGCAAATAAGTTAGAGCCTTCAAACTGCAAACGAGAGTAGGATTTATTAACAGAAGCATAAATCTTACAAACCAAAAAGTTATGATGCTCAGTTGAATTTTAATAAATTTTAAACATAAAAGTGTGGGTCAATTATTATTCAACCCCTAGGTTTAATATTTTGTGGAATAACCCTTGTTTGCAATTACAGCTAATAATCGTCTTTTATAAGACCTGATCAGGCCGGCACAGGTCTCTGGAGTTATCTTGGCCCACTCCTCCATGCAGATCTTCTCCAAGTTATCTAGGTTCTTTGGGTGTCTCATGTGGACTTTAATCTTGAGCTCCTTCCACAAGTTTTCAATTGGGTTAAGGTCAGGAGACTGACTAGGCCACTCCATCACCTTGATTTTTTCCCTCTTGAACCAGGCCTTGGTTTTCTTGGCTGTGTGCTTTGGGTCGTTGTCTTGTTGGAAGATGAAATTACGACCCATCTTAAGATCCTTGATGGAGGAGCGGAGGTTCTTGGCCAAAATCTCCAGGTAGGCCATGCTATCCATCTTCCCATGGATGCGGACCAGATGGCCAGGCCCCTTGGCTGAGAAACAGCCCCACAGGATGATGCTGCCACCACCATGCTTGACTGTAGGGATGATATTCTTGGGGTCGTATGCAGTGCCATCCAGTCTCCAAACGTCACGTGTGTGGTTGGCACCAAAGATCTCGATCTTGGTCTCATCAGACCATAGAACCTTGAACCAGTCTGTCTCAGAGTCCTCCAAGTGATCATGAGCAAACTGTAGATGAGCCTTGACATGACGCTTTGAAAGTAAAGGTACCTTACGGGCTCGTCTGGAACGGAGACCATTGCGGCGGAGTACGTTACTTATGGTATTGACTGAAACCAATGTCCCCACTGCCATGAGATCTTCCCGGAGCTCCTTCCTTGTTGTCCTTGGGTTAGCCTTGACTCTTCGGACAAGCCTGGCCTCGGCACGGGAGGAAACTTTCAAAGGCTGTCAAGGCCGTGGAAGGCTAACAGTAGTTCCATAAGCCTTCCACTTCCGGATGATGCTCCCAGTGGAGACAGGTAGGCCCAACTCCTTGGAAAGGGTTTTGTACCCCTTGCTAGCCTTGTGACCCTCCACGATCTTGTCTCTGATGGCCTTGAAATGCTCCTTTGTCTTTCCCATGTTGACCATGTATGAGTGCTGTTCACAAGTTTGGGGAGGGTCTTAAATAGTCAGAAAAGGCTGGCAAAAGAGATAATTAATCCACACATGTGAAGCTCATTGTTCTTTGTGCCTGAACTACTTCTTGATACTTTAGGGGGACCAAACAGAATGCTGGTGGTTTGAGGGTTTGAATAATAAATGACCCTCTGAATTAACTTTTAACGCTTTAAAAAAAAAAAAGAAAAAAATTAAAAAATCTTTTTGGCTGCAGTGCATTTCCCACTTCCAGGCTGATCTACAGTCCAAATGTCACAATGCCAAGTTAATTCCGCATGTGTCAACCAGCTAAATCTGCAGGGGGTTGAATACTACTTGTAGGCACTGTATATGGCAAGATCTGGAAGAAATTTGTCTCATGGTGTGCTGCAGATCCTCCAGATCCTTTTCATCCGAATATAGCATGTGTGTTGGTCTTCTTATAAAACGGCCTAGAAATAGGCCTTACGCCTAGTACACTAAGTACAAGTATCGGCCCTTAGTTCCTTTTTCAACCATAGTCTTGCCAATCACCCCTGGATTAGGTGATTCATGACATCTGCCAGAAGACTTCGGCCACAACTCTGGAGCAGAGTCCCTCCTTGGGACCTTAATATTGTTCTCAGTGGACTGATGCAAACACCCTTTGAGCTTTATCTGCCTCAAGTCTCCAGATTATCTCCCAGAAGACTGCCTTCCTGGTCACCATCACCTCTGCCAGGAGGGTAGGTGAACCTCAGGCCCTCTCAATTAGGGAACCCTTTCTGATAATCTTGGATGATAGTATTGTGCTCCGACTCGACCCTTCATTTTTAGCCAAGGTCGTTTCTGACTTCAATAGGAATTAGGACATTGTCCTGCCTTTCTTTTGCTCTACTCCTTCCAATCTCAAGGAAGACACCTTTCATACCCTTGATGTTCGTAGAACTGTTCTTCATTACCTCCAATAGACTGCCGTGTTGAGGGTTGACCAGAAACTATTTGTCCAGCATTGCGGCCGCAACAAGGGGAAGAAGGCCTCCGAAGGTACAATCGCCAACTGGATTAAAAAAGCTCTGCCCTGCATATCTTAAACTCACCGCCCGAGACACTTAAAGCTCACTCCACCAGATCCGTCTCGACTTTGTGGACAGAAAGGGGTGAAGCATCTACCAAGCAGATCTGGAGAGCTGTCACCTGGTCCTTGGTCCATACTTTAACCAGGCATTACAGACTAGACTTTAATAGGGATCATACGTTTGGCAGGAGAGTCCTGCAGGCTGTTATCCCTCCTAAGTATTATTTGTTTGTATTCCTCCGGTCTGCTGTCTTGGAAGGTGAAAATAGAATTGGTCTTACTGGTAATTCGGTTTATAGGAACCTTCCACAACAGCATTAATTTCCCTCCCTATTTGATGTTTTTAATGGATGATTCCTGCACTATTGGTGGCAACTATTCTTGCTAATGTGTACAGAAAAAACACTGGTGAGTGCAGGAAGCGGAGGGGTATTTAACCTCCTTGTGTTTCCTGTCCCCTACTTAGGGCGGGGAGGCAACCTCTGGTCTGCTGTCGTGAGAGGTTCCTAAAAACCGAATTACCGGTAAGACTAATTCTATTTTTTTCAGTCAAGATGGGGTGCAGAGTGAACATTAATGAGAAAAAAATGAACTTTTTTGAATTTACCAAATGGCTGCAATGAAACAAAGAGTGACAAATTTAAAGGGGTCTGAATACTTTTCATACCCACTGCATGACTGGTATTTGTCCTCTGGACAGATTCTTCCACCTAATCTATGGCTGTTTGCAGCTCCTCCACAGTGACTATGGGGATCTTGGCTGCTTCTCTAATTACTTCTCTACTTGCCTGTGGTCTCAGTGTAAGTGGACGGCCATGTCTTGGTAGGTTTGCAGTTGTATAGGCCCAGTTACACACACAGATAATTGTGCAGAGATTGTTTGCAGATCTCTGGTTGCAGTGAAATCATGGACACATTGTTTCATTTTGTGGCCATGTACAAATGGAACAATGTGTCCATGATTTCACTGCAACCAGAGATCTGCGCACAATCTCTGCACAATTATCTGTGTGTGTAACTGGGCCTTATCAGACTCCTTCCAATTTTGGATTATAGATTGAGCAGTGCTCTGTAAAACGTTTACATCTTGGACTATATATTTTATAACCTAACCCTGCTTTACTCTTCTCCACATCTTTATCCATAAACTGGCTGGTGTACTCATTGGTTTCCGTGATGCAGTTTGATCCCTTTATGTTCTCAAACAAACCTCTGATGCCTTCACAGAACAGGTGTAGTTATATTGAGAATAAATTACACACAGGTGGACTCAATTTATTAATTAGGTGACATCTAGAGGTAAGGCTACTTTCAGACTACAATTTATGAGGGAGCCGATGCTGTCCGATAAATTCGGACAGCATCGGCTCCCTTCTGATGCCTGGAATCGGATGCCAAATAGGCATCCGATTCCGGCATTAAATCGTAGCCTCCGGGCAAAAAAAAAAAAAGTTTATGCTCGCCTCCCCCCGAGCCCCCGCCGTCTCCCGCCGTCTTCCTGCAGGCTCCCGGTGGCTCCCGCAGGCTCCCGGTGTCTGCAGAGGTCTTCTACTGCAGTATAGGACCTGCGGTGATGTCACAGTCACGTGACACCAGGTTACACCATGGTAACCCGCGGTCACGTGACTGTGACATCACCGCAGGTCCTATACTGCAGTAGAAGACCTCTGCAGACACCGGGAGCCTGCGGGAGCCACCGGGAGCCTGCAGGAAGACGGCGGGAGACGGCGGGGGTTCGGGGTGAGGTGAGCATAAACTTTTATTATTTTTTTTAACCCCTTCCTTCCTGTTTGGAGAAGTTTTACTGTACTGAGCATGCTCAGCACAGTAAAATCGGGTCCGAGGAGACATAAGATGTTTCCTCGGACTCTTCTCCATAGGGCCCCATGTTAAATTGATCGGGTCGGATCGGATGTGCACTAAATGGCATCCGATTCGGTCCGATCTGATTCTGTCAGATTTTATTTTCGGTGCAAAAATCGGAGCAGGCTCCGATTTTTGCACCGATAAAAAAATCAGACAGAATCGGATCGGACCAAATCGGATGCCATTTAGTACACATCCGATTCGGTCCGATGCCCATAGGGCTGCATGGGGCCAAATTCGGATCTGATGCTGTCCGATTTTTATTGGACAGCATCGGATTTTAAAAATCCGTAGTGTGAAGGTAGCCTTATTTGTCACTAAGGATTTTATTTAGTGGTATCAGATTACAGGGGACTGAATACAAATGCACGTCACAATTTTCAGATTTATATTTTTTAAATATTTAGAAAACTGCATAATCTCCTTTAAATTCTTGCTACTTAGTGTTGGTATATCACAGAAATTCCCAATAAAGTACATATACGTTTGTAGGTATAACATGGATGAAAATTGGGAAATGTTCACTGGGTTGAAATGCTTTTTCAAGACATATACTGTGTATATGTCCAAAAATGACAGGCTAATATTAGGGATGAAGGTCTCCCAACATCATCAAAGATCTGGCATGTCCGATGTCAGACTGCTATGCCACCGCCAGAGTAATATAATAATAATAATAATAATAAAACTTTATTTGTATAGTGCCAACATTTTCCGCTGCACTTTACAGTACAATGGTACATATAAGAAAAATATATGGTACAGAAAGGTAATGCAGAACAGTAGTACATACAATAAACATAGAATCAACTTAGGAAATACAATAAAAAGGCAAAAAATGAAGGTGACCCTGCTCGAAGGAGCTTACAATCTAAGACGGATGGGAACACAAAGTACAGGGGCTTATAACAATGAATATCTTATGTCTAAATGACTACTGTTAGGGAGAAGGGTAGGCCGCCCTGAAGAGGTGTGTTTTTAGGGAGCGTCTGAAGCTATGCAAGTTGTGGATGGTCCTAATTTCTTGGGGTAGAGCATTCCAGAGGTTTGGTGCAGCTCGAGAGAAGTCTTGGAGTCGGGAATGGAGGTTCGGATTAATGCTGATGTTAGTCTGAGGTCACTTTCAGAGCGAAGGGGACGGGTGGGGTGGTAGACAGAGATGAGGGTGGAGAGGTAAGGAGGTGCCGCACCATGAATAGCTTTGTGGGTGACAACGAGCAATTTGAATAGGATTCTATAGTGTACGGGTAGCAATGTAGTGACTGGCACAGAGCAGAAACATCTGAGTAACGGTTTGCTAGATAGGTGATCCTGGCTGCTGCATTGAGGATAGACTGGAGAGGGGAAAGCTTACTGTGGGGGAGGCCAGCTAATAAAGAATTACAGTAGTCAAGGCGGGAATGAATCAGGGCCACAGTGAGGGTTTTAGTTGTTTCCATGGTGAGGAAAGGGCGAATTTTGGAGATATTTTTCAGGTGCAAGCGACAGGAGTGGGTGAGAGATTGTATATATGGGGTGAAGGAGAGATCAGTGTCCATCAAAACACCGAGACAGCGAGCCTGCTGACTGGGCGTTATCGTGGTGCACACACCGAGAGAGAGATGTCAGGTTTAGGGAGGTTGGCAGAGGGTGGGAGCACAAGAAGTTCAGTTTTGGAAAGGTTGAGTTTCAGATAGAGAGCGGACATGATATTGGAGACTGCGGATAGACAGTCATTGGTGTTCTTTATTAGAGCGGGAGTAAGGTCAGGGGCTGAAGTGTATAGTTGTGTGTCATCAGCATAAAGATGATACTGGAAGCCAAATCTGCTGATGGTCTGTCCGATCGGGGCTGTGTAGAGAGAGGAGAGGGCCAAGGACTGAACCCTGAGGGACCCCAATAGTAAGAGGAAGAGGGGAGGAAGTGGAGCCAGAGAATGATACACTGAAAGAGCGGTCAGAAAGATAGGAAGAGAACCAGGAGAGAGCCGTGTCCTTGATGCCAATGGAGTGCAGCATAGCGAGTAGGAGATGGTGGTCAACAGTGTCAAAAGCCGCGGAGAGGTCAAGAAGGATAAGCAGAGAGTGGTCACCATTACGTTTTGCTGTCAGAAGGTCATTGGTCACTTTGGTAAGGGCAGTTTCTGTAGAATGTAAGGGGCGGAAGCCAGACTGCAATGGATCTAAAAGAGAGTGAGTGGCGAGGTAATGGGTGAGGCGAGTGTAGACCAGGCGCTCCAGGAGTTTTGAGATGTCTGCCTTCTCTCAGGCTCTTGAAGCCAGTATGAAATCACATTTACTCCTGTAGGATTTCTTGATAATAGTGATAGGCGAACTTGAACTGACTTTGCACGGACCCCCAACAAGGACTTTCTAGCCTGAGAATACCAATCTCCAGCTCTGTGCTTTATCTTGGCTGGATATCAAAAACGGGGGACCCACGGCATTTATTTTCAAGTATTTATTTTTTACACTAGTGTATGTAGGGCAGCCAATCACAGATGCCGGCACATAGGGTGGGAGTGAAGTGTGCTGGCACAGAGGGTGGGCAGAGGAACAAGTGAAGATGCATAAGGTTTAATGAGCAGATATGGAAGCAGTGGCACGAAAGCTCAGTAAGTATGATTGTCTTGCTTTAATCCCCATTTTGCTTCCTTTTGTGTCTCTCCAGCCCTTACTACTACCAATTTATAACACTAAAGTTTGGGTCCCCATATGTTTATATGGGGTTTGGGGTCCGGGCTCAATCTCGGGTCAAGTCTGGTTATGAACTGGACTTAAATTTAAGTCCAGCTGGATCCAGTGAACCCGAACATCTGCGTGTTCGCCCATCTCTACTTGGCAACTATACATAAAGTTAATAGTTAGCATAATTAATATTTTAGCATTGTTTCACTTCCTGCAAGCATGTAAAGGGGGACATCATAATCCTTTCTCAACCTGTTTCTCCTTCATTTATCAGGAAGACTTTGTTATCTTGAAAACTGAAGCAAGAAAAAAATGCATCATGGTAATGGGCCCCCCAACACTACACGGCAGCTTCAGCGGTCTAGATCTTTCACTGGAAATGAAGGAGAGGAATCCTCAATGCAAACAAATTTGCCCCAATCTCCAGCTCCACCATTTGCACCAGCTGTCAGTTCTCCTGGACCTCAGTCACCTAGTTATCAAATACAGCAGTTAATAATGAGCCGCAATCCAGTTGCTGGTCAGAATGTGAACATTACTCTACAGAATGTGGGGCAAGTGGTGGCAGGAAACCAGCAGATAACACTGACTCCACTGCCCATTCCTAATCCAGCTTCTCCTGGGTTCCAGTTCAGTTCCCAGCCAAGGAGATTTGAACATAGTTCTCCGTCCTATATTCAGGTTACGTCTCCAATGTCTCAACAGGTGCAAACACAAAGTCCTACACAACCTAATGCTGTGCCAATCCAAGCATTACAAGGTGTCAGAGCGGCGACTGCTGGAGCCAGCCTAGGAATGTGTAGCCAGAGTCCCACACGTGGCTTTGTAGATGCCAGTGTGCTTGTGAGGCAGATCAGCTTGAGCCCTTCAAATGGTGGTCACTTTGTTTTTCAAGAGGGATCTGGCCTGGCACAGATAACACAGGGAACCACTGCCCAGGTACAACTTCCATCTGGGGCAGCACAGGTCAGCATGAGGGAACGTAGACTGTCACAGCCTCATTCTCAAACTGGAGGAACTATCCATCATCTTGGACCCCAAAGCCCCGTGGCAAGTGGAGCAAATATACAGACTTTGACAACACCGAGTCACATAACCACAACTAACCTACCACCACAGATAAGCAGTATTATACAAGGTCAACTCATTCAGCAGCAGCAGGTTCTACACAGCCAGCAGCTAGGTAGAACCATAAGCTTTGATAGAACATCTGGAGGAATGATAGCAGGGAGCTACATCCTTTGGTATAACAACACCACCAACACCAACAAGCCCATCACTAATTTCTGGTCCCCAGGGACTCTTAGTCTTCCTCTTACTCCAACGGTTAATACTATTAAGAAGCAAAGTAAGAAACTTGAGGAGATCCCACCAGCAACTGCAGAAGATGCTCAAATAGGAAACAGTGCTTAGAGAACCATCACAAGAGTATGAAAATACTAAAGGAACACTTCAAGGATTATCTCATCGAGTTGTTTTTCCTACAACATTTTCAGGGAAACATGATGGACTTTTTGGCTTTCAAAAAGAAACCATCACTGGGTCTCCAGGGTTACTTAAGACAAAATGACCTAGATCTGGAAGAAGAGGACGAAGAAGAACAGTCCGAGGTTATTAATGATGAGGTAAGATCTGTTTTTTCTTTCATTGGTTGAAATTCAAGGAGACATTGGCACTCTTTCATCAAATGTACTATCTTCTTTCGTGCATTACATTTTGTATTTTTTATCTTGAAGATTGTACCAGGTAGAAGAGGTAGTGTGACCACTTTGTGTCATCCAGGGTTGTTATCTGTACTAGAAACCACAACTTTATAGGATTTATAGGTGGTGCAACCTAAGAGGTTACATGATCTTATGTTGCACATTATGGGAAATACACAACATTAGCTGACAGCTGGCATTTTTTGGTGCGTTAGTAATTTGTTCCTGAAACTCATTTAGCAATGACAACATACACATGACGTAGATTATGGAGAAATATTAATGTACAGACTGAATTAGCAGATGGTCAGATTTCATCCACTCTTTGGGAAAAATTAACATATATGATTGTTAATGTTTGTGACATTGTGTGGCACTTCAATTAGTGATACTCATCACTGACCTTTATAAAAACCAATTTCTTAGACACTATTTACTAATGAATAGGTTTTGTATTGTTCATCCTGAATGCTGCTTTCTGCTTAGTTACTTATAGTTATTTAATTTAGCACATTTACTACTTATTTATTTAATTATTTTAGGATGTTACATTTTTTTATAATTATTATTATGATTATAATTTTTTTCCCCTTTTGTTTTTCTTATTTCTTGTTTGTAATGCTATATGTTAATAAAAATGATAGATGATTAGAAGTAAGAACAGGGAATGTTTGTATTGACTTTATGAAGCCCCTGACCATAGGTAGTACATATTATTGTACTGTAAAAATCCTTTACTCCAGCATAAATTTACCTCCAACCAGTGTGAATTATCCACATATAAAGCTCAGAACCTTTCTGAAGAAAGAAACCTTAAAGTGTAACCAGCTTTTAAATTTTTATCTATTAATAATGTAGATCAAGCAATTTTAATAAACTTTCAAACGCACTTTATAAGTGAAATATGTAAGAAAACATTTCAAACACCTTCTAGAAGATGTCCCCACTAGGCTTTTTCTGAACCACACATATGCTGCTGTCAGGGAAATCTGTATTCAGTTTCACACACTGAATATGGCCTTATAAGTGTGGGGCCTACACAGAGTGCAACTCCCGGCTACAGCTGATGTGGTGTCCGTGTATCTGCAGTTTACTTCAGGCTATGGCACATTGCCGAGTTCTGACAGGTTGGCAGCACAAGCGTCTCTGATGTCTCATTTGTCTCCTGTTTTGCTGTCACATCGGCTCTGATCAGTGCTAACAGCTGACCAACCTCAGCACTGTGCTTGTAGTCCTAGGAAAACTGCAGATACACTTACACCACATCAGCTGTAGCCAGGCTTGCTGTGTAGGCTCCGCCCCCACCCTTATATGGCCGTATTCAGTATGTGGAACTGAAAAGGATTTCTCTAACAACCAGCATATGTCAGGTTCAGAAACAGCCTAGTGGAGACATCTTCTGGAAGGTTTTTAAAAGGTTTTCATTCTGGATTTCATTTGTAAAGTATATTTGAAACTTTATTAAAATCGCTTGATCTACTTTATTTATAGATAAAAATGTAAACAACGTATACAAAACTTGCTGCTATAATGTTCCTTTTATTGAAGAATTTGGCATTTGCTTCTTGAGCTTCCTGTCTTGTGAAATTGTACATTATATTGTTTTTTTATATTAAAGTGGAGATGATAGACCTTTGGGATTATCGAATGCTGGATTAAAGGAATAGCTCTGTATTTGCTGTATACTAAAAATAAAAAATAGATTTTCCCTTCTATGCATTGATGCTGGGCATGCTAAATATGTGTTACTGAAAATTATTTACGAAACAAAAAAAAATTAATGGTGAATGGGGAATCTGTCAATTCAGGTGATTGAAATTAGCGCTGCTGCAGCATGTCAATCACCTAAGGTGGGCGGTAGTATGTGAGAATAGAGACAAGGCTGCAGAAGAGCTCCGTCACACCCAGAGCACTTCCAATGTCATTTGCATATCACTGTCTAAAGTTGATTTCTCAGCAGTACAGCAGTACTGTTTACTAGAGGTTTACTTAAGAACCCATTAGACGGCACGACGTTGGAACGATTTCCGCAACAATTTTGTGAGCTCGCAGTCATTTCAGACATGGTTTTGACATGTTGGTTAGATGTCAAAAGTCTAGATATCGTGGACGACTCACCAACGATGTTGTGAGCAGAAATCGTTTGTACAATCCAGCGAACGATCCCTGCTCTATTGCTGTGAATGGGCGAGTCGTAAACGACATCATTATCGCGGTGTCACAACAACGATATACCAGGTTGGCTGATCGTTGATCGTGTGGTTTGAGAACATGTTCTCAAACCTGCGATCAGCGATCCAACGATTTATCGTTACAACTTTGCAGAGTCACACGCAGCGACGTCCTAATGATGTCGTTGGAACGCCTCCAACCTGTGACGTATCAGTGATGTCGTTAAATGTCGTGCCGTGTAACAGGGCCTTTAACCTGATGTTTCTATCATTCCAGGGGGTTGAATGAACTGACAGATGCCTGTTAATACCATTTAGATGCCATGTGTAGCTGGCATATTGCATATGAGATGTATGTGTATAGGGATCAGGAGCCACGCTGACATTCATAGACAGGCAGTATAGTAACTAATACATTTCTGCTTTTCTTTCTTGTCTTTCTTTCTTCCCTTCTTTGTTTATCTCGTTTACCCACTTCTTGCTATTGCAGTGCTCCTCACCTCAACCCTTCCTGGAAGTCTTTCCCTTTCCAAGGGTTGTGTGGTCAACTATATGCTCTAGCATTCATCGCTTACTAAGTGTGGGGGCGCCTTTGTGTGACACCTGTCCGTCGTGCCACTTTGCCTTCCTTTAGAGGTGGAGCAATGACTAACCAGCTTTAATGGGAGCAAACAACCTTGTGTCGATTTATTGCTCCATGTAACGACACACACAATTTAAGAAGAGTAATTTCCCCCCAAAAATCAAATTCTCCTCTATTCACTGAGACCACCAGCGATCCCTGATCATGGGGTTCTGCAGCCCTGTCCTGAGTTGGGTGGTGGTTTGCATCCTCTGACCCATGCCCCCTTCATTGTCTATGTGACATAACCAGGCTTTGTGCTCCACTCCACCACTTTCTCCAGCAGTCCTATAGACAATGAAAGGAGTAGTGGTTAAGCATGTGCATTGCCGCTCACATCTGAACGGGCTGCCGACCTCTTCTCGGGATGCTGGGGGCCCTGGGGTCAGGCCAGTTATCCCCTAATCCTGTAGATTTGCTTTATGACTGAAAAACCCTCACAATGAGGTGATGACTTTGCTGCTCCGGATGGGGGATAACCTATTCTAAATTCCAAAGTCATATCTAATACTGGCATTTTGCAGAAAAAGGCAATATTGTATGTCTGATTATTGGAATCCATATTAATATGGGTGAGGAAAAAGATCGAAACAAAATGATTTTTCCTCTTCTTGAAATATTTCCTCTCAGGTAAAGATTGTGACAGGAAAAGATGGGCAGACTGGTACACCTGTTGCTATAGCAACCCAGCTTCCTCCCAATGTTTCTGCTGCTTTTTCATCCCAGCAGCAGCCATTCCAGGTACCTTTTTGATGGTTCTACAATGTGGCCTCATCTCAGATTTTTCTTTTTTTTTCCCATTCATTCCAGTTTTTTTTCTAAGCAAAATATATCTACTTCCATATTTTAAAGGCCATCATTTTCTCATTTAACTCCTTCACCCCGAGAGAAACATTTCCAGCACTTTTGGAATTCAGACTCTTGGTGAGATAGGTGATATAGTGGGGTGACACGAGCAGATCCGTATTGAAAGGATTAATGATCTGCCCCAAAAAATAATTCATCCCACTGCTGACACCAAACTCAGGGGTGAAAGGGCGCGGTTATAAGTCTTCAACCCATTGAAATGCATGAGCAACATTTTTGTGATATTTTCACCGGTGCCAACGTGTGTGATTCGTGCATTTGTCTATTTTTTTGTTTTAAATTTTTCTTCATTTTTCTCGTGAAGCATTTGTTTTCTTTCTGTGCATATTGAATAGCAAAATCTGTAGAGTCCAGAGCACGAGGGAGTAATCCATAAGAAAACAGCGCATATACAACCAGATAATGGAAGTTACAAATCTCAAGGGCAATATGGTATAATTGCTGCTCCGATTTATTGGGGTACATCCACGTGGGACTGAAATTTTGTAGCAAGGTCCTCAACAAATTGTGCAGATTCTTAGATCAGATTATGGTACACACTAGAATTGTAGGTGAGGTTTTACACAATCTCATCTACGTGCTGTAAAATAATCCACAATGGAAATTGCTACCGAAATTCTGGTGTGAAAAATCCGCTGCAGATAATTCTGTGTGGACGTACCCTTTGCGCACCACCCTTACACAGTACCAATGTGCATTTTTATGACAATTAGTGTTCCTAACATGGCTGCATTGTAGTGTGATGTGGGGACATTTAATCCAAGAATATGCAATGAAAAACATTACATGTAAAGTCTAAAACTACAAAAAAAATACTGACTTTTCATTGAGTCATTTAGTCCTGGCTTAAGTGATTCAGACGATATCTGGCGTATACAAAGTGTGCATACATCTTGCCTTATGCGCTTGTTGGAAAGCAGGCAAGCCACTGCTCCATGACTCTTTACGAGCCTGGAACCACCCACATTACTCTTTACAAGCTTGGGACCACCCACATTACTCTTTACAAGCCTAGGACCACCCACATTACTCTTTATAAGCCTGGGACCACCATATTACTCTTTACAAGCCTGGGACCACCCACATTACTCTTTACAAGACTGGGACCACCCACATTACTCTTTACAAGCCTGGGACCCACCCACATAACTTTTCACGAGCCTGGGACCACCCACATGACTCTTCACAAGCCTAGAACTACCCACATTACTCTTCACAAGCCTGGGATCACCCCCTGACTCTTCACAAGGCTGGGTCTGCCCACATCACTCTTCACAAGCCTGGAACCACCCCATGACTCTTCACAAGGCTGGGACCACCCACATGCACTCTCTCATGTGGAATTAACATATAGCTTACCCTGAATTCACTTGACAGCTCTTCTGCTGGTATGACTTCTTGGCCTCATGGCAATAGAAGATGCAATAGCTCTATGATTACTGGTAAACTCATGTTATTAAATGGAATCTGTCAGTAGGATCAACGCTCCTAACCTGTCTACATGGGCATTTAGGTCATAGGAGGAAGAATAAAATATTTTGATATTTGCAATCTGATGTCTTATTCCACATTTTTCTTATATGTATATGAACTGTTAAGATCTATGGGCTGGATATCCCTGACAATCTGCTTCCAAAGCTTATATTATAAGTGAAAAAGGGAGATACCGGTGTGAGACATGTAGTTCTGAAGAGCAGACTGTCAGTTATTACATGTCCACCACCTTTGATTTAAAAAAAGAAAAAAAAAAGGCATAGAGGCAATTTCACAGGGAGATGTGTGTCCGGTCCATAGATCTTAACAGCTCATTTACATATAAGAAAAATGTGGATTTCTCTGAAATAAGATATCTAGGTATCATTTTATTATGGTTCCTATGACCCACATGCCCATATAGACCGCTTAAGAGGGTTGATTCTACTAAAATATTTCCCGTAAAATATAGAAAAAAGACTTTGATATGTATATTTTGGTCGTCTTCATTACTATTGAAAAATGAAAATAAACTTTTTTAAAGCAGCATTGCCAACAAAAAATGTTATTGCTTAAACCTTTTTAAATGTGTATGCAGTGTATTATAGTTGCTTTAAAGGGGTTATCTGGTCTAAAATATCCTGCGAATCCTCACATCACACTGTGCACTGCGAGGATTTGGTGATTAATGAGTATGCATTTATGCAGCATGCATACTCCTGGCCAGAACCTGACTAGTGTGCACGGGGTTCAGTTAATTCAAGTGAATTGAACTAGGCTGCACCTCGTCTAGTGGGCACAGCTGTCTAGTGAGAACAGCTTCACTCAATACACTTGCATTCAGCAAAGCTGCGCCCGCCAGTTGCGTTCTGGCCGTGAATATGCATATCACATTCATAAGTCACATATAGTGACTGCAGATTTATCATTCTAGAGCGGACAACCCCCTTAAAATACTTACTGATTGTTGTCTTTCTAGCACCATTCCGGTTCTCTTCTGACTTGTGTTTCTTCACATCAGAATTGACGGGTGTCACAAAGCATTATGTGTGAACTTGGATTTTGCTTTTTTAAGTCTATGGAGCCTCGTTATTCATCTAGTCAGGGGTTAAGAACCGCTGGTTAGAAGAGAACCAGAGCGGTGCTGGAAATCAGGGAATATTTGGTAAGTATTTTAATACAGTATAACTACACATTTAGAAATCTTTACAAGGTACATTTTTGTCAGGACTGCTTCTTTAAGTATAAAAGCCTGCCAGCCATGTTTTGCTCCCATTGAGGCAGAATCACATTTGTAAACTTTTCATTGACTGTATTCACCTAGTAATGCTGCTACGCTCTCGGCCCTCACTACTTAAATGTCCACTAAACTCATAGCGCATGTAATGTTAGGGGATGTATCTATGAGACAATATCGTAGGTGACCATCAGATGATCTATATCCAGCCAGTGATACCTATGGGTGTGCACAGAGGACAGGTGGTCTGTATCAAAGAATATAATGCCACCCCCTCTGGTGGCAGCTAACATGACCACACCTCAACTCGCTGGAACCAGTGAAATTAAAGATTGTTTGCCCGAGCTACACCCTAGGTTGCAGTCCTAATGAAGTGGGGTCCATTGCACAATACTTCACTATGGTATAGGACATGTCCGCTCTACCATTATCCAGAATGGCACCAATGATATTGTGTGATTGGCTAATAGGAGCTTTTAAAGAAGACACAGAACTCATAGTTATGAATCTGGTGTATCCAGGAGGACGGAATGACCTCCTCTCTTGCCCTCCCTGTGTATTGGAGATAGAAGGACGTGGAGTGGGTTCTCTTCCTGGGTATGAGGGATTCATAATTATGTATAAAGGGTATTTTCCAAACGCTCCTATTAAACAAATGGCGCAATATTTTTTGTTCTGTTTTGGCTAAGAGGAGAGTGGACATGTCCCCTGCTGACCTTAGTGAACAGGCTTATGAGCAGCCTATAAAACAAAGGCTACCGCCAACCTGGGTGGGCCTCTGTTTTCAAGGGTCTGCCTCTATGGCATGCACCCTCTGGCCACACTTCTATCTGTATCTTGTACTTTTTAATTTTAGCATAGCAGTTTGTTAATATTACTGGCCGTGAATGCTTTGGTGGTGAATTGACATCTAAGTTTAGTGGAACTTTAAGCACGTTGGTATTCATGACTATAAGCCGCCCACCCCTGCTCCTGAAGAACCATTGGCTTCTGCTATTTTGGCTGTGCCACATAAATTGTCTTTGTTGACTTTCTTCTCATGTTTACCTGCCAATCCCTTCTCTCTGTTTTCTGCTCTAAATCTCTACTTTCTTAATAAATATATGTATATGTACGTAGAAAGAAAAATTAGGTGCAAGCACTAGCCAGGTTATTTGGGTGCAAGGCTTCTCAGGTAAAAGATAAAGGAAAATATAGAAGCATCACGCCAATGAGAAAAATGAGATACAAAAGGGATACTGATTGTTACTGCCACATACATGAATAAATATTCATCTGTGTAAGCGATACATGAATTCATTGCAATATGTCTGTGTACTAGATTTATTGACTTCGGGAAAAAATCTATTTGAAAGGCTGTCAATTCTTTTTTTCACTAAACCTTGGTGAGTCTTATCAAATGTGTCTGATACTCTATAAAATATATTATATTATATTTACAAAAATAGCTTCTCAGTTCCGCTATGAGCTGCAGTATATATAAACTGAGAATCTGTCAGTGAGCTTTGATGGAAGAATTTATAACTCTCATTTTCCTTTTTCTGAGCTGATTTGTGAAAACAAATCTCCAGTTAACACTCATTAATCAGCTGAGAGGAGCTCTAAAGAAGAAAGGTAAGGGTTATTTTCTTTGCTATCAAGTAAACTCACTGACAGATTCTCAGTTAACTCATTTTGCATCTAGCAATATATGTTGCAAGTTAGAGGGTAAAGAAATGAAATCGTGCAATAAAGCTCATTTGTTGTCTTAATCATGATGTGCACTGGAGTTGTGCTGTCACCATTGCAGCCGCAAACCCGAGACTGGAGCAGCAGCAGCGCTTGGCCCAGGAAGGGTGAGTACTATCTGTGTTTGTTGTTAATAGGATATAGGAATATTTGGGCATTAAAATGTTAGTGGGAGACCCCTATAAAGGATTAAAGGGAACCTGTCACCCCCTTTGGGCATTTTAAACTGTGCCCACCATCTTACACATAATGTAAACGGGGTTCTAGTAACCGTTGTATGTGCCCAGACTAACCCCTCATACCTGAGAAAATAACTTTTATTCGGTCATGTGATGGCCTCCTAAAAGGTCCGGGAGGGTGCTATAAGGTTCTGGTGGATTATGTCCTCGCTGCCCCCCGGCTTCAATACCCGCTCTGCACTTTTTAAAATTGCCGCCCCCATCTGTGATCAGCACTTGAGTGACAGCCGCACTCGCACCTCTGCAGTGGAGCCGGTGTCCAAGCTCCACTGAACACAAGTACAGATGCAATGGAGCGCGGACACCCGCTCCATTGCACAGGTGTGAGTGCAACTGTCACTGAAGTGCTGATCACAGATGGGGGCGGCAATTTTAAAAAGTGCAGGGCGGGTTTTGAAGCGAGGACCTAATCCACCAGAACCTTATAGCAGCCTCCCGGACCTTTTAGAAGTCATCACTGGACCGAATAAAAGTTATTTTCTAAAGTATTAGGGGCATATCTGAGCACATAGAGGGGTTACTAGAACCCCATTTACATTATGTGTAAGATGGTGGGTACAATTTAAAATGCTCAAAGGGGGTGACAGGTTCCCTTTAATCCTGTCTGCTCACATGTTCAGTAAATGAAAGCTGTCAGTCGACTCATGTTGCACAGACCATAGTTTGTTTTTCTTATAAATGCTGCAGATTAAAAATCTGTTGGTGGACCATTGGGAGAATAAAGATAGTCACAGCCGGATTCTACTCGTTCCGCTCCCATTGACTGACAGGTGTCTTCCATGTTTGCATGAGATTGCATCAGACTCATCTCATCTCTTCCTTTAATCCCCAAACTGATTTTCAAAATATATTTTCTCAATAAACCCCCAGTGTTTTGGAGACAAACATACCTTCTGTTAGGCCCCCTGGCACCGTTTCCCAGCTCACCTCTCCCGAGTCGGCATCTCCTGCTCCTCTGCCGACCGGGCGTCCGGCATCCAGGCGTGCTGTGTCTCGCAGCCGTTGCCATGTTCCCTTCCTGTCAGCTGACCACCGGGTTCGCACATGAGCGCATTACTATGGTCATTTTCATGAGCCTACTCAGCAGCGCGCTAGTGCACTCCTTCCCTGTGACTCTAGGGGCCGGCAAGGTCCAACCTGACACTCCCCTTGACCAATAGCTGCTCTTCCCATGGTATATCATGCCACCTCCGCTGATGGGAGGTGCCTGATTATTAAGTCAGTTTGCTTCTGCCTTGCTGACTGTTGGTCAGGCCTTCCTTGTGCTCTGTGTCCTGGAACCCTTGCTGTGCTCTTCCCCGGTAGCACCATTCCTGGTCTCCTAGCCTTGTGCCCTGTTACCTGGAATATTTCTCTATTCCTTAGTATAGGCTAACCTTACGAGGCGCCCCCCTGGTACTAGCTGCTGTGGTATTTAGACCCCCTGGGCTTGCCCCTGACAATCCCTGTATAAGGGTTGGATAAACTAGGATCAGCTCACCCAGGGGAGTTCAGTACCACGGCCCAGTGGGTCCACTCTAGTGTGCCTTCCCCCGGAAGCGTGACACCTTCCTTTAGTTAGACAGCCAGGTTGTGGAACCACAGACAGCATGAATCAACTAATAGCTTCCCTTCAATGCAGAAGTGAGCAGACCGGGCTAATCCTTTAATCCTGGAAGGTATAACTCTATTTTTCTGGATTGAAAGGTATAACTCTATTTTTCTGAATTGAAAGGCATCACTTTTATCTTATGTGCTGCTGAGGATACTTGGAAGCTTATTATGATGAGCAGTTCTTCTAGAGGAGGAAGCATCAGCTACTTTTAAGTGCTACATGCTTCAACAGCACTCTGTGATCTTGTATGGTTGGCAGATGTAGACCTATGTCGTTATCCCAGCTTCATTTATTAACGACACAGTTAGGGTAAGTTCATGTGCTGCCTTGTTGCTGCATATTACATTAAGCCTTTTATAAACAATGAGATTTGTGAAATCTCATACTCAAGCTTTATATTGAGCTCTCCTGTGTTTTTTGCCAATTGTAGTATGTCGATTCTTTCAGTGTTTTTGCAGCACTGTTCACCCACTCATAAATGGGTGACAACTGCCAGTAAGTATGCTGGAAAAATGCATGTAAATGCAAAACAAATGCGTGCATATTATACACAGTGGTTTCCCTGCCAGCGTGTTAGTTTTTCTTGCAAAAAATCTGCTGCAAAAATGCAACCTGTGAACATACCCTTACAACGTGTACAGTTGATTAAAGTGCTTCACTGCAAAGTTTCGGCCACGTGACTTTTTAAAAAATTGTCATGTCATGTTGGTGCCATGGTGATCGGCACTTAGATTTTATCCTGTTAATCGCATGTCTGCTTTCTCACGTAACGTGCGTTGGGGTGGTCTTGTAGTGGGCACTATATCAAAGACATAATGCAGTTAAGGGTAGAGACACACAGTCAGTATTTGGTCAGTATTTCACATCAGTATTTGTAAGCCAAAATCAGGAGTGGAACAGTCAGAGAAAACCTATAATAGAAACATGTGCTCCACTTCTGCATTTTTCACCCACTCCTGAGTTTGGCTTACAAATACTGATGTGAAATACTGACCAAATACTGACTGTGTGTCTCTACCCTAAGAAACTCACTATATGATTTGATGCATTCAGTGCATAGTGACATGGGCAAGATGTAATAGTCATTTAGCAAGCTCTCAAGCCCACTGTGTTTGGTTGATGGCCCTTCTGCACATTCCTGCTGTAAATAACTGGGACTTATATTAACCTGCCTGTACTTCTGTTCTATTACTTTGAAACCTGGTATATCCCTACTACACATATGTTTGATTGAGTTCTTTATGGCAGTCCCTTCACTTTTTGGGTATAATTGAAGTTGCCATGTATGAAAGATATGGTATTTTTTTATGGGTGATAGATTCACCAAAAGTCAAGAGCGCAAAACTTTCTATAAAGAAGTCCTTATTGAGTACATAATGTTTGTTATTGGTTAAGGCAGTATGTATAAAATGTGGATGATGAATCTTGGCCAAATATAAGGTAGGTGCCTTGTGAACTTTGGTTTAATAAAATTGCCTTCATTTCTGTAGTCTGTTTAACGGTACCTGTGAGATGTGTAACCATGATGTGATACCATGATAATCAGGATACCTTTAAGGGGAATATATCTCCTATATATTTTTATTTACAGAAACCAGGTAAAACAATATACGGTTTCTTTGTATATTTTTTATTTGTTTTCCTGTACATGATTCCGCTGCCGACTTGGCTTGTTTGAGCTACATTTGGTCTTCCATTATATTTTTGAATAATTGTAAATTAAGGTTTATATGTTTATTTAAAAACATCAGAAATTTCTAAAAAATTAGCATTGTTCAAACTGTGAATGATTATCCCTTTAATCCAGATAGTCAAACCGAACAAAATAGTTACTGTATAACTCCGTATACGTCTGTTTTACACCAGAACCCTCTGTACAAAATGTATTTTATTTTGTTAGCAGGTAAAACCTTTAAAATTGTAGTAATAATTTTTAATTTCTTCAAGGAAATTTACAAAATGTTGTATTTTTAGGGACCTATGTGGTTTTGAAGTGACTTTGGGGACCTACATATTTGAAGAAAAAAAAACAAAACAAATAAAAGTGATACCATATTAAAAACCGCACTCCTCAATATATCCAAAACTGCTGTCTTGGAGTTTATTAAAGTTTCAGCTGCTTTTCAGGAATTAATGCAAAGATGGCATGATAGAAAAGAAAAATGTTATTGTTACCTCCTACGGCTGAAACCAGAAATGTACATACACTACGGTATATAAAAAGACACATGCATGTTTTTCTCACTATCTCACATGAAATCAGAATAAACCTTTTCCATTTTAGGCAGTGGCGCAGCAACTGTTTGTGGCGCCCGGGGCGGTCAAAAAATTTGCCGCCCCTTTGGTCGTTGATAATCCGGAAGCATCCGATGAGCCCACACTACAGTCAAAGATTTAATTTTTAGTCTGCTAGTAACTGCTGTTATTATTTCTAAATTTCTAGACTTTAATCTTCTTGTAGTTCTCTCTATATATGTATGTATTAGCTTGATGATGCTGGATGAAGACCTAACGGCTTTTTTTAATAATAATTTTTAATAATGTGACAGAAAAAAAACAAAGTACAAATAATTTTTGAAACTTGGGTAAAGTTGTTTTATTTGTAACAGTCACGTAACACTCACAATTATGATTCATTATTCAGGCCATGTTCACAATAGTTAATTCGACAACAAAAAGAACAGCTGCAAAGCATGAACTCAATGCAAAATTTACAAACAAACTCTTCGTGTTTTCCTTTCGGCAAAGTTTTTGATAACAGTGTCAAAATTCAGACCATCAGCAATCTCCCTCTCCATGGAGAGGACTGCCAAGTCTGTAAGCCTTGCTTGACTCATTGTAGATCGAAGATAGTTCTTTATGAGCTTCAATTTGGAAAAGGAGCCCTCGCAGCTGGCAACACTAATAGCTCGGGTAAGGAAGATGCGCAGCAAGATAACAATATTAGGGACAGAATCTCCAAGGCGATATCTCTGAATGAAGCTCAAAACTTGTAAAGGTCCGTCGATTCTGTCGTTTCCTGAAGCTTCCACAAAATACTTCAATCTTCTCCTTTCCACCAAGAATTCCTCTTTATCCACCTCATCATCAACTTCGCTGAGCTGGCAATCATAATTATCATCAAGCAGATTTGACGGTGCAAGGACAGCGTATTTCTTTGCAAGATCATGAACTTGTTGAAATCTGCTGTATATTTCTTGAGTCAACAGCATTTCCTGTCTCAACTCAGCATCAAAAGTCATCACTGCATCAGTCGATCATTCACCATCCATTCGTTTCTTTTTGCGAATTCTACGCTCCATGCTTATCCCCATTTCAGAGCAGAGCTTCTTGGATTCGTACATTGCACTGTCCACCATCGCATCCCTATTCTGAAGGAGGTAATCTCTCAACGCTGTGAGCTTGACAGAACTTTGGTGCAGATCCAGCCCTTTTGTTTGAAGATACTTCTGGGCATCATTGATTTCTGGCAGAACAGATTTCCAAAGGCTCAGAAACGACAGAAATGGAAATGACAGTAATGAGGTGAGAATTAAAGATGCATCTGTCCTTGTCGTAACATTTTCTCCTTCTTCTGTGAGCTGTTCTAGGGCCGTGACGACTTCTGATAATTTCTTTGCCACAACATTTACAGCATCTGCTCGACTGCTCCATCTAGTCTCCACAAGCCGTTTGATGCTTAGACCAGTCACCTGAATTAAAACGTCCCAACGATGCGTAGATGCAGAAAAGAATGAAAACAACCGGTCCAGTGTGCCGAAACATGTCACAGAGTAAATTGACACAGAAGCTGCATGTACACAAGCCAGATTCAGGGAATGGTTTGAGCACGGCACAAACAGAGCTTTCGGGTTGATTTCGGAGATGCGCTTCTTGACTCCTGATCGATGGCCTGCCATAACAGCAGCATTGTCATATGCCTGGCCACGGCAATCATCTATCTTAATCCCATTGTTCTCCAGTTCTGCCAATATCAGTCCGGAAATTTCCTCTGCGCCTTTACCCTTTGTCTCGATGAAGCGGAGAAATGACTCCTGCACCTTCACTTCATTTCCGTACAGTTTCACGTAGCGCAACACCTCGCTCATCTGGTCCTTGTGAGATATATCCGGAGTGCTGTCAAAAATTATGCAAAAATACTTGCTTTCCTTTACCTGTGCAATGATTTTCTTTCTCACATGCTCTGCCAAAATGCTCACAAACTCATTTTGAACTTCTGGTGACAGATAAGAAGTAACTAGTTTCTTTCCCAGCTTGACTGTTACCAAATGTTCGCGGAGCACAGGGTCATACTTGGCCAACAAATGAACCAATTCCAAAAAATTGCCTCTATTTTCCTGGCCTCCTTCATCTTTGTGGATGTCTTCCCGGTGACCCCGTGTAACCACTCGGGGGTCTGCCGCATGGCTCCAGCGCCCTCTGCTTGAATAGCGCCACTCATCTCCTCACTCCCGGGGCTACTGCTTGAGCGCATGAAACTCCATCTCCAAATCAGTGAATGCTGGAGAAGCTGCAGGGATCATGCTCCTCTTCTCAGCCAATCACCAAGCCTCTGTGTCCTGCCAATCAGGAGTGCCCTGCTGTAATATAAACATCCTGTTTCCTGTCAGTCTTTGCCAGGGCAACTTCTACCTAGTGGAGTTGCTATTCCTGGTCTGGTCAGGTTGTTCCTTATTTTGCTTGTTATCTGATTTCTGTGTGTTACTTCCTGCAGATCTCCACCCTGCCGGCTCCTTGCTGACTCCCGTGTTCTGGGCCTTCCACCTGGATCTCTTCCAAGCTGAAATTGCTGATTAAGGTCCTGCTCCGGATTCTCCGTGTTGATGGTTCTCCGTGTCCTATCTTATACCCGGTTGCTGTGTTGTTTCCACGTTGCCTTGGGTCGGTTTAACACCCGTGTCCGCTTCATTGGTCCCTCCGAGGTTGGTACCGGCGGTATCCCTGTATAGGGATCAAGCGCTCCGGGGCCTCCTTCGGTGGTGTTCCGGTGCTGTGGCCGTGTGGCCCTCCCCTCGGGCGTGGGTTTTTGTGTTGTTCAATAAACCTGTTAACTCTACTGTACTGGTCCGTCTCTCTATCATCCCGGTATCAGCATCCGCACTACGCGGTCCAGTGGGTTCACGTGTGGGGTCCGTCAGTAGGACATGACACCCCGTAGTGCCAAATTCTGTTTGGAGAGAAATCTGATGATATCCAGTAATCTAGCTAGAATTTCTCGCCACTTCTTAGTCTCCTTCTCATTAGCGCCTTCCATAACTTTGTTAATTGTCTTTCCTTCAGCAAGGTAGATCTCTAGCTCCTTCCAGTTGAGGAATGCCTGAGCATGTGATGTGCTAACTTCGTGTTCATGTACTTTAGGATTTAATTTCCACCAATTCTTGAAGCCCTCATCAGAAGAAAAACTGGACAGCCCAGCTGAAAAAGGTCTGCAGCAAAAGCAGAACAGGGCCTCTTTCAAAGGAGAATACACCATCTATGTTCTCAAACTTTTCTCTCCGTTCCTCAAATCACGAAAAAACCATGATTTTGTTAGTTTCCTCGTGTCACCTTTTGTTTTAGTTCCTGGTCGCGTTACTTCCTTGAATTCACATTCGAGGTGCTGCACAGCAGCATATCCCTGCCGGACAATCATAGCGCGAATTTCATGGTCAATCTTAAGAGGCCACATACCAACATCAATAAAATCAGTTGCTATGTCTGTTTTCAGACAGACTAGTGATTGCCCTTCCAATGCTTCATCTTCACACGCACCATCTTCCGCATCACCGACAGTTTCCGCAGCATCGACGCTGACAATGGCGCCTTCGGCAGAATCAACTTCATCTTCAGTCTCAGGATGAATGTCGTCTATTGTTTCCGCCACTTCGGCTGTAGGTGTAGATGTCCTTTGCATGAACTTCAATAGCGCGCCTTTATTCTTTGTTGCCTCCTCTTCCTTGGCTCTTTTCTTTTTACGGTATGCCGCGCCGCTCTCTCACTCTCTTCATTATGATGCCTTCACTTACAAATCACGCAATTCTTAAAAATACAAGCATAGGCCAAACTAATTTGTCAGGATGTGCATCAACGTTGCCGCAGGCAGTGTTTCAGCATTGTTTAATGGCCTGGTCACAGAGATTAAGGTCTATCACCAGATTTGCAGAACTAACTTCTGTCCACCATCATATTAATGACATCTGAATTTAATACTGCCCCTGTGTACCAAGAATATAACTACTATAATACTGCCCCTATATACAAGAATATAACTACTATAATACTGCTCCTATATACAAGAATATAACTACTATAATACTGCCCCTATATACAAGAATATAACTACTATAATACAGCCCCTATATACAAGAATATAACTACTATAATACTACTCCTATCTACAAGAATATAACTACTATAATACTGCTCCTATGTTGTAAGAATATAACTATTATAATACTGCTCCTGTAATAGGAGCAGTATTATAGTAGTTATATTCTTACAACATAGGAGCAGTATTATATTATAGTAGTTATATTCTTGTATATAGGAGTAGTATTATAGTAGTTATATTCTTGTACATAGGGGCAGTCGAGTATAGTAGTTATATTCTTGTATATAGGAGTTCTATATACAAGAATATAACTACTATACTAAAACACAAAGAGAAGGGGCGCAATTGGGGGGTAAGTATTGGGCCAAATGGCCACTCACCTATTGGGGTTGTCACTGTGCACCTCTGCACAACCCCAGTGTATGGCAACAAGCAGGACTCAAGGAGGACCCGGGGCAGGAGCAATTTTCGCCGACAGAGGTGTCTTCCCTTCCGTCTTCCGCCCGGGTAGCGGTCACGTGTTGCAATCACGTGACTCGGGATCTCCTTAAAGGAAAAAGACAAAGAAAGCGTGTATATATGGACTGGGATCATAGCCAAATTTCAGATTAAATATCAAATTTTATCAGTGCAATACTATATACAGTGCCCCATATAGAATATAGCACCCCCATATACAGCACCCCCACCATACTTGACAGCACACCCATAAAATATATACAGCCTGAGCCCCCATATACATGACAGCACCTGGCCCATATACAACATACAGCAGCATCCCCCATATACATGACATCTGAGCACCCATGTACAACATACAGCACCCCATAAACAATATACAGAACTAATATATATAAAATACAGCCCCCCATATACTATTTACAGCACGTCAGCACCCTCAATATACTATAGGCCAGCAGCACGCCCCACATACATGACACACAGAGCATCCCCATATGATATGACATACATGACACACACATAGACACACACATGCACAGCATCCTATACAGGCAGAATTTATCTACTTGATGGTCAGCAGCACCCTCAATATACTATATACAGGCCAGCAGCACGCCCCACATACATGACACACACACATACACACACACACACACGCACAGCATCCTATACATGCAGCATTTATGTACATGATGGTCAGCAGCACCCTCAATATACTATATACAGGCCAGTAGCACACCCCACATACATGACACATACACACACACATGCACAGCATCCTATACATGCAGCATTTATGTACATGATGGTCAGCAGCACCCTCAATATACTATATACAGGCCAGCAGCATGCCCCACATACATGACACACACACATACACACACACATGCATAGCATCCTATTCATGCAGCATTTATGTACATGATGGTCAGCAGCACCCTCAATATACTATATAAAGGCCAGCAGCACGCCCCACATACATGACACACAGAGCATATGGGGATGCTCTGTGTGTCATGTATGTGGGGTGTGCTGCTGGCCTATAGTATATTTATTGTGTGCCTGTTAGGGACAGGGAGTGACTGGCCTGGCGTTGGTCAAATTCAATGGGGCGTGCTGCTGGCCTATAGTGTATATTTTCGTGTACTGGGGTACCTTAGGGACAGGGAGGAACTGGCCTGGCCTGGCCCTGGCTGGTGTTAAATTCAATGAAGAAATGAAGATCCGCTGCGCCGGCTACGGTCTTCAGGATCCTCCAGAATGGCCGCCGGATGTGAATTGCCGGCACTAATGTCACCGGCACCGCACAGGTCCTATCAGATGATCAGTGAGTGAGTCATCTGATCACCGACACCACCACCACACTGTCGGCGACGGCGGTCTGGACAGGAGGAGAGAGGACAACAGCAAGTCCCGTCCTGCAGACAGTGGCGCGGCTCAGGCTGTCTGCGGCTGCGCCTAGGCTCCGCACTCCGCAGCCGCTTCACACACGGAGGGAGAAGAGACTCAGAGAGGTATTGCTGCTGCAACCTGCGCACCCCGCGCGCCGCCCCCACACAAGTGCCGCCTGGGGCGGACGCCCCCCCCCCCCCCCCACGCTACGCCACTGATTTTAGGTCGATTAGGATTACCAGAATTATTTATATTTGTCAAATGCCAGAATAATGAGAGACTGTTTTAAGGCATTTTTATTACTTTCTGCTAAGTCACAAGTGTACATACACTAAAATTACTATGCCTTTAAACTATTTGGGACAACCCATATGATGATGTAATGTGTTTGGAAGATTCTGATACGTTTATTGGCAGCATCTGAGTTAATTAGAGACACACCTGTGGATGTATTTTAATGCACACTTGAAATACACTGCTTCTTAGCATATCATCATGGGAAAGGCTAAAGAAATCAGCCAAGATATCAGGAAGAGAATTGTGGATTTGCACAAGTCTGGTTCATCCTTAGGTGCAATTTCCAGATACCTGAATGTGCCTCATTCATCTGTACAAACAATTATACGCAAGCACAAGCAAGAAGGGAATGTCCAGCCATCATACCACCTAGGAAGGAGACAGGTTCTGTGTCCCATAGATGAACGTGCTTTGATCCGACATGTGCATATCAACCTGAGGACAAAAGCAAAAGACCTTGTGAAGATGATGGTGGAAGCTGGTAAGATTGTGTCATTATTCACAGTGAAACGAGTACTGTATCAACATGGGCTGAAAGGCCACTATGCCATAAAAAAGCCATTCCTCTGAAAGAAACATAAAAAATCCAGATTAATTTTTACAAATGCGCACAGGAACGAATACTTAAATATTTGGAGACGTGTCCTGTGGTCTGACTTAACTAAAATTTACTATAATGACCATCATTACGTTTGGAATAAAAAGGGAGAAGCTTGGAAGCCTAAGGGCTGCTTTACACACACCAACTTCTGTGTCCAACTTCTGAACAGATCTCTGGTTGCAGTGAATCCATGGAGACATTGTTCCATTTTGTGGCTGTGTACAAATGGAAGAATGTGTCCATGATTTCACTGCAACCAGAGATCTGTTCAGAAGTTGGACACAGAAGTCGGTGTGTGTAAAGCGGCCCTAAGAACGCCAACTCAACTGAAACACGGGAGTAGCAGCATGATGTTGTGGGTTGTTTTACTGCAGGAGGGACTGGTGCACATCACAAAATAGATGGCATCATAAGGAAAGAAGATTATGTGGCAATACTAAAGCTCAAGACATCAGCCAGGAAGTTGAAGCTTGGCTGGTAATGGGTCTTCCAAATGGACAATGACTCAAAACATACTGACAAACTAGTTACAGAGTGGCTTACGGACAACAAAGTCGATGTTTTGGATTGTTCATCACAAAGTCCTGATGTCATTGCTATTGAAAAGTTATGGGTAAAACTGAAAAGGAAGGAGCGAGCAAGGTGACCTACAAACATGGCTCAGTTACACCAGTTCTGTCAGGAGGAATGGGCCCAAATTCCTACCAACTATTGTGAGAATCTTGTGGAAGTATATCCAAAACATTTGACCAAAGTCATACAGTTTAAGCGCAATGGTACCAAATACTAATGAAATGTATGTAAACTTGTGACTTTGTTTTAAGGCATTTTTATTACTTTCTGCATTCTCCCTCTCATTATTCTGTAATTTGGCAAATATCAATAATTATGGTAATCCTAATTGACCTAAACAGAAAAGGTTTATTCTGATGTCATGTCAGAAAACAAGCATTTGTGTCTTTTTATATAGTGTATATAAACTTCTGGTGTCAACTGTAGATGTTGCTACCTTCTGAACAGGTCTTTATATCCAGAAGACTCTAAGCCATTATTTAGCTGTTAATTGCCATGGCAACCATCAAGACCACACAGTCATCATCTCAGGGTGCCTATGGGTTTAAGAGGGAGCTCTCACACTCTTAACCATCAAGATGCTGTATTCATAGTTCGGAGTAGCATCTGAGGGATTAAATAGCCATATTTTTTTGCTAACACCTGATGCACTAGAAACCAGTCATAGCACACAGCCAACATGAAAAAACATGAAAAAACACTAACTTTATATGGGCCACTGACCTGTACCAAAAGACCTGTCTATATATTCACCATACACATCTCACTCGCTACGACTCTGGAGAACCTGCAGATTTCAATACACCCTCCAATCTCAACCTTCACCGCTTTTGGAATTATTTAATAATGCCATGTTTCCACCTGATGTTGCATGCATGAATCATACCTGATGGAAACAAAACAAGACAACTAGACTACAACGTCTAACCGTTCACTTGTTCATTACAAAATATCATGTGCCAACGTTCGAAAATTTCAGACTAGAACAAATATTTCGGTTTTTTTTACAAAATTTAACCCTCACCACAACTAATTCAAATCCAACTTTTTATGAATTAAAATGCCTTTTTGATCCATTACGTAGGGGTCTCATATCACAAATATATAGCAAACACCATCAACCCAAAGATGATTCGAAATTAAAATCCATGGATCAATGGGAAGAAGACCTAAAAATCACCCTTACACCTCAAAGATGGTATAAATGAAGCAACCAAGTCTCACTCGCTGAAACATCCTTCAGACTATTACATAGACTCCACTATGTTTCTAGTTACTTACACAAAATTTATCACACAATATCGAACAAATGCTTCAGGGGTGTAATGCAGTGGGAGACACACTACACACCTGGTGGACATGTCCCATAGTAAAATCTCTCTGGAGGAATGTTGCAAAACATATAGACAACACCCTGAATAGATTCGAGTTGAGTACGCCGGAAGAACATATACCGTAATGTTCCCGCATATGTGGTCGGCCCATAGGTGTTCTCCAGCACCCGCACCAAGTCATCCAACGTACGCTGGCCCCTAACCGTCTCCAGCCTGACTGTCGTCCACGCCTCCCCCTCTAATGTTAGCATGGCCATTTCTGCTAAGGTCTTAGGATCAATGTTATACATCTCCCCCACTATCTTAAGTTGTTCGGTCCATTCAGTTACAGGATAGTTCCGTCCGTTAAACTTCCTCACCTGATTGACAATAGATGCCGGGGGAGCTGTCCGGTTATAAGGTACTACCGGGAGGAGATTCTGTTGATCACACATCCTGCCGACTACGCCAGATGTAGCGACCGGTGGTAAGGCCGCGGGTGTGTGTGTATGATCTTTCTCAACAGAATCCCCATACTCAGATTTAACCGGTAGTAACATTTCTTTACTGTAAAACATGTCTATAACACAGTCAACTGATCTAGCTGCACACATGTATATATTAGAGTCTCTGGATCTTCACTTCTTCCGGGTACGCAGCAAGCAAAGAAAAAAACACAACAATGGAGATATCTTTCCCTAACTTTCCCTAAAATCACGTACCAGTCTATCACAGAAGAAGGTGTCGCTCCCACGTAGCAGGCCTGGGTCTCACGATGACGGGTCCCGGTGCAGCGCTGAAGGGGGAAACTCCTCAGTCTTCTTCTGTGGTCTCCTTCCGCAGGTAACAGAATCTTTCTTTGTTAGTCTCTCCCAGTCTCAGGGCACACAGAGGAGCAGAAGGGAGCCCACAGCAGCACAGAAGTCTCTCTCAGTCTCGGGGCAAACCGATGAGCAGAAGGGAGATCACAGTAGCACAGATGGCTCCCTTATGTCAGTCACAGCCCCTGCACATGTAATCCAGTGGCAATGTCCTGAATTCCGGAGGCAATGTCCTGAATTTGAGTGGGACCCTCGGTAAGACAAGTCCTGCAGACCGGGGGTTGCAACAGCGATCCTCACGGGGTATTTCTTCCCAAGAATCCGGCTGCAAAAGAGCCCTATGTCGGGAGACACCACACAGTCTGTCCTGACAGAGCTCTGGATCTCTAATCATCAACTCCCGCCCTTTTTCTTCCTCAGCACAAGGCTGTTGGGGGAGGGGATCAGACTGTGTAATGTTCACTGCAGTGTCCATTTGAATAACAACACAGTCAGGGCTACCCACTTCATTACAAATGCAATGGTGCGGATTCCGTTAGTGGACATACATACACAAACACACTCAGCCTTGTATATTAGATTGCAAGTCAGCTATGCACAACATGAAAAAAGTAAATATTAAAATCATACAGCATTTGTTTACTGCATTGATAAAAAGTTATTAGTTACAGCTTGCTGATGTGAAAACACTTAAAGCACTACTGTAGCATTTTTGTTAATCTTTTTATGTCACCACGTCAGTGGTATTGCTAATGTAAGTAAGTGTCCTGCTTCTAGACTTACCAGCCACCATCTTCTGCTTTACTCTGCACTACTCCGGTCATCTTCTGCTGGCGGTGACTAGCTGGATTAGTCATGTTTTTGCTGATTGCACTGGAAGGCACTTTTCAATCTAAGTCTATGAAAGCAAAAATAAGGCTTTCATAGATTTGCATTGAGACCTTGTGACTGTTATCTGTGACTTCTGGCAAGTAGTCGCAACATGGCTGAGAGGGACTGGAGCTGCACTGGGAAGTGCAGAAGGATGGCATCTGGTAAGTATATTACTTTACTAGGGGCAGAAAACTTGAATTCGTAAAAATCTGTGCAGCTTTGAAATAAAAGAAAACTCTCGGGTGGTGCTTTAAAGGATTTTTCTGAGGTACTTAAACACGTGTCCATGATAAAACATAAAATGGAATTAAGATGTCTCTGTAGTGCAGCCTCTGGCTGTAGATCTGTTTCTTTTGCAGTAAGATTTTTAAAGGAGCACTCACAATTAATGATGGACTAGCGGGTGTTCTGATTCGACTAGTTCGGCTGAACTGTAAAAAAAAAAAAGCTGGTTCAGGATCCGAACTTAACCCCAGACTCCGAACCCCATACAAGTCAAAGGGGACCCGAACTTTAGTGCTGTAAAATAGCTGTCAAATCATGGTAGTAAGGGTTAGAGGCTGCAAATGGAGACAAAATGAGCAGGACAGTTATTCCTACTGTGGTTCCCAGAAGATAAAACCACCGCCAGACTCTTTTCCTGGCCCGCTCATTAAGCTTCATGAATATTGGCAGTGTCACCCGCCCACTCTCTGTGCCAGAGTCTCTGGTTGCAGACTGCCATACTCTGGTTCAGCGTCAGTGATAAGTTGCAGATGAGCTTGCTGTATGGTAGGGTAATAATAAATAAAAAAAATGATGTGGGCTCCCGGGCTATTTTTATAATAAGCACGGATAAAAGAGCTGCGGACTGCAAGCCCCAGCGGTGAGCTTTACAGTGGCTGTTTATTAAAATTAGAGGTGTCCCATAATTATAAAAATATGTTGTAGGGATCCCCCAGTTTTTGATACTTAGCCATGTTAAAGCAGATGACTGGGGGTTGGTATTCTGAGCCTGTTGCTTACCTGGCTCATCCCGCTCACCCTGGTGTGGTGACAATCGGGTTAATACCAAGTCCTAGGTTAGTGATGGGTAGGAATCTATGAGATTCCCCCATCTCCCCATCACTAACCTGTAAGTCAAAAGAAATAAACTCAAATACTTTATTTGAAATAACAATAAATTATCCTTCATTTGAAATAAAAAACACACACACCCTCTTTCACCTCTTTATTAACTCCCAAAACACCCCTGCAGAGTAATCCAGATGGGGGTCCTCAACGAATCCGGCTCTGCTACATCCCAGAGGCTGCAATGATCAAATACGCGATTGCTCATTACAGCTTCTGGGACACACTGACAGCCAGGGGGAGTGGTGACGTTACGGAGTCGCTGAAGGCTTCACCATAGCTGTTAGTGAACTCTGTTGAACCCGCTGCAATCGTTTCCCACAGTGTGACCTCCCTGTTGAACCTGCTGCTGGATTGCCGAACACCTGTGCTGCAGTGTCCTGCAATGCGTTAATCCGGCAGAGGGTTTAACACAGTTCAATGACGTCAATGCTCCCTCAAGGCTGTCAGTGTATCCCAGAAGCTGCAGTGAACAGTCACGTATTCGATCACTGCAGCTTCTGGGATGTAGCAAAGCTAAGATTGTCGAGGACCCTCATATGGATTACTTTGGACCTGCAGCGGTGTTTTGGTGCTTAATTAAAGGGTGAAAGAGGGTGTATGTGTTTTTTATTTCAAATAAAGGATTTTTTTTCTATTTTGACTTACAGGTCTCATAGATCTCTAGCCATCACTAACGCACAGCTTGTCCAAAATCACAGCTGTGAATTCTGGGGAGCTAAAAATAATTTGTATGGTCCCTGCACTCCTATACTAAAATGCTGAGCTGACTACTACACTTGTGTAATGTTTAGAACTCCCAATTCACTTATTCACTAGCTGCTCTTTACCCGTCACCCCTCCTGTGTGGGACAACACATCACGCCTGATTTAACAGCTCCCCACCTTTCTCTCAGTAAGCTTCAGCACGTTCGATAACCGACACTTCCTCATTCAGTCACGTGGGGGTGACATCATAGAAGGTCCTAAGTGAGTCAGTCTCTGCAGAGAGGAGGTGGGGTCATGTCCCTCGCTTTCTGTAAAGAAGCTGATATCCAGATACCAGCTCAGTGTAGGATCTTACATGAGTTTATGTCCACGTGATTGAATGAAGAAGCGTCTGTTATCGGACTTGCTGAAGCTTAGAGGGAGGAGCTGCTCAATCAGGCATGATGTATTGTCCCATAGGGGAGGGGTGACGTGTAAGAAGCAGTTAGTGAATAAGTGATTTATATTAGTTGTAAACATTATAAAAATGTAACAGGCTGCTCAGCATTATAGTATAGAAGTGCAGTGATCATACAAGTTTTTTTTTTATCTACCCGGATTTCCCCTTAATCCCCTTATATTACTTCAATTGCCACTGCACCAGGGTAATCGGGATGTGCTGGGTAAGAACCATATTTAGCGTATCTAATAGATTTGCCAAATTATGGGGCGGCTGCAGATTGCTATTTTTAGCCTGGGGAGGGGGCGCCCTCTAGGCTGAAAATACTTACCCCCAGCCGTGCGGTTTACCATGGTTGAGTATTAAAAATGGGGGGACTCCACACCACACATCATTTTTTTAAATCATGGGATACCCTCTATTTTTGATATACAGTGTGGTGATGCAGCCCATGGCCGGGTGCATCACATGGGTTGTCGGTATATGACTCTGTGCACATTAGCTGGTTTTACTGTGGTTGTGCTGTGTGAAACCTACCCGGTACACAGGGAGTTAATAGTTGAAGGAATCATGAGACCAATGAGCGGCTGAGAGCAATGGGTGTGAGGATGTATGTGATCCATGGATGTGTTGTGATGGATCACATGCAGTGTGTAAGTACCTGGACAGGCTGGAGCCTGTACTATGGGATAGAGTTAAAGTGTTGTGCTGGATAAATAAAGCCAGGTGGCTAATACCGCCATTGGGACCCACAGGGTCCATTGATAGGTAGTAATTGTAAATGTTAAGTGTGGTGTTTATATGTGATAGCCCTACGGGAGGCATATGATGTGTATCGCGGGTAACTCATGATGGCTGATGATGAAAGGGCCATGCATGAGGTATCCACAATGTAATAGGCGGGATAGCCACCATTGGGTCCGACCAGGACCACTTGAGATGGATTAGTGCCAGGCGGGCATAGCCGCCTTTAGGTCCGACCAGGGCCAGTTGAGATGGAATAGTGTGAGGCGGGCCGCCATTAGGTCCGATCAGGACCAGTTGAGATGGAATAGTGCCAGGCAGGCATAGCCACCATTAGGGCCGACCAGGACCAGTTGAGATGGAATAGTGCCAGGCGGGCATAGCCGCCATTAGGTCTGACCAGGACCAGTTGAGGTGGAATAGTGCTAGGCAGGCATAGTCGCTATTGGGTCCAACTAGGTAGTTGGTGAAAGGACCCGTTGATAAATGTTGACTAGTAAAAAGGCCCGATGCTGTCGCATCGGGAGTGTAGTGTGGGGAGTGAGGGCATGTGGGGGGGTAAGAATGGTGAGCAGGGGCAGTGTGGGTAGGTGAAAGGGATAAAGAGCGGCAGTGTGGGGTGAGTGGGGGCATGAGGAGGGGCAGTGTGGGTGATTGGGGGGGGTAAGCAGGGGCAGTGTGGCTGATTGTGGGCAGTTGGGGGGGGGTGAGAGGGGTAAGGAGTGATGAGATAGGGGGGTAAGAGGAGTGAGGAGGGTCAGTGTAGGGTAATCAGGGGCAGTGTGTGTGATTGTGGGCAGTTTGGGGTGGGTGGGGTGGAGGGGTAAGCAGGGTGTATGGGTGAGTGGGGGTGGGGGTAAGCTGGAGCAGTGTGGGTGAGTGTGGGCAGTGTGGGTGAGTAGGGGGTAATGAGGGGCAGTGTGAGGAGTGAATGAGGGCATAGGGGGAGGAGAGGAGTGAGGAGGGGCAGTGTGGGTGAGTTTGGAGGGCTATGGAGGGTGAGCAGGGGCAGTGTGGGTGATTGGGGGGTAATTAGAGGCAGTGTGGCTGGCTGTGTAACGTTAGTTGAGGAGGGGGGGGGTAGTAGGAGACAGAAAGGCGGCCCTGGAGGCTGCAAAGAGAGTGGGTCGGCGGTGGCATGACAGGGAGGGCTGCAGCGGCGGGCAGCATGCATGATGAAGGGGTCCGCCGATGGTGGCGGCGGGCCCTTCAGTAATAGCGGTGCGCCTGGCTGCGGCGGGGGCCTGGAGGCGTTTCTGTAAGGCGCTTACCGTGTCAGCGGTGGGGCTGGAGGGTGGGAAGCGAGTGCGCCGGCGGCAGCATGAGAGCGGTGGAGGCAGGAGTGTGTGGCGACGGGAGGCTGGAAGGAGCCGCCGGCAGGCCGCGGCATGGGTGAAGTAATATGGCGGGGCTTCCGGGGTAGGCATAATCATCATTTTAGTGCAGGCGCCCTTGCTCCATAGCGGCACAGTGGCCGGAAGTGCTAAACTGATGATTATGTATAAAGATGGTTTAGTGTAATGTGAAATGTCCTGTAATGTGTAATGTGACGTGTTTGTGAAATGTAATGTATGTAGTATGTGATGTGCTTATGTGAAATGTTGATGTGCTACCCAGTTTATTATATGTGTGTGAGAAATAAACGGGTAGTCATACAAAAAATTATAAGCACGTGTTGGTGTCATTATGCAGCAAGCGAGTCCTGACCTCACAACAGCCAATGTAAAGCTCACCGCTGGGGGTTTCAGTCTGTAGCTGCTGTTTTACCCGTGCTTATTATCAAAAATAGCGTAAGAGCCCTTGTCATTTTTATTAATTTATTTACAGTGGTGCGCCAGCCAATCACAGCCATGCCAATGCTTGACATGGCTGTGATAGGGCTGGAAGTGCCAACACCGTAAAATCTTGCTGATTCGCTGCTCAGTGGCTTTTCAACAAGCTTTATTTGGGTGACAAAGACGAACAGGAACAAAGCATAGTGAAAAGTCTGGGTTCGGGATTGAGCACTAAACACAAGGAGTCGTTACGAACATCAAACTTTCCAGTTCGGTTCGCTCATGTCTATTCACAATATTTTTATATTAGCTAAACTGTAATGTAACTGTGTTATTATACTCATCGATCACCATCTTCCTCAGTTTCCAGTGCCACTTTGGTCCTCTTCTCACTCTGTTTGAACCAGAAATGGCTTCTACAATGTAAGTCTATGGAGGGAAAGAACGAAGTTCCATAGACTTGCATAATAAATGCAACTTCTGTCTCAAATGTAAACCCACGTTTGAGCTTGCAAGTCAGAATATAGAAGTCGTGAGAGAGTAGAGGATCAGAGCGGCACTGGAAAACAGGGAGGACAGTGATCGGTTAGTATATTAACACTGTTACACCACATCAAACATGCTAGGTTTAGATAATAAAAAAAATATAGTGGAAGTGCTTCTGTAAAGGGCTTCCTGAGACTTTGATATCAATGTGTTTAGGAAAGAATTAATACTTAAAATCAATGTAAAAAAGGAAAAAATGTAAATGAATAACGTATTGCTCAGCTGCCTATTTGGATATTTGCGGTCTGATGAGACTTGTGTTGTGAGAATGGTCTTATCTGAATTGAAAATTTTCCTTTCTAATATTAAAAGGTATTGGACTCATGATGCTTAACTTAAATTCAGGATTATACAGACATTCTGACTAATTTTAAAAGTATACAAGTCTAGTCAGGTCCAAAGGATCTTTTTATAATGTGTATATTTGATATTGGGAATTCTGGTGACAGGTCTTCTTTAACACTGATGGAGCACATTTAATATTTCTATCATTCATATTCATATACAGAGTGAAAAAGGGTTTTCCAACTTCCTGATGTCTTATTCTTTTGCATGTTTGAGACACTTACATTTTTCCAATCACCCAACAAATGTAAATGTTAGACAAAGATATCACAAGCAAACTCAAGATGCCGTTTATAAATTAAGCTCTTTATTATTAACAGAAAAAGAACCCCAAACCTACAGGGCTCTGTGTGAAAAAGTGATTCCCCGCCTAAAACCACAGTTAATTTTTGTAGCACATCTTTGGGAAGCTGAGTTCCCCGATTTCCCTAGCGACACCCAGGCCTGATTAATGCCACACCTGTCACACAAATCACTTACCATATATACTCGTGTATAAGCTGAGTTTTTCAGCACAAAAATTGTGCTGAAAAGTGCCCCCCTCGGCTTATTCACGAGTCAGTGACGGCTGAGTGTGAGGGGCCGGTGTCCGGGGGCTGGAGGAGGTGGGGGAGGCTGTACAGTGAGCGGGCAGTCACGTGCCCCCGCTCATTAGTGCAGTGCAGTATGCACTGCATCCCCCTGTCCATCAGCGGCAGGGGGAGCGGTGCATATTACATTACACTGTCAGCGCTCCTCCGCCCCCCCTGTGGTAGTATACAGCAGTGCCCCCCCCCTGTGGGTATACACAGCCCCCCCCCCGTTGCTGCCGCACACCTGTAAAAAGAAGAGCTTTCATACTTATCCTCCTGCTGTCACCGCGCGTGCATCCTCCGCTCTCCCTTCTTGCTTGCACCCGGCGTCCATCCACGTGACCGCGCACAAATAATGCTTTATACTACCACAGGGGGGGGCTGCTGTGTATACTTCCACAGGGGAGGGGCTGCTGTATATACCTCTGTGGCTGCTGTATACTACCACAGGGGGAGGCTGCTGTATACTACCACAGGGGGAGACTGCTGTATACTACCACAGGGGAGGCTGCTGTATACTACCACAGGGGGAGGCTGCTGTATACTACCACAGGGGGAGGCTGCTGTATACTACCACAGGGGGAGGCTGCTGTATACTACCACAGGGGGAGGCTGCTGTATACTACCACAGGGGGAGACTGCTGTATACTACCACTGGGGAGGCTGCTGTATACTACCTCTGGGGCTGCTGTATATACCTCTGTGGCTGCTGTATACTACCACAGGGGGAGACTGCTGTATACTGCCACTGGGGAGGCTGCTGTATACTACCACAGGGGGAGGCTGCTGTATACTACCACAGGGGGAGACTGCTGTATACTACCACAGGGGGAGACTGCTGTATACTACCACAGGGGGAGACTGCTGTATACTACCACAGTGGGAGACTGCTGTATACTACCACAGGGGGAGACTGCTGTATACTACCACAGGGGGAGACTGCTGTATACTACCACAGGGGGAGACTGCTGTATACTACCACAGGGGGAGACTGCTGTATACTACCACAGGGGGAGACTGCTGTATACTACCACAGGGGGAGCCTGCTGTATACTACCACAGGGGGAGCCTGCTGTATACTACCACAGGGGGAGACTGCTGTATACTACCACTGGGGAGGCTGCTGTATACTACCACTGGGGTGGCTGCTGTATACTACCACTGGGGCTACTGTATATACCTCTGTGGCTGCTGTATACTACCACTGGGGCTGCTGCTGTATACTACCACAGGGGGAGACTGCTGTATACTACCACTGGGGAGGCTGCTGTATACTACCACTGGGGCTACTGTATATACCTCTGAGGCTGCTGTATACTACCACTGGGGAGGCTGCTGTATACCACTGGGGGGACTGTATACCTGTGCTGGGGTCCACCCTCGGCTTATACACGAGTCAATAGGTTTTCCCAGGTTTTGGGGGCAAAAGTAGGGGGGTCGGCTTATACACGGGTCGGCTTATACACGAGTATATATGGTAAATAGGACCTGTCTGACAAAGTGAAGTAGACCAAAAGACATCATGCCGTAATCCAAAGAAATTCAGGAACAAATGAGAAACAAAGTAATTGTGATCTATTAGTATAGAAAAAATTATAAAGCCATTTCTAAAGCTTTGGGAATTCAGCGAATCACAGTGAGAGCCATTATCCACAAATGACAAAAACATGGAACAGTGCCCCGACTTGTTTTGGAACTGATTGGGGCCAATTAACTGTTACCAACAAAGACTCTAATTTATCCTGCACAAAACCAGCCCCCACTCAGGTCCTTCATTTATCACTGGAAATATAGGGGCACCCATGTTACTAATAGAAAAAAAAGGCTCTGGAATAGTTACATGGCTTCCACACCCTCAAATAAAATCCAGTGAAGTCTGCGCTCCCAAATCTAAATGTCCCCCTCATTCTGAGATCTACTGTGTCTAAACCACAGTAAGCGTCACATGTGTGGCATTATTGTAGTGGGCACTGCACACTTAAGAATTTACAGGGTGCATGTCTCCAGAAGCCCAAGCTGGGCACAAAGTACACGGGTGCTACAATATATGTGGGCACAATCTATGGGCACTAAGCTGGCATGTTTGGCTTTCTCCAGAAAAAAAGAGCATGATGTGGATGCTACAAAATCGTCATTGCAGCCGTAGGTAAATTCACTGAGATGTGCAATTTCTTCACTGGAGTAACATTTGGTGCTGTCCTGCAATGCTTGGAACTTAGGGGTTACAGAAATGTTGCCTGCAAACTATTCTAGCAAAATCTGTTCTCCAAAAGCCAAATAGTGTTCCTTCCTGCTCAGCCCTCATGTTGGGCCGAGCATTAGTTTCTGACGACATATAGGATATCACCGTGTTTGGGAAAAATTGCGTAATATATTGTGGAATCCAGTTTCACCCATTAATTCTTCTGACAAATTTGCATCTTATAATTTTTTTTTAAAATTTTTACCCATCCTAATTTTATAAAATTTTGAGAGACGCCTGTGGCACTTGCTACACACCTAAGCAGTGAAGTATCCAATATGGGATCACCTGTGGGATTTCTGCTCATTTGGTTCCTTAGGGGCTCGGCTAATAAAGTGCACAATATATAACCGAATCTACGTTCTAAAAACCAAGTAGCGCTCCTCCCATCTGATTTTCAGGGACTCTGCAAATGCATTACGATGTCCAAATTTACGTTACAAAAATTTGTTTTTAACCTTATACACTGTGTGCAGAATTATTAGGCAAATGAGTATTTGATCACATGATACTTTTTATACATGTTGTTCTACTCCAAGCTGTATAGGCTTGAGAGACAACTACCAATTAAGTAAATCAGGTGATGTGCATCTCTGTAATGAGGAGGGGTATGGTCTAATGACATCAACACCCTATATAAGGTGTTCTTAATTATTAGGCAAATGCCTTTCCTTAGGCAAAAGGGGTCAGAAGAGAGATTTGACGGGCTCTGAAAAGTCCAAAATTGTGTGAGATGTCTTGCAGAGGGATGCAGCAGTCTTGAAATTGCCAAACTTTTGAAGCGTGATCACCAACCAATCAAGCGTTTCATGGCAAATGGCCAACAGGGTCGCAAGAAGCGTGTTGTGTAAAAAGGCACAAAATAACTGCCCATGAGTTGAGGAAAATCAAGCGTGAAGCTGACAATTTGCCACCAGTTTTGCCATAGTTCAGAGCTGCAACGTTACTGGAGTATCAAAAAGCACAAGGTGTGCTATACTCAGGGACATGGCCATGGTAAGGAAGGCTGAAAAACGACCACCTTTGAACAAGAAACGGAAGATAAAACGTCAAGACTGGGCCAAGAAATGTCTTAAAGGTTTTATGGACTGATGAAATGAGAGTGACTCTTGATGGGCCAGATGGGTGGGCCAGAAGCTGGATCAGTAAAGGGCAGAGAGCTCCACTCCGACTCAGACACCAGCAAGGTGGAGGTGGGGTACTGGTATGGGCTGGTACCATCAAAGATGAACTTGTGGGACCTTTTCGGGTTGAAGATGGAGAGAAGCTCAACTCCCAGACCTACTGCCAGTTTCTGGAAGACAACTTCTTGAAGCAGTGGCACAGGAAGAAGTCGGTATCGTTCAAGAAAAACATGATTTTCATGCAGGACAATGCTCCATCACATGCATCCAACTACTCCACAGTGTGGCTGGCCAGTAAAGGTCTAAAAGAAGAAAAAATAATCACATGGCCCCCTTGTTCACCTGATCTGAACCCCATAGAGAACCTGTGGTCCCTTCTTAAATGTGAGATCTACAGGGAGAGAACACAGTACACCTCTCGGAACAGTGTCTGGGAGGCTGTGGTGGCTGCTGCACGCAATGTTGATCGTAAATAGAACAAGCAACTGACAGAATCTATGAATGGAAGGCTGTTGAGTGTAATCATAAAGAAAGGTGGCTATATTGGTCACTAATTTTTTGGGGTTTTGTTTTTGCATGTCAGAAATGCTTATTTCTAAATTTTGTGCAGTTATATTAGTTTACCTGGTGAAAATAAACAAGTGAGATGGGAATATATTTGTTTTTTATTAAGCTGCCTAATAACTCTGCACAGTAATAGTTACCTGCACAAACAGATATCCTACTAAGGTCCCTTTCACATCAGGGGTAATCGCTGATCGCGGCAGTTGCAGTGAAAAAAACGCAACTGCCGCTATTACCGCATAACGGCTGCACTTGCGGTTCACTTGCGGCAAGCCCCATGCAATGTCTATGGGGCTTGCGGTAAGTGTGCGGCAAGTGCGGTATAGCTGCGGTTTCGGCACTTGCCGCAGATGTGGCCGCGAAGAAAAACGCTGCCAGCCTCGGTTTTTTCACGGCTGCATTTGCCACAAGTGCCGAAACCGCACTTACCGCACACTGAACCGCAAGTGCGGCCGTTATGCGGTAATCGCAGCAGTTGCGTTTTTTTCACCGCAACTTCCGCGATCAGCGATTACCGGTGAAGTGAAAAGGCCTTAAGATAGCCAAATCTAAAAAAAAAACACTCCAACTTCCAAAAATATTAAACTTTGATATTTATGAGTCTTTTGGGTTGATTGAGAACATAGTGGTTGATCAATAATAAAAATATTCCTCTAAAATACAATGTGCCTAATAATTCTGCACATAGTGTATAGGATATCACTGTGTTCTGGAGAAAATGTGTAACTAATTATGGGGTCCATTTTCTCCTATTGATTGGCAAACATTTTAGGATAAATCAACATACCTTAACTGTTATTTCACATCAATATTTGGGTTCAATTTCCTCAACACACCCCTAGATAAATTCATTGATGGGTCAAGTTTCCAAAATGGGGTCACTTGTGGGGGCTTCTGATGTTTATGGTACCTCAGGGCCCTCCAATAAGACATGGTGCCCGCAATCTCTATCAACCAAATTTGTGTTCCAAAATTCAAGTATGTCTTCTTCCAAGCCTGGCCATTGGTCCAAGCAGAACCTTTTGAATACATGTGGGGTATTGCCGTGCTCATATGAAATTGGGTAACACACTGTGGGGTTCTTTTTTCGTATTATCTCTTGCAAAAGTGAAAAATTTGGGGCTAAAGCAACATTTTTTGCGAAATCAATGAACATTCACAATATGACGGAACAAATGTTATCAAATTCGGTGCAGTTCCTGTGAATTCAGAATGCTCACGTTACTCCTGGAGAGATGTAGTTTCCAAAATTGTGTCACTTGTGGAGAGATTTCTGCTGTCTAAGCACTTTAGGTGCACTGCAAATGCGACATGGTGCCCACTGCTGTTCCAAACAGGATTCTGAAACAAAGAAACTGGTTAGCAAATTGTGGGGTTCATTTTATTGTGCTATTCCTTGTAAAGGGTATGAAATTGGGGCTAAAGCTATATTTTTGAGTAACAACTCCAATTTCTTTTTCATTCCACTTTGCATTAATTTCTGTGTAGCACCTGAAGCATAAAAAAAATTCTGACTTCAGTATTGAAGTATTTGAGGGTTGCGGTTTTTAAAATGGTATCACTTCTGGGGTGTTTCTAATATACAGTGGCATGTAAACGTTGGGCGCCTTTGATCGAAATGACTGTTATGAACAGTTAAGCAAGTTAAAGATGGAATGGTCTCTAAAAGGCATGATGGTAACATTGACACATTTCCTTTGTATATTAGTAAAAAAATACATTTACCAACAATTTAAAAGTCACAAAATAGAAAATGAGCTGATTCTAAGCTTTGGGCACATTGCATGGTTAGTACCCAGTAGCACTCCCTTTTGCAAATATCTCGGCTTGTAAATGCTTTTAATAGCCAGCCAAGAGTCTTTAAATTCTTGGAGGGATTTTTATCCATTCTTCCTTGGAAAAGTCTTCCAGTTCTGTGAGATTCCTGGGTCGTCTTCCATGCACTACTCTTTTGAGGTCTAGCCACAGATTTTCAATGATGTTTAGATCAAGGACTGTGAGGGCAGTTGTAAAAGTTTAGCTTGTGCTTTTTTGAGGTAGTCTATTGTGTATTTTGACATGTGTTTAGGATTATTATTCATATGGAGAAGCCATCCTTTTTTCATCTTCAGCGTTTTTATAGATAGTGTTATGATTGCATCAAGAATTTGTTGAACTTTCATTGAATTCATTCTTCCCTCTACCCACAAAATGTTCCCTAGGCCTTTGGCTGCAACACAACCCCAAAGCATGAATGATACACCTCCGAGCTTAATGGTTGGTGAGACATTCTTTTTCTAAAATTCTGTGTTCTTTCTTCTCCAAATATACCTTTTTTTGTGGATAAAGAGTACTATTTTATCCTCATCAGTCCACAGGACTTGTTTCCAAAGTGCATCAGGCTTATTTACATGTTTTTTTTGCATACTTCTGATGCTGAATTTTATGGTGAGGACACAGGAGAGGTTTTCTTCTGATGAGTCTTCCATGAAGACCATATTTGTGAAGTGTCTCTGAACAGTAGAACAATGTACCACAACTCCAGAGGCTGATAAATCTTCCTGAAAGTTTTTGGTAATGAAGTGGGGTTTTTGATTTGCCTATCTGCCAATACTGCGAACAACAATCATATGGTCATTCCATATTAAGTGATCCAAATATGAATATTTTTTTTACCTGACGTCTTTAGATTTTTTTTTTTTTTCTGTATGAAGTACAGCTTTAGTTAATTACAAATTAAAAGTTTTTAATTTTTTTCTTCATCAGTTAATTTTTTACAGACTTCTAAAGTTTTGAAAAAGTGTGAATTTTGGCCTGGTATGGCTTTACATTTTTTATCATATCTCGGGCTAGAATTAAGATAAAGAGATGGGAGAGGCATCATTTTTCCCAGAACGGTACCAACTTTCATTTGATATGTCACAAGACTATGTTTCTTAATAGATTGTTTTGGATAAATCAAATTCAACATTTTCATGCGCAATTGTGAAAAAAAGTATGTTTTAAAATTGTGAAAAAAAGCACGTGTGTTATGTGTTCATGGTTATATTTGTACAGAGATTCAACTTGGGACCAAATTGGGATCACATTTTTTTATTTTTCTTAAATCCTCAGTGTTGGAAGTTACAAGTTCTTCAAAATTTTCTGCCTGCAGAGTATTTTTCTCTTTTGCAAGTTGCTTTCTACAACTGTCACAAATGTTCATGCCTGCATAGATTGATGGATTTATATGAAACAACCAATCTTGTACCGGCCTAAGATTTCTTCTTGTTGTGTGTCCTGTTTTTTTCAAAAGGATTGCAACAGCATATCTGATAAAATGCTGTTCCTTGAGAAGTAGCAGCCATTGCTCTGTGAGAAAAGTGCAGTTAATATTAAGGAAGATGGGTAATAAAAATAAAGATTTAAAGTACACTTGAAATATAACTGTGTTAGTATAAAGTGAGTATCAGGGCTAGCGCACACACAGCTTTTTTTGTCTGTGGATAAACGCTACGGTTTTGGCAGCATTTTTCTACCGAGTTTTCACTATATCTGCATTAGTTTTTTTAATCGCTAGTGAAAATGATGGAAGTTATTTTTTTAATATAAATAATGATAAATGCTGCGTTTATTGCAGTGATCAAAGAGTAGTGCAAGCAGTGATTTACTCACTCTGAGTGCTTAAAAAAGCACTGCAGGTGTTTAACCCCATTAAAATCAATGGGAGGCGTTTTTCTGAACAATGATCACTCAGAATAGCACTGTGTGTGTACTGGCCTTTAGTAAGAAAAGCATTTAACTATTAATATAAATTTACTCAAACTTTAAACACACTCACCAATATTGTAGCACACTTTCCCCCTTGATGTCTGTGTAGAGACTACTGTTTGTTCAAGACTGAACATGTCCAGGTATGTAAGGACATGAAAGCTCTGAAGCTCTGTCTTACTTCCTGACTTAGCGGTGGGTAGATACTTAACATGATTGACAGAGCTGCTGGCCTGTCATCTGCTCTACATTCAATGTCTAATCCTGTTCATTCTCAGGTTGAGCCCTAACAAAGCTTTCTCCTCTGTCATCTCCTGCTTCTAAGCTGTAACATAATAAAATAATACAGTAATATCTAAAAATCATGGATTATTTAATAAATATAGACCCCACTCTTTTAGACCACAGGCTGAACAGATCTGAATTCAAGATTTTCAAATTGACGCTATAATAGTTATATATTTTTAAATATGATCCCATCGCGATCCCAACTTGAATTTTGGTACAGATGTGACTAGGAACATAGCAGGCACATGTGAATGTTTGGAAATTTTTAAATTAAACATTCTTTTCGGAAATGTGTTTAACATTTTGCATTTGCATTCACATGGGTAAAATATTAACAAAGATAGTCTTGTGACATATCTGGTGAAAGCTTGTACAGTTCTCAGTAGAATGGTTTTGATTTTGTTTCTCTATCTTATTTCCAGCCTGAGTTATGAGGGGAAATGTAAAGGCAGGCAACACCGAAATCCACACCTTTTCCAACCTTTGAAAATCAATTAACACTTTGCTATCTTCTTATTGCCTTCTCCTACTTTTAAAACCGCCACCATTTTCATTTTCAGAGTGCTAGGTAGCTGCTTTGAAGAATTCATGCTTGCTGTTGTTTTGGCACAGGGTTAGGCTGCCTTCACACTGGCGTTCCCAGTGAATCGCCATGTGTGCGCAGCCAGCGCAAGCCCCTATGTTTAGAATGGGGACACACGGTGCTGCGCTTGACAGCGCAGGACCGTGCGCACCCATTCATTCCCACATGTGATCTGTGCGCAGGCGGATGCTCGGAGGGGTCCGCAAATGTGAACCCAGCCTTAGAGAAGGCTGGATTTTAAAAAAAGCGGTACAATTTGTATCAACTAATCTTTCCTAATGATGATGGTGGAGAAGCCATAACTCTAATAGGCTAATTAATTTTAACCAAGGTTTTAGACATTATCTGAGCACACAAATCTCCAAGGGTGCCCAATCTTTTGCATTGGCCCATTTTCCTTTTTGTAATTTTTAAAATGTTAAAGATGATTTTTTTTGTATTTTTTGCCTAAAATGCATACAATAAATACAGTAAATGTGTCATCTTTAATGTTATGCATTTTAGAGATAATTTCCTTTTCAACTTGTTTAACTGTTCACAATAACAGTAATTTTGACCAGGGGTGCCCAAACTTTTGCATGACACTGTAGAGGCCCTACAAAGGTTATTTAAAGGGATCCTGTCACCTCCAGAACGCCTCCTAAGCTAGCAAAACATGTCCCTGCAGCATCCCATCACTAATCTCACACTTCTTTTGTCTCCTAAACGCATCCTGTGAAAGTGCATAAAAATGTTTTAATACTTACTCATTAGTGATTATTAGCAGGGGCTATATTCTTTAGTCACCAGAGCATGTTGTTTTGCAGCCTCGAGGATCCACCCTCTCTCTGTCTGTGCTGTTGTGATGTGGAGCTGAAGCCAGGACTAATGATTTGCATTCTGTGAGTGATAGAGAGGGGGGAGGGTAATGCCTGCACAAACAGAGCACACAGACAGAGAGAGGGAGGATCCTGGAGCTGCAACACAGCCCGCCCTGGTGACTAAAGAATATAGTCACTGCTAATTATAATCACTAATGAGTGAGTATTAAAACGTTTTTATGCACTTTCACAGGATGCTTTTAGGAGACAAAAGGAGTGTGAGATTAGTGATGGGATGCTGCAGGGACATGTTTTGGTTAATCTAATTTTATTGAATTTTTGGAATACATTACAAGGTATACATATAGTTATAACCAGAAAGTACAAAATAATAAAACACAGAAATAATACCAGATATTTGTGTGTTGGAGAATGACCAACCGAAAATCGAATGTACCCTCTTGCATAGCAGGGTCATCCAGTCCCTTATTTATAGTCCAGAACACTAGAATAAAATAACCTTTCTCTGAATACAGTGGCTCACGACTGATGGTGGTGTAAAAGAACCCCGCCAGAAATATTATAACAATGGTCTTCTCATCATCAAATTGGTGTGTACAAAAGAACATTTGTTGGGTTATCTTGTAACGTATTATCTTCTTTTTTGTTTAATCCCATGCTAGCAGAGCCTCGGAGAACTCGCCCAAAGTTGGGAACGTCGAAGACGAACCCATCGTCCGAGGAGTTTCTCCAGTCTATGTATATTTTATTCGATTCCAGAATTGCTGGAAGCTGTAGGGAGGGTGTGCCATAATATAACTTTTCAAAACCAATATTAAAGAGCAGTGCAAAAGTAGAAGAGAGGTAAGGAAAGAGGGAGGTAGAAAGATAAAAGATAAAAAGAAGGAATAGGGAGATATATAGGGCAAATCTAGGGTCATTGGGGTCAGGTAGGGAAGAGGGTTAGGCCAAAGAGGGATAGGGAAGAAGGATACCTCGACCCCGTGTCGGTCATAAATCATGTCTCCGAAACGACTTCAGAGAAAATACTCCTGAAGTCGACCGAATCTTGGAAAAGAATCCATTCGGTCCAGACCACTGAAAACTTGTCACGAGAACCCGAAGCGTCAGCCGCTAGCTCCTCCATCCGGAAAATATCTGTCATTTCTTTGAACCAGTCAAGCAAAGATGGAACCTGAGAAGTTCTCCAAAATCTCGGGATTAAGGTGCGGGCGACTGAGACACAAAAACGGAGTATATCCCTCTTATGAAGCCTAAAGAAAGATAGATAGCAGGGCCACTTCAGGACAGTACTCCACTTGTTTACCTGTTATCTGAGTGTAAGTCCTGAATACCTTGAACCAGAACCGCTGGATTTCCCTGCAGCTCCACCAGATATGGAACATTGTCCCTGATGACTCCCTACAACGCCAACAACTGTCTGTAGTGTCAGGGAACATGCGTTGAAGGGCAACCGGACATAGGTACCATCTGGTGAGCAGCTTATAACTTCTTTCTTGTGCAATACAGGCATTAGCTAATTTGTGAGTAAATAAAAAGCATTTTTGCCACTCACTATCTGAGATGTTCCTGTCCAACTCCTTCTCCCAAGCACGCTGGAAGTATAGGGTGTCATGATCTCTCATGGACCCTAAAGCTTGGTACAAAACAGATATTTTACGCTTCGGGGGTGAATCTTGTTGGTACAATCTCTCCAATATATTGGGTGTCAATCTCACCTTGCACACACGGTCAGCCGGAAATAAGAATGATTTATACTGGAGAAACTCGAACCACTTAAGTGACCTAGTAGGATCTATAGATTGCAGTTCCCCCATCGAGGGTAAGTTACCGTCAGATAGGGTCTGTCCCATTCGGGTATCGTTCACACTCTGCCAACATAGAAATTTTTGCCTTCCGAACCCAGGTGTGAAAGTTGGGCTAGAAAAAAGGGGAGTGAGAGGGCTGAGTCTGTCATCTGAATGGAGCGCCTTTGTCACCAAGTGCCACACCGTCAAAGTAATCTTGGTCATGTCAAGTAGGGGAGTTATTTCCCTGAAGTTCCTCAAGGGAGTCCATAGCAGGTGATTCAGTGGGATCCCTAGGCCATCCTGCTCCACCTCAATCCATCTCTTGGATGATGCACAAAAGTGCCAATCTAATGCTCTGGTGAGAGAAGAAGCTAAAAAGTATGTATTTATGTTGGGTAGCCCGACCCCTCCTTGATTTAGTAAGGATAAATATTAATCCGTAATCTAGATCTCCCCACCCAGATAAATTTGATAGCAAGAGATTGTAATTTATGAAACGTCCTATCTGGTAGAACAGAACAGTTTGGAAGATATATAAGAGTCTGGGTAAGTCATCCATTTATACATTCATCTCCAAACAGGATAACTTTAATTGTCGATAAGATGTAAGCCGCCTGAATTTGTCAGTAGGGGTATAATTAGCCTAAACATTGCTTAAGGTCACTGGATAGAACGCCAGATATTATACCTCGTCTTCCATTTGAACGGGAAATGTCTAGACAATGAGCTACCAATCTCTGGGCAGGAAATGTTGAGCGCCTCGTTTAGACAGTTAACTTGAAGTTACTTAGTTGTCCGAATTGTTCGAACTCTTTTAAAATAGAGGGGATAGAGATCAGGGGTTGCGATATATATAACAATTGATCATCGGCAAATAGTGCCGTTTTGTGATGACTCTGTCCCAGTTCGATCCCGCGAATGTCGCCATTGGCTCTGAGTGCCGTAGCTAAATGTTCCATTACTATAATGTATAGCAGGGGTGACAAAGGGCACCCTGCCTAGTACGTTTGCTATCTTAAACGGGGAAGATAAGGCACCACCAATCTTCACCCTAGCAGACGGTGAGGAGTATAAAGACATGATTCCGTGCAAAAACCGGGGTCCCAGGCCAAGCTGGATCAGCGCCTCCCTCATAAATCCCCAGTGGACTCTATCAAAGGCCTTTTCTGCATCCACAGAAATCAGGCCTAGTGGAGCTGAGTTAAGTTTGGCTTTAGCAATAAGGAGCAGGGTTCTAATGGTGTTATCCCTTGCCTCCCGGCCTCTGACGGAGCCCACAGGGACATGGTTTGATAGCTTAGGAGGCACTCTGGAGGTGATTGGATCCCTTTAAATCTTAATCGGTCCCTATAGAAATATGTTTTGGAAATTTTTTGAAAAAATTAGAAATTGCTGCTAAACTTTTAACCCTTATCACATCCTAACAAAATAAATAGATGTTTCAAAAATGATGCAAATGAAAAAGTAGAGATATGAGAAATGCTTTTTATTGATTATTTTGTACAACATGATCTGATTTACGGATATAAAAATTCAATGTTAAAAATATTTCCGATATTTTCACAAATAAATGTGAAAAATATCAGCCTAAATTGACCACTAAAGTATAAAGTGTAATGAAAGAACCGACTGTGATCCGATGAAGCGATCCAAGGTTATTACATCCTAATGTGATTTAAAAAATTTAGTCTGGTCACTATGGTCAAATATGGTTCTGTCAACAAGAATGGGAATTTATTTACGGTATGTTTGGTCTTCATAAAATGTTTTTGGAAGTGTATGATGGCATGAATAAAGGAGATTACTGAAGACCTAAAATTCTTGACTTATGTCTTTTATTTGGTTCTCTTTAACTACTTTTTTTGGATTTGTTGATGTTGTTTTAAGTCTCTGAAACTCTGAACTGTTCACAAACGTTCAAGCAGGACTGTATTACCATATATATCATCAACATTTGTTGGAGACTTTTTGTGATTTGTTAATATAATGTATACAGTTTGTTTTGAACACAGTTTCACCCACTTGAATTTCAAGGACCACATGGACAGGCACAGATCTGTGCCAACAGATGCCAACTGATGTCCACAGACCTTTTTTTTTCACGGATCCGTCGTCAGCACCAGAGATGGTGTGGGAGGAGCTGTACCTTGCTTCTGAGCATGCTCAGTACAGCAAAACAGATCCGTAAAACGGATCCGTTTTTTTATGGATCCATACGGATCTGTGGCCCATAGTCATCCATTTTATTTGATAGGCAGCTAAAGATCTGTGTCTGTCTGTTTGTGCCCTCTTTTTTCAAGGCAGCCCAAAATCGTAAAAGTCTCCAATTCTGGGTGCATGAAGAAAACTGACACAAATGGATCAGTGACAAAACTGGCAAACACGGATGGCCTTATAGGACCAATCTGTGTCCATAGGGATACATAGGAGGCCGAAACGGACCCATGAGTATCAGTTTTTAAACGGATAGATGCAGATCCCAAAAAACGCAGTGTGAAGACAGCCTTAAACATGTAGCTAATAATACAAAGGATCAGTATTTACTAAAAACAAAGTGTTTCACTTAATTGGTTAGAATGCAGTCTGTTCATGGACACCCCCTTAAGGCTGCTTTCACATTTCGGCAGATCCTGCAGTTTTGCCCCGTCTGCCGCCTAACGGATCACTTGCAGCAAGACTGCGTTCGGCCTAATGCATTCCTTACAGGTCTTGCGTACATGTGTGGCATTTGTGGTTATGAGCGATCCGGCAAATCTGGCACCTGCGTCAATGGAAAAAAACTCTACTAACAGCGTTTTTTTTACGTGTTGCAAGTGCCGCACATGTCCGCAAGTCCCATAAGGAATGCATTAGGCTGAAGGTAGTCTTGCTGCAAGTGATCCGTTCAGCGGCAGATGGGGCAAAACTGTCGGATCTGTCGCAAATGTCGAGAAACACTGATGGGAAAGCATCCTTAACGTTACATCTTGGGGGGAGTGTCACAGTGTTTTCAGTCAAGTGTTTGTGGGGGATACCAGAAGGCGTTCTATTTAGTTCTAATGTGCAGTTATTGGTATTTTGGGAGCACTCTTTTAACAGGAGTTTCCCAGTCCTTTAATAATGTCCCCGGGTGGTGGATAAATAAAAATCTATACTTGGCTCTTGCACTAAACCTGCTCCTGCTATCTCAGTGTTGTGTCCTGCGTCACGCTCCTGACATAAACAATGGCATGTGACCTCTGCAGCCGATCATCGACTGCAGATCAGCCTTCACATTTCTGTTCTTTCTCTCCTGTAGAATTAAATTCAGAAGATGTTGAGGTAAGTATTTGTGAATTAATACAATAATAATGGCAAACATGAACTCTTGCAACACAGAAGGAGAGTTGGGAGAAACTAATATTAGGCTATGTTCACACAGAAAGTTTTTGCTGTGTTTTTTTTAATGTTTTTTCCATTGGATTTATGAAAATCCATGCTAATAAAAATCTGCTCTTCATAGTCCCAGCCAAACCTATGAGATCCCAGGAATCTCCTGCACCTGCTTTTTGCCCCTCACTGATATGGATCACAGCTCGGTGTTTGCTGCGTGTCCGTTCATTCAGCGTTTTTGCTGCCTTTTTTCACCATTGAAAGCAATGAAGAGTGAAAAATTGCACAGCTGCATTTTTGGTGCGTTTTTGTGTCAAAAACACATAAAAAACGCACTTTTTTTTGCTGCCAAGAGATGATGTTTTGTTACAGTTTTTCTGCAGAAAAAAACTCAGCAAAAATGCCCTTTGTGAACACGTATAGGCTTGCAGTATTACTTCTCGGTAGATTCAGGGAACGAATATTCAGACATATTTGATAAGTATTTCTAGATTCTGTTCACACATATCCATATTATGAGCTCCAGGAATGGAGGGTTCAGATTACTGAAGAGAGGATAAAACTAAATGTGTTATATACATATATGTACAGCATTTATACTGTAATTGATACTCATGCTCACTGTTCACAAATCACTCCAAATGTGCACTGCAGCATGGTGATCCTCCCATAGTTTTATTAAAGATCCATTATTTTTCCCAATCTTTTCAAAGATTAGAGTTAGCGTTAAGTTTTGTTTTTAACGTATTTTTATGTTGTGTTTTATCACAAATAGCAATCTCTAACAGGGGGCGGAGCGGTAGGAGCAGCCAATGCAATAGATATCGAGGCCTTTAAGAGACAACAAGCCCTAACGCAAGCAGGTATGTCTTCAACAAGAAGTAGTTTGTCCACCTGATTGCACCACATGTATTTATATGTATGGTGATATCGGCTGTTCCTACAGTTTTTTCTTGGTAAGGAGACATTATCCACTATCCAGAGCATTGATTCTCTATGGAACATCTAGATCTGTGATGGTCCAACTGCTGATACCCCAAACGATTGCTAGAACGGGGAACTAAATTTTCAGTGGAACAGCAGTGCACATGTCTGACTGTTGTTCTATTCATTCTCTATGTGACGGGCAGAAATCTCAGTAGTCGGCCCCCACTGATCTGTGAGTAGGTGATAACTTTGTCTATATCGAATATCCCCTTTGGGCTTGTCTTTGTCTGTTTTGTTCAGTTATTATATTCTGTAATAATAGTTTAAAGCAGTACGCCAGTGGTTTTTTATATTTATATTTTTATTCTACTGCTGGAGTTTTACTATTGATGTAAGTTCCGTGATCCTACTCTTTTACTTACCCGCCGCCGTCTTCATCTTCTATTGCTGCTGCTCCATTGATATTCTGCAGTTTGTGACCTGCTGACCGCTTCAGTGTTTCATGTAGCGACCTGATTATCACTCTTCAATGTAAGTCTATGAGAGCCTCATTCTGGACTTGTTCTGGCCTTCATAGCCTTGCACCAAGAGCTTGTGACGTAACTTCTGATTTACGGTCAAACAGAAGTTGAGCTCACAAGATGGGGCTGCGGCATTGGAGCGGTGTTGGTAAAAGATGAATGCACCGGTGGATGCATAGATTACTGGGGACGGGATCTTATTTTAAAAGCACCACTCAAGTGCTGAAAAAAATCCAAAACACTTAAAGGGTACCTGTCAGGTCCTCTATACGCCCAGAACCACGAATAGTTCTGGGTGCATACCTGAAATCAATATGTCATTGTCCCAGCATGTACTAGCATACATAAACAGATCTTTATAAAAGTATTTCTAAAGATCGTTAATGAGATGCTAATTAGGGCTTTAACTAGTCGAAGGGGTGTTGGTACCCTAAACTAGTCAGTCCACATAGTATGTTATTCCGCCCATGTGGGTGTAATAACATACTTTGCATAACATCATCATCCCAATTGTTTGGCTGTATATCTCTCACCTTTGAGCGTCTCTCGCTCTGGGTGTATACACAACTGGCTTCAGAGAAGCTCACCGCGCATAATCGGAATGTCCCGCATTTCCTGGCTTCAAGGTGCGCATAACCGGAAATTCGGCACATTCCGATCATGCGCAGTGAGTTTCTCTGAAGCCAGTGGTGTATACACTGTGAGGTAGCGCTCGCTGAGGGTAATTACAGGACACTCACTTGACAGTGGAATGGACGCTCACAGCAATAGATTCTTCAACATAAATGTCCATCTATCTCCACAATGGTTATATTCCTGTCCCGGTTGAGGAACTCTTCTCCCTAAGTGTCCCAGGGCAGTATTCACACACTCAGCCTCTCCCAGTATCCTCATAGAGGCCAAGTCTCCAGTCCAGCCTAGTTTATCCTGCTCCCTTTGCAGGCTTGTGGAAGACGTCCTCTCACACAGGTGCAATCCAGTGTGTTTTGTAATCACTCCTTTACACAGACCTCAGCTTTCAGCAGCAGCAGTTAACCCTGTGTGTGCTGCTACCGAGTCAACCTGCACTTACCCTGTGCATGCTGCAGGGTTTAGCAATCCCACATTACCGCGCCGGTCATGTGAGTCATGCCAGCCACATGCCATAGCGCCGGCATGCCTCACATATCCCCTCCCCTGTTCAGACCTGTAGGGGCGAACATGTGCCATCGAACCGGGGCCCTGGGACAGGGCATCCATCGCCGTGTGCCCCTGTAGTCGAGGGGACCTCGGCAGTGACCAAGAGCGTCAGCTCCCAGATCATGAGCCGTCAGATTTCGTAGGGACCTACCATCAGTCACAGTCCCACACATTTGCCTCAGGTAAACCCCAGGATCAGACCTCGTCAGGTCACGAGTCCGAGTAGAAAGTTTGCCAGACCTCCCCTGCTCCCAGGGTCAATACAGTAGTGAGAGTCACTTGCCTCTGCATCTAAGGTCGGATCGAACTTTGTCCCGTCCCGCAATCTACTGGGCCGTCTGATCGGGCCTCTCTGACTCCAGGTACTGGAGGATTCACTCCCACTAAACCCACGCCCACTATCGTCAGGACATCTTTGGAGGTCTCTCCAATGGCGACTTTCTTCATTGCCTCCTTTACTTAGAGAACTATCATCATAATTGGGAGGGTCCTTTCTTTGTTGGGTCTCACGGTTTACAGGCCATCGCCATTGTCCACTGCTCAGGCGACACTGTCTCTCAACTCGCAGTCTTGCAAGATTCAGCCGTTTACATCTCGGAGGTAGGCCACTCAGTATGCCTTGAGCATCCGTACATAACCAAGACTTTCCTCTGTGCCTATGGCGAAGAACGACACCATACCATTCTTGTCAGGTATCCAATCTTTGTGATCACGTAGTACACTCACTTTCACCACCCCGGACTTCTTTACTATCAGTTGCATGGCTTGGCCATTTCTCCCAATGAGCTTTCTCACTAGAGCCTGAGGGACCTGGATGACGTCTTCCAGCAGACTCTGAGCTTTCTTCATAAGCTCCAGCTGTCTAGCGGCTTCTTCAGTCCTCAACCGGATCATCCGCTTTGTGCGAACGCACCTTAAATGCATGTCACTTAGGATAGCTACTCGCTTCACTGTGACTTCTGTTGTGGACAGGACCACCAGCTGTTTGGCTTCTGAAGTCCAGTACACCTTACAGGCTCCCACGGCCTTTTTAAACGCTTCATGCACCGACTCTCTGGTGCATTCTTCTCTCAAGTCCTCAGGTACATCTACGAGGCACTTGTATAGAGGAGTTTCTGTCATACTATTGGTCCCCTCCAGTTCCCCTGGCTTAGGTTTCAGGGCGAACGGACTTTCGGCTTCTTCAGCGAGTTTGCCTGAGAGGAACACTGGATGCTCGACCTTCTCCAAGGTGGCCTCGTTCCTCATCTGGCATGCGTCCAGGCGACTTTTGAGGTCAGAGACTTCCTCCTCTAGTTCGGCTACTCGCCTCTCAGCAGCTTGTCTTCGAAGCCCTTCCTTCTTCAGCTGTTCTTCTACCACAATTCCCGGAGACCTCTCTGTCTCCAAAGCACCCACTCGAGACTCAACAGCCTGTCTCCACAGCTTCTCTTGTCTCAAGTGGCCCTGGAGTATCTCCGTGAGCTCCCTTATCTTGCCTCCAACATCCATCGGGTCAGGCAAGCTCACAACACTCGAGGAGGCATTCACTTCAGCCTTCACTTTCTCAGTGGCTTCTTCCACTTCTGCAGTCATCTCCCCCTCTTGGGATCCTGCTGCAGCCTTAGCAACCTCGACCACATCATCGTGTGTCTGTCCAGGGGTCTCCAGTTCTTTTACCTGTGACTTCTGCCACAGCACGCTACTCTTGGGCATCGGCAGCCCTATCTGTCACCCTCACCAGGGTCTCAACGGTATCAGCTTCCTCCTTCTCATAGGTCTCCGCATCGATACCTTCGGCCCTCTCTTGGGTCTCTGTAGTGTCACCTTCAGAGGTTTTCTCACACTCCATCTCTTCAACCGTTTCCAAAACTCCACCCATCTCTGCTGTGGTGCTGTTTCCACTTCCAGCCACCCCAGTGGTGGGTCTATTCTTGGTCTGCTCTCCATGACTTTCAGGGACTCTTGCTCCACTAGCTGTCCCCCGGATTTCTTCTTCTACAGCGCCACAAAATGACCGACCATCAGCTGCTTGTGCAGACAAGGGAGCGGACACCATACAGTCTTCCTGGGTGGCTCTTTCTCCTTGTCTTCCACTTGAACGGTAGTGTCATACACAGTGTCAGTTCCTTAGACAGCACAATATCGGTCTCAGTTCCAGCGGTTTCTACGGGCAATAACACTTCACCTTCCATTCTGTTTTCTCGGTGTCTGGAAGAGAACTCACACATGGCATAGAAGCAGATGACATTATATTGTCAGCTACGGTCACCTGGGCAGCCTTTTTGTGGCACTTGCTCTTTTTGGGACCGGAGGAGTTGCCTTCCTTACTGGACCCTTCCTTACTGTACACCCTTCCTTTCTCAGAGTCACCGTCACCCCTTGAGTCAGTGTTATGCTCCACAGTATGATGAACCCCCAAGGCACTCTCTAACTTGGTGTCGGCTCCATTCTTTTTGGCTACCATGTCACTACCAGTTACAGTGTGGTTACAACCAGTCACAGTGTGGTTTACCTCTTTACTCGTCGTGTCACTATGTTGGGGAGACCCACCCTTTTCTTTGGTCACCCCTAACTCTGGGATGTCACACTTGCTGGGTACCAACTCATTATTACATATAACAATATCACAGACAATCCCTTTAGCCTCCCGCTGTAACAGCAGCTCCTTTGGACTGTTCTGGCTCTTTCCTGAGCAGCCAGACACAAGCCCTTGCTCCCATAAGTTTAAAAACAATTTAGAGTCCCGGCCTATTATGACTGGAAATGCTAAATCTGGGACTACGCCCACGTCAGGTCGCTCCAGTTCACCGTCCGTCTGAAGGATCACTCTGCCCAGTGGGTACTCTTGAGTGGCCCCATGGCTACAGCATCCTTCTATTCGCCGTCCAGGCATCAGATGGATGTCAGGTGTGGCCCTCACTAGGGTAACCGAGTTCCCCAGGTCTAGAATACCTGACACACCTTGTCCATCCATCTTCACAGAACACATCCGTGACCCTAAGGTGGATGGACGGTCTATCCCACAGATAGGACATCGGTACGAGGAGCCCCAGAGTCCCCAGCTCCCGTCAATCTGCTCAGAGTTTGATTGCTGCGCCCCCTTATGGGTAACCACCCCTTTTTGGGTCTCCGCCCCCTTTTGGGCAACCACCCCTTTTTGGGTCTCTGCCCCCTTTTGGGCAACCACCCCTCTTTGGGCCATGATCCCCTTTATGGAATCCACCCCCTTTTGATCAACCCAGTCTATAGGGGATGCTTTCTGAGGACACCCCACAATGTATTGCTGGTGCTGCTGCTCCTGGCTCTGCATCAGAAGTTTCAGGATCTCCTCCATGCTGCCCAGCCTCTCCGGCTGCAACAAGAGAAAAAAAACAGGAGGGGCGCTCCAATGGGTATTACCCGGTATTCAAGGAGAAGGGGGGTGGTAGAATACCACTAACCTTTCCTGGTTGTACCGCCTGTACAACCAAGATCTGCAGCCTGTGGTGTATTGCTGCTCACCAAGCAGAGCCCACGTCTCACCGCCAGTCGCAGTCGCTTGACTCCTCCCACTTGCACCTGGGTTGAGTGCGTTGTCCACCTTCGTGACCCCGCCGAGCCACCAGCCAGATGCTTGTCTCCCAGCTCGTCGTGTGGTTACCTCTAGTAACCTGTCTGCACCGCTGCCACAATCCTGACACCTGCGTTGTTGCCTCCAGCAACCGAGCTTGTAGGCCTCATCCGTTGCCCCCAGCAAGAAGGCTGCTACAATGCCCGCATTCTCCACCATATGTGAGGTAGCGCTCGCTGAGGGTATTACAGGACACTCACTTGACAGTGGAATGGACGCTCACAGCAATGGATTCTTCAACATAAATGTCCATCTATCTCCACAATGGTTATATTCCCGTCCCGGTTGAGGAACTCTTCTCCCTAAGTGTTCCAGGGCAGTATTCACACACTCAGCCTCTCCCAGTATCCTCACAGAGTCCAAGTCTCCAGTCCAGCCTAGTTTATCCTGCTCCCTTTGCAGGCTTGTGGAAGACTGCCTCTCACACAGGTGCAATCCAGTGTGTTTTGTAATCACTCCTTTACACAGACCTCAGCTTTCAGCAGCAGCAGTTAACCCTGTGTGTGCTGCTACCGAGTCAGCCTGCACTTACCCTGTGCATGCTGCAGGGTTTAGCAATCCCACATTACCGCCGGTCACGTGAGTCATGCCAGCCACATGCCATAGCGCTGGCATGCCTCACAACACCCAGAGACAGAGACGCTCAAAGGTGAGTGTAATACACAGCGGCGCGATGCTGTGCATAGCATGTTATCACGCGCACAGAGGAGGAATTACATGCTATGTGGGCTGACTAGTTGGGGCAACTAACGCCCCGCTCGACTAGTTGCTGCCACATTAGCATATTGTAAACAGTGTTTAGAAATACCTTTTCTAAAGATCTGTCTATGTATGCTGCAACATGCTGGGACTCTAAGAAAGGGATTTCAGGTATGCACCCAGAACTGCTCATGGTTCTGGGTGTATAGGGGGCCTGACAGGTTCACTTTAAGTGGTGCTTTGAGAGAGATCCAAGGAAACGATTGCTACTCATTATAAGAGAAGTCTTTTTCATCACTACAGACCCCAGCAAGAGACCACGCCTTGATGTAACACGTCATGGGATGGTTTACCAGCATGCAGGGGTGGCATCTGGAGTACCCCTACAGCAACTTATGCCCACTGCACAAGGTAATACCAACTTCACTACTCAAGGGTTTTATTTAAGGGGCTTCTGAAGTTTCTCTTTGGTTATTTTTTTTTATTATAAATATAAATCTCTTGTTTTATTTCTATTTTTTACCTGCATTACACTTGAAGTTGACATTAAATGTTAGTTGTGCACTGCTTGGAACAGATGTAATTGTTATTTTCTTGTGCTTTTCTGTCCAGGGGCATGCCTCCTACTCCTCAGACCGTACAGCTGACAGGGCAGAAGCAGAACCAACAACAATACGATCCCTCCAAGGGACCACCTGTGCAAAATGCTGCCAGCCTGCACACCCCTCCACCGCAGTTGCCTGGTAGGGTGCAGACTCCCAATATTCCCATATCTTCCCTTCCAGCTGCCCTGCACCTGGCACAACAGCAAATCACAGAAGGTCAGATGCAGCCTCAGATCCAGGTACAAGTCAAAACACAGACCCCAGTAGTACCAATCCAGGCATCTACCCAGAATCAGCTTCCATCGCAGATTTCACAGTCCCTTCAGCCAACATTTCATGCTCAGATACCAATAGCTGTATCACAGGCACAAGGCGCAGTTCACCAACAGGTAAGAAAAGTTTTATTTTCATGGGACTCTTGTCTATCTGTTCTCTTACCAGATACACATATGTATACTTAAGTGTACATATATTTATATATACCATATTTTTTGGACTATAAGACACACTTTTTAACAAGGTAAAACTCCTGGTTAAAGGAAAGCAGAGCTTAAAAATCCATATTGCTATCATTTTCTAATTCCTCACTCTTAACTCTCACTATTTATGTATTTCTTTTATTTATATTCCTTCCTATCTTCTGTAAACTTCAATTAAAGAGATTCACTCCATCAGTCAATCACAGTGAATGATCTACTTAGTTCTCTGCTGTCCCCTCCACATAGGATGATTATGCATGTCACATATTCACATCACAGCACAGAGGGGGGCTGTATCCTCCTCTCTGCTTTTTGTGTCTAAAGCCAGGAAAGAGGTCAAATACAAAACAGAAACTGTCACAGCAGGGAAGCCTGCTTAGAGAAACAAATGTAGTCTAGATAAGATAAGGCAGACCTGCAATCACTATGTCCCTCTGTCTTCAACAGAATAGATCTCCTAAAAGTGAAACCACAGTGCCCAGAGAGCAGAGGGAGGAGGGAGGAGAGAGCTGCTGAGAGGGAGTGCATAATTACATGACAGTTGAACACAGCCAAAACTAATTGTCTGATTATAATGGACAGGATTAATGTAGCAGCTCTCTGCAGGGTTTGACAATGCTGATAACATGGAAACTACAAAAGAGTAGAATAATGATTTTACATATTTTTAAAAGGTTTGCCCAGGCACTATTAAAGGGTAATATTAGTATCCTACTGAAAAATGACCTGACAGTGTCTCTTTAAAAGTGTGGGCATCTTATAGTCCGGAGGCAACTTTCTGTGTTGGAGGAAAACGCTGGTACCATGTCCTCCCCGATCACAGAGAGAGAGCAACCCTACCCCTCCTGCTCTGCACCATATATGTGATTGATACAGAGCAAGAGTGGAAGCTTTCCGGGGACCTGAACTGAGCCTGCATGTCCTGAGCCACTGAAGGACCTTCTAAGGCCGGCTTCACACCACGGTTTTTAGGATCCGGGGCTGTCTGGGGTGAATCAGACAGCCCCGGATCCGATTTTGGCCCCATAGTATTCCTATGGGGCAAGATGGCAATGTTTTGTCATCCGGTTTCCATCTGTTCGGGTGGATTCAGCAGAATTAGTTTTCTTCCCTGGACACAAAATCACAGCTTGCAGCGTTTTTGTGTCCGAGGCAAAAATCTGCCAAAATCGGATCCACCCAGATTCTCCCGATCCGGCGCCCCCTAACATGGAAGGCTATGGTGCCGGATCCGATAGAAACTCGGATCCGTCTCCCGGGTGCTGAGGCTCCCCACTACCCGTGATTCTAACATTTCAGCAGATTCTCCTGCAGCTGCGATCTGCCAATTCTGGCATATTTGCCCTCCGATTCTGTTTGTCTGGAGCTGTGAGGCTGTGTCCGGTGCATCCAGCAAAACACCGGGCACAGCCAGAGAGCAAAAATCTGTGGTGTGAAACCGGCCAAACCATTTAACCTTTCAGGTTATGTGACTGATCACATGATCTGAAAGATCCTGGAGTTAATGTGTGGAAGGCCCTTCAGCTGCTCATCTCATGCAGCAATAAGATCCTGATCAGGAACTGCATGATGCAGTAATGTATAGTGTGTGTGTGTGTAACTGCACGCAGTGGTCATGTATAGTGTGTTTGTAACTAAAAGCTATGTTAATCTATTGTGTGTGTGTGTGTGCGTGCGTGTCCATATGTGCATGAAGGAGAACTGTGTGTGTGTATGTGCATGTAGCACTCTGTGTGTATGTACAGGGTAAGCAATTTATATGGATACACCTAATTAAAATGGGAATGGTTGGTGATATCAACTTCCTGTTTGTGGGACATTAGTATATGGGAGAGGGAAGACTTTTCCAGATGGGTGATGACCATGGCGGCCATTTTGAAGTTAGCCATCTTGGATCAAACTTTATTTCTTCAATGGGAAAAGGGTCATGTGACACATCAAACATATTGAGAATTTCATAAGGAGAACAATGGTGTGCTTGGTTTTAGTATAACTTTTTTTTTTCATGAGTTATTTACAAGTTTATAACCACTTATAAAATGTGTTCAAAGTGCTGCCCTTTGCGTTGGATTGTCCATGTAACCCCCTTCTCCCACTCTTGACACACTGATAGCAACACCGCAGAAGAAATGCTAGCACAGGCTTCCAGTATTCATATTTCAGATGCTGCACATCTCGTATCTTCACAACATAGACAATTGCCTTCAGATGACCCCAAAGATAAAAGTCTAAGGGGATCAGATTGGGAGAACTTGGTGGCCATTCAACTGGCCCACGATGACCAATCCACTTTCCAGGAACCTGTTCATGTAGGAATGCTCGGACCTGACACCCATAATGTAGTGGTGCACCATCTGGTTGGAAAAACTCAGGAAATGTGCCATCTTCAGTGCATAAAGAGGGCAACACATCATCATGTAGCAATTTCAGATATCCGGTGGCATTGAGGTTTCCATTGATGAAGAATGGCCCCACTATCTTTGTACCCCATGTACGACACCATACCATCAATTTTTGTGTTCCAGCAGTCTTGGAGGGATCTATCCACTGTGGGTTAGTGTCAGACCAATAGCGGTGGTTTTGTTTGTTAACTTCACCATTCACAAAAGCGTTTCCCTCATCACTGAACATAATGTTCTGTGTAAACTGAGGGTCCTGTTCCAATTTTCGATTTGCCTATTCTGCAAATCCAGTGCGCTGATCTGGGTCATCCTTGTTGAGATTCTGCAGCAGCTGGATTTTGTAAAGATGCCATTTGTGAGTAGCTAATATCCACTGAAGGGATGTTCAAGTGATGCCACTCTGCAGTGACATGCGGCGAGTGCTGCTGCACTGTGGGCTCTTGCTTAATGAAGCTAGGACAGCCACTTTTTCTTCATTAGTGGCAGTTTTCTTGCGTCCACATTTTGGCAAATCCAGCACTGAACCTGTTTCACGAAATGTGGCAAGCAGTTTGCTAACTGTAGCATGGGAGTTTGGTGGTCTCATAGGGTGTCTTGCATAGAAATCTGCTGCAATGACCCGGCTACTGCATTCACCAGACATCAACACAATTTCTATCTGCTCCTCACGTGTTAACCTCTGTGACATGTCAATGGCTGTAAACAAAGAGAAACGTTAAAATAACTCATGAAAGAATAAAGTTATGTTAAAACCAAGCACACCATTGTTGTTGTTATGAAATTCTCAATAAGTTTGATGTGTCACATGACCCTCTTCCCATTGAAAAAAATAACGTTGGATCCAAAACGGCCGACTTCAAAATGGCTGCCATGGTCACTACCCATCGGGAAAAGCTTTCCCCTCCCATATACTAATGTGCCACAAACAGGGAGTTGATATCACGAACCATTCCTATTATATTTAGGTGTATCCATATAGATGGCCCACCCTGCATTTGTGTGTAAAGCAGAGCTGTGTTTGTATAATACACATGGCAGAGAAACACGAACAATACCTCCCTATTCTACCTAACTACATTAAAATTATGATAATGCCCCTCCACTTTACCAAACTATTGAAGTTTTTACTATTAGGAAAACTGTTATCCAACAGTCTAAACCTGGAGTGTGTCTTATGGTAAGAAACATCTTATAGTCAGAAAAAAATACCGTAGATCAAAATATGCACTGCAAATCAGAATTCGTAATTCAGACATCTTATTTTTTCTTGCTATTTGTGAGATACAGGAATTCTGTGTTTTTATCATGTAGGCTGCAGTTTGATTGGCATTATTGCCATCTCTCATTCTTACTGTCTTACGATTTTGTAAGAAGTATGTTGTTCCCTCCCAGACCGTCACCCTGATGAGGCCGGCTACGGAGACTCCTCAACGTCTCGCCAACAGCAGCTCACAGCCAAGTTCTTTTGTGGCTCCTGCTGCCATCTCTACCAATAACACTGTTGCATCCTTCTCACTGCCAACAAACAGAACGAACCAAACCGTAAATAAAGCTCTTTCCGCCGCAGTATCCAAAGCCTCTGCAGGAACAATTGGCATCAAAATCCAGACTCCTGCACAGAGTACAGCTGGAGCAACTCCTGAGAACTCACAGGACAAAGTGATGGAACAGGTAAGACTGGTGCTGCCAGTAATGTCAAATGCCACACGTGTTCCACCGGCATTGACAAGGTAATGTTATTGTGTGTCTATTACGCAGCATTTTTTATTACTTACTTTCCTGGGTTATATAATGGGTATTATGTTTGTTGTTGAAAAGTAATTCATTCCAGTGTCAAATTTTGTATTCATTTAATTGGGGGACATAAAGACCTTGGGTTTTAGCTGCTGCCACTAGTAGGCATCGCTTTGGGTGTTTGCTTCTCCCAGCAGCAATGCCCATCCGGAAGCCATTAACTACCGTAATCAGTTTTAGATAAGTATACTATAGGAAGCAGACCCCCACTGCCATGTAGGGCTTCTCTGCTTTTATTTTAGCTTTTTCTTTTTTCTCTTCTAAGGAAGTTTTAACTTACCTACCTTAACCCCAAGTGAGGAGGGAAAACTGCTCAATAAAGGTACCTTTACACGCCGCCACTGTTGCTAGCAACAGGTATCCACCGCACGTGCACGCGCACGTTTTTAACGGTGAATACCAATCGCTAATGCCGCATATACACGCCGCCATTAAGTGTTCCCCGGAAGTGCCAACAGCTCCTGCAGCGTACTTCCTGTTGAATACCTTCCCTGGCTTACACGCCACTACCACAAAGGAATATGGGCGTACATCTTTCACGCCACAAGTACAGAGGCGTGACAGAGTTGTGTATTCCGTGACGTTCGTACGCTGATTGGACAACGCAATAGCATCATGATTGGCCAGCCTGCGCAGGAAGGCTCTTTAAATATGGCGCCCAGTGCAGGGACAGCCAATGGTTACACAGTAGCCCCCACCAATGATCGCTGATGGGGTGTGGTATCCATGACGCTGTGGCACGCCCGGGGAAATCACAAGGCACGGCTCAGCAACAGGTATCTGAGTCCAATATAGTACACAGGAAGGAATTTCCCTATTTACACGCCACCATTTCGTAGCAATTTCAAAGCAACAGGCATAACTATCCCTAATGCCAGGCAGTTGCAACCTTTCAGTGGTGGCGTGTAAAGGTACCTTAATTACACTGTTGCTGCCTCCTATAAGAAGGTAAATTTACCAGACTCTCCTGCTTACTGCTAGTAATCACCAGATATGGGCGAAACCACAGATGTTTGGGTTCACTGGATCCGGCTGAACTTAAAAAAAAAAAAAAAAGTCTGGGCTTAACCTCGACTTGAGCCCAATCCCCGAACTCTATATAAACCTATTGGAAACTTCTGTGTTGTAAAATGGTGGTAGCAAGGGCTAGGCAGCTGCAAAAGGAAGCAACATGGAGATTAGAGCGTTAAATCATACTTACCGAGAACCACGTACATGTCAAATTACTTCTGGGTCCCCTCATTAAGCCTCATGCATATTCACTGCTTCCCCCATCATCCCTCTGTTACAGCATCTATGATCAAATGCAGTCAGACAGCGCCAGCGTCTGTGATTAGTTGCCCTCACACTAGCCGTGTTGGTCTGGAAGTGGCATGTAAAAATAAATTAACAATTGAAAAAAATGGTGTGTGGTTCCCCTGGTTTATTGATACTCAGCACGGATAAAGCAGATGTCTGTGAGCAGCAACCCCAAGCCGTGTGTGTTTTCTTGGCTGGGTGTCAAAATACGAGGGACCCCATGCATTTTTTCTTAATTATTTAAATAAATAATGAAAAAAAAATTACCCCCAATTTTGATAACCAGTGCAGATAAGTCACATGACTGGGGTTGGTTTTCTTAGCCTTGTGAGGTCCATGGTTATTGGGCTCTTACCAGGCTAAAATTAGCAAGCCCGCAGCCGCCCCAGCATTTGGTGTTTACCCAGCTCATTCCGATTGCCCTAGTGCAGTGGTAATTGAGTTAATATAACTGGTTAATGACAGCTGTGACTTGTAAAAAAAAAAAATCACAACTGCCATGAAGCCCTCGATTAGTAATTCATAAGGGTCTATAAGACAAATCTATTTAAAAGTGAACTTTAGCGCAGTTAAAAAAAAATCTTTTACTGTCCCTGTCCTTCTACATGATGATTGAATTCAAATAGCGCTTTTCTGACAGAAAGGGATGCCTGCTAAGGGGTTCTCATGCTGCAGGGACACGTATTAAGGTGCTGGGGGCTCAATTTTTGGGGTGAGGATCACTTTAATCCCCATTTTGCAAAGGTAAAGCTTACTGATTGGCTGAACTTCAGCCCTTCAAAAATCTTTATCCGGAAGGCTGAAAGCGAACAGTAAGGCTGTGTGCCCACATGCCGGGTTAGGGCCGGTTTAGATGTGTAAACCGCCGGTCGGTTTACATAAGTTTTATGTAAATTTATGTTAATCTAAACCGGCGTTTGGATTAACATTAAAACCTATGTAAACCGACACCCGCTGTGCACACAGCGGCGGTTTACACATGCTCATCTGTTGCTAACCCGCTGGGTTCCCAGCGGGTTAGCAAAGAATGAGCATGTCCTATAAACCGGCCGGTTCTGCAGCGGCTGCAAGCAGAATCATGTGCTGCTTCCAGCCGCTGCAGAACCGCCGGCGCTAACCCGCTGTGCACCTGCCCGCAGCACCCGCCCGCACCCGCCTCACATACCCGCCAGGAAGCCACCGGACGCCTGCAGAGCTTCCTGGCGGGTCCGCCCAGCCGCCCACCGGCACAAAGCCGGTATGTGGGCACACACCCTAACACAGACTTCCCTGAGAAGTCAGTGTTCGGGGTCTGTGCAAAGACTCTAGGTATCCAGTATAGACCCCGAACCTTACAGCTCAGATTCACCAGTCACTAGACATCACCTATTGTTCACTCCTGCTTACCCTCACTATTGCAGTGCACTGTCCTCACCATGGGAGAATCTCTGAAGGAGTTGACCCTGCTGGCTCATCTGGGAAGCCAAAGCAATGAGGAATAAGTTGGGTGTGTAAATTTGATTATTCAAGTATGCCACCTATGAAGTCTGTCACCACCTTCTGTTCTCTCTGTCCCAAACCACTAATGAAGTGAACGGTTCCTTATCGATTTCGTTACAAACCCCTAGTGCTTTTGTGGTGCTCCTGCAGCCCTCCAAACCCTGTTTATTATCATTGGATCCCTGTGGCTCTTTTCAGCACATTTATCACCCACCTGCTTCCCTGCAAAAGCGACAATGGGATGGATTCATGTGTACCTCACTTTTTGCCTCCAAGATGCACAATATGTCTGGACGCTTCTCCCAATAGTCCCTGGCTTTAATGTGGCTAAAGCCGCAACATCTGTGGACAGAGCGTCTGACATTGATTCCAGCAATGTGTCACTTACTGGACTGCAGAAGGTTTGATAAAATCACTGTATTATTTGCTGTTTATCAGCAGGAGATCATCACTAGAGGACCAGTAAATCTACTGCCATGTAGTCCTTCATATTTATGAATTCTGTATATCCCGGCCCCAACCACTGATGGCAGCTTCGTGCCTATATACAGTGTACACAGACAGATGCCACTTAATGGTGTGGACTTGGTCTTACAGAGCTCAGCATTCAGAGAACTGATAAATGTGTAGCAGATAAAAAAATGATTTGAACAAAAGTGCAGCAAGCAGCCCATTAGGTGATACATTTATGCAATAAGTGCCTCTTATCTCACAACATTCTGCTCTCAGATAAGGTAGCAGAAACTTGTAAATGTTTTTGTCCACTTCTTTGTGGCAGCAGCTATATTCCAAGGTCTTTGTGACCCCCATTGAACAGACACAAAAAGGATTTTATAGTGAGCAACAAAAAATTAATTTCTTGCATGAATAAATGATGGTTAGTCTATTGAGAATGAGGAGTGATGTGCAGTCAGCTCTCTCCTCTTAGTCATCCCTTTTGAAGCCACATTGACCAAGTTCACCAAAATAGCCGATCACATGACCGCTGCTCTTTAAAAGCTAGTGGAGGTCTTATGTAATTGATTGCAAAGCTGTTTTCGTTGTCTATTGTATATCATAGGAAAACATTGTCCATCAGCGCATTGCAGGTCTTCGTAAAGAAGGTTTATGGTCTTTGAGGAGGCTTCCAAAGCTACAAGAACCGTCCAGGCCCAAATCTCACTGGGATTACTTGTTAGAAGAGATGCAGTGGATGGCTGCAGACTTTGCTCAAGAAAGAATGTGGAAGATGTCTTGTGCAAAGAAGGTAAACCGGAAGTAAAACCTGGGGTTATTATGGTACCAAGTTGTATTGTATTGCTATTTGCTGTATATAATGAATACAATTACAGGTTAAAGATCCAACTCCTCATTGCAGATGTTGATGGAATGAATTTCACAATGACTGAATTTTTCTGTTTTTTCCTCTATAGTTGGTGAGAACTGCTGCCCGTTATCACGACGAAAAGAGAGTGAACAATGAGCGAGCCCAAAAAGAGGAGGAGAACAAACTGAAGAGAATTGCTGCTACGATTGCAAGAGAGATTGAGTATTTCTGGTTTAACATTGAACAAGTGAGAGATTTCATTATGATCTCCAGGGTCATTAACGTTTATTCCAGGATGCACTATCTTTCCATTAGGCTGACTTCATACAAGCATATTTTCAGTCCTGACAGTCAGTAAGGAAAAATGGAAAAATTATAGAACATGCTAGTCTCGTATGTTTTTTGGTCGAGACTCGCCCCATAGATTTCAATAAGTGTCCAAAAAAATGAATGAACACAATCCGAATCCATTGCAAATGAATCTTTCTTAGGCCTTCAATTGTATGTTTAATTGTGGATGTAAAAATGAGATTTTATGCAGATGTCAAGAGAGGACATATGGATGACAAGTGGCGCAACAGGGAATGGTATTGTGCTACATCAATATTGGTAATTCTATTAGATCAGTGTACTGAGATGACCATTGATCTCAATGAGGCGGCCGTCACACGGTTCAATATTGCTAACGATATCGTTTAAGCGATCTGCTTTTTGATCGCTTAAGCGATATCGTTTGTCCATCGCTGCGTGTGATCAAGCAATTTTACAATGTAAAATCGCTTGATCGTGACATCGCAGATATGAGAGCCGGAGCTCATATCAAGCGATCATCGCTTGTTCAATCTGCTTCATCGTGGTGTGTGACACCACGATGAACGATCTCCCAGCGGCAGAGCCTATGCTGGGAGATGGTATCTATGGTAAACGTCGGGTTACTAAGCGCCGCATGGCACCTAGTAACCCGATGTGTACCATAGTTACCAGCGCTCTCGCTGCTCCACATCGCTGGTGAGTCTGTCTGTGTGACATCTTACCAGCGATGTGAACGATATCGTTAGCGATCGCGCGTGCATGTGATCGCTAACGATATCGCTCACGATATTGTAGCGATTGACGGCCGCCTGAGACACATTTGTAATGTGTTAATGAAAACTCTTCATTTTTATGGGGATCCTCTATAGCAGACACATCTTTAATGCATGGTAGTCGTTACAAGGATGATTCATTGTACACTGTTGCCACTGCTTTTAATATTGCATTGTTAAAAATTGTATTTGTTTATACATTTTAGGTTGTAGAAATTAAAGTACAAATGGAGTTTCAGGAAAAGAGGAGGAAAGCGCTAAATCTAAATATGGATTCAATGAAAGGTAAGCAACACCTAAATGTAATTGTTTGTCAAAGTATATAAGAAAATCTGTCACATGGGTGCCATAGTGGGCATCCACCTTTTGGGGGTCTGGTATCCTGGCAGGGCTGCAAGACGCAGACCCCCACTGATTCAATATCAATTGCCTGTCCGAGAGTTAAGTCATAAATGTTATTTGCCCAAAGAAGCCTCTTAGTGGTTTCATCTGCTATAATACCCAGTTCATGACTCTATTTGACTGTGGTGCCACCCCACTTAAAATGTAATACCCTCAGAGTAAACTCCCCTAAACAAGCACAGTATTACCTCAAAGTATTGATGCCGTAACGACAGAGAACTGCCGTATGTTCCTGCAATCTTTCTGTGCACAGTATGATGGTCCACAGCTCCCTATACACAGTATGTATTCCTATATACAGTATGATGTCCCCACAATCTTTCTGTATATAGTATTGAGCCATTTTGTGATATCTGTATGCTCTAATAAAATATATGGACAGGACCTGTACTCTATGGAATCTGTTGGCAGATTTATGCTATATCCAGCAGAGAAAACTGTGATTCTATCACAAATGCTTCACCCAGTAAACTAAATGATACATCACTGGAATTAGAATTTCTGCCCTTACATCATACTGCTGTCTGATTACATAGCAAAAACCTTCTGATAAATTTCCTTTAATTGTGTTGATTTTGGCATAGAATATAACATGACTATAAACCTTAACTTTCAGGTCCACTTAAAACAATCGCAGAGGCTTGTGTTAAACAGAAACATGGAAATAAGGTAAGCACCATTTACTTAGCAATTTCATCTCTAGCTATATTATTATTTTTATTCTTATTTATTTATATAGTGCCATTAGATTCCATGGCGCTTTACATGAGGAAAGGGCAGACAAGGACAAGTACCATAAGTGTGGGCAATCAGGTCATACAGGTACATGAGGGGAGAAGATCCTGTCCGCGAGGGCTCACAGTGTACGGAGGGCGGGTGGGGATACAGTAGGAGAGGGAAGTGCCGGTCGTGAGGCAGTACGGTGGACCAGGCCTCATTGTAGGTTGAAGGCTTGGTGGCAGAGGTGGGTCTTCAGGCTTCTTTTGAAAGTTCCCAGGGTAGAGGAGTGTCTGATGTGGTGGGGAAGAGAGTTCCAGAGTATGGCAGAGGCACGGGAGAAATCCTGTATGCGGTTGTGAGAGGAGGAGATGAGAGGGGAGTGGAGAAGGAGTTCTTGAGAGGATCGCAGGTTGCGTGAGGGTCGGTATCGGGAGACCATGTTGAAGATGTATTGAGTATTGAGGGGACAGGTTGCGGATGGCTTGTATGTCAAGGTTAGTATTTTAAACCGAGATCTCGGAGAAGTGGGGAGCCAGTGAAGGGCTTGGCAGAGGGGGGAGATAGGGGATTAGACAGGATGCCAGCGGAGTTTAGGAGAGATTGGAGAAGTGCCAGCGAGGTAGCAGGGAGGGCGGTGAGCAGGAGTTTTCAGTAGTCAAGACAGGAGATGATGAGAGAGCGTAAATAAGTGTTTTAGAAATGTCGTGGTGAAGAAAAGTGCGGATCTGTGAAATGTTTTTGAGCTGGAGTTGGCAGGAGTTGGTGAGGGCCTGAATGTGGGGCTTGAAGGAGAGGGAAGAGTCAAGGGTTACCCCGAGGCACTTGGAGTGGGGGATTGGGGAGAGAGAGCCTGTCTTGACGAGGATGGATAGGTTGGGTAGTGGGGGAGAGCGGCTTGGGGGGAAGACGATGAACTCAATTTTGTCCATGTTAAGCTTAAGGAAGCGAGCAGAGATGAAGGATGAGATGGCGGACACGCATTGTGGGATTTTGGATAGTAGGGAGGTGATGTTGGGTCCAGACAGGTAGGTTTGGGTGTGGTCGGCGTAGAGGTGGTACTGGAGGCCATGGACTCAATGAATTGCCCTAGGCCGAGAGTGTAGATTGAGAAGAGCAACGTTCCCAGAACTGAGCCATGGGGACCCCGACAGATAGGGGGTAGGCTGAAGAGGAGGTGTGGGAGTGGGTGACGCTGAAAGTCTGGTCCGTTAGGGATTAGGAGATCCAAGACAGGGCTAGGTCAGTGATGCCAAGAGATTCAAGGATCCAAAGTAGAATACAGTGGTCAACAGTGTCAAAGGCGGTAGATAGGTCGAGGGAGGAGGAGGACGGAGTAGTGATGTTGCTCTTGGCATTCAGTAGGTCTTGGTGACTTTGGTCAGTGCTCTTTCAGTGGAGTTGTGTGGTCAGAACCCGGATTGTAGGCGGTCGAAGATGGAGTAGGAGGAGAGGTGCGAGAACAGTTCTGAGTGGACGTGCTGTTCAAGTAGTTTAGAGTCGAAGGGGAGAAGAGATATGGGGCGATAATTAGAGACAGATGTTGGGTCGAGGGAGGATTTTTTGAGGATGGGTGTGATCAAGGTGTGTTTGAAGGCTGAGGGGAAGGTGCCAGTGGTAAGTGATAGATTGAAAAGATGGGTAAGGGCAGGGATGATAACAGAGGTGAGGTTAGGAATGAGGTGGTATGGGAGCAGGTCGTGGGAGCTGTGGTTTGACTGGGGGGAGCCAGCAGATGGACGAGAGGGTAGTATAGATGAGGGGGAGGTTATGGGGACAGTGGGTCAAAGCTATCTCTGATTCTGTCAATCTTTTTTTGAAGAAGGAGCAAAGTCTTCAGCAGAGATGAGGGGAGAGGGAGTAGAAGTGGGCGGACGGAGTAAGGAATTGAAAGTTTTGAAAAGCTTTTTGGGATTGTGGGACAGGGAGGTTATTGGGGATGAGAAGAAGGCTTGTTTGGCGCAGCGAGTGCAGCCTTGAAGTCAGTGAGGGGCTGTTTGAACAACACGAAGTGCTTAGTGGAGTGAGATTTTTTCCATCTCCTCTCGGTGACCCTGGATGCCTGTCTCAGGTCTTTAGTGAGCGTGGTGTGCCAGGGTTGCCTGTTTGTGCGTGGAGCTTGGTATGTGAGGGGGGCGGCTAAGTCGAGGGCCTTAGTTATTGGTGTTGTATAGGGTGGTGGCAGTGTCTGTCGTGTATGGAAGTTATGTCGCGAGAGGGAGGAGGGATTCTGAGAATAAGTGTAGATCAATGTGTTTTAGGTTTCTGCGGGGGGATCAAGTTTGCGGAGAGGGGGTAGCGTAGTAGGGGATGAGAGGTCTGAGTGGTCAGACAGGGGAAGGGGTGAGTTAGTGAGGGAACAAAAGCGGGTGAAGATGAGGTCCAGTGTGTGGCCATCTTTGTGGGTGGCAGAGGAGACCATTGGGAGAGCCTGGAGGAGGAGGTCAGGGAAAGAAGTTGAGAGGCGGTTGGGTGGGCAGTGTCAATGGGGATATTGAAGTCGCCCATAATGATAGTGGGCATGTCAACAGAAAGGAAGTGAAGTAGCCAGGTGGTGAAATGGTCAAGAAAGGTGGTGATGGATCCAGGGGGGCGGTAGATGACAGCCAGCTGAAGGTTACAGGGGGAGAAGATGCGGATGGAGTAGGCTTCGAAAGAGGGGAGAGTAGCAGAGGGAGGCAGTGGAATAGGGGTGAAGGAGCAGTTGTTGGATAGGAGTACGCCGACCCCTCTGCTATGTTTGTCAGAGGGGCGAGTGGTGTGGGAAAGACTGAGTCCGCCATAAGATGTGCAGCAGAGGAGGCCGTGTCGGAGGGGGTAAGCCAGGTCTCCGTCATGCCAAGGAATTAGAGTTTTTTTTTTTAGAGATAAAAAGGTCGTGGATGAAAGGGAGTTTATTACAGACTGGGCGGGCGTTCCAGAGTGCGCCAGGCAGGGGGACTGGTTTTAGCAGGGTCTGGGGAATGGGTCTAAGGTTGGTGAGGTTACGAGACTAAGTGATGGTGAGGTTTACGAGGGTTGGTGATGGTCGTGAGTGGGGTGTAGGTGACTGTGGAGATGTGATTTTGGGGGCCAGGATTAGAGGAATTGTCGCCAGCAAGCAGGAGGAGCAGGGAGAGGGTTAGCAGATGGGAGCAGGAGAATTTACATGGCGGCGTGCGTGTTTGGAGATGGAGGATTGAAAGCGAAGGAATAGTTCAGAGAAGTGGGTAAGGTGGCTAGGTAGGATGGAGGGGGAGAGAAGTACTTTGTTTCTGGGTGCAGGGATGAGCGGGGGGTAGCAGGAAGTGGAGAAGGATGGGAGTGAGAGTGCAAAGGAGCTGAAACATTGTAAACGGTGAGCGGGGGATGAGGGGTAGCGGAGGATAAGCAGCCAGGGATCAGATGCAACAGGAGGGTGAGTTGTAATGATGGGCAAGTGGTCAATAGTGAGGAGCAGTCCAGGGATGAGATGCAGTCTAGGGGAATGCAGCTGGGGAAGAGATGATGCAGCCAGTGACGAGATGAAGCAGCCGGGGATGAGATGAAGCAGCTGGGGATGAGATGATGCAGAGATGGTCCAGGGATGAATTACAGTCCAGGGAAGATGTAGCCATGGACGAGATGATGCAGCCGGGGATGAGAAATATATAGATATGTTTTTTTTATTAATTTTTATCTATTGCTTTAATGATAAAATAGATTGTATGAAAGTCATTCTTCCAAATGTAAACACTGACCATTTATTCTCTGATGATGAGGCAAGTGCTGTATGTCCTCCTTTGTAATGTGTGTTTAGTAGTATAAATAAATAATAATAATAATAATAATAATAATAGTACATCATGTATAGAAAATGTATTTCCTTTGTGTGTATTGGGTCAGAGAAGAAAAGGAAATTGGACATAATTTCACACAAAACTCCAAAAATGTTCTGGACAAAATTATTGGCACCCTAAAATTAATATTTGGTTCTACACCATTTGTAGTAAATAACTGCAGTCAATCAACTGGAATTTTAGACCAGTCTTTATAACCAGTATTTGTTGTTGCCAGAAAAAAAACACTGGGCTGTAATGGTACCTTCACACGCTGCAATCTCGCCTGGGAGTCCTAAAGGCGATATGTCGCCCCGGAGCAATCGCCGTGAAATTGCCTCACAGTTGCGGCGTGTGATTGGGGAATTCCGCGGCGATAAACCGCCTCTCACATGTCGCCTGATTCCTGAGCACTGCTCTGAAATCAGCCTCAATCATGAAGGCGATATTTCTGTGTTGTGGCGTGTGATAGGGCGATAGTGATGGAATCTGCGTCGCCTATGATTTCCCGTAGGCTTGTCACAGCGTGCTGTAGTCCGCGCCACGTCTGCGATGATTGGTGGTGGCTACTGTGTTCCCATTGGCTGTCAGTTCACAGGGCGCCATATTTGAAGAGCTGTCCATTCAGCAACACACAATGGCAATGGCGTCATGTATTAACTAGCCTTCCAGAGCAGGCTGACCAATCGTAACGCTGATGCGTTGTCTAATGAGCGCGTATGGGGCGCTGTGCAAACCACTGTGGCACGCCTATCGCCTCGCAGCGCTGACCATATACGCCCACATTGCCTTTGGGATTGCGGCGTGTGAAGCGGCGAGGGAATTCCACCGGATGGTTCCGCTGTGGGTGAGGTGGTTTCTGGGGCGACACATCGCCTTTCTTTCAGGGCGAGATTGCGGCGTATAATAGCACCATCGGCGATTTGCACGCGCACGTTAGATCGCCTCATATCGCCAGCCGATACTGCGGCGTGTGAAGGTACCATAAGGGGTATAATTAAGATAAATAACAAAGAATAAAATAGTCCTGATAGAAAAATACCACTTTTCTTTTGCAAATTGTTCCAGGTCTCTAATATTTGAATTTTGTCTATGCTGAGGATTAAGAACCTTTTCACTGCTGGTTAGCTTTCAGCTGTAACTTGTAATTACCTTCTCTTCCACTATATCTACTTGCCTCTGAACTCACTCCATGCCAGTGTATTTCCCTGTTGTGAAGCTTGCTGTTGTTCTGCTGTGGTATTTTGCTCTAGAAGCAGTGAAACTTCTATTTGCTATACCTGCTGCCTTGCTTGGGTTCTCTGTGTGTGTCCTTGCTTTTTGGCCCCTTCACTCCCTTGGGAGGGAAGGGGGGATATTTAGGTGACTCTTATCCAGGAGAGGAGCCTAGTAAGGTATGAGACTCGGGCATCCCCAACATCAGGGGTAATCTTGGGGACAGAGATTAGCCTAGGGTTTCCTAGCTGGAGGGACAGGTCAGGTATACACTATCCATGCTACCACACTGCCAGGTTTATATTACCTGCCTTTGTATGCTTGCCCTGTTGTGGTTGTTGTGTTTAGCAACCTCACCCCTGGTTCCTTTGGAGGTACCAGAAACTCTTGATGGACTATACTGTGTGCAGAATTATTAGGTAAATGAGTATTTTGATCACATGATACTTTTTATACATGTTGTCCTACTCTAAGCTGTATAGGCTTGAGAGCCAACTACCAATTAATTAAATCAGGTGATGTGCATCTCTGTAATGAGGAGTGGTGTGGTGTAATGACATCAACACCCTATATAAGGTGTGCTTAATTATTAGGCAACTTCCTTTCCTTTGGCAAAATGGGTCAGAAGAGAGATTTGACAGGCTCTGAAAAATCCAAAATTGTGAGATGTCTTGCGAGGGATGCAGCAGTCTTGAAATTGCCAAACTTTTGAAGCGTGATCACGAACAATCAAGCGTTTCATTGCAAATAGCCAACAGGTCGCAAGAAACGTGTTGGCAAAAAAGGCGCAAAATAACTGCCCATGAATTGAGGAAAATCAAGCGTGAAGCTAGGTGTGCAATACTCCGGGACATGGCCAAGGTAAGAAAGGCTGAAAAACGACACCTTTGAACAAGAAACATAAGATATTTCTTGGCCAGTCTTGACATTTTATCTTAAGACTGATTTTTCAAAGGTTTTGTGGACTGCTGAAATGACAGTGACTTTGATGGGTCAGATGGATGAGCCAGAGGCTGGATCAGTAAAGGGCAGAGAGCTCCACTCCGACTCAGACGCCAGCAAGGTGGAGGTGAGGTACTGGTATGGGCTGGTATCATCAAAGATGAACTTGTGGGACCTTTTCGGGTTGAGGATGGAGTGAAGCTCAACTCCCGGACCTACTGCCAGTTTCTGTACGACAACTTCTTCAAGCAGTGGTACAAGAAGAAGTCGGTATCGTTCAAGAAAAACATGATTTTCATGCAGGACAATGCTCCATCACATGCATCCAACTACTCCACAGCGTGTCTGGCCAGTAAAGGTCTAAAAGAATAAAAAATAATGACATGGCCCCCTTGTTCACCTGATCTTAACCCCATAGAGAACCTGTGGTCCCTCCTAAAATCTGAGATCTACAGGGAGGGAAAGCAGTACACCTCTCGGAACAGTGTCTGGGAGGCTGTGATGGCTACTGCACTCAATGTTGATCGTAAACAGATCAAGCAACTGACAGAATCTATGAATGGAAGGCTGTTGAGTGTCATCATAAAGAAAGGTGGCTATATTGGCCACTCATTTTTGGGGGTTTTGTTTTTGCATGTCAGAAGTGTTTATTTCTAAATTCTGTGCAATTATATTGGTTTACCTGATGAAAATATACAAGTGAGATGGGAACATATTAGGTTTTTATTAAGTTGCTTAATAATTCTGCACAGTAATAGTTACCTGCACAAACAGATATCCTCCTAAGGCTGCTTTCACATCAGCGTTTTACTCTGATCGCGGCAGTTGCGGTGAAAAAACCGCAACTGCCGCGATTACCGCATAACGGCCGCACATGCGGCAAGCCCCATACAATGTCTATGGGGCTTGCGACATGTATGGCAAGTGTGGTATTGGCACTTGCGGCAGGTGCGGCCGCGAAAAAAACGCGGTATACCGCGTTTTTTTTGCGGCCGCACCTTCTGCAAGTGCCGAAACTGCACTTGCCGCACCTGCCGCACACTTACCGCAAGCCCCATAGACATTGTATGGGGCTTGCCGCAAGTGAACCGCAAGTGCGGCCGTTATGCGGTAATCGCGGCAGTTGCGTTTTTTTTCACCGCAACTGCCGCGATCACCGTAAAACGCTGATGTGAACGGGGCCTAAGGGTACTTTCACATCAGCGTTTTTTTTAAATCGCGGCAGATTACCGCATAACCGCTGCACTTGCGGCACAGTTGCGGCAAGCCCCATAGAATGTCTATGCGGGCTTGCGGCAGGTGCGGCAAGTGTGGTATCGGCACTTGCGGCAGGTGCGGCCGCAAAGAAAACGCGGCTGACTGCGTTTTTTTTCGCGGCCGCACCTGCCGCAAGTGCCGAAACCGCACTTGCAGCACCTGCCGCACACTCACCGCAAGCCCCATAGACATTGCATGGGGCTTGCCGCAAGTGTGCCACAAATGCAGCGGTTATGCGGTAATCGCGGCAGATGCGTTTTTTTCACCGCATCTGCCGCGATTTAAAAAAACCGCTGATGTGAAAGCAGCCTTAGATAGCCAAATCTATAAAAAACCCACTCCAACTTCCAAAAATATTTAGCTTTGATATTTGAGTTTTTCGGTTTGATTGAGAACATAGTTGTTTATCAATAATAAAAATAATCCTCTATAATACAACTTGCCTAATAATTCTGCACACAGTGTATATGGTAGTGAAGCCCAAGACGTCACCTACTAGTTCTGCAGTTAGCTCTATTCCTATGTGTGCAAGCACCTTTAGGGTTTGCGCAGTTGGAGTACTAGTCTGTACAGGAACCTGCTTGGTGGAGGTTTTGCAACATAGGGACTAGTATCCTACATGACACTCTGCTACTAGTGATGAGCGAGTGTAATTGTTGCTATTTGCTCCTTGCATGGATAGTATGGTATTCGTGATACTGGTTACTCAGCGAGTATCACTGGTGCTCATGAGTGATGTGTTGATCGTGAACAATCTGACACATATTGCCAGCTCCCTTCAGTACACAAAGTGAGCTGACACCTCAGTGAGAGCAGATTGAATTGAAGGCTCTCTGTGGAAGGCACAGCAAGGTGTTTTATGCCGTGAAAACTGAAAAAAGCCCACTGTCCCGCCCTTTCCTGGAAATGCTCGTTTTATGGCTAGACGTGTGAGGGCGAAGCCTATCACTAATTGACTAACATTGGACTCTATTCGGACAAGTAGGCGAGTATTACAATGTGCTCCTTACGACTATAGCGAGTGTGAAAATTTCGCTACTCGCTCATCACTATCTGCTATCAAACTATCACTGGTGTGACACTATCTTGGTTTCATCTGTCCACAAGACTCTTTCCCAGAAGGATTTTATCTTACGTACATTTTGACAAACTGTATTCTACATTTTTTATATCTCTGGGTCAGCAGTGGTTTCCTCCTCGGTCTCCTGTCCTTGCTTTTCACTGATACTGATGCACCCTGAGCCTGCAGAACAGCTGGAATTTCTTTGGAACTTAATTGGGGCTGCTTATCCACCATCCGGAGTATCTTGCGTTGCAATCTGTCATCAATTTTTCTTTGCTGTGCACGTCCGTCTAAGTAGATTAGCTACAGTGCCGTGATTTGTAAACTTCTTGATTATGTTGCACACTGTGGACAAAAGAGCATCAAGATATCTGCAAACAGACTTGTAACCTTGAGATTATTGATATTTTTCAACAATTTTGGTTCTCAAGTCCTCAGTCAGCTTTCTCTTTCTCTTCTCCATGATTAGTGTGGCACATATAGAAACACAATGCAAAGATTAAGTCAACTTCTCCCCTTTTTATCTGGTTTCAGGTGTGATTTTCATATTGCCCACACCTCTAAGGGTATGTGCACATATGCCGGGTTTGTGCCGGTGGGCGGCTGGGCGGACCCGACAGGAAGCTCTGCAGCCGTCCACCGGCTTCCTGGCGGGTATGTGCGGCGGGTGTAGGGCGGGTGCAGGGCGGGTGCACAGCGGGTTAGCGGCGGCGCTTATGCTGCGGCTGGAAGCAGTACATGATTCTGCTTGCAGCCGCTGCATAACCGGCCGGTTTATTGAACATGCACATTCGTTGCTAACCCGCTGGGAACCCAGCGGGTTAGCAACAGATGAGCATGTGTAAACCGCCGGTGTGTGCACAGCTGGTGTCGGTTTCCATAGGTTTTAATGTTAATCCAAAAGCCGGTTTGGATTAACATAAATTTACATAAAACTTATGGAAACCGACCGGCGGTTTACACAGCTAAACCGACCCTAACCCGGCATATGTGCACATTCCCTTACTTTCCACAGATGAGTTTGAATGAGCATCATGTTTAAAACAAAGTTGTTTACCGGCAATTTTATCGAGCCCATTTTTGTGTGAAATTATGTCTAATTTTCCTTTTGTCATGTTTTTTGTGTTGTTCCAATACACACAAAGGAAATAAATGTGTAATTGCAATAATTTTCTGGAACAATTGGAAAGAGTGCCAGCAATTTTGTTCATGACTATTAGGTCCTATGCCACACACTACCTTTATCCCCTTAATACCAATGACAGCTATACCCGTCACGGCTTTGAACTGACACTGTGTGTAAACACTCTCTTTGGTCAAAAAATGCAGAAAATATTATCCTAAATTGGCCACTAACATAAAGTCCAATATTTCATGTAAAAACAGTCTTGGAATCACTGGGATATGTTGAAGCGTTCCAGAGTTAGGGTGCCTTCACACTTTCGTTTGTGAACGCTGCGTACCGAACGCAGCCAAACGCTTGCGCACTGCGTTCCTATGTTTAACATGGGAACGCATGTTCCTGTGTTTGGCTGTGTTCGGTTGCGTTTGCGTTCGGATGCGGACAATTTGTGCACTTTCCGAGCGCACTCCGAACGCAGCCTCTTGCATTTTTTGTGCATTCGCGGGCGCTTGTTTTATCTGCAAGCGCACAAACCATGCATTGAAGTCAATGGATCCGCAGTGTCCTCCGCATGACAGTGCAGAAGAACACTGCGGATCTCATTGAAATCTCTCCCGGTGGTCACCGTGATCAGTGGCGGCCACCGGGAGATCAGCTAGAGCCTCCACTGCTCTCCTGCCGGTGTCGGCACGGGAGATTTGAAGACACAGCTGATCTGACAGCTGTTTAAATCTCCCGCGCCGACACCGAATAGGTGATGTCAGCGCGGGAGATTTGAAGCCGCAATCAGCTGTTTCTTATCTCCTGCACCGATATCACCCTATTCGGTGTCAGCGCGGGAGATTTAAACAGCTGTCAGATCAGCTGTTTCTTCAATTCTCCCGCACTGACACCGGCGGGAGATCAGCAGTGCCCGGGAGGAGGAGATCTCCCCCGCTGATCTCCGCCTCCCGGTTGCCGCCGAGACAGCTGATTGGCTGGCCGGGCTGCATACTAATGTGAACGCATGCGGAGATTCTCCGCTACGTACACATCAGTATGGGCTGCGTTTGCGTCTGCATGCCATACACATGCAGACACAAACGCAAGTGTGAAGGCACCCTTATAACCTCACAAATACTGGTCAGAATTGCAAAATAAGGCTCGGTCCTTAAGGGTTTAAAGAAGAAAAATCTGCCTTTCCTACAGCATGATATTATAGATGTGAAGCTCTAAAATAAAAGACACACAATGATTCACATCTTATAAACATGCGAACTATGCACATAAAAATGAAGAAACAATAAACCTAGATATAAAGTATGTATACTGTACATAATGCAAAATAGTGGTATATAGCCAAAAAACCCACATGAAATATTCTAATGTCCTGTTTCTGTTTTTTTGTATCTTCTAACAGTATTCACAAAATTGGAGAAAGCGGAAAGCAAGTGCCTCTTGGAGTGATGGGGAAGGTTTGTTCACATTTATTTAATATAGGGTTTGGTGGTACAATCAATTTAATAGAATGTGTGGCTAGAAATATTTTAGCATTGGCATTAAGAGTATATGGTCCAATGCAGATAATCTAGATTCATGCTTTCACGTCTTGGCCTGGGGATTTTGAAAAAATACTCAGGGATCAGGTTTTGCTGCTGAAAAACAAAATGCAGCAAAAACGCCCTGTGTTAACATAGCCTAGTGGGGATGTCACACGCATCAATATTGTGTGCAATATTGCTGCTGCACATGACGTTGCAGCGATATTGACGTGTGTGACAGGGCGCATCAACCAGCGATAAATCGCTGGTTGATGGTCGCCAGGTTTTAGAACCTGCTCTAAAACCTGGCGATGGTTGTCCGGTGGACACGCAGCTTCAATGCATGTGACACCGGGAGACGAGCGATCAGCCAGCTCCCAGCACCTCTCAGCAAGCACTGGGAGCTGGTATCCATGGTAAAGAGCGTGGAACTAAGCGCCGCACGGCGCTTAGTTACCCGCTTGTTTACATGGTTACCAACGTTCTCGCTGGTACTTATCGCTGGTGAGTCTGCCTGTCTGACAGCTCACCAGCGATCAGCCTTCAATGTCACCAGCGATAAGATCGCTGGCGACATTGACGCATGCGACGTCCCTATAGGTGTTTGCCACTCTCTCTAATTGTACACTTTGTGCAGGCAGAGCTATAATCAGTTATCAGTATATCAGGCATTGATAATCCGTACACATACCTGCTTGGCAAATCTTGTTAGTTTTTTTTTTACAATTCTTTATTTTGTCATTTTGTGATTTAGAAAGGTTTGTAAACAAAGAACAAAACTTTACGTCAGGAGTAACATAACATATTTCAAGTGTACAGGTTAATTGGGTCATATAGATCCAACATCGTTTATGTAGGATATCTTTCGTATCTAAATCATATGCTCAGTCCTGCTAGTTCAAGTCCTAGTACGTATTGCTTCATTTAAGTCCAGGAGAAACTGAGCTACCAAACAAGTAGGAGTTATTGTTTATAACAATATCACTTAGAATTAACCTGTTGAAAAGAAAGACAGGAAACTGGAGAGAAAAAGAAAGTAGAGTCAAAGCTACTGAGCGGGGGGGGGGGGGGGGGGGAGTAAGGAAGGGGGGGAAATAACTTACGCAGCACCTATAGAAGCTATAGAAGTGAATGAGTGTTAGTCTCAGATTAGCCAACTCGTCATTATTCCAGTTCGAGGCATATCTCGAGCCCCTGTAGGTCTTCTATCAATCATATTGTTGGAACATCATCCATCTAAACCATGTGTTCCTAAATTTCACATATGTATCGTGGACAGAGGAGGTCAGATCCTCAAGATGCATAAGATCGTTCACTTTCTCTATCCACATGGCAACGGAAGGGCATGTCTCCTTCTTCCAAAGCATCGGGATACAGGATCATGCTGCAATAACTAAAAATCTCAACAGCGAGTGTTTATATTTATGTAAAGGAATCCCACAGTGATGTAGCATGAAGTGGCCCATGCTCAGGTCATCGATGTACTCCGTAACAATCCTAATGATCTTTGTCACCTCAGACCAAAACGTTTGAAGCTTTCTGCACTCCCAGAATATATGGAGCAAGGTTCCATCTACCTCGACACACCTCCAACACCTCAGGTCAATGGAAGGAAAGATTCTGCGTAGATGGACTGGGACTCTGTACCACCTTGTCAGTAATTTATAATTAGCCTCCTGCAGTCTCGAACTTATTGAGATGGAGTGTACTAGTGTGAAGATAGCTGATCTCTGCTCCATTGACAATTCTAAACCTAGATCTGCTTCCCATTGCAACATAAATTGAGGAGCCGGCAGGTCCGGCGGAGAGACCAGACACGCATAGGTCTTTGATAATGCATGCCTACAGTCAGTCGTGTTCAAACATACATTTTTAAACAGCGTCTTGGGTTTTAGATAGGTCACCTTGGGGGGTAATTTCCGGAAATAGTGTGCGAGTTGCAGGCATCTCCAGAAACCCAACGTTTCCGGGTTTGTGATCGAGTTAAGTTGTTCAAGGAATGGCCATGTTTCTCCATCACCCCAGCTCCCAATTCTGTCTAGACCTGCCGATATCCATCGCTGGAAAACGGGGTCGTCTATGCTAGGTTTAAAGTCCGGGTGGCTAAGGATCGGACATAGGGTCGAGGTATGCGGTATCATCAAAGATCTGACCAAGATATGGTCACATATCTTAAAAGTGGCCCCAATCGTCGGATGGTCATAGACTGGCTCCCCTTTTCGGTATGATACCCAAGGCAATGTCTGTAGTCTATGGGGGGTAGAGTCCTGTTCGATCTGTACCCATAGTTTGTTTTCCCCGTGTCTGCACCAGTCTATTATTTGCGTAAGATGACTGGCTATATGATATAATTTAATATCTGGGAGATTCACTCCACCATCCCTTTTCCGTCTATGTGAGATCGATCTTGCCTGTCTTGATTTCGTGTTCCAGATAAATCTCGTCTGTATTTTTGAGATTGTCTTAAAGAAGGATGTCGGTATATTGACAGGTAGGGTCTGAAGGTAATATAAAATCTTTGGAAGAATAGTCATTTTGAAAAGTAGACATCTACCCGTCCACGTAAAGGTGAATAGTAGCCACCTCTCACAGTCTGCTCTAATTGACTTTACTAGGGAAGGAAAATTAGCACTATACAGATTTCGGATATCTGGCGTAAGTAGCAATTCCAGGTAGCGAAGAGCTTTAAATGACCAGTGAAATGTGAAGGCACTCTGCAACCTAACCACCAGACCGGCAGGGAGGGAGACATTTAAAGCCTCTGACTTAGATCTATTAATTTTGAAATTGGAGAGAGAATGGTAGATCTCCAGTTCTTTTAATAGATTTGGAAGGGAGACCTCTGGTCTTGTCACAAAAAATAAGAGGTCGTCGGCGTATGCCGCAATTTTGTGGACCTCCGATTTTACTCGTAGGCCAGAAATGTCCCCATTCATCCTAATATGTCATAACAACGGTTCCAGTGTTAAGATGAAAATCAGTGGGGACACCGGGCATCCTATCTTGTTAGTTTTAAAGGGGTTTTCTGGTTAAAACTGATAATTCTGCAGTCACTCTATGTGAGTGCAGAATTATCAATCCTCCCAGCGCCCGCACTGTTTGCTGCAAGGATTCGCCATTTTGTAAGCCTGGAACGGACTGCAGTTATGCAGTATGCATGTTCCTGGCAACAACACATCTAGTGGGCGCAACCTAGCTCAATACAAGTGTATGGAGTGAGTGTATCTGACTAGTGGGAATGGCCATCTAGTACGTGCAGCCTTGCTCCATACACTTGTATTGAGGGAGGCAGTGTTCACTGGTTGAAGGCTCTGGCCGCCGTGGTTGAGAACATGCATAATTGCGGTCCATTCCGGGGTTAAAAACCACGAATCCACGTAGCGCACAGTGCGAGCGTTGGAGAATTAATAAGTCTGCAGTCACAGAGAGTAACTGCAGAATTCTTGTTTTAGAATGAACAACCCCTTTAATTTGTTCCATTTTAGATGGGAATAGTAGTTTGACATAGGGAGAAAAAAACTGTGAGGTATTAACCTCACCCCCACCAGAAAAAAAGAGGTGCAGCAACACCAAATTACACTGTCACACACCAGCTATAAAGTCACTCAATGTTCCTGATCACCTGCATAAGGGAAAAGGCACTGAAAAAGCAAATCTGCCAAATAATAGATAATACCACCCTGCTATGTGTGTAGTCCATAGGTAAGTATCTACTTTAATAAAAAAAAAAAACAATATCCAAGAGGGATATCCCTTATTAAAGATGTAATTAATGTTGTTTATCTCTTAAAACTTCTTATGGTATCTGAGGTTTTGACCCACTGAGCTAATTTGGCCTGGCTGCTCCATGGGAGCTCAGCTACCTCATGCAGTGCTATGGTGCACTTCCTTCAAGAAGCTTCACTTGCACCTGGCGTGAAACCAGATAAACCACTCCTTATGCTTGAAACCACATGACACATGACCTTGGTGCAGAGCTGAGCAACACTCTTGTACCTGGCATGAAGCTGGATATTTCCTCCCTTATGACTGGCTTTGGAGCCAGGGGGCAATATTGTACCCCACATGAAGCTGATCAAAATAAATGTTTTACTAGAAGCTGGCCATCACACTTTCCCTGCACCTATCCAGTTGGGAGTGCAGCTGGCCAGTACCACATTATGATGTCAGTTGGCACTATTGAATATAAGCCAGTTGGTTTTGTACACTTTTTTGGCGGCCAGCACTACCTTCCCTCACCATCTTTCCATGCAGTCAGCCTGAACCCCCCTGCACTAACTTTCTGGGTCATAACCTGTTATCATACCACTCATTAGTGCCCACCGCTCATCTTCTAGGTGCAGACCCAGAATTATCTGGCAACAGCGTTATTAGATCTCACTAAAGTATCTACTTACATCATGTATGCTGTATGCTGGGTCGCTTAAATCCACAATCTTTGCCAAGTACCTTGGATGTTAAAGAAACACACACTGCAGAAGGATCTCTTGGCATATTTTGAAAATGGGTCTGAACGCTCAATCCCATCATCAGCATCCCCTGCCGTTTTGCCATCTCCAGTTGAGGTTCAGTGCTCAGGATGCTTGATCAAAATCATTGAACTTTCTGAAAGAGAGGTCCCCCAGTCAACTTCAGACTTGAAGGAGGAACAAACCTTCAAACTGTACTCCATAATCAACAGTCTTATTAGAGCTATAAAGTGGACCCTGAATGGAAGCATCTCTTCCAATGAGACACTATCTTCACAAAGCTCTCACTGATCTCAGGGCGGGATAGTGACTGAAAGGGCCACTTAATATGGTGGTCTCTGCAAGGAGTCCACCCCAGGGCTAGGTCCTTCCCTGGAGGAGATACCTGGCTAGTCCCATGTTTGAGACTCTTAAAAGAGGCTCCACGGACTCCAGTTGCATATTCAATGAGACACTAACTGGCACACTGGCTGAATTCCAACAATTTTTCCTCAACAAGAATGAATTTGATATGGAACGTTCCAGCATTTCTTCAAACTAAAGCATTTAGATATGATGTATCCCTTCTTGAAAGACGCATTGCAAAGATGTTCTTCATCAACTATATTGAACCCATAAGTTTCCCACGCAACATTGCCTGTGGCAGATGCAGTTTCCCTCCAGGACCTGCAAGATCTCAAAACTCGAAGATTTCTTTTGAAATTGCTGGTTCGGACTGGTTATCACCAGCAGTGTCAAACAGCATATTGTTTCCAAGGAATTTGATTCCTGTCTAACTTCCTGAATTTCATGCTTCTTTCATCTCCTTTAAATACTGGACCCAGTACTTACCAGGTCACCCAGTCAGAATCTAGACTGACAACATGACAGTTGTTGTCTATTTAAATCACCAGGGTGGAACCAGGAGCCCAGCTGCTATGTTGCAGGCAGCCAAGATTCTATTATAGGCTGAAGCACAAGTCTCAATCCACTCAGTAGTCCACATCCTAGGAGTGAACAATAGGATGGACCACTTTCTCAGTTTAGAATGATTCAACCTAGGAGATTGGTCTCTACATCCTGAAGATTTTGCCAAACTGAGCTCCAGGTAGGGGTCCCCGGGTGTCAACCTCATGTCCAACCACAAGTTTCAAGTTTCTTGTCTAGATACCATAATCCTGAAGCTTTGAAGTGGATACCCTGGTCAGCTCATTGAACCAATTGAACTACCCTACATCTACCCTCCTATTCCGCTTTGTCCTTGAGTACTTAAGAAGGTAAAAACAAAGGGTATAGTGGTAAACCTCAACACCCCAGATTGGGCCACACTGACGTGTTATGCAGATCTAGTTGACCTCATAATTGATGCTGTATGGTGTCTTCCTCTTTAGCAAGATCTCTCTCAAGGGCTGCCGTTTCACTCGATTTTAGTATTTAACAGTGTGGATATTGAAGCTGCCGTTTTATCATCAAAATATTTCCTAGACCTAATCATTCAGACCTTGATTAAGACCAGAAAACAGTCTTCCTCCCGCGTCTACCATAGGACCTGGAAGGCATCCTTTCTTTGGTATGAGTACTGGCAAGTTCAACCTATGAGGTTTTCACTCTCCCAGTTACTTTAATTCTTCTAGGATGAATTAGATTAGGGCCTGAATTTAACCTGTCAAGGTTTTTTCTCTTATTTTGTTTCTGCTGCTCCCCAAATAGTTAGTTATCTTTTAATTTGCCATACATTTCTAAACATTTCAGTGCAATTTTTTATGGACTTTACTGAGGGGGTGCAGCGCTAAAGGAAAAGATCCATAAATCTGAAACTGTATGGTGAATTTATAAAAAAAAAAAACAAAGCCTGAAGGTCATGGGAGAAGTGGGATTAAAATAAGAACTGTCTACTTTTGATCTGGTGACAAATTCTCTTTAAGTTCTTTTATGGGCCAGGTCACTGCCACTTGGTCATTGCTGCACACATTTTCTAAACTTTAATGTGTAAATGTAATTTCATTGAAAAAAAACAAAACGCAATACTGGACTGGCTGTTAATGATGGGTAACACAGCAACTAAGATGATTCTTTTTTTGTCCAAAGAAAAGTAGAAAACTGGGCACCAACAGGTTAATGTGATTGCTGTGTAGTGCGCCTATAATCACCTCCAACTCAGCAGGTGTTGCACGAATCAAAAGCATTCAATAATATCCAAGTGTAGATAGAAAGGGAAGCGGCACTCACCATTAGCTGATAATGTCCTTTATTTCATCTTATTTTGTCTTTTTGCATCAATAAGGATGAACACAGCGGGGAGAAGGAGTGGGGGTCGGCGGAGCCCCACTCCCTCTCCCTGCTATATTCATCCTTATTGATGCAAAAAGACGAAATAAGATGAAATAAAGGACATTATCAGCTAATGGTGAGTGCCGCTTCCCTTTCTATCTACACTTCGAAATTCTTTTTTTGTGTCATATGACTTATTTCTCCACATTTTTCTGTGCTGTTTTAAAAACTGCATTTTATGGCTGTGCGGGTGTGTCCAGCAGTTGATAGGGAGCAGTGTCTTGTGCCAGCAGCAAAGGGGTTAACAGAGATTGTGACTAAGCTGTGAGGAGCCAGATGACAAATCAGAAGCTTGTGCCAAGGAAAGAGAAGTTTGCAATGATCCTGACATTCTGACTTTGTTCAGCACTGTGCTGCAGCCTGAAGTAAACTGATACATTGTCACCTCATAAGCTGCAGTCAGCAGTGTGGACATTCTGTAGGCCCTCCCCCTTTACCCTTATATGATTACATGCCCCGTATTCAGTGTGAGAAGCTTGAAGACGGATCTGACTGATAATGAACATATGTGTGTTTCTGACACCTTGTGGAAGGTTTATGAATGGTTTTCAACCAGAATTCTCTAAAAAAGTATATTTGATAGTTTATTATATTCACTTGTTCTACATCATTATTAAATAAAAATTTAAATTGTGGTTATGCCTTAAAAGTTGCATACGTTTGTATCTGCTGATGCTGAATTGGTAAGTAGGCTCCTGCAGACTGTGATTAAATAGTCAAACCACATTCTCCATTGTCCGCATTCCCCACCCCCAAGGAATTCTTTGCAATGTCTAATGGTCCTGTGTCCTCCAATGGCATGTACAGGAAATTAGGCTTTTTGTTCTTACTCGTAAACCTTTTCTCATCGAGCCAGCTCCCACTCAATGGTAATTTTTTATTACAATTATGACCAGTCTCTATAAGTGGTTCCTTTTCAGGTTCTTTTATGGTTATATTATTGCATTTCATCTCCAGTGTTATTCTTTTTTTTGCTACAACTTGATACAAAATGATGCGCTCTCTGCCTTCGGGAGTGGTATAGCTTAACTAATTTGTGTCTGCATCCTTCAGCAACAGCCATGATCTATTAGTCCTGAATTTGATGGTATGTTAAAAAGCTTTTATAGGTAAGGAATAAAGGGCTTTTTTTTTTTCATTTATTTGGATGACCAGGGGAAGATGAGGTGCTGATTGCTGAACAGGAAACCAAAGAAGGGAATGTTGACCACCAAGCCGAACTCTCTGAGTTACTACGGGAAGGTGAGGTGGTTTCTCTCTTTGTAATGGAAGCATAAGACCAGGTTCATACTCAACTCACATTTGTAATTCTGTTTTTTCTCTTCCATTATAGAAAAAGGTAAATGAAAGATATAAACCCATTCACAATATTTGATGTACCTATAAATCATGGTCAGCTAGTAGTTCCCTACTGATGACATGTAGGTATAGCATAATGATCGTGCGGGGCACAGGAGCTGTGCCCGTGCGATTGCCACCGGGAGCTTGGCTTACATGGCAGCCGAGACCTGACTCTCACAGCCATTAGCACAAGCCTGGGCTGTATTATCCACTAAATGCTGCAACACTTAGGAAGCTAGTAGAAGGAATGTACTCCCTCTCCTATCTGATCTGCCCTCCTCATCATTGTGAGGGCCCGATTGTTGCCATGTCAAGTAGAGATTGTTATGACGACCTTCATGTCACCTAGGTACATCAAGCTTGTTACACTATGCCAGGGATGTATTGCAATGCATGTGTATTTAAGGACTGAGTAAAATTTTTACAAATGTTAAAAATTAAAAAAAAAACCAAAATAAGCAAACAAAAATTATTGAAATTTAATTGAAAATTTGAACTAGCTCATAATACAATAAAAAAGGTTGAGGTGAATGAGATATAGGAGTTGATTAAGGTGATGACTTTGGGATAAAATAGAACATTGCACCATCGAGGTCATGACAATAAATTTGAGCTCTTTCAGTTAGGATGCAGGTTCAGTTCACGTTGTCCTTCCCCAACTTAAAATAATGTGTGTAATTATTACGGGTCCATCACCTTAAATCAAACCTAAAATCAGGCATAGGCACAGTGCATAGGACTCCAGCAGAAATTTTGTGGTACCACTCAACCATTGGGTACCTGAGTGGGAACCTTGCTCATTGTAAAAAACTAAATTACTGAGATATAGGAGTTGTTATAATAATAATAATAATCTTTATTTATATAGTGCCAACAAATTCCGCAGCGCTTCACAATATAGAGGTTCATATTCAAACAATCATAAGAAACCATTATCAGAAAGTACAATACAAACAAAAAACAATACAAAGCATAATACAATAATTAAAGCAAAATAATGACAGCCCTGCTCATAAGAGCTTACAATCTAACAATGAGGTGGGGGGTGACACAAAGTACAAGTGCTTATTTACAATGATGGTATATCAACTTGAGGAGATGGGGAACATATAGGAGCAGCATAAGTGGCCACCAACCATTATTTGTGATGCATTTGAGACTGGTGGAGCGGATAGGCTATGTCTAAGTGACTTAGACTAGGTATCATGATAGGCTGCCCTAAAAAGATGTGTTTTTAAGGATCGCCTGAAACTAAGTAAGTTATGGATAGACCTAATTTCTTGGGGTAGAGCATTCCAGAGAATTGGTGCAGCTCAAGAGAAGTCTAAAGGTACCGTCAAACGCGTCAATATTGCTAGGCAATTTCTCTAGAAATTTGCTGGTTGCAGTGAAATCATGGACACATTGTTCCATTTGTACTCAGCTTTGTGTGAGAACAAGCAGTTTGAATTGGATCCTATAGTGTATAGGCAGCCAGTGTAATGACTAACATAGAGCAGAAGTGTCTGAGTAACGGTTAGCTAGATAGGTGATCCTGGCTGCTGCATTAAGGATGGGCTGGAGAGGGGAGAGTCTAGTGTGAGGGTGTCCAATTAAGAGACTTACAGTAGTCAAGGTGGGAGTGAATCAGGACCACAGTGAGGGTTTTTGTGGTTTCCAAGGTGTGAAAGGGGTGAATTCTAGAGATGTTCTTCAGGTGCAAGCGGCAAGAACGGGCGCAAGATTGTTATATTGGGTGAAGGAAAGATCAGAGTCAAACATAACACCCAGACTGCGAGCCTGCAGCCTAGCGTTATCGTGGCCCTGCACACTGAGAAAGAGATGTCAGATTTAGAGAGGTTAGTGGAGGGCGGGAGCAGAAGAAGTTCAGTTTTGGAAAGGTTGAGTTTCAGATAGAGAGTGGACATGATATTGGAGACTCTGGTTAGACAGTCATTGGTGTTCTTTATTAGAGCGGAAGTAAGGTCAGGAGAAGAAGTATATAGTTGTGTGTCATCAGCATAAAGATGTACTGAAAGCAAAATCAGCTGATGGTCTGTCCAATTGGGGCTGTGTAGAGAGCGAAGAGGTCCAAGGACTGAACCCTGAGAGACCCCAATAGTGAGTGGAAGAGGGGAGGAAGTGGAGCCAGCAAACAATACACTTAAAGAGCGGTCAAAAAGATAGGAAGAGAACCAGGAGAGAACCTGTCCTTGATGCAGATGGAGTGCAGCATGTGGAGAGTAGGGGATGTTGGTCAACAGTGTCAAAGGCTGCAGGGAGATCAAGAGAATAAGCAGAGAGTAGTCACCATTATGTTTTGCTGTCAGAAGGTCATTGGTCACTTTGGTGAGGGCAGTTTCTGTAGAATGTAGAGGGCAGAAACCAGACTGTAATGGGTCTAGAAGAGAGTGAGTGGAGAGGTAATGGGTGAGGCGAGAGTAGACCAGGTGCTCCAGGAGTTTAGAGATGAAAGGGAGATTGGAGACTGGTCTGTAGTTTTTATGCAGGATGGGTTGAGAGAAGTTTTCTTTAATAATGGAGTAATGATCAAGTGTTTGAAGGAGGAGGGGAAGATGCCCGAAGAGAGGGAGAGATTGCAAATTTTGGTTAGGTAAGTGGTGACCACCGGAGAGAGAGACTGAAGTAGGTGTGAGGGAATGGGGTCAGCAGTGCATGTGGTGGGACGGGAGGAAGAGAGGAGCCTGGAGACTTCTTCTTCTGTGACTGGGTCGAATGTGGAGAGTGAGCTGGAGGAAATGTGGGGAGAGGTAGGGATAACAGCGATTTGAGGTTGGGAGTTGATTTCCTGATGAATGTATTCTATTTTCTTAGTGAAGTAAGAAGCCAGATCATCATCACAGAGGTCAGTGATAGGGGCCTGCACTTAAGGACTGAGGAGAGAGTGAAAGGTGTCAGAGTGTTTCGGGTTGTTGGATAGTGAGGAGATCCCGGTGAAGTAGGTCTGTTTGGCGAGGTGGAGGGCAGAGTTGTAAGTTTTCCGCATACATTTATAGTGAATGAAGCTTTCTGGTGTGTGGGTTTTCCTGCAGACATTTTTCCTCCAGACGTTCAGTACTCCAAAGAATTGAGTTTGTGATGTGAGCCAGGGCTGTTTAACTCTGTGTTTGGAGCTTCTGAGGATGATGGGCGCTACTTGGTCCAGGGCTTCTGAGAGTGTCATTGTAGTGATTCACTACCAGATCCAGACAGGAGAAGGAGGAGATGGGGACAGTGATTGAGAGAGTGTGTGAGTCTATGAGGGTTAATTGCCTGTATATATCTGAATGTGCGATAGGTGGAAGAGGATTTGTGAGCATGAAGGAGAGAATGTTGTGATCAGAGAGAGGAAGAGGCGAGTTGTCTAAGGAGGAGGTTGAACAGAGCCGAATAAAGATCAGGTCAAATTAATATATTTATTATTTTATTATTGCAAGTAATAAAGGTCAAATTCAAATCGGATATCTGAGAAATTTGTGTTTTGGTCCTACAAGAGGAAAGGACTGACTAAAGCTTTCCACCGATTTTGGGTATCCTACATATCTTATGTCAAGCAAGAAAATTACTTTCTTATCACTGGTTAGAGGCTGCCTCCCCGACTATCAGGGAACTTAAAAACAAAACAAATAATATTATTCACTTAGAAAGAGGTGTATATCTGAAAAATATCGCACTACTTCAGTTTTACAAGATCTGGAACACACGGATAAATACCCCAGGGTCAACCATTGTCTGCTCCAGTACAACATAGCATAATGGACCAGTTCTTACTCCCCATACACTGATCTCTTTTCACCTCCTGGTCAGGAGTAAATATTTCTATATGGATTTGGTTGTATCTGGATATTATATACTTACTAGTAAAAAGGCCCGATGCTATCGCATCGGGAGTGCGGTGAAATGAACAGATGACGTAGAAATAGGCGCTGAATAGTACAGTCGTCTCTCCAGAAAGTATGATGATGTTGCGGCATTTATATGGTGTATATGGAGGCTCAGTGGTTAGGACTGTGTTCTCTGGCTCTGTCCTGTGCTCCTGTCCTCTGCCTCTGTCCTGTACCTCAGTCCTCTGCCCTGTGGGCCTGTCCTCTGTCCCTGTTGTGTGGCACTGTCCTCTGTCTTGTGGCCATGTCCTGTGGCTGTGTCCTATGTCATGTGTCCTTGTCCTCTGCCCTGTCCTGTGCCCCAGTCCTCTGGGCCTGTCCTGTGGCCTTGTCCTCTGCTGTGTGCCCCTGTCCTCTGTCGTGTGCCCCAGTCCTCTGTCTTGGGCCCCTGTACTCTGGCCCTGTCCTGTGCCCTTGTCCTCTGCCCTGTGCCCCTGTCCTGTGCCTCTGTGCTGTGCCCCAGTCCTCTCTATCCTGTGCCCCAGTCCTCTGTCCTGTGCCCCTGTCCTCTGTCCTGTGCCTCAGTGCTGTGCCCCAGTCGTCTGTCCTGTGCCCCTCTCCTCTGTTCTGTGCCCCAGTCCTCTGTATTGTGCCCCTGTCCTCTGTCCTGGGCCCTTGTTGTCTCTATCCTGTGCCCCAGTCCTCTGTCCTGTGGCCCTGTCCTCTGTCCGGTGCCCCTGTCTGTATGCTCTGTCCTGTGGCCTTATCTTGTCCTCTGTCCTGAGCCTCTGTCTTGTGCCCCTGTCCTGTGGCCCTCTCCTCTTTCCTGTGCTCCTGTCCTCTGTCCTGAGCCCCTGTCCTGTGCTCCTGTCCTGTGTCCTTATCCTCTCCTCTGTCCTGAGCCCCTGTCCTCTGTGTTGTGCCTCTGTTCTGTGGCCCTGCCTTCACGTGCCTTCTTCCTCCTGTGCTTTTGTGTCTCTGCCCCCCATTCCGTGTCTCTGCTCTCCCCTGTGTTACAGTGCCCCCCTTCCCTGTGTCTGCTCCCTCCTTCTGTGTCTCTGCCCCTCATTCCCTCCTTCCGAGCTGTGTCAGCTCCGTGTCAAAGCTAGGAAGAAGTGAAGACTACAGGAGGCGGAGTTCCAGTGATGTACGGTCATGTGTGTGATCACATGACTGTGACATCACCAAAGGTCCTGTCGGAGTGTATATCCGCGGCTTACTGCGCATGCGTGCGCGTCGGGAAGCCGCGGCTGGTCACGAGGATCGGCAGAGAGGCTCGTGGCGGTGGATTGTCGGTAAGGCGGCGCTCGCGATGGTGCATGCGTGCCATAGCTCGCGCCACGTGTGCTCGTAGTGCCGTGAATTGCGGCTCGCGATGGCGCGCAAGCGCGCCATCGCTTGCGGTGCTGGCATCCGGCCGCAATGCATGCTGGAATAGCGGCACAATGGCCGGATGCCAGAAACTCGTAATTATATAAAGAGATATTATAAGATCAAGTGTTTCCTTACAATATTCCACAACACCCACAAAGTCCCACACATCATGTGCATAAGATGTGCATCCTCCAGACCACATCTAAGATACATTGCATCAGACCTAATCCCTACCTTATGTAACAGTCTGGGCGTCTTAAAAAACCCCATGAAGTAGAAATACCTGGGGCAACCTTTGACTTTCAAATACAGCCAGTCTAGGGTTTGGTTTACTCCAGAATATCTGCCCATTGGGTGTCTGTCAGGAGCCCCAAGTCATTTTCCCATTTACCTCTAACTTGCAAGGGAAATGTATTCAGCTATATTGGTAAAAGCTTCTTATGTAGCATGGAAATGATACCACTAGAAAATTCTGATGTAAGCAAGTTAGTGAGTTTGAAATTATGTTCAGTATTAATGCTAGCCAGTTTTCCGAATGCATGCCTCAATTGTAAGTATTGATAGAAGGATCTTTGCCGTATTTCGAATTCAGTTTGAATTTGTTCAAAGCTTTTAAATACATTTTTTGGAGTAACCAGACCATATACCAGGCATACACTTCTATCCTCCCATATTTTGATGCCTAGAAGCTTCTTTATCTCCAGTTTTGCCATACGAGACAATATTATGAGTATGCTCATATACCCAACAGGCATTTATCCCTATCCCACACTTTAAAGTTCATGGCAAGTGTTGAATGCTTCACTCTGTTTATTTGAAAACATTCCACTTCCAGGGAGCTCGCCGAGTATTTCCATCTTGTGCCCTCCTTAACCATCTGGCCACCTGCATCATATGCCTCATCCTTTCTACACCCCCTAAAATGTTGCATCTGAGAAGCAATATAGTACAACTATGAATTAAGTACTGCTAGTCTACTATAATCTTTCCCACTTTGGAGTGTTTCCAGACAAATTCTTGCATGTTGCTTTCCTAAAATAAATTCCCTAAGCAGAGTATCAAATTTATTAAAAAATTGACATGTGGATCCAAACTGGAGAGCTATGGAGAAGACATAGGTGTTGTGACATCAATACCAATTTTATCATATTCGTTCTTTCAATGACAGAAAATGGGAGGTTTCACCAGGTGTTAACCATCATTCTAAATTGGATAAGCTTTTAGTCTAAAATTTAGACTAAAAGCTAAGATTTCAGGAGATGGTATTAACTGGTATATCAATTAACTGGTCCAAATCAGCTTTGCTGCCAGTAGAACCTCTCCGAACTGAGTTTTCTACTCTACAAATACAAATTCCAGTTATTAATAAGGTTAAATATTTGTTGACAGTCGTGAATATAAAACCAATGGATAATCCTTAATTTAGACTCTAAATTAAGGATTATCCATTGGTTTTATATTCACGACTGTCAACAAATATTTAACCTTATTAATAACTGGAATTTGTATTTGTAGAGTAGAAAACTCAGTTCGGAGAGGTTCTACTGGCAGCAAAGCTGATTTGGACCAGTTAATTGATATACCAGTTAATACCAAATCCTGAAATCCTTAATTATTTATATTATCGGGATTATAGAGTACTTAACCTCTCCCAGACATAGCAGTGTAAAGAGATATACTTTGATTTATAGATCCACATTTAAAACCATTAATTTTATTAAAGGATGGTGTGGTGAATCGTGACCTGAACCTGGCAGCTCCACAGCGCCTCCTGTTAAACCCAGGTCAGTCAGAGAACTGCCTGAGGATAAAGAAGGGCCGCAGCTGCCTTGCCTGTGCTGGTTTATTAAGGCACCTCTCAGTGAGTGTGCTATATGCCTTCTAGCCCGCAGCCAGAAGCACATATAATAACCACCACCCCGACACTGCCAGAGGCCCTGAATAACCCCAAGCACTAATGCTGCCACCAGCTTCTCCTTTAATATAAGTCCGGTCCGTGGTCGGGCTTATATTGGGTCAGAAACCAACCCAGGTAGCGTTATATGAGCACACGGACGTGGGGATCGTGATCAAGATAAAAAGAGCAACTCAGGATTAAATTTATATATTTAATCACCCTAATGGTACACTAGATATTAATATTTACAGTTATTATTCAGATGTTACAAATATTACAGTCAGATATGCCAATAAAAGGAGGAATGGAATACACAGAATTACATACACATGTGAGCAGTTACCTTAGTGCTGATGGCACCACAAGGGCGGCGTGGCACCAATCTGTTCCTTGGGTAATCTCTGGCCTTGGTGGAAAAATGCCCATTCAGAAGAAATACAAGGTGGAGATGGGGCAGATGATTTTTATACATTATGGGTTGCCCCTGTCTCCACCCATCTCACACCTCTGGGCTGTCTCACAACTCCCACCCCTCTGAGGGGAGATATGGACACCCGAATTCTATAATGTTCCCTAGCCGTGTCCATGGGCATCGTAGACGGAAGATAATACTTTCATATTTTTAGTTATGATTTTATCTTCGTTTGGATGTGAAACATGGCTACTCTGAGAACACCCTACTAGCCAATATCCTGTTTAGATGGCTTACAGTTATCCTACATTCATGTGAATACCATGCTTGTCACCGCCTAGACGTCACGATCATGGATCTACGCTTGCCATGTTCATAGACAGCACGGCTCATGAAATATTAATGTTATAGTCACGGTGCCTTCCAGTCTGCCTGGGAAGAAAGAGACCTAAATTGGACGTGTCACCTTTTGGCAAAACCCTAGTCCTGAGGAAGCTCCAATAACCTACCTGATTACCACATCAAAGTTAAGGATGAGTCCTGTTGTGTGGACAGTTGGCTTCCATCTAGGTGCTAATTACTGTGCTATTTGCAAGAGATAAATGACTTCTGCCTGTCAGAAGGGTGGGGGCTTATCTCTTTGTGAGTGAGATGTGCCTTCAAATAGCTTTCTGGATGGAATATGGGGGATATGAAACAATATTCATCACAGATGGTTCCAGTGCTGCCGTGAATAGTAGATGGGAGAGGGAACACCCCTGCTGAGTACGCCTTCCCATGTTAAAAGGTTCAGTGATGCACCCATTAACTCAATTTCTTGCTCTTGGGGAAACAGAATAATTTGACCCAACTTAGGCCCCCTTCACGCCACGGTTTGTTCCTGTCCTTGGGGATCCTGGTTTTTGCAGGACCACACGGACAGGCCTGAATTTGTTACTCTGGATGCCATTTCTATATCTAGATCTGGGATTTTGACAGATCCAGACACAGAAACTGCTGTTAGGAGCCCGAGCCTGCAAAGCACAGGGTAGTGGTGTTGGGGCTGACTTTCACTTTTGACATTTATCTATATACATTGTGAAAGTGAAAGCAATGGTTAACAAAAAAAAATAAATAAAATGCTCACCTCTCCGACGAGTGTCCCGCAATGCGAGGCATGAACGTCTGCTGCAGGACCTTAGTCAGCTTACTTGTGGCAACTGACCAACTGATGTGTTAACAAAAAAACATCAACTGAGCGGTTTAAACCACCCACCCGCCAATCATGGCAGACGATTTAAACCGCTCAGCTGATGTGGTCATCTGACACATCAGCTGATCAGGTTGCCGCCCCTTCCCGGTCAACTGATTAAGGTCTTGCAGCCATCGGACGTGGACGCCTCGCATTGCGGGACACTCGACGGAGAGGTGAGCTTTTGTTTTTTATTTTTAACACATTGATTACTTTAATTTCACTTTAGCAGTATATGTAGATACACTGCTAAAGTGAAATTACATGGTAACAGAGCGGTTTTAGTGTACAGAGCATGGAGCAGGAAACGATCCTGTTTTTTCCAGGATTCGCACTCCATAGACTCCCATTTTATTTGCCGCGGACCGCACCGGATCCGATTCTGTCCGATTTGGTCCGTTGTGCCCAAAATCAGAGCAGTCTCCGATTCTGGGTACAGCAAAAAAATCGGACACAATCGGATCCGTGACAATTTGGACACAATCGGATGGCCATATAGGACCAATCCGTGCCCATCCGTGCTCATAGGGATAGATGCGGGCCAAATCGAATCCGTGGCTATCCGTTTTACAATGGATAGCCAAGGATTCCAAAAAAGTGATGTGAAGGGGGCCTTATGAATATAGGGTGAAATCCCGTTTTTGCCAGAATAGCCAACTAAAATTTGCATTCAACACGGTCAACGGCCTTGACAGCATCCAGAGACAGGCTCGCTCTTCCGCCAGACACCTCAAAGCTGAGCTGTAGGCCTGAAAACAGGTGTCTGAGGTTTATAGATGTGAATTTATGCAGAATAAATCCTGTCTGATCCTTATGTACCACACATGTAATCACATGAGACAACCTATTGGCCAATATCTTTGCAAGCAATTTAACCTCTATTGAGAAGATGGAAATAGGGCGTTATAACTCTGGTGTAGTGGATATTTCCCAGATATATTTAGTTAATATTAGCTCCTCTCTTAGGTAAAGAGAGAGACCTGTTGCTTCTCCTCTTCCTCAATCACAGTCAACAAACGGGTTAGTATTAGGGAGGCATATGTAGAAAAATTCTCCTGGTAGTACATGCATCCTGGGGGGTCTTTCCATTTTGAGTTTGGCTTAGTGCCTCTTCTAGTTTTTCTTGTAGTCTATCCCTTGTGGTATAGCATTCACAGATCGGGTTGGGGTTCACTCACTTGGCAGCAATATTCAGAAACAGCAACAGTCTCTCCACTTAAATAAGTTCATGTCGGTTTATTGTTCCAGCATAAACCGCCCTCCAGCATATAAACAGCAGCCTTTCTGCAGTTCACAGAACATATTGCCCAGTATAGTCTGTCTTTTGTTACCTGACACTCAGTGCTTGTCTGCCATCCGAGACCTGTGACCAGGAAGTGGCCACCTGAGAACAGCCCAGCAGCTTGCAGGCTCTCTCTATGCATCAGTCTCCCCCATGTCAGAACACAGACTCCATTAAAACATCTTGAGACACACCCACATCTCCAGCAACTTGCAAGCTTAACTCTTGCCATGCTGTTTAAGCAGACTGTGGCTTCCATGGCAAGACATTCATAAAACAGGCAGCAGTCTTCTGCCTGTGCAAAACACACTGGCCACCCGTGTGATGCACCCGGGCCATGGGCTGCATCACCACACCCTATTTAAAATCTCTCTGCATTCATCTCTCAGCCTAGAGAGGGGTATTTTCACAAGGAATTCCATTATATCTTCTACTTTAAGTCAGATTTTGGGGTTTATAAATGAGCATAATAATTACATAAATCCTTTAAAGCATCCTCATTTTCGTTGATTACTTCCCCCACTATCAAGCATCAGACTAGCAATATGGGAAATAATCCATTTTAAAGTAGTGGACAAGCACTTTTATGAAATAAAAAAAATTCACCCTACAAATAAAGGTTGGGCTCTCAGTTATTTTAATGGTAGAAAGGTTCAACATGCTGGGCAGTTTCTTATGGTGAAATGTATAGAATTTGTGGCTGGGCCTCCTAATAGAGGCTTAGACAGTCCTGTACATCTAGCATTTCACTAGATGATTTTCTCAAGTCAAACATTACACATGAGATCTATGGAGGAAGGACATGACCATATTTACAAATCATTTTTCTGAATTCGTTTTGATAAGGAAAGCCACAACCTGGTTGACTGCTTTGAGCAACTTCTTCAATATTAATTTCTTCACTGCTAGAAGTAAAAGAATAATGGGACAATCATGGTCAAGATTAGTCATGATTATCATAGATTTTCACTACTAACCATTGGGTGCAGTGGTCCCATTAATAGAAGAGCACATCACCAGATGTGTCCTAAATGTAGGTATAATTATACAGATCAAAGGCCGGGGATGATGGATCTCTTCCTGCAACCCCACTACCCTTGCTATGTACTGATTGAAGGAGGTTCATTGAAGAGCAGATTGTGTACACAGAGGCGATGAAGCAGCTCTATCTCAGAATGCCTTACATGACAATGGAACTACAATATTTTCCATACCTTATCTATATAATCTGAGTTTGACACAATCCATGGATATATCCATAATCAGGGAACAATATCAAAAAATGGACTGCAGCACTCCTTTTTCTTTTCAAAATCTGCCTTTATTTGTTCCTGAAATGTCGCATTACACCTGATGGCCAAATAAAGGCGGATTTTGAAAAGAAAAAGGAGAGCTGCAGTCCGTTTTTGACATTGTATGTAAGGTGGAAGGGAGAGGAGCCTGGACTGATATTGCACCCGGATTGAGCTGTGCTGCTCTTTTTCCATTGCATAATCAGGGAAGATATTCACATCTGTGGGTAAAATCGCAAGTGTTGATAGCTGGCAACCCACAGGAATGCACTATCTCCCTGAATTATGGATATATCATATTCATGTGTGGTATGTATTGAATGCTTGAAGGATGTTTGGCGATGGCCATATAGTTTCTATAGGAGGTTCCTGATAATAGTATGACATAGAAATAGTATGTTACGGAGAAATCTGAGGCTTAATTGCGTCCAATCCTCTGTGTTCCTCTGACCTCAGCAGAGGGAGGACGAGGGGTCTGGTAGACCCCTTTATCACATCTCTTCTACTCAGTATCATTCTTAAACACAAGGAGAAGCAACGAGTATTGCAGATCTGTATACAGTATTTTTCACACTATAAGGCTCACCGGATTATAAAGCGCACCATCAAAAAAGGCTGCTAAGCCGTCTTGGTCCACATATAAGGCGCACCGGATTATAAAGCGCACCTTATTACCATTAATAAAAAACAAAGCTAAGCCCTCCCATCATACTCCAGTATCCCTCTGTAGCCCCCCATCACCTTCCAGTATCGCTCTGTAGCCCCTCATCACCTTCCAGTATCCCTCTGTAGCCCCCCATCACCTTCCAGTATCCCTCTGTAGCCCCCCATCACCTTCCAGTATCCCTCTGTAGCCACCCATCACCTTCCAGTATCCCTCTGTAGCCCCCCCATCACCTTCCAGTATCCCTCTGTAGCCCCCATCACCTTCCAGTATCCCTCTGTAGCCCCCCATCACCTTCCAGTATCCCTCTGTAGCCCCCCATCACCTTCCAGTATCCCTCTGTAGCCCCCCATCACCCTCCAGTATGCCTCTGTAGCCCCCCCATCACCTTCCAGTATCCCTCTGTAGCCCCCATCACCTTCCAGTAACCCTCTGTAGCCCCCATCACCTTCCGGTATCCCGCTGTAGTCCCCCTATCATCCTCCACACACAGTCAGACACACACACACACTGATTCTTACAGGTTGCCTACTGCTCCTCAGCGGTCCTACGCTGGTGATAAGGTAAGGCACTCACAGCACAGGAGCCCTGAGCCAATCACAGAGCAGGAGCGCTGAGCCAATCACAGCGCAGAAGCGCTGAGGCAATCACAGCGCAGGAGCCCTGAGCCAATCACAGCGCAGGAGCCCTGAGCCAATCACAGCGCAGGAGCCCTGAGCCAATCACAGAGCAGGAGCCCTGAGCCAATCGCAGAGCAGCAACCGCGAGCCAATCCGAGGCTATGGACTGACGTCAGCTAGCCTCGGATTGGCTCACTGTTCCTGCGCTGTGATTGGCACAAGGCTCCTGGGCGGAGATCGGCACACAGCTCCGGAGCTGTGATTGGCTGATGGGCTCCTGGGCTGTGAGCGGTGCGGCTGCTGGCATACTGACCACAGTGATGCTGAATACAGTGGCGGGCACCAGACAGCGGGGACGGCGGGACGAGTCACACATGCATGCCCCGCTCGGTGTGATCGGTGGCAGGCTGATCAGGTATGGGTCATTCCATGTCAAGTGATCCAAAAATGAATATTTTTTTTCCTTGACGTCCTCAGATTTTTTTAATTTTTTTTCTATATGAAGAACAACTTTAGTTAATTACAAAAAAAAAGTTTTGAATTTTTTTCTTTATCAGTAAATTTTTTACAGATTTTTAAAGTTTTAAAAAAGTGCGAATTTTGGCCTGGTGTGACTTTACATTTTCTATCATATCTCGGGCTAGAAATAAGATAGAGAAACAAAATAAACACCAATCTACTCAGAACTGTCCAGGCTTTCATCAGATATGTCACAAGAGGATCTTTGTTAATATTTTACCCATGTGATCGCAAGCGCAAAACTTTAAAACGCATTTCTGAAAAATCGGCGCGCTTTAAATATTTCAAAAACTGCCCATGTGTCTGCTTTGCTCTTAGCCACATCTGTACCAAATTTCAAGTTGAGATCGCAATGGGATCATATTTTAACATATTTTACTAGTAATAGCGTCAATGGGTCATTCCATATCAAGTGATCTAAATATGAATATTTTTTTTTACCTGACGTCTTTAGATTTTTTTTTTTTTTTCCTTTATGAAGTACTACTTTAGTTAATTACAAATTAAAAGTTTAGAATTTTTTTCTTCATCAGTTAATTTTTTACAGATTTTTAAAGTTTAAAAAAAGGGTGAATTTTGGCCTGGTATGACTCTACATTTTTTTATCTCAGGCTAGAAATAAGATAATGAAGTGGGAGAGGCATCATTTTACTCAGAACGGTAACAGCTTTCATTTGAGATGTTACAAGACTATGTTTCTTTATATCAAATTCAAACTATTGACGGGCAATTGTGAAAAAATGACTGATTGTGTTCTTGGTGATTTTTGAATTGACACTATAATAGTTAAATATTTTGCACTTAGGTCCAATGAATGCGTCCATGGGGTCAAGCTGGGACAGAGTCATCACAAATTAGCCTTATTTGCAGATGACCTGCTACTTTACATCTCCCAGCACCTGGTCTCCATCCCTTCGGTCTTAATGGAGTTTGAACGGTTCGGACAATTGAGCAACTTTTAAAGTGAATTGCTCCAAAACCGAGGCACTCAATATTTCTTTGCCTGGAGAATTGGTTTCTCATCTATCTAAACAGTTCCCATTTAAATTGAAAGTAGAAGCCATTAAGTACTTGGGAGTCCTTATACCAAAAGATCTTAAACAAATATTCAATTTAAATTATCAACCCCTTTTGACTAACGCGGAATCGGCATTTACCTCCTATAGACAATTAAAGCTATCCTGGTTCGGGAGAATAAACGTAGTCAAGATGGATGTCTTGCCCCGACTCATATACTTTTCAGACAGTTCCTGTTCTATTGGATAGAGGCTTCCTCTCCAAAATGCAATATATGATCCTTAGATTTGTCTGGGGGGGCAAGAGGTCCAGATTGCGAATTAATATCCTATCCTTGCCCAAGACCAGAGGAGGGGTTGGACTACCCAACATACGAGCGTACTTTGTGGCTTCCTCTCTTGTTAGAGCTCTAGATTGGCATTATCATGCGTCCTCCAAGAAATGGGTAGGGGTGGAGCAAGAGGGTTTGGGGATTCCGCTGAAACACCTGCTTTGGATTTCCCCTAAAGACTCCACAGACCTAGTACCTTTGACAGACAAGACCAGAAACACCTTGAAGGTATGGCACCTAGTGACGAAAACCCTCCGCTTAAACGACAGACTTAGCCCTTTGACTCCCCTTTTTTCCAACCCATCTTTCCCACCCAGATTTGACAGGCAGAGATTTTTATGTTGGCGGATTGTGGATGACACCCGAGTAGGACAGACTCTGTCCAGTTTGCCCCCGATGGCAGAGCTACAACTCAAAGAACCTACGAGACCTCTTAAGTGATTCGAATTTCTCCAATACAGAGCATACTTATCTTCAGCTGACCACTCTTGCAGGGTAAAATTGACGCCCAACGTATTGGAGAGGTTATTCCAACTGGAGGCTCCACCGAGGCGCAAAATATCAGTTCTATACCAGGCCTTAGGGTCCATGAGAGAGCAGGGCACCCTTTACTTCCAACGTGCTTGGGAGAGGGAATTGGGGTGTAGCATTTCAGAAGCTAATTGGCAGAAATGCTTTATATTTACTCACTCACTAGCTAGCGCTTGTTCTGCACAAGAAAGAAGCTATAAGCTGCTCACTAGATGGTACTTGTGCCCGACGACACTCCGGAACATGTTCCCTGGAACCCCTGATACCTGCTGGCGCTGTGGAGAAGAGAAGGGTACAATGATACACATTTGGTGGAGTTGTGGGAAAATCCGGCGGTTCTGGTCTGAGGTTTTCAATGCATACGCCCGGATAACAGGTAAACAAGCCGAATGCTGCCCAGAATCGGCAATGTTATCCATTTTTCCAGGTCCTATTGGGCTACAGAAGAGGGATATTCTCCGCTTTTGCATCTCGTGCTGTGATCCCGAGGTTCTGGAAATCAAGCCGGGCTCCATCTCTACTTGATTGGTTCAAAGAATTGATGGACATATATCGAATGGAGGAGCTCGCAGCTGATGCGTCGGGATCTCGGAACAAATTCTTAGGGATTTGGGTTGAATGGATTCTTTTTCACGACTCTGCAGAATTTAGGAGTATCTTTTCCAGCACTGATAATATGGCTCGACCTCTGGCTGATGGGGAGCCAGTGGGATGAGTACCCTTTCTCCTTCCCATACCTCACCCGGCCCCCCCCCCTCCTTTTTTTCTTTTTTTCTTACGTGGCTTTTCTTTCCCAGTATAACTTTTTCTAATGGTTTTTGTTTCTCTTCTCTCTCTCTTCTTTTCTATCTCTCTTTTCTTCCCATCTGATACATTCAGTCTAGGTATTTCCTTTCTATACCTATACCTTCAGAATTCTAGTGAACATTAGACAGGTATCGGAAACTCTGAGCTGTGAGTAGATCATTAATATTTCGGCCTTCCTTTCCGGTACACCAGTCGATAGACTATTCCAACTAGGCCTCAACGGGTAATGACCCACTTACGTGGTCAACCTGTTAGAAGGGGCCAAGTGATAAAAATCATTCTGCTGGGGCTGCTTGTCCCCTTGACATCAGAACATCTCAAAACCCTGAGAAAGGTTGTATACTTGAGTGTTTGGAATTATATTTAGATTGTAGTATATATTGCACCAGAGATAAGCGCAAAAGTAAATTTGCAGCTTATCTTAAAGTTACTAATAACTTTGTGAATTCTCTTTTTGTATATTTTATATGTCTCAAGATTTTGTTAAAAGATTGAATGTATGTCTTTCATATGTTTTTTCAAAATTTAATAAAAATGAGATTAACCATAGTTAAATATTTTAAAATATGATCCCATCACGATCCCAACTTGAAATTTGGTACAGATGTGGCTAAGAGCATAAAAGACACATGGGCAGTTTTGGAAAATTTTTATTAAAACGTTTTTTCGGAAATGCGTTTCAAAATGTTGCGTTTGCATTCGCATGGGTAAAAAATTAAAATTAACAAATATACTCTTGTGACATATCTGGTGAAAGCCTGGACAGTTCTGAGTAGAATGGTGTTTATTTTGTTTCTCTATCTTATTTCTAGCCCGAGATAAAAAAAATGTAAATTCATACCAGGCCAAAATTCACCCTTTTTTTAAACTTTAAAAATCTGTAAAAAATTAACTGATGAAGAAAAAAATTCCAAACTTTTAATTTGTAATTAACTAAAGTAGTACTTCATAAAGGAAAAAAAAATAAAAAATCTAAAGACGTCAGGTAAAAAAAAATATTCATATTTAGATCACTTGATATGGAATGACCCATTGACGCTATTAATAGTAAAATATGTTAAAATATGATCCCATTGCGATCCCAACTTGAAATTTGGTACAGATGTGGCTAAGAGCAAAGCAGACACATGGGCAGTTTTTGAAATATTTAAAGCGCGCCGATTTTTCGGAAATACGTTTTAAAGTTTTGCGCTTGCGATCACATGGGTAAAATATTAACAAAGATCCTCTTGTGACAAATCTGGTGAAAGCCTGTATAGTTCTGAGTAGAATGGTGTTTATTTTGTCTCTCTATCTTATTCCTAGCCTGAGTTATGAGGAGAAACGTAAGGGCAGGCAACAGCGAAATTCACACTTTTTCCGAACTTTGAAAATCATTTAAAAAAAAAAAAATTTTTTTTAAAATTTTTCTCTTCACATTTTGCATTGTCTGACATGCTATTATCAAATAACAAAATCTCAAAAGAATTAAAAATATAGAGGTAATAATCATTGGTTCACTTGACATGGAATGACCCGTATGCCTTATTTTCTGGGGGTGCCTTATAGTTGCAGGCACATGGCACCCCCTACCATCCAGTATTTTCGGGGGAAAAAATGTATATAAGGCGCACCTCACTATAAGGCGCACTTTTGATTGCTAAGAAAATCTTAGTCTTTTAGGTGTGCCTTATAGTGCGGAAAATACGGTACATTTCCTTGTGGTGTTCCCCTCCGCCAGAATCACTCACAGAACCAATTTGTAAAGCGTATCTATTTTATCTCTTTAATTTTATAATGTTTTCACTTGTATGTATATCTTATTATTATTCTATCTTTTGTAACGTTTTTTTCAGCATTGTACTTCTTTTTATATATGTAATCTAAAATGTAAAATTCCTTGCTGCTCTTAACGTACCCACAAATCTTGAAGAGGGCAATTTTTGCTCTGGTGGTTGTTACAGTTCAAAAACATTACTTATCAGGTGCTTGGGAAAGCTGGGTGCTGAGTGTGCTAGTGTGTGACCCAATGCAGGTCTCTTGGTGACCTATTGACAGTAAAAAGTATGGTGTCGTTGTGTGAACTGGCTCTGGTGTGCGCCTGGATCCTTGTCCGCCTATTTCAGTAGTTCAGTTGCCAAGTGAGTGTGGGAAGCGGAGTTTCCCTTTACCATAACATTAAATGTATAAATGTATGTGTTGCGAGCGTGTGGTGTTCATGATGAATCCGTCGGTGATGGTGGTGTTTCGTGACATGCTCTTATAGCCACTAAACCAATTTAGCGGTCCCGTGACTTATGAACAAAACTGACAATTGTTCTGAAGCCGGCACAGACCTCAGGAGAGGCCTGGACTGTGCTCAAAGGTGAGTTTACCTCTAGAGTTTCATATTATAAAGCCATCCATGCCTGTAATACAATGCATTGAATAGAAATCTGTCAGTCATTTTTTCTATATAGTCTGACGGCACCATGAGGTAGGGACAGAGATCCTGATTCCAGCGATGAATCACATGGTTTACTGGGCGCAGATGTTGACCTGTGTAAAACCCGCCCATACCACAGCTTTCTGTGTACATTGTGCACTGTATAGATGCTAATCAGTACTGGGAACGTACCTGGACTAAGATGAATGAATTTCATTGTCCGTATTGATAATCTTATTCTGATAAAATACTGATTTTATTGACACCTCAAAACACAGCCTAGTAAGTGACATATCCTTTAAGTCTGAATCTCTGCTCCTACAATATGGTGCTCTCAGAATACATAACAAAACCTTGATGACAGATTTCTTTTGTCGGATAGACTTAGCAATACTTTGTAAACTTTTACTGTTTTTTTTTTTTTGCAGATGTCAAAGACTTAAGTGGAGATTCAGATGTGCCACAGAAACATACTATCCTCATTGACTCTTTACTTGATACAGACCAGTTTAGAACAGCTGACAGGGCGAGTCCAGCACATTTGAGCTCCAGGAAGCACACTAGAGATATTGGAGATGTGGCCCGGGCAGCAGAGCTGCTTCTTCCAAGTGGAAGTGCACGGATTACTTGTGCAGTAAGCATTCACTGGATATGTTTTTGCTAGATGTATTTATTGTTGGAAAGATAGGAACAGGCATTCAAAAGATCATAGGGAGTTTTTGTTAGTAAATGACAAATGTTCACAACTGACTGTTGAAAGGTCCACGATGTCCACTTGTCCTTCTGAATATGTTTGTAAAATGCAACAATAACATTTCTGCATTGCCACACTGAAGCTGGCAATAGACAGGAGATGAATGCTCCAGCCATAGTCTGAAGTCTAGGGTACCGTCAGCTTGTATGTTGCCATTTGTCTTTTATTAAGTACCCCTTTCCCATCTGATACTCACCTTCTGGCGGCTTCATCTGCTATCGTAGTCACTCTGTCAGGCTCCAGTGAAAAGTAACCTGCCAAATCGCTCCAGTATTTTCAATACAACTCTATAGGATCCTCGTTCTTGCCTTCTTCTGACTCATGGAGATGCACTCATCTCTTATGACATAAATGCTGACTTGTTCACAGTCAGAAGTTACTGGCACAAGATGGTGCCGTGCCGCTGGACCGGATCAATGTCGATAAAAGGTGAAGACACTGGAATGTGAGTTACTGACAGTAGCCGGGGGCTTACATTTAAAGCGCCACTCCAGCAATGGAAAAAGAAACCTGCTGCATTAGTGTTTTAATAAAATTGCAAGTTTAGTCTAATATGCAGTTTACAGCCTGATTCTAGTTTCAGTTTAGCAGTGTCTTGCCTGGATGTGATTTCTGGTCCACGAAAGTCTGCCTCCCTGTGTTATATAGAGACCGTAGCGGTTGCTGCCCTGTGTTGATTGGAGGCAGTAGACAGTAAATCTTGCGCCTGCTCACACTGCCACGGTCCTCTCGACTGCAGACTATAAGGTGGTCTTATGACGACACCAGCATCAGTGTATGTGCTGCTGATTGATGTTCTACATCTGCATATGTGAGGTGAAGTGAGCAGTTGTGAGATTCCCTACTAGCACCTATCAATGTTACCTATCAATGAATATAGAGAGGCAGGAGCTAAATATGTAAGTGACTTCAGGGACGGAAGACTATGGTCTATGGCGAGAAGGAGCAATTAACGCCTAATTTGAATATTGAAAAAAATGTGGATTTTTGCAGAGCAACCCAATGCTGTGGAAAATAGAAATGCATCAATGCATTTACTTTTCAATAACCTACATATGCATATAAACAATTAAGGTAGGGTTAAACTTGCTGACAGATTATCCTTAAAGAAGACTAGATAGTTGATTAGCTTTTGCATTCAGAAAGCAAATGAACAATAAATTAAATGGATGTGAAGGTATATATAGCCTTTAATATGTGACAGCTGAACCCTTGTCTATGGAGAGTACTAGAGACTCTGCTGCAGGAGGGATCCACTAATTTAATGGGTACAAATCTGGTGTCTATAAGCCAGCATTTCCACTAAACTATTGTGATAATATAAAGGAGGTGCAATGTAATATTGGCTAAATAGGGCCAATGTATTCTGCATCAATTTAAGCATAATGTAATCACCTACATTAATCCTTGTCCCAGCACACACTAGGACTAAATTTGGACTACATTTTTCCAGATGTTGCCTTGGACAATATCCAGTATACCCAAGCACTGCAAATCAGTGATGATGGCCTTATCAACAAGACTCTGACTCTAGACTCTATCAGATGTATAGTATTATACACTATATTATGCACTCATGTAAGGAATTAATGTTTTCTGCCAGGTGAAACCACAACCATCTCATTTGCTGCATGGCACGCTGCGAGAATATCAACAGGCGGGGCTGGACTGGATGGAGAAGCAGTACAAGAAGAATCTTAATGGCATCCTGGCCGATGAGTCAGGACTAGGGAAGAATGTTCAGGTGATTGCCCTCATGGCACATCTAGCCAGTAATGAAGGTAAGAGTTGAAAAATGGAAAAAAAAAATGTTTAATGGGTTATCCCAACTATCCACATTGGTCCCTATCAACCATTAGAATGGAGATCTGAGTGAGACCTACTGTGTGCATGCTTGAACATCACTCCTCCACTGTCTATTGAAGCACAGGTCATTCCCGCTGTGGCACCTATAGACCCAAGAAATGAAATGTAGCAGTATTCTGCATGCACACTACTGCTGCTTTATGGTTATCCCAGCATTTAGACTCACTCCAGTTATACATATAGCACAATGAACGCATGAAGGGCCTAAAACAGAACAGTTACCTACTTGACCCCTGGCATTTCTCCACACCGCTGGTCGTGTCACCCACTGTTCTTCTTGATTCATGTTCTAGAGGAAAAACATAAGTGACTTCTGCAGTCAATTACTGACCACTCATTGACTGTAGTCAATAAGTGCCTTCCAAGCCAGGTCAAGCAGTCTGTTACCACCCCTTTAATGGTTTAGAAATGATTAGGTATACCACCGTGCAGCAGTTTTTGTTCTCACGCATGTTAGATTGTTTTGGTTTGTGTTCTCCACCACTTGTGCTGTCATATCTATATTTTGTAATATTTTTAGGAAACTGGGGTCCACACTTGATTGTAGTGAGAAGCTGTAAAATTCTGAAGTGGGAGCTGGAATTTAAAAGATGGTGCCCAGGCTTAAAACTGCTTTTATACTTTGGCAAACAACGAGAGCTAAGGAAAAAGAGACAGGTAAAAGGCTCAAGACTGACAGCTGTATATTGACAAATCTGCAGTAACAAGAGGTTAGATTGTAGAAATGAATGACTGAGCCCTCCTTCTGTTCTTCTTAATGTGTTCTTTATAGAGATGGGACGAGCCCAACAACTTCCACGTCTGCATCACTTCTTACAAGCAGCTGTTCAAGGGACTTCAGGCATTCATGAAGATGAGATGGAAATATTTGGTCCTGGATGAAGTTCATCAACTCCGAAACATGAATGAGAAGCATTGGGATGCCATCTTAAATCTGCCAAGGTTGAACTGCCAATTTCTTGTTCAAAGTTTTTTATTGGTTTTACAAGATAAGGGATTATGTTGTAACCATATGACATTACAATCAATATAACAGTTTTTCAAAGAAGTTTTTTAATGCCATTAGAAAATCAGGTTTAGGTATTAGAGTCTATGTCCAATGGGACAGATTACAATGAACTGCCAGTTTCTAAGACAGAAATATAATACAATATTTGAATGTTTGACATCCATAATAAAGTAATAATAATGCCAGATATTCAGATAATGTAATAATAGATAATTTTTCTGCACATGATTTTTGGGAGATGTGATGTTGCCAAGATTTGCATGATTTATCTTAGAACCTTGTACTATGGAGCTGTATATTGACTTCTATGTGATATTCTTCTTGACATGGTCTGTGACCTGTGCAGAGGTCATTGTGCAGAGGGGGAAGGGATGAGCTGTGGCCATCATTTATTATACATAGTTTGATGTATAGGTAATACCTATTCACTGTATACAGTTGTGCGCAAGAGTCTACTTACCCCTGCAGATTTTTTGCTTTCTTGGCCTTTTTTTTAGAGGCTATGAATGATAACACAAAAACTTTTTTTCCACTCATGATTACTATTTATTGTCATACTACTGTGTTTTCTCTTGTTAAATCATAATGACAACCAAAAACATCCAAATGACCCCGATTAAAAGTTCACATACCCCAGTTCTTAATACCGTGTTTTGCCCCCTCTAACATCAATAACAGCTTGAAGTCTTTTGTGGTAGTTGTGGATGAAGCTCTTTATTTTCTCAGATGATAAAGCTGCTCATTCTTCTTGGCCAAAAAGCCTCCAGTTCCTGTAAATTCCTGGGCTTTCTTGCATGAACTGCGCGCTTGACCTCTCCCCATCGTGGTTCAATCATATTGAGGTTAGGAGACTGAGATGGCCACTCCAGAACCTTCAGTTTGTTCCGCTGTAGCCAATGAGAGGTCGACTTTCCCTTGTGTTTCGGATCTTTGTCATGTTGGAACGTCTAAGGGCCACGTCACACACAGAGATATCTGTGCAGATATTGTTCGCAGATCTCTGGTTGCAGTGAAATCATGGACACATTGTTCCATTTTGTGGCCGTATACAAATGTAACAATGTGTCCATGATTTCACTGCAACCAGAAATCTGTGAACAATCTCTGCACAGATATCTGTGTGTGTGACATGGCCCTAAGTACGTCCCATGCGCAGCTTCCGGGCTGATGAATGCAAGTTTGCTTTCAGTATTTGCTGATAACATGCTGCATTCATCTTTTCTTCATCTTTGACCAAGTTTCCTGTGCCTTTGTAGCTCACACATTCCCACATCATCAGCGATCCACCTCCATGCTTTACATTAGGAATGGTGTTCCTTTGATCATAGGCCTTGTTGACACCTCTCCAAATGTAACGTTTTCTGGTTGTGGCCATAAAGTTTGATTTCGGTCTCATCACTCCAAATTACCTTGTTCCAGAAGTTTGTAGCCTTGTCTCTGTGCTGTTTGACATATTGTAGGTGAGATACTTGTGGCATTTGCACAGTAATGGCTTTCTTCTGATGACTCGATCATGCAGCCCATTTTTCTTCAAGTGCCCCCCTATTGTTTATCTTGAAACAGCCTCACCACTAGTTTTCAATGAGTCCTATATTTCAGCTGATGTTATTTGATTGTTTTCCTTTGCATCCTGAACAATTTACCCGGCAGTTGTGGCCGAAATTTTTGTTGGTCTACCTGATCGTGGTTTGGTTTTTACAGAGCCTCTGATTTTCCATTTGTTATTCACAGTTTGAACACCACTGACTGGCATCATCAATTCCTTGGATATCTTTTTGTGTTTTTTTCCTGTTTTATACAGTTCAACCACCATTTCCCGTAGATGCATTGACAATTTTTTTGCTTTCCCCATGATTCAAAATCCAGAAACGTCAGTGGCTGGATGAAAGATGCAAGAGTCTGTCTTGATCCCAGAAACTCACTCAGATTTTATGCACACACACTGATTACAAGCAAACAGGTCACAAGTGAAGATGTTACCTTTGTTAGCCACTCCAACCTATTTGTGTCAACTTGTGTGCATGGTATCAGGCCAAAATCACCAGGGTATGTGAACTTTTGATCAGGGTCATTTGGATGTTTTTGGTTGTCATTACGATTTAACAAGAGAAAACACAGTAGTTTGACAATAAATGGCTTCACCCAACCACTAACCATGAGTGGAAAAAAAGTTTGTGTTATCATTCATATTCTCTGAAAAAAAAACGAAAAGCAAAAAAAATCTGCTGGTGTCTGAGCACAACTGTATACTCTGCAACCCTGCCTCTAATAATAAAGAGATGACCTCTGAGAAGTAATCTCTACAGAATAGTACGTTTTTGCCTGATATAAGGAGAAATTTTAAAGTATGTAAAAACTGAAAACTTAGTTGAAAAAACAAAGTCATTTTCTAGAGAACACATTATTGATTGTCGATCTTACTTTAATATATTGTTGTTTTTTTCCATAGTCAGAGCAGACTGCTTCTAAGGGACACCCCTCTGCAAAATTCATGGAGAGATCACTGGACCATGGTGCATTTCTTAATTCCTGGTATATCCAAGCCTTATCTAGATTTCCCATTAAAAACCAGTGGAGAAGACAGTCAGGAAAAGTGCCACAAGCTTTTCATCATGTTGCACAGGGTTGGTTGTTTTGCATTTTTGGATATTATAAGGGTTTCTATCTAAAATTCTTTGCTGATTGCCTAAAAGACGCGGGTACGGTGTTGAAATGCGGTGTAAATAAAAAAGTTTACTACTTATCATTTTTGAAGGATCCATTTACTGCAGCAGCACATCCTACCCAGCGGTTTCATCCAACTCAATCCATTCGTTATCAAAGTTCCCTTTCCTTGGTAATCTCCTTGTGCCAAATAATATATAGACTTTGACGCCTATTGCATATTATTAGATTTCTCATTAGTTAATTCTTATTAAGGTGTTTCACAAGACAGAACTCTGGTGTAAAACACAATATTTTGCAACTTTTCGATTTTTCACCCCAGTCCTGGCTAGCACTGCCATTATGAGTGGAGCATTGGCTGGACGGGTGTGGATAAGCCCAGCCATCAAATTCATGACTTAGGAGCATCTTACGTCAGCAGCACCGTTATTTAGACTGCCATGCACAGCTCCAATCTTAATGAATCAGAGCCATTGTGCTGTCGGCTAATGCCATTAGCCAGAGTGGTTCTTAAACCCCCTTTTGATGGATAATATACAGGGTAACATAAGACATAGAAAGGAGCTGCACATCCATGTATGAAGAGGGCGTGTCCGGAGAATCTATTCTAGTTGTCATGATCAGATTACTTTGTTCTTACAGATCAAATCCATGTATGATGCTTTTATCTTTGTGCTGTTTTACAGACTGTTCGGCCTTTTATACTGCGAAGATCAAAAAAAGATGTCGAGAAGCAACTAACAAAAAAATATGAACATGTTCTAAAGTGTCGTCTGTCCAATCGCCAGAGAGCATTATATGAGGATGTCATACTACAGCCAGGGTATCACAGTTTTGTTATTTCTCTGATTGTAATAGCCCTTTACATTAGCTTATAAAAATTCTTGGGTTCATCACATTCAACCTTTCCTGACTAAGTATATGTAATCTATAACTAGATGTTATGTAACCCACAATGCCCTGTATTGTGAGGAAAGCAGCCTGTCCTTTTTAATAAGCTGTTATTTTGTCAGCCATTACTTCGACTTGTGGTAGAGCATTCCACAGTCTGACTGCTCTAACTGTAAAGAACCCTTTCCTATCTATCTGCCGAGATCGCCTTTCACGTAATGAATCCCTGATTAAAAGATTGTCCTTCCAACCCTTTTAATAGTTTAGAGGCCCAACTATGAATAAATTCCAGCTTTCCTTTGGAGCCCTAAACTGGATGCCATATTCTAGATGTGGATTTACAAGGCATTTATATAGGGGTAACATTACATTTTCTCTGGTTATACAACCTAAAATCTTATGTGCTCTTACAGCTGCTTGACATTGAGTACTGTTACTTAGCTTAGGCTGCTTTCACATCAGCGATTTTCGTAATTTGCGGCAGATCCGGCATTTTGCTGCATCTGCCGTGTAACGGACACTTGCGGCAAGCCTGTGTTCAACCCAATTAATTCCCTATGGGACTAGCGGTCATGTGCGGCACTTGTGTGGAGGTAAAAAACGCTGCAGGTCGCGTTCTTTTATTCATCGCAAGTGCAAAACCGCAAGTGCAGCACATGACCGCAAGTCCAGAATACCAAAACTCTTCTCCTATTTTGTAATTCATATTATATTTTCTTTGAATGTATATGTAGGAAAGTAATTACTGTGGCCTAAGTGCCTTACTTTATCTTTATCAACATTAAACTTCATTTGCCGTTGCAGATATCTTGTCTAGATGGTTCTGTAATTTTATACCATCTTGCCAGATTTTATTACATAGTTTTGTATCATTATCAAATTCTAACACCTTTTTTTAATACCCTCTACAAGGTCTTTAAAGAGGAACTCTGATATATAGAATATCCTCGCATCACCTTTTAGTAGACAAAAAGCAGATCGTTTCTTCCCCTATTCAGGGTCGGGTCCAGACATCCAATAAACTCACTTGGATCCAGCATTCATAAATATGTAGTTGAAAATATCAACCAGGGGATGAAAGTTCAAAATATCTTTATTCTGTCATGTATAGGATGCAACAAGCATGAAAAGAGGACCTGCCACCAGTTTTAAGATGGTAAACTGGATATAGAAAGGCTGCTGTAGAATGAAATGTAGTTTTTATTGTCTGATTTCTCATCTCCATTGCATAAGAGAATTTTTGGGTTTTCCGTTCAAATCCCTTTCTCCTAGCCTTGATTGGGAAATACAGGAAACCATTGGTGTATGCTACTGTTACCAGGATGCTGCCACTAAGAATTAGACTTAAAAAACAAAAAGTAGGCTCCTCCTCGGAAGGCTACATCCATCTACTGGCACCAGACTACTCCCAGGCTACTTACTGATAAGGCAGTAAAAGAAATAAACTAGGGAAGAGAAAGACAAAACACACATCCAAACGAGGGCAACTAGAAGAGTGGGTGCTATTTTATATTATCTACTATATAATTGCCGTAGGCACTTCCGTGTCGGACCCCGCAAAAGACCGTGGCTTTGTCACTCTGTGACGTCACCACGAGCGAAGCATTGCCCGCGTAGCGGGCATTGCGACCCCTCGCCGCTGTCAGCACACACCCCCAACCCCTGTCACCACACACCCCCCATATGTCCTCACCCCCCCCCATATGTCCGCACTCCCCGCTCCGATCCCGCTCCGGAGCCGCTGCTGTCAGCACATGCTGACACAGTGCTCCGGAGCCTCTCCTGTAACCACACTCCTCGATGTCCACACACACCCCCTCCCGCTGTCACCACACACTCCCCATATGTCCGCATCCCATATGTCCGCCATCACAATACATTCGCGGCAGATGCGGTGAAAAAACCGCATCTGCCGCGTTTGCCGCATAAGGGCCCTTTCACATCAGCGTTTTTCATAATTCGCGGCAGATGCGGTGAAAAAACCGCATCTGCCGCGTTTGCCGCATAACGGTTCCACTTGCGGTACAGTTGCGGTTTTTTCAATGTAAAGTATAGGCGTACTTGCGGCAGGTGCGGCAAGTGCGGTTTTGCACTTGCGGCAGGTGCGGCCGCGAAAAAAACCGCGGCTTACTGCGGTTTTTTTCGCGGCCGCACCTGCCGCAAGTGCAAAACCGCACTTGCCGCACCTGCCGCAAGTACGCCTATACTTTACATTGAAAAAACCGCAACTGTGCCGCAAGTGGAACCGTTATGCGGCAAACGCGGCAGATGCGTTTTTTTCACCGCATCTGCCGCGAATTATGAAAAACGCTGATGTGAAAGGGCCCTAAGCATAACCGTTACACTTGCGGCGCGGTTGCGGTAATCCCCATAGAAAGTATAGGGGGACTTGCGGCAGGTGCGGCAAGTGCGGTTTTGCACTTGTGGCAAGTGCGGCCGCGAAAAAAACCGCAGTCAGCCGCGTTTTTTTTCGCGGCCGCACCTGCCGCAAGTGCAAAACCGCACTTGCCGCACCTGCCGCAAGTCCCCCTATACTTTCTATGGGGATTACTCGCGGCCGCACCTGCCGCAAGTGCAAAACCGCACTTGCCGCACCTGCCGCAAGTCCCCCTATACTTTCTATGGGGATTACCGCAACCGCGCCGCAAGTGTAACGGTTATGCGGCAAACGCGGCAGATGCGTTTTTTTCACCGCATCTGCCGCGAATTACAAAAAACGCTGATGTGAAAGGGTAACCCGCTGCTGTCTGTAGTTATAAGAACTGCCGCAAATGCCATGCATTGTTTATAGGGCTTGCAATTGGGTGCAGCAAGTGCGGTTACGCTGGATCAGCCGGATTCGGCACTTGCAGCCTCATTGGGGGACACAGGACCATGGGTGTTATGCTGCTGTCCACTAGGAGGCGACACTAAGCAGAATCTGCAAAAGAGTTAAGTGGCTCCTTCTCTGCAGTATAGACCCCTGGATCAGGCGTTGCCTCACCAGTTTTTTGCTTAGTGTCGTAGGAGGCACACCTAAATTTTCTTTTCTTCAACTTTCTTGCATTTTTTTTTTCTGTCAAGAAGAAGAAAAGCGGGTCTCAGTCAAGACTCCCGACATGGTCCCTCCTCGGCCTCCCACTGTTGGAAGCACCTTGTTGAGGTTGACACGGTCCCCTCATATGCCGCTCCTTCCTTGGCCCCCACTGTTGGGGACCCTGGGTTGAAGTCGAGGTTACACAGGAGCCCTCGGTCGATGGACGGCAGCATCCCTCCCTAATCACCCCCCCCGGGGCTTTTAGGTGGAGGCACCGCAGGTAGGGCACAAGCATGCTACACGGTCGCAGTCCACATGCATCAGCTCTGCTGAGTGCTTCGGATGGACATGGGCCGCAGCACTATGCAAGCCTGCAGCACCCGGAGCCCCAGCTTTGCTAAGGGCTCCTAAAAGGGTTGAGGGACACGGCTAGAAGGGCAGCTGCACGGTCTATGCCGCAGCACATGCCTGAGGCCTCAGCCTAGCTGAGTGCTTATAATGGGCACCCCAGCAGCCCCAGTCCTGCCGCGGCCTGCTCAGAAGAACTTGCTCCCCTGGGTTATCTTAAGGGAGCTGCCATGCTGCTGCAGCATCCAGGCATTCACACCAGGAGATCAGCCGGCGCTGCTCTCTCCTGAGGAGGCAGGGGGCCCAGACTGCGAGCAGGGTCACCAGTTTTCTGGGCTCCTTGCAGGGTCAGCACGTGTCCTGGAATCCAGGAGCCCCAGTTCCCCTGGGTTCTCCTGATGTCGGCTGCTACACTATCCCTTCGTTCCAGGAGACCCAGTACTCTGGGTTCTCCTGATGGGGCTGCGCTGGGCGAGCGCTCATGTGGCTATAGTCCCTGGAGTCCAGCCGGGTCCAGATCCATTCCGGTCCCGGACCGGACCTCTGTCCCGGACCGGACCTCTGTCCCGGACCGGACCTCTGTGCCGGCCTGCCGTCATTTGCGCCACTGCTGCAGTGCCTGGGACCAACACACAGGAGCCACATGTACAGGCCAAGCTGTGTGTGGGCAGGCATGGTACAGTGGGAATACAAAGGTTCTCCCTACACATGTAAGGGCGGCCCTGTGTGCAGGCGGACATGACATAATCTTCGACTATGATTCTTAGCATAATCACGCCTCAGCGCCCCACAGTTTGAGCGCTGGGTCGTAACTGACATAATAGGCCATATTCCGTTCTCGACTCCCCACTGGTGGGGATTCAGGTTGAGGGATGACGTCACATGGCCTGCCTGGCCTCCCTCCCCAGACTATAAAAACGTCTATTAGAATCACTGCACACATACACTTAAGGAGTTTTTTGCTTGTTAGGGAAATTTATTGAAACAAGTGCTCTTATAGTGATTGCGACAGAATGACGTTTCGGTCAATCAAGACCTTGATCACATAAGTCGCCTTGAGCTATGTTGTGGTTCATGAAGGATGTGGTCCTTATGGTCAGTATAGGAACAACGGGTATGCCCTTAGTGGTTCTGAACTGAGGGCTGTCCTGTACAAGGTAGTGGTCACTTATGCCTTTAGGTTAGCCAGGGTTAGAGCGGTCGCTCTATGTAGGGTGGTGGCACGGTGGTGGAGTATGTTCACACTCAGTTGTAGCAAGGAGGAGTGACGCAGACTATAAAAACGAAACTCTAGGTCGCAGGACGTGGAACGCGAGCACAGATGCCAAGCTCTTCATTGCACCTATATTAGGTATGTGGGGTTAGATAACACGCGAAATTCCGAAGTAGGACCTAGCAGACTCCCGACTACATGGACCCAATGGATTGGCCCTCCTGTCCCCAGTATAGCTGTGATCCGAACCTTCTTCTACGCAGTCAGCCCCTTCTCAACTCAGGAGTCAAAAAGACAAGACCGTGAGACCTGAAGCACATAAATACAAAGTTTTTCCCAGCCTGAAGGTTGCAATGTATTATTATTATTATTATTAATTTATATAGCGCCATTATATTCCATGGCGCTTTACATGTTAAAAAGGGCAGACTAGGACAAGTAACATAGTAACAATACAAGTAACAATAAATGTTGACAATTCAGTTGTACAGAAACAAGAGGGGAGAAATCCTGTCCACAAAGGCTCACAGTCTACGAGGGGCGGGTGGGGATACAGTAGGAGGGGGAAATTCCAGTCATCAGGTGGTGTGGTGGACCGGGTCTTATTGCAGGTGGTAGGCTTGGCGGAACAGGTGGGTCTTCAGGCTTCTTTTGAAAGTTCCCAGGGTAGGAGAATGTCTGATGTGTTGGGGCAGTGAGTTCCAGAGTCTGGGTGAAGCACGGGAGAAATCCTGTATGTGGTTGTGCGAAGAGGAGATGAGGGGGGCGTAGAGGAGAAGCTCTTGGGAGGATCGCAGGTTGCGTGAGGGTAGGTAATGGGAGACCATGTCAGAGATGTATGGAGGGGACAGGTTGTGAATGGCTTTGTATGTCATGGTTAATGTTTTAAACCGGGATCTCTGGGAAGCAGGGAGCCAATGAAGGGCTTGGCAGAGGGGGGAGACAGGGGAGTAACGGGGAGACAGATGGATTAGGCGAGCAGCGGAGTTCAGGATAGATTGGAGAGGTGCAAGGGAGGTATTAGGGAGGCCGGTGAGCAGGAGGTTGCAGTAATCGAGGCGGGAGATGATGAGAGCGTGAATAAGGGTTTTAGCGGTGTCGTGGTCAAGGAAAGTACGGATCCTATAGATGTTTTTGAGCTGGAGTCGGCAGGAGGTGGCGAGGGCCTGGATGTGGGGCTTGAAGGAGGGGGAAGAGTCAAGGATAACCCCGAGGCACTTGGCATGGGGGACTGGAGAGAGAGAGCAGTCGTTGACGATGATGGATAGGTCAGGTAGTGAGGGGGAGCGTCTTGGGGGGAAGACTATGAACTCGGTTTTGTCCATGTTCAGCTTAAGGAAGCGAGCAGAGAAGAAGGATGAGATGGGGGACAGGCAGTGTGGAATTTTGGATAGAAGGGGGGCGATGTCAGGACCAGACAGGTAGATTTGGGTGTCGTCGGCGTAGAGGTGATATTGGAGGCCGTGGGACTCAATAAGTTGCCCTAGACCGAGAGTGTAGATTGAGAACAGTAATGGTCCAAGAACCGAGCCCTGGGGGACCCCGACAGATAGGGGGTAGGGCGAGGAGGATGTGTGGGAGTGGGTGACGCTGAAGGTGCGGTCCGTTAATTATGAGGAGATCCAAGAGAGGGCAAGGTCCGTGATGCCAAGAGATTCCAGGATCTGTAGTAGAAGGGAGTGGTCAACAGTGTCGAAGGCGGCTGACAGGTCGAGTAGGAGGAGAACAGAGTAGTGGTGCTTGCTTTTGGCAGTCAGTAGGTCATTTGTGACTTTGGTCAGGGCTGTTTCAGTGGAGTGGAGGGGTCGGAAGCCAGATTGCAGGCGGTCAAAGAGGGAGCAGGAGGAGAGGTGAGAGGACAGCTCAGAGTGGACATGCTGTTCAGTTAGTTTAGAGGCAAAAGGGAGGAGAGATATAGGGCGGTAGTTGGAGACAGTTGTGGGATCGAGGGAGGGTTTTTTGAGGATGGGTGTCATCAAGGCGTGTTTGAAGGCTGAAGGGAAGGTGCCGGTGGTGAGTGATAGGTTGAAAAGATGAGTTAGGGCTGGGATGATAACGGAGGTGAGGTTGGGAATGAGGTGGGATGGGAGCGGGTCGTGGGCGCTGGTGGTGAGGTGTGATTTTGACAGGAGGGAGGAGAGCTGGTCTTCAGTTATAGGGGGGAAGCAGTTGATGGAAGTAGAGGGCAGTATAGGTGAAAGGGGAGGCTGTAGGGACAGTGGATCAAAGCTGTCTCTGATTCTGTCAATCTTTTCTTTGAAGAAGGAGGCAAAGTCTTCTGCAGAGATAAGGGGAGAGGGAGGGGGAGCAGGCGGGCGGAGTAAGGAATTGAAGGTTTTGAAAAGTTGCTTGGAATTGTGGGACAGGGAGGTTATTAGGGATAAGGAGAAGGTTTGTTTGGCGGTGGCAAGTGCAGTCTTGAAGGCGATGAGGCACTGTTTGAACAGTGCAAAATGCTCAGTGGAAGGTGATTTTTTCCATCGCCTCTCGGCGACCCTGGATGCCCGTCTCAGGTCTTTAGTGAGGGTGGTGTGCCAGGGTTGCCTATTAGTGCGTGGAGCGTGGTGTGTGAGGGGGGCTGCTAGGACGAGTGCCTTGGTTAATGTGGTGTTGTAGAGGGTGGTGGCAGTGTATATATTGCATTCCAGGAAAGCGGTCTGGGCGACTTACGCAGCAGTGCATGACTTTCAGGGACTGCGAATACAGTGTCACTGTCACAATGCACGTTAAGAAAACTTGATTGGCAGATCCCCTTTCGCAAGACTGCCACAATTCCGACACAGGCACAGCTCTACTCAAAGTTTCCCAGTCATGTCACGGATTCTTCATCTAGGAATCCGCAGTTTCCTTCAGCGGTCTCCTCAAGCCTTCACAGCTGCCATAAGAGTCAGGATGGAGGCAGCAGGGGAGGCAGTTACATTGGCTCAACTGCACTTCCGGCCTTGGTACTTATCCCTGGTCAGGCATGGAGCAAGAACACCGGTCACTTGACGGGCGGTTTTTATCTACAATTATCCACCAGTTAGTCTCTCCACTAGTGGCTCCGGCCACTCTCGTTCTCCGTGAGCTACGAAGATTCAAGCGGTGTTTCTAGTACTGAAGTCATTCAGTCACCTTCGGCGAGTCGAACATGTCAGGATACAGGCAGACAATGCCACAGTAGTGGCATAGGTCAGCCACCAGGGTGGAACCCGCAGGCTCCAAGCGATGAAAGCCGCACTTCCGTCACTGGGTGAAAGCCTTGACCATGGCACTGTCAGCTGTTCTTATACCAGGTAGAAACAGCTGGGAAGCAGATTTCCTAAACCGCCAAGGAATGAACTAAGGGAAATAGTCCCTTTATCCAGATGTTCACAGTCAAATCTGCCAGCGCCAGGAAACCACAGATGTGGGACTGATGGTGGCATTTCTCAAGGCCAAGGTGCCAATCATCCTCACCAGGTTCCAGGATCCACAGTCATTAGGACAGACGCACTAGTCCAGGACTGGACCCGTACCCGTTTCCCCTATATTCTTCACCCACTACCAGGGTAGTACGGAAGGTCAAGCAAGGAGATCGCAGGATTATCCATGTGTCCTCAGACTAGCCCAGAGGCGCTTGGTACGTAGATTTCATTCAACTCATAGCAACAGTACCAGGACGCCTAAGATGCCGGCCAGATCTGCTCTCTCAAGGCCAGGTCTCCCTCAGAATGCCTCAACTCTGAAATTAATGGCGTAGCCATTGAGCCTGGAACATAGCCCAGGGGGTGTGCCCCAGAATATGGTAGAAGACGTAGTCACAGCGGGGAAACAAGCCTTATCAAAAATATACCTTCACACATGTGTAATTGTTTTGTTTTTTGTTTTTTTCTGCTTTGGAACACCTCTAGGGATCATTCCATTGGCCCTATTCTATACCAAGAACTCTCCGTTTCTTCCACTCACACCTAACCCAGGTCTGTCTGGAAATTCTCTCACACAACAGGTTTCAGCCCATTTCATCTTCTACCAAAAACGTCTTGCCACCAGACTTCTAGGACATCCTTCCTTCAGAAGGTCGGCCATTGTAGGTCTCCATACAACAGGACTACACCGACTGCACCTGAACTTCGGCCTCACGGCCCTACAAGAACCACCTTGTGATCCTATATGAGATATTCCCATTAGCATTCTCATACAAACAGTGGTGTTTTTTGGTGGCAATTATTTTTCTCTGCAGAGATGTCTGTAATTGCAGCGCTCTCATGTAAACCATCTTTTCTAGTCTTCAACCAAGACAAGGGTGCTCTGCGGCCGGTTTCATCCTGCTTTTAAGGGCGGTATACTCCTTCCACCTAAATGAAGACATCGCTTAGCCATCGCAGCGCCCGACTCCAGTGCATTAGGTCGCGAAGGACCTACATATGCAGGACCTCGTTAGGTCCCTACGCAACGTATCCAGGACGTGCCCTTCGAAGAGGGTGGATTTTCTTTCTTCCTGCTTCCAGAGGGCAGACACGAAAACATGTCAGCCTCTAACCAGATGGATTTATCTACCCATCCAAGATGCGGATACCATCGAAAACAAAAACTTACTCATGTCGGCAGAGTTACAGCACATTCTACTACGGCCGTGGGACCTCCTGGGCCGTTCGGCATCAGAGGTCAGAGCAACAAGTGTGTAAGGCAGCCAAAAGGTTGAGCCTACACATATACTCACACCACTGCAGCGTGTACACTCAGGCAAACACAGGTCAGGGTAGACGTGCTCTCCAGGCAGCAGGAGCCCGCCTGTCGGTGCATAGTTCTTCGCTGACCATGCTCAGTGTTACTAGTTCCATTGTTTTTTCCCACCCAGGGACTGCTTTGGGATATCCCATAGTCCTGTGTCCCCCAATGAGGCGAAGGAGAACAGGAGATTTTTGTGTACTCGCCGTAAAATCTTTTTCTCTTAGCCTCTAATTGGGGGACACAGCACCCACCCTGTTGCCCTTGTGGGCCTTAATTACAGTTCTAACATAGCTTCGCAGCTGATACATGGTTCATTGATTAAACATGTTTGTCTATTATCACTCTGTTACCTGTGAACTGTTTAAACATGTGCCTGTTTGGTTACAGGCCTTGTAGTACCGTGAGCCTGTTTGGGTACAGGCCTTGTTATTCAATTATTACTCCGTTAACTCTTCACTGTTTACACATGTGCCTGATTAGTTACAAGTCTTGTTGTACTGTTATTACTTTGCTAACTCGTATCTGTTTACACACATGCCAGTTTGGTTACAGGCCTTGTGGCACTGATATTACCTTGTTAGCTATATCTGTTTCCACAGGTTACTTGCGTGGTTACAGGCCCTGTGTTACTGTTATTATTCGGTTAATTCTCCTACTGCTTTAGCACAAAACTGGTGAGGCAACGCCTGCTCCAGGGGTGTATACTGCAGAGGAGGAGCCACTTAACTCTTTTACAGATTCTGCCTAGTGTCGCCTCCTAGTGGACAGCAGCATAACACCCATGGTCCTGTGTCCCCCAATTAGAGGCTAAGAGAAAAGGATTTTACGGTGAGTACACAAAAATCTCCTTTTTATCGCGGCCGCAAGTGCCAGATCTGCTGCATCCGGCAGAATCACTCTACTTGCTGTACCGGACCGCAAGCCCCATAGACAATGCATGGGACTTACCGGATCCGGGCCGCAAGTTGGCTGTTAGACGGCTCATCTCTGCCCTGACTAGTTTAAATATGGTTGTTGTTGTGCCTTGGCGGTGGCATTGTGAGACTGGATCTGAACTGACCTGACAGCTGAACCTGTCGACAAATGACCTTGAGCTCCAGAATGTCGAGAAACTTTGAATTTTGTATTACCGCTCCTCAATGAGAAGACTGTTGTCTATTATGTCAATACGATCTGCTGATGAATTGGAAGAAAATTGCAGCTGATTTGTATAGGAAAAAATGCATTATCAGAATAGATAACATGCTAATTTTTTTTTATCACGTTACCTTTTTCACTTCCAGGTTTTAGCAGCGAGGATCCTAAAGATAATTTCTAGACTCCTATTACTGATTGAAAAATGTGTCATGTTGTGAGGAGATCTGCATATTTCCATTTATGTAGCCATTACAGTAGATCAGATAAAAGATTGTGCTCCACTTGTAGTGCGTTCTCTGACCTGTGACAACTCCTTCTTTTGGACAGAACGCAGGATTCCCTAAAGGGAGGACATTTTGTCAGTGTTCTTCACGTCTTGATGCAATTACAGAGGATCTGTAACCATCCAGATTTGGTGGATCCCCGGTCCGGACAGTCCTCCTTGCATTTGATCCTCTAAGATATGAGACTTCATCACTTGTATTACAAGCATTAGAATATGATCCCTGGAAGGTGAGAACCATTATACCCATGATTTGCTAATAAAATATAGTAGTGCAGTCTTCCAAAAAACCTCAATAATATTGAGTTTTGTAAACTAATTGGTTGTCATGACCAACTACTCCGTAGAAAAAAGCCATGGGATTGGAGGAGAAATTGTGCATTATGTATGGCAATGACTAACATAATTAAATACAACGTTTTTTATGTAAGTGATTTAAGTATGTATTTATTGTTTAAACTGGTAGGATAAACAGGGTAGTAGACTAAGGGTAGGCTGCTATAATATACCTTAGACAGGAAAGTATTTTCGTTAAAGGGAACCTGTCAACATGTTTTCCCAATATATAGTACAGCCACCACCTTTAAGGCCTCTGTTACAGTATTCTATTTAATTAAACGTCATATGTCTCTAATGACTTTTATTATAACCCCATATGGCGCAGTCTGGTCCAATGGGTGTCGCTGGCTTCGGTGCCTCCTCACTTGTTACAAGCACTGTCCTCCTGCCCTGCTTCATGTAGATGGCGCATCTTGTCACAATGCTCCCCAATCACATGCCTGCACAGTTACACTTTGCTCTTCTCTCAGAACAGAGTATTGCAATTTGTATGCACACTCTTTACTTCCGGGTTATCAGCGCTCTTTGACTTCTCCTTGGGAATGCACATTACAGTACTTTATAGTACTTTACTCTGACCTCAACATTGCAGAGAGAGGTACACCTGTGCAGGAGCAAGGTTGGGGGACATTGTGTTGATGACATAAGATGTGTCATCCACATGAGGCAGAGCAGGAGCACAAAACTTGCAATGATTGAAGAGGTTCTGAAGGAAAACTAGCAATGCCCAACGGACCGGACCACACCATAATAAAAGTTATATTTTGTACTGTGAGAGGAGATTGGGAACTTACATACAGCTTCCTAGAATACTGTAAACGAGGCCTTAAAAGGAGTTGCCCTACTTTTTTATTGGGAATATCGGTTAGCTTTAACATTGAAATTGCAACACCAAGATGGAAAAGCTGTAGAGTTCAGGAAATCACTCCATAGATAGATATGATAATGATAAGCAAATGATGAAATAATGGAAACAACGTTTTTAATACATCTTGATTTATTACGTGTCAAGTATGAATACTAGGTACAGAAATACTTGTACTTACACACTTTGGCTAAGGTTAATAATGGCTGTTTGACCTTTACAATTACCGACCAATAACTTCCAGATGTGCTTGATATGAAACACTGCATGCTCTGGTACCTCATTTAGGCCATGCAGACCTCTCACAGTAGCACCATCAAAGAAGTTGTCCACTACTTAGATGTTCAAAGGGTAGGTCATCAATGTGTGATCAGACAGGATCCGACACCCTTCACCCCCTACCGATCAGCTGTTCTTGGTGCCGGTGGCAGCAGTAGGAGGCCGGAAGTGCTCAGTTCTGGAGCTATTCGCTCTTCTGATAGTGGCTGCGACCAGGTACTGCATATACTCCCTTCATTCAAATCAATAGGAGGTGGATGTGTAGCACTCACCTGCAGGCACTATCCGGAACTGAGCATTTCTGGCCACAGGCTGCAACTGCCAGCCCCAAGGACAGCTAATCGGCGGGGGTGCCAGGTGCTGGACCTTGGCCGGTCAGACATTGGTGATCTATCCAAAGGATAGTTCATTAGTGTCTAAGTAGTAGAAAACCTCTTTAACATGCAATCTTGTATTGTCATGTTGAGAAATGGTTTCTGGAACACTTTTAATAAATTGTTGTAGCACTGGTTCCACGATTACTCCATTCTGTACTGCGAGTCCAATTGTACATCATATACCAAGTCAAAGGCATCAAACTGCGTCCACGCAAGCCATCAGAAATTGTTTGCACAATATTGGCCTACAATCCAAGATGTTCAAATTCACACAATCCATTGACCTCATGCCACCGCTGTAAGGTGCAGAGCAAGACAACAATGGAGGCTGGAATGGAGGTCTGTCCTGTTAAGGTACCTTTAAACGCCACCACTGCGTGGTAGCAACTGCCTGGCAATGGGGATTTTTGTGCCTGTTGCCTTGAAATTGCTACGAAATGGCAGCGTGTAAATTGGGAAAGTCATCGTGTTTCCTGCAGTTGACTCGGATACCTGTTTCTGAGCCGTGTTCAAAAACCCAAGGCAACACAAAGGCACAATTCCCATGGTAGTGCCATGGTAGTGGCGTCTAAATGGGGCACAGGGATTGAATCAGCGTCGCCTAGTGAATTCCCAGGGGCGTGACACAGCCTCATGGATACCGCGCCCCATCAGCGATGATTGGTGGTGGCTACTGTGTTTCCATTGGCTGTCCCTTCACAGGGCGCCATATTTAAAGAGCTATCCATTCACACTCCATAATTGCAATGGCGTCATGTATTAGCCAGCCTTCCTGCGCAGGCTGGCCAATCATGACGCTATTGCGTTGTCCAGTCAACGTTTTTGCGTCACGGAATACACAACTCTGTCACGCCTATGTACTTGCGGCGCGAAAGATGTACGCCCACATTCCCTTAGTGGTTGCGGCGTGTGAAGCGGCGAGGGTATTCAACAGGCAGTTATCCGCAGGATCTGTGGGAACTTCCGGGGAACCACAATACCTTCAGTTGACAACGCAATGGCGGCGTGTACATGCGGCATCGGCGATCGGTATCAACCATCAAAAACATGCACGTGCGGTTGATACTAGGTACTGTGGCGACGTGTAAAGGTACCTTTAAGCCATAAGGGTACCTTTACACGCCGCTACTGGATGGTGGCAACAACTGGGTACTTCACGTGCACGAGCACGCACAAACGGTTGCAAACGGTAATCGCACCACCTTTACATGCTGCAACAAGGTGCGCTACAGTAGGTTACATCTATCTCTAGATACACCGCCGGGTGTCTCAAGTTACCTTCTGCCGAGCATCTTACCTCATTTACACACCGCTACAACAAGCTAATATGGGCGGACCTGGTGCAGCAGGGCCAACACATAGGCGTGCCACAATTGTGGATTACGAGACGTCCGTACGCTGATAGGACAAAGCAATAACATAATGATTGGCCAGGCAGCGCAGGAGGCTGATTAATACATGACGCTCGAGCAATTGTGTAGTGTGACTGGTCAGCTCCTTAAATATTCCGGCCTATGCAGCAACAACCAATCATAATGCAGGAGCTTCCTCCAATGATCGCTGAAGGGGGGTGGTTTCCTGGAGGCTGTGTCACGCCCCAGGTACATACCAGGTACATAGCATGGTGTAGAAACAACCCTTCTGTTCCTTCTTTACACGCCGATACAGGTCGCTACAATCGCCTGGGTATCCACCTGTTATAGGGCAGTGCTCGGAAACAGGTGCCGCTACTGGCGGGTGGCTACAACCGTCTTCACACGCTGCTACCACGGGTTGAATTGGCGGTGCAAGATACATTTCTCTCATGTACCCGGTTGTTGCCACCATCCAGTAGCGGCGTGTAAAGGTACCCTCAGTCCTGCTTTTGCTTGAATGCAGCGAAAGCCAGAGATTGGTCTGGAAACCACATGAACAATGCCATAAAGAGGCCATTACTAGGCAATATCACACTAATCTCCTCTCCACGATTATGTTGTGGGGTAGCATAATGTAGCTTCTATTCCAGTTACACTATCAGCTTGACCTTACATTGATTTGGTTGATGGAACCAGTTGAATGGATATTTCTACAGTGTCTCAATAGCTGTTTTTCAATATAACAACACCAGGCCAAAGTTGCTTGTGCTTTTGCATGGCCAAAACATGCTAATATGGCTCGCAGAGTCCCTGAACTTGTCCTGCATTTAGCACACTTTTCAGCATCATTGGTCGGCAATTGCAAAGGGAACTGCCAGCAGCCAGTTGATATTGATGATTTGTGTGCCCAAGTGCATTTATTGTGGGAGAACATACCTCAGACAACCATTAATTGACTCACACCTGGTAGTTGGCATTTTCTCCTTCGCCTCATTGGGGGACACAGGACCATGGGTGTTATGCTGCAGTCCACTAGGAGGCGACACTAGGCAGAATCTGCAAGCGAGTTAAGTGGCTCCTCCTCTGCAGTATACACCCCTGGAGCAGTCATTGCCTCAACAGTTTTTGCTTAGTGTCTGTAGGAGGCACACGTTCTTACTATCTCTCCATTATTTTTACTTTTTGAAGCTGCATTTTTACTTTTTGAAGGGACATGTCGACCACAGGTACCTCCCCAGACCCCATAGTTGAGACTCTGGGTCGAGCTTCTTTGTCTGATAAGGGCTATTCCTTCCTCAGCCCCCACTGTTGGAGGTGCAAGGTTGAAGCGATTTCCAGACTTGCCGGTTCTGAGGCCCGCATTCCTCCCCAGTCCCCACAGATGGGGCTCTGGGTCGCAGTAATGCTCCATATCCCCACCACAAGCAGCAAGACAGTTGGAAACAAAAACCGGCACACGGGCCCCGATCCTCGGCTCCCATGGTAAAAAGGGACACCTTACAACATCTCCCTACCAGCACCAGGTAACATCTGGGTTGCAGGATTTGGGCCAGGAGACATGGGATCAACAGACGCCCTCCCCATTTCCCCTAGCTGGGAACTTGGGTTGAGATGCCAGGTTCAGGTGCCCGCCGTAGCACTGTCTGGTGCACGGCTATTCCCTCGGCCACAGGACCCTCAAGGCTGCTCACAGCTTCTGCTGTGATAGCGCCTAGGGAGCTTACAGAAGATCCCCCCAGTCCTCTAATGGGATCCGGTGCGGCCTCACCTCAGCATCGCCACATTCCCCATTTCCCCTATCCATACAGGGGCCTTGGGTTGAGCCACGCTACTTCTGTTGTTTGAAGCCCTGCCATCTCATGGTCTCCTCACTATGTAGCGATTCCCCCCGCAGTACTATAGGCTGGCATCCCTGTACCTCCAGGCTGTGCCCCTTACCAGGGCAGTGGTAGTGCTTCTTAGACAGCGGGACTGGCTGGGCAGATCGGCGGCAGTGATCTCATGCAGCGGAAACGGCGGGGTTTGTGGACTTCTGCGCCGGTCTCACCACTCTTCTGGGGCCACCATTTACTTGAGGCCCCATCTCTGGACTAACATTGCTGGTTCCGCCCCTCCCCACCTACCGCCCGCCCTTCTGCTGATGTCAGTGCAGGTGATCCATGCCCCGGCCGCATCACAAAGGAGGTGGGTCAGGCTTCTCTGGCCGCATCTTGCTCTCTCGTGCACCTTTTCCCCTAGCTGGCCCGTGTTTTTCACTGGCCCCCGCCCCCTTTCTCCACAGTCGCCATGCCAGCGCCGATGCTCTAATAAGCCTCATTACTGTGTCACCTACTGTAGTGCAGATCACATCAGAGGGCCACAGGATTTACTTCCAGCGGGTGCAATACTCCTTACAAGCAGTAAGGATCACTGCATAGCATGTTCCACTTATGCTGTGCTCTTAGACCAGGAATGCACTTTAACCCTTTACTGTTTGTCATACATGACTACAGAGCGCTGGTACAATACTCCTCACAAGCAGTACAGAACATTCCAGAGCATGTTCCATCTACGCTGTGCTCATTGAACAGAAGGCACTTCAATCCTTTCCTGTTTATGTCATACATGGTTGCTGAGCGCTGGTACAATACTCCTCACAAGCAGTGCAGAACATTGCAGAGCATGTTCCATCTATGCTGTGCTCATAGAACAGGAGGCACTTCAATCCTTTCCTGTTTATTTCCTACGTTGCTTCAGAGCATTCTTAACGGGCGGTTGTGCTTTCACTCTGCCAGGCTGGGGCCCCTAGTGCTATACAGGGACCCGCCACTGATCCCACCACTGATCCTCAACACACTGCGTTCCAGCAAACACCCTGGCCCCCCACAGAGGGGACCTGGGTTGGAATTAAAATACCTCTAGATGGACCGACATTCTTTTTCCTCGGCCCCCATAGTTGGGGGAGCTGGGTTAAAGTTCAAATGACTCAAACTCCCCGACATTCTCATTCCTCGATTCCTCCATAATGGGGGAGCTGGGTTGCAATTGAGATAACTCACTGTTGCCTGACACTCACCTAGACTTCCCACAGTTCGGAAGCTAGGTGGCAGTGAGACACCGACATGCCCTTTCCTCGGTCCCCCAACGTTGGCGGAGCCCCGTTGATATTCAATCGTCTCAAATACTCATCCAACATACCCCTTCCCGGGCCCCCACACAGCTGGGACAACTAGGTTACAGTGGACTTACTACAAGTTTAACTGAGAGGTTCCTTCCTCGGCCCCCCACTGTTGCAGAGCCCAGCTGAAGTTGATGTAACCTACAATTACCTGACAACTGTAAGGCGTCCAAGGACTGTTCGCCAATCCTCTCCAGACCCCACAGCTGGAGTTCTGGTTGGCGGTGATGACAGCCAAGTCTGACAAGATGCAGGCTGAAACACCGTGATCTGCAGCTGCATGGGTAAGTCAGCTAATGGTCTCTGGAACCTACGACCCATAGCATACTCCCTTCTCAGCTCCCCACTGTTGGGGGCGCTGGGCTGTAGCCGAGATTGCTATATGGCATACTCCTTCCTCAACTCCCCACTGTTGGGGACTCGGGTTAAAGTTGCGACTGCACAAGTCCTACCCGGCCTCCCTCCCCAGACTACAAAAACGAAACTCTGGGTCACAGAACGTGGAACACGAGTCCAGCTGCCAATCTTCTCACTGCACCTATATAGGTACTTGGGTTGAGATAACACGCGCAAGCTCTCTGCATAGCCCGCTCCGAAGCAGGGCCTCACAGACTCCCAACTGCATTAACCCAATGGATGGGCCCTCTATTCCCCTGTACGGCTGTGGCCCGAACCTTCTTCCACGCAGTCAGTCCCTTCTCGACTCGGGAGTCAAAAGAGAATACCGTGAGACCTGAAGCGCATAAATACAAAGTTTTTCCCAGCCTGAAGTTGGCCATGTCTATACTGCATTCCAGGAGTCTCCCATATCTGGATGACTTATTCATCAATGCATGATTTTCAGGGACTGCGAACACAGTGTCACTTTCACTGTGGACGTTAAGAAGACTCGGTTGGCGGATTAACCTCCACAAGTCTACCACAATTCCAAGGCACATGCTGCAGCACAGCACACACACTCCAGGAGTCCCAGTTCCGCTGCGTACTCCTGACGGCCATATGCTGAAGCATCACATATGGAGTCTCGACCATATTGGACACACAGTATCGGATGAAAACAGCGGCCTTTAGCTGCAACACATCCACAGCTCTAGTCAAATTTCCCCAGACAATGCACGGATTCTTTGTCTGGGAATCCGCAGTCTCCTTCAGCAGTCTCCTCAATCCTTCACAACTGTCAGGAGAGTCCTAGACAGGATAGTGGCAGCATGGGAGGCAGTTCCATTGGCTCAGCTGCACCTCCGGCCTTTTCAATTATCCATGCTCAGGCATAGCATGGGAACAGGATGTGGTGTGATGTGCCCCCATCACAATGCACATGGCAGTAGTCTCGTCCAGACCTGAAGATACCCCCAATCTACGAAGATTCGGGCATTATTTCTAGTACTGAAATCATTCAGTCACCTTCTGGCAATCGGACATGTCAGAATACAGCCAGACAATGCCACAGAAGTGGCATACGTCAACCACCAGGGTGGAAAATGCAGTCTCCAAGTGATGACGGAAATTCACCACATCCTTCACGGGTGGAATCTTTGAACACTGTACTGTCAGCTGTTCTCATACCAGGTGTACACATCTGGGGAGCGGTTTTTCCTAACCCGCCAAAGGATGGACTCAAGGAAACGGTCCCTTCCTCCAGATGTCCTCCGTCAAGGCTGCCAGCGCCAGGAAACTATAGATGTGGACCAGACGGTGTCACGCCTCAATGCCAAGGTTCCATCCTTCCTGGCCAGGTCCTAGGACCCGCAGTCAATAGGACAGATGCACTAGTCCAAGACTGGACCTGTATCCAGCTTCCCTATATTCCTTCCCCCCTACCAGGATAGTGCGGAATGTCAAACAAGAATGTCGCCGGATCATCCTTGTGGTCTCAGACTGGCCCAGATGCGCTTGGACGCAAATTTCGTCCAGCTCATACCAGCAGTACCAGGACGACTAACAGACAGTCCAGACCTGCTCTCCCAGGGCCAGTTCTCCCTCAGAATTCATCAACTCTGAAATTAATGGTGTACCTTGAGAACTGGAACTTAACCCAAGGGTTTTTTCCCATGATATTGTAGCGACATTTTCACAGCAAGGAAACCAATCTTATCAACGATTACCATCACGCATGTGTATTCGTTTTGTTTTTCTTTTTGCTTGGGACACCTCTAGAGGTCATTCCCCTTGGCCCTATTTCATACCAAAAACTCTGTTTCTTCCACTCAAACCTAGACTCAGGTCTGTCTTTAGGGTCTCTCAACTAGCAGGTTTCAGCCTAATTCAACCTTCTTCCCAAAACGTCTTGCCACCAGACTTCTAGAAAACTTCTTCTTTCGAAGGACCTGCTATTTAAGTCTCCATACAACAAGACTACACCCGTGGGACCTGAACTTGTTCTCACGGCCCTATAAGAGTCACCTTTTGAGCCTCTATGGGATATTACCCTTTGCATTCCCATCCAAACAGTAGTAGGTTTTGGTGGCAAATTACTTTTCTCTGCAACGGTAGCGGTACTTTCAGCGCTCTCATGTAATCCATCTTTTCTGGTCTTCCACCTGGACAAGATTGCCCTAAGGCTGGTTCCATCCTTCTTCTAGGCGGTATACTCCTTCCACCTAAATGAAGACACCTCTCTGTCTTCGCTGCGCCCGACTTCAGTCTATCCGGCTGCGAAGGACCTACATATGCAGGACCTTGTCAGGGCCCTAAGCATCTAGATATCCAAGACAGTGCCCTTCGAAGAGGTCAGATTCTTTTTCTTCCTTCTTCCAGAGGGCAGAAATAAAGACACGTTAGCCTCTAAAACTCCTCTAACCAGGTGGATTCGTCTAACCATCCAGGACACTTATACCATCAAAAACTCATTCCTTCCGGCAGGGTCCCGGCACATTCTACTACGGCAGTGGGGGCCTCCTGGGCCGTTCGACACCAGGTGTCAGCGCAACAAGAGTGTAGGCAGCCAAATGGTCAGCCCACACACATGCTTAAGCCACTACAGTGCTTGAACTCAGTCCTCGGCACACGCAGGTCTAGGTAAACGTGCCCTTCAGGCGACAGCAGCCCGCCTGTTGGTGCATAGTTCTTCACTGACCATGCTCAGCCTTACTAGTTCCATTGCTTTTTCCCACCCAGGGACTGCTTTGGGACGTCCCATGGTCCTGTGTCCCCCAATGAGGCGAAGGAGAAAAGAAGATTTTGTGTACTCGCCGTAAAATCCTCTTCTCTTGGCCTCTAATTCGAGGACACAGCACCCACCCTATTGCCCTTGTGGGCCTTTTTCTACAGTTCTTACATAGCTTCTCAGCTGTTACATGATTAACATGTTTTCACATGTTTGCCTATTATCACTCTGTTAACTGTTACTGTTTAAACTTGTGCCTGTTCGGTTACAGGCCTTGTAGTACTGTGAGCCTTTTTAGTTACAGGCCTTGTTATACGGTTAATGCTCTGTTAACTCTTCATGGTTTACACATGTGCCTGCTTAGTTACAGGCCTTGTTGTACTAATATTAATCTGCTAACTCTTAACTGTTTACACACTTGCCTGTTTGGTTTCAGAACCTGTTACACTGTTATTACCTTGTTAGCTATATCTGTTTACACAGGATGCCTGCGTGGTTACAGGCCCTGTTTTACTGTTATTATCTGTTAATTCTCCTACTGCTTTAGCACAAAACTGGTGAGGCAATGCCTGCTCCAGGGGTGTACACTGCAGAGGAGCAGCCACTTAACTCCTTTGCAGATTCTGCCTAGTGTCGCCTCCTAGTGGACAGCAGCTTAACACCCATGATCCTGTGTCCTGCAATTAGAGGCTAAGAGAAAAGGATTTATGGTGAGTACACAAAAATCTTCTTTTTTTTGGGCAGCGTGCTCTGCATATTACAGTAGATTCTGCAATGTCAGTGTAAGAGACAGAGTCAGAGAGTCTGGGTCCTTGCTATCTTTATTTCCGTTCATCTTTTCACCACCCAGTTTGATTTTTTAATAACATTGTCTGTTTAAATCGATTTAATTGTGGTTCCACCAAATTTTTCAACACTGTGTATTCCTATGAGCATACTTCTGTCTGTTGTCATTTTTAAAAGCTTCCTCTTTTACCGTATAAGTGACTGTTTTCACCTCTCCATTATTAAGCAGGCAGATCTCTCTCTGTTTGACCTTCTGGGACTGGAAAGTAAAATGACTAGCTTTGAGGCCCAGATGCTGCCTGTCCTAAAGGTGACGAGAAGGCTAATAGAGGAAATTTACAACTCTCCTGACCCTCCACCGCAACCTAACCAAGTGAAAATTAAACCTAACAGGTAATTTTCTGTCTTCATATTTTGATACTCATGTTGCAGCACATTCATTTAGTTATTTGGCAGTCACGTTTGGATGATAAACATTGTATTACTAAGAAATGAAAACACAAAGTAGTACATTTATAAAACCAATCATGCAATGGTTTAAGAAAAGTAAAAAGGGTACAAGATACAGAATATTTTGCAGTTGGCTTAGCTAAACAATGCTAAATGAAAAAGTATCATATTTTTGTGACATTAGTGTCATTTTGACAGGTTGTTTCAGCCAGTTCTCTATGGTCAGAAGCCAGAAGGGAGAACTGTGGTTTTCTCCAATACACCAGCCTCTCGCCTCGTTACCACTACTACTGCCACAGTAACCCAGCAGGGCCAGGCACGAGGACGATCCCCAATGACAACTGCCTCTACTAATCAAGGTAAGAGCATGTGGAAACCATCCTGCTGGATTAGGAGGTGTCTAATGTCACACAACAGTATTTGTAAAACAAAACCAGGAGTGGGTCAAAAAGATGCACAAATTAGGCTACATTCACACACAGCGTTTTTGATAGTTTTTTTGAGGATCTGATTTTCAGCTGCAAAATTGGATCAGCTGTCCAAAAAAAAAAGATGATCTGTTTTTTGATGATTTTTAGACTGTTGAGTTTTTTAAGCTCATATACAATTGTTTCAATGGGAAAAGCGAATCGAAAAAACTCCACACAAATTGACAGGGTCATTCTTTGTGAGGATCCGTTTATGAGCCCAAAAAACGCAGCACTGCGAAAGGTTGTGTACGAAAGACAAATCTTGAAAAGTCATTGACTTTGCTGGGAAGCTCAGAAATTGATCCATTTCACTGCACTGCTGCTGCAAAATTATCTTCACAAAACGGATCAAAAATGCTGTGTGTGAATGTAGCCTAACACTTTATACTATATGTTCTTTTTGTAGTTTTGGGATACAAATACTGCTCAGTATATTTGCCAAAATTGCATTGGGTTAAACAGCCTTACAATTGACTCTTTTTTTTTTTATTCTTCCTAAATTTTTGTTCTTTTTGCATAAATATTCTGCTCTTGCTCCAGTACTTAACCTGCTCCAATACTTCCTGCTCCAAAGCTGATCGTAATATCGACTGTAAAATAGTACCAATGAAAACTACAGCTCAGCAGGCAAGAAAAACGCAAGGCCTCACATAGCTCCATTGATGGGAAGAAAAATTAAAAAGACTTCTTGTTACAACATTCAGAATTGTATATTCTAAAAAACTATATACTGTAAGCTTGTTACATAAGTGTAGTGACTTGAAGAATTATGTTGCCTTTTCACTCAGAAACTATAAAAAAAACAAGCATCATACAACAGAAAAAAAGTTATAGCTCTTGTTATAACTCTTGAAATTGATAGATGAAAATAATTAAAAAGCAAAAATAAAAAAGCTACGGTATATTATGGATTTTTTCCAGTTTCACTGAAAAGAGGAGAAAGACTTTTTAATAGCTGGTATTACTTATCTATTTATATATATATAATAATAATAATAATTTTTATAATTATAATATATTTATTCATTTATATAGCTCTATTAATTCCATAGTGCTTTACATAAATTTGCAACACTGTCCCTTTTGGGGCTCACAATCTAAACATTCTATCAGTATGTCTTTGCAATGTGGGAGGAAACCGGAGTACCGGAGGAAACCCACACAAACACGGAAACATACAAACATCCCTGCAATGATGTCCTTGATGGGAATATAACCCTGGACCTCAGTGCTGCAAATCTGCAGTGCTAACCACTGAGCTGCCCGTCATCCAGCGCTGCCTATCGAATATTCCTTCCTTACACTCCTGCAGAAGTGATGTCCTATTTACAACACGGGACAGCAGATATCTATCAGTAGTGATATCATGGAGACAGCGGAACCCAGTGAATAGTATTGGTCATCATTGCTACAGTCCTGTAACAAAATACATTGAAATGACAGCTGATCAATAAAAGTTACCAGTTAATGGTCCTGTTGTGCTACCTGTCAGTCCATGTGAACGGGCCTTTAGTGTATCAAAGTTTTAGTGTCTCCAGGTCACACTGCCTGTACAATATTCATTAACTTATGGGATGAGCACACTATGTGAATTTTCAATTATTTTTCTTTGTTTATTTCTCCTATAAAATAATTCATTAATAAAAGTTAATGAGAGTAGTTTGACTTTGCACAGATAAATCTGCTTACATGACACTTTTTACATACAGCTATATTTTAAATATGCTCAATTGCATGACTATCAGCAATGAAAATTATTTACCTGTTGTGTTTTTTTTTTCTTCAGGTGGTGAAGTGGTAAAAATTGCACAGCTGGCTACTTCTGGTGCAGCTCAAGGCAGAATAGCCCAGCCCAAAACCCCAGTTACCCTGCAGTTCCAGGGGAACACATTCACACTGTCCCAGAGCCAACTGCGCCAGCTAACAGCTGGGCAACCTCTGCAACTGCAAGGTACTGTAGTGTGGAATCCTGGAACAACAGGGCAATTTAACGTGCTTAAAAAAACTACAATATGCCCTACACAGCTAAGTGGAAGTTAAGATCCATCCGTGTATTATGTGAGTAAAGCCCCCTAACACATTAGGCTACTGTTGGCTGAACCTACCAATAATGCCAGGTTTGTCTGACGGGTTAATATGCATGGAACAAACTTCCGGTTCCGGTCCTGGAGATGGCAGCGCGGTAAACAAGAAGCTCCTGACACCCACCGCCCAATACCCGCAATCCACCCGCCGGAGAGCTCCGGTTTCAGTAGCGGAGGAGAGGAGAGGTCCCGCGGCACAGACCGGGATCGCATGGACCCGTGGTTACGCAGCTCGGGCACCGCCACCAACGCGAGACGCCTCAACACAGCCCCAGGAGGAAGCGGTAAGATGGCGGCAGGCGGGAAAACAAAAGACAGAGGCACTACTGGGCAACAAACAGGCACGAGACACCAGAGAGGAGAAGAGGTCACAAAAAGCCCTCAGACACGTCAGGCAGCGACAGCACCGGCTACAAGACAGGAGGCTGATAATTTAATGGAACCCCAGTTACATTCAGCATTAGTGGCAGAACTGAAAGCCCACCTCACAGCTGAACTTAGTAGGGCAGTCAGAGACACGGTGCAGACGGCTCTGTCCGAGCTGCAGACCACCACACAGCAACACGAAACTAGATTGACAGAAGCAGAGCAGAGAATATCTGATTACGAAGATAGAGTGCTAGCTCTTGAACAACAACTAGAAACTGTCTGCAAAGAGTCAATCTGGATGAAAGCTAAATTGGACGATTTAGAAAACAGATCCAGGCGCAACAACCTGAGGATTGTAGGGATGCATGAATCTGTACCCCATAACCAATTGAATGACATCTGCGAAATTGATCTGCCCCAAGCCCTGGGATTTGAGAGACGTTGCAGGGTGGAAAGGGCACGCCGGGTGGGACCTCCCCCCTCCAGCAAGGGAGGTAAACGGCAGAAACGACACGCAACATTCAGAAAGCATAAAACCTAGACAGATAATAATGAGATACCTGGACTACAAAGACAAGGAAAAGCTACTAATGGCTTTCAGGAAAAGGCGCCAACCATTGATGCTAAGGGGACATAAAGTGTTTATATATGGTGATCACTCCCCTGAAGTGGTCAGAAAGAGGAGGGCGTTCAACGATGTTTGCAGCATGTTGTTCAGAAGAGGCACCCCGTTCCAAATGCTATATCCTGCCACACTCAAGGGGGCGGGCCGAGATGGTAAACCACGATTCTACACGGATGCAAGAGAGGCATGGTGCAAACTGACGACGAGAGAGGAGGGAGATACCCACCACAGGAGAGGCACGGAAGGAAATTCTGGGCCCAACTCACCCAACAACACAACCAACGATCAGGAAGACTCAAGACCCAGTCGACCCCAAGCAACAGCCACAAAGCCGTCCAGGGGGGCATCAGAAGAACACGTTGCCCAGGCCTCCTCTGTTAATACTTGACGGACATAACTTGTGGCTTATACACAGATGAACAGTTGGCCACATTGATCCGGATGCCAGCTGAGCCACTGGAACACCAGACTAGACGGACATTGTCTCATGCAGTCGCACTGGGAGGATCCAACAACACAACCCAGTACGCCATTTACCGCAGGTCTACATGGGCACATTTTGTTCCCCCTTTTTTTTTTTTTTTTTTTTTTTCTTCTTTCTCTTTCTTCTTTTTACACCATTTAATCTATGTTCGCATTATTAACACCTCGGCCAGACCAAGGTGTAGACATTTACAACGAACGGCTCTTTGATATGGGAACAACCAACAAGAGGGCGGGCAACTTCCATGTTATCTTGTTTTAGAGGCGGGAGGGTGGGAGTTACGAAGGAGGGGAATGGCACACAGGATGTCGGAAGATGTAACTAATCTTGAGAAGACGGAGAGACACAGGGGAGGGAAGAGGGGAAACTAATGGGCTTTCTTATGTTGAATGTTATAAGTTGGGAATATTATGTGTTGATGTTACCATATAGGGTTTTTACGGCAGACCAAGACAGAGCAGAATCTATAAGGGTAGGAGAGGTATTCAACTTGATGACACACAGCCAAACTCACTATTTTGACACAAAATGGTGCAGATTCTATCATGGAACGTGAAGGGTCTACGATCCCCGGGTAAACGCTCAATGATTCTTCGACATCTTAAAAAATTACGAGGGGACATTGTTCTTTTACAAGAAACTCATTTAAGGGAGGAGGACTTTTTTAGACTCAAAAAATTTTGGGTGGGAGAGGTAATTGGCTCGGGCGCACTGGACCGAAAAGCAGGAGTGATCATTTTGATTAACAAGGCATTAACACATAGAATTATCTCGCATGATAGCCTGGCAGAAGGACGCCATATACACTTACTGATAGAATGTTCGGGCATGATCCTAAGCATCCACAATATATACGCCCCCAACACGGGTCTGGGCACATTCCTAGAGTCCCTCACACCGTTCATTCTACAAGACACGGAGAACAACATAATAGTCGGGGGTGACTTCAATCTAGTCATGAACACTAGCGAGGATAGAAAACAGAATATACCGAGAGACAGGGTCTCTGGGAGGAGTGGAGACAAAGATAGCCAATGGAGTGTATCCCCGCTAGCAAGATTTGCATCTGACCTGCACCTATGGGATATATGGAGATTGAGAAATCCTCAGGAGAGGGAATTTACCCATTTCTCCCACCGCCATGACTCATGGTCCAGGATAGATGCATTGCTGGTCGGTCACCACCTCCTACCGAAGACAGAAAATACGGCGATTGGCAACCTGGTGATTTCTGATCATAGCCCAGTAAGTTTGTCACTGTCAGATGTTTACCCTAGGGGAAACGATATAATATAGCGCTTTCCCACGACATTACAGGACAGCCCTGACTTTAAAAAACTACTAGGAGAGTGGTGGGGGACATTCTCGACAGATAACGCACAACACGTAGAAGACAGTGCATTGCTCTGGGAAACCGCCAAAGTAGTACTAAGGGGAAGAATCATAGCTTATACAAGAAGCAGACGCCGAATGGTGCAACAGTCCTTTGTAGAAAGCAGTGAAGCAGTGAGATCCGCCTACAGAGACTTCCTTGACAACCCATCAACCGAAAATAGGCTTGCTTGGCAGCACCGGAGGGATATTTTCAATGAATGGTCAAGACAAAAAGAAACCATGTTTAGGCAGCGCTGGGAGGCCAAATTGTATCACTATGGCAATAAAGCGGGCAAGCTACTGGCCAACCTGGCAAGGGGAAAGAGGCAGTACACCACAATCACTGCAATCAAAAATCAGGGAGGTAAGATAATGAAAGATCCGAAACAAATAGTAGAGATACTTGGAAAATACTATGCAAAACTATATGATACACCATCGGAGGGGGAGGGGGGAGACGATTGGCTGCAGACATATCCCATGACACGACTTGACGAATCGGCCCTCTTGGACCTTAATAGACCAGTTACAACTGAAGAAGTCACTGGGGTGATAAAAGATCTGAACGCAAACAAAGCACCTGGCCCGGACGGATTCAGTGGGGGATTTTACAAAGCGATTTACCCCATGATTGCTCCTACCCTGACGTCCCTCTACAACTCAATTTTACAGGAAGGCCCAATACCTGACCAAATGAACATGGCACACATTACGCTGATCCCAAAAGGAGGCAAGGACCTGGAGGAGCCGGCCAATTGCAGGCCGATCTCACTAATCAATGTAGATTTAAAAATACTATCTAAACTGATGGCCAATAGACTGGCGCGATATCTCCCGGGCCTGGTTGGCTGCCACCAGGCAGTATTCGTAAAGGGGCGGTCAGCAACGGGTAACATACGGAGGGCATTACTGACGATTGACTCGGTCACATGGGATAGAAAGATAAAATCAGACAGAAACCCAGCCATGGTCACGTTGGATGCAGAAAAAGCATTTGATAATGTCCGGTGGCCATGGCTGGGCAAGGTGCTAGATGCGGTGGGACTGAAGGGCTCTTTCAGGTCATATCTAGAGGCTCTCTATGCGAACCCCAAAGCCAGAGTGCGCACGCCAGGATTTATGTCCAGTGTATTTAATTTACACAGGGGAACCCGTCAGGGATGCCCGCTGTCGCCCCTCCTCTTTAATCTGGCAATTGAGCCACTTGCCCGATACTTAACGAGCGGGGAAGACTTTGAAGGGATAGCCATTGGCTCTCGAAGGATACGCTCCAATTTCTTTGCAGACGACATAATTCTATATTTAGAGAACCCATCTGCAGAACTGCCAGCTATACTACAACAGATAGAGAAATATGGATCCTTTTCGGGGTTTAAGTTAAATAAGAAAAAGTGTGAGATACTTTTTCTGACAACAAGAAGGAGACGTGAGAGAGGGGAGACAGAAGAATCCGATAAAATCTTTGACATACCAGTGGCCAAAAAATCAATTAGATACCTGGGGATACAGTTAGCACGAAACACTGATCTAGTCTATAGTTTAAATTACGAACCATTATTAGCCAAGATGGAATCAGACCTCAGTAAATGGGAGGCGCTGCCGCTCCCCCTGATGGGTCGTGGACACCTGCTTAAAATGATGAGCTTCTCTAAGCTCCTCTACCCACTTCAAGTATTGCCCATGCTGATACGTAGTAGAGATATAAACAGAATAAATAGGGCGTTTTTCAGATTCCTGTGGCAGAACAGACGCCCTAGAATTCGCCTGAAAACTCTGGTGCTGCCGAAGGAGCTGGGAGGTCTAGCCATACCTGATGTACGAAATTATAATTTGATTTGCCTGGTCCGCCATATCTTAGATTGGTTGGGAGGGTCAAGTAAGTTTTCAGATTGGGAACTGGAATCTGAACTTTGTAGACCATGGAGCCTGGCCTCGATACTGCACACGTCGAGATCTAATCTCCCAGACAAGACGAAACACTCAATAGTGACAAGAGACACCATAGCGGCATGGAAGATAATTCGGAAAAAACAGGGTCTCCCTTGGCGAATGTCCAAATTTGTTTCCCTGTGGACACACCCTGAGTTCCCGCTGGGAAGGGAGAATAGTCTTTTTCAAGGTTGGAGGGAAGGAGGAATAGAAAGGGCCGGTGATCTTCTCTGCCACACGGAATCCAGATGGCTGACAGGTTTAGAGCTATTACAATCTTTGACACTACCAGATCACCACATGCTCCAGTTCAAACAATTGGAACATTATATTATGAACAAATTGGTTAACGTTCAGTCAGAATGTGTGACGAATACTTGGGATGACTTACTCTCTAGGGGAATAGTCAACACAAGTGTTTCTACCCTTTATAAAGATCTAGGACCCCATATAACTCAGAATACACAGCCACGACTCTTCAAAGGGTGGGAAACCAGACTGAAAGAGGCAGCATTGGGAACGAAAATACTGAACGGTTGGAGGCTGTTTAGAGTGAATATAGTCAATGAACAATGGCGAGATTCCCAATTCCGCCTGATGCACAGAGCAATATACGGATTCACAGCATACCAGAATAGAGCAAATGCAGACCGGATACAGGCTTGTCCGAAATGCCACGTACCAAACACTGCTCTCTTTCATGGTATATGGGAATGTAGACTAATACGTCCTCTCTCATTCATTGAAGATGTGGCGGGGAAGATAGCGGGAGGTCCGGAAGAATTAGGTAGGGACGGATGGTTGTTCCATTATATCAACAATTCACATGGTACTAGAAATGAAAGACGCATGCTACACACATTGGCAATTTTAACCAAACGTGCCATATTGCGTCATTGGCTGGACACCAAGCCACCCTCCCACGAATCATTACTAAAAAACATCAAGACAGCAATGAGATCCGAACGAATAGAGGCAGAAACCAATAAAGATGATCTAACAAAAAAAATTTTCAACAAATGGAAGGGCTTTATCTTAAATTATCTCTCAGACGAGGAGATTAAATCAGTGGTATGGCCCTTTAGAGACTCTACCTGGTATTCGTTAGAACAGTTACAGGGTAACCTGGGGAGGCTAGAGGTCCCTTGATACACTAATGTACATGATACTAGATAAACGACAAGAAGGCTGTACAGGATAAAAAGAATAGTTACTACTTATTGTAACTACCATGATCGACGCATATTTGACACGCATATTTGATAAGAAGATTTGCTCTGCAGGGGAAGGGGGGGGGGGAATTCACTCCTGGTTGGAGATTAGACGGGTTTGACGACTGTAACCTTTGTATTGTTTATTATGTTGAACAACTTGTGAAAATGTTTGGAAAATCAAATAAAGAGATTTGTTAAAAAAAAAAAAATATGCATGGAACAACTGATAGTTGCGTGAGTTAGGCATCCGGCAAGTCCAATTTTGGACAGGCAATGCTTTTGTTCTCTTATAGATAAGCTGTTGCTAGAGATGTCTGGCAGAAGCTATCTCTTAAGCCCCCGTCACACTAAGCGAGATCACTAACGAGATCGCTGTTAAGTCACAAGTTTAGTGACGCAACAGTGACCTCGATAGCGATCTCGCTATGTTTGACACTTAGCAGGGACCAGGCCCCTGCTGTGAGATCGCTGGTCGTGTCAGAGTCGCCTGGACTATTTTTTTATCGTTGGGGTCTCGCTGGGCAGCATGCATCAGTGTGTTTTATACTCAATACTACAGGCCTGAGAAACAGGGTCCCAACAACCTCCGTATCATTCCGGATCATTGCTGCGTCGCTGGTGAGATGTGACTGTTTGACATCTCACCAGTGATCCCGGCAGGACGGATCACTGTCAGGATCGCTGGTGCGTCGCCAAGTGTGACGGTACCCATAGAGAACACAGGAATGCTTGCCTGAAAAGCACTGTAGTGTATGAAAATGTACTGACGATTGGCAGAAGCAATGTTCAGCCAACAACCTTCTCTTGTGTGTGGTGGGCTTACATCGCTGGTGCATGCTGATTAAAAAAAATAGGTTTTCGTGAGTCTGTCTTCAACTTTTTTGAGTAACACCAGTCTTCTTACTGGGAAACTCTGCTTCTAAGATTCTTACGGATTGTTTTTACATTCACAGGGAGTGTTCTTCAGATTGTTTCGGCTCCTGGGCAGCAGTATCTTCGACCCCCTGGACCCTTAGTAATGCAGACAGTGCCTCAAGGGACATCCATTCAAAATGCAATAAATGCTTTAGGAAACCAGCTGCCTTCTAGCAACATACCTACTCTGACTCCTCAAACAGGTGTGGAAAATTGTGTGATCTGATATTATTAGTTCATTTTTCAATTTTTATGACGAGACAGAAAAAAATGGCACAAACATAATTAATGTTTACAGGTATTACTAAATGTTCTAGACAGGACGATAGTTCCCACAAGAGCAAATATTCTCAGCACATTGACATTAAATAAAATAAAACCTGAATCATTACCAAAAATATAATGTTATTAAATCTGTGTATCTCTGTCAATCTAGTGCACCCTTAGCCCCTAATTGGGTTTTTTTTAACTCGAAGATGGAGGCCATCACCCCCAAAGGTGCAAACAAAATACAAAGCAACACTGCTTGTCCATCTGTGAATGGCTGACTGTCCTCACATTGGTACACCTGGCCTTACCAGCCAGCCTCCCAACCTGAGCTAAATTCTTCAGATATGCCTAGGAGAGAGATAATGCATGTCAGGAATCTTCTTATTAAAACACTATCTGTGACCTTGGACTATGTAAAACTGGCCTTAGTCCTCATCCCCTCAGAAAAAGAACTTATCTGTAGCTGCAAATGTCTGCGACTGTGATGCAAATACAAAGACAGGTTCTATGATATAAATGTGAATGTGGAGACACGGGGCTCAGTGGGTACTCTTGTGCTGGCCCGGCCGCCTTTAGAAAGACTGCATGGACCAGGGCTCATACCAACTGAATGCCCAAACTCCTTAACAATGGGCAGAACTCTACACAGACAACACAAAGTGAGGGAAGCACACGATGGTAAGGCTTTATTGGATCCCCAGCAGTCAAAGGAATATAACACATAAACAAGCAAAACACACACTATAACAGGCAACAGAGTCTCACCCTTCTGCTGGCTCACCAGGGGTTAGAGTATTTGTGACTTCGGAGCTTCAAGGGCCACTTACTCCAATCCAGCAGCACCCCACTTTTGTAGGGCACCCACAGAGAAAGTAATAATGACACGATTAAGCTGAATGACTATAACAAAGTCTGTAGCCAGGTGACTGAAAAATGTCTCTGTTATTTCAGCCGACTCCTAGGCTGAGCTCCTGCAGAAAATAATCCCGTCTTAGTACTCCTCCCATCGGACCCAAAGTTCCTAGATTGAGGCCATGCAGAGTATGAAACACAATGTTATCCTGGCAGCCAGAACCGAAATTCCTAGGCTGAGGTTATGGGCTTCCAAACAGGTCCGCAGACCCTAGGTTGAACCCATGTAGCATGTGAAGACGCGATGTGAACCTCCATTTGGGGCTGAAATCTCTAGACTGAGGTCACGAAGCAGATGAATGCCTGGTGAATGAAAACAAGTTTTTTTTTTTTTTTTTTTTTTACCGTGATAAAAACACTTTATTCTTCAGGTCAGGACCATCACAGTAATACCACATTTATAAAGTTTTTTTTTTATATTTTGATCATTTGTAAACTGAAAAACATTTACAAACATTTGCATTGTCATATTTAGATTAATTTTTTTTTCTATTAGAGACATATAAGGGTTTTTTTTTTTTAGAGAAGAGCTAGTATTTCCATTGATACTTCTTTTTATACATGATTGTTTCATCAGTTTTTTTTTCTTAATTATTTTTTTTTTATTGAAAATAAAAGTTTTTATTTATTGGTGCAAATATGGCTTGCAATATACATGGTAAGGCTGTTACAAGATTACAAGATAGTAAATGGCAGAGTGTGTATTTCGAGCGTCACTAGTGCGACCACACTTAGAATACTGTGTACAATTCTGGTCTCCGGTGTATAAGAAAGACATAGTTGAACTAGAGCGGGTCCAGAGAAGAGCGACAAAAGTCATTAGAGGACTAAGGGGTCTACAATACCAAGACAGGTTATTAAACTTGGGGTTATTTAGCTTGGAAAAACGAAGGCTTAGGGGTGATCTTATAATAATGTATAAATATATGAGGGGACAGTACAGAGACCTTTCTAATGATCTCTTTACTCTTAGGCCTGAGACTGGGACAAGGGGGCATCCTCTACGTCTGGAGGAAAGAAGGTTTAATCATAATCACAAACGCGGATTCTTTACTGTAAGAGCAGTGAGACTATGGAACTCTCTGCCACATGATGTTGTAATGAGTGAGTCACTACTAACATTTAAGAAGGGCCTGGATGCCTTTCTTGAAAACTATAATATTACCGGTTATACATACTAGATTCTTTGATAGGGCGTTGATCCAGGGAACTAGTCTGATTGCCATATCTGGAGTCAGGAAGGAATTTTTTTCCCCGATGTGGAGCTTGGTGTTGCCACATGGGTTTTTTTTTTGCCTTCCTCTGGATCAACATGTTAGGCTATGGGTTGAACTAGATGGACGTAAAGTCTTCCTTCAACCTTAAAAACTATGTTACTATGTTACTATGTTGCATCATGTAAAAAATTAAACAAATAGGCCAAAACTGGTAGGGGGGAAGGGGATGTCTGGAACATGTAACTTTCTTGCTTTTAGATCACCCATCCAGGGTGCATGACCTTAGTCTCTCCTTCAGAGTTGTGCGGGACTCGATGTCCCCGGGACTGACCTCTGCCCCTTATATGTATCTCTATTTGGCGGCTCTATCAAACATGTGTCTATGTAGGTGCTTCCCCCAGTAGTAGCTGCTCTTGATACCACCCTGTAGGTTGGAAGCAAGTTCTAATGTCATCTTGGATGCGTTGTGGGAGCAGAGAGATGACAGTTTCCCTAGTTTCAAAGAAAGACTGCACCTATTTTTTTGCTTGTGCAAGGACGCCTCAACCCAATCCATCTAAAGCAAGAATAATAGTTTGTCTAGAAAGATCTTAAATGGGGGGAACTTGATCGTGGACAGCCTTAACACCGGCTGTCGCCACCATGTGTACTGGTTTACGGGCCCCCAGAGAGCATGTGTATTTATCTGGCTTTAGATATCCAAAGATGGCCCATAGAGGCTCATCAGGAAGCAAAGTTTGTCAGATGTGTGGTGGTAAATTGTCGTATTCTGGTCCAAAAAGGTTGGATGTCCGGGCATGTCTATAGGTAGTGGAATAGATTGGCTTCGAGGGAGCGGCATTTAAAGCACTCGGAGGTTGTGTATAGCCGCATTCTATGACCCTTCTGGGGGTTAGATCAAATCTATAGCAGATAGATTTTCAGTCTGGAATTTGTGGGCTTGTTCCAAAGCTTTCAGAATTGTGCTGTAATAGGAAATGATCCAATTCTATGGTGGCCGCGCTCCCCGTAGTAATGATTTTAAGAACTTCTTTACCACGGGGAGCGCGGCCACCATAATACATTTCCTATTGAACCTTTATGCCTGTGGGAATCCGTGGCAGGACACAACACAGGATCAATTCAAGGCGAGCAGCAGACCTGGATAAATATCCGAAGCGTGAGGAGGCTTTGGAAAAACCATATGCTTGAAGTTTTATGGCAAGAGGTGAGTGCATAAAACTTCATTAAAAGGGCACCAGAGAGTTACATTGGTAACGCACTGAGATTGGCGCCGCATGTTTGTTTTTTATATATACCCTACAGGGAATCACCTTACTTCAGAATTGTGCTGTAAGATAAGGCGGGATCTCGATCTGCCATTTTGTTAGTGGGAATTGGAATTGCTCGTAGTCCAGCATGGCATGGATGGGTTTATACTTAAAGGCTATTTGGCCAGATGAGGTGTTTGATTTAGTGAACTATCTAAGCCCGTGTGGACTACAGCCCCGCTCAGGGAGATGAGTTATTATCTTTGTCACATAGCTCTTAGCCTGTAGGTATTGGAATGAGGGGAATGTAGTGCTAGGGTATTTGGTTTGCGGTTCCTCTATTGAATACATACGGCGTTCCCCTGGGTGGATCAGATGTTTAATGGATGTTATTCCCTGAGAGTGCCTCCGATAGAAGACTGGATGGGTGTGCCCATGTTTGAAATAGGGGTTACCAATGAGTGGGAGGGGGAGAGATGTTTGGGGAGAGAGCTGAAACTGTTGGCATATTTTCTGCCATGCTTTCCTTATAGACACCAGGAGGGGGTTCGCCCTTACCTCAGCTGGCAGCTCAGTATAAGAGAGGTGTAGGAGAGCAGGGAGAGCCAGCCCTGGTGTGAGACAGCACTCTAAATCATACTGGGCATAGCAGGTGGTCCTCCCTAGCCAGTCCACTACCACTCAGAATAGGGATGCTAAATTATAGTGTATAATATCAGGGAAGTTTATCCCCCCATTCCTCTTCAGTTGTTGGAGTAATTTATAGGCAATACGGGGCTTCTTTCTTTCCCAAATAAATGAACGGTATAGATAGTTGATCCGTTTCTCCTCTTTGGGGGCTCAGTCGATTGGGAGAGTGTGAAAAAGATAGAGGAGACGTGGGGATTCTGTCTTTTTAATTAAGTTTGTTCTACCTAGATATGATAGGTTAAAATCTTTCCATTCAGCTAAAGTGGAGTTTACATTGTTGTGGTATAAGTTGATGTTGGTTTTGTATAGACTAGCCGGGTTTCTCGTCACTTGCACTCCAGGTATTTTAGTGAGCTAGTGTTCCACTGGCAGGGGAACCCCGATGTCCACAACGGTCTGGAGGGGCTGCGTAGCATCATCACTTCTGTTTTGTCCCAGTTAATGTTATAGCCTAATAGGCCTCCCATGTCCTCTAGCTTGCATATAAGAGAGTGCAGAACTTGTTTGGGGTTAGTTTCTATCAGCAGGACATCATCTGCGAATGCAGTGACCTTGAGCTCCCTAGAGCCCACCGCAAGTTCCCTAAAAGTAGTGGTCTGCAACAAATGGTGTTGTAGGTGGTCGATGGAAAGGTTAAATAGGTCTATGGTTGGTGCACTACATCCATTAACTGTCACATGGGTATTTGCATTTATGTGGAGGTATTGGATATATTGCAGGAACCTTGGGCCAAAATTTCCTTGCCCAGAACTTCATACAAAAAAGACCATGCCACTTTGTCGAAGGCCTTTTCGTCATCCAGACTCTTCAGCATTGCGGGTGGTCTCAATGCGTCTTGAGCCAAGACCGTAGTAGTGACCGCCAGGCGAATGTTTGCCACACTGTTCCGTAGCTGTGTAAAGCCCGCTTGAGCCTCACATAATAGGCCGGGTATTATCAGTTTTAAGCGGTTTGCTAAGATCTTTGCCAAGAGTTTGTAGTCATTATTGAGGATTTAGATTGGGTGGTATGATTGTGTTAGTAATGGGTCTCTGTTAGGTTTAGGGATAACTATAGTGTGTAAGTCAGTGAATCGATCGATGGGGACCCCTGGAAAGCTGTGTTGAAGAGGTTAGTCAGAGTAGGTACTATGTCAGGGGATAGTATCTTGTGGTATTCAGCAGAGAAACCATCAGGGCCCAGGGTCTTACCACTGAATGTGTCTGCTATAGCTCGTCTCACTTCGTCTTCCGTTATCTCTTATTCCAGCATCACTCGTTTAGTGGTCAGGGATGGGATATTAATTAGGTTCAAATAGGAGTTAATTGATGGGAGGTTGGTGGGGGAGGTTCTGTAGAGGTCTTCATAGTAAACACTGAAAATTTGTGTAATGTCTTCCTGGTCAGTCGTCTGTAAGCTTGTTGCGGGGTTCTGTAGTTTAAGAATTGGTTTGTAGGGTTGTTTGCCTTTAGTTAAGGTCCCTAGTAATTTACCCGTCTTATTTCCCCAGCGATAATACTTATTTCGAGTCAGTTGGACTTGCCAGTGTAATTGGGAGTGTATGAGGGAGTCCAGTAGGTGTTTGGCCATGGAGTAGGCTTGTTGTGTATCAGGGGATGGGGCTAAGGCGAATGCTGTCTGAGCCTGCAATAGGGAGGTGTGCAGGGCGTATAATTTTTTTCTGTGTGTTTTCCTCATGTATGACAGATAACAGATGATATGGCTTCTCATAACAGCCTTAAAAGTCGCCCAGAGCAGAGGGGCAGGGGTTGACTGGGCCGAGGGCAGGGAGACATTTGCCCCCCGGGCTGGTGACTTATCAGCAGTTCAGGGCAGTCGGCCTCATTATCTAATCTATACAATTGCGAGTTTTCCACTTCCTGGATGTCCGCCTATGTCAATTCCGCCATCGCCATATTAGCACACCCAAGTGATGAGTATGTTAATATGGCGATGGCTGGTGGGGGCGCACAACAGAAACCCCCCCACACACTCCGCCTGGTCCACGCTTCGCCCTCCCGCCCGCCGCTCCCCCGCTCCATGCTCCCGCTCACCCGCTCCTCACCCCGGCATTCTTCTTCTTCTTGCAGCATTAACGTCCGAAATTCAGTGGCCGCGGGGGGCAGAGTTAACAGAGCGGGCGTCATAATGGGTGTGAACGAGGACACGCCCACCACGTAAGGGCAGTGGGTCTTGGCCACACCCATTATGACACCCCTATGTTAACTCCGCCCCCCGCGGCCATTGAATTTTGGACACTAATGCAAGAAGAATACCAGGGAGAGCGGCAGGAGAGCGGGAGCTTGCTCCATCCTGCTACTCACCCCCTACTGCCCTTCTCATGCCCCACTCACCCCACACTGCCCTTGCTTATCCCTCTCACCTCCTCACATGCCCCCACTTAACCAGCCTACCCCGCCACTCACCCACATGTCCCCACTCACACCACACTGCCCCTGCTTACCCCTCTCACCCCCCACATGCCCCCACTCACGCACACTGACCCTGCTCACCCCCCACTCACCCACATGCCCCCACTCACCCACACTGCTCCTGTTTACTCCTCTCCCCCCAACATGGACCCACGCACCCACACTGCTCCCCCCCACTCACCCCAAACTTCCCCTGCTTACCCCTTTCACCCCCAACTCACCCCACACTGCCACTGCTCATGCCCCAACTCATCCCACACTGCCCATGCTCACCCCCACATGCCCTCACGCACCCCACACTGCCCCTGCTCATGCCTCCACTCACACTAAACTGCCCCTGCTCACCCCTCTCACCCCCCACTCACCCCACACTGCCCCTGCTCACACCCCCACATGCCCCCGCTCACCTCCCAAGGCCCCCACTCACCTCACACCCGCTCAGCCCCCACTCACCCACACTGCCCCTGCTTACCCCTCTCACCCCCCCACATGCCCCCACATCACGCACACTGACCCTCTCACCCCCCACTCACCCACATGCCCCACTCACCCACACTGCTCCTGTTTACCTCCTCTCCCCCAACATGGACCCACGCACCCACACTGCTCCCCCCCACTCACCCCAAACTCCCCTGCTTACCCCTTTCACCCCCAACTCACCCCACACTGCCACTGCTCATGCCCCAACTCATCCCACACTGCCCATGCTCACCCCCACATGCCCTCACGCACCCCACACTGCCCCTGCTCATGCCTCCACTCACACTAAACTGCTCCTGCTCACCCCTCTCACCCCCCTCACCCCACACTGCCCCTGCTCACACCCCCACATGCCCCCGGCTCACCTCCCAAGGCCCCCAGTCACCTCACACCCGCTCAGCCCCCACTCAGCACACACTGACACCCACCACTCACACACACACTCTCCCTGCTCAGCACCCACTCGCACTCACCCCACTCAGGACACACTCACCTCACACCTGCTCAGCACCCAGTCACACCCGCTCAGCACAGACTCACTCCAATAAGCACCCACTCACCCTCGCTCAGCAGCTATTTACCTACCTCAGGCGCACTCACCATTGCTCAATTTTCACTCATGCCTGCTCAGCACACACTCTTAAGCCTGCACTCAGCCCGCTCAACACACCTACTCACCCCCGCTCACACCCACTCATCCCTGCTCAGCACACACTCATCCCCCCAGGCCACACTCACCCCCCCTCACACTCACCTCACCCCCGCTGAGCACACACTCACCATTATCACACACACTCATGCCCGCTCAGCACATACACTCTTAAGCCCGCACTCACCCTCAGGGCCCCACCTCCCTCAAGTCCACTCATCATCCCCCCTCTCAGTCACTCACTCTCCCCTGCTCAGCACCCACTCATCCCACTCAGCATCCACTCACCCCCGCTCAGCACCCATTCACACCCACTCAGGTCACCCACTCACCCCCGCACAGCACCCACTCACCCCTGCTCAGCACCCTTCACACTCCTCAGTCACACTCATCCTCCTTAGGTCACACTCATCCCCCTCAGGTCACACTCACCCAATAGGTCACCTCAGCACCCCAGGTCACACTCCACACCCAATCAGCACACCCACTCACCCCCACTCAGAACCCATCACCCCCGCTCAGCACCCACTCACCCCGCTCAGCAACCACTACACCCCCTGCTTAGCATCCACTCACCCCTGCTCAGCACCTGCTTAGGTCACACTCATCCCCCTCAGGTCACACTCATCCCCTCAGGTCATACTCATCCCCTGCTCAGCACCCACTCACCTCCGCTTAGCACCCATCCACCCTCTCAGGACCCACTCACCCCTCTCAGGCCACACTCACTATTGCTCAGCTCTCACTCACCTCCACTCGGCACACACACTCATGTCCGTGCTCACCCCCCACTCAACCCACTCACCTTCACTCAGCGCACACTCAGCCCTGCCCAGGCCACACTCATTCCCCCTCAGGCCACACTCATTCCCCCTCAGGCCACATTCATCCCCCTAAGGCCACACTCATCCCCCCTCAGGCCACACTCATCCCCCCTCACGCCACACTCATCCCCCCTCAGGCCACACTCATCCCCCTCAGGCCACACTCATCTCCCCTCAGGCCACACTCATCCCCCCTCAGGCCACACTCATCCCCCCTCAGGCCACACTCATCCCCCCTCAGGCCACACTCATCCCCCTCAGGCCACACTCATCTCCCCTCAGGCCACACTCATCTCCCCTCAGGCCACACTCATCCCCCTCAGGCCACACTCATCCCCCCTCAGGCCACACTCATCCCCCTCAGGCCACACTCATCCCCCCTCAGGCCACACTCATCCCCCTCAGGCCACACTCATCCCCCCCCAGGCCACACTCATCCCCCCTCAGGCCACACTCATCCCCCCTCAGGCCACACTCATCCCCCAGGCCACACTTCTCCCCCCTCAGGCCACACTCCTTCCCCCTCAGGCCACACTCCTTCCCCCTCAGGCCACACTCCTTCCCCCTCAGGCCACACTCCTTCCCCCTCAGGCCACACTCCTTCCCCTCAGGCCACACTCCTTCCCCTCAGGCCACACTCCTCCCCCCTCAGGCCACACTCCTCCCTCCTCAGGCCACACTCCTTCCCCCTCAGGCCACACTCCTTCCCCCTCAGGCCTTACTCCTTCCCCCTCAGGCCTTACTCCTTCCCCCTCAGGCCACACTCCTCCCCCCTCAGGCCACACTCCTCCCTCCTCAGGCCACACTCCTCCCCCCTCAGGCCACACTCTTCCCCCCTCAGGCCACACTCACCCCCCCACTCTGCACCCACTCAGACTCTTAAGACCGCACTTACCCCTCTCAGCACCCACTCACTCTCAGGCCCCTCTCACCTCAGCCCACACTCATCACTCGGCCCACTCACCCCTCAGGTCGCTCTGCCTGCAACCCATTCACCCCACAGCCCAACGATTGAGGATCTGCGTCAGTTCCTCATAGAGGGTGACCACAGTGGCTGTGGTAGTGGGGGGCAGAGAGTTAGGGGGAAAAAACAGTGGACGGGAGAGATAGCCCAGGGGGGAGAGATGGCTGACGCCCCCATCATCACAGAGCCCGCCCCAACCGTGATGTCACCACCTACCCGATGCAACAGCATCTGGCTCCCATCTAGTTGTCAAGACTGAAAAATTAATTCTCCTGCACCCGTGGCTGTTCTAATAGTTTGGGATGCGGCCGCTGGAGGATTAACTGTTCAGACAGGCTTACAGCATTGATAATGCACCCAACGGCCGTAAGTGGGTGATTTACCTTTAAAGGCTGGCTCCTGACTCCATGCGTGCTGATGTAACGCTCACCTTCCAGAGCGCGGGAGCGGAGCGCTTTTGGAGACAGGCGCAATGAGAGGATGGCACTCTGTTACATTGCATGGGCAGGTCCCTGCCTGTTTATTCTCCAGCAGCTGTTCCGCTTGTTCTCCTGCTGGCAGGCACTGCAGCCTGTTGATATGTTGGGCCGGCCACGTCACTGCCAGTAGACAAAGCTCTGAGCGTGGCCATGTCTGCAGTGCAAGCTGTGATCTCATACAGTGCGCCATGCACCAGCACATACCTGCCAAAGAGGAGCAGAATGGGAGACCAGCCAGGGAGAGGTGAGCCGCCCCTAGAGAGTGTCACACTGGGAGGAGGATTTCTGCTCTCCTCCTCCCTGATGGATTGGAATGTTGAGTCTTTCACAGTAGATTTATGGCAGCTGCTTGAACTTTATTACAGATCGGTGTCACCATTGCTGAGTCGCCTGAGCATCACCCGATCTGTATGAGACTTCAGAACTGCCATAAATCTCATGGAGTCTCAGAAACTACACACATGACTGCACAATATGGTGCCTGCACGGATAGATGTGACCTGGTTGCAGACACCACAGATTAGATTTGTCTCTTTCCCTCTTCTTCTACTGTATATAGCATGTGATGTAGTCCTGTAGCCGGGAGTCAGGGTCCTATCAGTGCAGGGTGTAGGGGCTTATTATAATGAGGGAAAACTGGACTAGCGGAGCCCATGGTCAGATTGCCCTCATTATAATGTGCAACCTTGATCCTGTTCCACCAGCGCAGATCTCTGGGCAGCAGGGGCCACTGGTTGCTAAATCAGCCAAGCTGCACTGCGCATACAATTGTGCGTGTGCTGGCCCAGCCTCATCACAATTTGCATGCACTGCTGCAGCTGTGTGCATGCCTGTCAGTGTTCTAGTGCGTGCGTATGCTGTCAGCGTTGTTGTGCATGCATGTATATGCTGTCAGCGTTACAGTGCGTTTGCCTGTCTGCTTTCTTGTGCGTGCGTGTGCCTATATGCGTTCTCATGAGTGCGTGTCCTGTCAGCCTTCTAGTACGTGCATGTGCCTGTCTGCGTTCTAGTGCGTATGTATGCTGCATTCTTGTGTGTGTTTATGCTGTCTGCGTTCTTGTGTGTGTATGCTGTCTGCGTTCTTGTGCATGTTGTCTGTGTGCGTATACTGTCAGCGTTCTTGTGCATGTGTATGCAGCGTTCCAGTCCACACACCTGTCTGCGTTCTTGTTCGTGTGCCTGTCTGCGTTCTAATGCGTGTGTCCTGTCAGTGTTCTAGCACGTGCGTGTTTATGCTGTCTGCGTTCTCGTGTGTGTGCCCATCTGCATTCTAGTGCATGTGTATGCTGCCTGCATTCTTGTGCGTGTGTATACTGTGTGCGAGCGTATGCTGTCAGCGGTCTTCTGCATGCGTGTGTATGCTGTCTGCGTTCTGGTGCATGTGTATGTTTTCTGAATTCTTGTGCGTGTGTATGCTGCCTGTGTTCTTGTGCGTGTGTGCTGTCTGCATTTTTCTGCGTATGCTGTCATGCTTCTTGTGTGTGTGTGTGTGTGTGTGTGTATGCTGTCTGTTTTCTTGTGCGTGTGTGCTGTCTTATATATATTATTGCTGGTATCATCCATTGGTTTGTGATAACAGTGAATATCTTGCCTGTATGATCCACATTAATGTAATATAAAACAGGCCCTAATATTGTTTTCTTTAGATATGATCTGTAACATTACATAGCATTCCATAGTAGTATGCTTGGTTCTATTCCCATATCTATGTAGTCTGCTTAGTTGTCTTGTATCTATATAGTAAGCTCGGTTCTGTTCCCATATTGATGTACTAAGCTCAGTTCTCTTCTCGTATCTCTAAAAGTTTTTGTTCCTGTATCGATGTAGGAAACTTGCCTCTGCTCCCTTATCTATTTATTAAGCTTTCAGTTATTGTATTTATGTAGTAATTTTGGTTCTGGCACAATATTTATGAAGTAAGCTTGGTTCTGTTCCCGTATCTATGTAGTAGGCTTGGTTCTGCTCCTGTAATTATGTAGTAGGCTTGGTTCTGCTCCTGTATCTATGTAGTAGGCTTGGTTCTGCTCCCATATCTGTGTAGTAAGCTCGGTTCTGCTCCTGTATTTATGTAGTAGGCTTGGTTCTGCTCCTGTATCTATGTAGTAGGCTTGGTTCTGCTCCTGTATCTATGTAGTAGGCTTGGTTCTGCTCCCATATCTATGTAGTAAGGCTTGGTTATGCTCCCGTATCTATGTAGTAGGCTTGGTTATGCTCTGGTATCTATATAGTAGGCTTGGTTCTGCTCCCGTATCTATGTAGTAGGCTTGGTTCTGCTCCCGTATCTATATAGTTGGCTTGGTTCTGCTCCCGTATCCGTATTTATGTAGTAGGCTTGCTTCTGTTTCCATATTTATGTAGTTAGTTTGGTTCTATACCTGTATCTGTGCGGCAGTTTCTTTCTGTTTCTGTATCTATGTAGCAATCTCGGTACTGTTCCCATATATATGTACCAGTTTCCATTATATATAAAGCCTTTAGCTCTCCTGCTCTAATGTAGCAGCCAGAGATAAGCAGGCTAAAGATGGGCCACCACTGCTCGAGGGCCAATGCTTTGTAATTGCCCCCCAGGCCAAAATTTGCCAGCCAGCCCCTGCAGAGGAGTAATGTCAGTTGGGATGATATTGTCGTCTAGGAAATCATTCATTCCAGTGGGATTTAAGGAAGGTTTTGAAATCATCTAACTTTGCCAGGTAGGAGGGAAACCTCCAATGTCTCAGCCGAGGGCTTGGCTCCGCTAGAGTTAGGAACAGTGAGATAGGAGCCTGGTCTGAGATCAACAGTTGTGGAGTCTGTCACTCTCCATGGATCAGAATGAAAGCTGTTCCTTGAAGTGTAGGAGAGATGTGTGGCTGCTGATGTCTGTGGAGAGGGTAAGGAGCGGTCTAGGGTGGGACATTGTACTAGGTTAAAGTCTCCTCCCACTATCAGGGAACCAGACCCGAGTCCCAGGAAAACCAGGAGAATCGATGTGTAGAAGATGTGTTGGTCATGGTTAGGAGCGTAGGGGTTGACCAAGAAATATATTTTCCCAACTATTTCCACCTTCAGAATCAGATCTCTTCCTTGGCTATCACTAATAGAATCCTGAATGGAGCATGGCAGGCCCTTCCTAATAAGATTGGCTACTCTGCGTGATGATAAAGTATGTGAAGTAGTGTAGCAATCTCCAATCCAGGGAGCTAGCAATTTACCAGGCTTGTTGGCCCTCCAGTGTGGCTCCTGAAGGAAGACCACATTTGGTGAGAATTGCCTTAGGTGGTTCAAGACCTTTTACATTTAAGAGGGGTGTTGATGCCCCACGTTCTATGACAGGAACCGCAAGTGTGGTGATGTGAAAGTGGTGTCAGGGTCCTGTGTTAGAGGAATACTCATCCTGGGTCCCAAGGCAGGGTCTGAGCAGCATATGGCAGTAGGGTGTGTTCATCCCTGTCGGTCCCAGCGAGTCGCAGGAGTGAACAGGTAGTGAGGGTGTCGTCAGTGGTGGGTCCTGCATGGATTAGTACCTGAGTGAGGAAGAGGAAGAGCAGAGGAGGGCAAAAACAGGGGAGGTTACAACAACAACATGTTCAACATTGCAAATCAGTGATAGCAGCTCGCCAAAAACACTCCGTGTGAGCCATGCCATCACTAGGAGAAACATTATATTATGGGACGACAGTCTTCCTGTGGTAGAAGATAGCGTATGTAGCAGGTCTGTAGATCGTCCCACTGCGACATCTCTAGCACAGCGAAATCTTCTCTCCGCCACCTCAGGGTCTTCGTAAATAATTACGTGGTCGCCCTCTTGTACTTAAGGCTTGCTGGGTAGATTAGTTGGAATCTAATGTTTTTTTCAATTAGCAGACAACAGGTGGGCCCAAATGCCTTTCATTTCTGAGCTACGGCTGGGGAGAAGTCCTGGAAGATTAGAATCTTGGAGCCACGGACAGTCAATTCTCGTTGCCGTTTGTATGCTCTCAAGACCTTTTCTTTTACTGCCCAGTTGAGGTTCTTTCCTACGACTGGGCGAGGTCTACCATTTCTGCTGCCCTAGTTGGGCCCTGGGGGGCTAGCCTGTGTGCTCGCTCTATAATCTTTGGGTCTTTGTCAAGATCCATCCGAATGGCAGCTGGGAGGTCTCTAGTAAGATATTCCACCAGATGTTCACCTCCCACCGACTCTAGGATGCCCACAAAACGCAGGTTGTTACGGCGATCTCTGTCTTCCAAGTCCTCCAGCTTATCGCATATTTCTCGCTCTGCAGTCTGACTCTGTTGGAAAGAGGCCCTCAATTCCGTGATCTCCTTTTCATTGCACTGGATTCTGCTTTCCAGCTCTGTGACTGTTTGGGAGTTGGTGGTGATTAGGGCCATGGCATAGTGAGGGCTGCATGGAAGGCATCAAACCGCTGGTCACATTGTTGCATCAAGAAGATGGAGAACCCTTGAGCTAACAAAGATATTTGTGAAAAGTCTTGCTCTGGCTTGAACGGTTCAAAGTAACGTGATAGCGTGGAAAGCTGCGGTGGGGATAGACCGGGATCCATCTATGATTCATGTGGAGAGCTGGCTGATGGAGAAGTGGATTGGTGATGTGGGTTCCTAGCAAGTTGTTTGAGTGGCTTTAGGGTGGACTTTGCTTTGTGCGTTGTGGATGGCGATTGTATGCTGAGCGGCAGAAGCTCTTGTGGAGCGGTGAGTTTCTTTGTTTGGGTTTTTATTAGGTACTAGATGGCGGCCCGATTCTAAAGAATCGGGTAGTCTAGAATCTATATATAGTTTATTTACTAATAGTTACAGGAGTGCGGTGAAATGAATTGTATGTATACAGGCGGCTTTGTGGGTAGCAGAGTATACAGGTAGCTCTGTGGGTAGCAGAGTATACGGTGGCTCAGTGGTTAGCACTGCACGGTGGCTCAGTGGTTAGCACTGCGCGGTGGCTCAGTGGTTAGCACAGCGCGGTGGCTCAGTGGTTAGCAGTGAGTGCGGTGAAAGTGGTGAGCGCAGTGCCGTGGGCAGAGTGGTGAGCGCAGTGCCGTGGGCAGAGTGGTGAGCGCAGTGCCATGGGCAGAGTGGTGAGCGCAGTGCCGTGGGCAGAGTGGTGAGCGCAGTGCCGTGGGAAGAGTGGTGAGCGCAGTGCCGTGGGCAGAGTGGTGAGCGCCGCGCCGTGGGCAGAGTGGTGAGCGCCGCGCCGTGGGCAGAGTGGTGAGCGCCGCGCCGTGGGCAGAGTGGTGAGCGCCGCGCCGTGGGCAGAGTGGTCAGCACACACACACATATATACACACATACACACACTCCGCTATACTTACCACCAGCCCTGCGTCTTCCCCGCTGCCTGGATGCTCAGTCAACATGTCGCCGCCCCCGGACGACTGGATCCAATATGGCGTCCGGGAAGTCTCGCAAGACTTCCCGGACGCCATATTGGATCCAGTAGTTCGGGGGCGGCGACATGTCGACTGAGGATCCACGCGGTGGATGCAGGGCCGGTGGTGAGTGAACGGCTGTACAGCTCGGGTGACGTCACCGGACAAAGTGACGGAAGTGCGGACAAAGTGACGGAAGTCACTTCGGCTTTTATATATTAGATTTGTCCATTACAGTTTCCTGGTAGCAGGGAGAAATAGCAGATCAGCGGGCAGCAGATGGGGACAGTGGATTGCCAGGTTGTTGGTCACAGTGACACAGAGAGTAGGAAGGCTGTCATAGTCTACTTCTGTATCATAGTCTTGGTTGGTAGGGGCAAGGTGGATAAAAAGTTCATATCGGTAACAGGCTGTGTGTTTGGCGACTTAATTTAAGGTAAATTCGACAGAAGCTTGTAATATGTAACAGAGATCAGCAGATGACACCCATGAATTGTCTGCTGTTGTTGGTCGATTCTGGCGTCAGCCAGCAGATGTCACCCTTGCTCAATTTATCGCTCAAGAGTGTGATTATCATCAAGGCCAGGGGAGATGAGGGGACAAGTGTCGGTCAGTTCCAAGTAACTCTCCAGGAAAGGGGGTGTATGCAGATTAGAACAATATAGTGTGTTGTTTCAACAAGGGATGCAGTTAGTGTGAACAAAATGGGAAACTTTCCGTGGTTGGTATTGGGAGACAGACAAGAACTACTTTAATTGCTCTGTCATTAAACTTAATCACGTCACCTGCTATGCACCAGTCCAACGGTCTCCTTATGCTGCTCTGGAGAAGGGACTCATGAGATGGTGCCTGCCTTGTGGGGGAGCCGCTGGGGGGAGGGTCACAGGCCTTCTTCTATACCTAAAGCCCCCATCACACGCGTCAATATCGCGTGCAATCATACGAGCGATGTAATTTTAGCATATCGCTTGATGTCAGCCCAATTATCGCAACAGAGTTTTCAGTCGGGAAGATTTTTTGCCAAGTAACTGTCCGATCAGGCGATGGGACGATCACAAGTTTGATCCAGCGACCAATTATTTCAGTCGTCTGTCTAGCATCACACTGCAGCTTTCGCAACGATCTGTGGAGTTAATATGGGCGTAAACAATCAGAGCCATGGAAAATAGGCGTTCCATAGTTGTGTGGGTGACGCCTCATCACGCTATGATTGGTGTTCGTTAATGCGTTGCTATTAGTTCTCCCTACGCTCCTACCATAATATATATATTCTGCACGGTCACTCATTGCGCTGAACTAATTAGTTGCACCATGTCCCTTGTGCGATAGAAAAGTGTTACACTCTAGCGTCTTTACTTGTGCACATCTGTGCTCATTATTATGTCGGCCTGTGTGTATGTTGTAAAGAAGGCTGTAATGTGAAGCCACACACTATATGGCAGACGCTATATTAAATTCACAATATTGAGTACTGCACCAGTAGGAACGCAGATGAAACCTCCAATCGGTTTTACGATTCGCGCACAAGCAAACCCCTCGCCACGCCTATTAAAAGATTAGCTGCATCGCACGCAATCATGAAGCCGGTTATTACACAGATGTCACACGCGATGATGTGCAAAAAACATTGGACGATCATCGCTAGGTTTTTGGTCTAGTTCAAAAACCTGCAACCTGCGATTAGGTGACTAATCGCTGGTCAGATCGCACTGTCACACGCTACGATGTGGATTGAGCGTCGTTTGTGCGATGAAAAATCTTGGTTGCATCAGCGATATTGCACGTGATATTGACGCGTGTGACGTCCCCATAAATCACAAATCAACAGCGACCTCGGCAGCGATTTCGCGCTATGTTTGACACTTAGCAGCGACTAGGCCCCTGCTGTGAGATCGCTGGTTGTGTCAGAGTAGCCTGGACCATTTTTTGATCATTGGGGTCCCACTGGGCAGCATGCATCGGTGTGTTTGACAGGGTCAACGACCAACGACCTCAATACTACACGTCTGAGAAACAGGGTCCCAATGACCTCCGTATCATTCCAGATCATTGTTGCGTCGCTGGTGAGATCTCTGTTTGACATCTCACCAGCGATGCCAACAGCGACCAGGTCGCATCGCTGTCGGGATCGCTGGTGCGTCGCCAAGTGCGAAGGTACCCTAACTGTCTCTTTCACCTCGAGTCCTCACACTCCTCTCAGCAGACCCGAATCCAGGAAGGCTGCAGCTTCGCTGCAATATGGAGGGGCTGAGCACTAAGATCTTTCTGTCCCCACCGAGTGATCACACCACAGAGGGTGAGCTCTGCAGTTCCAAGCTTTTCTCCCTCCTGTCTCCTTAGTGCAGGCTCTCTAGACTGTGAGCTTCTGTGTGGACTCTCCGTTCCCCCCTGCTCTGCCCCCTTGCTGTGTGGTGATTTACAGCCGGATCACCGGAGCTGCAGCTTTCAGCAGCGTTACTTCTGGTCTCGGCTGTTCCCTCAGCCTAAGCAGCTCTGTCTTAATGTCGGCATCACAGGAGCACTATGGGTTAAGTCTCGGGGCGTAGAGGGGTCTCACAGAGGGGCCATGGGCAGGTCTTCAGGTAGGATCCCTTGGTGTTGGTGAGAGGACGGGGGCGATCCTCTTACCTCCTCTTACCTCATCTGCTGCAAGCAGTTCCCGGCCCTGGTCAGGTGTTTGTGCTCCCTCAATTTAAGCTCTGGAGGTGGGTGAGTGAAGCTTCCTCCGGTCCCAGCAGGAGCATGTCTTTTGCTGAACATGGCAGGCGGCCGGACCACTGGGTGTAGATTGTCCTCAGACCGGACGAGCCGTGATCAGTTGGGGCTCAGATCTGGGTTAGGTCTACTGGTCCAGACGTCTGTCAGAAAGGGGTATAGATCCCTCTGCAGAGGTCCTGTGTGTGCCCTGATGTTAGTTGGACAGGCTGAGGTGAGCAGGAGTGTTGTGCAAGGGCTGGATGGCATGGATTGTCCCAGCAGGTCTAGGACCTCCTTGTCACACGTCCTGAATGCACGGCGGCCCTCTTGGAATCAATAAGTCCTTTTTATAACCTGAGACAATACTTCTGGGTATATTGTGTTCTTCTAGGATCAGTTGTACAAGGCTACTCTCTTACTGCGTGAATTTCAATCCGACTGGATGTTCATTTAAATGATGTGGACAGAAAGGGACTGAGGCTATTTCCATTTAGTCTGCAATTCATAAAAATAAGACAGTGGTGGCTGAGGTAATTTACACTAAATTCGCAATACACAACCTAATACAATGGAAGCTCTGAGGAATCTGGCAGAAACAATGATTTACTTATCATCTATTATATAATTGCGAATGGGTTTTTTGCCCCTTCTGAGTCCACTCGCAATGCGAGTCAGCGTGGTCATGTGGATACGCCCGAAGCATTGGCCGCGAAGCGGCCATTGCGAGTCAGAGACTCGCTCTTCTAGAATCCCGATGCATGTGCATCGGGCACCCAGCTAGTAAGTTAATAAACACAAGACCAACATATCTGGCTAAGTTAAGAAACTTAACCCACACTACACATTGAAAAAGTCTGTGTCGTCACAGTGAACACACACACACACACACATATATATATATATATATATATCTTATATTTTAATTAACATGTCACTCAGTGGTTAGCACTTTGCAGCCCTGGGGTCCTGATTTTAATTCCCAGCAAGGACAAATGAGTTTGTATGTTTTCTCCGTGTTTCCGTGGGTTTTCTCCAATATGCACATATTTATAGAGGATTTACATTGTGAGCTTCAGTGAGGTCAGAGATGATCATGTCTGTTAAGTAATTTAATGGCGCTATGTAAGCGAGTAAATACATTTCTGCAAATACACTTAAGCTTAAATAGAAAGAAACAGACCATAGATAAACATATATGATGAGCAGGCTGGTATAAAAATAAGACATTATTCATTTTGTTGGTTTACATGTTATAGGAATTCAAGGAAGAAGCATTATGCCTTATCCTGGTGGTGGCGATTGCCCATCTTCCCTGAAAAGCTCACAGAGTTCCCTTACTCCTGCACAGGTATGGCATATATATATATTAAATGTAAAATAGTTTGCACGCATTTATGAGCAACATATTGAGCAAAATAATGTACTAAAAGCAAAATCAAATTACAGTGTAACCTTGATTTACAAGCATTATTCATTCCTGGAGTGTGCTTGTTATTCAAATCGCTTGTTTATCGGAACTAATTTTCCCATAACAAATTGAAACACAGACGATTCGTTCCACAGCCAAAACATATCTACTGTATTCATATACATGCACATACAGAACTGTAAAATCATTACAGTAATACAAAATACTGTACAGTAAAACACAATCATGCCCATGCAGCCCCCAATATCCCCACCATCCCCTTGCAGCCCAAATATCTCCATGCAACCCCCAATATTCCCATCATCACCTTGCAGCCCCCAATATCCCAGCGGCAGACAACGGCGGTGGGCGGCCATTAAATATATATATATATTTTAAGTAAAATACCTAGAATCAGCAGCATCACACATGCACAGTATGCGCAGTGGTGGCCGGCCCAGTGCTCGTAATACAAACCATTGCTCGTTAACCAAGATACAATTTTTCAGAAATGGTAGCTCGTTTTTCAGAATGCTCGCAAATAAAGTTACTCGTAAATCAAGGTACCACTGTACTATGTATTTATACAGCTCTTTGGCCACTTGCAGTTGAATAGCTATATTACTGTATTTTGAAATGAATATGCAATTAGAAAATGCGCAAATGAAAATGTATAGAAAAAAAAACTACCTTCTTTTTTGTCCTTTCTCAATTTCGGATCCTCTAGCAGAGGCCTGGGTGTTTGAAGGTTCTGCGCAGGATCTTAGTTGTTCCCAGTACTGTGCATTTCAGGACAGAGAGTTTTGATGTTGCTCATGGAGTCTGTTGCAGCCATTTTTTCATCTTAGGTCACTGCTGCAAGTGCTGCTATCACCACTGGAATCACTATGGCCTTAACCCTCCACATCTTCTCCAGTTCTTATTTGAGGCCCTGGTATTTCTCCAGCTTCTCAAATACCTTCATTTGGCACTGCCACATCTATCATTGCTGTCCTTTGATCCTTATTTACTATCACGATATCTGGTTGGTTGGCCAACACATGCTTATCCATCTGGATCTTGAAGTCCCACAGGTTTTTTGCCCTTTCATTTTCCACCACTTTTCATGTGATCTACCACCTGGACTTAGGGGGACTGGTCATTCCATGTCAAGTGAACCGATGATTATTACTTCTATATTTTAATTCTTTTGAAATTTTGTTATTTGATGATAGCATGTCAGACAATGCAAAATGTGAACAGAAAAAAATTCTAGAATTATTATTTTTTAATTGATTTTCAAAGTTCGGAGAAAGTGCTAATTTCGGTGTTGCCTGCCTTTACATTTCTCCTCATAACTCAGGCTAGAAATAAGATAGAGAAACAAACTAAAAACCATTCTACTCAGACCTGTACAGGCTCTCACCAGATATGTCACAAGAGGATCTTAGTTAATATTTTACCCATATGAACGCAAACACAAAATTTTAAAACGCATGCACATGTGTCTGCTATGCTCGTAGCCACATCTGTACCAAAATTCAAGTTGGGATCGCAATGGGATCATATTTAGAAATATTTAACTATTATAGCGTCAATGGGTCATTCCATATCAAGTGATCCAAATATGAATATTTTTTTTACCTGGGTCATTACATTTTTTTTTTCTATATGTAGTACAACGTTAGTTAATTACAAAATAAATGTTTTGCATTTTTTTCTTCATCAGTTAATTTTTTTACAGATTTTTATGAAGTTTATATGAATTTTTAAATTTTTATGGATTTATATGAAACATCCAATCTTGTACCGGCCTAAGATTTGTTCTTGTTGTGTATCCAGTTTTTTTAGAAGGATTGTAACAGCATATATTATAAAATATTGTTCCTTAAGAAGTAGCAGCCATTCCTGTGTGGGGAAAAATACCTATATTTAATATTAAGTAAGGAAGATGGGTAATAAAAATAAAGATTTACAGTACGCTTTAAATAGAACTGTAGATTTTTCCAGGGACAATGTGTCGTCGGTCCGTGCTGCCACAAATAACTCGAATCAAAAGTTCACTCTATACATTTATTTAGATGGATCCAATAAATGTATAGAGTGAACTTTTGATTCGAGTTATTTGTTGCAGCGCGGACCGACGACACATTGTCCCTGGAAAAATCTGGAATTCGACCACATAGCACGTGGAGGTGTGGGTTCAGCAGCAGCCGCCATTACATGCTTTTCATACTGGTTGTGTGTCACACAACTAGACCAGGTAAGCAGTGTTCATTACGGCTCTTAAGCCGCTGATTGTTAAAAAGATAAGACCCTATCTGCGCTTGCTTCCTTCTTTTTAGTTTAAATAGAACTGTGTTACTATAAAGTGAGTATTAGGGCTAGCGCATACGCAGTTTTTTCTGTCTGCGGATAAATGCTGCGGTTTTGACAGCTTTTTTCTACCAAGTTTTTACCACATCTGCATTAGTTTTTTTAATTGCCAGTCAAGACCATGGTAGGTTTATTTCTTATATAAATAGTGATAAATGCTGTGTTTATCACAGCGATCAAAAAGTAGTGCAAGCAGTGATTTACTCACTCTTGAGTGTTTAAAAAAACACTGCATGTGTTTAACCCCATTGAAATCAATGGGGGACGTTTTTCTGAACAATGATCACTCAGAACAGCGGTGTGTGTTTATTAGCCCTTAAGAAAAGCATTAAACTATTAATATAAATTTACTCAATCTTTAAAAACACTCACCAATATTGTAGTACACCGACTGCCTTGATGACTTTATACAGACTATTGTTTGTTCAAGAGTGAACATGTGCAGGTATGTCAGGACATGAAAGCTCTGAAACTCTGTCTTACCTCCTGACTCTGCAGTGGGCAAACACTTAACATGATTGACAGAGCTGCTGGCCTGTCATCTGCTCTGCTTTCAATGTCTACCCCTGTTCATTCTCAGGTCGAGCTCTAACAAAGCTTTCTCCTCTGTCCTCTCCTGCTTCTAAGCTGTAACATAAGAAAATAATACAGTAATATCTAAAAATCATGGATTATTTGGTAAATATAGACCCCCCACACTTTTAGACCACAGGCTGAACAGATCTGAATTCAAGATTTTCGAATTGACACTATAATAGTTAAATATTTAAAAATATGATCCCATTGCAATCCCAACTTGAATTTTGGTACAGATGTGGCTAGGAGCATAGCAGGCACATGTGCATTTTTGTACATTTTTAAATCAATCCGATTTTTTTGGAAATGCGTTTTAAAATTTTGCGTTTGTGTTTGCATGGGTAAAATATTAACAAAGATACTCTTGTGACATATCTGGTGAAAGCCTGTACAGTTCTGAATAGAATAGTGTTTATTTATTTCTCTATATTATTTCTAGCCCGAGATATAATAGAAAATGTAAAGCCATACCAGGCCAAAATTCGTGCTTTTTTAAAACTTTAAAAATCTGTAAAAAATTAACTGATGAAGAAAAAAATTCTAAACTTTTAATGTTTAATTAACTAAAGTTGTACTTCATATAGAAAAAAATCTAAAGACATCAGGGAAAAAATATTCTTATTTGGTCGGATCACTTGATATGGAATGACCTGGACTTAGCTCATATACAGTACAGATGCCCCTGTATACAATTGCCCTTACTTGATTGTGATGTTTGGTGCACGCTGTTCCTGCTTGACTTGCATCCTGCCACTATGGGTTGAACTGTTTCTGAGGTTTCTTTACATAGCCTGCACCTTGGTTCTTGTCTTGTGTGGTAGATCCCTGCTTCTGTGGATCTGATACTTAGCGCTTGCTCTTGTGCCGCTATGAATAGTGCCTCTGTGCTGTCTTTGAGTCCAGCTTTCCACAGCCATTGGTAGGATCTCTCCATTTCAGCCACCTCCATTATCTGTTGATGGTACATCCCATGCAGCGGCTTGTCTTGCCATGGCACTTCAAGTTCCCGTACTTTCTTTCTTCCAGGACTGTTGTTGTTGCTACCTTTGGCTTTCTCTCAGCACCTCATCTTTTGGTGCCATTTTTTTATTTATTCCTGTATTCAATATAAAAATGTGTAGGGAACTAGCTTTAATCTAATCCGGAAATCTGGAGGAGATCTAGACTTTCATTAAGTGCTTAGTCCACTGAAACAGAGTGGACTAGATCGTCATCCTGATGAAGGCCCATGTTGCGGCCGAAACATCGATCTGGATGTAAACCTTTTGCTCCAAATAAAACAACAAGTACAAACAATGTTTTTTTCTGTTGGACTTTATTTCATATTTAAGTGCCGAAGTTTACCTTATAGTGTGTTTTTTATCAAAAGCACTGCTGACAAGGGCTGATCCAAGTCTATGGGCTTGTGATCAACATGTACAGCGCACAGATGGCATCCTTGTGCTTTAAATGTTTAACGTGCAACGTATAGGGGAAGCTTTGCATTTCTTTATTTGTTGATCCATCTGTGAAAAACACTGATAATATTGATCGTAAAAATGAACACACTGATCCAAACACTGACTGATACCAGTACCATTTTTTTACGTGTGTGTTTTTTACGGTTGTGTGAAAGGGGACTGAGCCCACCATCAGAACTACACCTACTATAGCCACTAGCTTATTAGCTTCAAATGAAAGAAATTTCTCCTAATGACTGACCAATTTGGTAATTAATATAGTTCTTTAAAAGGTATTAATTATATGTGCATCAATCCTGTTAATAAAGGATATACATGGCGCAGATGTGATTTATTGTCAATAAATTATTTTGCTTTAATGAAGGATTTGATGGAAGAAAAGCAACGTATATTGAGAGATCGCCTGGAGCGACTATTTGCCGGGAATGAACGGCGCTGTGCGAAGGCTCCCATTTACGGACGTGATCTGTTAGCCCTATTTCAAGTGCAGACGTCTATATTTCATCCACCTGAGAAAGAAACACAGTGGATATGGATGGGGTCTATGAACTGTCTGCAATCTTCTCACTCTTCTAAAGACATGAGGGACCCTCTGGGCCAACTTATCCTATCCACAGAGCAGCAGAGGGCAATGCTGGGGCCTCTTGCAAGAAGGTGAATATTATAGTTTACAAGGAAATACAGCTTCTTGCATGTTTATTTATGGTAAAATGTAAGAAATCTGTAATCTATCAAAAAAAAAAAAAAAAATGGAGGTAGCATACCAAGCAGCACGTCAAAAAAGCACAGTGGCTTAATAACCCATAGCACTAGCAATGTTTTGATTTTGAAGTATGAAGTGAAGGTTTGAGAGAAGTCCACACTTCAGAACTGAAATGTTGCCACTGTTACTATGTAAACAGACACTAATGAGCCATGCACACAGTAAACAGATCTGTAGGACACTGTTCACACCACCAAAAGACTGAATCACAAAAAACAATCAGAAAAACGTGCAAAAATACTCTGTTATGAAAAATAAAAATAGTAAAAGCAAGTGCTGCATAAAAAAGTGATAAAAAAACAGGGTATTTAGTTGATACGTTTTTTGCAAAAAAATGTATACGAAGCCGCTCTACCAAACGTCAAGGTAACCCGTATCAGAGCAGTCCCTATCTGTGTGTTCAAAAACCTAACCATGTGAATATGTACCTACATGAGCCGGGTCCAGACAGGTCCAGTGTCTGACACGGACTGACTGCAGAAGACGGCTTTCATGTGCAGGACCCAAAGGGAATGGTGGGCGGCTCCCTTATCTTGCAGAAACAAGAAACAAACTAAACAGACACTAATGAGCCATGCACACAGTAAACAGATCTGTAGGACACTGTTCACACCACCAAAAGACTGAATCACAAAAAACAATCAGAAAAACGTGCAAAAATATTCTGTTATGAAAAATAAAAATAGTAAAAGCAAGTGCTGCATAAAAAAGTGATAAAAAACAGGGTATTTAGTTGATACGTTTTTTGCAAAAAATGTATACGAAGCCGCTCTACCAAACGTCAAGGTAACCCGTATCAGAGCAGTCCCTATCTGTGTGTTCAAAAACCTGGTTATTTTTCATAACAGAGTATTTTTGCACGTTTTTCCGATTGTTTTTTGTGATTCACTGTTACTATGTGTTAATAAGCCACCTTGTTTCTGTGGTGTGCTGCTGCCATTTATTTTTTACCTGAATGATTTGGTTTTCCCAGGGAGGCTTTCCATTCACTTTGCCCTTGTGCTGCTCCTAGTTTTTCTACTTTTGTAATATGTCTTTCACTTTTCCTCTCCTTGCTTTACAGTGCGGTTTGTGTGGTGCCCGCTGTTGTTGCTCCTCCACCAATATTGGCTGTGCCACGTCCTCCTCCGTTATATACCCACAACATGAAGATGCTAAGGCACAGATTGAAGAAGCAGGCCGCACCATATCTGCAGTGCTTGCGAGAACAAACAACTCCTAATTGTGTGCAGACTCCCGACCTGCGGTCATCACAGTGCGATTCAGGTGGGTTGCCAATGCAGAGAGTGGCAGGATTCATGATTATTGGTGCACAGTTTTAATCTCCTTCTCAGTGCCCTTGTGCAGCGAGGACAAATAGTTGTCTTAGATGTGAGGCTCCTGGTGTTCAGACTCATCACCAATCCCATCAACAGGTATTAAAGGAGTTTTCCAGTTTCAAAAAAAACCTTATTCCCTGGCTGCAGTTTGATTAAAAAATAAACTATTGAGTATCGGGGAGGACTGACATAGGTCCCTGGGTCCAGCACTGATTCTCCAGAGCTTCAGTCAATAAGTAAGCTCATCGGCTCTCAACAGCTCATGCTTTCTACTCTGTCAGAGCTGCTGAGCTCAGTGATTGACTGCAGTGATATCCAGGTGATGTCAGTGCTGCAGACAATTACAGGCACCAGGAGCAGTGGTGGAGACTCCGCATTGGAGCTCGGGAGGGTGAGTAAAGCAAACTACAACATGAAATAGTTGTTTTCTAAAACCAGAAAACCCATTTAAAACATCATGTTGACAAAACCATTTTAACGCCATCCGGAAAATCTGAAAAAATATTAACTTTGTCTTGATTAATGAACAGAGATATTGGGGAAGCACATTTCCTTCTGATCTTCTGTATTCTCAGAAGTACTTTTATGTGTTTCTCCTCCTTTACGTGGTCTCGATTATCATGCAGAAATAGCAGTTTGTTTCGGCACACAAAGCTTATTTTGCTGTTTTAACAGCACCGATTAGATATTCCTTTTAAGGTACCGTCACAAGCCGCAATATCACCTGGAAATCATAAAGGCGATATGTCGCCTCGGAGCAATCGCCGTGAAATTGCCTCACGATTGCGGCGTGTGATTTGGCAATTTTGTGGCAATAAATCGCCCCTTGGCCGTTGCCTGATTTCTGAACAGTGCTCAGTAATCAGCTGCAATCCTTAAGGCGATATTTCCTTGTTGTGGCGTGTGACACGGTGATAATGATGGAAAGAGCGTTGCCTATGATTTCCCGTAGGCTTGCCTCAAGCATTCTGTAGTCCGTGCCCCGTCTGCGGTGATTGGTGTGGGCTACTGTGTTCCCATTGGCTGTCAGTTGACAGGGCGCCATATTTGAAGAGCTGTCCGTTCAGCACCACACACATTTTCAGCTACACAACCGTCCGCAAACTCAGTGCAAGCTCCGATAGACAATGGCGTCATGTATTAGCCAGCCTTCCAGAGCAGGCTGACCAATCGTAACGCTGTTGTCCAATGAGCATGTATAGGGTGCGGTGTAAACCACTGTGGCACGCCTATCTCCTCGCCGTGCTGAACATGTACGCCCACATTGCCCTTGAGATTGCGGCTTGTGAAGCGGCGATGGAATGAGGCAAGATTGTTTCAGCTATAGGGGAGGCGATTTCCATGGCGACACATCGCCTTAGGTTCAGGGCGAAATTGCGGCGTGTGATGCCGCCATCGGCGATCTGAGGCAACCATGAAAAACCGTGAGCGCGCACGTTAGATCGCCACACATCGCCAGCCGAGAATGCGGCGTGTGACGATACCTTAAATCATTAATGTGAAGTTTTGTAGACCTTGTAGATGTCTTTTTCAGTTTACTAAAACTAACCATAGTTATTGACTACTTTTGTACACAGGAAAGCTGGAAGCGTTGTCCATTCTTCTGAGGAAGCTGAGGTCAGAGGGTCGCCGTGCTCTGATTTTCTCTCAGATGCTGCTCATGCTAGATATTTTAGAGACTTTCCTGGACATGAACAGTTTCAGCTTCTTGAGGATAGATGAGTTTGCAAACTATGAACAATGTCACGTATGTAACAGCTTATCTTGGTCTTACTATACTTTTTCTGTCTTGCACATATTCAGATTTTAGAAAAAATGTTTAGGTGGCTATACACTTTATATCAATGACGACCGAATCTGCTGATTGTGTGGGCTCAAGCAACTATATGGTGTGTACAGTGGTCTAACGACTCCCTAGATGGCAGATAAGGTTCATTGGCCGGAGCATCACAAACCTCTTTTATATTATAGCATAAAACAAAAATATAGAAAAGCTGAATAATAATTATGAGAATTTCTGCAAACATTTGTAACATTTTTCCACAGGATCTGATGAGGAGCTTTAATCAAGATCCCCGAATTTTCTGCATTTTAATATCAACCCAAAGCCGTTTTCTCGGAGCTCCCTATGTGGAAGCTGACACAGCGATCTTTTATGACAGTGATTTAAATCCAGTAATGGACTCTAGAGCACAGGCTTGGTGTGATCAGATCGGCAGGACAAAGGATATCCACATTTATCGGTAAGAGCTGTACTTTGATAACCCAGCAAATTAAAATGCCACCAGTTAACCTTGTTAAACTTAAAGGGACACTGTCAGATGATTTTTCAGTATGATACTAATATTACCCTTGAATAGTGCCTTGGCAGACCTTTTAAAAACATGTAAAATCATTATTATACCGTTTGGAGTTTCCATGATATCAGCATTGTCAGACCCTGCAGGGAGCTACTGGATTAGTCCTCTCCATTATAAGCAAACAGGAATAGTCCGGCTGCTGTATAAACTGTCATGAAATTATGCACTCCCTCTCAGCAGCTTTTTCCTTTCTCCACCCTTTGCTCTCAGACAGTTCAGTGTCAGTTTTCAGTAGCTTTTGTTCTGTTAAGGACAAGGTGGGAGAGAGCTATTACAGATATGCCTTATTTAGACCCCATTTGTTTCTCTAAGCAGTTAGCCCTGCTGTGACAGTTTTTGTGTTGTAATTGACCTCTTGTGATGCTGAAAACACAGAGAGCAGAGAGGAGACGACAGCCATCCCCACACACTGACATCCTGTGCAGTAATGTGAATATGTGACATGCATATTCATCTTATGGGGAGGGGAACAGCAGAGAACTAAGTGGATCATTCACTGTGAGTGACAGATGGAATGAATCTCTTTATTTGTAGTTTACAGAAGATAGGAGGGAAATATAATAAAAGAAATACAACAATAGAGAGAGTTTAGTGCAAGGAATTAGAAAATGATAGCAGCTACATATGGATTTTTGACCTGACAGTTGTCCTTTAACTTCTTTTAAACTTAGGCTTGTAAGTGGGAACTCTGTGGAAGAGAAGCTGCTAAAGAATGGCACCAAGGATTTAATTCGAGAAGTTGCAGCTCAAGGAAATGACTTTTCTATGGCTTTTTTGACACAGGTAATTTTCTAATAATTAAGGGAACCTGTCGCCTTGGAAACATTGAATAACGCTATTAACCTACAGATATAGAGTCAGTTAAATAGTGCCACAATATTGCACGGCCACTGGAAATGTGGCTACCTGGAGAAAATAAAGTTATTTTATGCCTGGAGCCGCCAGCTTTCAGTTATAGGGACATGCACAGTCACCACTCACAGCACCGCTCACTATACTGTGAGCATGCCTGGCACATTGTATGATAGCTTATGGTGCCCTTCATCTGTGCAGAGCCATCTGTTGTCAGAAATGCTTATAGTAGCATAGTGAATGATACTGTGATGGGTACCTGTAGCTGCTCCGCACATGCCCCCATGGCTGACACCCCTGGTTCCCAATAGAGGTAGCCACACTTTTAAGACAATGCAACACTCTCATCTGTGCTTAATGAAATACGTGATAAGGTATCATCTTAAACCAGACTTGACATTTTCACCTCTAATTGCAAATGTGATCCATTGTTTTCCTGTGTTGTAAAACCATTGTTCTTACCGTTCTTGATGAAGAGGTGTTCTGGAGGCAGACACTCCTGATTCATGAAGACGCTTATGTCTCTTTATGAATTAGGAGCATTGGGTAAGTGGCGTAAACCTCCATGCTTGCCTCACCACAAATCCTCCTCCAGTCTCTGTTGGAGTAAGGTTTGTGGTGTGGTAAACAGCTCTGATCATCGTGAATTTGACGAGTATTGGTTGCAATGCCCCCATCCCACCCTGGCTCTCCCCACTTTTTCATAACTGGGCAGAAATGGTGTGAGTATACTAAAGTATACTAAAACTCGCAAAATGTTTGTGCTAACCTCCGGTTGTGCCAAAATTATGTGACTTTTCAAAGCTCTTTACTTCAGAATGCTTACATTTATAATACTGAAATTAGAAGTATTGATACTGATATTGTGTGAGACGTTTACTGACATATTATGCACCCCAAACCTCATTCTTACTGTACAGACATTGGCTTCTATATATGACAAAGATAGTTAGATGTTTTCTTTTCTCCCAGCAAACCATTCATGAGCTATTTGAGCTTTATTCACCCCTGGAGGACTCGGGATTTGGAGTAAAGGCAGAAGAATTTGTAATGCTTTCTCAGGAGCCGCCTCCAGCAGAGACAATAGCTACAAAATTTGCCAAACCATTTATAGAGGTTAGAAATAATTGCAGCACCGTTTGCATTTGTGTTATTGGACCAATATAACATAATACCTCTCTCTGTTACATTTCAAAGGCTTTGAAGAGCATTGAACATGGACCTGAACTAGACATGGAGTTATCTGTGCGCGAGAACATAGGCGAGCAAGTCATTAAGGTGAAAGAAACAGGAAGCAGTTCAGAAGACCCCTCCGAATTGAAGGAGCTGGCAGCGGTGGTGCAGCAGGTAAAACACATCATTTACATCATTGTACTAATTGATTGTAGCATTTTACATTTTATTACATTTTTACATTTAGCATGTAACATTATTCTCCAGTTTGTTAAACTGGTCTGGCATATAAACCCTTTGATACTATCCAAGGACATAGACCAAAAATACACAACAAACATTTATATGTGACAAACATCAGATTAGACCCAAGAAAATATGGTAGTACAAAAGCCAAGGTGTGGAAGAAAACAAAATAATAATGTATCCCAAAACAAACAGTTTAAAAAAAAAAAGTGCTTGCATAAAAGTAGCCAGGCATATGTTCACAATGTGGAGAGGAGACCTAGGAGGTATCGACAGCAGTTTCATTACTGCAGTGAAAAAAATACATACTGAAATCCAGCAGAGCTAATTCTGCCATCTGTAGATACCTGTTTGAGAATCTGGTAGAGTGAATATTCGACTGACCAAAATCAGCATGCTTAATTAATTTCCCATCTGACGCTGGTTTCACACTGGTGTTTTTTCCCATCAGTGTTAATCCATCACAAACTGGATGTACCTGCGTCAGTTTTTGGCCCTATTGACTTTCAATGGTGTCGGAGACACATGCGGGTGCATCCAGTTGTGCCCAGTTTGCCTTGGATCCGGCTGGATGCAGGTGTTCACATATTTTTCACAGAGACAAAATCTACATCTTGTGATTTTGTGCTCCATAAAAAAATCTGAAGCCAGCCCTGAATCCACACTGATCCACGGCACCACATGAGAAATCTCAATGGGGGCCCATGCGACACGGAAACAACTGGATCCCCTGGATCCCGGTGGATCCGGACCTCCGTCCATGTTCTATGAACTGCGTATGCGCAGAGCATGCACAAAATGCAGTTCTAGGGGAGTGCCATTTACCATCCTCTGGATGGGGTGCGTGTGCATTTAGTTTGTCATTGGTGGGGAATCGGGGGCATGCAGGCTTTTCCTGCATGCCCTCCGATTACAAAGTACGCTAGTGTGAAACCTAGCCTAATATGTGTGGGCACATAAGATTAGCTCACAGCATATTCTAGCCAGAGTGCGAAGGTCTCTGGTTACAGCAGCTTCACAATTGCGTTTCATAAAATACCATGGTGTTTAAAAGAAACTTTACTTTTTTAAGATAAAATATCCTTAACCACGCTCCTGCTGTGTCTTCCAGCTAACCCCTATTGAGAAATATGCCTTGAACTACCTGGAGGAATTCTATACATCAAATGCTCCAGAAAAGACAGAAACACAGAGGTTAGTGTATGCTCTCCCCTGTTACCTGCTGGAAATAAAATGATTGCATATAGTGATGAGGAGTGTAAACGCTACTATTCACTACTCGCACGCATAGTGTGGTATTCGGAATACTTGTTACATTGCGAGAATTTGTGTACTTACATCGCAATATTCTTATCTCCTGCCCAGCATGTTTGGCACATGATTTGCAACCAATTAACATCTGGGCTTCTTAACCAATCACAGTAATGCTGCAGCCATCTTGGTTGTAGCATTACTGTGATTGGCTGGCTGCGCAGCATAATAGGGTCTATATAAGCCCTGCCACTGGCATTTTGCTACTTTGCATCCGGAAAAAGCATAGTAGTAGCATAGGGAGAGCGTAAGCAGCTGCTAGAGAGAGTGTTTTAGGCATCTATATAATACAAAAGCTCTTTTCAGGGCTACTTGCACTGTATACTAGGTCAGTGTAGTGTTGGGAGGGAGAGTTTTTTGAGCAGGAGAGAGTTTAAAGCATTTCACTACTTCCATAGTACCAGAATACCATCTCTCTTTTCAGAGCTGAAACCACTGAACAAGGTCACAGTATAGGGAGGGAAGGTTTTTGGAGTAGGGAGGGAGAGATTAAACTGTTGTTCCAGTTCTATATAACAGCTCTTGTCAGAGCTCTTTTTTCCAGCACAAAGATTAGTAGTATTTTTTGCTGCCTCTTGTTAAAAACACTCGTCCTTTTTCCCCCTCTATTTTTGGGTCACAGCTTGGCTTGTGCTGTCAACATCAGCCACATCAATACAGTGCTAATGTGCTTGCCAAATCCAAAGCAGTACTAGTATTTTGTGCTATCTGGTACAAACTATGCACTGTTCCTTTTTCCTGCTGTTTTTGGGGTCACAGTTAGGTTGGCTTGTGCCGTCAACATGCACCACATTTATGCGGTGCTAGTGTGCTTGTACCAGTGTTAACCACTGGTGGCTTCGGTCTGCATGCACATTGCTTGATCATTGCTGCCTCTGACAGGATGGCGGTGTTGAGCTAGAGTCCTTTTTTATGCCAGTAATGATGCCACCTCCTTTGCCCTATACACTAGAATATCTGCTGTGATGTACAGCAGAGTTCTTGAAGACAAGATTGTTTATATAGAGTGTGGGCATGTTTTCCCCAGTTTGCCAGTAAAGGAAATGGCGAGGTGATCTGTCTAGCGGCTGCCCATGTGCGGACACGCTACAAGTGATGACATCATCACATATGTGCATTGTGAACCCGGAAGAGATGGGGATCACCGCTGCAGTGTAATAGCATGGAGGTGTTATATCCACCGGCCAGCCTACAATTTTTAATCAGGTGACATAGAGACACAATTATTACTAATTAGATGTCTATACATGATTTTAGAGGTTCTTTATGGCACATTTGCACTGTGTTTTGCACTTTATTCATGTGGATAAAAAGGGTCACCGTAATAATGCACTTTTGATATGTAAAGTGATTGTAAAATTACTGTAAAACACTATTTTGATACAATGATGTAATTGAACTTGAGTGTATATATATGAGCATTTTACCCATGTTGCACTATGCTTGAGAAAGGTGCAATTGCACTGAAACGTTGCATCAAGATGGCTAAGTAAAACCTTCTGCACATCATTTTGGAGTGCTGCCTGTTTTTTCTATTTTAGATAGATAGATAGAAATAATAGAAAAAATGTGTTTTTGTTGTCTTTTGTTGATTGAATAAAAATTAAAGCACCTTTTGTAATAATTATTTCCATATTAATAAAATGTTACCTTTTACATATTTCGTTTTAATTTTATCACAGGGGGAAGGGCAAGCGCACAGGGGAGAGAGAACACACAGGGGGAGACTGCTCAAACGAGAGAGCCCACGAGGGGAGAAGACATCACATGGGTGGAGAGAAACAGCACACAAGAGAGAGAGCATACAGGGGGAAGACAGCTCATAGGAAAGAGCACATGAAGGGAGAAGCACATAGGGTAGAGAGAGCACGGGGGGAGAGAGTCAGTACATAGGGGGAGAGAAAGAGCGGACAGGGCAGAGAGCACATGGGGGAGAGATGGCCACTACCCCCAGTGCCACAGACCCCGCCCCCATTGTGACTTTGCCACTTTACTGATGCGATGGCATCGGGGCACCATCTAGTACTGTATGTAAGTCCCATAGCCAACCTGTATAATGTAAAAAAATAGCTTTTACTATATTTACCTGGGGAGGGAGAGGGCAGTTCCGTCCAACGGGTGTTGCTGATCTTAGTCAGAGGCCTCCTTTCTTCTTGCGATCGCTGTCTTCTATGCTTCAAGCAGGTGACGCGTCCTATGTCACCCACACACAGTCTCCTCCTTTCCGCTCCTGCGCATGCATACTACACTCTGCCCTGCTGAAGGCAGAGCAAAGTACTGTAAAACACAGGCAAAGGGAAAAGTTCATTTACCTTTCCCTGGGACACCTGCGCTTTACAATATATTTCTCTGCCCTCACTAGGGCAGAATGAAGTATGCATGCACAGGAGCGCAATGGAGGAGACTGTGTGTGAGTGATGTAGGACGCGTCACCTGCCCGAAACAGAGCAGAGGATGGCGATCTCTAGAAGAAAGGAGGCACTGGACCAAGACCAGTAACACACAACAAACAAAACCGCACCCCCAGAAAAGTATAAATAAAGCTGTGTATTTACATTATACAGATCAGCCTGGACACTTACATACAGTATTCCAGAATGCTGTAGATAAGGCCTTAATGGTGGTGGCTACCGCTTATATGCAAAAACAATGCTGAAAGGTTCACTTTAAAAAATTCTCTTTCACTAATGTTGCAAAGCTTTCTTCCAGGAACAGAAAAATATGATGGTATTTCTTTTTTTTCATGTAATATACTTGTCTTCTAACAGGATCTCAACATGATAAAGAAAAAATGGGAAGTGCTGAAGTTGAAAGAAGAGAAGACATGGGAAGAGAAAATGGCCTGGGAAGAAGCAGACGAAGAACTCCTGACCTACACTAGAGGAGATGCTTATAATAAGGTATTCCTTAATGTATTTTACTGTTCCTTAGTTTACATGGTTTACAAGTTTAATGCACTGGGATATTAATCATGAATGTCAGATAGGTCTGGTTTACTGTGTGAGGAAGTATAATCAGGAAAATGAGTCCAACAATCAGATTTTCAATAAACTTTCTATCTCCACAAGGAATTTATCTACGACAATCCAGAGGGACAGACGGAGGTGATGCCAGTAAGTGTCATAGACTGTAGTGTCACATCTCACTGGGATTTTTAATACTGAGATTCTGTGCATTTAACACATCATTTGTCATTTGCTTCCCAGATCTGGACACCACCTACTCCACCACAAGATGAGAATGACATTTACATTGACTCAGTGATGTGCCTGATGTATGATACCAACCCTATCCCAGAGTCCAAGCTACCCCCCATTTATGTGAGGAAGGAGCACAAGAGAAATAAGACGGATCCTGCAGGTTGGTTTGTGATAATTATATATAACTAATACAGTACTAACTAGGCCATATTTTAAACGGATATGTCACCTTTATTTAATTAGACTTCACATTTGAGTTAAAGAGAACCTGTCATCGGGATTAAAGGGGTATTCGCATCTCCAAGATCCTATCCCAATATGTAGTAGTAATATTAGCAAATACTTCCAATTAGAAATGTAGTATAGTTCTCCTGATTAGCTATATCTCTTTCCTCACGTGCAAGACATTGCAGGAACTTGGGCATTCATGATTACGACCACTTATATAGGGACAGTTAGTTGTTAGTGGTTGTAACCATAAATACCTGCAATACTTTGCACATGAGGTAAGTGACATAGGTAATCAGGAGAACTATACTACATTTCTAATTGGAGGTATTTGCTAATATTAATATTATTACATCTAGTACATATTGGGATAGGGTCTCTGGGTTTTCTGTGCCTTCCACATTAACATCATGTTCCAGGATACGCATTCGCAGCTGCCTGGTAGTCAAACATATGGATATCGGCCAATAGGATCATGACATATAATAAACATGTCCGTGTTAAATGTTATGTGATGGCAAACATTTTTTTGCCGTCCTCGTCAGTTAAATCTGTTGCCCTTTCCACATACCGGCAGGCAGAGCAATTGTCGCAGATGGAGGAGCCCCATCTAGGTCTACCATACCCCGCAAACAACTCAATTGAGGTTGTGTACATGGTGGCTTCTGGTAAGATTCCTAGCCCTTTTCCAGGTGATAGAGGGCTGAGCAATCAAATGCTTAGTAAAATCTCTGTCTCTCTGGAGAATACCCCAATATGTATTCAACACTGCATTCATCTCGCGCCAATGCCAGTTAAAAATGGCCATGAATCTTAACGGTTGTAATTTGGCATGCGTTTTGTGGGTCTTAGGGCCCTTTCACATCAGCGTTTTTCGTAATTCGCGGCAGATGCGGTGAAAAAACCGCATCTGCCGCGTTTGCCGCATAACCGTTCCACTTGCGGCGCGGTTGCGGTTTTTCCCATAGGAAGTATAGGGAGACTTGCGGCAGATGCGGCAAGTGCGGTTTTGCACTTGCGGCAGGTGCGGCAGCGAAAAAAAACGCGGTCAGCCGCGGTTTTTTTCGCTGCCGCACCTGCCGCAAGTGCAAAACCGCACTTGCCGCATCTGCCGCAAGTCCCCCTATACTTCCTATGGGAAAAACCGCAACCGCGCCGCAAGTGGAACGGTTATGCGGCAAACGCGGCAGATGCGTTTTTTTCACCGCATCTGCCGCGAATTATGAAAAACGCTGATGTGAAAGGGCCCTTACTCACTAGTGGATGTTCCCTAGTGACTGATCCTTTATGCAGCGGTTGATATAGCCCGATATCTAAGTTTAATTGTAAGCTGATTGGCCTGATTGTCATATAGGGATTGGTCAGAACAGATATGTTTCATCCGAATAAATTGTCCCTTGGGCATCGCCTTTATTATATGGGAATGGTGCAAAGATGTGGCATAGAGAAGAGCATTCATAGATATAGATTTCCAAAATACCTCAGTTTTCAGATAACCAGGTCATTGAAGTTGTTTATAGCCAAAAAGAGTGCCTTCGATTTGTTAACTTGATATTTAGCCCATTGGTGTTAAGCTGCTTCAAAAAATCCTGCAGCTATGCATCAGTACACTGCAATATAAACAAAATGTCATCAATGTATTGATACCATAAGACCATGGCATCAAAATTCCCCATATTATATACTATTTGTCGCTCCCACATCCCCAAGAACAGATTGGAGTATGAGGGTGCACAATTCGTCCCCATAGACAAGCCTGGAGATGTAGGTAGTGGCAGTCCTTAAATAGTAATGAATTGTGGGTAAGGGCAAGTTTTAATAGTTCAATAATGAATTCTATCAGATCTTGACTCAAATCAGTCAGGAACAGAAAGACCCTAGACGCCATGATCCCATAGCCATTTGCTATCGAGGTGTACAATGACTCAACATTGCAAGTAACGAAGTACATGTCATCCTGCATACATACCCCATTGAGTCAACATAACATGTCATTGGTATCTTTGACATATGATGGCAGGGACACGACGCATCTCTGCAGGTAAAAGATAAAAACATTCTCACATAGACCACCATTTCCGACACTATAGACTTGTCGAGGGTTGGATAAGCTCTTGTGAACCTTCGGGGTTAAATAAAATGGCACAATTGGATGCTCCGCAGTAAGCACATCTCTCATTTTTGTTGTAATAATGCCCTTTTTGGTTGCCGTACTCAAGATAGAGTTCAAGATTTTTTGTTTTTGTTGGTGGTAGCATAGTCCAATCTCCTATAGCATGTTACTGTATTGAGTTGCCTAAAGACTTTACACATATGTTGGCCAAACCATGACATTTCCCCCTTATCAGCTGGCTTAATGACTACACTTTTCATCTTTTGTAATTTTTTAATGGTCATTCGTTAGCCATAAGCAAGATTATAATTAATTGTAGTCTCTGGAATTGAATTAAACTCCTTCTTCACTAAATCAAGAAAGATGTCTACATTAGGACACAAACCTTTGGGGGGGAGATGTCGTGATTGGTCACACAGATATGTTGGTGAATCGGCATTATACTCCTCCTCCTGTTCTGCTAACAGTGATTCTATATTAAATCTAAATTTTTTTAAACAAAAAGTACAGGAGCATAATAATCAAGTACAAAGCTTAGAGACGTAAAACATAAGCTATTATCAACAGCTAACAGTCTCATACTCGCCCTTCAAGAGTTCTCTTATAAAGATAGTCCATCAGAGAGGCGAGAGTCCGTTCCTTGTATTTTTTAAATTTCAATATGAATATCGAGAAACCAAAACGATGTTTCATAAATTTGACGGGGAAGCCCATCTAGAGTGCACATGGCCACCAAAGCCCTTAGGCAATCAGAAAAGAAAATATGAAGAAAAGTGTAACAAAAAAGCAAGTTAAGTGCATCAAGTAGGGGAAAATAGGAAGATTAGGGGAAGGGAAGGGAAGAGAAACCACCGTGTAGCTGTTAACTCTATGGACTTGTCATCACAGACTAATCAGATACTCTTTGTTGTTCAAGCAAATATCTCTTGAAAGTTTGGGGCATCACTGAAAAGGGTCCACTCTATCCAAGTAGCAATATAGACCTCTTGTGACCCCGAGAGATCAGCCTCCAGTTAATCCATATGACAATATGTCTCCATTTCAGAGAACTATTCTGATATATGTGGTTCCTCAGGATCTTTCCAATGGCGCGGAATCACATTTCTGGCCGCTGCAAGACAGAAGCGCAGGATATTCCTCCTGTGAACCCGCAACGACCCCAGGATGATAGAGAGCAAGGCAATTTCTGGACTGCTATTCTGGCTACTTCCTGTGATCAATTTGTAGTTCCAGAAAACTTTCTTCCAGAACCCTCTAATCAGGGGGCAATCCCACCAGACATGGAGTAGTGTACCCTCCCCAGACCCGCATCGCCAACAGGAACCTGAAATAGAGAGGAAAATCCTATGTAGCTGAGATGGAGAAAAGTACCATCTGGTCAACAATTTATAGCTCTTCTCCTGAGCAGCACATGTTCTTAAAGGTTTGTGTGAAAATAAGAAACATCTATCCCAGTCTTCATTAGGGATTTCATTACCCAGTTCTCGTTCCCAGGATGTCTGGTAGTTTAATTTGTCTCTCGGTTCCTCTTGTAGAAGCGTCCGGTATAGGATTGATATCCCCCTCGAGGGTGGTGCAGCCAGTGAGAATAAAGTCTCCATTGGGGAAAGCCCCAACCTAAATCCCTGAGTAAGAGCCGCTGAAGTTAAATACGACCACAATTGTAAGAACTCTCACCATTTTAATGTTGTCATTGGTGCTAGCTCCTTTAAGGGGAGGGGATTCGGCCATTATGTACAATTTGCCTGATTCGTGGGTCCTCACTGAGCTTCCATATTAATAGTGAGCTGCAGTTTTTCCCTGGAGGAAATCTGGGTTATCACAAAGGGGTGTTAGGGGACTCAGTGACGGTTGTTGAGAGCATTTGCCCAAATACAAGTGCCACATCCACATCATCTCACTGGCTAGGAAGGGGAGTGTACCCAGTCACCCCACAGTAGGTGATAAATACCAGGGCAAATAATGGAGAGGTGTACTTATGCCGTCTTGCTCTATCTGTATCCATTTTTTGGTTGTTCTTTTATATTGCCAATCTAGCATTGTCACCATTAGGGATGCCTGGCAATATTTAGTACAGTTAAGGAGTCCCACTCCACGCACACTGTGAGCAGTGGATAAAGTTCTTAAGCTGACTCTAGGTTTAGCTCCCCACAGACAAACCCAGAAACGAGGGACTGAATCCTATTGAAGAAGGCTCTATGGGGCCAGATCGGCACTGCCTGAAAAATATACAGGAATCTCAGCAGGATGTCCATCTTCACCACATGTATTCGACCAAACCAAGACAATCTAAGTGGACGGTATGTCGCCAATAGAGACCCTACCTTATCAAGGATAATGTGATTATCTTTTAGAGGGCCTCAGCACTATACTGTCCGTTTGTCCGATCGCTGTGAACAGGAGCAGGCACTCGCCGGGCATCCACAGGAAGTGATTCATGACAGCATCCGGAGTCCTTACAGGACTCCAGGTTGTCATGGCAACTGTAATACCCCAGAATGGAGATTACATCAATGTAAGTTTTGTATATGTTAGGGTGCTTTCACATCAGCGTTTTTCGTAATTCGCGGCAGATGCGGTGAAAAAACCGCATCTGCCGCGTTTGCCGCATAACCGTTCCACTTGCTGCGCGGTTGCGGTTTTTTCTATGCAAAGTATAGGCGTACTTGCGGCAGGTGCGGCAAGTGCGGTTTTGCACTTGCGGCAGGTGCAGCCGCGAAAAAAACCGCGGCTTACTGCGGTTTTTTTCGCGGCCGCAAGTGCAAAACCGCACTTGCCGCACCTGCCGCAAGTACGCCTATACTTTGCATAGAAAAACCGCAACCGCGCCGCAAGTGGAACGGTTATGCGGCAAACGCGGCAGATGCGGTTTTTTCACCGCATCTGCCGCGAATTACGAAAAACGCTGATGTGAAAGGGCCCTTATAGGTTTTTAGTTTGGGAAAATGGTGCACTGTTTTGCAAGTGCTGTGCAGCCCACAGGTACCTGAAGAGTGAGGCTCCCCATTTAGGTAGTAACTTAGCAACATGCTGGTGGGTGGAGCTTGCGGGCACAGTAGCCTGGATGACAGTTGGTCTCCTCAGAGGACAGTTGGAGGTCGGCCAGTCATCAGAAAACATGTAGGGGATCTCTAACCCTGCTCCTATGTGCTGCATGGCATGGAGTGACCCGAAATCACAGGAAGAGGCTCTGGGGAACTTCACCCTTTAGGCAGATGGTATGCAATTGCCTGCACAGCAAACCTAGCTCACCTGAAAGTAAAGCTGTGTGCCAGGAGGAGTGTGGGCCTGAAAGGGGGTTCTCCCACATAGGAGCACCTACCAACAATGAAGGTTAGAGAGACTTGTATAGTGGGACTTTTTTAGTCCTTTAGTGTATTTTTCTGAAGTAGACATTTAGATAGGACTCATAAGCGTGACGGCCCTTGGTGTTGGGTTACGAGCTTACATATTTTGGACAAAATATCCACTAACATCTCACACCATCATCCATCATGTTGTTTTTTTGCACTTTTTTATCTATTGCACGATGCAGCTGAGCCCTCTGGGGGGTGTCTGGCCCTTGTGTGATGCATATAAATAGTGCTGGGAAGCCCGCTTGATCTAATAGTATGGGCGTGACCAATAGGCTGCATACAGACACTTTGCATCGCATGTACCTGTGTGACTGACGCCCTATGGTAACCTTTTGCCTATAAATACCACCAATCACCTTCCCCATGGCTTTGGCTGGTTGCAGATGATTGTTGCATCTGTATCAGACGTGTGTTGCCTCCCAGTGGGGCCTGCAGCGTACTGCTGAGTGCAATGGATATTGGACCTTGGCTATTTTTGGCGAGTTTTTTTCTGACTTGTACAGTGGGATCTTCTGGAGAAATTAATTTGAGTCTCCCATACCCTGACATAAAGATGTTATCACATCATTGAGTGAGTTGAAGTTTTCCAATAATCCCAGCAGTGTATTTGTAGCACGCCACACCTATTTGGCAAATGACTCTGTTGTCGAGGATTACAATTTCTCTCTAGTAGTTGATTTATCAGTATAGGCTTTCTCCTATTCTGTAAACCAAGCTCTGTTCCCTTCGCTACTGCCACTAGGTCAGGGATCTGGCAATCGGGGCAGGCCTCTTTCACAGTATTCTGTGTTGGCTTATACAAATTCACAATTTAACGGTGTCATTGACCTTACTGTCACCTACGACATGTCCATAGTCAAGCCATACCTGTTCCAAAGCTATACACCGTTTTCTCAGAATTGGTGGTGCTATGTAAAACCCCCAAGACCCCAAGAAGTGGCAGGGAGTGTACGGTGTACCATCTTCATAGAAATGGCAGGGTGTATAGTTGTAGTTCTTATCTTGGCATATGTCTTAAAATTATTGCAAAGTCATATTCATATGACTTAGGGCCTTTTCACATCAGCGGTAAACCGGTAATCGCGGTAGTTGCGGCTAGCCCCATGCAATGTCTATGGGGCTTGCGGTAAGTGTGCGGCAGGTGCAGCAAGTGCGGTTTCGGCACTTGCAGCAGATGTGGCCGCGAAAAAAATGCGGCTGACTGCGTTTTTTCGCAGTCGCATCTGCGGCAAGTGCCGAAACAGCAACTATACCGCAATTGCCGCACCTGCCGCAAGCCCCATAGACATTACATGGGGCTTGCCGCAGGTGAGCCGCAGGTGAACCGCAAGTGCGGCCGTTATGCGGTAACTGCGGCAGATGCGTTTTTTTCACCGCAACTGCCGCGATCAGCGCTTACCGCAGATGTGAAAGGGGCCTTAGATGTAATCTTGTTACATTTTATAACGAGAACTGAAGATGTTTTTGTAAGTGTATCCAGCTCCATTTTAGAGTTCACTTCAATATCAAAAAATGGTGTATGCAAAATATCATAATTATATTATAGCAAATTCAAACAATAACGATTGTCCAGTTAATTTGTCAGACAACTTCCTTGACATATAAATAGATCATTAATTATTTGTTTGCGCAAAATCAAGACTACAACTCACTAGTTATCCGTCCTGATATAACGAGGTTGGCTTATTATATCTGTTTTTTTACTGGTACTTTGTTACTGCCCAACATGATTTATTATTATTTTTATCTATTCACATAATAAAGAAGCTTGTACTTTTTTCTCCCGTAAATATGTTTATTAATGATTTAAACAAAGGAAATAACAGAGCATAGTGTCCAAGTCACATTCAAAAATACATGCCATGAGCGTGATTACCGTAGTTTGTACTTTTGTAACAAATAATTATTATTAATTCCAGCCGCTGCAAGTGGTTGGTAGAGACACAGTTCAGAAATGAATTCAGTGAAGTACAAAGAAGACTGGGAGGAAACTTAATAGCTGTCTACAAATATCTCTAGGGCTGTCACACTGTAGAGCAGAGGTGGGCAACTCAAGGTCCACACACTGTCCAGGTTTTCAAGATTTCCTTAGAATTTGACAACTGGTAATTTACAATTATTTAAATTACCAACTTGTCAAATTCTAAGGAAATCTTGAAAACCTGGACTGTGTGCGGCCCTCGAGGCCCGGAGTTGCCCACCCCTGCTGTAGAGGGATCAGCTTTATTCACATTTGCACGATAAAAGACTAGAAGCAAAGGGATGAAGCTGAATGGGAGAAAACACAGGTTAGCTATTAGAAAAAACTTTTTGCCAGTGAGGATGATCAACGAGTGGAACAGGCTTCTATGAGAGGTGACGAGTTCCACTTCCATGGAAGTCTTTCATCATGGGCATGACAGACATCTGTCTGGGATGATTTATTGAATCCTGTATATGTATCAGTGTGAATGGTGCTCTATGCAGGCCTAGTGTATGCATGGCAGCTCGCCTCCCACATTGCTGGTAGAGGTGAGTCATTAGCCAGCAGCTGGGCTTGCTCCACAATTGGGCTCTGACTGCGTCCTGTAAGTGCATTTGGTTTCTGTTTTTGGCATGGATGGTAAGTTTTCTGATGCTGCTTTTTTTCTAGTAGTTTTTGTACAATTTAGTTAGGACTGGTGAGCATGGGATCCCTTGATCGTGGGTCACCAGCTTAAATGTCTTGGGCCAACACATGAACCAAAATCCCATCTATAAAGGTTTTTTATTTATCATATAAAAAACCTTTGCACTTTTTTATCCATCCAGGGTGCAGTTGGGCCCATAGGGGCGCCATTCATCTAGTGGTGCAGAGGCATCGTACTGTGCGGCCCAATGCTCAGGCAGCAGAGCGGTTGGGTAGCTTTCAGACACTCTGCATCATATGTATCAGTGTGAATGGTGCTCTATGCAAGCCCAGTGTATGCATGGCAGGTCGCCTCCCACATTGCTGGTAGAGGTGAGTCATTAGCCAGCAGCTGGGCTTGCTCCACAATTGAGCTCTGACTGCGTCCTGTAAGTGCATTTGGTTTCTGTTTTTGGCATGGATGGTAAGTTTTCTGATGCTGCTTTTTTTCTAGTAGTTTTTGAATCCTGCTTTGAGCAGCGGGATAGCACAGATGACCCAGGAGGTCCCTTCCAACACTACCATTCTATGAAGTCTGAGAACATTTCATATTTTAGTTTATAGAACCCCGCAAGTAAATTCTGCAGCCCGGTCAGTATTTCATTTTCCTACATATTGTACCAGATTTTACAAGTCCAAATGTACAATCTAGTGCCACTTCACTTGTAAAGAATCATTTTATATGCTCTGTATATGGTTAGCTGCAGGTCGAAAGAAGAAGCAGAGGCATGGAGAATCAGTAGTTCCCCCTCGTTCCCTGTTTGATAGAGCGACTCCTGGTATGCTGAAAGTAAAGAGAGAAGGCAAAGAACAAAAGAAGAATATTCTTCTGAAACAACAAACACAATTTGCCAAACCACTGCCAACCCTGGTTAAACCAGCAAATGAATCCGGACCCGACAATCCAGAGTGGTTGATCAGTGAGGACTGGGCCTTGCTGCAGGTACATGAATGACAGCTCATAGTGACAATTAAACTGGTTGTGGACTTGTGTAAGCCTTTTCATTTCAGCACTATAATATAATATACTATAATACAATTCATACAGCATATCAACATCATATTCTGTATCCATGCAAAGGAGACCAGGCTGTGTTCTTTGTCCTTCATGGCAGACACCTACAGGGTGGGCCATCTGTATGGATACACCTTAATAAAATGGGAATGAATGGTGGTATCAACTTGAAATAACTCATGAAAGAATAAAGTTATGTTCAAACCAAACACACCATTGTTTTTCTTATGACATTCTCAATTAGTTTGATGTGTCACATGACCCTCTTCCCATTGAAAAAAATAAAGTTGGATCCAAAATGGCCAACTTCAAAATGACCGCCATGATCACCACCCATCTGGAAAAGTCTTCCCCCTCCCATATACTAATGTGCCACAAACAAGAAGTTGATATCACCAACCATTCCCTTTTTATGTAGGTATATCCATATAGATGGCCCACCCTGTATGTAAACTAGGCAATCTGGTATATTTATCTACAAATTAGTTTATTCATAAACCTATTGTTCATATTGGTGGAATTTAAGATGATGACTATGCCTGTCTAAGGCCTCATTCATACATCTATTTTTCATGTACATTATCTATCTGTGGTTTTCACGGATAGAACATCCATTATAGTCTATGGGGCTATTCACATATCTGTGTTTTTTTTCTCAGATCATGTGTCCAAAGAAAAATCACAGAGACTTGTTTGTTTTTTATCAGTGTTCTGAATAAAAATCACCCATACAAGTCTGTGCTTGAAAAAATAACAGACATGTGGATGTCATCAGGACACACTCCATGTGGGGTTTCTGATTGACGTTGCATTGACTAAAAGAAGCTTTGTCAGTTATTTAGTAATGTATTAATATGCGAAACTCACTGATGAAATACTGATGGTAAAAACTGACTAAACACTGACAAAACTCCGATCCAAAACACTTTTTTTGTGTACATGAAAAATCATTGATGTGTGAGCAAGGCCTAAAATTGTTTCCCACTTGCTTAGTTCAACTTTGTTATTTCTTTGTGGCAGAACTCATTGCCACCTTTTGTAAATGGCGTCAACATAACCTCATTAAAGGGGTATGCCACAGAGAGATATTGTTATTATTTATTTATATAGCACCATTAATTCCATGGTGCTGCATGTGAGAGGAGATTGCAAGCAAAAATATAGTTTACAGTAAACAAATTGACAATGAAGGACTTCTACAGAGGGGAGAGGACCCTGCCCTTGCAGGCTTACATTCTACAGCACAATGGAGAGGATACAGTAGGTCGGGGGTTGTAGCAGCTCCAGTGGTGGTGATGGTGAGGTGGCCTCTCTGGTGGTGGTGAGGCGGCAGCGTGCTCATTGCAGGCTGTAGGCTTTCCTGAAGAGATGGGTTTTCAAGTTTTGTCTGAAGGATCCAATGGTAATGGATAATCTGATGTGTTGGGGCGCAGAATTCCAGAGGATGGGGGATATTCAGGAGTTATCTAGGAGGCGATGGGGTGAGGAATGAATAAGCGTGTAGGAGAGGAGGAGGTCTTGGGAAGACCAAAGATTACTTGGGGGGAAGATATTGGGATATTAGTTAGGAGATATAGGGCGGGGACAGGTTATGGATGGCATTGGAGGTGAGTGTTGGTAGTTTGAATTGGATACGTTGGGGAAATGGGAGCCAATGAACGGATTTGCAGATGAGAGAAGTGGGGGAGTAATGAGGAGAAAGTTGGATTAGTCAGGAAGCAGGGTTGAGGACAGATTGAAAAGGTGCGTGAGGGTTAGCAGGGAGGCCACAGACAAGGATGCTGCTGTAGTCAAGGCGAGAGATGAAGAGGACATACACTAACATTTTAGTAGATTGTGTCGTGCCCAGGGCCGGGTACTCAGGTTTCAGGCGCGAGGTCCGGGGAATCACTGGTGGCGATGCCTGAGCCCGTGACCCTGGGGGACACAACTAATGGGGGGTAAATTGAAGGTGATGAGGTAAAAGTTATTTCATGACGCCACCTGGTCTGTGGGTTACCCTGGATGATCACCACTATCCTCTCCTCACTACGGTGTCTCCCTTTTATAGAGTACGTATGGGGACCGGGTGAGTAAAGTCTCCATGGTGTGACGGGGTTCTCTGCAGGGCCTAAAGCGCTCCTGCAGGTGCGGATCCCCGAAGTCCGGTAGTTAGCTGGGCAATCCTCCACTGGTTCCTCTGTTCCCACAGCTGTCTGTCCTCCTTGCCTTCCGACCCCTCATGGCACCGAGCACCAGGACAACTTCGTAGCTCTCCTAGCATCTGCACACTCTACCTAACTCCTCCCCCAGCACCAGTATTTATAGGGAATCTCGCCTAAGGTCAGCAAGTGGTGTTCCCCCTACTGAGCTGGGGTGGAAGATGTTGCATGTACAGTCATGGCCAAAAGTATTGACACCCCTTCAATTCTGTCAGATAATACTCAGTTTCTTCCTGAAAATGATTGCAATCACAAATTCTTTGGTATTATTATCTTCACTTAATTTGTCTTAAATGAAAAAACACAAAAGAGAATGAAGCAAAAAGCAAAACATTGATCATTTCACACAAAACTCCAAAAATGGGCCAGGCAAAAGTATTGGCACTCTCAGCCTAATACTTGGTTGCACAACCTTTAGCCAAAATAACTGCGATCAACCGCATCCGGTAACCATCAATGAGTTTCTTACAATGCTCTGCTGGAATTTTAGACCATTCTTCTTTGGCAAACTGCTCCAGGTCCCTGATATTTGAAGGTGCCTTCTCCAAACTGCCATTTTTAGATCTCTCCACAGGTGTTCTATGGGATTCAGGTCTGGACTTATTTCTAGCCACCTAAGGGTATGTGCCCACTGGGCGTTTTTGGTGCGTTTTTGGTGCGTTTTCCGCTTGCAGAAAACCATTGGTTTTATGCTAATGTATGCTAATCTGTTCCTGCGGTTGGGCTTCCCAGCAAAACCTATGGGTTTTACAAAAACGCTGTGCCCACACACTAGTTTTGCAATTGTCAAGAACTGTCAGATACCTGCATTTTTGGTGCAGATAGCAAAGAATGGACATGTCAATTCTTTTGTGCGTTTTTGGTGCAGTCAATGGGAAAAACACTGGAAAAACGCAGCTTCAAAAACGCAGCAAAAACGCAGTAAAAACGCGCAAAAAACGCAGACAAGATTCTAGCATTTCTCCTGTCAAGGACTCTAGGATCCTCAGGTTTTCCTGCGTTTATGACTGCTCCAAAAACGTCCTGTGGGCACATAGCCTTAGAAGTCTCCAGTGCTTTCTCTCAAACCATTTTCTAGTGCTTTTTGAAGTGTGTTTTGGGTCATTGTCCTGCTGAAACATCCCATGACCTCTTAGGGAGACCCAGCTTTCTCACACTGGGCCCTACATTATGCTGCAAAATTTGTTGGTAGTTTTCAGACTTCATAATGCCATGCACACGGTCAAGCAGTCCAGTGCCAGAGGCAGCAAAGCAACCCCAAAACATCAGTGAACCTCCGCGATGTTTGACTGTAGGGACCGTGTTCTTTTCTTTGAATGCCTCTTTTTTTCTCCTGTAAACTCTATGTTGATGCCTTTGCCCAAAAAGCTCTACTTTTGACTCATCTGACCAGAGAACATTCTTCCAAAACGTTTTAAGCTTTCTCAGGTAAGTTTTGGCAAACTCCAGCCTGGTTTTTTTATGTCTCGGGGTAAGAAGTGGGGTCTTCCTGGGTCTCCTACCATACAGTCCCTTTTCATTCAGATGCCGACCGATAGTACGGGTTGACATTGTTGCACCCTTGGACTGCAGGGCAGCTTGACCTTGTTTGGATGTTAGTCGAGGTTCTTTATCCACCATCCGCACAATCTTGCGTTGAAATCTCTTGTCAATTTTATTTTACGTCCACATCTAGGGAGGTTAGCCACAGTGCCATGGGCTTTAAACTTCTTGATGAATCTGCGCACGGTAAACACAGGAACATTCAGGTCTTTGGAGGTGGACTTGTAGCCTTGAGATTGCTCATGCTTCCTCACAATTTGGTTTCTCAAGTCCTCAGACAGTTCTTTGGTCTTCTATCTCTTCTCCATGCTCAATGTGGTACACACAAGGACACAGGACAGTGGTTGAGTCAACTTTAATCCATGTCAACTGGCTGCAAGTGTGATTTAGTTATTGCCAACACCTGTTAGGTTGCCACAGGTAAGTTACAGGTGCTGTTAATTACACAAATTAGAGAAGCATCACATGATTTTTCTAAGGGTGCCAATACTTTTGTCCACCCTTCTTTATGTTTTTTGTGGAATTATTTAATCCAATTTGGCTTTAGGACAATTTTTTTGTGTTTTTTCATTGAAGACAAATTAAATGAAGATAATAATACCAAAGAATTTGTGATTGCAATCATTTTCAGGAAGAAACTAAGTATTATCTGACAGAATTTCAGGGGTGTCAATACTTTTGGCCATGACTGTAAGTGGTACCTACTGTGGAAATCCAGCTGTGCACTAGGGAAGCTTGTGGCTACCTGTGTGAGCAGGGCGCCACATTCCCCTCTAGGTAACATCAGTACTCCGGGACTGAGACATTTTGTTTTCAACAAAAGGGATAACATTTTTCAACATTAGTAAATGGTAAACTATGTACAGAGTCTCAAAATAGAAACATTTACTAAAACCACTGCAAAATGGCAAAAACAGGTAAAGTCTATATGGTGCTAGTCCATTCACCGAGGCTTTTAAAAAGAGAAGTTTGTTGTCACAACCAGTCCTGTGACCATGGTCCTTTTATGTACAAAACGGGGAAAAGTTACAAGGAAAAGGTTCAGTTCAAAGAGTCTATACAGTAAAGTCTCTGTATGCTCCAGGTAAGAAAAAAGGGAAAAGTCTTTCAAAGTCCACATCTTTCAATTAAACACTTTTTCAAATCAAACATTTTCCTATGAGTGTCTCAGCTTAGGAGACCTGGTACCCCACCCCCCTCCCCAGGCACTTGTTGTTTCCAACTTAATGTGCATGGGACTGGACCCAGTTCCTCCACCCTTCTGTACACTACTATTTACATGTTTACAAGTGCTGCTATTTACAAGTTACCTTTCACTATGTATGGCTTTACACTTTTATTGTGCCCACTCTCCATACCTAGACGGGGGTTGTCCTTGTGTGCTTCTATTAGATATGCGCACTATGGGTGTCAACGTCTCAGGTGATGTATTTAATGAAGGGCGTGTTGAAGGTAAATCAGGTAAACGTCTGCGTGGCCTTAGTCTTACTATAGGGCTAGCAGGTGCACCAATTGCAGCATCCTCGGATTCTCTTGCAATGGGTATTTCTTCCTGACTTCTTTGCACTTCTTCTAGGAGCTGTTAGAAATTGAGTAAAGGCACCAAGATTGCTCCATCTTGCTGAGGCCAATCTTCTGGGAAATCTCCTAAGATTGTTGAGATAACTTTCTCCTTTGGTTCTTCATATGGACTGGGTTCTTCACATGAACTGGGTTCTTCCTCAGACTGGGTTAAGAAGTTCTGAGTCTCCCATTCTGTTGGACACTTTTTAAGGTGATCCCTTGACACTGTATGAGTGGTCTTTGCTCCATTCTTGCTAATAAACACACTTTGTTGTTGTCAAATCCAGAGTCTAATAGGACGTAGGGTTCTTGTTCCCACTGATCATCTAACTTATGCTTCTTCCTTTTCTTTTTAAAACAACACTTCCAGGTACGATGGGTTCTGCTGGTGCAGTTTTATTGAAGTCCCTTTCTTGTTATCTCGTGCTTTCTCCAAGTTGTCTTCAATGCACGCTTGAACCTGTCTGTATTGTTCCAGGTGGTTTTCATTCCAGTTGGACTTAGAAGCATCTGCTTTAGGGTCAACTACTCCGAGTTCCAGATCTACAAGTAATCTTCCTGTACGCGCTCTCCTCCCATCACAGTGATTGGTTCACCGTTGGATGCATTGAGGGTGAAGTCTATGGTGGGCTGTTTTAGTTCTGCATCAGCCCAGTACTTTTTGAAAGGATATATGGAATGGTGGTCACTTGCAACCCGGTATCTAGTAGAGCAGGTGTTGGGATACCATCTAGTACAAAGGACAGGAAAGGTCGTTGTCCGATGAAAGTCTTGTACCAGGTGGCCGGGCCCTGTTGAGTTACTCCTGAGGTTTGGCCCCGGCCCCCAGGGACTGCCCTTTTAAAGGACAGCTTCGAGCGATGTGGCCGGTACGGTTGCAGCGACGGCAGATGGAGCTGTAGCGGTCGGTAATCCTTCCTCTGTACGCTGTAGCTTCCCTCGCTCTCATCCACGGTACATCTTCCAGACTATCAGCAAGTTGAGTCAGCGGTTGAGGTCTGGGCTGTGGTCTTGGTGCGGGCTGTGGTCCCTGCTGCAGCTGCAGAGCTTCCATAACCCTTTTATGTTTTTACTCATCTGGCGCATCTCAGCACGCAAAGAGTCATATTGTCAGGCTGATCAGACTGTACGCTGTGCGCAGCCGCAGGTGCGGATACTGGGTTTGCTGATGGTGCTACTAGATGCAGCCATGGCCGCTTTAGGATAATTCACTGGGTCAGCGAAGGTACTATCGTCTTTGCTAGAGGAGGCAGACATTTTCGGGACCCCCTAGTGAATTACAGCCAGCTGTTAAACAGTTAACGTTCGGAAATTTCCGGACTAGGCCGCGGCGCTTCGGATCGACTCGGCAGAGTGAGGGGCGGGTTTGATTTTGCTCTCTACAGGTCGACACGCCCTCTTTCTTTCCGCTCAACGGCGCAGTAATGGCGTCTTAGTTTAACAGTCACACAACACAGTTCAAATCATGGCACACAGTACCCGGTAGCATCGGTCACGAGATCCTGTTGTGAGGAAAAAGAGATGTCGCGCCCAGGGCCGGGTACTCGGGTTTCAAGCGCGAGGCCCGGAGAATCACTGGTGGCGATGCCTGAACCTTGGGGGACAAGTAATTGGGAGTAAATTGAAGGTGATGAGGTAAAAGTTATTTCGTGACGCCACCTGTAGTACCTGGTGAGGGGTCACCAGCGCCGCCACAGTCCTCCGGAGGGTGTTGGTATTGCGGCTGGGTGGTATAGCTTTCTACAGGTAAAGCTGGCCTCCGGGGCAGCATTGAGTGAACGGTTTGGAGTAGGGCTGGGGCCAGGGCATAAGCAGCGGAGCAGGGAGGAATAACGCACACACACCGATGAGTGTCTCTTTACCTTTTTACTGGTGGAACTTGCAGGTAATTCATCCAGAGCACTGACAGGTGACCAGAAGCACAGTGAACTTCCACAGCAAGTGGCCTCCTCTCTTCCCTCTTCCTCTCTCTCCTCCTGCGCGGTCTACGGGTTACCCTCGATGATCACCGCTATCCTCTCCTCACTACGGTGTATGGCTCCCTTTTATAGAGTACGCATGGGGACCGGGTGACTGAAATCTCCACAGTGTGACGGGGTTCTCAGCAGGGCCTAAAGCGCTCATGCAGGTGCAGATCCCCGAAGTCCGGTAGTTAGCTGGGCAAACCTCCACTGGTTCCTCTGTTCCCACAGCTGTCCGTCCACCTTGCCTTCCGACCCCACTCCTGGGCCTAGCTAGACAGCAGAAAGGGCTATTCCGGTCTCTGGTTCGGGCCTAGCACGGCACCGAGCACCAGGACGACTTCGCAGTTCTCCTAGCATCTGCACACTCTTACCTAACTCCACCCCCAGCACCAGATTTATAGGGAATCTAGCCTAAGGTCAGCAAGTGGTGCTCCCCCTACTGAGCTGGGGTGGAAGATGTTGCATGTAAGTGGCACCTACTGTGGAAATCCAGCTGTGCACTAGGGAAGCTTGTGGCTACCTGTGTGAGCAGGGCGCCACATTCGCATGTTTAAGAAAGCATGGAATTAGGAAATATATTTGACTTAGAGGTGGCAGAATATGTTGAGAGTTTCGATGTGCAGTTTGCAGAACAGGGCAGAGTCAAGGGTTACTCCGAGGCATTACATTTCAGGTGCTGGAGAGCGCACAGCCCTTTCTATCTGTATGTATGTTTGTAAGCACAATATATAAATGCAGCACTCCTACACTGTGCTGACACTCTGATAATATTACATGTACATTAATCCTGGTGTATGAAAGAAATGCACTAATAGACATTGCTGTGTTTTGCTACTTGTCTTTTTAGGCTGTTAAACATCTCTTGGAGCTTCCACTGAATCTAACAGTGGTGTCACCAGCTCACACCCCAAACTGGGATCTAGTCAGCGATGTGGTGAACTCCTGCAGCAGAATCTATCGATCCTCTAAGCAATGCCGCACTCGCTATGAAAATGTCATCATCCCAAGAGAAGAAGGAAAGGTAAAGGAAAGTAACCAGATAAAAGAAAATGTTTGCCAGATATTTAGTCAGAAATTTGCTCTAAACCACAACCAAACCTGTTCAGCGGGTTCAGATTTTCTTCATACACTTGCATTAGAGGCAAAAAAAATGCAGATTAAAAAAACACACATGGGTCTTTAATCTGTTTACGATGTGGAAACACATAAAAACACATGTTAGGCTGCTTCCACACTGCAGTTTTTTCACTGATCAGTGTCCATCAGATTTGTGTGCCAAAACCAGGAGTGTCTCCAAAACTCAGAACAGGTGTCAATCTTTCAATTATAGTTTTTCTTGCAAGTTCTCTCCTGGTTTCTCTCCGGGTTTTGGCACATAAATCTGATGGACACTGATCAGTGAAAAAACTGCAGTGTGGAAGCAGCCTAATCTGCACATAAGTGTATCAATAAAGTTTTGTCAAAGGCAAATACCAGGAAGTATCAAAAACAAAGCAGCTTTATTTAAAACATGTCACACCAACAAGAGACAAAAACCGGAGAGTAAAAAATGCAATAAAAATGCAAATAACAGGTGCAGAAATTCTGCAATACCAAAAGCTCATCATGGGAACGTAACCTTATAGCGGGATGATTAGAATATTTGTATTATACTAAGCTGTGGGGAAGTATTGATATATTGTTTTCTTTTCACTAGAGAGTTATTCCTATCTAAGGCTGCTTTCACATCAGCGGTCTTCGCTGATCGCGGCAGTTGCGGTGAAAAAAACGCAACAGCCGCGATTACCGCATAATGGCTGCACTTGCGGTTCACTTGCGGCAAGCCCCATACAATGTCTATGGGGCTTGCGGTAAGTGTGCGGCAGGTGCGGTTTCGGCATGTGCTGGCAGCGAAAAAAAACGCGGCTGACCGCGGTTTTTTTGGCCGCACCTGCCGCAGTGCCGAGCCGCACTGCCGCAAGCGCCCATAGACATTCTATGGGGCTTGCCGCAAGTAAACCGCAAGTGCAGCCGTTATGCGGTAATCGCGGCAGTTGCTTTTTTTTTCACCACAACTGCCGCGATCAGCGAAAACCGCTGATGTGAAAGGACCCTAATGCATGTATGATCTATCCACTGGATACGTGTTAATTGTCAGATCGGTAGCTAGACCCTCAACATTTGGAAGAAGGGGGGAATTGTATCTCCTATGCCCCCCTGGTTCTTCCTTGGTCTGATGACTAGGATGAGTTGGACTGAGGTGGCTTTTGTGCCCTGTTGCTCTCTTCAAAGTCAGTGGCACAGAAAAGGTGAAGACAGCCAAGCGCTGTACTCCGCTAATGTCATCAATGCCAGAAACTTGAATTTACCAGTAGGTTTGTGTTTGACCTTCTTGGTCTCTTCTGTTCCTCCTGGCATATAGACACAATGTAATAGTTAAAACTGGGTAATACCAACCTCAGTACCTGTAAATAACAATGTCCCTTTTTTTTTACTAGATCATGTTTGAAGCTAACCCTAAGAAGAAAACTAAGAGCATATACAAGGTTTGTAAGCGTTTTACTTCTATGCGCTTTCATCTATCTTACCAGAGAAATATCTAATAATTGTAATGCATCAGTTGTCAGATTCTTCAGACATGTTTAAATCCACTATAAGCCGATCGACACAGAATAATAATAATTCTACTGACAGCAAATACACAACATTCCCCCTCATATGGAGTACTGATAAATTCCAATTATTTTCCAATTATGGCTTACCCACTGTTGTCAAGGATTAAATTAGAAATATTGCTTGCTTCTACGTAAATGTAATTTATGGAGGGAAATAATATTGGCTCTTATACATATTTCAAGGAGAATGAATTTTGTTCAATTATATCAGTATGATATGATTTATTAATAGAAAACCTTGCACTCAGTTTGTTGAGCTTTTATACCGTGATACAGAATAATATTATATTAATAAATTACATTTATGTAACAACTGCTTGTAATATTGGCATGGACTTTTGGAGGAAAAGCAAGTTGCTGGACCCAGTATTTGCAGTTATTCTAATTGTGAGTGAAAGTAAAGGAAAATATACTTGAGAGCAGTTAAAAAAGATATCATTTAACCCCTTCACTTGTCACATACATGTACGTCACATGTTGAGTGGCAGTGTATGGAGCGGGCTTAGGTCTTTGGCTCGCACCACATTCGGCAGTTGCTGACTGTATTACACAGCAGGCATCTACAAGTAACAGCAGCGACAAGAGCGAGCGGGTTCAAGTTCTCAAATTGGACTAAAAAGTAAAGTATTAAGAATTAAGGTGCCGTTACACCTTGCCGGGGGATGTCGGCGGCGACGGGTGGGAGCGTGCACGTTTTTGGCGCCCCGCCAGCGTCGCCGCCCCCTGTATACACAGGGAGACACCTCCGGCAATGCTGCGGCGAGCTGATAGGCGGCACCGCCACCGGGGTGTCTCAAAACCCCAGCGGCGATGCAGTATAATCGGAGCCTATGGCTCCCATCGCCTGTCAGCTCGGCGGCGGCCGTTTACATGGGGCAATGTGTGCACATCGCCCCAGATCGGGCGCCTGGTTTCACATCACTAATGTGAAACCAGGCGAGCTGTCACAACCGCTGACATCGCCCCTTTACATTAGGCGGCGTAGGGGCAATGTCGCCGGCGATAGGCCACGCCCCTACGTTGCCTATGTAATCGGCGGCGATGTGGACTGGTGTGACGGGACCTTAAAAATTTGCATAACCTCACTTATCCCCTTTTAAAAAAAAATTAAAACAAGCACTGTATATGTGGTATCACCTCAACCATGAGTCCAGACTATCAATATATAAAATCAGTGAACCTAAATGATAAATTCTGTTCAGTGAATTCAGTCAAAGTGACTGAACTCCACTTTTTTCATCTCTGCACCTAACAGAAATTCAGTAAAATTAATTTAAAACATCATATGTACCTCAAAATAACCTCAGTAAAAACTAGCTCGACATGCAAAGTACAGGTCCATCAACAGAATAATCAAAAAGTTACAGGCCCTAAAGTATGGCAACATAAACCAATAATTTGTCTCTACAAATTTCTGAATTTGTTTTCGCCATTTAAATAAATGCCACACGTTTGATATTGTGGTAATCATATGTTGAAGAATCTACCTTAATTCACAGATAATTTTAACCACACAATATATATTGGTAAAACAATATCCTATGGAAGAATTCACAGCACTTGTAACCTTTTTTCCCCATTTTTCACTACTGTATATTTTTGGGCCCTTTCACATCAGCGTTTTTTGAAATTTGCGGCAGATGCGGTGAAAAAACCGCATCTGCCGCAATTGCCGCATAATCGATGCACTTGCGGCGCGGTTGCGGTAATCCCCATAGAAAGAAAAGGGGGACTTGCGGCAGGTGCGGCAAGTGCGGTTTTGCACTTGCGGCAGGTGCGGCAGCGAAAAAAAACCGCGGTCAGCCGCGGTTTTTTTCGCTGCCGCACCTGCCGCAAGTACAAAACCGCACTTGCCGCACCTGCCGCAAGTCCCCCTATACTTTCTATGGGGATTACCGCAACCGCGCCGCAAGTGCATCGGTTATGCGGCAATTGCGGCAGATGCGGTTTTTTCACCGCATCTGCCGCAAATTTCAAAAAACGCTGATGTGAAAGGGTCCTTAAAATGAATGGTATCAATAAAAACTGCAACTCATTGTGAAAAAAAATCAAAGTCTCATATGATCATGATGACCGAAAAGTAAAAAAAAAAGTTTTGACTCGGAAAAATTTAAAATGACCTATTTATGAAAGAGTTAACTCAATATAACTTGTCTTACTGATGGCTAGTATGATCAATACTGTTATCGCTGTTTATCAAATGAACCACAATCTACTTTATGTTCAATCTAATTTCATAAAAGAGGATCTGTCCCCAGATCTTACGAGACAGGCTGAAAACAATATTACATAGATATCTTAAGCCTGATGAGGAGGATGTACTTAAAGGGAACCTGTCACCTTGATCTAGCCCTCTCTCCTGTCATTAGCTGTCCCGCCACCTTCCAAACTGTTCCCTAACTATCCCTCTCTGAGCTAAAGGGGCCCTATAACGATTTAGAAAAAGTGAATTTTGCCGCTTCGCCACAGGACAGTCCTCGTTGTTATGTTGGAGGCTGTGCGGGGAGCGAGGTGATCTGGCGCACATGTGGTGGTCTTGCCCGAACATACGTCTCTTCTGGTCATTGGACCAAAGTCTGATTCATTCTGTTACGGGATTGCGACAAGACATGACGCCACAATTGGCAGTACTAAACATTGGCATGCACGACTTTCCTCTGCCCTTGCGTGGTACAATTGCATATATATTCATAGCTGTTCGACTATGCCTGGCTGGGAATTGGAAGGCTCCGTCCCCTCCTACTCTGTCTGAGCTAATCCAAAAGATTAATCGGATCTTTCACCAAGAGTATTTTTTAGCTCTAACTAAACCTACCAGACGAGGAGTTCAGGAGAAGTGGGAGGTTTGGGCCTCTCATCCACGGGCCTCTCCGGTCCCCCCTGGGCTCCTTCCTACACCCTACCCCTCTTGCCTTGCTTGCCCTGCTGGCTCTCATGACGACGACCTGGACCCTCTATAGAGGTTATCCGAAGCAAATTCTGCCTGCGCACGCATTTGTCCGCCTGAGCCTCAACTTCAAATTCTAACGCTTAAACTCTCTACCTGACCTGGAAGATGGCGGGGTTTTTGCCTCGGCTGGGGTGGATGGTGGAGCGCATGTCCCCCCTCCCCTCCGCGCCCCTCCCCCCCACACCCTTACCCACCTCTTCTCCCTTTCCCCCCCTCCTTTTCCTCTACCACTATCCTTTTCAATACCTATTACTCCTTTCCCTCCCCTTCTCTAGTCACTTATTTCTCATTTTCACTTCTCTTCTTCTTCTTTCTTTATCTGTCTCACAATTTGTATATTGTTCTTTATATTTGTACTTCATATTTGCTGTCTGGTTGATCTGCCAGTTTGTTTCTGGCTGAGACCAATTGTTGTTTCCTTTCTTTATGCCAACCTTGAATAAAAACTTATTGACAAAAAAAAAAAGAAAAAGTGAATTTGAACTTACATATGGTCTCCATCTAGGAGACTGGAAAGGCGGGCTCCGGGGCCAAGATTCTCTCCTCGCGGTGTCCAAGCACGCCCCGCTGGGCGTCATCCCTCCTTCTGCTTTGCCGCCTCCTTTTGGAATCTCCCGCCCTCTCTGCCAGTGTAATGCCCGGGCCAGAACGTCATATCCGGCCCGATGCATTATGGGCCAGATCATGCGCATATTGAAGCCGGATCGATCACGTGATTAGGCCCGCAATACATCGGGTGATCACGTGATGAGGCTCATAATGCAAAGGGCCGGATATGATGTTCCGGCCCTAGCATTACACTGCAGAGAGGGCGGGACATTCCAAAAGGAGTCGGGAAAGAAGCAGGAGCCCGCCTTTCCAGTCTCCTAAATGGAGACCATATGTAAGTTCTAATTCATTTTTCTAAATCTTTATAGGGCCCCTTTAGCTCAGAGAGGGATAATTAGGGAACAGCTAGGCAGGTGCAGGGACAGCTAGTGATAGGAGAGAGGGCTAGATCGAGGTGACAGGTTCCCTTTAATATGTACATCTATATAATAATGGCTGTATAATATGTTTTGAAAGTGCTAAACTCAGTCTCTTACTTTCTAGCCAGATTGAAAGTTCTTCAGGTTTCACCTGCTGTTAAAATCTCACACTACTCTGTACAAGTAGCAGCTGTGAATCAGGCAGTTAGTACAAGCTGCTGTTGTCAGTCAAGTGGTCAATACAAGCTGCAGCTGTCAGTCAGGCGGCCAGTACAAGCCGCAGTTGTCAATCAGACAGTTAGTACAAGCTGCTGCTGTCAGTCAAGTGGTCGATACTAGCTACAGGTGTCAATCAGGTGGTCATTATAGGTTGCAGCGGTCAGTACAAGCTGCAGCTGTCAGTCAGGTAGTCAATACAAGCTGCAGCTTTCATTCAGGCAGTCAGTAAAAGCTGCAGATGTCAGTCAGGTTGGATGGGTGAGGATCAACTAAACTTGGCTCATGAGCTTTCAATTTTTAGTTGAACTTATAAAATGATCATTTTTGTTATCAGAATGGATTTGCAAAGTAAGTACAACAGGTCAAGTTCATCAGGTGTAATATCTATGTAATAACGTCTGTTGCTTGTAGTGTGAAATCTGGTTACATTTTTCCCTTTAAGAATTTTTAAAATATAATATGAATCTACTTTTTCCAACTTGATTTAGAAAAAAGAAGGGCTGTGCGTGTTCAATCACATTATGCAAAATATGGCAATAATGTAACACAAGCAAAGTTAACTACCAATTCTCAATTACCAGCTCATTGAAAATTCTATAATAACAGATGTGCAATTAACTGGGGGTATGATGGGAACATTCCCTCGCTTCTAGCATGCCTTGTATTTTACAGCAGTTGGGTATATTATTTCCCTATTATAATATAACAGCTATTGTATCTTATTTATGACAAGATGGCATCAGGAAATGAAGCGTCTGGACAAGCACTGAATGTAATTAAAACCTGTAAAAGATATTTGGACTCTTTTGATATAAAATAAATTCATGTTTGTTATTAAAGAAACACTCCCAACAAAACATTTTCATTCCCTAAACCATTCTAAATACATATAGGGTTTGTGAGGTAGCACCCCTGGGGAACCCACTTGGCAGCATAATTAACACCAACTCTACAATGTGTAACTTCATATAAATAGCGGATTTATTAATTTTTCTCTGTCATAAACTGCTTAGTACTCACATAACATAATACATTGTTTACAGCACACATAACATAATGTTCACATCGATACATTACAGGATATTTCATCACATTATTTACTCTACTTGTACATTTCACATTATACACTTTACACTTTAGAACTACAAATTCAACGGGACCATATCCGACCTATCAGTCAGTCCAAATGGCGTGTTCGGCCGCCTAGCCTTTTGACAGGGATCATTCCCCATCCTATTGTAGTGATCCTCAACCTACCCCTAGGGAGTCTCAACCTACATTAAACCATATACCGCTTATCACCAGGACCCTGCTCGACATAATAGTCAGTCCCACGTTACATGGCGTTACCCCACGGATACCTCATGCATGGCCCTATCTGCATCAGCCATCATGACTCAACCATGTTACACTTCACAACCATCACCCAGGGTACTTGTGCATAATTGTCTCCCTCGTTTGTAGCATAACACAGAGCTTATTTTAGTAATAGCGCTTAGCCCCGCCCCCTGCGGTGATATCACCACTTATACCCGCCCTGCTCTGTGGTTAACATAGAGCAGGGCGGGGAAAGGTGGTGATGTCAGAGCAGGAGGCCGGCCACCCCCGCCTCCTGCAGTGACATCACCGCTTATACCTGCCCTACTCTATGTTAATCATAGAGCAGGGCGGGTATAAGCAGTGACGTCACCGCAGGGGGCGGGGCTAAGCAGCCATTACTAAAATAAGCTCTGTGTTATGCTGCAGACGAGGGAGACAATTATTGGCATCAGGGAGGCAGCGGTGGGAAGATTAAACATGCAGGGGGTGTGAATCTGCCCTTTGGCTCCAGCCAGAAGCCACCTCCTATTTGGCTCCTCAATGTAAGTTTTCTAAGTGTATTATCTCGGGGTGCTGGGGGACCCCTTGCCTGGATGCAGCAGACATGCTGCATTCAGTGCTGTAATTAGATCACCATGCCTGGTTTGGTGACAGGTCCTCTTTAAGGAGTCCCCACCTACTCATACAGACTACTCAGTCTGGTTCTAATGGCGGTTACAGCCGCCTGGCCTTCCTTCATACATGGATACATCATATGTAACTTTTACATACACCACTATAAGTCACCCAGTCACATATCATACATGGTACTTTTGCATACACCATTATGATAACACATCTATCACCCGGACCATATCACAACTACCCAGTCGGTCCCAACAGCGGTTACGACCGCCTGGCCTTCATTCACATGAAACAACATACGTGGCAGTTTTACATAAACCATAATGCTTTACACATGAACACCATACATCATACCTGAAGAATATGATGGGAGTATGGTGTGTCACGGTCCGCGCTGCTCAGGGTTCAGAAATAACTCACCAAAGAGCCGGGCAACTTATCATCTTCTTTATTCCACCTTATCCAACGCGTTTCAGCGCCAAAACCCGGCGCCTTCCTCAGGGATATTTTTTGGCGGGTTTTGGCGCTGAAACGCGTTGGATAAGGTGGAATAAAGAAGATGATAAGTTGCCCGGCTCTTTGGTGAGTTATTTCTGAACCCTGAGCAGCGCGGACCGTGACACACCATACTCCCATCATATTCTTCTGGAACACACCACTATCCAGTGGTCGGTGGAGGTCCTGCAGAAGCTTGGAATTTTGTTTCCTAAAACGCCTTCAAACCAGTTGTGGGGACCACAACTGGATCAGGTGAGCGGCCACATAGCACCACCTTTTTCACTAGTGTCACTAGTGATAGGGCACTATTGCGCCTCTTGTTCCCCCCCTTTATATTTTGCAGATACATCATACCTGGCATTTTTACATAAACCATTATGACGTACACACTTAGTCAACGGGACCATATCACGACTTCCCAGTCTGTCCCAATGGCGGTTATGACCGCCTGGCCCTTGAGCCGTCCTTGGTCTCCACATGACAACTCTAAGGACTACAACCCATCACAGGGCCCATTCAAACACACACACTGTCCAGCATGGACTACCGCCCTCTCAGGTCAGAGGGCTAGGCCTCTCCGGCGTGGAGAGCCCGGCTTCTCGCCTCACATCCTCACATCTTGCAGGATTCGTCTGGTCTAGCTCCCATCTCCAGTCTGCCTCTCACACAGACACCTGGCAGGTTAAGTCCTGCTCGCCACACCCATCTGACACACCCACACCTGGGACTGGACAATTAGCACACACTGCTCTCTCTCAGTCACTCATTGGTCTCCTGAAACTTCCTAGACCTTAACCCACTGTGTACTGCTCAGGTCTTACAGCACCCACACTCAGATAAACAGGCTCATGTGAACAGGCACCTGTGCTGAAAGCCTATGTGATGTACCCCGGCCATGGGTCACATGCCAGTCACATCACCACAGGTTGTATTAAAATCCTTACCAATAACCACCTTTCACCATTTTCAGCATTGTTCCGGTCCTCCTCTGGTTCATGTGACATCATTTCTGACTCGTCAGCTCTTAAAGAGTGGACTGCCGTTAATGTGCGGACTGGCAGTCTCCTTTACAGGTTTAGTCTATGGGGACCCAAAATGAGAAGGTATATTTAAAAGATCTGCCCGAGAACCAAACCCAGAGGTGAAACTAGTTCATAGCTAGTCGTAGTGACATTCCAGGTAATTGTAAGGTCTCTTCCATGTGTGAGAAGTGAGAGTCATGTCAATCACCTGGAGTGGTGTTGGAAGAAGCTGAAATAGTCTTGTCCCAACTGCAGTCCTCATCCGGATCCTCTAAACATAATTTATTTAAAACACAGTATTTCAAAGAGAAATATACCTATCTACAATCATGCGGGGACCTACTAACCGCCAAGAGCAAGCAACACTACTCTGTCCTCCTTCTCCTGCACATGTCTTCTGCTTTTGATACTGTAGTAGTACAGTGGAGACCATTCCCTCTGGCTACAGATTCTATCATCTCTTGGCATCACTGACTTGGCCCTCTCCTGGATCTCGATATAACTAACACACCTTCACTCCCTCTCCCACACCACCTCCTCATCTCGCAACCTGTCTGTCGGTGTTCTCCAAGGTTCAGTTCTAGGACCCCTACTCTTCTCCATCTCCACCTTTGGCCTGGGACAGCTCATAGAATCCCATGGTTTTCAGTATCCTCTTTATGCTGGTGACATGCAGACCTACCTCTCTAGACCTGCCATGACCTCCTTGCTGACCAAAATCCCACAATGTCTGTCTGCTATTGCATCATTCTTTTCTGCTCGCTTTCTAAAACTAAACATGGACAAAACACAGTTCATCATCTTTCCTCCATCTCACTCTACCCCTCCACCAGACCTATCCATCAAAGTCAATGGCTGCTTGCAAATGCCCACAGAGCCTACCATAAAAGATGTGATGCTTGCAGTTATACAGTGTGGGACAGCTATCTCCAGTGTGCTCACTCAACTGGGCCATATGCAGGAATCCATGTTAACTGTGAGACATGACCTACGTATGGTTAAAGAAAGATCTGGTCAATTGGAGAAAAGGGTTGGAGTTTTGGAGGACACTGAGGCTAAAACAGTGAAATACCATAAGGAGTTTAAGAAAGAACTTGGGGCTGTATGGGCTAAAACCAATGACCTGGAAAACAGGTCTAGAAGGAATAACATGCGCATTATTGGCATACCAGAACGCTATAAAGGCACCAATCCCACGCTTTTTGTTGAAAACTGGCTTAAGGAACAGGTTGGAGTAGATAACCTGACACATCTATATGCAGTTGAACGTGCTCACAGAGTTCCTGCTCGCCCTCCACCCCCGGGATACCCACCAAGACCTATGCTGGCCAAACTTCTACATTACCGGGACAGGGATAACATTCTGAGATTTTCAAGAGACCACCCTGCTTTCACTGTAGAGGGCTCCAGAATTTCCTTTTACCCAGATTACTCGCCTGAGGTCCAGAGAATGAGGGCTAAATTTAAAGATATTAAAAAACGTCTGAGAGCCCTGGGCGTCAAGTACTCGATGATTTTTCCCGCCAAGCTGCGGGTTGAGGCATGGAAGAAGATTCACTTTTTTTCTAGACTCTGCCGCGGCTGTGGATTGGCTGGATCGTAACGAACAGTTGCTCAACCGGTCCGAGCAGGATCGTGGTGATGATTGATGGTGACATTGGCCACGTGGGGTTTTCCAGTGTCGTGAAAAATAGTTTGTTTCTTCTTCACCTCTGGACTTGATGCAGACGGTTAAACGGCGTAATGATAAAGTGGCGTGCATATGTTCGGATCTCTGGGCATCGTTGTTATGGTGCACGTGGAGTAAGGGATAGTGACTAGCTGATTGATTTACTGCTCCGTGCTGTGGGGAACTATACTGTCTTAAGCGGGTGGTAGCTAGGAACTGTTACGCCAAAGGACTGGTACAGAAGGGAATAACATCGCCTTTGTTTCAAGCACCCTTGGTATTGCCTAGGGTTTTGTTGGGAATGATGGGGAGGGAGTTTTTAGGGTTAACCAGGCCATATATTCTATGTGTACATATTGATGTGTTCGGTGCCGTGATGGGATGGATTTTGATACTGACTATATTGCAATTTATAAAGAGGCGAGATCAAAGTAATCAGTTGGAATGTTAGGGGATTAAAATCCCCGGTTAAGAGGCAATCTATATTTTCTTTCATAACTGACCAGAGGCCCACTATTGTCTGTTTACAGGAAACGCACTTGACCTCTGAGACTGTTACTTTATTAGATAAGAGATGGGTACAGTGTGGCTACCATGCCACATACTCTCAATACTCACGGGGGGTCAGTGTGCTGATATATTCGGGTCCTCCATTCACCTGTAATCGGGTAGTGGAAAACGAGGAGGGACGATTTGTTCTTTTGCATTGCCAACTCTATTCAGTGACGTTGATATTGGTTTCTGTCTATGTTCCCCCGCCATTTAGTAGCAAGGTTATTTATAAAATTTTTCAAATTTTGAGGGACTTTCCGGGGATTCCATATATACTAGTGGGGGACTTCAACAATGTCTTAGACTCTCACTGGGATAGAGCTAATCATGCGCCTTTAAGGCACGAGGGCAATTGCACACCTTTTGGGATATTGTTGCGGGAGTTGGCCCTTACTGATCTGTGGAAAAGTCGCAATCCGAATATTTATCAATATTCGTGCCTTTCTTCTACTTATGTGTCCCTGTCTCGCATTGATTTGGCCCTGGGTGATGATCGGATACTGAGAAATGTTTTAGATGTTCAATATTTGCCAAGAACGGTGTCGGATCATTCGCCCATGTCCATTACAATCAGAGGGGCCCCGCGTGATCGGAGTTCTACCGTACTCTGGCGACTTAATCCATTTTGGTTGCAATTGGTAGACGTGGCTGACACCTTCCTCCTTGAAATTCAAGAGCACTTTAGATTTAACTTGCACTCGACCTCTGACTTGGTTGTGTGGGAGACACTGAAGGCATATACAGTTAGGGCCAGAAATATTTGGACAGTGACACAAGTTTTGTTATTTTAGCTGTTTACAAAAACATGTTCAGAAATACAATTATATATATAATATGGGCTGAAAATGCACACTCCCAGCTGCAATATGAGAGTTTCCACATCCAAATCGGAGAAAGGGTTTAGGAATCATAGCTCTGTAATGCATAGCCTCCTCTTTTTCAAGGGACCAAAAGTAATTGGACAATGGACTCTAAGGGCTGCAATTAACTCTGAAGGCGTCTCCCTCGTTAACCTGTAATCAATGAAGTAGTTAAAAGGTCAGGGGTGGATTCCAGGTGTGTGGTTTTGCATTTGGAAGCTGTTGCTGTGACCAGACAACATGCGGTCAAAGGAACTCTCAATTGAGGTGAAGCAGAACATCCTGTGGCTGAAAAAAAAGAAAAAATCCATCAGAGAGATAGCAGACATGCTTGGAGTAGCAAAATCAACAGTTTGGTACATGCTGAGAAAAAAGGAATTGACTGGTGAGCTTGGGAACTCAAAAAGGCCTGGGCGTCCACGGATGACAACAGTGGTGGATGATCGCCGCATACTTTATTTGGTGAAGAAGAACCCGTTCACAACATCAACTGAAGTCCACAACACTCTCAGTGAAGTAGGTGTATCTGTCTCTAAGTCAACAGTAAAGAGAAGACTCCATGACAGTAAATACAAAGGGTTCACATCTAGATGCAAACCATTCATCAATTCCAAAAATAGACAGGCCAGAGTTACATTTGCAGAAAAACACCTCAAGAAGCCAGCTCAGTTCAGGAAAAGTATTCTATGGACAGATGAGACAAAGATCAACCTGTACCAGAATGATGGGAAGAAAAAAGTTTGGGGAAGAAAGGGAACGGCACATGATCCAAGGCACACCACATCCTCTGTAAAACATGGTGGAGGCAACGTGATGGCATGGGCATGCATGGCTTTCAATGGCACTGGGTCACTTGTGTTTATTGATGACATAACAGCAGACAAGAGTAGCCGGATGAATTCTGAAGTGTACCGGGATATACTTTCAGCCTAGATTCAGCCAAATGCTGCAAAGTTGATTGGACGGCGCTTCATAGTACAGATGGACAATGACCCCAAGCATACAGCCAAAGCTACCCAGGAGTTCATGAGTGCAAAAAAGTGGAACATTCTGCAATGGCCAAGTCAATCACCAGATCTTAACCCAATTGAGCATGCATTTCACTTGCTCAAATCCAGACTTAAGACGGAAAGACCCACAAACAAGCAAGACCTGAAGGCTGCGGCTGTAAAGGCCTGGCAAAGCATTAAGAAGGAGGAAACCCAGCGTTTGGTGATGTCCATGGGTTCCAGACTTAAGGCAGTGATTGCCTCCAAAAGATTCGCTACAAAATATTGAAAATAAAAAATTTTTGTTTGGGTTATGTTTATTTGTCCAATTACTTTTGACCTCCTAAAATGTGGAGTGTTTGTAAAGAAATGTGTACAATTCCTACATTTTCTATCAGATATTTTTGTTCAACCCTTCAAATTAAACGTTACAATCTGCACTTGAATTCTGTTGTAGAGGTTTCATTTCAAATCCAATGTGGTGGCATGCAGAGCCCAACTCGCGAAAATTGTGTCACTGTCCAAATAATTCTGGCCCTAACTGTATGTTCATTCGAGAAATTTCGAAACTTAAATCCAAATCTAGAGCGGATTCCCAACCCATGTTCCATTAGTTGAAGGATGCAGAGGAGGCTCTTTCGAAGCACTTCACTCCCACTGCGCAGAAGAGAGTGCAAGAGGCACAGAGAGGGGTGGCTAGACAGACTTTGGAAGCTGAGACACGTAAGCGTATGTTCCAATCCATCCAATATTTTGAATGTGCAGAGAGTGTGGGGCACATGCTCTCGATCATTACGGCAGCACAGAGGGGGACCTCGTTTATAGCAAGCCTACGGGATACAGATGGGAGACTTGTCAGTGATACACCGGGTATTTTGAGAATTTTGGGGTCTTTCTATACAGAGCTTTACTCCTCCCATGTTAGTCCCTCGGCGGAGGACATTAATAATTTTTTGGAACCCACTAGGCTCCCACAGTTGACGGATAGGGATAGATGTTTATTAGATGAACCGCTGGATTTAGGGGAGCTCTCAGTTCTATGACCAATGGTAAGGCGCCGGGAGTAGATGGATTGCCGGTTGAGGTTTATAAAAAATATCAATCTGTCCTGCTCCCAATGCTATTGGAAGTATGTAATGGCAGTTTGCGCTCTCGGACCCTCCCATCTTCTATGCGGGAATCCATAGTAACCGTGCTGCTGAAAAAAGAGAAGGATCCGACACTCCCTGGGTCTTACAGGCCGATCTCCCTTCTGACAATTGATATTAAGCTTTTGGCAAAGGTTCTCGCCACGCGTCTTTCGAAGGTGGTGGAGTCCCTGGTTCACCCGGATCAGACGGGATTCATGCCCTGTAAGTCTACGGCCATCAATATTAGACGACTGTTCTTGAACATGTAGGCATGGGCGGATAATGCAGGGAGAAGGGTGGTTCTGTCTCTTGATGCTGCGAAGGCATTTGACAGTGTGGAATGGCAATACCTCTGGGCTACGCTTCGGTGTATGGGGTTTGGCCCGGGTTTCATTGGCTGGGTTAGACTTCTGTACACTGAACCGAGAGCACGAATAAGAGCAAATGGGCTTCTGTATGACTCTTTTAGTCTCTACAGAGGAACGAGGCAGGGCTGCCATCTATCCACATTGCTCTTTGCCCTGGCGGTTGAGCCTTTGGCATCCAGAATATGTAATGATCCGGGAATTGAGGGGTTCAGGTATGGGGGACTGGAAGAGAAAGTTGCTCTTTATGCCGATGACATACTAATGTTTCTCGCAGACCCTGACAATTCTTTGCTAAATACAATGTGACTTCTTGACGCGTTTGGTGCTATTTCAGGGCTCGTTATCAATTGGGACAAATCTGCACTTCTCCCTTTAGATCCTGGTCGGAACCTCACGTCTGTGGTGCCAGTAACCAAAACTTTTAAGTACCTGGGTATTATGATATCAGATAAACTGACGGATTTTGAGCAACTGAATCTCACACCATTACTGTCTCGGATTAAGTTGAAAGTAAAGGCTTGGGCGAAGTCTGTAGTCGGGAGGGTGAATCTGCTCAAAATGGTGGTCATGCTGCAGCTCTTGTATGTCCTTCACAACTCTCCTATATGGCTCCCTCAGAATAGGTTCTATAAAATCAATGCTATATTTAGAGAACTTATCTGGTTGAAAAACAGTGCAAGAATTAAATTGGAGCATCTACAAAAATCTAAGGAGGAGTGGAATCTCGCATTGCCCAACCCGTGGCTCTATTTTCTTTCATCCCAGTGTCAGCATTTGGCAGGGGGTATGGAGGATTTCTCAGCTGAAGTAGTGGGGAGTGGAGGGATTCTGCAATTTTTAGCAGGTCGAGGATTGATAATATCTAATTTGGAGGCGGGAAGATTCCGACCCTTAGCAACTGGGTTCCCTACGGTCCAGCTCATGATTAAAGTATGGGATAAAATAAAGCAATTAAGAGGTATTGCTGGCCTCACGAAATATTCCCCCATTTGGGACAACTCTCATTTACCACAACTACAGAAACTCAAGGAATTTGCCCACTGGAGGCGTATAGGAATTAAATGGGTATCACAACTAACAGAGTGTGGGGATTCAAGTCATTTGAAGTGTTACGATGGGATTTCCCGCTCCCACATCATATATTTTATCAATATTTGCATCTACGGCACGCTTACTCTATGCAGATGCAAACGCAGAATATGCTTATACATCAGGATGCCATTGTCAGCAGGCTTGGCTTGCAGGCTTCCACCAGGGGTCTGATCTCTTTTGTATATGGTTGCCTACTTTCTGTGTTTCTGTTGGGACACCCGGTTGGGGTGCTGGCTAGGTGGGAGCGTCAGCTGGGCCCGTTATCCACGGACCAATGGAATGCAATACTTCAGATGATCCCCAGACTGTCTCTCAGTGAGCCCAACCGTTTGTCTCAATTATATATTATACAGTTAGGGCCAGAAATATTTGGACAGTGACACAATTTTCGCGAGTTGGGCTCTGCATGCCACCACATTGGATTTGAAATGAAACCTCTACAACAGAATTCAAGTGCAGATTGTAACGTTTAATTTGAAGGGTTGAACAAAAATATCTGATAGAAAATGTAGGAATTGTACACATTTCTTTACAAACACTCCACATTTTAGGAGGTCAAAAGTAATTGGACAAATAAACATAACCCAAACAAAATATTTTTATTTTCAATATTTTGTTGCGAATCCTTTGGAGGCAATCACTGCCTTAAGTCTTGGACCCATGGACATCACCAAACGCTGGGTTTCCTCCTTCTTAATGCTTTGCCAGGCCTTTACAGCCGCAGCCTTCAGGTCTTGCTTGTTTGTGGGTCTTTCCGTCTTAAGTCTGGATTTGAGCAAGTGAAATGCATGCTCAATTGGGTTAAGATCTGGTGATTGACTTGGCCATTGCAGAATGTTCCACTTTTTTGCACTCGTGAACTCCTGGGTAGCTTTGGCTGTATGCTTGGGGTCATTGTCCATCTGTACTATGAAGCGCCGTCCAATCAACTTTGCAGCATTTGGCTGAATCTGGGCTGAAAGTATATCCCGGTACACTTCAGAATTCATCCGGCTACTCTTGTCTGCTGTTATGTCATCAATAAACACAAGTGACCCAGTGCCATTGAAAGCCATGCATGCCCATGCCATCACGTTGCCTCCACCATGTTTTACAGAGGATGTGGTGTGCCTTGGATCATGTGCCGTTCCCTTTCTTCTCCAAACTTTTTTCTTCCCATCATTCTGGTACAGGTTGATCTTTGTCTCATCTGTCCATAAAATACTTTTCCAGAACTGAGCTGGCTTCTTGAGGTGTTTTTCAGCAAATTTAACTCTGGCCTGTCTATTTTTGGAATTGATGAATGGTTTGCATCTAGATGTGAACCCTTTGTATTTACTGTCATGGAGTCTTCTCTTTACTGTTGACTTAGAGACAGATACACCTACTTCACTGAGAGTGTTCTGGACTTCAGTTGATGTTGTGAACGGGTTCTTCTTCACCAAATAAAGTATGCGGCGATCATCCACCACTGTTGTCATCCGTGGACGCCCAGGCCTTTTAGAGTTCCCAAGCTCACCAGTCAATTCCTTTTTTCTCAGAATGTACCCAACTGTTGATTTTGCTACTCCAAGCATGTCTGCTATCTTTCTGATGGATTTTTTCTTTTTTTTTCAGCCTCAGGATGTTCTGCTTCCCCTCAATTGAGCGTTCCTTTGACCGCATGTTGTCTGGTCACAGCAACAGCTTCCAAATGCAAAACCACACACCTGGAATCCACCCCTGACCTTTTAACTACTTCATTGATTACAGGTTAACGAGGGAGACGCCTTCAGAGTTAATTGCAGCCCTTAGAGTCCATTGTCCAATTACTTTTGGTCCCTTGAAAAAGAGGAGGCTATGCATTACAGAGCTATGATTCCTAAACCCTTTCTCCGATTTGGATGTGGAAACTCTCATATTGCAGCTGGGAGTGTGCACTTTCAGCCCATATTATATATATAATTGTATTTCTGAACATGTTTTTGTAAACAGCTAAAATAACAAAACTTGTGTCACTGTCCAAATATTTCTGGCCCTAACTGTATATAGGCTCTTTGATATGAGATTGAGATCAGATTCACGATGTCCTAAATGCGGACTAGATGATGTGGATATTCTGCATATGTTGTGAACGTGCCCCTGCCTGCAAATTTTCTGGATCATAGTTCTCCAATTGATACATTTGACCACGTGGCAGGATATCCCACGGGACCCGGTGGTTTGTGTTCTAGGTTACGTGGAGGATGTGGGAGGTGACGAGAGTCTTAAAGTGGCGGTGGCCAGAATGCTTTATGTGGCCAGGAAACTTATTGCTTTATATTGGATTTCGGATAAAATCTCCTCTCGTGCGGAATATGTTAATAAAATTAATTTTATTCTGTATAGGGAGAAGGCTATTTATACCAAAAGGTGCTGCCCTAATGTTTTTGATAAGATTTGGGTGGGCTGGCTGGGTGCTCCTGGCTTGCCATCTGCAAACTTAGCTACCTAATGTCTGTCCTTCGTAATTATTATCTTTTCTTTTAAACTACTCGTCTTTTGTTAAAGCTTATGATTCTCATTTGATTGTATTTGTATAGTGTCTGGTTCTTCTCATCTCGGGACTGTGCCTTTTATGTATGGATTCTTGGTCTATATCAAGATATTCCTGGTGGACCTGGTTTCAAGGGGTTGGGGGAGGGAGGGGGGGGCTGGGTGGTTTGGGGTCTGTTTTGTTACATTTTTGTACAATTCTGTTATATTTGAAAATGTCAATAAAAAATATCTGATTTAAAAAAAAGTCAATGGCTGCTCACTTTCCCCAGTCCTGCAAGCTCGGTGCCTTGGGGTAATCCCTGACTCTGCCCTCTCTCTCAAGCCACATATCCAAGCCCTTGCCACCTCCTGCCAACTCAAAGTCATAACTATTTCCCAGATTCATACATTTCTTAAGTATGAAACTGCAAAAACACTTGTGCATGCCCACATCATCTCGCGCCTCAACTATTGCAACCTCCTACTCTCTGGCCTCCCTACTAGCACTCTTGCACCACTCCAATCTGTCCTAAACTCTGCTGCCCGACTAATGCACCAGTCTCCCCGTTATTCCCCAGCCTCTCCTCTCTGCCAAGCCCTTCACTGGCTTTTTCTGGTCCAGAGGCTCCAGTTCAAAACCCTAACTATGACATACAAAGCCATCCACAACCTGTCCCTTCCATACATCTCTGACATGGTCTCCCAGTACATACCTACAGACAACCTGCAATCCTGTCAAGATCTCCTTCTCTCCTCCCTTCTTATCTCTTCTTCCCACAACCGCATACAAGATTTCTCCCGTGCTTCCTCCATACTCTGGAACTCTCAGCCCCAACACATCAGACTTTTGCCCACCGTAGAAACCTTCAAAAGGAACCTAAAGACCCAGCTCTTCTTACAAGTCTACCGCCTGCAGTGATTCTCAGTCTACTACACCACCACTCGACCAGCTCTACCCTCTCCTACTGTATCCTCATTCTTCCCTTGTAGACTGTGAATCCTCGCGGGCAGGGTCCTTCTGCACTTGTGTGTGCCTTGCATTGCTCATGTTTATTGTACTTGTCTATGTATGCCCCTTTTCACATGTAAAGTGCCATGGAATAAATGGCGCTATCATAATAAATAATAATAAGCGGTCAGCATTTCATCCACGATACCCATGGTTTGGACGGCATGAATCATGTATAACCCAATATGTAACCCAATATGTCTGGTCTAAATCCACAAGTCTGCAGTTATTTTATGTGTCACTCTATGAGACATCACACTAACTGTGAAGATTCGTCGGTGTCAGTGCTGGGATGTCAGTCATGTGACTACCTAGATAGGTGCGGTCTCTCTTAATACACCTGCATTGGGCGAGCCTGCGCCCCTCAAGTCGATTTTGGGCAGAAGTGTGCATATTGCCTATTGCAGTCACATGACTGTCATTTCTGTCTGACCCTTGAGAATTCTGACAGCGCACAGTGCGTGCAATATGAGGATTCACAAGTCTCCATCACATAGAGTGACTTCAAAGTTGTGGATTTAGACTTGATAACTCCGAACCTGTCACCTTGTTTTTACCCTCTGACCTACCACTACCTGTCCCTGCAACTTGCTAGCCCATCCCTAACCGTCCCTCTCTGGCTAAAACTGTAATATACTGCTTGAGAAAAACGATTTATTAACTTACATTTCCTATGGTAATGAGGCATCAGGCTACATCCATAAACTGACATGTTTGGTCTCCATTCTATCCCCCCCTTACTGCTCTTACCATGCCCTACTGGGTGTCATCATTCCTTCTCCTGTGCACCCCCTATTTTGAAGATTCCGCCGCCTCCTCATAATATGACAAGCAGCCGCAACGTCATTTCCGGTCTGCTCAGGGAGTGGGTGTATGGGCTGTACAGGCCAGTTCTGGCACATGCGCAGTGCGATATTGAAGCCGAGCCGTACACCTGATAGACCCCCACAATGGACCAGAAATTATATCCGGCTCCACTCACACTATGAGAAGGCGGGAATTTCAAAATAGGAGGCGTGCAGGAGAAGGAATGATGACGCCCTGCGGGATGTGATAAGAGCATGGGGGGGAGGGAATGGAGATCCGGAGACCGCCCATCTCAGTCTACAGATGTGGACTGGAACCCTCATTATCATAGGAATATGTAAGTTAATAAATCGTTTTTCTCAAGCATAGTATTGCAGTTTTAGGTCAGCAGGGATGTGCTAGCAACGTGCAGGTACAAGTGGTAGGATAAGGGGTAAAAACGACCTGACAGGTTCCTTTTAATTTTTCTAGTCCTTCACACGTTTGTATTGATCACTAATAGATATTGCCATTTCTTATCTTCAGACTAAGAACAGTCGCCCTCTCCGGACGAGTCAAATCTATGCCCAGGATGAAGGCATGACACACACACAACTGTACACCAACCGCTTTGATCTGATGAAAATGACCGCAGGGAAGAGGAGCCCACCCATTAAACCACTGTAAGTTTGCATGTAATTTTTAATGGTCTTCAAAATCACAATATTTATGTAGTCCCTTTGCATGTGATCTTTACATTAATTGAACACTATTTGTAAAGTGGACCTCCTGTTTTAAAGGGAATCTGTCAGCTCATTTTTACCCCTAAACCTATCACTACCTGTTCCTGCAGCATTTTCGAAGATCCCTAACCATCCCTGTCTGACCTAAATTTGTCCTATAATAGGTTGTAAAAAATGAGTTTGATACTTACATCTCCGTATGGTAATTAGTCTTAGTGACTACATATGTAGGCACCCTGGGCTTTCTCTACGGCTGCATTCTTCCCCCTCACTGCTGGTATCACGTCCCTGTGGGCGTTCTCCACGGCTGCATTCTCCCCTCTTCACTGCTGGTATCACGTCCCGGTGGGGATGGTTAAGGATGTACTAGGAAGGTGCAGCGATAGGTAGTGATAGGTTTGGGGGTAAAAACAAGCTGACAGGTTCTCTTTAACATTCATAGCCTTTTTTAGTCCACAATTTTGTGCTAAGAATCAAAAATTATGCTTTGCTGATAAAGTGTGCTATGTTTCATGTAGAGCCATAATATTAATAAACCTCCGAAGGAGCCACCAATAGGTGAATCCTCCTGCATACAAATTTATACAACTTCTATTAAATTCAATAATTCATTAAACTTCAATAACTTTTAAACTCTCACTCCTTGCACACCCCAGTAGACTGCAGATAGAGGCAATTTTATCATTTAAGGCTATACACATTCAGTTTTTCAGTCTTTTGGAGGTACTAACAGATTGAAAAGACGCCTGAAAAAATGCTCAAATGCTTAAAAAATGTTTTCTATCTCTGCTGTAAAATGAATTGTTCATGTTCAGTCCTTTGAGCTTTTTTCTTCAACTTTAAGTTTTGAAAAACGGTTGTAGAGAGAAAAGAAAGTGCATGTCATTTATTTGAAACATGTCCAGATTCGAAAACACTCCAAACCAGGTAAAGTCCAATTAAAAGGCAGAAAAAAAAGCCTTTAAAAACTTTAATTCTGCTTCAGGAAACAAAATACACCTACAAAAGCTCCATAAAAAGGATTGTTTTCTGAAGCGCAGTATTCAGTTGAAAATTTGTTGTTTTTGACACCCTCCAAAAATATCATTGCGCGCACATAGCTAAACTCTCTGGCTCCCAGTGTACAAGTAGCTGCATCATAAACATTTGAAAACGTGAATTCTTGGAAGATGTCAAAATCACAGTAAAGAGTCTATTATTTTTATCTAGTATATTCAATTTAATATTTTGTCATATTTTTTACATGTTTCAGCTTGGGAATGAGCCCATTTCTGAAAAATCCAAAGCATGCCTCCGTTCTTGCCGAAAGGTAACTATCGCTATAGAATCCTCTATATACCATGTCAACTAATACTAATGTGACATAATGATGCTAATCTACCATCATTCCATTTGTTACTTGGATATGTCACGCAAGCCCTTTTTTTTTCTAATAAAGATAGTCCCTGAATGTGGTTTGTATTTTATTTCTAATAAAAACAATTTTTCTGTGTTTTTTTTTTCTTTTTACTGTTTATTAGAAATTCATGATGGCTGGATATAATTTGGCCTGACATCATAAATTTCGGGTTTAGTGCCAGCAGACAAAGCTGGTATTAACTCCATTATTATCCAGCGTGCCACTCCCCACCAGGGCCACTGGAAGAGCCGGGTAAAGTGCCTGGAAATGGTGCTACAATGAATACGCCATTTCCAAGGGCGGCTGCGGGCAGCAGATTTAAGCGTGTGGGCCCAGAATGCTTGGCCTTACACGCTGAGAATCCCAGCGCCCGGTGGCCTGGTTTTACCTTGGGTGACGATCCAAATACGGCAGGAACCCATGCTTTTTTTTATTATTAATTTAAATAATGAAAAAAAAATAATGAGCTTCCCTGTATTTTAATTTTCAGCCAGGGTAAAGCCAGGCAGCTGGGGGTGGCAGCCCATAGCTGTCTGCTTTATCTGTGCTGAGAATCAAAAATACGCAGAGCGCTATGTAATTTTTAAAATTATTTATTTATCTACTATATATATATACTATATGTGTGATGAACCCAACAGCCAATCACAGATGCTCTCATAGAGATTGGGCATCTGTGATTGGCTGCTGGATTAAGCTGAAACCAGCCCATATATTCTACCATACTAGGAATGTATGAGCTGATTGCACATTACTTGAAAAGCCAATGACAGGCGCCAATTCTGTATGAGAGCATCTGTGATTGGCTATTCCACCCTCTGCAGTGAATATCCTGAAGATAATGAGCAGCCCGGAAGTAGACTTGGCAGGACGGCAAGACGCAGAACCTGGTAAGTATAATGATAATGTTTATTAATCATGTGCTTTGTTTTACAGGCCCCCAAACCCAAACTGGAACACAGATTTCCCAGGGAAATCCATGTTCGGGATCTATGCACAAAACCAGGTGTTTGGTACGGACCCTGAACTTTACAGTTCGGGTTCGCCCATCACTACTCGTAACCCACATCAAGAGTCTTCACGCTTTTGAGTCCCTAAATACTATAGTCAGAAAAAACACTACAAGGACATGAATTGAAAAAACTTACCAAAAACAGCCAAAAGGTCTGATATCCATTGCTCTTAGCAGGTAATGAAGAAAGGATAGAGTATGTGGTAAGCGCTAGGGAATGATTACAGCTCCACGGCCAGTAGTAAATTACCTTTAGGCTTTAATCAAAATGTGTACAACACCGGGTCCATTAACCACGATGCATTTCAACGCAGTATGCGTCTTTCTCAATTGAGAAAGACGCATACTGCGTTGAAATGCATCGTGGTTAATGGACCCGCGTGTTGTACACATTTTGATTAAAGCCTAAAGGTAATTTACTACTGGCCGTGGAGCTGTAATCATTCCCTAGCGCTTACCACATACTCTATCCTTTCTTCATTACCTTACATATCCTCCCTGCGGGGAGTGGGATGTGGAGCTGCTCTGGGCTACAGGACCTGGCCTTCGTCATTTAGATAATCCTCCTGAGCTGTCACGTGATCCTTGGCAACCGAGGAAAACGCTGAAGACGCCATTTTTTCACGTCATTCCAGAAGAGTGAAATTCATTATTTCAAAGACCTCGCAAGTGTGCAAGTTAATCCAGTTGTGCGGACGGCACAACTGGTCAAGTGAGCAATACAAAAACATACCGAGGGTAATATTGCAAACACAGTATGGCGCAAATTGGATTTTATTTTTTACATTGCTCTTAGCAGGACACAGCAGGCCCATAAAGGTAACACAAGTGTAGAATACTGATGCAACAATCACTATCAACCTGCCATGACAAGGGGGAGGTGATTGGTTGTATTTTAGATGCCCACAGATGAGGTGTCATAGGGCATGTCACGCAAGCAAGTATGATGCAGAGTGTCTGTATGCAGTCTATTAATCATGCCCATACTATTAGACCAGGCGGGCTGCCCAGCATTATATATATATATATATACACGATGTAGGACAGACACCTGGTCTAATAGTATGGGCGTGATTAATATGCTGCCTACAGACACTCTGCATTATACTTGCTTGTGTGAATGATGTCCTATGTAAACCTCATCTGTGTGCATATAAAATACCACCAATTACCTCCCCATGTCATTGCTGGTTGACAACGAGTGCTGCTGTATTATGCACTTGTGTTGTCTTTATCACTGGGGTCTGCTGTATCCTGCTAAGTGCAATCGATATCAGACGGTTTGTCCGTTTTTGTTAAGTTTTTTAAATGTGTGCCCTTGTAGTGTTTTTTTATTTTTCTGCTTTCTTCTCTGGTACTGCTTGTCAAGATGCTCACAATCCTTTAATATGATCTCATCAAATTCCTCATTGTTGGTGAAAAATCTTGGGACTTATTTATAGTTGTGCTCAAAAGTTTACTATACCCCAGCAGATTTTTTGCTTTCTTGGCCTTTTTCAGAGAATATGAATGATAACACAAAAACTTTTTCCACTTATAGTTAGTGGTTGGCTCAAGCCATTTGTTGTCAAACTACTGTGTTTTCTCTTTTAAAATCATAATTACAACCAAAAATATCCAAATGACCCTGATCAAAAGTTCACATACCCTGGTGATTTTGGCCTGATAACATGCACAGAAGATATCACAAATGGATCTGAATGGCTAATAAAGGTAACATCCTCACCTGCGACCTGTTTGCTTGTAATCAGTGCGTGCATAAAAGCTGAGTGAGTTTCTGGGATCCAGACAGACTCTTGCCCCTTTCATCCAGCCACTGACGTTTCTGGATTGTGAGTCTTGGAGAAAGCAGAAGAATTACCAATAGATCTATGGGAAAAGTAGTTGAACTGCATAAAACAGGAAAGGGATACAAAAAGATGTCCAAGAAATTGAAAATTCCAGTCAGCGGTGTTCAAACTGTGATTAACAAATGGAAAATCAGGAGCTCTGTAAAAACCAAACCACGATCAGGTAGACCAACAAAAATTTTAGCTGCCGCTGCCAGGAAAATGGTTCAGGATGCAAATAAAAACCCACAAATAACATCAGCTGGAATGCAGAACTCACTGAAAACTAGCGGTGTGGCTGTTTCAAGATGCACAATAAGGAGGCATTTTAAGAAAAATGGGCTGCATGGTCAAGTTGCGAAAGGAAAGCCATTACTGCGCAAATGCCACAAAGTATCTCACCTACAATACGCCAAACAGCACAGAGACAAGCCTACAAACTTCTGGAACAAGGTAATTTGGAGTGATGTGACCAAAATCGAACGTTTTGGCCACACCGACGACGTTACATTTGGAGAGGTGTCAACAAGGCCTATGATGAAAGGAACACCATTCCTACTCTAAAGCACAGGGGTGGATCGCCAACGATGTGGGGATGTGTGACCTACAAAAGTACAGCAAATTGGTCAAATTGAAGAAAAGATTAATGCAGCACATTATCAGCAAATACTGGAGGCAAATTTGCACTCATCAGCCTGGAAGCTGCGCATGGGATGTACTTGGACGCTTTAACATGACAACATCCAAAACACAAGGGCAAGTTGACTACAGCAGAGCAAAGTGAAGGTTCTGGAGTCGTCATCTCAGACCTCAATATTATTGAGCACTCTGGGGAGAACTCTAGCGCGCATTTCTTGCAAGAAAACCCCGGAATTTACTGCAACTGAAGACTTTTTGCCAAAAAGAATAGGCAGCTTTACCATCAGAGAAAATAAAGAGCCTCATCCGCAACTACCACAAAAGACTTAAAGCTGTCATTGATGTTAGAGGGGGCAATACACAGTATTAAGAAAGGGGTGTGTGTGAATTTTGAACAGGGTCATTTGAATGTTTTTGGTTGTCACTATGGTTTGAAAAGAGAAAACAAGTAGTTTGACAATAAATGGCTTCACCCGACCACTAACCATGGTGGGAAAGTGGGAAAAATGTTTTGAGTTATCACTCATATTCTCTGAAAAAAGGCCATGAAAGCAAAAAAATCTGCTGTGATAAGTAAACATTTGCGCACAAGAGACACATTGGTAATGGCAAGGAGTAATATACTTGATATTAAAAATTAGGATGTTGACCATGTCTCTTAATTTTGAAACCTGCTTGGATTCCAGTCCGGAATTGAACTCAGAACAGTGATAAAAATCTCAAGCTGCTTGATGCTTGAGAAAGTGAACGAAAAGAGGAAACCAGCATGGAGGACCTTGGAGGGAAGGAAAATCTTGAAGATGAACTTTAATGGATCCACTTTTTAGATTTTTTATGAGACCTGCCGGGATGGTGCATAGTGGAAAGAGGTTCTGACTCAATCTAGTAGATGGTCAGAGTACCCAAGGCAGAATAAATATAGGCAGGTTGGCCTTTCATCAGGTCTTGGACAGACTGAGAAAAGAGACCCAGCCCATACCTGGCGGGAGGGTCGCAATCTCCTCACGGACATTGAGTAGATCCTCTTGAATGTGCTTGGGAAGATGGCTGCATTTGCGGCAAACAAGTGCAGGCTGACCAGAAGTAAACTTGCATTTAGCACAACCACATGCAAGATGCATTATAAGAGATGAAGGAGATTGAAAACGATCCCCTTTGGGGTTGGTTCGTGATAGTTTGAAAAAAAAAAGCTCAGAGAAGGGAAAGCTGTTGAATACTAGTAGTCACTCCAGCTTGAAGGCAAAGTATACCCGATTAGGAAGATGAAGTGGAGGAATTACTGTGGAATAAGAAAAAAGTCCTTTATGTTCTGGTGCAAAAATAAGAGGCCTGGAGAAACAATTCTCTGAGGAAAATGGTGACTTCAGGAATAGGAGGCAGGAAGGGGGAAAAATGTTTTGCGCAAATCTGTGCTATCCTAATTGGCCAGTAATACAAGCTCACTGATGAGAGAAGGAAGAGGGGGTGGATTCAAGAAAACATAAGGAAGAACCCATAAAATGCGGATTGGTGAAAGAGTAGAGTGGGCTTGGCCGCATGTAAACGCTAGGTTTGCAGTAAAGCCAGCGCCTAACTTTAGAGATTGGGCCAACAATAAGGGTGGATTGTGAAAGGGAACGTAGATAAAGGCCGGAATGTCCTTAGATAGGGACCTATAAGCTACCACTGCCCATGTTACCTGTGGAGAGACGTAAGAAGTACCTTAACTCCTTGAAGATGAAAGCCCTGCTGCACTTCACAAAACTGTAGACAGCCATCAAAATGCTCTGGAACTGGCTTCCTAGGACTGTGGATTGTCTTCGCTCCTTGCATGGTCTTGCCAAGGAGGACAAGCGGGCCAGAGAGGGATGGCAAGGACTGTCCACCTGGTCAATGAAACACTTTTCATGCGTTAGAGGTTAGGGTCCTGTTCCATAGACCAGAGGGAATACAGTGTGATTATTTCTGCACTGTGTTCTTGCTCTCTATGTGGGGTAACTGACATTTTCTTTCCACTCTGTTTTTAATCAGAAGCTAAATCTGAAAGACAAAAAGAAAACAAGAAAACCTAAATATAGAAACCAATCTGGGACCGGACTCGTGTCTGCTCCCTACTGATACTAATCTAAAACTGATTGACTTCACGCAAAGGTTGGTAGGTGTAACTTGCAGAGGAGGAGCCAACTATTTTGCCTAACGTCCTCTTTCTAGTGGCAGCAGCAATACACCCATCATTTCCTGACTCCCAATAAAGCGATAGAGAAATCGTATTGTTGCCCATTTTACTTTTTACTATTCACTGAATGTTAAGTCTTAGCTGTACAAAATATAAAACGTATTTGACTGATATTGCATTCTAACATCTGCTGAAAACAGACTTTGTTGGACTGAATATCTGTTGGTCTCCAGACTTCCTACAGCCTCACATGCATGTGTAAAAGCTGCATGGAACATTTAGACAAATCCTCTATTATGATAAATTGTTCTATATGAAGTAATTTTGTTGTGGACATTTAGGTTTCTGAAGACTGTGGACTTGAAAAGGGTAATGATGCTTTGTCTTGATGCTCAGCTAATGTGTGAATTAAATTTTTTCTAAGAAATGGTTTTCTCTCATTTTCTCAGTATGGGGCTTTAAAAATTTTAGTTACAAATGAATTAATTTAAGACCCTTCTTTCCTCTTCCAGTGGAATAAATTACGATAAACCTCTAACACCTATTCAAGTGGCCTCCCTCCGAGCTGAGCGCATTGCCAAGGAAAAAAAGGTATTTATACCCCCAGTGTTGTAGAAGAACCCTTTAACTCAGAAAATGATGATCATATAATCAGATAACGACTCTTCCTGATTTGTAAAGGTGGTGAGTGGAGGAGAGATTTATTAAGCTAAATGCACCTGAAAACTGGTGTAATTTGTGCCCAAAAGAATCAAATCTTTCTTTTGGTGATTGGCATCTTTTTAAAGGGACTCTGTGAGGTCAGTATCATACTAATACTACCCTTGAATAGTGCTCTGGCAGACCTTTAAGAATATGTAAAAATAATTAATGTACTCTTTGTATTTCTCTTGCTATAAGCACCCACACACCAGCAGGCTGCTGTAAAAATAATTGACATGACTCCTCTGAGTCACAGCATGTTAATGCCATTTAAATATCCACGCCTAACCAATTTCCTATTCTGTCCTTCCAATCTGTGCTGAAGTTACACAGAATCTCAGGCTTCTGCAGGCTGCTGGGTAGGGGGTTGAGAGTGGGGAGGTGTTGTGTGCTACAACTCTTGTAGTAACATCACTAGCCTGTGCTGTCTATAAGAGATTTCTGTTTATATGATCATTGGGTTTCCTGCATACATGTACTGTGTTTATCTGCTGAGCAAATAATCAAAGAAATATCTCAGAGCCTACACTACAAAAATGTATCAGATAGGTACACACAATGAAGATCTCAGAGTTGCATCTGCTAAGATCACACGCCTCCACCCCCCCCTCCTTTTTCCTCTGTCTGCAATGAGTCCATGCACCTAGAGAGCCAGCCACAGTCACACAACGTACAGACCAGAGGAGGGCAGCGCAGTGATGCATGAATATTCATTCCTTGGGGAGTGCGCAGAAGAAAACTAAGTGATCACTCACTGTGATTGACAGATGGAATAAATCTTTTATTTTGAAAGTTACACAGTATAGGAGGGAAATATAACTAATAGAAATACATGACTAGAGAGCGCTTAGAGAGAGTAATTAGAACATTATTTCAGTTACATATGGATTTTTGACCTGGCAAATTCCCTTTAAATGTTTTAGACATTTCCTGCTCCTCCTCCCACAAAGAGTCATGACTTAGCAAAAATGGCATGGCTTCGCTGACATTTTTGGTGTCTACTGTGCAACATTGTGTCACAAAATGTATCAAAATTTTGATGCAGTTTTCTGGCACAAAGTAAGCTAGCTAATAGGTGGTATAAACTGAAACTGTAAAGATAACTGTGAACAAGAGTTGCTACAAATGCTTATTTCACGAATATCAATACAATAGGCTACCAATCTCTAGTTTACGATCAAAATACTCATTCAATGAGTTACATGATCTTTTAATGCAGTGCAAAAAAATGTTCCTTTTTGATGATGCAATCGCACTAACTTGACCTATTGCAGCCTATGCACCCTGAGTGAGTTATTACAGATTGCCCAGTGCGCTTCGTGTCATTTCATCTACCTGTATAAACAGGCATTTTATCAGCAGTCGAATCATGACGGTGGTTGGTCCATGTAAATGGAAACTTAGGCTAGACAAGTGTAAACCAATGACATAAATCTGGCTGTTTCTAAGGCCATGTGCCCATGCCGTGTTTTTGATCTGTGTTTTTGTGCTGTGTTTTTGGTGAAATCTGCACCAAAAACAAATTAATTTTTGAGATGCCAGCACAGTCTGAGATTTTAAAAATGCTGTGCCAACATCTGCGTTTTTGACTGGTCCGTTTTTGGTGTAGAAAACACATCCAGAAAATGAAGGAGCATGTGAATTAGTTATCCAGTTTTCTTCAGTGTTTTCTCCATTGACCCCATTGTAATAAAATAAAAAAGCATCAAAAAATGATTTGTATTCACAGTCTGTTTTTGCTGCTTTTGTAATTGCCTTTTTGCTGCGTTTTTCACTCCAAAAATACAATACTAAGGATGTGATGCCACTAGGACCAGGAACAGGAAATGTCACCTGTTATAGGAGATTTTGAAGCAGGAAGCATTATTTCTAGATACAGTCGTATTGTTATGGATGCCTCCACACCTTTCGGGTGAGGCTGTCATCTTAATTGTCTGCTGCCAAAGTGGATGCTTTATCTGGGTGTGTGCACGTCACCGTATAAGAACCACGCTGACACACAAGTCAATGTAGAGCTTAATGACAAAGACCTTTTATTAAGGGAGCGGTTAGCAGTTTTATTACTTATCCTTAAAGGGATGTGCAAAGGGGTGTGACTAGATAATTGCGTCATATTATGCTGAATCTACATTTTATTCTGAAAAATCATTCAATTATATTCTGTGTGTTAGTTAGTATATGTCGGGCCCCACGGGACTGGGGTACTCGGTACCGGACCGGACGGTACTGGGGATGTCACAGGTGGCTTGGTCCGGACCGTGTCCCCGGCTCGGCAAATAAAGGGGAATATTTACAAGGGGATTGTCACGGGTGACGCCACCCACTTGGTGCGGCCAGTAATGGGGCCGCTGCTGCTGCAGAACCTCCGGGGGTGATGTGAGGGCAGCGAAGATGGTATAGTTCCAGTGGGGGGAACTGTATCCCCCGGGGCAGTAAGGTTAAAGTCTATTGTGTGTGTAGTTGCATCACACTTACTTGTAGACACTGCAGGGATCTCTCCTCCTGGCCGCTGCTGACAGGCTGGATCTGTATGAGGGGAGCAATGGTCTGCAGGCATAGACTGACACGAGAGGCAATTCAGGGTTTCCAAAGCTTTACTTTTAGTTGTTCTCCTTCAGCAAGTTACAAGTCATTCTTAGTTCTTACAGCACAGTTACAGCTCTCAACACTCGGGTGCTTCCTCCCTTCTGCAGCCAGGCCTCTCTCTCCTGTGACCCCTCACACAGTCTGTTAATGTCCCTTTCCGGGCTATTGCTTCTCTTTCTCTGTGTTGTGCGACACTGGACAGTATGGCGGTGACTCGGGCTTCTGTGAGTCCTAGTCTGTCACTTAGCTGCCTGTCCTTTTGGGTTAGGGATCTCAGTCTGGAACTCAGACCCCTCGTCGTGTTGTCTGGGGATGCCGGGTAAACTACGGTCCCCTCTAGAGCCGACACTCTACTTTAGCCCAGCCTCCAATAGTCCTCAGCACGAGGCTCTACCAGGCTCCTTCTCTCTGTTCCTTCTAGTACCATAGGAGGGCTTCTCCACCTGCAGTGAGTGGCTTCAGCTACTGTCTAGGGCACGGGTACACTGTCCCTGCTCTGTTCTGTCACACCCCTGGTGGCTTCAGCGTCGGACGGGCTTTCCCCCCCATCTGGCTCGCACTGGCTCAGTCCAGGTCTGCACTCCTCGGCCTTGCACTTCCAGGGATTGTGATGTCCTTCAGTCTTTACTTCTCAGCTACTTCAGCCTACTACCTTCCTTCACTCCTCCCCCTCTCTATATACTGTCAGTCACCTGACCTCTAGTGTGCCCAACCCACTCCTCTCATCCACCACCCCTCTGATCTCATATAGTCTCTAATCTCAGGGCTGGATGTAACCTTTCTGACACGTGGGTTGTGTGGGCTGTGAGGGTGTTAGTGTTTAACAATTGTCCTACCTGCCTGGCTGCAGTTCCCTTTGTGGCCTCCTGGACGCAGGGGCGCCACATATAAACTAGCCTTGAAGTCGTACCGGATGTTCAGAACATGTTGATGAGAACTTCTATACGGCTACCTCTAAGTCAAAACATTAGGGAAAAGAGCAAGGCCAAGGCCTTTTTCCTACAAACAGGCCTCGAGCCTATACTAAGAGATTTCTGAATGTCTTCTAAAACCTAATATAAATTATTAACTATTTATTGCCATAACATTCCCCCATTTGGAGACATTCAAAATCTTATCCAAAATCCTTGCCCTAGGTGACAGAGGGGAAAGGAGTCTTCACCAACATTGATACAACCGTAATGACAATTGTAACGCCTTTGTAGTTGGTCTTGCCGCACCCTAAACTGTTATCTAAGATGATGTCTCACCTCTCTATTTAATGCTACTGAAATACATAGTAAAAGTTTTTCACACAAAAATATGGAGATTATATTTACTAAAATAGATTTTAAATATAATAAAAATGAATGCTGCTCCCACAGTTCCCTTCGCCCGCGGCAATGAGTGAATACTCCAACCAAAGTGCATGCACACGGACCTTCCCAGGTACCCTCTCCTCCCCTAGTAGACGGAGCCGGTCTTCCTACACCACTTCACCGGATTCCCCACATCGGTCTGCCCATTACACCATCGGACGGACACAAACACTCACAAACCATGGCAAACAAGGAAACTATACGAATGTTGCAATCAAATACCGGTCATAATTATTACTCAACTGTTAGTCATTATATTTGACATTCTCCATAAGACGGTCCTCACTACGGTCTAATTCAGGAGGACATGGCCTCGTACCAAGTCAATGTTGCTGGTGGAAACTTCAGTCTTATCTAAAATAAGTCAGTCCCTGAAATTCAAAAAATAAAGGTGTCCTAAGCGGTCAGTGTCCCTTGGGATGTTTATATCCATCGCATATAGGCCAGTGTCTGTAGTAAGAGACATTCAGTAGTTCTCCTGGGCTCTTCTGCCTTGAAGTGTAGATCTTGGATCTAGTTGGGATGCCATTTGAGCTCTTCAGCTGTCTCAGTCATCCGCAGAATCTCTGACATTTCTTCTGACCATCACTCCATCTCCAGACTGTGGGAAGCGACTTCGGTCCACAGTAGCTGCATGTTAAAGGGGGAGAGAAAGCTCAAAAATACATGTTAGACAAGCCCTTTATAAGTGTCAAAACATAAGAAAACCTATCTCGGGGAATCTATTACCTGGACAACATTTTCAACCATAATCTCATAAAAATTTGTACCATTTTCATAACTATCTATGACATAGTAATACCTTGCAACACAAAAACAAATCACAAAATTTTACTTATAGCCTTATAACCTTAAGAATATAAGTAACCCCCCCTTGAGCATCTTATCATCTAATATTACGTATACACACCATCTTTCAAGAAAAAGATATAAAAAGAATATGGTATCAGTTCTTGACTTACCTATAAATGAAAAACAATCATCCCTAAGAGAAGAGGAAGAGATATACTATCAGAAACATATACAGAAACATTACATTCTTTGGGTTCGTGAAAAACAAATCATCAATTCTAAATCATACACTTATGGTTCATGTCAAATAACTTCTATATAAGGATCTTATATACAATCAAAAATCATTTTCTATTGATTAAGATATCAAAATTAATTGTCACCCAAGATAAGTTCATGGAAACAAAAACATAAGATTTACACAATTTATAAATGATATACCCACTCCTAATAGTACCCTAGTAATGTCCTTAAAGCTGGAAACCTACCTAACCAGCGGAGGTCGGCACCCTCTTGAAACGACTGTGGTGCCCCCGCTCCACGTCAACTCACCCTATCTGTTCTTAACCTATCCCTGATCTTATATACCTTTTTCAGTTTGTTTGTAAAGTGTTGTTTAGTCCATTACCTTCCATAAACATATACCGCAATTGCTCAGTCAACATATATATATGAGGGTCACTAGATACACTGTCAATAGTCCGTAATTGAAACAGGTCTCAGCAGGTCTATCAGAGCACAAATAAACAATATGATACAATGTAAAGCCAAACAAATATAACATAGTATAACATTAGACAATATAATTACTGTATACTTCTCATCAGTGGTCTCTTCTGCTATTCTGAAAAACAGGTCAAAAAGGTAACTGGATATCTGGGAAAACTTCCAATTATTTATTATACAACTACCATATTCTTATTTACATATATATTTACTCATTTACCCACTCACTCTGCTTGAGAACATTCTTAACCAATATACTAGACATCTTATGGTATTTTATATAGGAGAGAGAGATTCACACCTACTAGGACATGTTTATAACTTTCCTCTCCTTGTCCGCACCCTATTTGCAATTCTTAAGCCTTGTGGAGCGGCTGCTGCTTCAAACTCTTACCTTTCTTAGTTGTGTTGTGCGTGAGAATAATGCAGGATTGACACGAGGCCTTACCTGTAACCAGGAGCGAACCAGGAAGTATTCATCTGACTACACTCGTTGACCGGTTGAGGTGTATGTGGGGCCAAGCAAAGACTATTCTAACTTTTGTTGAAGAGAGACGTCATCATGGCCTGTCCTTTTTCCCATCCTTCAGCACAACTCCCTTTTTGTTCTTTTAGTATTTATTTAGTTCTGTCCGGGCAGTCCGATACCGAAGGGGTGCTTAGGCAGCCAGACGTAACAAGGCTGGGATGGATGACCTCCCGACCATTTACCTAGACTAACTTTATTTTAACTTCAAATTGTACCTTGCCCTCTACCTCTAGGGGTCACCTGTAGTGACTGTCAGCATGATTATACCATCCTAGGCTGATAACATGGTGTTTACCTCACCAGTGATTTAACTGAATATGCTTATCGTTCTGTAAGAATTGTACTTAGAAGAAGCTCCACCTGCTTACAAAAGTGCAAAAACTCAGAATCAATTGCTCTGATTACCTCATGCGAGGATCCTACCGGTGTCCAGTGTAAGATCATCTCCCCTAATGCGTACATCTACTTATATAATCAGGAGTTTGGGATTCGGGCGATGTAGCCAATCCCAAACTCCTTTGCAGCACTGCGAGCGATGACGCGATAGCGTCATTGCGAGCAGTGTCCGTTGCCCACCCGCAGTCTCTGCTGCCACACCCAGCGGCGCGGCGGCCCTCCTCACCGCTCATAAAGGGGCAACGCTCATTTTTGCCGCGCCGTGAGCAAAGGGGCAGCGCCATATGCACGCCGGCGGATCAGGGCAGGTAAGACCCACCGAGCGGCGCTGCGCCCCTCCTCACCGCTCATGCAAGGGCGGCGGTGCTCCCTGAACCCCCCCCCCCCATCACCCCCAGGCTACTATAGGGGTGGCGGTGCAGCATCCCCCCCACCCTCCGGTCCTCAGCCGCGGCTAAAGGGGCGGTGGTGCTGACCTCTGACAGCACCCCCCGCCACAGACGCCTGTATACTCTGCCACCACCACAGACACCTGATACTCTGCCACCACAACGCACTGTACTCACCACCACAGACCCTGTAACTCTGCACCACCCATCACCCTGTAACCGACCCCACCACAGACGCCTTATACTCTGCCACCACCACGACACGATACTCTGCCACCACGACCCTGTACTCTGCACCACCAAGACGCCTGTTACTCTGCCACCACCACACGCCTGTATACTCTGCACCACCCACCCTGTTACCTGCCACCGCTATACCTCACCACCTGTATACCTGCCACCACCACAGACGCCTGTATACTCTGCCACCACACAGCCCTTAACCTGACAACCGCCATCAGACGCCTGTATACCTGCCCACCACAGACGCCTAACGCCTGCCACACTCACGCCTGTATACCTGCCACCACACGCCTGTATCTCTGCCACCACTACAGACGCCGTATACTCTGCCACCACCCAACCCATACTCTGCCTACACGCCCTGCCACACTCGCCACCACGAACCTCTTACTCTCCCCAGCACCACAGACGCCTGTATACTCTTCACCCACAAGACGCCTGTATACTCCTGCCGCCACCACAGACGCCTGTATATCTCCGCCACACCCAGACGCCTGTATACTCGCCTGCCCCACCACGACGCCTGTATACCCTGCCACCACCACAGCCCTGTATATCTGCCGCCCAGCAAACTCCTGTATACTCTGCCGCCACCCACAGACGCCTGTATCTCTGCCGCCACCCCCAGACGCCTGTATACTCTGCCACCCCCCCAGACCCTGTAACTCTGCCACCACACAGACGCCTGTATACTCCCGCCACCCACAGACGCCTGTATACTCCCCCAGCGCCTGTACTCGCCCCAGCACCCTATACGCCTTACTCTGCCGCCACCCCCACAGACGCCTATACCTGCTGCCCCCCCCCACAGACGCCTGTATACTGACCGCCCCCACAGACGCCTTACTCTGCACACACGCTGTATACTCTGCCAACCCACAGACGCCTTATACTCTGCCCAGCCACAACGCCTGTAACTCTGCCGCCACCCAACGCTGACTCGCCACACCACGCCAACCTGTATACTCTGCCGCCACCCCCACAGCGCCTATACTACTGCCCCCCCACAACTACTCCTGCCACCACCACAGACGCCTGTATACTCTGCCCACCAGCGCCGATCCTCACCACCAGACGCCTGTATACTCTGCCGCCAGCCCCACACCTGTAATCTGCCGTATACTCCCCCAGCCCTGTCCCCGCCACCCCACAGACCTGTATACTCTGCCGCCCCCACAGACCCTGATACTCTGCCACCCCACGACGCCTGTATACTCTGCCACCGCCAGCGCCGTACTCGCGCCCACAGACTCTGACTCGCCGCCCCACACAGACGCCTGTATACTTCGCCGCCACCTACACGACGCCTGTAACTCTGCCCAGCCACGCGCCGATACGCTGCCCTATACCCCTGCGCCTGTAACTCCCGCCACCCCAGACCTGTATACTCTGCCGCCCCCCCAGCGCCTGATACCCTGATACCCCCCCCACAGACCTATACCCCGCCCCACTGACGCCTCTTGCTCTGCCGCCACCCCCAGACCTGTATACTCTGCCCCGCACCCACAGACGCCTGTATCTCTGCCTCACCCACCACCCGTATCTCTGCCGCTGTACTCTGCGCCTGTTACCACCCACAGACCTGTATACTCTGCCGCGCCCCACCACAGACGCCTGTATACTCTCCGCACCCCAGACCCGTAACGTCCCCACCCCAGACCCTTTACTCCGCCCCACCACAGACGCCTGTATACTCTGCCGCCACCCACAGACGCCTGTATACTCTGCCGCCACCACCACAGACGCCTGTAACTCTGCACCCACGGCCCGTACCTGCCCCACACACGCCTGTATACTCTCCCGCCCCACCAGCCCTGAACGCCTGAACTCGCACGGGCCGACCGCCACCAACACGCGCCTGATACTGCGGCCATCACCACACCGTATATTGCAACCCACCAGCTGTTATGCCACCACCGCCACTCTGCCCCACCTACCTGCTACCACAAGCCCTGTATACTCTGCACGCCCACAGTGCCATACTTGCCACAGACCCTGTATACTCTGCCACACCCAGACGCCTGTCTCTCACCACACGACGCTCTGTTACCACGCTGACGCCACCCCCAGACGCCGCGCACCCAGACGCGTACTCGCAACACGCCTGTCCCTGCCCCCACAGACGCCTATATCTGCCGCAAAACGCCTGTCCGCCACCACCACAGACGCCTGTATACCCCCCGCCACACCCTATACTCTCCTCCACCACAGACGCTGATACTCCCGCCCACAGACGCCTGAACCTGCGCCCCCACCACCACCACAGACGCCTGTATACTCTGCCACCACCACAGACGCCTGTATACTTGCCACCACCACAGACGCCTGTATACTCTGCCACCACCACAGACGCCTGTATACTCTGCCACCACCACAGACGCCTGTATACTCTGCCACCACCACAGACGCCTGTATACTCTGCCACCACCACACACGCCTGTATACTCTGCCACCACCACAGCGCCTGTATACTCTGCCACCACCACAGACGCCTGTATACTCTGCCACCACCACAGACGCCTGTATACTCTGCCACCACCACAGACGCCTGTATACTTGCCACCACCACAACGCCTGTATACTTGCCACCACACCACAGACGCCTGTATACTCTGCCACCACACAGACGCCTGTATACTCTGCCACCACCAACTCGACACAGACCCTGTATACTCTGCCACCACCACAGACCCTGTATACTCTGCCGCCGACCATACTCTGCCACCACCACAGACGCCTGTATACTCTGCCACCACCACAGACGCCTGTATACTCTGCCACCACCACAGACGCCTGTATACTGTGCCACCACCACAGACGCCTGTATACTCTGCCACCACCACAGACGCCTGTAGACTGTGCCACCACCACAGACGCCTGTAGACTGTGCCACCACCACAGACGCCTGTAGACTGTGCCACCACCACAGACGCCTGTAGACTGTGCCACCACCACAGACGCCTGTAGACTGTGCCACCACACAGACGTCCTGTCATAACCCCTGCCGCCCACCCCACGGACGCCTGTATACTCTGCCGCCACCCCCACGGACGCCTGTATACTCTGCCGCCACCCCCACGGACGCCTGTATACTCTGCCGCCACCCCCACGGACGCCTGTATACTCTGCCGCCATCACCACGGACGCCTGTATACTCTGCCGCCGCCACCACGGACGCCTGTATACTCTGCCGCCGCCACCACAGACGCCTTTATACTCTGCAGCCGCCACCACAGACGCCTGTATACTCTGCCGCCGCCACCACAGACGCCTGTATACTCTGCCGCCGCCGCCACCACAGACGCATGTATACTCTGCCGCCGCCGCCACCACAGACGCCTGTATACTCTGCCGCCGCCGCCACCACAGACGCCTGTATACTCTGCCACCGCCGCCACCACAGACGCCTGTATACTCTGCCGCCGCCGCCACCACAGACGCCTGTATACTCTGCCGCCGCCGCCAGCACAGACGCCTGTATACTCTGCCGCCGCCGCCAGCACAGACGCCTGTATACTCTGCTGCCGCCGCCACCACAGACGCCTGTATACTCTGCCGCCGCCGCCAGCACAGACGCCTGTATACTCTGCCGCCGCCGCCACCACAGACGCCTGTATACTCTGCCGCTGCCGCCACCACAGACGCCTGTATACTCTGCCGCTGCCGCCACCACAGACGCCTGTATACTCTGCCGCTGCCGCCACCACAGACGCCTGTATACTCTGCCGCCGCCACCACAGACGCCTGTAGACTCTGCCTCCGCCACCACAGCCGCCTGTATACTCAGCCACCACCACAGCCGCCTGTATACTCAGCCACCACCACAGCCGCCTGTATACTCTGCCTCCACCACAGCCGCCTGTATACTCTGCCACCACCACCACACACGCCTGTATACTGTGCCACCACCACCACACACGCCTGTATACTGTGCCACCACCACCACACACGCCTGTATACTGTTCCACCACCACACATTCCTGTATACTGTGCCACCACCACACACGCCTGTATACTGTGCCACCACCACACACGCCTGTATACTGTGCCACCACAGACGCCTGTATACTGTGCCACCACCACAGACGCCTGTATACTGTGCCACCACCACAGACGCCTGTATACTGTGCCACCACCACAGACGCCTGTATACTCTGCCACCACCACAGACGCCTGTATACTCTGCCACCACCACAGACGCCTGTATACTCTGCCACCACCACAGACGCCTGTAGACTGTGCCACCACCACAGACGCCTGTAGACTGTGCCACCACCACAGACGCCTGTAGACTGTGTCACCACCACAGACGCCTGTAGACTGTGCTACCACCACAGACGCCTGTAGACTGTGCCACCACTACAGACGCCTGTAGACTGTGCCACCACCACAGACGCCTGTAGACTGTGCCACCACCACAGACGCCTGTAGACTGTGCCACCACCACAGACGCCTGTAGACTGTGCCACCACCACAGACGCCTGTAGACTGTGCCACCACCACAGACGCCTGTATACTGTGCCACCACCACAGACGCCTGTATTCTCTGCCACCACCACAGACGCCTGTATACTCTGCCACCACCATACTCTGCCACCACCACAGACGCCTGTATACTCTGCCACCACCACACACGCCTGTATACTCTGCCGCCACGACAGCCGCCTCTATACTTTGCTACCCGCAGAGACGCCTGTATACTCTGATACCCACAGAGCCGTTTATATGCTCTGCTACCCACAGACCCGCCTGTATACTCTGCTACCCACAGAGCCCCCTGTATACTCTGCTACCCACTGACCCGCCTGTATACACACAATTCATTTCACCCCGCTCCCGATACAATTGCATCAGGCTTTTTTACTAGTCTGAAATAAAACACTCAAGAATTCATGTTAGCTTAGAAAAATCAGAAAAATACTTATTCAACAAAATTCTTATTACAATTCTGTACTAATTATATAAACAGTTTTATGCTTAACCAAAAACCCATTTAAATTCTGTTATAAATGTCTCTATTGGCACTATATTTATAAACTAGAACTGTATGATGCTTAACCAAAAACCACATATATTTCTCCATATATGTCTCCATCCCCCCTTCGCATGAGAGAATCAAAAAGATATGATTATACTAGAGTAATATATATATATACTAGCTGTGAGCCCGATGCAAATGCATCGGGATTCTAGAACGTGCATTAATTTGATTATAGTAGATAGCTATTTTTTATTTTATTATTTACTTTGTTTTGTTTTTTTACTATTTTTATTATTATTACATTTATTTATTATTTGTTATTTTAAGTGAATTTATTTGTATTCAAATTATTTTATTTTATTTAAAAACCGCATCTGCGGGGCGGTTGCGGTAATCCCCATACAAAGTATAGGGGGACTTGCGGCAGGTGCGGCAAAACCGCACTTGCCGCACCTGCCGCAAGTCCCCCTATACTTTCTATGGGGATTACCGCAACCGCTCCGCAACTTGAACTTGCGGCGCGGTTGCGGTAATCCTTATGGGGATTACCGCTACCGCGCCGCAAGTGCTCGCACTCAGCCAGCGACTCGCAATGCGGCGCGGTTGCGGTAATCCTTATGGGGATTACCGCAACCGCGCCGCAAGTGCTCGCACTCAGCCAGCGACTCGCTGCCGCACCTGCCGCAAGTCCCCCTATACTTTGTATGGGGATTACCGCAAGCGCGCCGCGGCTGAGGTAGCGACTCGCAATGGCCTCGCGGCCATTGCTCGCGCTACACAGCGACTCGCAATAGATCCCCATTGAAAGTATAGGGGGAGTTGCGGCAGGTGCGGCAGCTGAGGTAGCGACTCGCAATGGCCTCGCGGCCATTGCTCGCGCTACCTCAGCGGTAAATCGCTAACTTTGTGGCCGAGCCTCTGGTTCTATTTTCGGCCATTGCTTCGCGGCCATTGCTCGCGCTTGGTGACGTCACAGCGTGACATAGCCACGGCGTTTTCGGGGTCCGACACGAAAATGCCTACGGCAATTATATAGTAGATATAAACTGGATATATAAATTGGTAGTGGAACTAACTGTGATGTAGTCTCATTGTTAACAGGCCTTTTGGGTGGTGCAAGATGGCTGCCACAGGAAGTTCTGACCGGCAAAACTTCCTCTGAGTCTTACATTCCTAAGATGGGGAAGGGACACTCTGAGCTGAGGTTTTCTATCTGAATCTGAAAACAAGTCCATCCGCCACCTGGAGCCAGCGCCATAACAAAAAAACTACTTTAGAAAACAATGGGATTAGAATCTGAAGATTTAACACACATATGCTAAGTATTATTATCTGTTCTCTATGCCTCTTCTAAAACAATATTGTTCCTCCGTAAAATTCAGACAGAAACATTCAAAAATTATCCCGAGTAGTTATCATAGTGTCTAAAGAATATTAACATAAAACACAAACAAAAAGACAGTGTGTCAGTATGACTCAATAAAATAGAATAATCCCAGTATGAAAATCAGCAAAACCTAATTCTTTATAACCTCGAGCAGGAATGTACAAAAACTGTCCAAAATAACTATTATTGCGTCCAATAATAGGCAATATTACTAGCTTCCAACTAAATACACAGTAAACAATTATGATTCCTAATGTTCACAGCCAAAAATGAAAAGAAATTCCTGCCTACCATTCAGAATGTTAAACTCATAGAGAGATTATTTTTCATTACTGCATGTAAAAATGAACATGCAGAATGCAATCTCGCATCTTCCCCCCTCCCCTTCAGTACCTGAAGGGAGGGGGAGATATTTGCGCACAATTCTAACCTTGGACGGAATTAATATTGGCAGAAAATCAACTCCATGAATATGCTACACACATTATAAGGTAGCATTCTCCCTAGGGAATTGCTTGGCAACATGTATAACCCAAAAAACATATACTAAACACCTGCTTCACATCACGTGTGATACAAAACATCAAAACATACAGTCACCTATAGACAAGACAAAAATCAACCCTGACATTACATCTCACATCTCAGCATACATACAGTATACACAGGGGCCCCGATTACAGCTTCATTCAACACTTACGTGAACCACTCACAGCCTCCTATGGTGGTTATAGCCACCTAACGTTATAGACACATAACCATATAGCATTACAGCACCCTCCTTCTCCTTTAACATTTTTAACATACTTTCTTTCTGTCAGCTGTGATGTATTTTGATTGTTACTTCAGGGGAAATGGTGTATCAGTGTCCGCGCTGCTGAAATCCCAAGAAAACGATCCGGAAACCATATGTAGGTTGCATCAATCATCCATTTATTCCTTTTCCTACGCGTTTCGGAACTGTCCTAGTGCTTTCCTCAGGGATCCCTGAGGAAGGCACTAGGACAGTGCTGAAACGCGTAGGAAAAGGAATAAATGGATGATTGATGCAACCTACATATGGTTTCCGGATCGTTTTCTTGGGATTTTAGCAGCGCGGACACTGATACACCATTTCCCCTGAAGTAACTTCTGGATGGTTCCCACGTGCATGTGGAAGGTGAAAGTCCTGCAGCAGCTGCATTTAATGCTAAATGCTTTTACACCAGTTGTGGGTCTCACAACTGTGCTAGGTGAGTGAATTCATACCCACCACATACATTAGTGTCACTAGTGATAGGGCACTATTGCGCTTCTTGTTCCCCCCCCTATTTTTTACTTTGATGTGTTTTGATTGAGTAGAGATGCAATAATCAAGTCAAAATGACTTCAGCCTGTGCTACCTATATGGTTCTTCCCCACTTTGCATCTCTCCTCAAACAAAAAACCCCAACAGAGACAGTGTTACCTGTAAACAAGTTGGTCTGTCTGGTGAGCATGATCAATTGTACTTGTTCATTTTCTGGGTGCAAGGAAAGAAGTATGTAGGTACAGGTGATAGTGGAGCTGCTTTGGTCTACTTTACGTCCAAATTAATTGTTACCATTATCTATAATCTATAAGGGGTTTGTGGCGTTCAGAAGCCCAGATCCAGGACTTTACCTGGTACCTGTATCTGTGCCTCTGAATCCACTGGTCATTCACACGGATGAATTGCCTCCAACAGGCCATATCAAAACAACCCAATTTACCCATCTAGGCATTTCCCACTTTTCTCTCTGCCACAAGGTCTCTTGGGGGTAACTTGCTGAGGCTTTCACTGATTAACACCCGTATTATAACTTAAACCCAAGTCTCTATGCTTCTATCTTGGCTATAACCGTCCACCCCTCAAGATTACCACTGTCAGCAGGGTTGTATAAAGGGGAGTCAACTGGGATACCTTCAGTGAGCCGGGCATTAAAGTTTATTCTGAACACTCTAAACCTCGGGAGGGGGAAGAGAGGTGAAATTGGTCTGTAACCAAGTCAGCAGAAATAGCAAGCTTCACACCTTGCTTACCCTGTGTGCACCTTTATGGAAACCAATCAGTGGTGTTAGGAAGGCAGTCAGAGTCCTGGAACTGGTTGCTTCACTGGAATCAGTCAGTCAGAGTCAGTCTGAGGACTGGAACTGGAATTGTTGTCACCAAACAGATAAAAACATCAAACTGTGTCGGCCCCCTCTACACCTCAGTGGGCAACAACTGGGTCATATAACTTTCCCGCATATACTTCCTGCAACAAGAATCCTTGTAGATTGACTATCGTTAGCTGGGCATGTATATTCTGTTGAAACACCTTGAGTACTGGAGAAGTGCCAGGGATTGCTATATAACCAGTTTCTTCCCATGCATATGGCACGTCAGTAACACGATTTATTATCCAGCCAGCGGGCGTAATTGCTAGCTCTATACCTTGTTAACTCCAGATGACGTGCCGCTTGTGTAATCTGGAGAGACGGAACAATAGAACAATATCATCACTACTATCATTTACGTAAATTACATACTCATCCACCACCGCAGCCAGGAGCGGGGTGGGAAGACCATCAACCCTTTTTAGGGTTCGGAAACCCATCAACCCTTTTTAGGGGGACGGAAGACCATCAACCCTTTTTAGGGGGTCGAAACCCATCAACCCTTTTTAGGGGGTCGGAAAACCATCAACCCTTTTTTAGGGGTCGGAAAACCATCAACCCTTTTTTAGAGGGTTGTAAAACCATCAACCTTTTTTAGGGGGTTGGAAAACCATCAACCCTTTTTTAGGGGGTCGGAAACCCATCAGCCGTATCAGAGGCTGGAACACCAGTAGTGAAATAAAGCAATCGGCCCCCCCCTCTCCGGGGACCGGAAACCCATCAGCCCTATCCCCTGGGAATAGGGCTGGAAACCAGGGAAACAGAAGCTCCCCACTCAGCCCCGTCTCTCCGTTCTTCTCCATGCCTTTCTCTCTTTCTCTGCACTGAAACTGCAGCAATGATGGCACTGACACAAACACAGATAAACTCAGGATCAGGTTGCAAGAACACAAATAAGCAGACAATTAAGGAATTCTCAGGACCGGGTTACAAGGGCTTGGACTTCTCAGATCCGGTCATCTATGTCTGAGTCTGACAGCCAGCTACCTTTATCATACCTGCACACGGAGATACAGGAGGGTCTTAGGTAAGATAAATAATTTTCTTACCTCTTTGTAGCCTGCAGGTCTACCCCTCGTGTATGGTCCGTCCTGGGAATGAAGGTTCAGTTGTGGCTGTCGTCCCCTGGACGTCTCGTCCTAGCACGTTGGGCGCCAACTGTTATGGATGCCCCCACACCTTTCGGGTTAGGCTGTCATCTTAATTGTCTGCTGCCAAATTGGATGCTTTATCGGGTACGTGCACGTCACCTGTATAAGAACCACGCTGACACACAAGTCAATGTAGACTTAATGACAAAGACCTTTTATTAAGGGAGCGGTTAGCAGTTTTATTACTTAACCTTAAAGGGATGTGCAAAGGGGTGTGACTAGATAATTGCGTCATATTATGCTGAATCTACATTTTAGTCTGAAAAAGCATTCAATTATATTCTGTGTGTTAGTTAGTATAAACTAGCCTTGAAGTCGTACAGGACGTTCAGAACATGTTGATGAGAACTTCTATATGGCTACCTCTATGTCAAAACATTAGGGAAAAGAGCAAGGCCAAGGCCTTTTTCCTACAAACAGGCCTCGAGCCTATACTAAGAGATTTCTGAATGTCTTCTCAAAACCTAATATAATTATTAACTATTATGCCATAACAGTATGAAAATCGATGTTGGACACATACATTAAATGGTGAATATGTATTAAATGTATTTACAGTTAAAAACCTGTTTCTGTGCCTTTTTTATTAATAAAGTGTTTAATTTTGTGCAAAAAACTGTGTAAGGCTCCGCTGTATTTTAACTTGCCAGTGCAGGTAAACTAATCAACTACTAGCTGCCAACCCCTCCGCTACCTATTTTTTCACCTAGGCTGGCAATGAAAAAAACAGAGGAGGCCTTTATTTTTTTAATTATTTAAATAAATAATTTGAAAAAAATTGGTGTGGGCTTTGCTATATTTTTGATTACTACCAAAATAACCCAAGCAACTGTGGGCTGGAATTCTCAGCGTGGTGAGGTCCAAGTGTTCTGGCCCCCTCCCCCCATGCTAAAAAATGTAGCCCACAGCTGCTGGTGCCAGAATTGGCACCTTCATGAGAGATGCCAAAACTGGTGGTTACCCTGCTCTTCCAGCTGCCGTGGTGCTGGTGGCATATTGGGTTATAAGCGGTTAATATCAGCCGAGTATTTCCAGCTTACACCAAGCCCTAGATTGATAATGTCAGGCCTATGTTAGACCTGGCCATTATCAATCTATGAGTAAGTAGTGAAAACAGAGACAAATCATTTATTTTGAATAAAACATACAGACATGCCTGTTTCCTCTCTTTATCATCTCCAAACATACCCACCGACGGTAATTCACAGCCAGCATAAGTTGTCCTGTGACGAACCATTTTAGCTCTGCTAATCTTGGTGATCTGAGAGGTGTCCCCCACCCGGAGTATGCTCAGACACTGCCAGCCAGCTTTCTGAGCTGAGCGTTAATGTCAGACAGTTCATCTTAGGACAGATCATGCGTGGCTCATCTCTGACCATAGATGAACTCTCTCATGGCACTGTGATCACAGCCTAGTGTCAGTGGGAGGCTGCCACAGTGTAAGGGACCTCTCTGTGGATTATCGTCAGAGGGTATTTTTGTGGGTAATAAAGACGAGACATGAATGTTTGTGTGGTTCATTACAAAAAAAATAATTTTTATCGGCCGTCCATGACAGCACCCATGAGAGAGAGGGATCTGCCCTCCAAGGATAGAGAACCATCATGCTTTAAAAAGGGGCGCTTCCTCTCCCCACATCAGTTGGTTTCCTATTCTTGAACGGGGAGCCTCAGTAAGGGCGGTTCAGATAGACTAGCAGATTGAGCAATTTCAGTACCAGGCCCTTCCGTTTGGCATAGTCAGGGGTGTAACTACCGGCATAGCAGACGTAGCGGTCGCTTTGGGGCCCGGCGCTTGTGGGGGGCCCGGACCCAGCGCCGCTATGTCTGCTGTGCCGGTCAGCTGGGATACAGCGGCATAACTACCGCGGTCGGTGGGCCCCAAGCTCCCCAGGGGGCCCTGCTGCCTGTGCCCCCAGCCACCCGCCGCGACCGCTATCCCGGAAGAGGAGCCGGAATAGGAGCTGCAGGAAGTGCCCGCCCCACCAAAAGCCGGGAGAGGCAGAGCAGGTAATTGTGCTGCGCTCCCCGCGCTTCCCACCCGGCCGGCAGCCCTGGCACCCCCCCCGCCCCGCTTTTTATCCGGCCGTCACCACTAGCACCACCCCCTCCCCCACCCTGCTTCTCCCCCCTCCTGCTTCTCACCCGGCCGTCACCACTAGCACCCCCCCCCGCTTCTCACCAAGGGGGCCCCTAAGTGATTCTTGCTGCTGTATATACTTCTGGGGCCTGTATATACCACTGGGGAGGCTGCTGTATTATACACTGGGGAGGCTGCTGTATATACCACTGGGGAGGCTGCTGTATACTATCACTGGGGAGGCTGCTGTATATACCACTGGGAGGCTGCTGTATATACCACTGGGGAGGCTGCTGTATACTACCACTGGGGAGGCTGCTGTATATACCACTGGGGAGGCTGCTGTATACTACCACTGGGGAGGCTGCTGTATATACCACTGGGGAGGCTGCTGTATACTCACTGGGGAGCTGCTGTATACCACTGGGGCTGCTGTATATACTGCTGGGGCCTGTATATACCACTGGGGAGGCTGCTGTATACCATGGGGCTGCTGTATATACTGCTGGGGCCTGTATATACCACTGGGGAGGCTGCTTTATATACCACTGGGGAGGCTGCTGTATACCACTGGGGCTGCTGTATATACTGCTGGGGCCTGTATATATCACTGGGGAGGCTGCTGTATACTATCACTGGGGAGGCTGCTGTATATACCACTGGAGAGGCTGCTGTATACTACCACTGGGGAGGCTGCTGTATATACCACTGGGGAGGCTGCTGTATATACCACTGGGGAGGTGCTATATACTACCACTGGGGAGGCTGCTGTATATAAATTCATGCTCAAAACTTACAACTCTGCCCTTCACCTTGCCAAACAGACCTACTTCACCACCCTGGTCTCCTCACTATCCAACAATCCAAAAAAACTTTTGACACCTTTCACTCTCTCCTCAGTCCTAAAGTGCAGTCCCCCATCACTGAACCTCTGTGCTGATGACCTGGCCTCCTACTTCATGGAGAAAATAGACAACATCCGCCAGGAAATCTGCTCTCAGCCTCCAAGCACTGCCACCCCCATTCTTCCCCACATCTCCTCCGGTTCACTCTCCACATTTGACCCAGTCACAGAAGAAGAAGTCTCCAGGCTCCTTTCTTCCTCTCGTCCCACCACATGCACTACTGACCCCATTCCCTCACACCTGCTCCAGTCCCTCTCTCCAGTCGTCACCACTCATCTAACCAAAATCTTCAATCTCTCCCTCTCTTCTGGCATCTTCCCCTCCTCCTTCAAACACTCGATCATTACCCCATTATTAAAGAAAACCACTCTCGACCCAACCTGCACAAATAACTACAGACCAGTCTCCAATCTCCCCTTCATCTCTAAACTCTTGGAGCGCCTGGTCTACTCCCGCCTCACCCTTTACCTCACCGCTCACTCTCTTCTAGATCCATTACAGTCTGGTTTCCGCCCCCTTCACTCTACAGAAACTGCCCTCATCAAAGTGACCAATGACCTTCTGACAGCAAAACGTAATGGTCACCACTCTCTGCTTATCCTTCTTGACCTCTCTGCAGCTTTTGACACTGTCGACCATCATCTCCTACTCTCTATGCTGCTCTCCATTGGCATAAAGGACACTGCTCTCTCCTGGCTCTCCTCCTATCTTTCTGACCGCTCTTTCAGTGTATCTTTTGCTGGCTCCACTTCTTCCCCTCTTCCTCTCACTATTGGAGTCCCTCAGGGTTCAGTCCTTGGCCCTCTCCTCTTTTCTCTCTACACAGCCCCAATTGGACGCACCATCAGCAGATTTGGCTTTCAGTACCATCTTTATGCTGATGACACACAACTATACACTTCAGCCCCTGACTTTACCCCTGCGGTATTAAAGAACACCAATGACTGTCTAGCTGCAGTTTCCAATATCATGTCCACTCTCTATTTGAAACTAAACCTTTCCAAAACTGAACTACTTCTGCTCCCCCCATCACTAACCTTCCTAAATCGGACATCTCTCTCTCAGTTTGTGGCACCACGATAACGCCTAGGCAGCAGGCTCGTTGTCTGGGTGTTATGTTTGACACCGATCTCTCCTTCTCCTCCCACACACAATCTCTCGTCCGCTCCTGTCGCTTACACCTGAAGAATATCTCTAGAGTCCGCCCCTTTCTCACCATGGTAAGAACAAAAACCCTCACCGTGGCCCTAATCCATTCCCGCCTTGACTATTGAATTCTCTATTAAGCGGCCTCCCCCTCAGCAGACTTTCTCCTCTCCAGTCCATCCTTAATGCAGCAGCCAGGATCACCCATCTGGCCAATCGTTACTCAGATGCCTCTGCTCTGTGCCAGTCATTGCACTGGCTGCCCGTATACTACAGGATCAAATTCAAATTGCTTGTTCTCACCCACAAAGCTCTTCACAGTGCAGCACCCCCCTACCTCTCCTCCCTCATCTCTGTCTATCACCCCACCCATTCTCTACGTTCCTCAAATGACCTTCGACTAACATCTGCACTAATCCGATCCTCCCACTCCCGGCTCCAAGATTTCTCCAGAGCTGCACCAAACCTCTGGAATGCTTTACCCCAAGAAATCAGGACTATCCACAACTTGCATGGCTTCAGACGATCCCTAAAAACGCATCTTTTTAAGGCGGCCTATCATACTCCCTAATAGAAGTCCTTTGTACTGTAGACAGTGAATGGGCTATCCCTCTGGACATTACTCTTCTACAAACTCCACCAAACCAAAAAGCTCTACACAGACTGTATAATGACCATCCATGTAAGCTTAGTTCTATGCCCCATTTCCTCAAGATGCCTGGACCATCAGTGCAATAAGCCCCTGTACCTTGTGCAACCCCTATCCCGTTGTAGATTGTAAGCTCTTTTGAGCAGGGTCACCTTCATTTCTTGCTTTATTTATTGTATTTTCTTTATTACATTGATTCTATGCCTATTGTTTATTATCCAATTATTCTACTGTATTTGTTCTCTACTGTAATTACTTACTGTATATTTTCTGTACCCTACATTGTAAAGCGCTATGGAATATGTTGGCGCTATATAAATAAAGCTTTATTATTATTATTATTATTATATACCACTGGAGAGGCTGCTGTATACTACCACTGGGGAGGCTGCTGTATACTACCACTGGGGAGGCTGCTGTAGACTACCACTGGGGAGGCTGCTGTATACTACCACTGGGGAGGCTGCTGTATATACCACTGGGGTGGCTGCTGTATACCACTGGGGCTGCTGTATATACTGCTGGGGCCTGTATATACCACTGGGGAGGCTGCTGTATACTACCACTGGGGAGGCTGCTTTATATACCACCGCGGAGGCTGCTGTATACCACTGGGGCTGCTGTATATACTGCTGGGGCCTGTATATACCACTGGGGAGGCTGCTGTATACTATCACTGGGGAGGCTGCTGTATACTACCACTGGGGCTGCTGCTGTATATACCACTGGGGAGGCTGCTGTATACTACCACTGGGGAGGCTGCTGTATATACCACTGGGGAGGCTGCTGTATATACCACTGGGGAGGCTGTATATACTGCTGGGGCCTGTATATACCACTGCAGAAAGAAAAAGAAAAGGGCGCATGTGTAGACACACAGGGCTATTTGTATAAATAAAAAGTGCCAGTGCACTCACCTATAATGGTTGTGTACGTCTACACAACCAAGATTAAACGTGTAAGTGATGGGGCTCCGGGTTGCCTCTTTCTATTAGTGCTGCTGTCCTGCCGGTGTTTGCGTTCACACCTGATGAAGACGGCTTAGACCGTTGAAACGCGTTGTGGCAGTGGTATTGGAGGAAGAATAAAGGTCGGTTCTTATTCACTAATTTGTCCAGTATTCCTTTGGCGCTCCCTGAGACCGCTGTACTATTGTTTTTATGTGTATATACCACTGGGGAGGCTGCTGTATACCACTGGGGCTGCTGTATATACTGCTGAGGCCTGTATATACCACTGGGGAGGCTGCTGTATACTACCACTGGGGAGGCTGCTTTATATACCACTGGGGAGGCTGCTGTATACCACTGGGGCTACTGTATATACTGCTGGGGCCTGTATACTACCACTGGGGAGGCTGCTGTATAGTACCACTAGGGAGGCTGCTGTATAGTACCACTGGGGAGGCCTGTATACCACTGGGGGGGGCCTGTATACCACACTCCTGGGGGCTGTATACCTGTGCTGGGGTCCACCCTCGGCTTATACACGAGTCAATAGGTTTTCCCAGGTTTTGGGGGCAAAAGTATGGGGGTCGGCTTATACACGGGTCGGCTTATGCACGAGTATATACGGTAAACTGGGTGGCGTCAGACTGTTAACACCGATTTGGTAAGGGGGCGTGTCATTGGGGGCGTGTCTTGGAAGGGGCCCTGTTCAAAAGTTTGCTATGGGGCCCTGCCAGTTCTAGTTACGCCCCTGCACAGAGCACACTATATATAGTATATATACACAGAGGCCTCTATATACAGTATATACCGAAGACTCTATGTACAGTATATATACACAGGATACTACTTACATTATGTACACACAGAGCACACTATGTACAGTATATGCACAGGACATTATATACAGTATACACACAGAGCACACCATATAGAATATATATACACATAGGACACTATATAGTCCCTGCTCCTGGTATAAGTGCCCCCATCTGGGCCTCATCTTGGTACATATAATCCTCCATCCTGCTGCACACAGTAAAAAAAACAAAACGATTATGCTCACCTTCCCTCTGCTCCCCTGGGGCCATGTCCTCCTCAAATATTATCCCTGGGACCCCAACGCATCCTTGCAGCAGGCTCCGGTCTGCGCTTCTTCCTGCATGGCTGCACCATTGTGATGAGGTCGAAGGGTGATGACTCCTCACTCTGCTGCAGTCTGCAGAGGAGAAGGAAGCCTACTGCCCCCGGGAGGCAGCACATAGCTAATTTGCCTCACATACAATTTAGCCGTGTGCACTTGTAGCGCTGTAGGGTGCTGGCTGAGTGTCCTGATGGGCCGCTCATTGCCAGGGCTGTCCCTGATAGCCAGTGGGCCCCCAAGCTATCCAGGGCCCCGGCACTTTCCGAGTATGCCGGGTGCTGACGCCAGCCCTGGATATGAATACATTTTCAAGGCACTGTAGTGCAAGGAGTGTGGACTGGTTGTCTAAAACATGACATGCCCATCCCTTCAATGGGTTTTATCTCAGGGTATTCCAATGAACCCAAACTGACCCATATTAACTTTAAGCTGCGCTCATGATGGCAGATCCACACTAGTCCTCAATTTCAGTTCTAATCAGGTATTTCTAAAATATATTTGGTAGAAAACATCTTTGAAATATATACAGTATATAGTAGCTAAATGCTACACTGTGTGCAGAATTATTAGGCAAATGAGTATTTTGATCACATGATACTTTTTCTACATGTTGTCCTACTCCAAGCTGTATAGGCTTTAGAGCCAACTACCAATTAAGTAAATCAGGTGATGTGCATCTCTGTAATGAGGAGGGGTGTGGTGTAATGACATCAACACCCTATATAAGGTATGCTTAATTATTAGGCAAATGCCTTTCCTTAGGCAAAATGGGTCAGAAAAGAGATTTGACGGGCTATGAAAAATCCAAAATTGTGAGATGTCTTGCAGAGGGATACAGCAGTCTTGAAATTGCCAAACTCTTGAAGTGTGATCACCGAACAATCAAGCGTTTAATAGCATATAGCGAACAGGGTTGCAATAAGCCAAGATGCCATTTGCCACCAGTTTTGCCATATTTCAGAACTACAACGTTGCTTGAGTACCAAAAAGCACAAGGTGTGCTATAGTCAGGGACATGGCCAAGGTGAGGAAGGCTGAAAAACGACCACCGTTGAACAAGAAACATAAGATAAAACGTCAAGACTGGGCCAAGAAATACCTTAAGACTGATTTTTCAAAGGTTTTATAGACTGATAAAATGAGAGTGACTCTTGATGGGCCAGATGGTCGAGCTGGATCAGTAAAGGGCAGAGAGCTCCACTCCTACTCAGACACCAGGAAGGTGGCAGTGGGGTACTGGTATGGGCTGGTATCATCAAAGATGAACTTGTGGGACCTTTTCTGGTTGAGGATGGAATAAAGCTCAACTTCCGTACGTACTGCCAGTTTCTGGAACACAACTTCTTCAAGCAGTTGTACAGGAAGAAGTCAGTATCGTTCAAGAAAAACATGATTTTCATGTAGTACAATGTTCCATCACATGCATCCAACTACTCCACACCGTGGCTGGCCAGTAAAGGTCTAAAAGAAGAAAAAATAATGACATGGCCCCCTTGTCACCTGATCTGAACCCCATAGAGAGCCTGTGGTCCCTCTTAAAATGTGAGATCTACAGAGAGGGAAAACAGTACACCTCTCGGAATAGTGTCTGGGAGGCTGTGGTGGCTGCTGCACGCAATGTTGATTGTAAACAGATCAAGCAACTGACAGAATCTATGGATGGAAGGCTGTTGAGTGTCATCATAAAGATAGGTGGCTGTATTGGTCACTAATTTTTTGGAGTTTTGTTTTGCATGTCAGAAATGTTTTTTTTCAAAATTTTGTGCAGTTATATTAGTTTACCTGGTGAAAATAAACAAGTGAGATGAATATATTTGGTTTTTATTAAGTTGCCTAATAATTCTACACAGTAATAGTTACCTGCACAAATAGATATCCTCCTAACATAGCGAAATCTAAAAAAATAAACCACTCCAACTTCCAAAAATTTTAAGCTTTGATATTTAAGAGTCTTTTGGTTAATTGAGAACATAGTTGTTGATCAAATAATAAAAATAATCCTCTAAAATTCAACATGCCTAATAATTCTGCACACAGTGTAGTATAGTCTTTGCCGTATCCGAAACTGATCAGAAAGCACTGGACTATCAGCGGGCACAAAGGCATAACCTAATTACACTGTCTCTGTAGAAGTGTTTGTTCCTCTGTCACCTGTTTTTCTTATTATTATCTATTACGTATGTCCAGGCACTGGTGGAGCAGCATCACAGGGCCCAACAACAAGGAGGTCCTCAGGCGCCACAACAGCCATTACAGAATGGTCAACAGGCATCATCCCCGGCCATACAACCTGTCCAGGCCCAGCCTCAACAAGTGGTTCAGCAACAGGTCGTACAACAGCCACAAGCAGTAGTGGCCAGTCCTACTGTTACAAATGTACCAACCACTGCAGTCCTGGTAAGCTGTAACCATACTCGAAGTTCTGTGATCTTTCCTTATTTCCAGTATTTTATGTTTTTCTATATAAAATGTGCTCTATAATTTTAAACTCTAAATGATGTGAGATACAAAATGTGTGCTGGATACATGCGGACGTAATACTAGAGCCATGTCACTAATGATAACCAGGTAGTGCTCAACAGCTTCTTTTTCAGCTAGGTACAATATCTGCAAGATCTAGTGCATAAAGAATACTGAAGCCCATTATGTCATATTCAGAAAGTACTACCTTCGGCTTTATCCTATTTTCTACTTTTCAATGTTTGAATGCACTTCCCACCTTTTCATTTGAGTGCACCCTCACACCAAATTTTTCCCTTACCCCACCCCTTTTTTGATTGACAACTCTGGCTTTATAGAGCCAGAGAAGGGCAGAAACAGATGGAAAACGAATAGGTGGAAAGATGGACCTAAATGTTTGACCCCCGCCATGAGGTACTGCACCTGTTCTGGTTTAAACAAGCATTCTGTGCTGACAGATAGTCTTTATAAGCTCAGTTTAGTACAGTACAATTATTTTTCTTTTTTTTTTTTTAAATCAAATAGTTTTTATTAAAAGTTCAACAGAGAAAATTACATCCCAATACACTGTGTTATAAACAAAAGAGGATGAACATCAACTCACATATAGCTAGCAGTATAACCAATCTTACAAATATATCCCTCCCCACCCTCTCATTTGACAATGGATCATAAATCACCGCAATGTGCATTGAGTACAAGAACATTAATCAGAAGGCTGCAGGCCCCTGGATGGAGTGCATTCTTTCTCTCAGAAGGGCATCCGACGCAAGTCCTGGTCGGTCCATCCAACCTCCCCACACGTTTTCAAATTGCGTATGTTGACCTCTCTTGATATATATTGTGTTCCATAAAATAATAAAGTTAATTTTATTTATCAATTCTTGCCTGACTGGCAATTTGTCATCTAACTAACGGGCCACTATACGTTTTCTGGTAGCATATAAAATTCTAGCTATGGTCAGTTTTCCCCAGTCATCCACAGTGACATCCTCCATGCATCCCCGTACACAAGTCAGCAGATTCCTCGGAATGTCCACCCCTGTTACTTCCTGCATCAGGTTAAGAGTTTGCACCCATAAGCTCTGTAGGCTAGGGCAGGACCACATCATATGCAGGAGATCCGCCCCTTCCTCAGAGCAGCGCGGACAACTGGAATTTCCCCGCAGACCTGCTCTTTTCATCCAGAAATTGTAATATGTCATCCCATTGAGAGTCCGAAATTGGTCCATGTCCGCCTCCCATTTCTCTCTATACCTAGCTGGATGTAATAACAAAAATGAGTCCAAGTATCCCCTATATATATATAAGGGAAATAAAACCCCTGTGCCTCTCAGTGATCCAATAAGATTCACCAAATTGTCTGATTGCACCACTATTGTTGATATTTTGAGTTGTTGCTTAATGATGTGCCGTAGCTGTAGATATTGGAAGAACAAGGATTGACTTAAAGGAAATTCCTTCCTGAGCTCCTCAAAAGTTTTCAATATACCACCAACAAACAGCTGTGACACATACCATATCCCAACGCGTCTCCACTGGCCAAATCCCCTCAAACATAGCAACTCTCCCAACCTGGGGTCAAACCATATTGACGCGTAACGCGAGAATTCCGTTATACCCCTCCATTGTCTAACTCTTTGCCAGATTTTAACCAGCATGGCGAACATCGGGAATTTTTTGGGGCTTACTCAGAACCTACCAGCCTCCAGACTAGCAAGCAGCGCGCTGTAAATTCAAGAATTCACCCAGCCGATATAGACTGTATGGGATTACTCCAACCCACCATATGCTGACACTGGGATGCCACATAATACACCCACAGGTTCGGAACTGCCAGACCTCCCTCCTCCTTTTGACCTCTGTAAGTGTTCTAGTTTAATACGTGCCCTGTTACCCTTCCAAATCAACTCCTGAAAAAGAGAGTTAATACAGTAACATTTATATTGTGCCAGCCAGATCGGAGCATTATGAAGTATATAAAGGATTTGGGGCATAAGGATCATTTTAATTAGATTAGCTCTACCTGCCACAGACAGGAACAGCTTCCTCCATGCTCCAATCTTTTGCTGAAACCTACTAATAAGAGGAGTCAGATTGAGCCGCTTATAGTCCTCTATTTTAGCCGAGACCGCAAAGCCCAAATATTTAAATTCACTAACCACTCTGAGCGATCCCAGGGTCTTACCTCAGTGGAGCAGCCACGTCCAGGGGAAGTAACACCGATTTATCCCAATTAACTGTTAGTCCCGAAATGCAACAAAATTTTTCAATAACTGTCATCGCCAATTTCAGGGAATCTCGCGGTTCAGCCAGAAACAACATCATCATGTCTATATATAGGGTCACTTTCTCCACACTACCCCCACACCGGAAGCGTTGAATGTTCTCAGTACCCCAAAGCTTTACCGCCAATGGCTCCACAGCGATCGCAAAAAGCAGAGGGGATAGAGGGCACCCCTGCCTCGTCCCTTTATATAGGGAGAAGCACTCTGACAAAATTCTATTTACCCTTATTTTAGCCTTTGGGGACGCATATAGCAGCCGTACTGAACTAATAAACTGATTACCAAATCCCATATTTCGCATTATTGCCCACAGGTATCTCCATTCCACGTTATCAAAGGCCTTGGCGCATCTAGGGAGTCTATCACCCTCTGTTCCGCATTATCCGCCCTTCCCTGTATATTCAAAAATAATTGCCGAAGGTTAATAGCCGTGAATTTATTTGCCATGAATTCAGATTGATCTTGGTGTATAAGGCAATGTTCACATATAGCGCTTTTTTTCCGCATTTTGCCGCATTTTGCACCTGCGCAAAAAATGCGGTGCAGTCACACACCGTTTTTTTTTACGGGGCTACTTTTCCCCCTAAAGCGCAGGGGAGAAGTGATGTTACACATGGGAGGAAGAATCCTCCCCTGTGTGACATCTGTGACAGCCCCTTTTGGGTTTTGCAGTGTATTATATTATTAAGTAACCAAATGTCTTAAAAATAATAAAAATAGAATACTTACCCTGGGTGTTTGGGGAGCCAGGAGCCGACACATCCGAATTGGTCGCTTGCGGTCATGTTATATGCGCGTCATAGCACGTGACATATCACATGACCGCGAGTGGCCAATCAGCCATCACAGACCCTGGAAGGACAGTTCCTGTGGAGGATCTCTCGGCTCCCCCGTAACCGGAACACCCGGTGGAGAGGTAAGTATTCAATTTTTATTATTTTTCACATATTTGGCTTACTTTAATTTGGGTTTCGCCGTGTATACCGTGTTTCCCCGAAAGTAAGCCCCCCTGATTGTAAGGCCGCCTAGGGGTAAAGGAGGGGCCTGCTAATGTAAGGTCTCCCCCGAATATAAGGCCTTACAACCGGGAAGGGGGCTAATGTAAGGCCCCTGGCGGGGGGGGAGGTAAGATGTGAGCAGCAGCGGCAGCAAAGGGGGGGGAGCTCACGGGGGGCTCAGAACACTGTTCGGGGGCAGTGTGCCAGCAGGAGGGGGCCTGTATGCCACACTGCTGGGCTGTATCCACACTGCTGGGGCTGTATCCCTGCTGGCTGTATCACTGCTGGGGCCTGTATACCCTGTGTACCTGACTGCTGGGCTGTATACCACACTGCTGGGGGCTGTATACCTGTGCTGGTGGCTGTATACCGGGGTGGCAGTCTGCTGCATTTCCCACCCTCGGACTTGTACATGAGTATATGCAGTGTGTGTGTGTGTATGTGTATGTGAGTAGGCTGGGGCTGCCAATATAAGACCCCCCCGAAAGTAAGACATGGGGCCACTTTTGGCCCCCAAAAAAATGTAAGACAGGGTCTTACTTTCGGGGAAACACAGTATTAACACACTGCGAAACCCAAAAGGGCTTTCACAGATGTCACACAGGGAAGGAGGAACAGGATTGTTCCTCCCCTGTGTGACATCAGCGCCGGCGTAAACCCACTGGAATTGTGCATTGTCTGAACGGCGATGTGTAATTCCAGCAGAAATAATGGGCTCCTATGGGAGTAAGTGCAGGCGCAGGGGCGTAAGGAATTGACATGGTCATTCTTTTTATGCCCGCACCTTCTCCCATAAAAGCGCTGCATATATTTACGCACTGTCTGCATGGCAAAGTAAATTTCACTTTCATTTTGCCAGCAGACACAGACACACATTGCGCATTTTTGAAGAGCGCGCGCAAAAATGCACAATGTGTGAACATAGCCTTAAGGATTCAATCACCCTATTGAGTTGGTTGGCTAGCATTTTGGACAACAATTTGATATCAGTGGTCAACAATGAAATTGGACAATATGAATCTGGATCCGTCAAATCTTTTCCCGATTTCGTCAGTACAACAATTATGACCTCCCGCGTGGACCGCGGCAACTCGCCCTCCGCCAAACCAGCCATGTAGACCTCCTTCCAAATGGGGAGTAGTATATCTTTATACTTCTTATAGACCTCCCCTAGAATGCCATCCCCCCTTGGGCCTTGTCGTTAGGCATAGAGGCCAGAGCGGCTTCAAATTCCTCCATGTCAAAAGGCTCTTCAAGAAGCATTTGTTCAGTAGATGAGAGCCGGGAAAGCTGCACCCCTAAGAAATCCCCTATTTCGTCGTCTGTCGGCTGTACTGGGGACTTATACAAATCAGAGTAGAACTCCGTCATGACCTCAAGAATGGCCCTATTAGAAGTGTGTTCGCGCCTATCTTTCCCCTTTAATTTAGGGATATACGCAGGTTCCCTTTGGGCCGCTACCACCCTGGACAGAAGATGGCCGCCTTCTCCCTTCCTCAAAGAATTTCATCGTACAGAACATTCTTTTCCTTTCCGCAATTTTTATGGACATATCACAGACATCTTTTTGTGCTATTCTCAGCCGTTCCTGTGCCTCAGGGGTTCTCTCCTCTACTAGTGCCTCCTCAGCATCCTCCAACACCCTGATCAACTCCTGGTCTCTCCTGCCTGCTTCAGTCTTAACTTTTGAGATTTCTTTTAAACACATCCCTCTCAAGTAGGCCTTCATGGTTTTCCAGACTGTCAACACCGAGGCCGAGACAGTATTAATTTTAAAGAACTCCGTCAGCTCAACCCCCATAAGACCGTCCAGGTCTATTAACTGGAGCCAGAATGGGTTGAACCTCTACAGGGGTCTCCTGGTAAGCTCATAGCCTTGCCCCTGAAGCACCACACACATGAATGAATGGTTTGACAGAGTTATAGCCAAGTATGTTACCTCGCTAACCAAGTCCAACAGCAAGCCGTTCCCCAAGGCCAGGTCAATCCTGGATAAAGAAGCAAAGGTAGTTGAGAAGCAGGAGAATTTATAAATTCCCAGGTGATGAATCCTCCAAATATCAAATAATGCAATTTCTTTTAAAACTGCCCCGAACGGGGTACAATTACCACCCGGTCTCAATGCTTCACACCTACCTCTGTCCCAATGGGAGTCAGGGATGTTGTTAAAATCCCCTATTATCAAAAAGGCAACCCCGGGAAAGTCCCCCACTATTTCCATGATCTTACAAAGCAGTTTCCCACAATACAGCGGAGGTATATATATTGCAATCAGTAACATCAATATTCCTGACAAGCTACAAAACAAGCATACATAGCTTCCAAGGGGGTCCACAATCACCTTACGCTGAAAGGTATATCTGAGCGTACAAGTATACTGAACCCCCGTGAGTACAATGAATATGTTGCGTGATATCCTGCCCACAGCCAGCTTTTATTAAGGAGGTGTGTTTTACCTTCTATCAGGTGGGTTATTTGTAAGCATATTACTGAGGGTTTGACATCACGCAGAAAAGTAAACATTGCCTGCCTCTTAACTCCAGATGCCAGCCCCCTGATATTCCAGCTTACAATCTTTACTTTATCCGCCATTGCCCCTCTGTTCCAAGCATAGTGCCCCCTCCATCCCCAATTGCGAATATGAGGTATTGCTTTTGGTAAATCCTTTGTGACATTAAGAATAAATCAACATTCTACAACCCCCACCCTCCCACTCCTTCCCACAACATTACCCAACTCATGCTTTCCATCTCCTCCAGGTGTTATGGAGAAGAGGGCGTACTTTATCCAATTCAAACTATCCACTTCACCGGACCGAACCCTCTGTACTCCCCGTGGTCTGGAAGTAGCATATGACCAGTAATAATATAATAATAATAAAACTTTATTTGTATAGCGCCAACATATTCTGCAGCGCTTTACAGTACAATGGTGCGTGATTGCAGCTAAACAACACTCAGTATTTAACCTTCAACTACTAAAATCTATCTTATAATAATTGTATTCAACATAGTCAAAGCATAAAAAATAGGCAAAATTCCCTCCAAGTCAAAAGGGAAGTATAACCCCATAAAAGGAGAGAAAGAAGAAAAAATAAAAACTGGTAAAGACACCTTTCCCTCAAATAAAACAGACAGAGGGGAAGGCACCAAAAGTGAGCCTACTGGATGCCATCCTGATTAAGGACCAGAGTAACTTAGTCAGCTAGCAGAGTCCTTGGAACTCGCTTCGCGGAGACGTGACTCATTGCTGTCCAGCCAATTGAGAGCCTCCTTAGCGTCTATGAAAAAAATGGACAGTATCTTCATCCACCAAAAAAATACTGGTGATTTTTAAAATACTGAAGAATAGCAAATCTGTCCCAGTAGTGCAAGACCTTAACGAGTACTTGTCTTGGAGGGTTGCTAGTGGGGAGGGGGAACGCTGGGACTCGATGAGCTCTATCCATAGCGTACAGGCGGGACAGATTAATTGCACCAATGGTATTTGATAGCCACTATTCAAAGAAGTTGGTGGGTGTAGAGCCCTCGATCTTTCCAGGCACCCCTATGAGGCGTACATTACTACATCTTGATCTGTTCTCTAGGTCATCCGTTTTTGCCTGCACTGTTGTAATTGCAGTTACCATCTGCTTATGGTGCTTGTCAGATTTTACAAGTGAGTTCTCCACAGTGCTGATATGTTTCTCAGCTTCCCCCATCCTTTTCTTGGTGACATGAATGGAGTGCTGCAGTTTAGATATGCTGGCTTGCAGGACCCCGAGCTGTGCTGCCACATCAGAAATAGCTGTGTGAGATTGTAGCACCAGTCTAAACAAGTCCTTTAGTGTGGGCTCCTCTGGAACTGGTATCCCACCTATATGTAACTTGCTGATTTCCAGCTCGGCTCCACTCCTCCTCATGTCATCCTCCTGTGTGTCCTCCCGACTCCTGCCGTCACTCTCCTCTCCCTCCTCCTTCCCTGACTCCAACTGCACCTCCACATACCTTTCAGACCGCCGCTGGTATCCTCCTCCAGCCTGGCGAACCTCCGCAGCTTAGATGCCGCATCAGCTCTCCTGAGGTTGTCTCCTTGTTCCTCCAGGCCTGCTGCCGGCACTTTCTCTCCACTGGCGCCATCTTGGTTCTTCCTCTCCAGCTTCCCCGCCGGCTTTCTAGTGTTACTTTTCCCCGTCATGAGCTCGCGCACCTCATATTGTCGGGTGCACACACTCAGGGCAGGTTCCGGCAACGAAAGGAGGGGATTTGGTCACGGTATAGAGGCTGCAATCTATACTATGCCCGTATACTGAGCGGGAGCTCCTGCAGCAGCGTCCGATCTCAGGCCATGCCCCTCACAGTACAATTATTTGTCCAAGCACTATTTTATAATATTTAGGGGTAAAATATGTTCATATCTGTCCAAGTTATACACTTTTCTATTTTTTAATATGTAATAAAAAGAGGAAATAAATTTGCTGTAGTTTGCATATTCCATATTTCTGCTTTTGTTTGCACAGGCTGGAACCATTAAGACGGCAGTCACAGGATCAAGTATACAAGCCGGTAAGAGTCTCGAATTTGTAACAAAGTGCTATGGAAGATGTAAGTGTCCAACTCTTTCACAAAGCTTTGCCCCATAGGCACCAATCATATTGTGCTGTCTTACTACTCCTACTGTCCCTGCAAGCTCAGCCATAATCCCATAGCTTAACCACTGTCCCTGACTATCAATGATTAGTATAGGAAGGAGGATTGATCTGTTGTGCATCATAAGTATCATATAAACCTCATTATAAATAGCTATGAATTACAAACAAGTTTACTTTATAAGGGGTTGTGCAGTTTGTAAAAGCCATGCATATGCACCTTACCTGAGTTAATAAATAGGGACACTGTTTTAAGGATCCTGATTTTTTTGTCCGTTCGGAGAGTGGATAAAAGAGTGTCTTCCTATCTGGAGGATTCTCTGCATTATAATCTTAAGCCTTGATTTCAGAGGGCAGAGTACAGTTCACATTGCAGGCAGAATGGGAAATACCGTATATACTCGTGTATAAGCCGACCCGTGTATAAGCCGACCCCCCTACTTTTGCCCCCAAAACCTGGGAAAATCTATTGACTCGTGTATAAGCCGAGGGTGGACCCTAGCACAAGTATACAGCCCCCAGCAGTGTGGTATACACCAGTCCCAGAGGTAGATACAGCAGCCCCAGTGGTAGTATACACGCAGCCCCAGTAGTATATACAGCCCCAGTGGTAGTATATACAGCCCCAGTGGTAGTATACAGGGCCCCAGAGGTATATAGCAGCCCCAGTGGTAGTATACAGGGCCCCAGAGGTATATAGCAGCCCCAGCGGTAGTATACAGGGCCCCAGAGGTATATAGCAGCCCCAGTGGTAGTATACAGGGCCCCAGAGGTATATAGCAGCCCCAGTGGTAGTATACAGGGCCCCAGAGGTATATAGCAGCCCCAGCGGTAGTATACAGGGCCCCAGAGGTATATAGCAGCCCCAGTGGTAGTATACAGGGCCCCAGAGGTATATAGCAGCCCCAGTGGTAGTATACAGGGCCCCAGAGGTATATAGCAGCCCCAGCGGTAGTATACAGGGCCCCAGAGGTATATAGCAGCCCCAGTGGTAGTATACAGGGCCCCAGAGGTATATAGCAGCCCCAGTGGTAGTATACAGGCCCCAGAGGTATATAGCAGCCCCAGCGGTAGTATACAGGGCCCCAGAGGTATATAGCAGCCCCAGTGGTAGTATACAGGGCCCCAGAGGTATATAGCAGCCCCAGTGGTAGTATACAGTGCCCCAGAGGTATATAGCAGCCCCAGTGGTAGTATACAGGGCCCAGAGGTATATAGCAGCCCCAGTGGTAGTATACAGTGCCCCAGAGGTATATAGCAGCCCCAGTGGTAGTATACAGGGCCCCAGAGGTATATAGCAGCCCCAGTGGTAGTATACAGTGCCCCAGAGGTACAGAGCAGCCCCAGTGGTAGTATACAGGGCCCCAGAGGTATATAGCAGCCCCAGTGGTAGTATACAGTGCCCCAGAGGTATATAGCAGCCCCAGCGGTAGTATACAGGCAGCCCAGTAATGCAGGCCCCCCCCAGCGTCTCTCCGGTCACCTGTAAAGCAAGCTATACTTATCAGTGTCCCGCTCGCACCCGCCGCTGCCGACATCCACGATCCTCCATCTTCATGCGACTCCTCTTCCTGTTTCTGTGCGCGTCGCCGGGAATGACGTCATTGCCGGCGACGCGCACAGAAACAGGAAGAGGAGTCGCATGAAGATGGAGGATCGTGGATGTCGGCAGCGGCGGGTGCGAGCGGGACACTGATAAGTATAGCTTGCTTTACAGGTGACCGGAGAGACCCTGGGGGGCCCTGCATTACTGGGATGCGGGGGCTGCTGTATACCGATGTATACATCGGTATGTACCGATGTATACATCGGTATACAGCACTGACTCGCGTATAAGCCGAGGGGGTACTTTTCAGCCCAATTTTTGGGCTGAAAAACTCGGCTTATACGCGAGTATATACGGTATACGCTCTGGAAAATATACATTAAAGATTTAGCCAGTTCTTCCTAGCACTGCTTCAGCTGATTGACAAGTCTCTCTTATATGTACATGCAAGGGTCAGAACTGTCAAACACCTACAGTGTCGCTGGGATGTGCCGACCGGTGACAGAGCCACAATAGTCTTGCTATGATCCATGAAAATATCTTCTAAGTACCGGTATATCATATTTGAAATGCCAAAACGTTTCAGAGAATAATATACCTGGTTGCAATTATGTGATTTGGGGAGTATAAATTGTCCTACAGATTTATTATAATTATTTGTAATGGGGCTAAAGGGAAATTGAACACTTACTGCTTTGTTCATCCTTTGCGGTATTTCCTAATGTAAGGTCACTATTTAGTAGTCAACGGGCTGCAATGTTGTGTGACTACTCAAGGGAGCACATAATGTGGATGCTAAAATCTCCATTATTGGGGGTTTCCCCACCATAGTCAGTCGTTGGCTATCACTAGCTAACATTTTATTGTTGCGTTATGCCTTATACAGCAGTACCACTAGTTTCAGTAGCAAATGTGCCATGAGGAGTTACCTTGAGGGAAAAAAAAGCATAACCCCTCTTCATCAAATTATTAATTGTGTCTCATGTGATATTTTTACAGCTGCTGTTAGTGGAAATGTCATAGTAAATACTGTTGCGGGTGTGCCCTCTGCCACTTTCCAATCGATCAATAAGAGGCTTGCATCCCCTGTTATACCAGGGACATTAGCTGTAAGTAAAAAGTAATTCTTTGTAAAATAGACACTGGTGAAACATAATAAGTTTAGGTTTGGTTAATTTATAATCAAACTCTGGAATTTAAAATTAAAATACATTTCTCTTAGGCTCCTGGTGGGGCAGCACAGGTTGTCCATGCCCAGCAAAGAGCAGTAGCTACTTCAGCGACACCAGCAGAGATGGTCACCATAGCAACAAACCCGGGGGTGCGAGCGGTGACTCCAGTGACTGGTGGCACCGTGGTGTGCAGTAGTATCACGCCCGTCCAGACACCGGCCCGGTCAATTGTCACTCAGGTGACAACAGGTAGTAAAGTATTTTATGAGCAATTTAATATTCCTTTGTTTTCCTTCTAGAATTTCATGCCTTGAGATATCTTCTGTTTTTCTTGTCTTATTTTTTGTATTCGCTTTCTCTTTAGCCACGACTGCTGGGGTTCAACTTGCCAGTAAAACCATCACTCCAGCCCAGTTCCAGCTCCTTCGACAACAGCAGGCTGCCCAAGTACAGGTTCCTCAGATCCAGGCTCAGACACAGTCCCCAGGACAAATAAAAGCTGTTGGGAAACTATCACAGGTAGGGTGGCTAGAGTGTTTTATTATTCTCAGGAAGTGACTACTGCTTAGTAAATCAATGTTTTATATATTTTTTGTATTTGAACAAGGAACAGCTACTTAAATTGCAAAAGCAAAAAATGCAGCTTCCTCAACAAACACCCCAGGCAGTGGGTCAACAACAGCAGCAGCCGCCGCCTCCACAAGGAACCCCACAGGCAGTGACAGCACAGGGGCAGCAGCAGGCACAGCCAGCACCACCACAGCAGCAGGCTCAGCAGCTAACTTCTGTCCCTGCACCAAGAGCTGGAGCCGTTCTTACAGGAGCTGTTACTAACCTGCATGTGGCTCGCCTGGTAAGGGTTATCCTTCAAAGAGTTGTCCACTTTATAAAAATGTTTTCTAAAAGACTTAAGCTGTATTTGTGCCTATACTTTACCTTAGCTATTTAGTAGAAGTCTGCCAGCTGCCCATGAATGAGTGATGTAAACATTATAGAGCTATGGTCTTCTCAGAAATAGAAAGCAGAATGGCATTAGTCATGTGATTTACCCAACTGACCACTTTTTTAGCTGTCCCAGCTTCATCTTCTTCTACACATGAAGTGAACAGTAACCGGAAGCATTCAGCATATGTAGATCCAGAAAATTCTGCTATCAATAGCTACATATTTGTACAAAATGTGCAACTACTCTTGAGCCACTGCACAGATAAAGAGGCTGCTGGGAACCTGCAAGAAAGCAGTCACATGACTCACTCATGTTACCTCTGACGTCTTGCTCTCTATAAATAGTGGGAACACTGTTCTGTAAATACAGGGTCCATATATGAGGAGCCGCGGCTCATCTACTGAGCAGCTGGTGTTCATGTATCTGTAGCTTGCAGATAATAATAATTGTATTTATATAGCGCCAACACTTTACGCAGCACTTTACAATTCAGAGGGGACATATACAAACAATATGAGACAATACAGAGTAACAAAAATTCAAAAACCATGAGGTCAGTCTGTTGCATCTATGAGAAATAGGTAGCAAAGTAAATGAAAAGTACAATCATAATAGCCACTATCATATAAAAAGGAATTCACGTAAGCTTCATAACCATCACGTCAGGTCTTACACGTACGATAAGTGCTATTATAGCAGGGGGAAGACAGCAGTCTGCAGTGCAGACAGTGACTAAAGCGAACCTGTCACCCTCAGGCATCTAAAATACATAGCCACTCTGCAGCCTAAGGTGCATCTGACAAGGCGTCTAACATTTATGCTCCTGATTCACTGAATAAAGACTTTATAAATCTGTTTCAAACAGATCCAAGACCGGAGCGGTTTTCAAGTGTCTCTCCTCCTCTGTGGGTCATCTCCTCTTGCTCTCTGGCACGCTCAGGGCATTCCGCATTATACAGCTTTGTCAGCTCTGCTACACATAGAGCTGCTGTATAAGAACCCACAGTAGTAAATCTAGCAGGAGGATACTGCTGCATCGTAGCAGTCCCTGAGCTGAGCAGTTTTCACTTCAGTTTCTTGTCCCAGCGCATTGCCTCTACCTGATCTAAGCAAACTCACTTGCTGCATGCTGACGCTCAGCTCAAGGCTGCTATGAGCAGCAGTGCTTTGTCTGATCAGGTCTTAGATTATACTGTGGTCTCCTATAACAGCACTTATTTTGTAGCAGAGCTCAAGCTCTGTAATGCAGGAGATGCCTGGAGCGTCACAAGAGCAAGAGGGATGACTGAACACAGAGGAGGGAGATAGACACTGAAAACCGCTCCCGGTCTGACTGTTTGAACAGATCTTATATAGTCTATTCAGTGATCAAGGACATAAATGCTATAACACTTGTAGATGCAGCCTAGTGCTGCGAAGTGGCTATGTATCTTTTCATGCCTGGAGGGGTGAGGTTCGCTTTAAGATATGCCATAGATGTCTCATCATTGTGGATTTCACAGCTGGGGCTGTATCGAATACGAGAATGCAGCATGTCCTGAGAATGTCCTGTGCTCTCTCTTATTCTTCTTTCTCGTGATCTGTCACATGTTCATGGCAATATCTGTAGAAAGCTATGGAAGCGTCTATTATTTTGTGTACTGTATACTTGCACTGGAAATTGAATGCAGCTCTTTTATATGAAAGTTTGTATTTTTATACGTATTGTATAGTTTTGTATGAGTTTTGTATATTTTTATTTTACTGTGTCTTAAAAACTTTTTCTCACTTCTATGTTTTACACATTTTAAACATTAAAAGTTTTTAAAGACAGATTTTTAAATTCAATACACTTTTTTAAGCTTCAGGCCCAGGGACAAATTCAGACTCAACCAGGACAAACTGCACAAGTGGCCCTAGCAAAGCCTCCAGTTGTGTCCGCCGTTGTATCATCCACCGGTGTAACCACATTACCTGTCACTGTGGCAGGAATCAGTGTTGCTATTGGCCAGCCCCAGAAAGCCGCAGGTATGCTATGAACTTATCAATTCTATTTATCAGCACTGAACGAAAAGTGCTAATTCATTTCTGTATTATTTAATTATTAATATTTGTGTTAATGCCATTCATTATTCCTTTTATAATGGATTTAATTAGACTTCGATAATGAGAATAAAACTGAGTTTAGTTCTGCTAATGGTTTATGCTTTGCATCGAGCCATGGTTGGCATGACAAATGCGTTAATCTATCGCTGCATTTGGTGACACAGGAAGATTATGGGTGTATGCTGCTGACAGTAGGCAATAAAGTTGGCTCTTCCTCTGCCTGGTACACCCACAGACTGGCACAAAGCTAATCTGTTTTAGGTTAGGGTCAGTAGGAGGCAGACAAGGGTTTTCATTTAAAATCATATATACCTAAAATGTTGTCGTTTTTTTATTAATAATTTCTTTTTTCATTCAGATTCTGTTTGAGAGAGACACAGAGTCTAATTGCTCACTCCGTTATCCTACTGAGAGAACAATGTGAAACCCTACACACGGTACCCTCTCTGTTATGTAATGGTAGGACCCTAACGTAGGAAGAGCATTCAGGTGACCATACAGACTGTTCATGCCTTACCTATGGCCTGATCGTCCACCAAAGTGAGATGGTACATGGAGCATGATGGTTTCGATTCCATGAATTCGCTTCAAGAGGTCCTCAACTGCCATCTATATTACCTATAAAGAGGAGCCAGATATTATTTTCAGTATTTACAGGGTACTCTCTATTTCCCACAGGTCACGGACATTCGTGCAGGGAATAGTCCCCTCCCTTTTCCCACATTGATGCTTTAGCTGTGACTCTGGAGAGCCAGTCTCCTTGCCCTCCTGTTCTGGTTCTACTCGCCTTATTTTCAGGGCAGTGGGGCCCCCCCTCCTCTTATGGGGTTTGTTTTTTGGTGTCCACCGGCATTTCCGTGCCGCCCTTTTTCCCTCTCTTGGCCTCATTTCAAAATGTAGGTTTCAACTTCACTGCGGCCCAGCGTGCTGATAGGCCACACCCCGTTCTCCTTTCAAACTATTGAGTGTGTAGGCTGTCATTGCTATCTTCTCAGCTCTGCTAATGTAGATCCAGACGTCACAGTCTCCTGACCTATTGTAACAGCGTGGGTGCTCGCATCCTGTTACCCAGCCATCCTACTTCTTGCTTAAGTCACCATCTTGAAGAGTGTCTTCCTGGTATGTGCCTGTGCTTTTGGTTTTTCCAGTTTCCCCACTCCCCTCCCTAGCCAGCCTGGCTGTAGATCCTCCAGTGCAAGGTTGGATAAGCTTTGCCCTCAGTCTAGGTGACATTCTCCTCAACAGCTTCGCCCCCACTCCCCCCAGGTTCCCCTTATTCTTTCTCTTTGTGTCTTTGTGTCTAACTCCAATGGAGAGGGTCCTTGCCCTCCCACTACTCCTATAATGCACTTTAACTGTTATTCCTGCAAGTGCAAATTACCTTCAGGTGAGTGTCCACCCTCTGTTTGGATTGCAGCTGCTCGTCCATGCATGCCTCGCATGAGCTTTCTACTGCCCATGAGAATATGTTACTGAATCTCTCAGTGTGGGCCATGTCTCTTTCTCGGCATGTCGCTGACTTAACCAAGGTTTCACAGAACTGGGTTTCGGTCCTAGACCGCCTGCCTAGCTTCCTTTCTGCCTCTGGTTCCCTTTCCACCCCTCCAGCTAGGGCAGGCCCCACTGCTATTCTGCACCATACCAGTATTTCCTTTAAGAGGTTCAAGAAAAGGATATATTCCAGCTCATATTCTAGATACTCTTCTCATGAACCTTTTGGACCGGTCACACTCTTGCTCCCCTTCTCCTGAGACAAATATAGAGATCGAGCCCGATATTCGGATTTTGAACTGGATACTGAACAAGCCTCTAAGTTAAGGGACACGGTGGATAGCCTTTGAATGTTAAGGACAAAGACTCCTCACCAGCAGAGCAGTCTGTCTTTTTTAAGAGAGCCAAGCGAATACCCACAATTGTTGCTAACCATAAGGAATTTGATGCTATTCTGTCACAAAAATGGGGACATCTACACAAGAAATATCAGAGAAAGAAAATACTAGATATTTTATATCTCTTCTAAAGAATTGTATTGATTCTCCTGCTGTGGATCCGCCAATATCCAAGCTCTGTGCCAAGACTACTGTCCCTTTAACTGATGGAACATACTTAAAAGACCCAACTGACCGGTACATAGAATCTTTTGCAAAGTTCAAATCATCAGGCTCAACATGGGCCTCCGAATCCGTTTTGGCCTGGGCCAAGCAAATACGACTGGGCATTCTCTAAGTGTCCCTCCCAATTAGCTTGCAGAACTGGGCGACCAGATAGCCCTCGCTGGAAAATATCTACTCTCAGCCTCCCTTGATGCCACCAGTTGTGCTGCTCAAGCCCCCAGTAACTTAGTGGCTATTCACAGAGTTATATGGTTCAAGTCTTGGCACACCGACCCAGCATAAAGGAAGTCTCTCTCCAGTCTAGCTTTCCGGGGTTCTCCCTTGTTTGGAATTAATTTGGATCAGATTGTTCTTGAGGTCATGGGCAGGAAGAACACCTTGCTCTCTTAGCTAAGACCCAGATGTTTCCCTACCAGACAGAGGACTATACCCTTTTGGGGCCTTCTCTTTTTCTGAAGGATTCAATCCTCAAGAGAAAAATATCCAGACAACAGTAAAGGAAGAGTCCTTCCTTCAACCCAGCTCCTTTGTGACGTCCACTAGATTGACAGTCTAGAAATTCCAAGAACAGCTTCAGCAAAATCTCCTCCGCTTCACAGGTCACTCCCACCCAGAAGGCCTCTCAAGGTGGGCGGAGGTCTCCTCCGCTTTCAGGACATTTGGCTCTCTGCAGTTGAAGACGCTAAGGTCCGGAATCTATTCACCTCCAGTTACGAAAAAGAATTTGCCTCCATCCCCAAGGACCGTTTCTTTTTATCCCGTCCCCAAGAGACTCCACCCTCATGTCAGATTTTTTCAAAGCCATCTCTTCACTGCTCCAACTAGGAATCATCATTACCATTCCCACACATGAGCGCTTCATGGGCTTCTACTCAAATCTTTTTGTATTTCCCAAAAAAGACGGCTCTGTTCGGCCCATCCTGCCGTAGATCTCAAGCTACTGAAAAAGTGAATCCATCTTCATCATTACGGATGGCTCCATGGCACACTTTAAGTCAAGAAATACCTGACCTGGTGGTTGATGTCTCTGCTCACACCATCACACAGCATTGATTGTCATTCCTTTTGATTTATTTATTCCTTCTGATGCCAGTTTCCTTGGATGGAGATTTGTCTGCTGCAAGGCACATGAGTCTTCTCTGCCCATTAATATCCTCTAGATCAGAGCCATTCTTCTATCCCTCTGTCATTGGAAGGACCTTCTGTCAGGCCGTCCCGTTCACATTCAGTCAGACAACACCACAGTGGTGGCGTACATGGATCAGATGGTATCCAGATTGAAACACAAGGTTCCCTGGTTCGTGTCCAGCTCACGCAACCCACTCGCAATTGACTGTGATGAGCTCCAGTTTTACCTCCCTTATTTCTTCCTTCCACTTCCACTATTACCCAGGTTAATCAAGAAGATCAAGGCAGAAGGCGTTCTTGTCATCCTTGTTGCTCCAGACTGGCCCAGAAGGCACTGGTATGTGAAGCTGGTCAACCTCCTCGGAGATGCCTTGTGGAAATTTCCAGATGATCCTGATCTGATTTCCCAGAATCCCCTTTTTCACCAGAATTTATAGTCTCTCAATTTAACAGCATAGCTATTTGAAGCTGCAGTCTGGGTTCTTCGATCAAATCATGCAGACCATGATTTGTGCCTGAAAACCTTCTTCTTCCTGTATTTATCATTGTACTTCTAAGATTTTCTTTAGATGATATGAGTTTTATCACATCCCTCCCTTGTCCTTCTCCCCTTCTTAGGGTAAGTGCACACTGGCCGGGTTTTCGGCGGTTTACCTGTGTAAACCGCCGTTTTGTTTACATTAGTTTTATGTTAATTTATGTTAATCCAAACCGGCATTTGGATTAACATTAAAACTAATGTAAACAGCCCAAGGCTGTGCACACACCGGCGGTTACCCAGCGTCATCCGTTGCTAACCCGCAGGTTTCCCAGCGGGTTAGCAAAGAATGAGCATGTTCTAAAAAACGGCGGTTCTGCAGCGGCTGCAAGCAGAATCATGTGCTGCTTCCAGCCGCTGCAGAATCGCCGCCGAGAACCCGCTGGGCAGCCGCCGGATACCGCCCGGCTCCCGCCGCACATACCCGCCAGGAAGCCGGTGGACGGCGCCGGAGCTTCCTGGCGGGTTCCGCAAGCTGCCGACGACGAAACCGCCGGGTAAGTGTGCACTTACCCTTACAGTCAGACCTGGAATCTCTTCTCTCTCTATCCTGTTACAAAAAATCTGGCCTCCCGCTTTCAGATTCTGACCTTTCTTCAGCTTTTCTCAGGGTATAGCTTACTCCATTCCCCTCTACTGGCTTTTGATAGAACTATGGGACCTTAATCTGGTTTCGGACGCATTGCTAAGTCATCCCTTTGAGCCTCTATGGGAACTTTTGCTGACCTTTCTTACAGGGAAAGTTACTTTCCTGGTAGCCATTACATCCATTAGATGAGTTTCTGAGCAGGCAGCTCTCTTGTGCTATCTGCTTACCTATTCCTCCACCAGGACAAGATAGTCTTGCGACTAGTGCCCTCATTCCGCCCCAAGGTGGTTTCCATCTTCCATCTTAACCCGAGACATAAGTATAGAAAAAGCCCTCTAGCGCCCCCCAGCAGCATAAAATCTCTGGGGTTTCAGTTACCGGGGGTAGCCGAGACCCTGGAGATTATGAATCGGTAAGTTGTTTCCTGATACTGGTAGTGTGATTACCAGTAGCACTTCTATCAGTCATCACATTGCAAAAAAAATAAGTAATCGCTGGTAAAAATGCTTTCTCTTTCATCCGTCATAATCAGACATGTCGGATGGAAGAGAAATATTAACCTCTAAGGCCCCCAAGACACCCAGTGCTGGTGATCTCCCTTCTGCCCCTCCCCAGAGCATCTAAAAATGTCTGCGGCAGACGGGAAAACACGCCATCTTCCATGGATCTCCATGCAATCTGAGATGTCAGAGTGTATAGAGATGCCATCACCGGTCACAGTCCCCTCCGCTTCCCCCCCACCAGTATCACCAGCCTTGGGGGCCCCCCCGCCCCGCATCCTCTGAAACTCCTTCCAAACTGACATGTCAGATGTCAAATTAGATGGAGTTTGCAGACCCCCGTCCCCCTCCGGTGTCCAAGTCAACTTCCTCTGGACCCCCCTCCCTTCCGCATCTCTTACCAGCTTCCGGTCTCACTGCCTGCACCTCTCCTCCTGTCTGTGTGCTGTAGGTGTGCCCCCTTGTGCATGTCCCTGTGTGCGCACGCCCTCCCAGGGGAATGATAGGTTATGAACTCAAAGAGTTCATGAGCCATCACGATCCTTGGGTCACACAGGGGTTAACTATGATCTTCATGATCATCTGCTTTGGAAATGATCCAAAGTCATCATGAAGATCACAGTTAACCCCTGTGTAACCCCAGGATCGTGACCTTTCATGAGCTCATTGATTGCAGCGGTTCAGATGCAGCGTGTTATGACTACATCTAGACAATAGTCGTAAAGGAAGGAGGTGTATATAGGAACTGGGATCACTTAAATCATGTCAAACAAGAATATCAATTTTTATTCAAAGTGCACTACAAGAAACAACCGGGCAAAAAACAACTAAAATAGCCGAAGCTGTACAAGTGAACTACTTATTCCCTTTCTTCCTAACAAGCAACCACTTCCATAGGGATATGGACAGCCATTTTTGCAGGTGGCTTTTGCTCAATAGCCACTGGCCTACAGTCATTGGGACTCACAGGTGACTTTTTCTTAGTGCATAATCTTTTCCCTATGCCTTGGGGCTCTTGATCTAACTTTAAACCTCCACTCTTCCTTATTCTCATTTCTGCCCGCATTGGATAAAGACAAGCATTTATGCACTCTAACTAACTACGAATATATTGGTTAGGAAGGGGTTATTTATAAAGAACCATTGTATTTTGTTTTTTTAAATACATCTGCACTCTGACATTATACTGCCTGCACATGTGTGTGCTACATTGGTGTACTGTGATAGCCTATTGTATAATATTCATTGAACTATGTTGATTATGGGCATTTATTCTGCTACTATATACCAATTGTTATTCTGAAGTGCCTGAGGCTGGTTTCGGCATTTCTGTGAAGAGAACTGGTCTGGTTATTGTACAAACCAGTAGTTCACTTGTACAGCTTTGTTATTTTAATTGTTTTTATGCATGTTTGTCCTATTGTTTCTTGTATTACATTTTGAATAAAAATGTATATTGAGTGATCCCAGTTCCTATATACACCTCTTTCCTTTGTGACTATTGTCTAATGTTTAGGGTGTATCAAACTGGTTTGATCCTTGTTAATTATTGTACTTTATTGTATTCTATGGTGCCCTCCTACCATTGTTTGGTTATCACTACATCTAAACCGCTGTATTGTACAATACAATCACAGTGGTGGGATTTACACAAATCCTGTGCCCACTGTGCTTGTTTTCTCCGCAGTGTTAACTGACATGCCAAGCGGCTTTCCGTGCCGCCGATTGGCCACAGCATGTCAATTTAGCGCTGTGGAGTGGGAGGTGATCTCAGTGGGTGAATGCAGGAAAAAGCCGCTGTGTCCCGAACACTAACCGTGGGCACAGGGTGGCTGCATACATCTGTGGAGATCCCTGGCATTCCCGCAGGAGAGGAGACACTGCATCCAGGACAGAATGTCTCCGGATCATATGCACATACTCTAAAAGTGACAAATTTAGTGTGAAAAATTTTTTCAATATGATGACCTATTGTTATCAAATTCTGTTAAATGCCTGTAGGTTCAAAATGATCACAATACTCCTGGATAAAATCCTTGAGGGGTTTAGTTTAAAAAATGAGGTAATTTGTGCTGTCTAGGTCCACTAGTGGTCCTGCAAATGTGACATGGTGCCCGCAATGTATTTCAGCTTTTCCAAAATTCAAATATTTGCTACTTCACTTCTGAGCTGTCTCATTTGTCTAAATAGATTTTTTTGTCTACATGTGGGGAATCATTCCATTCATAATTAAGAGCGTAACAAACTGTTGGATCTACTTTAAGCATTACCACTTGTAAAAGTGAAAAATTTAGTGCTAAAGCAACACTTTGTGAAAAAAATGTTTTCAATATGAAGACTTATTGTTATCAAATTTTGTGAAGTACCTGTGGGTTTAAAATGCTCACTATACCCCTAGATATAATCATTGAGGGATCTAGTTTCCAAAATGGGGTCACATGTCGGGGGTTTCTGCTGTTTAGGTACCTTAGGGGTCTGGGATATGCAAGATGATGCCCGTCATCTATTTCAGCCAAATTTGCTTTCCAAAATTCAAATATTGCTCCGTCTGTTCTGAGTCCTGCCGTTTGTCCAAGCAAAACTTTTTGACTACTTGCGTGGTATCGCCGCTCTTATAAGAATGTGAGTAACAAATTGTGGGGTCCACTTTTTTGTGTTACCTCTTGTAAAAGCGAAAAATGTGCTAAATCAACACATGTGGGGTAAAACTGGGTAAAAGATTTTGTTATCCAATTTCTCATGCTATCCCTTATAAAAGTGAATACCGTATATACTCGTGTATAAGCCGACCCCCCTACTTTTGCCCCAAAAATCTGGAAAAACCTATTGACTCGTGTATAAGCTGAGGGTGGGCCCCAGCACAGGTATACAGCCCCCAGCAGTGTGGTATACAGGCCCCCCCCCCCAGTGGTATACAGGCCTCCCCAGTGGTAGTATACAGCAGCCCCAGTGGTAGTATATAGCAGCCCCAGCAGCCCCAGTGGTAGTATATAGCAGCCCCAGTGGTAGTATATAGAAGCCCCAGCAGCCCCAGTGGTAGTATATAGCAGCCCCGGTGGTAGTATATAGAAGCCCCAGCAGCCCCAGTGGTAGTATATAGAAGCCCCAGCAGCCCCAGTGGTAGTATATAGAAACCCCAGTGGTAGTATATAGAAGCCCCAGCAGCCCCAGTGGTAGTATATAGAAGCCCCAGCAGCCCCAGTGGTAGTATATAGAAGCCCCAGTGGTAGTATATAGAAGCCCCAGTGGTAGTATATAGAAGCCCCAGCAGCCCCAGTGGTAGTATATAGAAGCCCCAGCAGCCCCAGTGGTAGTATATAGAAACCCCAGTGGTAGTATATAGAAGCCCCAGCAGCCACAGTGGTAGTATATAGAAGCCCCAGCAGCCCCAGTGGTAGTATATAGAAGCCCCAGCAGCCCCAGTAATCCAGGGCCCCCCCAGCCTTGCTCCGGTAACCTGTAAAGGAAAATATACTTATCACTGTCCCGCTGCCGTCCCCGCTCACCGCTGCCGTCCCGCATCCTCCATCTTCATGCGTCTTCTTCCGGTTTCCTGTGTTCGTCGCCGGCAATGACGTCATTGCCGGCGACGAACACAGGAAGCCGGAAGAAGACGCATGAAGATGGAGGATCGCGGACGGCAGCGGCGAGCGGGGACGGCAGCGGGACAGTGATAAGTATATTTTCCTTTACAGGTTACCGGAGCAAGGCTGGGGGGGCCCTGGATTACTAAGGCTGCTGTATACTACCGCTGGGGCTGCTATATACACTGGGGCCGTATTGACTCGCTTATAAGCCGAGGGGCCTACTTTTCAGCCCAATCTTTGGGCTGAAAGACTAGGCTTATACGCGAGTATATACGGTAAATTGAGGCTAAAGCAATATTTTTGGATAAAATATAAATGTAATTATTTTTTCATTTCACATCGCATTCATTCTTGTGAAGCACCTGAAGGGTTAATAATCTTCTTGAATGTGGTTTTGAGTAGCTTGAGGGGTGCAGTTTTTGGAATGGTGTCACTTTTGGGTGTTTTCTGACACATCGGCCCTTCAAAGTGACTTCAAATATGATGTGGTCACTAAAGAAATGGTTTTGTAAATTTTGCTAAAAAAAATGAGAAATTGCTGATGAACTAAAAAATTGTTTCCAAAATTGTGCTGATGTAGAGTAGACATGGGAAATATTATTTATTAACTCTTTTGTGTCACCTAACTCTCTGGTTTAACGGAATACAAATTCAAAAGTTGAAAAGTGCAAAATTTTTGCCAAAATTCAGTTTTCTTTCACAAATAAACACAAAAAATATTGATCTAAATTTACCACTAACATGAAGCCCAATATGTCATGAAAAAACATTCTCAGAATCACTGGGATCCGTTGAAGCTTTCCAGAGATATTACCTCATAAAGTGACACTAGTCAGAATTGTAAAATTTGGTCTGGTCATTAAGGTGAAAATTAGCTCTGTCGCTGAGGGTACCGTTACACGGCGCAATATCGTTCCGATATCGCATGCAATTTCACAGGAGCGCGCATGTTTTTGGCACTTGTCTAAGATCGCATAGGAGATGTTAGGGTACCGTTACACATTGCAACATTGCATGCAACATCAACCAAAAGTCACGTGGTGTGGTCAGTTGCAGTTGATATCGTTCGTGCGTTGTGTCGTGTAACAGGGCGATGCGACTGCAATAAATCGCAGGAACGACATCGCAAGGAGATTGTGCATGCTCTTCAACCGTGCAATGTTGCATATGCAATCTGGCATGATCGTGCATTGTGACGGTGCAACTACAATCTTGTTTGCGATTTCACAGGTTGCATAACCAAGGACGTAGGCGTGCCTGTGGGTTGTGTTTTCCGCACCCCATCTATGGCGATTGGTGGCTAGTATTGTATGCCGATTGGATGGCCCTGGTAAAGGAGCCATCTTTGATTATGTGTGCGTACACCACTACATTCATTGACTTCTGCATTTGGTGAAAATGCATGTATACAAGGCGAAATCATTTTTAAACACCTCCTTTACTATTGAGGAGTACAGTCTAGGCGTTCCTGTCTGCCAGATTGGTGACGCCGCAGTGTGTTGCTGGAGCTCCTACACATCACATATGACATCAGTTTCGAGATGGTAGAATGGGCAAATGCATCCATATCGCCACCATGTTGTCTGAGATGGCTGACCAATGGTAACGCTCTTTCGCCGTCCAATCGGAGTGTTCTGGGCGCGGTTAAGCTAATCAGGTACGCCTACGTCCTAAGCTGGGTCAAAAGTACGTCCACTTTGCTTATGTGGTTGTGCTGTGTGACGCCGACAACTGCGATCTGCAACATCGCCTGGCCAATTTGGCAGCTGACTTCCGGGACGCCGGATCATCGGAGGTTGCATGTTTACAAAATCCATACCTCTGTCTCTGTAAATGGCAAGCCTAGGAAGGAAATTATTTCAAGTAGCAGTTGTTCGACTGCTGTCCTAAAGTTAACTATAGTTCTTGTGCTTTCGTTTGATTACCTTTCTTCCCATCCTTGGGACTCTTTGGGGCATCCAATTGACTTTCTGTGTTCCCAATGTAGCAATAGAGAAAAGACGATTTTGGGTACTCATCGTAAAATCTCTTTCTCAGCGCCTACATTGGGGGACACCGTATCCTGCTCTTCTTTAATGTTTGTATTATCCATAACTAAACAATGTTAGTCTGTTGCTTCTTCTACTGATTGCTTACTAACTGATTAGCTTTGCTCTAGTTAGTGGATGTACCCTTCTCAGGAAGAGCTAACTTTTCTGCAAGGTAGTCCAACTCTGCCCCCACCACTGATACACGAGGTGCTCAGAAAGCTTCCCATCAGTGGAGTGAGTGGGCTTATACAGAGTTCAGCATTCATAGAACTGCTAGATCTGCAGCAGAAAAAAATGGCAAGATCTACAGCAGATCAAAACTGCAGCAAGCAGCCAAGCAAGTGATGCATAATTGGAATCAGGGTCTGTATGCCTATATCATGCTGCTCTTAGATGTGGTAGCAAAAAAATTAATTTCAGATTCCTTTTTGATAAAAAAAACAACAACATATATTTAAAAAATAAAATAAAATAAAAATGTAAAGCTTCTGACTTTTATACATTGCTTCCTAGGTGGGCAGACTGTGGTTGCTCAGCCCTTGAATGTACAGCAGCTTCTGAAACTAAAGCAGCAGCAGCAGCAACAACAAAAAGCCTTGCAGTCTGGGGCATCTCCAGGACAGGCCTCTGTGCAACAGCAGAAGGTAAGATTATTTCTGTTTTCGATAAAAATATATTATCTATGTAAGAAATACCATTACTGAGGACAATATAAATATTGAATGACAGAGATACTGAACAATAAAAAGAAATATTATTATTAACAATACCAAACAATAAGAATAACACATAATATCAATATCCTTACAAGGATTCTAGGGGACGGGACGGTCAGCAAAGAAAACACAACACCAAGAGGCTATAGAAAACAAATTATTATATTATCCAGAATCAAATGAATGATATACAATTGCTAAAACAAAATAAAAAATTGTATAATATTAGTTATATTAATTAAGACAATACACTGTGTGCAGAATTATTAGCAAATGAGTATTTTGATCACATGATACTTTTTATACATGTTGTCCTACTCCAAGCTGTATAGGCTTGAGAGCCAACTACCAATTAAGTAAATCAGGTGATATGCATCTCTGTAATGAGGAGGGGTGTGGTCTAATAACATCAACACCCTATATAAGGTGTGCTTAATTATTAGGCAAATGCCTTTCCTTAGGCAAAATGGATCAGAAGAGCGATTTGAAGGGCATGAAAAAGTCCAAAATTGTGAGATGTCTTGCAGAGGGATGCAGCAGTCATGAAATTGCCAAATTTTTGAAGCATGATCACCGAACTTTCAAGTGTTTCATGGCAAATAGCCAACAGGGTCGCAAGAAGCGTTTTGGGCAAAAAAGGCGCAAAATAACTGCCCATGAATGAGGAAAATCAAGCATGAAGCTGCCAAGATGCCATTTGCCAACAGTTTTGCCATATTTCAGAGCTGCAACATTACTGGAGTATCAAAAAGCACAAGGTGTGCTATACTCAGGGACATGGGTCAAGGTAAGGAAGGCTGAAAAATGACCACATTTGAAGAAACATAAGATAAAATGTCAAGACTGGGCCAAGAAATATCTTAAGACTGATTTTTCTAAGGTTTTATGGACTGATAAAATGAGAGTGACTCTTGATGGGCCAGATGGATGGGCCAGAGGCTGGATCAGTAAAGGTCAGAGAGCTCCACTCCAACTCAGACACCAGCAAGGTGGAGGTGGGGTACTGGTATGGGCTGTATCATCAAAGATGAACTTGTGGGACCTTTTCGGGTTGAGGATGGAGTGAAGCTAAACTCCTGGACCTACTGCCAGTTTCTGGAAGACAACTTCTTCAAGTAGTGGTACAGGAAGAAGTCGGTATCGTTCAAGAAAAGCATGATTTTCATGCAGGACAATACTCCATCACATGCATCCAACTACTCCACAGCGTGGCTGGCCAGTAAAGGTCTAAAAGAGAAAAAAATAATGACATGGGCCCCTTGTTCATTTGATCTGAACCCCATAGAGAACCTGTGGTCCCTCCTAAAATGTGAGATCTACAGGGAGGGAAAACAGTACACCTCTCGGAACATTGTCTGGGAGGCTGTGGTGGCTGCTGCACGCAATGTTAATCGTAAACAGATCAAGCAACTGACAGAACCTATGGATGGAAGGCTGTTGAGTGTGATCATAAAGAAAGGTGGCTATATTGGGCACCAATTTTTTTGTGTTTTGTTTTTGCATGTCTGAAATGTTTTTTTCTACATTTTCTGCAGTTATATTAGTTTACCTGGTGAAAATAAACAAGTGAGATGAGACATATATTTGTTTTTTTATTTAGTTGCCTAATAATTCTGCACAATAATAGTTACCTGCACAAACAGATCTCCTAAGATAGCCAAATCTAAAAAAAAAAAACACGCCAACTTCCAAAAATATTAAGCTTTGATATTTATGAGTCTTTTGGGTTAATTGAGAACATAGTTGTTGATCAATAATAAAAATAATCCTCTAAAATACAACTTGCCTAATAGTCCTGCACATGGTGTATACAGCTCTGGCAAAAATTATAAAACCATTGCAAGATTTACATCTTCCTTCTTATTACATTCCAGAGGTTTTCAGTGGTTTTCAGGTCTGGAGATTGGGCTGGCCATGACAGGGTCTTGATGTGGTGCCCCTTCATCCACACATTGATTGACCTCACTGTGTGGCATGGGACATTGTCCTACTGGAAAAACCAGTCCTCAGAGTTGGGGAACATTGCCTATGCAGAAGGAAGCAAGTGTTTTTCAAGATAACCTTGTATGCGGCTTGATTCATACATCCTTCACAAAGATTAACCTGCCCAATTCCAGCCTTGCTGAAGCATCCACAGATCATCACTGATCCTTCACCAAATTTTATAGTGGGTGTGATACACTGTGGATTGTACGCCACTCCAGGTCTCTGACTAAAAGTTGACCTTACTCCAGTCCTCTGTGGTCCAATCCTTATGGTCTTCGGCAAACTTCAGCCTGGCTCTCCTTTGCTTCTCATTGAAGAAAGGCTTTTTTCCAGCTTTACATGGTTTGAACCCTGCCTCCAGGAGCCTGTTACAAACTGTTCTTGCCATGCACTTCACCCCAGGTGCCATTTGCCATTCCTTTTGTAGGTCACTTAATGTCATCCTGCAGTTGCTGAGTGACATTCAAATAAGATAAATGATGGGAGTGATGGTGTGCCACGGTCCGCGCTGCTTCTGGATTAAAACTCACCAAAGAGCCCAACAACCTTTCATCCTCTTTATTCCAACGCGTTTCAACGCCACAACCCGGCGTCTTCCTCAGGGATATATCCCTGAGGAAGACGCCGGGTTGTGGCGTTGAAACGCGTTGGAATAAAGAGGATGAAAGGTTGTTGGGCTCTTTGGTGAGTTTTAATCCAGAAGCAGCGCGGACCGTGGCACACCATCACTCCCATCATTTCTCTTGGAACATACCACGATCCAGTGGTAGGTGGAGGTCCTGCAGCAGCTTGGAACATTGATTCCTAAACGCAGTTAAACCAGTTGTGGGGACCACAACTGGATCAGGTGAGCGGCCACACAGCACCACCGTTTTACATACTAGTGTCACTAGTGATAGGGCACTATTGCGCCTCTTGTCCCCTCCCTTTATATTTTGCATTCAAATAAGATGACGGTCATCCCGGTTAGTTGAGAGTCTCTTTTGCCCTCTGCCGGTCTGTAGCTTTGTTGTCCCCAATGTCTGCTGCTTAACCTTGTTGTAATGGACTGCTGTCTTTGAAATTTTAAGGATGGAGACAACATGACGCTTGCTGTTTCCCTCTACTAGTAAAGCCAGAATTGAGCTTTTCCTCACTCAAGACTTTTCTTTTCAACTCCTTTGGCATGATTAAGTTATTTTTTTCATTCAAATTACTTTTGGGCTATTCCTAGCACTTGTTTTGCCATACAGCTTGTCCTGTTGAAAGAGGATTGTGAAGACCACAGCAATGTTTTTTAAACTTTCCCTCGTTAAATACGATTTGGTTCAGCTGATCACCTAACCAGAAGCACATTAAGTAGAATGAGGTGTACTTTGGTTGCAATTCAACTGACACTGGAATGGAACTCATTTGCGACCACTGTGAATTGGTTGTCTCTTGTGATGATGCACAATCTGCGTTTCTTGTGTTTCCTTTGTTTGTTGTAGACTGGAATGGAATGGCTGTCAGACATGTAGAGATGGTGATTTTTAGAAAATTGTGCAGTGGTCTCTTAATATTTCCCAGAGCTGTATATCTTAGGCCCCCTTCAGATGACGTTTTTTTCCTGTCCGTGCGGATCCTGTTATTTGCAGGACCACACAGACAGGAACGGACAGGACCAGATTGGTAACTCTGGATGCCATTTCTGTGTCTGGATCCGGGATTTTGAGGGATCTGGACACAGAAAGAGCTGGGAGCTGTACATTCACTTTCACAATACATCTACATACATTGCGAAAGGGAAAGAAAGCAATGGTTTAAAAAAAAAAATGCTCACCTATCCGTCAAATGTCCCATGATGCGAGGCGTCCAGCTCCGATGGCTGCAGGACCTTAATCAGCTGACTGGGTGGGGCGGCAACCTGATCAGCTGATGTGTCACATGACCACATCAGCTGAACGGTTTAAATCACCCCCCGATCGTTTTTTGCAGGTGATTTAAACTGCTCAGCTGATGCTGTCATGTGACACATCAGCTGATTGGGTTGCTGCCCTGCCCGGTTAGCTGATTAGGGTCCTGCCATGGGAAGGTGGATGCCTCGCATCGTGGGACACTCACGGAGAGGTGAGCATTTTTTTTTAACCATTGCTTTCTTTAATTTCACTTTAGCAGTGTATGTAGATACACTGCTAAAGTGAAAGTACACTGAACAGAGCAGTTTTAGTGTACTGAGCACATTCAGTACACTAAAACCGGATCCAGGAAACGAACCTATTTTTTTCCTGATCTGAGCTCCTTAGACCCCATGTTATTTCAATCGGACAGCGTCGGATACAAAGCTGTCCGATTCTGTCCAATTGTGTCCACTTTTTTGAAGCAGCCCAAAATCGGTTGTGTATAATGGTAATTGTTTCTGGACATGAAATACAGGCAATGCACTCTTTATGAAGTAGAAAGGTTCTGTAGATTTGCTCTAAACTCGAATCTGTATGAAACTTGCCACATTGTTGGCAAAAAAGAAAACTAATACTCCCATACATCACTGACCCTTGTGGCTGACCTGATGCTCGCTATCCAGTGCTCTTCTTTCCACAGTCAATTGTTGCATCTCCGGCCTCTTCACTATAGGCCAGGGCTCCTGGCTGTTTCTAATACTCACCTTATCGCTCACCTCTCCAGCCGCCTTGCTATCTTTCTGCGGCCACACTATAGGCCAGGATTTCACCTCAGTGGTCAGGCTATCTGCACACAGAGCGTTTTTATCTCGTTTTCTGATGCATTTTTAGTGCAGTTTTGTCACGGAACTGCATTCAAATCCTTATGCCAGCAAAGTCAATCGGAAACCTGAAGTTTTGGGCACATGTTGCTCTTTTTTTTCGTTTGCAGATTTGATACTGAAGTAAATCTGCTTCATGTGTATTCTTGCTTCATTTTTGCTTCGTCTTTTTCACCCCAAATGCATGGAAAAAGCATCAAAAACACGTCAAAAGCATTACATTTTTGGTGCATTGTTTTACTGCCAATTAATGCAGATTTGATCCACAAATATGGTAAAATCCTCTAATCTATGGTCATTACCTGCAGAAAAAATTCAAGTTACGCCTGACTTTAGGCAGCTACAGTAAAACTCAATCCAGTCACATGCAGAAGATAATGCCTTTAGCCAATATTAAGTCAGTGGAGACATTTCAGTAACATTGTCTTTGTACTTTTTTAGCAGATAACACAACAAGTCGCAGTCCAGGCTCAGCAGCAACAGCAGCAGAAGCTGACCTACGCCGCTCAGCCAGCCATTAAAACACAATTTCTCACCACTCCTATTACTCAGACACAGAAGTCACCCGGTGCCCAACAAGTACAGGCACAGATTCAGGTACAGGTACCTCCTGCTTACATAAAAGCAGGTACAATTGGCAATTAACCCATTCATATCATGATTTATTTTTCATTTCATTATTGGATAAGAGCATAAAAATATAGTACAGTAGTGTGGTGTAAAGCAATATTAAAGGGGTTTTCTACTACTGGACATTACCCCTCTTATTGATGTAGTGCCCCAAATAAAATAACAACAACACGTACTCCCCTCCCAGACTGGCACCGTTCATTATTGACCCTGTGTCTCCCAGAGTTCATATGATATTGGTATTTTACATGAGCCTTCTGTCATATATTGAACCATCTGGCAGAAGTGTGAATACTGCAGCCAACTCCAGGAGACACAGCGACAACATTGCTCGAACAGTGACCGCTCATGAGGAGAATATACGTTGTCTTTGTTTTAGTTGGGGCACTGAGCATTTATGAAGTTGTCCAGTAATTGCCAACTCCTTTAACAATGTTATTTGCTGTTTATTTTACAATCTGAAGGAAACAGCAAACAAAGATGACAGTAAACTCAAACATCATAAACATGAGCTATCTGCAAAGTCAAAAATAAGGGTTAAAGGATAAAAAATGATAGAAAGATGTGGGGAAAAGAGATGACTGTAGATTCTATGCAAAGTCATTTAAAGGGAACCTGTGAGCAGGATTCAGCAAGATGAAATGAAGACGAGCCATAATGGCGCGATTATGCTGATTAAATTGATACTTTGGTGTATCAGAGGACTGTGGTTCTTGTTTAATCAGGATTTGAATTTTTTGTCTAATGATATCTCGGTGCACAGAAGCGGAACTGGGGATGGGGTTTTCTCCTTCTGCTCCACCAATGGCGCCATTTGTTTGAAGACCGGCTGTGGAATGTGCTCAATGACATTACTATAGTCGATGGCACTCGGTTAAAGGCCCAAAGTCAGCTCCTGTAACTACAACTTAAATGTTTGTATGATGGTGCAACATGTTAGCAGTTAGGGCCCTACGTTGTCTAAAACTGGCCCAGGCTATGCTTTATAGTTATACTAAAGTTGTTTTTACCAGAGCTGTCACTGCAGGAGAAAACCAGAAAGTGAAGAAAACTGTAAGGAGATTAAATTGTTCAGAACTGCACAAGAAACAACTTGAGAATACCCCTTAAACTACATAATCAAAACACCACAAACACTTAGCTCAACTACACTATGTTCACCTAGCGAGAGAGCTGTGCCGCTGCATATTTCTCTTGGTGATCAGGAGGGACACTGAGTCAGTCTTCTCCTTAGCCACAGAAAACTTCCTCCAAACTATAAAATGCACACACTTTTTAGCAAGAGTTTTTCTTGCTAAAATGTACACTCTATAGTCCAGAACACACAGTGAGTCCTTGTATTTCCTTTCTAAAATTCATAAAGACATCATTTCATCGCTTCATCATCTGCTCATTCCCTCAAGGTGGCAAAGCTCCCTCAGGTGGTCCAGCAGCAGGCAGCAGTGGCTAATATCCAGCAGATGGTACCAGCCACTCAGCAGGTCAGTGGTCATATCCATCATAAGAGCAATACATATTTCTGTGTCCTGCCATACACAATTTGGGTCATGCTTCTTCTCACGTAGAATATGCCTGTGTTCTTTTTTTATATATAAGGAGAAATGAATTGAAGCTGTTTAATTGGAAACTTATAATCCCTATTTTAGGTGCAGTCACAGACAGTTACACTGACCCAGGCAACAACAGCAGGTCAGCAGCAGGTGCAAGTGTTACCAGCCGGGTCAGCAGCCCAAGTGGTGCAGCAGAAGATCCTCCAGCAGCAACAGCAGGTGGTGGCAGCTGCATCACCACAGCGCCAAACCACATCCAACCAGAGCCCAGCGCCAACATCAGCCACTGCAGAAACGCAAAATCAGCAGGCAAAGCTCCAAGTACGGGGATCTACAGTCCGCATCAAAGCTCCCAGTAAACCTAGCTGAAAAACCTGGAGGAGTGACGAAAATTTCAAGTGTGTGCACCTTCAAATGATTTCTCTCAGTAGCTTCTAGTTTTATGTGTCTTTTTTATGTCCAGGAAATATTTTACTCATCTGTTAATATTACTGATGCTTAGAAAATGTGAAGAAAAGGGATATGAAGAAAAGTTTCACCCACTGAAGATGTGACAAGCTAGAAGACATGACAGAGGATGCAAGAATCTCAGGCAAAGGAATATAATGAAACTGAGAGCATCTCTTCTTCAGATAATCTCTGGTCTTAGCTGTTCATTTGGCGGAAAGCCATCTGTCATTTACGGAAGTAGCCAAACAAGTTTGCAGTTTAACAGTCTATTAAGTAGTGCAATGTTGGGATATTACTTTTAGGTTTTAACATTTCAGTTTTTAAAAAAGGGAAAATACAAAAAATGGAAAAAAAAGAATGAATTGAAGACTCGCCATTGCCATCGCTGAACGCTGGCCCACACTCTGTGGCTGTCAGATGGCAGGCAAAGCTTTAAGCAGCAGATTGTTTTTTGCTGTCTTATAGGAGAATATATTGCGTCCTACAAGCTTAAAGTGGTAAAGACCCTTCGGTACGTGACTGGCCCTTTGTGAAGCTTCACAGAAGACCGTTATAAAGTGACCTGAATCCAGCTGCATTGCCGGTGTCTCTGCCTGGTAAAAGACATTGTAGTTCAGCGTGCAGAGAATTAGCTGCTTCGGTATAATGACAGCAGAAATACTGATGTTACTTTTTGTTGTTTTGCACTTTTTATTTCATTTAATTTTAGGTCGACAGAATTCTGTTTTGTTTCTTTTATTTTGTATGTTTTTTATTCTATTTTAAATAATTAACTTGTGCACTTTTGGGAATATGTGTTCTTACCAATAGATCTTAATGTAACTAGAGAAAAATAGAGTATAGATAACCTGAAATTTGAACTTTATTGGACAGAAAGAAAAACTAAAGAGTATGTGGCCTCAAATAATGACCGAAGTCAAGTTGTTTTTTAAACAATGTTGGCAAAGGTTTTTTTCATATCACAATTTATATTATAAAACAAAATTGGTAATCTTACAATTTTACAGTGACCATTGAGACTTTTTGACTTCTACTTTCTGTCCTTTCAGGAAGAGTTTTCAGCAAGGCATTATATCATCAGAGACAGGGTCACAATGACAAGAAACACCTCTATACACAGATAATAACCCAGGATCCAGTTTACAGAATAGGTATGGTAGGTTCAGAATACTCCCTGCACAATGACATACACACGCTCATTAGATGCACTGATACAGAAGATAAGGTCTTATCAGTCTATTGTTGTGTATGTACATGTGGATTTCCTGAAATGACAGGTATTAGGGGTTTAAAACAAGCCACAGTGGTAGGGTGCAAATTGCAAGATTTCTCTTTTTTATTTTTAATAAAGATTGTGAAATAGAAAACACATTGCTAAAAAAAAAAAGCCTCATTCAGCCATCCATGATATTTTTCATATATAAAGACACTGACCATTGTTCATCAGTGTTTTGGATCCAAGTTTTATCAGGGTTTTGGTCAATAAATAAATTGTAAAGGTTTCCTATCCATTGAAATGTTAATCACTGGCAACTTATGATCTGCACATTGGTATCATCCTGTCTGCTATCTGTGATTATCATGGACCCATAGACCTGTATAGGTCATTTTGATCTGATTTAGATCAAAAACAGCTTTCGTTAGGCTGGTTTCACACTGCAGTTTTTTCCCTGATCAGGTTCGATCAGGTTTTTGTGCCAAAACCAGGAGAGGAACTTGCAGAGAAAAACTATAATTGAAAGATTGACACCTGTTCTAGGTTTTGGAGTCACTCCTGGTTTTGACACACAAACCTGATCGGATACCTGATCAGGAAAAACCTGCAGTATGAAACCAGCCTTAGGCCCCCTTCACACCACGATTTTCTCCCTGTCAGCTGTGTCCAGTGCTTTGCAGAGGTTTCGCACAGCTTGACAGCTCCGGACAGATAGAACCGGTCCTGTTTGTAGCCAGATGCATGAGATTGCAGCTGAGCTTGCTGTCAACTGCTGAAACGGTGCTGAACCACTTCACAGCTCCCTGGTGCTGAAGTTCAGCGTAGCTCACGCTGAACATCAGCCGCTGGTGTCCGGATCCTGGATCCTCCCAATCTGGACAATTTGCACCATCAGACTCCTATGCTAGGGAGCACCAGATTGCCCTGGATCCAGGAGGATCCATTTTGGGCTGATTTTTCGCCCCAGGACACAAAAATGCAAGCAGCATTTTTGTGTCTGGGAGAAAAATCCTCCCGGACAGATGGAAACCGGATTGGCAGCTATCTGCCATCCGGCTCCCTCCAGTCCCATAGGGCTGCATTATGTCAAAATCTGGTTCGGGGCTGTCTGATTTGCCCCGGACAGCCCGGACCTGATGGTGCCGTGGTGTGAAGGGGGCCTTAGTCTACAAAACAACATGGACATGTGAAAAGCCCCATAGACTATAATGGGCATGTGTTCTATCTGGGAGTATGTACTTGACTCACAGATGTCTGAATGAGGTTAAGAATTAAGCAATAGGTCATTTTCTGAGGACACATTCTCTTTACGTTGTGTAGTAGGTGGGTGCTGAATCTTCTGGCCTTTATGGCAGATGTTTTACAAATGGCCACCGTCAGTTTAGCAACTTTCCTATGTCTAGTAATCATCTGATTGAAACAGATCCAGTAAGCAAGAAAATGGATTGGCTGCAAATGGAAGAAAAACGGATGGTCTTTAACCTGATTCACAGACTTCAATGTTCAAAATAACAGATCTAGTTGCAATGAGCTGTGGTTAGTCCGGCAGTCTGCTCATAACTGTGCATTATGAGACTTCTGCTCGGTCTTTTTGGCCCCATACCTGGTAGGACAGGCAACATTGTAATATTTATCTGTGCAAACTTCCATACTGGATACAGGAGCCCAGCAAACAAATCAGCGCATTCTGCCTGGTCCTACACTATAATCTTATATAACTGGAGGTGCTGTTTAAAAGAAATTTGTCACATCGATTTCCCACTCTAAATACCCACCACCATGTTTTTCTATAAATCTTCTGGAAGGTACAGTGTAAAAAACTAAATTAGGCCCCTTTCACATCAGCGTTTTTGCTGATTTGCGGCAGATCCGGCAGATTTACCAAATCTGCCGCGTAACGTCTGCACTTGTGGCAAGCCCCATTCATTCTCTATGGAACTTGCAGCAGGTGCAGCAAATGCGTTTTTTGCCACTATTCAGCAGTTGCGGAAGGTCAAAAAACCCCAGCTAGCAGCGTTTGTTTTTATCTGCCGCACCTGCTGCAAGTCCCATAGAGAATGAATGGGGCTTGCAGCAAGTGTGCCGCAAGTGCAGACGTTACGTGGCAGATGTGGTAAATCTGCCGGATCTGCCACAAATCAGCAAAAACGCTGATGTGAAAGGGGCCTTAGAAACTTGATGTAGTATGCTGTTGCCTTCTCTTGGTAGTCATGCTGCAGTCACACCACTATGGAGTGACTGACATGACAAAGTGTCTGACGTTCTCAGAACAGCTCCTAAAAGCCGAGCATGCAGTGATGGTGCTTCATGTACACACTGGCCATGTGCTGAAAATCGGAAGACCAAGTGTCCCACATGGCTTCACTATGAATGGACCAAGAGGTTGGATTTCAGGAGTTTGATGACGACATCAGACACTCTTTGGCATGTCCGTTACACAGCAGTAGACCTGATCACATCCTGGATGATTGACTGTCACCAGTAATTACCATTTTACATAATGCCTTTTAAGAAAGTTTTATAAAAATGTGTCTAACCATAAAAAAGAGGGTTAATGTTTTTTGTTGGCCTTTTAGTGTGGAAAATCATTGTGATTTTGTCCATTTTTTTGTTTTTGTTTTGGTCAAAATTTTAATTGATTTAAAAGTAAAGCCGTATCTTGTTTTATTTTTAAAGCATATTTTTATTCAAAATGAATTATTAACATTATTTTATGGGGACAGAGCTTCATATTTTTGACTTGAAGCTTTAAATGTATCTCATTGAGTTAAAGGGTATATGTCACCAGGTTTTTGCTTCCTTATCTGGGAGCAGCATGATGAAGGGACAGAGACTCTGATTCCAACAATGAGTCCTTAGCTGTGTGCTGTCATTTTGATCACTGTATAATCAATTTCTCCAAATGCTGAGCTTTCTGTAACTCCGCCCACATCATTGATCAATAGCTTTCTGCACAGATAGCGGCCAGTTAGTGGTGGAGGCTGCTTTATACAGAGTTCATGAATATGGTTGATTACCTGGACACTAGTGCTCTAGTGATAATCTCCTGCTGATAATTCAGTGATTTTATGAAACTGCAACAGCAAGTGATACATTATGCTGCTTACAGATTAGTTGGCAAATATCTGTTGACAGATTCTTCTTAAGAAATAAATTTTGGGGACATATAATTTCCACCAGGGAAGGGGGGGGGCTCTACATTCAGATTTATTATTGAGTATAATGGAAAGCTCTCCCAGATTGCATCTTCTGCAATTTAGTCTGCCATTAAGGTGGACATCCACTGCAAAAATGACGCTACTGGACATTTCTCCATGGTTCAGGAAAATATGAAGCATTTCTCATGTTCATTGTCAGAAACCTATTCATACCGTGTTGCTGTGCATGTAACATCCATTGTCTTCCTGCCGTTCAACAAAACCCATAAGGCCTTAAATGGTGTATGTTATTTGTCCCCAAAGCAGCTTTAGGCATTTTGCTACAGACCCACAGATATTCCTTGTTCGTGGTTTACATTAGAGGCGACATCTTCTGTTTGCACATATTTAATGTGTCATGTAGGAGGTAGATGTCTGTACGTGTTAGGTTTGCCTATGATGTGTAGTATTCTTAGTTGTAGTGCGTAGTTAAGCTATCGCTTCTAGGCAGCATATTGTTGATTCACTTTTGGCAGGGGTTGTGTTCGCTGTAAACCCCTGCAGTCCCGAGTTTACTGTGCCACTTTATAGCCAGATGAAGTTCTTATGACATGAAAGAGATTAGTACGAGCGTGGTTCCTTCTGCAGAACTGAGGAGAAACTTGAATGAAATACAGTGTGTGTGTGGAGGGGAGTTCTCCCTTTCTCATCCCTTTTTTTGTACGTGCATGTGTATATCTGTGATCTGTTGATGTTTACCTGTTGTTTTCTTTTAAATGTGTTTCTCTTGTTTTATATCTATATATATGTGGATAATTTAAAATATGACCGCCCTTTTACTGCTGGATTTATCTGCATTAAATTATCGTCCCTTGGCAGCAAAATGGTTTACAGCTTGTTTTCCTTGAACCATACTGTGTTCAAACTGTACATATACAATGACATTTGTACGTGCTGTAGATCCATAGTGAGTGATGCATAGCACATTGCCAGTGTAATAAACTGTACATTTTTATAAATCTCTTCATGTGTCACAACGTGTTTTATATGCTGACATAAGATTTATTGCCCAGTAAGTTTTGTTGATCATCGAACAATCACATTCACAACTTTTCTGCACAGCTTCCCTCTGTAGCCTGATGACAGATCAGAAAGGAAAGTAATCTTGGACACCCCTTTATCTGGTATTGTAAATGTGGCGCCCCGCACCGAGTGCGTCACAGGAGGGTATTGCAGCCACAAATGCAGCAGCAATATTCTCCGACCCAGCAATCACACAGTTAACTCAGAGATCCATACCCTACATGCATCACCTAGCATAGAGGGCCAATCAGGTCCTGGTGGGCGGAGTGTAAGGGTAGTGTGTAGTGGAAAGTTTAGGACAATTAGTTACTAGAGTCTGGTCGGAGACTGTAACAGCAACGTAGAAGACCTTCTGCAGAATCCCAGCTCTGCAACCTAGGAGAGGGGGTTGCACAGTTCCGTGCGGCCCCCTGGCCACCTTCTACCGGCCATCTCCCTACCGTCACCCGGTTGAGCACCATTACTCCCGGTGCATTACTAACCGAACTACGGGCATCAAAATGCGGGTCCAAAATCATCCCGTGCCCACCTACAGCCGGTTTGCTGGTACCGAAGCTAGCAGCAGTTCAGCTGTGCTATGCGAACCAGAGGAGTGGAGGGATCGCTTTACAGGAGCACCCCACCATCGCCAAATCCAGTCGTCTAACCAGCGGTGTACCCACCAAGGGACCCAAGGCTCCCCAAAGCATCCGGACCGTATACCCTGGATAGGGCATTCAAGCAGCCTCCCTGTACCCGATCTGGCATTCCTGGGCGACAGCGGCAACATACTTAGTTAGAATGGAGGAACACCGCGGATCTCTGAGAACACACTGGTCATTGCTGAGTCCACCCGGTCCACTACCCGTAACTGTATACCATGTACTGCCTGCTGGTTACAGTAAAGAACCCGTTACAAAGACTTAGTGTCTGTGCCTTCTTATGAACTGCTTATCCGCATGCTAAGGTAACCGCAGCTGCCTCACAACATCTTGCGCAGCTTCTGGCTCCGGGGATCACCGCTCAGCCTGTGGGAGCATTCCATCTTGCTGCATTCCATCCCCCGGAGACCCCGCAGCGTCGGTACAGTTACCGAAACTCTCATAGGTGGCGTCACAACAAATAAACCCCTTAATCTGTTCCAACAAGACGTCTCTTCACTTTTGATCTGTACCACCGGGCCCCACTACCGGCAGGCGCGGCACCCCGTGACAAGGAGGAAGAAGCAAACGCCTGTCTAAACAGGAGTCCCGGCCACGGTGAGTCATAAATGCTGGCCAGACTCACAATTACGCTTTCCCATACTTTTACATACACAGTGATAGCTACACTTATAAAGAGATGTTACCCCATCTAATGGGGTATTTAGTATAGTATCAAGGTTATCCCCTAGGGGAAGGAACACGATCCAATGGTCATTTATATGAAAATATTAATTTTTATTAATCAAAGATTACGCGGTACAGGGGGTGAGAGTGAGGTAGAAAATCAGCATTGATACCACTTAGTTTAACAATATTATAATCTATGTATACTTCCAATACATGACATAGACTCTCCATTAATTATTGGTCAAAGGTACACATGATTCTATTCAGGGTAGTGAACCAATTCAATTCTTAATTGATATCTAACAAGGTCTCTTGTATATTATGTATATAGTATATATTACAAACTAGATATCCATAAGAATATGGTTTATAAGGTTTATTTCACATATAGTTCATAAAGCAAAAATAGATGAAGTCGGAGATGGCATATCTTTATAGTGCCCTACACATGTAACTCACAACTGCTCTCATATTGATGTGGTTACAATTTATCACTATATAATATATACACACCAAAATCAGTTTGCTTTAATAATATGCAATTTAGCAATTCATGCTGTTTTTTGCTGAAAACTGAGAGAGGATCTATTAAATACCACAACAGTGAGAGCAGCACGTGTATCACATGAGATTACCACTCAAAATACGCCTGTACAGCCTATATATGCTTAGTTGATTGCAAAGGTAAATGAAGCACTGCACAAGAAAACAGGGCACCTGTATCTGCAGCATTGATCAACCCCTCATTATATCAGGAGAGGACCTCTGCTGCTGCCGTCCTTAGATAGATACTATATCAAACAATGTGACAATAAACCACCCACCGAGGGTTCCAGTGCTCCAATATGCACTGCCATTAATTAGAGATCAATAGGAATCAACCAAATATTCCATTAAGGTTCAGTACCTGTTTAGATAAGTGCTGGTATCAAGCATGCGCCCTTATGCGCATTTCGGATTTCTCCTTCGTCTGAGGGCCCTCGGTGGGTGGTTTATTGTCACATTGTTTGATATAGTATCTATCTAAGGACGGCAGCAGCAGAGGTCCTCTCCTGATATAATGAGGGGTTGATCAATGCTGCAGATACAGGTGCCCTGTTTTCTTGTGCAGTGCTTTATTTACCTTTGCAATCAACTAAGCATATATAGGCTGTACAGGCGTATTTTGAGTGGTAATCTCATGTGATACACGTGCTGCTCTCACTGTTGTGGTATTTAATAGATCCTCTCTCAGTTTTCAGCAAAAAACAGCATGAATTGCTAAATTGCATATTATTAAAGCAAACTGATTTTGGTGTGTATATATTATATAGTGATAAATTGTAACCACATCAATATGAGAGCAGTTGTGAGTTACATGTGTAGGGCACTATAAAGATATGCCATCTCCGACTTCATCTATTTTTGCTTTATGAACTATATGTGAAATAAACCTTATAAACCATATTCTTATGGATATCTAGTTTGTAATATATACTATATACATAATATACAAGAGACCTTGTTAGATATCAATTAAGAATTGAATTGGTTCACTACCCTGAATAGAATCATGTGTACCTTTGACCAATAATTAATGGAGAGTCTATGTCATGTATTGGAAGTATACATAGATTATAATATTGTTAAACTAAGTGGTATCAATGCTGATTTTCTACCTCACTCTCACCCCCTGTACCGCGTAATCTTTGATTAATAAAAATTAATATTTTCATATAAATGACCATTGGATCGTGTTCCTTCCCTAGGGGATAACCTTGATACATAATTTGTGCGATCGGTCATGCTTGATTATATGTCCTGATATGTTCCAGAACTATTTGATACATGGTGATACATTATTTATGGTATGGTATAACCAGCCATAATGTACTGGATGCAAAAACTGTGGTTTTTTCTATTTAGTATAGTAGAAAGGCGTGCACACTGAGGCTTATTTCAGTAGTGAGAGGTGCCAACTGGGGGGTCTGGTAAACCCACAACGTAGAGTATAGAAAATGACAATTGCACACTCTCTGTTTCTTTTTGCAAAAAAAGTGTTTCTTTATTTTTATAGCAGCAGGGTTCCCTGTTGCTATAAAAATAAAGAAACACTTTTTTTGCAAAAAGAAACAGAGTGTGCAATTGTCATTTTCTATACTCTAATGGGGTATTTAGACAGATCAATCCAGTGAGTTCAATGACCAGTGACTGGGCCAATAGGTGGTTACTTCTTGGCCAACTAAGCAAAACTATTACTGATATGATTGTTCTGTCCCCATACAGTATCATTGTATTGACAGCACATCATCTGTTTGCATGGACAATATACTGATGATGACAATCATTATTTCACCCAACAAGAATGATTGCACCTGACCAATAAGAGTTTTTCCTCAGTAAAGACTCATGCGAGTATCTTGCATTCTGTGTCTCTGGATATTGGGTGAGACCTAGCCTGTTTAGATAGGTATGTGAAAGTGAACACACATCCATTGAGAATTGGCTATTAGGGTCCCGTCACACTTGGCGACGTTCCAGCGATCCCGACAATGTTACGGCCTGGTAAGGATCGCTGGAACGTCGCTACATGGTGGCTGGTGAGATGTCAAACAGTCAGATCTGCTGAACAACGCAGCAATGATACAGCAACCCATATAATGACCTCAGCGGTCGTTGGGACCCTGTCACACAGCAGCTAATCTGACGACTCAGACCTACGTGGCTGAGTTCTGAGTCGCCGAGGTCATTGTTAAGATGTCAAACACACCGATGCATGCTGGCCAGTGGGAGCCCGATGATCAAAAAATGGTCAAGGCCATTCCGACACGATCGGCGATGTCACAGCGGGGTCTGGTCGCTGCTTTGTGTCAAACATCTAAAAAAACAATCCCTAATATCTATAGTCACTCCTAAAAGGACATATATTTCAACAAAAGAAAGATCCACCTTCTCTTAAGGAATGATTACAAGAAAATATATATTAAAAATATTTTAAATTCTTTATTCATGTATCAAAAATTTCATATATATTAAATCAGAGCATTCCCTCTTGAGGGATCCATGTATTTCAGTACAAGCAGCATTAATTACATAGTACACATATTATAGCTAATTAACATCTCTTATTATATTGCCACAGTATGACATGCATCAATTAATAAAGGTATTCACACATAGGCAGGATTTAATGGACACAGGTTATATTTAGGCAGGATTGTGTTAAGACCAATATGACACAACCTGTGACTGATATACCATCAAGTCCACAGGTGTAATTACCCCAATAGGTTACAAATCCTAACAACCACCACTTCCCTGATAGTCCTATAATGTCCAGATCCCTAACTGGATGTTAAGTATGTACCTGATTCTGCTGCTGAGCTGCACACACGATCCCTCCTCCCCTACGATCGTTTTGCACCACGCTTCTTCCGGAGCAGCAGAATCAGGTACATACTTAACATCCAGTTAGGGATCTGGACATTATAGGACTATCAGGGAAGTGGTGGTTGTTAGGATTTGTAACTTATTGGGGTAATTACACCTGTGGACGTGATGGTATATCAGTCACAGGTTGTGTGATATTGGTCTTAACACAATCCTGCCTAAATATAACCTGTGTCCATTGAATCCTGCCTATGTGTGAATACCTTTATTAATTGATGCATGTCATACTGTGGCAATATAATAAGAGATGGTTATAATATGTGTACTATGTAATTAATGCTGCTTGTACTGAAATACATGGATCCCTCAAGAGGGAATGTTCTGCTTTAATATATATGAAATTTTTGATACATGAATAAAGAATTTAAAATACGATATTTTTAATATATATTTTCTTGTAATCATTCCTTAAGAGAAGGTGGATCCTTCTTTTGTTGAAATAATTTGTGTCAAACATGGCGAGATCGCTGTTACGTCACAAAACCTGTGACGCAACAGCGATCTCGCTATATGTGTCTGGGGCTTTAGATGGTTTCTTACGACCCCTGACTGAGTCTCTATATGAAGAATCAGTAGAAGATCTGCCAGGAAGACCTCATGATCAATGATGGCATATCCTAGAAGTGTGGAAACACTTTAATAATTAAAAGCAGTGGAGTATGTAAAATGATAAATGTACTCCCTCAGCAGCACCCCTCTATTTCTTATGCTGCTTTGACATCTGTCAGATTCTTTTTTAATGGATTTATTTACATAAATATGTCCTTTTTAGCTATATACGATAGTTTATAGTTTATTATGTTTGCCTAGATTGATAATCATAAAAATACGAAAGAAAAACTTTACAAATCTAAAAATGGTGCGCTTGTTACAGCATGGGGAAATCAGAATAGTTTGTTCATCATTGGGATCATTTAATTATTGCTATACTAGCTGGGTGCCCGATGCAGATGCATCGGGATTCTAGAAGAGCGAGTCTCTGACTCGCAATGGCTGCTTCGCGGCCAATGCTTCGCGCTGCTAAGGCGACTCGCCATGCCCGCTGCGCGGGCATAGCGAGTCGCCTTAGAACTGCTCGCAATGGCCGCTGCGCGGCCAATGCTTCGGGCGTATCCACATGACGACATTGACTCGCAGCGAGAGCGGACTCAAAAGGGGCAAAAAACCCATTCATGATTATATAATAGATAGATAATGAGACAATCATATAGTCGAAGAAAAATGGACACTAAACCCATCCAAAGAAAATTGCAGCAGACTTATTGCTGGCATCCCGTGAAGCCGGAAAAAGCTGGAGCTGTGACAGGGGCACAATCCAAAATCCCAGCATCAGGGTCAATCAGATTTGTAAATGACTAAGGGCCGCTTTACACAACCAACTTCTGTGTCCAACTTCTGAACAGATCTCTGGTTGCAGTGAAATCATGGACACATTGCTCCATTTTGTGGATGTGCACAAATGTACCAATGTGTCCATGATTTCACTGCAACCAGAGATCTGTTCAGAAGTTGGTCACAGAAGTTGGTGTGTGTAAAGTGGTCCTAAGAACGGTAGCACTCACCAATGGCAATATCTTCAGATTTTTTATTTCTGTGTGCAAACTTCATAACATGGGTAAGGGCCGAATGGCCGGAGGTGAGGGAGAGGATGGCTGAAGATATTGCCATCGGTGAATGCTGTCATTTATATTCATTTTCAAGTCCAAAACAATCGTGTTTTGCAATCCATGGCATACCGGGCAGAAGAGTCTATTAGAAGGTGTCAAACACACTAACCCAAATCCCTCCTGGATACAATCCTATTATAGAGGGTTCTTTCATGCCACTTAGTCCTGGCAGTGGCGCAGTCTGAACTTCTAGCAAACACTTATGGAGGTGTTTCTGTCTTCTTCCTAGAGAGGTCTGACACAGTATCTAGTGCTTTCAATTACAAATGATCCATCAGACCTTTCTTATTATGGAGCCAGTTGAACAGTTCCCGTAATAATCTTCCAAGAAAAATAACTACTGTGGACTTGATAAATGGTATGAACAGCAGGGGGTCTCAGCAAAGAGATTTCTATTAATGTACAATAAATGAGAAGAACTGGAAAGTACCGCTATCAGCCTGCAAATCTTTTTCTTATACACCGAAAAAGGCATCCCCTGAAGAAGAGGTGTCCCATAAATTAAATGTTATCTTTTATACAGAACCTTACCTATTTTGCTGATGCTAGAAAGAAGACCTTTTCAGCATGACAGTTTTAGAAAAAATGAGCATTTTCTATTAAATTATAATCTCCACGCATTTTTTCTTGCACTCTACATTGTGTTGTTCCTGTTGGAAATGTATGAATAAATTGACTACAGTTCTCTCTATGATTCTCTTGTCAATGGATGGCCCTCTGCCTGTCCTAGTGAGTAAGGACATATCACATGGAGAAACGGAATTTAATTAATAATTTCCAGGAAAAACAATAGAGGAGTAGCACAGTGGCGTAACTACCGGCATAGCAGCCGTAGCGGTCGCTTTGGGGCCCGGCGCTTGTGGGGGGCCCGGGACCCAGCGCCGCTACGCAGCCGCTGCTATGCCGGCAGCTGTGCGCCTGCGATATGGTACCTGACCTGTTGTGTGTGGCCGTCAGGTGTGGGGCCCGGCGGGGGGCGACCATGCCCGACGGGGCCCCCCGGCGAGAGGGATGCCGCAGCGGCGCAGCCGCTCCTATTCAAAGCGGCCGCAGGCTCCGCACACAGTGATCAAAGGGGCTGCCGCCGCCAGTCTGTAGCCGCCTGCCTGCCTGCCTGACCCTGTGTGCAGGGCCGGCGTTAGAGGCAGGCAGCCCAGGCATTTGCCTAGGGCCCCCAAGCTTCAGAGGGCCCCCGGATTAGCGCTCCGGCTTCATTCCGGCGTCTTCCTGGTGACCGGCGCCGGCCCGGGCGCAGCCGCAGGGAGAGACGTCACACAGGAAGCAGCCAGCCAGCCAGGAAGAAGTCGGAGCGCGGTGCAGAGTGGCGTCGGCGAACAGCGGTAGCGGCAGCGGCAGTCAGAGTAAGTATATCATGGATGTACAGACAGTATTCTTTTACAGGGAGGGGAGGAGGGGGCCCTGTATGCACCACCAGTGGGCCCTGGGGCCCAGGCCCCTGTATGCACCACCAGTGGGCCCTGGGGCCCAGGCCCTGTATGCACCACCAGTGGGCCCTGGGGCCCAGGCTCTGTATGCACCACCAGTGGGCCCTGGGGCCCAGGCCCCTGTATGCACCACCAGTGGGCCCTGGGGCCCAGGCCCTGTATGCACCACCAGTGGGCCCTGGGGCCCAGGCTCTGTATGCACCACCAGTGGGCCCTGGGGCCCAGGCCCCTGTATGCACCACCAGTGGGCCCTGGGGCCCAGGCCCTGTATGCACCACCAGTGGGCCCTGGGGCCCAGGCTCTGTATGCACCACCAGTGGGCCCTGGGGCCCAGTCCCCTGTATGCACCACCAGTGGGCCCTGGGGCCCAGGCCCTGTATGCACCACCAGTGGGCCCTGGGGCCCAGGCTCTGTATGCACCACCAGTGGGCCCTGGGGCCCAGGCCCCTGTATGCACCACCAGTGGGCCCTGGGGCCCAGGCCCCTGTATGCACCACCAGTGGGCCCTGGGGCCCTGTATACACCACCAGTGGGGGCTGGGGCCCTGTATACACCACCAGTGGGCCCTGGGGCTGCTGTATATACTGCTGGGGCCTGTATATACCACTGGGGAGGCTGCTGTATACCACTGGGGCTGCTGTATATACAACTGGGGAGGCTGCTGTAATACTGCTGGGGCCTGTATATACCACTGGGGAGGCTGCTGTATACCACTGGGGCTGCAGTATATACTGCTGGGGCCTGTATATACCACTGGGGAGGCTGCTGTATACCACTGGGGCTGCTGTATATACTGCTGGGGCCTGTATATACCACTGGGGAGGCTGCTGTAATACTGCTGGGCCTGTGTATACCACTGGGGAGGCTGCTGTAATACTGCTGGGGCCTGTATATAGCACTGGGGAGGCTGCTGGATACCACTCGGGCTGCTGTATATACTACTGGGGCCTGTATATACCACTGGGGAGGCTGCTGGATACCACTCGGGCTGCTGTATATACTACTGGAGCCTGTATATACCACTGGGGAGGCTGCTGTATACCACTGGGGCTGCTGTATATACTGCTGGGGACTGTATATACCACTGGGGAGGCTGCAGTATACCACTGGGGCTGCTGTATATACCACTGGGGAGGCTGCTGTATACCACTGGGGAGGCTGCTGTATACTACCACTGGGGAGGCTGCTGTATACTACCACTGGGGAGGCCTGTATACCACACTGCTGGGAGCTGTATACCTATGCTGGGGTCCACCCTCAGCTTATACACGAGTCAATAGGTTTTCCCAGGTTTTGGGGCAAAAGTAGGGGGGTCGGCTTATACACGAGTATATACGATAAGCTGGGTGGCGTCAGACTGTTAACATCGATTCGGTAAGGGGGTGTGCCTTGAAGGGGGCGTGTCATTGGGGGCGTGTCTTGGAGGGGGCCCCGTTCAAAAGTTTGCTATGGGGCCCTGCCAGTTCTAGTTACGCCCCTGGAGTAGCACAACATATAACACTTCAGACCGGGCTGTGGAGTCGGTGCTCATTTTGGTGGAGTCGGAGTCAGTATAAAATGGACCGACTCCGACTCCTAAAATATATAATAAGTTGGGTACAGTAGTTCAGTGCAGAATGTGCTGAATATTTTTTCATAGAAATTTGGTAAAGTTATGAAATGTCCTATAAATGGCTTTTCTATTACTGATCTAAGGTTATATTCACACACAGCATTTTTGCTGTTTTTTGAGGATACGTTTTTCAGCTGCAAAAGCAGATCAGCTTTTTAAAAAACTGCATCACCTGAAAGGTTTTTGAGCTCATAGATAATGTTTTCAATAGCAAAATATGATGAGAAAAACGCCACACAAACTGACAGCTCATTCTTTGTGAGGATCCGTTTTTGAGCCCAAACTCAATTAAGTAAATCAGGTGATGTGCATCTCTGTAATGAGGAGGGGTGTGGTGTAATGACATCAACACCCTATATAAGGTATGCTTAATTATTGGGCAACTTCCTTTCCTTTGGAAAAATGGGTCAGAAGAGAGATTTGACAGGCTCTGAAAAGTCCAAAATTGTGAGATGTCTTGCAGAAGGATGCAGCAGTCTTGAAATTGCCAAACTTTTGAAGCGTGATCACTAAACAATCAAGCGTTTCGTGGCAAATAGCCAACAGGGTCGTAAGACGTATGTTGGGCAAAAAAGGTGCAAAATAACTGCCCATGAATTGAGGAAAATCAAGCGTGAAGCTGCCAAGATGCCATTTGCCACCAGTTTTGCCATATTTCAGAGCTGCAACGTTACTGCAGTATCAAAAAGCACAGGGTACTAACCTTGACAATCAGGTCGGTAGCAGACTGAGAGGTGAGGTAGTATGTAAAGTTCGAACGTATTGATGGATCTGCTACTCATATGATGTAATACGTGGCCTTTTCTGTTGTTGCGAGACTTTACACAATGTCGGCCGATAACATTATATGCAATGTTTAATATACTGAAAAACTTATTAAAATTATATTTACACAAAAAAAAAAGCACAAGGTGTGCCATACTCAGGAACATGGCCAAGGTAAGGAAGGCTGAAAAACGACCACCTTTGAACAAAAAACATGAGATAAAATGTCAAGACTGGGCCAAGAAATATCTTAAGACTGATTTTTCAAAGATTTTATGGACTGATGAAATGAGAGTGACTCTTGATGGGCCAGATGGATGGGCCAGACATTGTGAGATGTCTTGCAGAGGGATACAGCAGTCTTGAAATTGCCAAACTTTTGGAGCGTGATCACCGAACAATCAAGTGTTTCATGGCAAATAGCCAACAGGGTCGCGTGAAGCGTGTTGGGCAAAAAAGGCGCAAAATAACTGCCCAAGAACTGAGGAAAATCAAGCGTGAAGCTGCCAATATGCCATTTGCGACCAGTTTTGCCATATTTCAGAGCTGCAACGTTACTGGAGTATCAAAAAGCACAAGGTGTGCTATACTTAGGGACATTGGCCAAGATAAGGAAGGCTGAATAACGACCACATTTGAACAAGAAACATAAGATAAAATGTCAAGACTGGGCCAAGAAAATCTTAAGACTGATTTTTGAAAGGTTTTATGGACTGATGAAATGAGAGTGACTCTTGATAGGGCCAGAGGCTGGATCAGTAAAGGGCAGAGAGCTGCACTCCGACTCAGACACCAGCAAGGTGGAGGTGGGGTACTGGTATGGCTGGTACCATCAAAGATGAACTTGTGGGATCTTTTCGGGTTGAGGATGGAGTGAAGCTCAACTCCCGGACCTACTGCCAAATTTCTGGAAGACAACTTCTTCAAGCAGTGGTACAGGAAGAAGTGGATATCAAGAAAAACATGATTTTCATGCAGGACAATGCTCCATCACATGCATCCAACTACTCCACTGCGTGGCTGGCCAGTAAAGGTCTAAAAGAAGAAAAAATAATGACATGGCCCCCTTGTTCACCTGATCCTGAACCCCATAGAGAACCTGTAGTGCCTCATAAAATGTGAGATCTACAGGGAGAGAAACACAGTACACCTCTCGGAACAGTGTCTGGGAGGCTGTGGTGGTTGCTGCACTGCAATGTTAATCAAACAGATCAAGCAACTGACAGAATCTATGGATGGAAGGCTGTTGAGTGTCATCATAAAGAAAGGTGGCTATATTGGCCACTAATTTTTTGGGGTTTTGTTTTTGCATGTCAGATATTTTGTGCAGTTATCTGGTGAAAATAAACAAGTGAGATGGGAATATATTTGTTTTTTATTTAGTTGCCTAATAATTCTGCACAGTAATAGTTACCTGTACAAACAGATATCCTCCTAAGATGGCCGAATAAAAAAAAAACAAAAACACTCCAACTTCCAAAAGTATTAAGCCTTGATATTTGAGTCTTTTGGGTTGATTGAGAACATAGTTGTTGATCAATAATAAAAATAATCCTCTACAATACCACTTGCCTAATAAATCTGCACAAAAAAGCATATTTAAACTTTCAATAAACTATGCATAAATTAATATTCCAGCATACTGTATGTTCTCTCTGTATGCTTGATGTTTGTTAGTTTTTCCTCTGAGCGCATGTACTTTGGGAGGCTAGCTTCTATACAATATACAGGGAAAATACAACAACAGGATTGATGAAGATTTATATGATAACTTGTATAGGTATAGAAACCAAAACATCAAGTTATTAGCTCTGTTATCAGTTTTTTTGTTCCTGGAGTATGATAGACAACACACTTGCTCCTTCCCTCCTCCCCTCTTCATAGACTTTGAAGCATTTAGTGAGCTGTACCCTACATGCGCTTTTTTAGGCACTGTTTTTGAGAAAAACGCAGCTCCATTCACGCACTGTTTTTTTCTGTACTTTTTCAAAGCCCATTTATCATGGGTTAATGGAAAAGCGCAGAGAAAAACTGCAGAAATAATTGACATGGTCATTCTTTTTACGCGCACGTTTTTGCAGTGACAGCGCGCGTAAAAAAAAAAGCACAAATAGTGTGAATGGATTTTGTCAAAACCCATAGGTTTGGCTGGGCTGCTTATCCAGAATTGCGTTTTCACTGCAAAAAACACGCGTAAAAAAGTGCAGGAACAAGCAGAAAACGCACATTGCGTATTTTTGCGCACTTTTTTGCATGTGCTTTTCAAAATATGCAATGTGCCTTTTGTCTGCTGTCAAAGTGAATGGGAAATTCACTTTGCCGTGCAGATAGTGCGTAAAAGTATGCCGCACTTTTATAGGAAAAAGTGCTGTGTAAAAAGAATAACCATGTTAATTCTTTACGCAGCAGCACCGGCGAATTTTTCCTATAAGGGCGGGCGCTGCTGCATCTGACGTCACAGATGGGAGGAAGAATCCTGCTTCCTCCTCCCCTCTGAGACATGTGTGAACGCCCCCTTTAGATTTTGCAGTGTATTAGTATAAACTGCGAAACCTAAATTAACACCTTAGTGACGGCCCACTGTATATAAACGTCCTAAAAACAGGGTCATTATTCTGTTAGGACGTTAAAACAAGTCATAACAGAATAAGCCCTGTAGCGCCCCCCAGTGGCCGAAAATCTCCGGGGTTTCAGCTACCGAGGGTAGCTGAGACCCTGCAGATTATGAATCGGGCCGGTTTTTACTGGTACCCGCCATGTGATCACGGTTATACACCGTTTACCGGAGTATAACCATGATCACATAAATATACAGTGAACCGCCGGTAAAATAATGATTTCTCTGTCATGCCACGGGATCAAACCTGTGGCATGACAGAGAAATGTCTTTCCCTGCCCTCTGGTACCGGTACACAACCCTCGGTACCCGGCCCCCACCCCCTCCTTTCCTCCTAAAATGCAGCCGGAGCGCTTCACAAGCAGCGCTGCCGGCCACCTGCAGCCCCCTGCTGTGGATTCCTCACTGATGTGACATGTCACACATGTCACATCAGAGAGGAATAAGCCCCCTGCCTCCGGGTCCCCTCAGTCCCCCCCCCCCCAGGTCCGGTCTTCAGATGGCCCCCCCCAGCTCCAGTCCTCAGCCGCCGCTGCTGCACCCGCCGCCGCTACCATCATCTCCCTCCCATCTGAGCGGTCAGATGGGAGGGAGATGATCGCTCCCTCGGTCACCCCACTGTCACCCCCCCCCAGTCAACAGCGTCACCCCCCCGGTCACCGGTGCATACTTACCGGCCGGGATCTTCTTTCATCCTGCCCCCTGCGCCGACTTCCTGTTCTGTCAGGCGCATGCGCAGACAGAGCAGAGAAACTGCTCTGTCTGCCAGGGGACTGACAGCGTTGTTACCTGGTCGCAGTCTATGCAGAGACTGCTCTGTCTGCCCATAGACTGACAGCTCATGATCGCAGTGAGGTCATGTCAGGTCAGGATCCTTGGTTCACAAAGGGTCAATTGTGATCCCATGATGGGACCACAATTGACCCTTTGTGAACCAAGGATCCTGACCTGACATGACCTCACTGCGATCATGAGCTGTCAGTCTGTGCAGAGACTGCTCTGTCTGCAATTAGACTGACAGCTAATGATCGCAGTGAGGTCATGTCAGGTCAGGATCCTTGGTTCACAAAGGGTCAATTGTGATCTCATGATGGGACCACAATTGACCCTTTGTGAACCAAGGATTCTGACCTGACATGACCTCACTGCAATCATGAGCTGTCAGTCTATGCAGAGAGTGCTCTGTCTGCCCATAGACTGACAGCTCATGATCGCAGTGAGGTCATGTCAGGTCAGGATCCTTGGTTCACAACGGGTCAATTGTGATCCCATGATGGGATCACAATTGACGCTTTGTGAACCAAGGATCCTGACCTGACATCACCCTACTGAGGTCATGACCTGTCATTCTCCTGGAAGAATGCCAGCTTTTATAGCATATGGGGGACGCCCCCATATGCTGTAAAAGACTGGAAATCATCGAGGGACCTCCCACTGGACTACGTCGGACCTTCCTGCTGGACTACGTCGGATGCCAAAGAATAATAAAGATGGGGTCTAAATAGTGTCTGTGTTTTTTTTTCTAATAAAAATATTTTTTTCTGTCTTGTGTCTTCTTTACAATTTACTAGGGATTCTTATTGACCCGGTCTAATATTGGCCAGACATTAAGAATCTCGGGCTTAGTGCCAGCTGCAAAAAAGCTGGCATTAACCCCTTATTACCCAGTCTGCCACCGCTACACGGCGGCTGGAAGAGCTGGATACAGCGCCAGAAAATGGCGCTTCTATGAATTTCTTCATGAAATAATAAAAAAAAAAAAAAAAAGGGCTTCCCTATATCTTTGGTTTCCAGCCAGGTATAACTAGGCAGAAGGGGTTGGTGGCAGCCCATAGCTGCCTGCTGTACCTGGCTGGACCAAAAGTATGGCGAAGCCCCACGTCATTTTTTTTTTTATAAATTTAATAAAGAAATACTAAAAAAAATGCAGGAGAGGAGACGCCCAGGACACAGTGTCTCCGAATCTTGTGCACATGCTCTAAAAGTGAGAAATTGTGTGAAAAAAAGATAATGTTCAATATGACGTTATCAAACTCTGTGAAGTAGCTGTAGGTTCTAAATGCTCACTATACCCCTAGATATAATCCTTGAGGCGTCTAGTTTCCAAAATGGGGTCACTTGTGCGGGAGCTCCAATGTTTAGGCACACAGGAGCTCTCCATACACAACATGGTGTCCGCTAACTATTGGAGCTAATTTTCCATTCAAATTGTTAGCGGACACCATGTCACATGTGGAGAGCCCCTGTGTGCCTAAACATTTGAGCTCCCCCACAAGTTACCCCATTTTGGAATCTAGACCCCCAAGAAACATTTCTAGATGCATAATGAGCACTTTCAACCCCCAGGTGCTTCACAAATGAATCCATAAAAATGAAAAAAGAAAATGTTTGTGGACAGAAAGTACTTTTTTCATTTTTATGGATCAATTTGTGAAGCACCTGGGGGTTCAAAGTGCTCACTATGCATCTAGATAAGTTCCTTGGGGCGTATAGTTTACAAAATGGGGTCACTTGTGGTGGAGCCCCAATGTTTAGACACATAGGGGCTCTCCATACGTGACATGGTGTCCACTAACAATTGGAATTGTAAGTTGATACTATATTGTGTATGGTGATCCCTTGTGTGCCTAAACATTGGAGCTCCCCCACAAGTGACCCCATTTTGGAAACTAGACACCCCAAGGAATTTATTTAGATGCATAGGGAGCATTTTGAACCCCCAGGTGCTTCACAAATTGATCCATAAAAATGAATATGATATGATATAGATATGTTCCTTGGGGGGTCTAGTTTCCAAAATGGGGTCACTTGTGGGGGACCTCCAATGTTCAGGCACACAGGGGCTCCCCATATGCGACATGGTGTCCGCTAACAATTTGAATGGAAAATTAGCTCCAACAGTTAGCGGAAACCATGTCACGTATGGAGAGCCCCTGTGTGCCTAAACATTGGAGCTCCCCCACAAGTGACCCCATTTTGGAAACTAGACACCCCAAGGAATTTATTTAGATGCATAGTGAGCTCTTTGAACCCCCATGTGCTTCACAAATTGATCCGTAAACATGAAAATGTACTTTCTTTTCCACAAAAATTTTCTATTTTAATTTTTATGGTTTCATTTGTGAAGCACCTGGGGGTTCAAAGTGCTCAACACCCATCTAGATAAGTTCCTTGGGTGGTCTAGTTTCCAAAATGGGGTCATTTGTGAGGGAGCTCCAATGTTTAGGCACACAGGGGCTCTCCATACGCAACATGGTCTCCGCTAACAATTGGAGCTAATTTTCCATTCAAATTGTTAGCCATGTCAAATTGTTCACCATGTCGCGTATGGAGAGCCCCGGTGTGCCTAAACATTGGAGCTTCACCACAAGTGACCCCATTTTGGAAACTAGACCCCCCAAGGAACTTATCTAGATGCATAGTGAGCACTTTGAACCCTCTGGTGCTTCATAAATTGATCCGTACAAATGAAAAATTACTTTTTTTTTCACAAAAACTTTTTGTCCTCAATTTTTTTTCATTTTCACATGAGCAACAGGATAAAATGCATCCTAAAATTTGTTGGGCAATTTCTCCTGAGTACACCGATACCTCATATGTGGTCATAAACCACTGTTTGGGTGCACGGCAGGACTCGAAAGGGAAGGAGCGCCATTTGACTTTTTGAATGGAAAATTAGCTCCAAAAATCAAATTGCGCTCCCTCCCTTCTGAGCCCTGCCATGCGCCCAAACAGTGGTTTATGACTACATATGAGGTATCGGTGTACTCAGGAGAAATTGCCCAACAAATTTTAGGTTGCATTTTATCCTGTTGCCCATGTGAAAATTAAAGAATTGAGGCTAAAAGAACATTTTTGTTGGAAAAATTAAAATGTCCATTTTTTGTTTCTACTTTGCTTTAGTTCCTGTAAAGCACCTGAAGGGTTAATAATCTTCTTGAATATAGTTTTGAGTAGCTTGAGGGGTGCAGTTTTTGGAATGGTATCACTTTTGGGTGTTTTCTGTCATCTATGCCCCTCAAAGGGACTTCAAATGTGATGTGGTCACTAAATTTTGTAAATTTTGCTGGAAAAATGAGAAATTGCTGATGAACTTTGAACCCTTATAACGTCCTAACCCAAAAAAAATGTTTTCCCCAAAATTGCGCTGATGTAAAGTAGACATGTGGGAAATGTTATTTATTAACTATTTTGTGTCACATAACGCTCCAGTTTAACAGAATAAAAATTAATTTGAAAATTGTGAAATTTTCAAAATTTTTGCCAATTTTTTAATATTTTCACAAATAAACGCAAAAATTATCGACCTAAATTTACCACTAACATGAAGCCCAATATGTCACGAAAAAACAATCTCAGAATCGCTCAGATCCAATGAAGCGTTCCAGAGATATTACCTCATAAAGGGACACTGGTCAGAATTACAAAAAACGGTCTGGCCATTAAGGTGGAAATTGGCTCCGTCACTAAGGGGTTAAAGTAAATGAAATGGTTGTAAAATAATAAACATGGATACTTACCCTCCGGCGGGTGGATGGCGGGTGTTCAGAAGCCGGAGCAAGTGAAGATTCCGCGTGGAAAAGGAGCTGTCGTGTTGTCAGATAGCGTTTCGGGCGCTGATTGGCCGCTCGCGGCATATCACGTGATCGCGAGCGGCCAATCAGCACCCAGAACACCCTCTGACATCTCAACAGGTCTTTTTCCACTCGGAATCTGTGGCTGCTCACCGGTCCTGGCTCCCGAACACCCACCATCCACCTGCCGGAGGGTAAGTATCCATGTTTATTATTTTAAACACCTCTGGCTTTATTGAATTTAGATTTCACAGTATATTAATACACTGTGAAATCTTTAGGGGGCGGGCACAGATGTGACAGAGGAAAGGAGGAAGCAGGATTCTTCCTCCCCTGCAGCACACAAAAGCGTGGTGTGTGAGTGCACCCAAGCATTTTGTTGCGCCTTTTTGCTCGGCCAAAAATTGCGGCAAAGGGCGCAACAAAATACGCAAATGTGTGAACATTGCCTAAAAAGCGCAGAGAAGCAGCAAAATACGCAATGTGTGAACGTAGCCTAAAGCTATCTAATGACATATTTTACAAACTTTATATTTGTCATCTGCACTATTGATTTATGCAAAGTTTGTTTTATATTCTATCTAAAATTATACAGTGGGGAAAATAAGTATTTGATACACTGTCGATTCCCACCTACAAAAAATGGAGAAATCTGTAATTTTTATCATAGGTACACTTCAACTGAGAGAAACAGAATCTACAGAAAACGTCTGACCTCTGAAATTGCAAACAAAGGTTTATGTACCAAATATTAAGTTCTGTTTTTCTATTGTATCAAATACATATTATTTAAATCATACAATGTGATTTTTTGGATTTTTTTTAGTCTGTCTCTCACAGGTGAAGTGTACAATTGCAGACATCTCCGTTCTTTGTAGGTGGGAAAACTTGCAAAATTGTCAGTGTATCAAATACTTATTTTCCCCGCTGTACATGGTTCCAGGTTCTTGCTGGAATTATAATCTACATTTTATTTTATAGGACAAAATTATTTTTAGAGTGAATTTATATGATTACAAAGTGTCTAAGAAGCTTCCTATGAAGTCAGCTGTATTTGAGCATTTCCAATGACTCAAGATGAAAAATATTTTGTGTCAATGTATGACAAGTGACCCAGATGAAAACAAATGCTGTGATGCCAAAATTAGTGCATACTCAGGCAGTGATAAAAATGCTTCTACAAGAGCTTCCAATCTAAAAAGACATTTACGGTCATTCCATGTCAAGTGATCCAAAAATGAATATTTTTTTTCCCTGACGTCCTCAGATTTTTTAAATTTTTTTTCTATATGAAGAACAACTTTATCTAATTACAAAAAAAAAGTTTTGAATTTTTTCTTTATCAGTTAATTTTTTACAGATTTTTAAAGTTTTAAAAAAGTGCGAATTTTGGCTTGGTATGGCTTTACATTTTCTATCATATCTCGGGCTAGAAATAAGATAGAGAAACAAAATAAACACCAATCTACTCAGAACTGTCCAGGCTTTCATCAGATATGTCACAAGAGGATCTTTGTTAATATTTTACCCATGTGATCGCAAGCGCAAAACTTTAAAACGCATTTCCGAAAAATTGGCACGCTTTAAATATTTCAAAAACTGCCCATGTGTCTACTTTGCTCTTAGCCACATCTGTACCAAATTTCAAGTTGGGATCGCAATGGGATCATATTTTAACATATTTTACTAGTAATAGCGTCAATGGGTCATTCCATATCAAGTGATCTAAATATGAATATTTTTTTTTACCTGACGTCTTTAGATTTTTTTTTTTTTTCCTTTATGAAGTACTACTTTAGATAATTACAAATTAAAAGTTTAGAATTTTTTTCTTCATCAGTTAATTTTTTACAGATTTTTAAAGTTTAAAAAAAGGGTGAATTTTGGCCTGGTATGACTTTACATTTTTTTATCTCAGGCTAGAAATAAGATAATGAAGTGGGAGAGGCATCATTTTACTCAGAACGGTAACAGCTTTCATTTGAGATGTTCCAAGACTATGTTTCTTTATATCAAATTCAAACTATTGACGGGCAATTGTGAAAAAATGACTGATTGTGTTCTTGGTGATTTTTGAATTGACACTATAATAGTTAAATATTTTGCACTTAGGTCCAATGAATGCTTCCATGGGGTCAAGCTGGGACAGAGTCATCACAAATTAGCCTTATTTGCAGATGACCTGCTACTTTACATCTCCCAGCCCCTGGTCTCCATCCCTTCGGTCTTAATGGAGTTTGAACGGTTCGGACAATTGAGCAACTTTAAAGTGAATTGCTCCAAAACCGAGGCACTCAATATTTCTTTGCCTGGAGAATTGGTTTCTCATCTATCTAAACAGTTCCCATTTAAATGAAAGTAGAAGCCATTAAGTACTTGGGAGTCCTTATACCAAAATATCTTAAACAAATATTCAATTTAAATTATCAACCCCTTTTGACTAACGCGGAATCCGCATTTACCTCCTATAGACAATTAAAGCTATCCTGGTTCGGGAGAATAAACGTAGTCAAGATGGATGTCTTGCCCCGACTCTTATATACTTTTCAGACAGTTCCTGTTCTATTGGATAGAGGCTTCCTCTCCAAAATGCAATCTATGATCCTTAGATTTGTCTGGGGGGCAAGAGGTCCAGATTGCGAATGAATATCCTATCCTTGCCCAAGACCAGAGGAGGGGTTGGACTACCCAACATACGAGCGTACTTTGTGGCTTCCTCTCTTGTTAGAGCTCTAGATTGGCATTATCATGCGTCCTCCAAGAAATGGGTAGGGGTGGAGCAAGAGGGTTTGGGGATTCCGCTGAAACACCTGCTTTGGATTTCCCCTAAAGACTCCACAGACCTAGTACCTTTGACAGACATGACCAGAAACACCTTGAAGGTATGGCACCTAGTGACGAAAACCCTCCGCTTAAACGACAGACTTAGCCCTTTGACTCCCCTTTTTTCCAACCCATCTTTCCCACCCAGATTTGACAGGCAGAGATTTTTATGTTGGCGGATTGTGGATGACACCCGAGTAGGACAGACTCTGTCCAGTGGTGGTTTGCCCCCGATGGCAGAGCTACAACTCAAAGAACCTACGAGACCTCTTAAGTGATTCGAATTTATCCAATACAGAGCATACTTATATTCAGCTGACCACTCTTGCAGGGTAAGATTGACACCCAACGTATTGGAGAGGTTATTCCAACGGGAGGCTCCACCGAGGCGCAAAATATCAGTTCTATACCAGGCCTTAGGGTCCATGAGAGAGCAGGGCACCCTTTACTTCCAACGTGCTTGGGAGAGGGAATTGGGGTGTAGCATTTCAGAAGCTAATTGGCAGAAATGCTTTATATTTACTCACTCACTAGCTAGCGCTTGTTCTGCACAAGAAAGAAGCTATAAGCTGCTCAGTAGATGGTACTTGTGCCCGACGACACTCCGGAACATGTTCCCTGGAACCCCTGATACCTGCTGGCGCTGTGGGGAAGAGAAGGGTACAATGATACACATTTGGTGGAGTTGTGGGGAAATCCGGCGGTTCTGGTCTGAGGTTTTCAATGCATACGCCCAGATAACAGGTAAACAAGCCGAATGCTGCCCAGAATCGACAATGTTATCCATTTTTCCAGGTCCTATTGGGCTACAGAAGAGGGATATTCTTCGCTTTTGCATCTCGGCTGCTCATGCTGTGATCCCGAGGTTCTGGAAATCAAGCCGGGCTCCATCTCTACTTGATTGGTTCAAAGAATTGATGGACATATATCGAATGGAGGAGCTCGCAGCTTATGCGTCGGGATCTCGGAACAAATTCCTAGGGATTTGGGTTGAATGGATTCTTTTTCACGACTCTGCAGAATTTAGGAGTATCTTTTCCAGCACAGATAATATGGCTCGACCTCTGGCTGATAGGGAGCCAGTGGGATGAGTACCCTTTCTCCTTCCCATACCTCACCTGTCCCCCCCCCCCCCTCCTTTTTTTCTTTTTTTCTTACGTGGCTTTTCTTTCCCAGTATAACTTTTTCTAATGGTTTTTGTTTCTCTTGTCTCTCTTCTTTTCTATCTCTCTTTTCTTCCCATCTGATACATTCAGTCTAGGTATTTCCTTTCTACACCTATACCTTCAGAATTCTAGTGAACATTAGACAGGTATCGGAAACTCTGAGCTGTGAGTAGATCATTAATATTTCGGCCTTCCTTTCCGGTACACCAGTCGATAGACTATTCCAACTAGGCCTCAATGGGTAATGACCCACTTACGCGGTCAACCTGTTAGAAGGGGCCAAGTGATAAAAATCATTCTGCTGGGGCTGCTTGTCCCCTTGACATCAGAACATCTCAAAACCCTGAGAAAGGTTGTATACTTGAGTGTTTGGAATTATATTTAGATTGTAGTATATATTGCACCAGAGATAAGCGCAAAAGTAAATTTGCAGCTTATCTTAAAGTTACTAATAACTTTGTGAATTCTCTTTTTGTATATTTTATATGTCTCAAGATTTTGTTAAAAGATTGAATGTATGTCTTTCATATGTTTTTTCAAAATTTAATAAAAATGAGATTAACCATAGTTAAATATTTTAAAATATGATCCCATCACGATCCCAACTTGAAATTTGGTACAGATGTGGCTAAGAGCATAAAAGACACATGGGCAGTTTTGGAAAATTTTTATTAAAACGTTTTTTTCGGAAATGCGTTTCAAAATGTTGCGTTTGCATTCGCATGGGTAAAAAATTAAAATGAACAAATATACTCTTGTGACATATCTGGTAAAAGCCTGGACAGTTCTGAGTAGAATGGTGTTTATTTTGTTTCTCTATCTTATTTTTAGCCCGAGATAAAAAAATGTAAAGTCATACCAGGCCAAAATTCACCCTTTTTTTAAACTTTAAAAATCTGTAAAAAATTAACTGATGAAGAAAAAGATTCCAAACTTTTAATTTGTAATTAACTAAAGTAGTACTTCATAAAGGAAAAAAAAAAAAATCTAAAGACGTCAGGTAAAAAAAAATATTCATATTTAGATCACTTGATATGGAATGACCCATTGACGCTATTAATAGTAAAATATGTTAAAATATGATCCCATTGCGATCCCAGCTTGAAATTTGGTACAGATGTGGCTAAGAGCAAAGCAGACACATGGGCAGTTTTTGAAATATTTAAAGCGCGCCGATTTTTCGGAAATACGATTTAAAGTTTTGCGCTTGCGATCACATGGGTAAAATATTAACAAAGATCCTCTTGTGACATATCTGATGAAAGCCTGTATAGTTCTGAGTAGATTGGTGTTTATTTTGTCTCTTTATCTTATTCCTAGCCTGAGTTATGAGGAGAAACGTAAAGGCAGGCAACAGCGAAATTCACACTTTTTCCGAACTTTGAAAATCATTTAAAAAAAAAATAAATTTTTTAAAAAATTTTTCTCTTCACATTTTGCATTGTCTGACATGCTATTATCAAATAACAAAATCTCAAAAGAATTAAAAATATAGAGGTAATAATCATTGGTTCACTTGACATGGAATGACCCTTACGCTTCCACCAAGAAGTTTTCAAAGCTGTGACTGAGAAAGATAACAGCAGCACCAAGAAACCAGTGCTAAGCACTTCCTGCCAGCCAAAGGTGGAGGAAAGGCCATCGCAAACATCATTAACAAGATATTTTGTAAATGACAAAGTTACTGTAACAATCACAGCAGATATGTCTAAAGGACAGCTCATACAGCTTGTTGTGAAGGACGGTGTACCATTATCATTATTTGCACGACCACCTTTTACAGCTCTTAACCTCTTCCCGACCTTTGATGTTATAGAAACATCATGGAAGTCGGTGCGTTCCTGACCCATGACGTCTGTATAACGTCATGGCTTGTTTGCGGTCCTGTAGCTCCGGTGACCGGCTCAGTGACAAGTGTCGAGTCCTGGCTCTGGGGTACTTGGGTGTCAGGTTTCTGGGGTAGCGTCAGCTGTGTCACGGGGAACGGTCGCCGCGCATGATCCTGTGTCCTGGGCCTATCTTTGAAAAGGGGGTGATATTTACAGGGGATTATATACAGTTTGTTGTCGTGACGCCACCTGTAGTGTCTGGTGATTTGCACCAGCGCCGCCACAGCCCACCAGAGGTAGATGGTATCGCGGCTAGAATGGTGTAGTCCTCCACAGGTAGGACTGGGACCTCAGGGGCAGCGTTTCTGTAAGGAAGCAAGTTCATTGAAAGAAAGCAAACTGAGTCCAAAGTCACTGTTCCTCCAGGTACTTTACTGGCAATTGTATTGGTTGCATATAAAAGTTACAGTGCAGTATTCCTGATGGTGTGAGGACAGGTAGCTGAACGGGTGGCTGCAGGCAGATCTTAGGTAATATGATGGACCCTTGGTGTGTGCCGTAGTGCTCTACCCTCGTCTGTTCCTTCCCTGCTTCCCAGTGGTGGTGAAGTCTGGTTCCTTATAGCCAACCTGACCTCCTTGTGTCTCTCTTGTTTGCTCCCATTAGATAACCCTCTGCTGGCTGACCGCTGAACCATCAAGCGGTGCCTGGTACCCTCTTTCGGTCGCTCAGGTGCCTGGGAAAGTGTAGACTCCACGGGTCTCCAGATTTTCTGTGGTCCTACAGTATCCAACAGGTGCGGGCTCCGGTGCCCGGTAAGCTGACTGGGCTGAACCCCCTTGAGTTCCTCTTCCCTTCAAGCTGTCTGCTCCTGGGATCTTTCTCAAGCCCTCTCCTTCTCCTCCATCTCCCTCTGGTCCCTCAGCCGAGAGACCCTAAGCTTGCTGACTTAGAGGCAAAGACCAAAGACCTCCTTGTGCCCCCTAGAGGTGGTTTTATTTCCTCCCGGGTGACCTCCCACCGTGTGACCTAGTGTGGGGTGCTGGTTAATGGGTTCCACCCACCATCCTATGATCCACCTGCAGCTGGAGTATTTGCACCCCTTTTACGGGTGCAGTACCCCTCTGTGACGCCTGCATGGCGGGGTGCCACACAAGTCACCGGAGCTGCAGGATCGCAAGGACCTATACTAGAGGTCCTCAACTCCAGACCTTGAGGGCCGCCAACAGTGCAGGATTTCAGGATTTCCTTAGTATTGCACAGGTGTTAATGTGATCAAATGCACAGGTAATGATTCCAACCCCTATGCAATAATAAGGAGATCCTGAATACATGCACTGTTGGTTGCACTCGAGGCCTGGAGTTGGGGACCCCTGACCTATACTTTAGCCCGGGGGAGTGGCTTTGATCACCTGTGGCTAAAGTCGCTCTGATTGGCACTTGAAAGTGAAACTGCTGATCAGAGCGAGTCAGAGCGATTCACCCCTCCAGATCTGATTGCAGCTCTCCAATCAGATCTGGAGGGCGGGTCGGCGGGTGCCCTCCCCCACCTCAGCCCCCTCCCACTCCAGGGCTCATCAGGGGCTCCCCTCCCATGCCCCCTATTGTTACCTTTCTGCCAGTGGCCTGCACCCACCGATGCACCTACCGGTCAGCCTCATCAGCCCCCTTCCTGCTCATCTCTGCCCTCCCACCTCCAGCCCCCCCTGACCAGCCCTGTGTTCTGTCATCCCCCTCACCTCTCCCGGCGGGCTGCACCCGCTGGTTAGCCTCCTCTGCTCTGGTGTGGGCCCCTCCTCTCCTGGACTCCTCCTCCTCACTGGTGGATTGTGAGTGAGGTAAGTATGAATGGATGGGTGGATGGATGGGTGGGTGCATGGATGGATAGGTGTACGGGTGGATGGGTGGATGGGTGCATGGGTGGATGTGTGCATGGGTGGATGGATGTGTGCATGGGTGGATGGATGTGTGCATGGATTGATGTGTGCGTGCATGGATGTGTGCATGCATGGATGGATGTGTGCATGCATGCATGGATGTGTGCATGGATGGATGTGTGTGTGCATGGATATTGCATGGATGGATGTGCATGCATGGATGGATGTGTGCGTGCGTGGATGTCTGCGTGTATGGGTGTGTGTGCGTGTGTGGATGCATGCATGGATGGAAGTGTGTGTGGATAGATGTGTGCATGCGTGGATGGGTGCATGGGTGGATGGATGCATGGGTGGATGGGTTCAAGTGTCCTCTTGTTGTAGTCTCTGGGATAATAGTCATGGTGCACTGTATGACAGATCATTGCTATACAGTGCACAATAACTCGAGATTCCTAGTGGCCGGATCTAACATTGGCGCGACATTATGAATCTCGGGCTTAGTGCCAGCTGCCAATAAAAAAGCTGGCATTAACCCCTTTATTACCCAGTTTGCCACCAGCACCAGGGCAACTGGAAGAGCCTGGGTACACTGCCAGAAAATGGCGCTTCAATGAATGTGTCATTTTCTGGGGCCGCTGCGGGCTGCAATTCGCAGCATGGGGAGCCCAGAACGCTGTGGCCTCTCCATGCTGAGGAATCCAGCCCCCAGCTGCCAAGTTGTACCTGGCTGGGCAAAAAATATGACGGAGCCCCATGTCATTTTTTTTCTAGAATTAGTTCTAGAAATTAAAAAAAATGGGCTTCACTGTATATTTGGTTGTCAGCCAGGTACAATGAGGCAGCTGGGGGTTGGTGGCAGTCCGTAGCTGCCAAGTAGTACCTGGCTGGACCAAAAATATGGCGGAGCCTCATGTCATTTTTTTTTCTAGAATTAGTTCTAGAAATAAAAAAATGGGCTTTGCTGTATTTTTGGTAGCCAGCCAGGTATAACTTGGCAGCTGGGGGGCTGGAATCCTCAGCATGGAGAGACCCAAACATTGTGGGCCTCCCACGCTGCAAATTGCAACCCACAGCCACTCCAGAAAATAGCGCATTCATTAGAAGCACCATTTTCTGGTGCTGTAACCCCCGTGGTGTAACTTCAGGCCCAGGGGCCCTGATTATTGCAAATTTTTAATAGTATTAGTCTTTTTCTATAGGCCAAAGGGACTTTTGGGGCCCCCCTAGACTGCAGGGCCCAGGTGTGATCGCAACCCCTGCACCTATTGTAGTTACGCCCCTGTGTACCCCAACTCTTCCAGTTGCCCTCATGTTGGTGGCAAACGGATTCTCTATGCGACATGGTGTCCACTAACAATTTCAATGAAAAATTAGCTCCAACTGTTAGCAGAAACCATGTTGCATATGGAGAGCCCCTACCTGTGTGCCTGAACATTGGAGCTCCCCCATAAGTGACCCCATTTTGGAAACTAGACCCCCCAAGGAACTTATTTAGATGCATAGTGAGCACTTTGAACCCCCAGGTGCTTCACAAATTAGTCTGTAAAAGGGAAAAGGGAGATTTTTTGGGGAAAAAAAGTAATTTTTCATTATTACAGACCAATTTATAAAGCACCTGGGGTATCAAAGTGCTCACTATGCATCTAGATAAGTTCCCTGGGGGGGTCTTGTTTCCAAAATGGGGTCACTAGTGGGGGAGCTCCAATGTTTAGGCACACAGGGGCTCTCCATACGCGACATGGTGTCCGCTAATAATTGGAATTGTTAGCAGACACAACGTGCGGTGGTGTCAGTGTCGGTGTACAGCAGTGTCGGTGTACAGAAGTATCAGTGTTGTGCTGCGATGGTGGTATCTGTGTTCAGCGGTGTGGGTGTACAGCAGTATCAGTGTTGTGCGGCGGTGTCGGTGTTCAGTCGCCGGGCGAGACTAATCAGCGGAGACAGAATGGAGCAGGACAGGATGGAGCCAGCAGTGCCGGTGTGAGGCCGTGTCGGTGTGAAGCGGTGTCAGTGTTGTGTGGCGGTGTTGGTGTGTAGCGGTGTAGGTGTGCGGCGGTGTCGGTGTTTAGTCGCTGGGCGAGACTAATCAGCAGGGGCAGAAAGGAGCGGGGCAGGATGGAGCGAGCGGGGCTGAATGTTGGAGTCTTGGGGTGATCTTTCTACTATTAAGATGTCGTCTATTGACACTTCCGGTTCCGGCGCCTCCATGATCGGACGTGGGTGATAGCGCTCCGGAGCCCGCCGCACCCGACTGACATAATCCCCGAACCCCGGAGCAATCTACCACCTCCACAAGATGAGCGGGAGCAGAGGAGGGTCAAAGGCCACCATGGACCGATTTGTCACCAGGAGCGGCGACGGGGAAACAAGCGATGCGGTCCTCGCGCCTGGAGGAGGAGAAGGTGCGAAAACCACAGTGGAGGACGCCACAAAGAGTGAGAAGCCCTCCCGTTGCAGACACAGAGGGAGACAAAGCCGGAGAGCGCAATACAGCCCAGTGACCCCACTCAGGTGACGCCATGCACCAACAAACAACCACCCACTCCACAGCACCAGTACACTGGGGTGGTAGAGGAGGGAGTCAGAGTCATGGGCAGCCAGGGGCCACTGAATCAACTCCCCCCCCCTCTTTGACTACAAGTCCTCAGCCAGGGAGCTAACCCAGTATCTGGCAGAGGACTTCAAACAATCAATTGCAGAATTAGTGGCGACATCAACCCAGGAGCTTACTTCCAAGCTGGGTCGACATGACTAGCAGCTCCAGGAGGCAGGGGCAAGGATCTCCACTGCAGAAGACAGAGTAGCAGATCTGGAGTGTCAGGTCCTGGCTCTACAAAAACAGTCTTCCTTCAATCTGAATAAGTTGGACGATATTGAGACTAGGGCACGCAGGAACAATTTAAAAATTGTGGGCCTCCCTGAATCTATATCCATAAATCAACTGGAAGAGGTTTTCGAAGTTGAACTGCCTAAGGCTCTGGGGTTATCGCATAGATGTAAGGCTGGTTTCACATAACGATTTTGTGCCTGTCCGTGGGATCCGACTTTGAAGGGGGATCCCACGGACAGGCACGGATCCATACGGATAGCCATCCGATCTGCAGGATCCGTGTGATCCTGCGGTCCCCTGTCTCTCCCTACTTCTGCCTCCTCCATCTTCTTCCCTCTCCTATTCTATATGCTGTGCCCCCGCTATTCTATCCTCCTCTATCCCTATCCTGTCCCCTGTCCTCTCCCTGTGTGTAAAAAAAATAAAAAAACCTCCTCCGGGAGTATACATCACCTGTCACCGGCTCCAACGCTGCACACGATCAGGACTAAAGGACCTGTGATGATGTCAGAGTCACATGACCCGGTCAGCTGACGAGTCATGTCACCGGGCTCTTACATCATCACAGGCTCTTCTGCCCTGATCGTGCTGCAGCGTTGGAGCCGGTAACAGGTGATGTATACTCCCAGAGGAGGTTTTTTTATTTTTTTACACACAGGGAGAGGACAGGGGACAGGATAGGGATAGAGGAGGATAGAAGAGCGGTGGACACAAAATAGAATAGCGAGGGCACAGCATATAGAATAGGAGAGGGCAGAAGATGGAGGAGCAGAAGCAGGGAAAGTGAGGGGAATACGGAGCCGACATCGGATCCGAGGTGAGTTCGGATCCGATGTCCATAGGCTCCCATGTTGTGAGCACTAGGATCAGCCTCGGATCAGCAGTGATCCGAGGCTGTCCGATGTGAGTCACGGACACAAAATCGTAGCAGGCTGCAATTTTGTGCCCGTGATTACAACGGATGGGATCGGATGGTGCCAAAATCGGATGCCAATAGTGGCACATCCGATCCCATCTGATTCCCATAGGGGAACATGGGGTCCGATTTCGGATCCGATTGTATCCGTTTTGGAACGGATACAATCGGATGACCGAAAATCGTTATGTGAAAGCAGCCTAAGACGGAGCGCACTCACAGGTTTGGCCCACCCAGAGAGCCTCCTCGGGAGGATAGCAATAATAGATCCTCGCAGGACAGGGAAATGAACAAACTGCGACACGCCATCGCTAAATATTTAAATCATAGAGACAAAGAGGAAATCCTGAGGGCTTATAAAGCCAAGAGACGTCCCCTGATGTTAATGGGTCATAGAGCTCTGATTTTTGCGGACTATTCAATTGAGGTAACTAGGCGCAGAAGAGCATTTAGCGAGGTATGCACCATCTTGTTCAAAAAAAATACTCGCTTCCAGCTGAACTATCCAGCAACCCTAAGATTCCGCTCGATAGAAGGTTCTATGCTATCCTTCATAGACCCTGAAGAGGCGATGACAGTGCTCAGGAGAAACAACAGCAAATCACCTAATAGGGACACTACACTCCCTGGCAGCCCAAGACGACCTAATGAGGCTACTGTTCAATCCACTGACACTGTTTCTGAACGCATGCAAGATCAGGACTCTGTGAGATCATACAGATTGCGGTCAGACACCATACTAGAGGAAGGTTCAACAAAGTCTGCGACTCCAAGACAGCAAAGACTAACAACGTCAAGATGGAACAAGAAGAAGGCTAACCAAGCTGACTGAGTGTAGGGGGAGGGGATGAGGAAGCCGGAGGAAATGGTACAACTAATACAGCGTCGTGAAACGAGGGGCCTCGGCCTTTTCTCGCCGTCGTTCTTTTTGCTCAATTTGGTGATTTATCCTCAACAAAATTGTGGGGAAATAGTATTGTTTTGTTTTTTTTTTTAATGTGAGCAGAAGTATAACTTTTAGTCTAAGTAAGAGCAAGCGTCTGGGAGGTGGAGTGTACGGCGAAAAAGACTTATTTTGCTCATTTTTCTCCATGTTTACCCAGGGGCTTGGGATTGTAAACTACTCATTCAATGTTTTATTGTTTGTATTTGTTTGAGATTTGGGGCGGGCATGGGACGAAGATACCCCACACTAGGGAGGAAAAAAGAGAAGTCACTAGGCTACGCCATGGGAAGGGGAGGGGTTACTTCAAGGGAAGGGAAGGGTTTGGGGTGGGGTGAGAGAACTATTTTTGTCCTGTTGCACATTTTTATTTGCCCACCATTCTCAATCGACCAGTCACTGCTTCTATGCGGCCGCTCTCAGTTTAGTGACCACAGTCGACCAAAATTACATAACTATCAGATGGACCTGGATTTAGTCTTTGGAGATAGTTAGGTGGGTCTCGTGGAATGTTAAGGGACTGCGCTCCCCAGCTAAGCGTATGATGGTTCTTAGACACCTTAAACGTCTACACGTGAATGTGGCTATGCTCCAGGAGACCCACCTGACGTCCGGGGAATTTTTTAGGCTCAAAAAGATGTGGGTGGGGGAGACTTATGGCTCCAGCGCAGTCAACAGAAAGCGGGGGTTCTGATCTTGATCAATAAATCGTTAGCACATATGGTACTATCCCTGGACACTGTCCAGGAGGGCAGACTGATACACATGGTTATTCAGCTTCAAAAAGACACCTTTAGTATATACAATCTCTACACTCCCAATGTGGCCCAGAAATCCTTCCTACAGCAAATACAAAATCAATTTTTGACAGATCAGGAGGGCATCAGATTGGCAGGAGGGGACTTCAACATGGTTTTAAATGATGACGAAGATAGGAGACACAGTGATCCCATGATACCTACTGCCGACGAGATATGACCCAACCCAAAGTGAGCCTCTTAGAAGACTTTTTCAACAATTGCAATATGAATGACGCTTGGAGAACACTTCACCCTTTAGACAGAGAATACACCCACTACTCACACTCACACGGATCTTGGTCGAGATTGGACATGTTCTTTACCTCATCCCTATTATTTCAGAGAGTGTTGGAGGTCAGGGTGGAGGACATGGTTATATCCGACCACAGTCCTTTGGTTATGGACACAAGTTACAATTTTCAAAAGGATTCTGATTATCTCTGGAGATTTCCCGACACTCTGGTCCGAGAAGACAACTTTGTTAATTGCCTTGGGGAATGGTGGTCGGATTTTGCTTTCCATAATATTGAACATCGCTCAGACCCGGGTTTTATACTGGGAAACTGCTAAAACTGTCTTACGAGGTCATGTGATGGCGATTAGCATGAGGCTGAAGAAGAGGGTTAGGGATCAATATCTAAAAGCCAGCGCAGTGGTAAGGAGGGCCTACTCTCTTTACAAAAAGTCAATGACGGATTCAGACAAAGAGATTTGGCTGTCAGCTAAAAAAGATTTTGATGTATGGGCTGGAAAACGAGAGTATATATATAGAAGTAGATTAGAAATAGAGCTGCATAGATTTGGAGACAAGGCGGGCAGACTATTGTCGCGACTGGCAAAGGGAAGGAGAGTCTCTAACCCCATTGGGAAATAAAAGATAAACATGACAATATATGGTCGGATCCAAGGGACATTGCTCAGGCACTGGGGAAATACTATGCCTCACTCTACAAAGAATAGGGTGCTGAGGGGGGGGCGGGAAGAGACATGGCTCTCTTCGGTCAACTTGCCCAAAATAACTGAGGAAGATAAACAATTCCTGAACAGCCCCATATCAATAGAGGAAATTGAATTGGCAATCAAACTACTTAACCCAGGAAAAGCGCCCGGCCCAGATGGCTTTAATGGGGCGTTCTTTAAAGCTTTAAAAGACCAAATCTCTCCTGTACTAAAAGACCTATTTAATGCATTCCTCAATGGCACACCGATTCCAGATAGAATGAACATGGCCCACATAAACTTAATCCCCAAACCTGACAAACCACCTACTGATCCGGCGAGCTATAGACCTATATCGCTCATCAACCAAGACCTCAAACTCCTTTCAAACATATTAGCCGATAGACTTGCGCAAATACTTCCTAAAATTATCTCACCACATCAGGCCAGATTTATTAAAGGGCGGTCGACGGTTACCAACATTAGAAAGGCGATGCTCCTCTTGGATGTGGTGGGCAAGCGAGCGGGGAAGGGGGACGAAGATCCGGCCATGATCACCTTGGATGTGAAAAAGCGTTTGATAATGTGAGGTGGTCATGGCTGGATCGAGTCCTAGACAACATTAAGTTGAGGGGTCCTTTTCGTCGGTTCATAGGTTCCTTGTATGCCAATCCGAAGGCATGTATAAGCCTCCCAGGATTTCTCTCGGACTCCTTTGCCCTAGAGAAAGGAACGAGACAGGGGTGCCCCCTGTCCCCCCTCCTGTTCAACCTAGCGATAGAACCCGTAGCAATTTATTTAGAATTAGGTGTCCGCCTGCGCACAGATCACATATGGGGGTGAATGGGTGCGCACGGTCATGCGCTGTCAAGCGCAACACCGTGCGCTCCCATTATAAAGATAGGAGCTCGCGGCCGCTGCGGTCACATTGCGGACCCCTCCGCAGAATGCTGCCGAAGGGTCCGCAAATGTGAACCCAGCCTTACTCCATGATGCAGTCTTTAAGCAAACATAGCCTGAAATGACTAGGACATATAAAATCGTTTCTAAATTATAATCAAGCCAAATATAAAATATTAACCATAACATCTACCACAAATAAAATTTTGCACAAAAGTTCTAGTTTGGTTTCATGTGACTAGAGCACAGCAATGTCTTCCACTTGCTAACTTTGTCCTCTACATGGCTTTTTGCAAACTGCAAAAAGGCTTTTTTTCTGCTTTTACAGATGTCTTTCTTCTTTCCACTCTTCCAGAAATGCCAGATTTGTGGTGTATACTAAGTTGACGTTCACACATTCAGTATCTGGTCAGTGTTTTATTTCAGTATTTGAAAGCCCTGTATGTCTCCCAGTCAAGTCCCCATATGTGCTCTATATGTCTACAATATTGTTTTTTTTTGTATATACTTCTGCTTATCTGTCCACGTCCAGCAGCACCCTCTTCCTGCTCCATATGCGGCATGGACAGACCGACAAATAGCTAACATCATACGCTGCCATTATGCCAGACCTCAGCAGCTATTTTAACTAATGCAGTGCCGGACACTTGTGACTTTCTGTACAGCAATACATTTCAACTGAATATCCACCTGCAAACACACATTAAGTTGGAAGCCAGCGGGTACCCAGAACTGGATTGGGGCACGTCGTCTTGCCGGTTTGGGTAACCGGTTACAATTTTTACAATCTGTTCCTTCGAACCAGAGAGAACCGGCTGAATTCCACCCCTGCTTACATGTAATGAGTGAGCACAATCCGGTTTGGCCTGCTCTCTCAAGGGCCAGGTCTCAGCCCTGTCAATTCTCTTTCAGAAGGACTTGGAAATCATGACCTTTCTTCAGGGGTGGCCCATTCTGTTCCTCCTTACCGGCCACCTTTGGATCCCTGGGATCTTAATTTGGTTCTCAGTGCTTTGCAACATCCTCTCTTTGAATAATTCCACAGCATTTCCTCACTCTGGGTCTCCCGGAAGGTGGCGCTCCCCACTGTTATCACTTCTTTTTTAAATCAGGTTCATTTTTATTGAATTAAAGTTAGAAAATGTAAATGATTCATATACAAAGCAGATAAATCAACAAAAACATAGATCTAAAGACAAAACAGATCAATACTCCAGTATCAACATGTCATAAAACCATAACATTATTCCCCCCCCATATAATATTACATTAGTGCAAATGATTAATTCTAACCTACCATAACACTTATTACTGCTTTAATACAGTTTCATGCAAATATATGTAAAGCGCAATGGAATTAATACCACTATATAAATGAATAAATATTATTATCATTATTCAATTAAAATTAAAATACAACATTCAACAAGGCCTCCTATCAGTATGAATGTCCCTGAGGTGTCTCGGGAAGGACCTATAATGCATCTTGAATTATAAATTATCTATTTAGTAGTAGTAGTAAATTATCTAATGCACATTCCTAGTTTAATACACTTGAAGGGGGTCCCAGGGTCTCCAACCATGCCTCCCAAAACCTATAGAGCATTCCTCTTTAAATAGACACCCCTTTCTAGTTTTATCATATTGTTTAATTTGTTTTTAAGTTCCCAATGGTCGGAGGAATAGCATCCAGCCAATGGTAAGCTAACAATTCCTAGCCTGGTTAAGGAACCTAGATATGCCAATAGCCACCAGCAGCCCGGGTCCACCCCCTCTTCATGCAATCCCAAAATACACACATACGGATCTGGCCCGATCTGTACCCCATACACATGTTCTATTAGGTCCAGAGCTGGTTTCCAGAAGTTTTCTATATTACCACATGCCCACATCATATGGATCAAATCCGTGTTCTTCTGTCCACAGCTGGGGCATGTACTGTTTACTCACACACCCATGGGCGTACCCAGCGTGGGGCAGGTGCGCCCCCAGAAGGGAGCAGGAAAGCCACCACATTGCTTCACAACCGACACCTCCCCTCCTACTGTATCCCCACCCGCCCCTCATAGACTGTGAGCACTTGCGGACTGGATCTTCTCCCCTCTTGTATCTGTACGTTAGAATTGTCCACAGTCATTGTTACTTGTATTGTTACTATTTTACTTGTCCTAGTCTGCCCTCTTAACATGTAAAGCGCCATGGAATATTATGGCGCTATATAAATAATAATAATTAGTATGCGATGCTGTACTGACTGCAGCCTGCAGAGCATCGCTTATCTCCTTTCTGTGCTGAGGGAGGAGAGGGGGGGGGGCTAGAGTGCATGGGATGGGCTGCTCTGGCTGGCACTGCTTTCCATTACATGTGCCCAGCCACATCACACTTCGGAGACAATCCCGCGGTCTCCTGTGATGTCACACAGCCGCCCTGCACTTTCCTTCCCTCCAGACTCAGAGAGGATCATCACTGGTAAACAAAGAACAAAACAATGCTAATATGTGTGTATGTATGCATATGTGTAAGTCTGTGCTTATATGTCCATGTGTCATGTGTGTATATATATATGTGTGTGTGTACAGTGTGTATATGTACTCTATATATGTGTGTCTGTTTATATGCGTGTGTGTACATTGTGTATGTGTGTGTATATAAGTGTACAGTGTGTATGTGTGTATATATATTGTGTGGGTGTGTGTACAGTGTGTATATGTACTGTATATATATGTGTGTGTCTGATTATATGTGTGTGTACATTGTGTATGTGTGTGTATATATGTGTACAGTGTGTATGTGTGTACATATAGTGTGGGTGTGTGTACAGTGTGTATATATGTGTATTTATATATGTGTGTGTGTACAGTGTGTATATAAATGTGTGGCTCTGTGTATATATGTGTGTATATATAGGTGTGTACAGTATGTATACGTGTATATAAATGTGTGTGTCTATGTATATATGTATATGTGTGTGGGTGTGTGTGTACAGTGTGTATTTGTGTGTATATATGTGTGGGTGTGTACAGTATGTATATGTTTATATAAGTGTGGTGTGTGTATATATGTGTGTGTGTGTGTGTGTGTGTGTGCAGTGTGTATATACAGTATGTGTGTGCGGGTGTGTGTGCAGTGTGTATATATGTGTGTGCGGGTGTGTGTGTGCAGTGTGTATATGTGTATATAAATGTGTGTCTGTGTATACATGTGTGGGTGTATGTGTGTGTGTATATGTGTCTGTATGTGTGTATATGTATGTGTGTGCGTACAGTATGTATGTGTGTATATATATGTGTATGTGAGTATGTATATATGTGTGTCTGTGTTTGGGTATAATCATGCCTGTTGTACATTATTTTTTGCATATCTGTGTATATATCTGTGTATATGTTTGTCTATGAATGTGTGCGTGTGTCAGCACAGGGCTGTTGTCAGCACCTGGGCAAGAGTCAGGATCCTGGATGACCGGGGAGGCCCACTTGTTGTCAGGGACACTGTCCATGCTGCTTGCCGATGCTGTCCCCAGCCCTTCATGTTTCTCTTCCCCCCCCCAATTCGCTATGTGGAGTGAGGGGGATCGCTGCGGCACAGTATGTAGAGTGAGGGGGGATCAGTGTAGACACAGTATGTGGAGTGAGGGGGATGGCTGCGGCACAGAACAGAGTGTGAGTAATGTGGGGTTGTATTGAGAGGGGGCAGCATGCTGGGACAGTATGTTGAGGATGGGGAGTTTGATGAGGGAGAACAATATAAACGTGGGCAGTATAGAGGGATACAGTGTTGAGGACAGTGTGACCAGGGGGCCCAGTATGGAGGGAGGAGAGGGCAGTGTGGAGGGCATGTGCCATGAGAGGGACAGTGTGTAAATCATATTATGTGCAGAGAACAGTGACGAGGAGCAATTATTTATTCAGGGGCACAGTGTAGGGCAGATATTTTTACTTAGGAAAATGTTGACAATTCTGCTATTTTTAAGGGTATCGTGCCAGGATGTGCTGCAGAAGACTGGAGAAGATGGACGTCTCCAGAGATGAACTGTGGATGTGAAAAGCCATCAAGGTGCCTGAACAAGATGAAAAAAAGAAAAAGACGACCCCGATCAGCGACAAGGTCATTTATAAGGTACCTGGATGTAAATGATTATTTGTGATCATGACTAATTCTCATAAGTACTGTGGTTCCTGTATACTTTTATTGACAGCTGGTAACAACAACTCCCAGTATCTCCTTACCATTGCTAATGATGTAGTAAAAGTTGTAGGTTCATGCAGTACAAATGTGTATGGGTCTGACCTGACATTACAATTGTTTTACCAAGTACTGATGGTGGTTCTGATGATAAATTGTGTTATTGATGAAGGTTCTATTTATGTATTTCTGTACCTCTGGTGGGCCTGGTGATGTATTGATGACGGGTTTGACATAGTGCTTCTGTATTGATGGGGGTTATATGGATGTTTTTCTGTACTGAGGAGGGTTTTGATGCTGTGTTTCTGCACTGATGAGGGTTCTGGTAATGTATTTCTGTACTGAGATTTTTGACATTGTGTTTCTGCACTAAAGTGGGGTATATGGACGTATTTCTGTACCTCTGGTGGGTCTGGTGATGTAATTTTGTGCTGTAGTTTTGTGCTCGCGAACCTTGGTCACAGGTGCGCTTGCATTGAGCAAGGAGACCCGCACCACTGTGCAGGCGCAAGAGCAATGTGACGTACACAGGAGGGGTGGCCTTTTCACATGAAGGAGGCAGGCATTTCAACCAGCAATGCAGCAAGGACCAGATTGAGCAGATCCTCCTGGACCATTTTCATACCACGCGGGAGATATTAAAAGTTCATTTTTGAGGTATGCAGGGGGCCTGCTGGGCATATAGAGTGGTCACAGGAGCTCCAAATACATCATGTATAATGTGGTGTGCAGGGGTTAGAACGACCAAAGGGGGTGACAGTTTCCCTTTAAAGAAATTCCAGCCTCCTGTGGAACTCTGATGCGCCAGCCGGAACTTCATGCCGGTGCATTATGGGAGCTGATCACGTGTTCGGCCCGGCTTCAATATGCACACTGCGCATGTGCTGGAGCCCAGCCGAACACGTGATCAACCCCCATGATGCACCAGGCTGGATATGACATTCTAAATGATCATGACTTGCCCCCCCCCCCCCCCCAGTTTTGATCCTGGGCATGCCCATACACACACCTATGGTGCGTAGTATCTCTAGTGTCCTGTACACTTTGTGTAGTAAATATATTTTGGACAACCTTTGGCTATCAGACACAGATAATCCAGGTATCTGAGCCAGAATTGTTTCCCACTGCTCATCTGTGAGTGGCTCATAGTCCCACTTACCCCTGATACACAGCGGACCTTTGCTTGTGCATTTATTTATCATGTTCCTAAATAACATAGATATTATCCCTCGAGAGTAGTATGATGTGAGTAGATTTGTGATAATGTGATTATGTTCTATATTGACAGGTGTGTTCTACATTTTGGATTCCAGTGCATGTCATAGTTATCACTCCTAGCAGGCGAGTATCTGGGCTAGTGGCTTTGTGCTGCTGCTCTTCTGTTCTTGTCCTTCACATGGACAAGGTGGTGTTACATCTGATGCCTTCATTCCTTCCCTAGCTGGTTTCTTTGTTCCACCTTAATGAAGAGATTATTTTTCCTTTTCTATGTCCTTCTCCTTCTCAACCTGTAGAAAAATCCTTACATTGTTTCAAAATGTACAGAGCGGTGAGTGACTCCACAAGGTCCTCGCTGAAGCCTTTCGGACTCCAAGATGACTGTTGCCCACTGGATTCGTTCAGCCATCCTGGCGGATTATAATGTCAAGAAAAAAATGCCCCTTCCAGGGGGTGAAAGTGTGGCGCCCCGCTAAGCAGGCGTTACAGAGGGGTACTGCACCCGTAAAAGAGGTGCAGATACTCCAGCTGCAGTTGGATCATAGGATGGTGGGTGGAACCCAGTAACTAATACCCCACACTAGGTCACACGGTAGGAGGTCACCCGGGAGGGAAAAAAACCACCTCTAGGGGGAACAAGGAAGGCAGTCAGACAGTGAGTCTGGATCAGATAAGGTGCGTCTGAGACAGGCTTGCTGCAGGGTCTTTGCCTCAAGGTCAGAGAGCAGAATGGAAAACTTGGAAAGGGTCTCTCGGCTGAGGGACCAGGAGAGTGGGAGAAAGGACAGATCCCAGGAGCAGACAGCCAGAAGGGAGTATGAAGAACTTGAGGAGGTTCAGCCCTGAAAGCTTACCGGGCACTGGAGCCCGCACCTCTGGGATACTTCAGGACCACAGAGAATCCGGAGACCAGTGGAGTCTACACTTCTCCTGGGCACCTGAGCGAACGAAAGAGGGTACCAGGCACCGCTTGATGGTTCAGCGGTCAGCCAACAGAGGGTTATGTGACGGGAGCAAAGGAGAGAGACAAAAGGAGGTCAGGTTGGCTTTAAGGAACCAGACTTCACCACCACTGGGAAGCAGGAAAGAAAGAGACGAGGGTAGAGCGCAGCGGCACAAACCAAGGGTCCACCATACCACCTAAGATCTGCCTGCAGCCACCTGTTCAGCTACCTGTCCTCACACCATCAGGAATACTGCACTGTAACTTTTGTATGCAACCAATGCAATTGCCAGTAAAGTACCCGGAGGAACAGTGACTTTGGACTCAGTTTGCTTTCTTCCCATGAACTTGTTTCCTTAGAGGAATGCTGCCCTGGAGGTCCCAGTCCTACCTATGGAGGAGTACACCATCCTAGCCGCGATACCATCTACCTCCGGCGGACTGTGGCGGCGCTGGTGCAAATCACCAGAAACTACAGGTTGCGTCACGACAATAAACTGTATATAATCCCCTGTACATAAAGCCCCCTTTTTTCAAATGATACCCCAGGACACAGGGTCAGGCGCGGCCGCCATTCCCCGTGACAAAATTAACCCTTGTCGCCTGACACCCGAGTACCCCAAAGCCTGGGCGCTACAAAAGCTCACTGCTCTCAGGCACTGGGGGCCCTTCGCCATCAAGCTTCAGCCTTGCAGCTTTGTAAAGATGCCACATGATCATTCACACCTTTTACAAGTTTAACAGGGTTCATACCTTTGCCTCGGTAGATGTGAGTGTAGGCAGAAAGGTGCTGCAGGCAGCAATCGCTTGGGTTTCGGGCTTCTTCCTGGAGGAATGCCTTAAACATTTTTGGCTTCTTACACATACCCATTTCTCACCCTATGGACTGTTTTGGGATGTCCCATGGCCTCCTTGTGTCTCCCAATGAAGTGACCGAGAAACAAGATTTTTTGAATACTCAGAGTAAAATCTGTTTCTCAGAGCCTTCATTCGGGGATACAGGACCATGAGTTTATGCTGCTGTCGCTGGGAGACTGAACCAAAACAAGCCCCTCGTCAGCAGTGTACACTCACCAACTGACGGGAAGCTGAGCCAGTTAGTGCACAAGCAGTAGGAGAAGCATCACATAACTATAAAGGACTAAACCAGAGGGATTCAACAAAGGCACAACCAAGGGCAGGTACTGTGTACCCCAATAAAGGCTTCGAGAAACAGATTTTATGGTAAGTACTCAAAAAATCTTGTTTTCTCTCTTGCTTCTTTGGGGGACACAGGACCATGGGCTGTCCAAAAGCAGTCCCAAGGGTGGGAAATAAGGAGCAAGAATATATAAGGCACCCGAAAAAGAAATCTAGGTCTTCTAAACTAGAGACGGCTTACTGCCACTTGCAGAACCTTCCTTCCAATATTGGCGTTAGCTGAGGCAAAGTTATGTACCTCATAGAACTTAGAGAACGTGTGGAGACTGGAGCACGTGGCCATCTTGCATATTGGAGAGACAGAAGCCTGTTATACAGAAATACAAAATAAAGTTAGCTCACCTTTCAGCCCAACTTACCATCCATGCCACATCCAAAAACCAACACTGCACTTGCAGGACGCAGTCAGACCCCACTATGTGAAGCAAGCACCAGGTGCAGGCTGATAAAAATCACCTCTACCTACAACAAAGTGTGGGAGGCGACCTGCCATGCACATAATGGGCTTGCTTAGGACACCATTCACACTGATACAAAATGATGCAGAGTGTCTGAAAGCTACCCACTGGCTCTGCCACCTGACCAATGGGCTGCCCAGTACGATGCTTCTGCACCACTAGATGAACGACGCCCCATGGGGCCCAGCTGCACCCCGAAAATGATAAAAAAGTGCAAAAAAGTTTTTCATATGATAAACAAAAAACCTTATAGATGAGGTATTGGTTCATGTATTGGCCAAGACACTTAAGCTCATGATCCACGTCACGGATCCTCATGCTCATGAGTCCTAACAAAAATATACAAAAACTACTCAGGGCTGCTACGCTTCAGCTTGAAATACAATGGAAATTCAGTGATTGGAGGAACTCCACAGGTGATGAGGTTATATTAAAATTTCATTTATTACAAAAAATCTTCATAAAAATACAGAGCTATGCATTTCAACTACATAGTAGGTTTAGAAATGATCTGATCTGATCATGACTAAGACTACTATGTAGTTGAAATGTGTAGTTCTATATTTTTTATATAGATTTTTTGTGATAGATGAAATTTTAATATAACAACATCTGTGGAGTTCATCCAATTGCTGGATTTCCAATGTATTTGTTTCAAGCAGAAGTCTGAGGAGGCACCAACTGCTCGAGTGGAATGGGCCTTAACTCCGCAGAGAGGGGGAAGGCCCTAAACTCGGTAGGCCTCAATGATAGTTGATCGGGCAATGGTAGATTTTGAAGCTGGGAGTCCCTTTCTACAGCTCTTGGGAATGAGAAAGTGTGTGTCCAACTTTCTGAGGCTGCCTTCAGACTTGCAGATGCATCTGCAAGCATCTGCATGCAAACCGCGGCCCCTATGTTTATAATGGAGCGCACGGCGGTCTGCAGATGCTTGCAGACCGCCGTGCGCTCTCATTGCCCACCATTAGTGATCTGTGCGCAGGCGGATGCCTGCGTACAGATCACACACTCTCGTCCGCACCAGGGACGCGAGATGTTGCGTCCGTGGTGCGGGCAAGAGTGTGTGATTTGTGCGCAGGCATCCGCCTGCGCACAGATCACTAATGGCGGGCAATGGGAGCGCACGGCGGTCTGCAAGCATCTGCAGACCGCCGTGCGCTCCATTATAAACATAGGGGCTGCGGTCTGCATGCAGATGCTTGCAGATGCATCTGCAAAACGCTGCAGATGCATCTGCAAGTCTGAAGGCAGCCTAAGAGGGTCTGTTTGAGAGGGGTACCAGCGCAGAGTCCTGACAAGGTCCAACTTGTGTAATGAACATTCCAGGGGTTGAATAAGATTTGGACAAAAGGACAGAAGAACAATGTCCTCGTTGATATGAAATCAAGATACCACCTTCAGAAGAAAGGAAGGTGACGGATGGAGAACTTTGTCCTGGTGGAATATTAGAAACTAGGAACAACAAGATAGTGCTGCCATTTTGGAGACCTGCCAAATGGAGGTGATGGCGAATAGGAAGGAAACCTTCCATGAAAGGAGGATGATACAGGGGAGCGAAGTTCGTGACTCCTGAAGACACGTCTTGATTTGGTGAGAAATTAATGTGGCGCCCCAGTGGTTTGGTCGCCACAAAGGGGTACTGCACCCAATCCACGGGTGTAGTATTCCTGTCCTCAGTAAATGGTATGGTAAGTCCAGACATCCACAAAAGCACCAAACATACCCGGTCCCAGGGACAGCGGGCAGACCCTGCAGGGTGAGGGCCCAGGTAGTCAGCGGGACGGCGGGGAGAAAGGTGGAGGGTGGGAAGTTAGGAAGAGCAGTCAAGAAGTAGGAGAAGAGACAAAAGGGAAACACAACAGGAAGTGGGAGTTCAGTAGGAGAAAGCTGGTGGAGTAAGCAGGAGAGAAGGACCCGGAAGACTTGAGCAGAAATGAGGCTCGTCCAGGGACAACAGACTGCAGAGAGAAAGTGGAAGCCTTAGGGGCGCTGTAAGTGAACGATCCACCCGTGCGCCTGAATCTGAAGTGACAGCGAGGGGCAGATTGCAGACCAGGGGACTGGCCCTGAATCTGGCGAGGAGGATCCATACTCCAACCACGGAACTAGAGGCCATGAGCTCCAGAGGAACTGTGGCCCACTCCCGGCATATCCACTGAGAAGGCAGCCATACTAGGGTCAGGGGATACAGCCGGTTGCCCGACAGGACCGTGACTGCTGGATCAGGGCACTGTGCGCGGAGGCACGAGCAGGAGCTAAGCAAGCAGGCAGTGCTTAGGAAGGCAGCAACCAGAGGAACATAAAAGGCGGTGTCTTGGACGAGCTATCCCGGTTGTTGAGGACCATGATTTTACCAGAACTGTATCTTGTGGTGACCGCAGAGAAAAGCTAAGTAAACCGGGTTTGGAACTCAGAACTGTGTGTGAGACTTTTCATTCCCCGCCTGAGGAGCTGTAGACTGCTGATAACCCGTGCAGGCCGCAGGGCCCTGCTTGTGAACTGCTCTGATCCTTCCCTGCGGCCAGATCAGCCCTGCTGGCTCTCCACCACCAATCCCTATCCCAACACCGAATGCCCTGGGGAACCGCTCCACCCATGGGGAGCGAAACCATCACAGCTGCCATCCCAGTAAGTGACACATCGCTGGAATCAGGATCTTGGGTCCTATATTATTCTATTCTCAGATTAGGTTGCAAAAACCTGGTGACAGGTTCCCTTTAAGGTAAAAACTTTACAAATCGCTCAACGAAATAATAGTCACAATTAATTTGTGCATGCATAGCTGTTGGCTTTTTTATATCTTGTATTTCTTGGATTATAAAATGCAATTCCCCCCCTCAAAATTGGGTAGAGGGGAATGGGGATGCGTTTTATAATCCGGATATAGTTTATCAGGGGAAGGGGATGCGTGCAGTGGAGTGGGGTCATGGGAGGCAGGGTCGCTACTGTAGGAAGTCTGCGGCAGCATGGTGGGGCAATGCTGCAGGCCTAAGGCAGGGAGAAGGGGGATGTCCTGGCGGGAGCCCTTGATCTCCCCGCAAGGGACGTGATGGGCGAAAGGCAATCCACAAAGTAAAGTATGTTATTGTTTCCCTTTGTTAGAGGCTTTTTGTTATGGGGTGATCCCAATGCATACTTCTTTTCATTATCCTTGGGATCGCTGGGATACAGCAGCACTCAGCTCGTCTTCAGCACTCCCATAGGAGTGAATGGAGCAACAGTGCGTATACCTCTGCTCCATTCATGGTGCATAATTTTATATTTATGTATTTTTTGTAATTCCTCAGCAATTTCTCAAAAAATGGCACACATCTATTTTTATGGACGAACGTTTCTAAATATGGGGTCAGTGATCCGTCGTCCGCAGGGGCCCATTATTCTGATATAATTATATCTGGGGCCATAGATGACGATTATCTGCTCATTTACCACCACAGACTCCCTTTTTTTTACTGACTCTGGAAGGAGGCAAAGTCCTATTCTTACCAATGGTCCAAAATATCTGTGTCTGGGATCCCTGATTGAGATCCAGTGCCATGTGTGATTGCCCTGGCAGCAGCACTGCCCCCTCACCATGATGATGTTTATTAGGAGCCAGTGTATGAGCCCTGCTATCCGCCATTCCGGGGGATTATCTGACAGCTCAGCACACACACAGTACGTCTGTGGAAGGTTACCAGCATCTCTCTACACACGTTCAACACTGCACATCCGGCGGATAACACCGGCTACAATGCTGTTCTTCCGCCATACTTCAATCCATCCGCGCATGCGCGTCAAGCAGATCCCATCCCGCATACACGTGACCAAACATGGCGGCGCGCAAGGAAAAACGTGCAAACCGACTCCGGGGCAAGGACGGCGATTCCGTGAGGCAGGAGCTGGACACGAAGCTGAGGGAGGTGCTCCAGAGCCGGGCAAACGCCAACTCCGTGTTTGATATCCTCGAATACCTTGAGGTAATGGAGAATATGAGGCAGTGATGTGTGAGACCTAGAGCTCCATTAACCCTCTGCTGACCACTGCAGAGACTTGTTACCTGGGCTGTGTGGCTTTATTGCTGGGGGGGTTGTAGCAGACTGCAGCCCCGCCGCCCCCTATAGCCTTAGGTGGGGGTGCTAGCAGCCACAACCTCCCCGCCGCCCCTACAGCCTGTAGGCGTGATGGGGATGTAACAGCTGGGACCCTACTAGTCCTCAGATCATTGATGGACCCCATACCAGGAGACATGGGCGCTGTCTGGTAGAGGGAGACATTCTGGAGTGTAGACCTGTATAGCATGAAAAAAATAACTTTAGTCTGATGGGTGTCGCTAGTCTTGACCTCTGCTTGTGATCTCTGTTCCCATTCTGTGCTTTGTGAGGATGCATCCTACCTCATCCACACAATGTCATAGGCTGAGTTCACACTTACGGACCCCTTCGCAGCGTTCTGCGGAGGGGGATCCGCAAGCCCCTATGTTTATAATGGGAGCGCACGGTGCTGCACTTGACTGTGCATGACCGTGCGCACCCATTCACTGCCATATGTGATTTGTGCGCAGGCGGATGCCTGCGTACAATTCACACAGTCTCGTCCGTACCAGGAATGCGACATGTTGCGTTCGTGGTGCGAACGAGACTGTGTGATTTGTAAGCAGGCATCCGCCTGCGCACAAATCACATGGCAGTGAATGGGTGCGCACGGTCATGCGCAGTCAAGCGCAGCACCGTGGGCTCCCATTATAAACATAGGGGCTTGCGAGGCTGCACTTACATGGCGATTCCCCTCTGCAGAATGCTGTGGAGGGGAACGCCAGTGTGAAGGCACATCGCTCTCCTGTGGATGCGCACTTCTCTTTTCCCGACTGAGGGCAGAGAAAAGTACTGTAATGTGCAGCTATGGTCAAAAACCACCCAGACATGTGCACTATATGGTCATTCTTTGACCTTTCTACCCGCATGGATGACATTGTGTAGATTATCAGTGACTGTGGAGGAAGGAGAGGGTAATAGGGTCTTATCTTTAAAAGAACAATTTCAGTATAAATATAATTGCTCACCTGGGCCAGGTGTCACCCACAACTGGTATGAAAGTGTATAGTATGGATGTCGCAGGATCCAACACTCCACTGGAAACATGGGAATCAATGAAGGCAACAAATGGACAGTGTCCTCGGAACCGCGCTGCTCATACGATGGAAGAGACGGTCAGACAGATGAAGGTGCAAGGGTGGCTTTTATTTCATCCGATGCATTTCAGAATCCTATCCCGACTTCTTCCTCTGTTGGCTCCTTGAGGAAGGAGTCGGGATATGACTCTGAAATGCGTCGGATAAAATAAAAGCCAACCTTGCACCTTCATCTGTCTGACCGTCTTTTCCATCGTATGAGCAGCGCGGTTCGGAGGTCACTGTCCATTTGTTGGCTTCATTGTGTAGATTATGTGATCAACACAAAGCAGGGAAGGAGGATGGTGATCTCCAGCAGAGGGGAGTCGCTTGTTCAAGATCCGCAACATCCACTGGACCAGACTGCCCCAATAGATGAGTATAAAACCTTGACTTGACTGATGTCCAGCTACTACCCCATATTACTACTCCCATTTTCTTCCAAACTCCTTAAAGAGCATGTCCATTCTCAACTTTCCTCCCTCCTCTCAACACAGGCAACCACTGCCTTCTGCTACAGATCCTCTCTTCACCTTACCTTTCCAACCACATATTGAGTGTTTCACACTCCCACACTACCTCCTCATCCCACCCTCTCTCTGTTGGTGTCCCATAAGGCTCTGTCTTGGGGCCTTACTTTTCTCCATCTATACCCTTCGCCTGGGACAACTTAAAGTCTCATAGCTTCCAATACCACCTGTACTCTGACAATACTCGGATCTACCACTCTGGCCCAGATGTAAGCTCCCTGCTGTCCAGAATCTCGGAGTATTTGTCAGCCATATCCTCCTCCTCCTCTCGCTCCCTAAAGCCCAGCGTGGATTATTTCAAACTCATTATCTTTACTCCATCACATGTATCTTCCCTATTTGATGTATTTATCACGGCAAACGGCATTACACTCTCACCTGCCCCTGAAATCCGCTGCCTCGGAGAAACTCTTGACTTTGCCCTGTCCTTCAAACCGCACATTCAAACTCTCGCCACCTCCTGTCACCTCCAGCTCAAAAATATTTCCATAATCCGTTGTTTCCTCAACCCTCAAACTACTAAAAATGCTTGTACATGCCCTCATCTCCTGCCTTGATTACTGAAACATCCTCCTCTGTGGCCTCCCTGCTAACACTCTTACACCTCTGGAATCTGTCTTTAACTCTGCTGCCTAATTCACCTCTCTTCTCGCTACACCCCCTTTTTCTCTCCTCTACAAATCCCTTCTATGGCTTCCGATTCCCCAACGAATCTAGTTCAAACTTCTAACACTGACTTACAAGGCCATCCATAACTTGTCCCCTCCCTATATCTCTAAACTAATGTCTAATATTCCAATATCTTCCCTCAAGTCATCTTCTGTGTACCTAAAGGTACTGTTACACGGTACACCGTTGGTAGCGATGTCGGTAACTATCTCGTGGGCGCGTAGTCGTATCCGACATCGTTTTGACATCATTGGTGAGATGTCGCACGTCTAGATATCGTGGAAGTGTATTGCCCTCAGGGCTATGGGTTACTCAGGACTGGTTCTTTTTATCTGCTTAAAGGGGGATGTCACGGTGGTGGCCGTGGGCCGGTTCCGTGGCCCTGGAGGGACCGCAATTAAAAAGGGAAAAAATAATAATACAATAAGAGTTTGTCAGTGACGCCACCTGTGGGATGCGGACGGATTTGACCACAGCTGCTTATCTCAGCTTCAGGGGATGATGTTGGGATGCAGCAGGATGATAAACCCTCTACAGGTAGGGCTAGGATGATCCCTGAGCTGGTGATAATAATTGGTATTGGTGTTGATGGGGATGCAGGAATTAGCTCAAACAATGATGTGGAGACACAAGAGTAACAGTCTTTTCTTTACCTTTAATGGTGGAACTCCGGTAGTACCGGGTACGGTTTTCTAAAGTTCCCGGGGTCCGGAGCTTGGAGGTAATTTTAGGCTTTCCACACCAGGCATGTCCTGAGGCTTTCCTTTTAGATTGTGTCCGTTGGGCTCTGGCTGCATAAAGCAATGCTGTGACCCTTTCTGTTCTGTACTAGCTGTAGGACAAGCAGTGTGAACCCTTCTCTTGGCTGTATTTCTACTTGGCTCTCCTGGGCTCTGTAGTGCGGCTGTGTCTCTTTAGCTTTACAGTGAACAGGGTGGTGTATAACTATCCGTTCTCCAGATTTGGCCGCTGGGTGTATAATCCCTTACGATTTCTGTCTCCGATGACCGTACTATACTTAATTCTGGGCTACTACCACTCCCAGATCTTCCTTCTCTCTTCCTCAGGCCCTTGCTATGGGCTCCACACACTGTCAGTTTCCTTGGACCGGCCTAACATGGCTCCTGTCCCAAAGATCACTTTTCTCTCCTTCTGCTCTGCTCAACTGTCACCAGCTCTCCTGACAGGAACTGACTAGCTACGCCCCCTGCATATCTAGGGGATCTCTACTGATGTCAGCAACGGACCTGACCTCAGCTGTTAGAGCTCCCCCTACAGGCACAGGTTGGGATATGTTATATGTGTGCTTCACCTGGTGGATGTCTTGCCTCCAAGCTTGTAATGTGATTACCGGACCCAGGGGCTCCACACTTGACTAACCAACGATGTAATGAGCAGGTATCGTTCGCACAATCCAGCGAACGATACCTACCCATTGCTGTGAATGGGTGAAGTCGTAATCAACATCATTATCGCGGTGTCACACACAACGATATACCAGGTTGGCTGATCGATGATCGTGTGGTTTGAGAACATGTTCTCAAACCTGCGATCAGCGATCCAACGATTTATCGTTACAACTTTGCAGAGTCACACGCAACGACGTCCTAATGATGTCAATTGTACAACTCCAAACCCATGACGTTTAAGCGATATCATTAACGATGTCGTGCCGTGTAATGGGGCCTTAAAGGGAACCTGTCAGCTAGTTTATGCCTCCCCAGCTATCATTGTCTGTACCTGCAGCTTCATAATACTATTCTAATCATCCCTGTCTGAGCTCAGTGTAATGTGAAAGGTGAAAAAAAAGCATTTATACACTTACATTTCCTTATGTAATGAGGCAGTCAGTCCCCAGCTTGGAGGATGGGGACTGTTTGGCAGGTTAATAGTTAACATTTCAGCCTTGTGCTAGAACATGTTGGGAGACCTGATGTGATGTCACAACCATGTGACTACAATAGGCGGAACTAAGTTCTCATAGAACATAATACGTTTGCTGGCTTAGCTCTGCCCACTATGGTCACTTGATCGTTACATCACACAGGTCCTTTAACTATCCAAGTTAAAAGTGTGTTAACTATTATCCTGCCAGACAGTCCCCCTCCTCCAAGGTGGGGACTGAAATGTGAGTGTATAAATGCTTTTCTTTCACCTTTCACATTACACTATGAGCTCAGACAGGGATGATTAGACTGGTATTATAAAGCTGCAGCTACAGACAGTGATAGCTGGGGAGGCATAAACCACCTGTCAGGTTCCCTTTAAGACTTCCTACTCTCCCCACGCTTATTCGTTTTTCACCCAATCACCTCCTGCATTTCTCCTAATTATACCTCATCCTCTGGAATTCTGTGCCCCAACTTGTCTGATTATCCACTACGCTTGGATCCTTTAGACCAGAGGTGGGGAACCTCAGGCCCCAGGGCCGAATGCGGCCCTCAATTAATTTTTTGTGACCCCTGGCCAGATACCTGGGGACTGCAGTACTCAGGCAGGCAGACACATTTTGCCGACTGTCTGCACTTTAAATCCAGCTTTCCAGTGATCTCTATGCTTAAGCCTCGGCCTCTCCAGTGAGGTATATGCTCCCCAGCCTCTCCTGTGATGTCTAGGGCTCTAGAAAACCTAGAAAAGCAGTTGAGAAGCAACATGATCAATATTACCCATGCCAAAGAGAAGCAGCTCCAGCCACCACAGTAGGGGTAAGTTGATTGTTTAACCAAATATAGTGGGTAATTTTCAAGTTGATAATTTTGTACGGCCTTCCAAGGATTGTAGAATTTTCCATATGGCCCTCAACAGAAAAATGGTTCCCAGCCCTTGCTTTAGACGGAACCTGAAAAACCATCTCTGGAAGGACAGGGCCCTCTCCCCATTTTACCATTCTGTTATTGTTAATTTGTTTACCTTAACTATAAAATTTTGTATGTAACCTCTGCTCATGTACAGCACCATGGAATTGAAGGTGCTATATAAATAATATAATAAAAGCTGTCTTCTATGTTGTACAGATCAGCTTAGGGACTTATATACAGGATTCTAGAATACTGTATGTAAGGCATTACTGGTGGTTGCCAAACTTTATATGGGGAAAACTTGGTGACAGGTTCCCCTTAACCATTATTGGGGAGAGGAGTTTTCTCCATGGAATGAACCTTTAAATTTGCATGGTTGTGGTCAGGAGGGTCTGCCCTGGTGGGAGACCCTCATTATGAATTCTGCCCTGATCCCTGCTTCCACCTCTGGTAACACCAGGCTTTCCCAGAATTATGTTTCTAGCATAGGTTCTGGCTCTGCACTGTGTGGTCAGTCTGATGATGTGGATTTATTTAGCCATAATTGCACAAATGTAAGGGAATAGGTGAAGAAAAAAAAAAAGTACTAAAATTGAACAATATGCAGGTTTGGTATGTGAAAAACGGCTCGAAACCGAGTTACACCCAGATGAGTATTTTCCCACATTCTCAAATTTTGAAGTAGCTTTGATCATAAACATCAAAATGATCCTACACGTTGTTTGCAGCCTCCACACTGATCTGTGTTGCCTTAGTTAGTCATCATCATATGTCATTTTTTTTTTTTCTTCCCCTTCTTCAAAATGTCATGTACAGCTCCGGAAAAAATTAAGAAACCACTGCAAAATTTTCAGTTTCTCTGATTTTTCTCTTTAAAGGTATATGGAAATGCAAACAAAAACAAGTTTTTATTCTTTTAGAAATAACAATACTCATGTTTTAACTCAGGAAGAGTTCTGAAATCAATATTTGGTGGAATAACCATGATTTTTAATCACCGCTTTCATGCGTCTTGGCATGCTTTCCATCAGTCTTTCACACTGTTTTTGGGTGACTGTATTCCACTCCTTGCACAAAAATGTAAGCAGATCTTCATTGTTTGATGCCCTGTGACTGTCACGTAAAGCTAGAAAAAAAGCCTTTCATCAATGAGAAGCAAAGGAGAGCCAGGCTGAAGTTTGCCAAGGACCATAAGGATTGGACCATAAAGGACTGGAGTAATGTAACTCTGTAACTCTGATGAGTCTAATTTTCAGCTTTGCCCAACACCTGGTTGTGTAATGGTTAGACGGAGACCTGAAGAGGCGTACAAGCCCCAGTGTCTTTCACCCACTGTGAAATTTGGTGGAGGATCAGTGATGATTCGGGATGCTTCAGCATGGCTGGAATTGGGCAGATTAATCTTTGAATCAAGCCACATACAAGGTTATCCTTGAAAAACACTTACTTCTGCTCAGGCAATATTCCCCAACTTTGAGGACTGTTGTTTCCGGCAGGACAATGCCCCATGCCACACAGCAATCAATCAATTTGTGGATGAAGGAGCACCACATCAAGACCTTGTCATGGCCAGCCCAATCTCCAGACCTGAACCACATTGAAAACCACTGGAATGTAATCAAGAGGAAGATGGATAGTCACAAGCCATCAAACAAAAAAGAACTACTTGGATTTTTGTGCCAAGAGTGGCTTAAGGTCACCCAAAAACAGTGTGAAAGACTAGTGGGAAGCATGCCAAGATGCATGAAAGCTGTGATTAAAAATCATGGTTATTCCACCAAATATTGATTTCTAAACTCTTCCTGAGATAAAACATAAGTATTGTTCAAATGTATAAAGAAAAGAGGCACTCACCCATATGTAAAGTTGGTCTCAGGCTTTTTTATTCAGCCTTCCGGCATGAAGCAGGGTGCAGGTTGCAGACCACAGTGACTGTTTCGGATGTAATCACCCTTCAACTGGTCTTTGCTCAATGCAGCCATAGACTCCACTTCCTATATAGGCGGAGTCTAATGACCTCATGCTCACAGCATTGAGTGACAAAGTGCAAGTGCATAGTGAATAAAACACATAAACAATGTTACAATTATACAACAAAGATTGCAAATAAGAACATGAGCGGACACTATTATGTTACTATACACTACCGCACGATATTAGCTTTTAATTTAGTTGCTAGCGTTGCCATGCAACCATGAACAGCACAGAGTTTTACGATCATTCGCAAGGCGCATGCGTATTATATAGTCTATTCCCCATAGGTTACCCTGGGCAGCGCAGCTGTTAACCCTGCAAGCACTCGATATAGCCTGCAAGGTAACTGAACGGCGCTGTCACTTTCCCCTGGCCAGACCTGCAATCTTTTGCTTATGGTCTAGGCATGACTTAATATCACTACTTGAGTTGGGGACTGATAAGCAAATTTTTGCACTGGGGTTGAATGAAAAACATGACAATAGCCAGTGTACGTGCTTAAAGAATATGGACTTAATGTTTACAAGTGCGAAGTCTTAAGTAACAAGATGGAGACACTGCTGTAGACCATGAGAAGGAGTTTACCTAGAACAGTGATAGTGATCTTATCATTGCAATCCTTAAACAACACCTGGCATCCTCCCTCCCCAATTGTAACCCTGATCTTGGGCGTTCCTGCCTGGAACCGTCCGCAGAACCTTGAGTATCCATAATGACTTTGCAGCTGCCCGGCTGGTGGGCGTGCTCGCCGTGGGCAATGGTAACCAGGGTAACCTATGGAGAAATAGACTATATACCGTAATACACATGCGCCTTGCGAATGATCGTAAAGTGCTGTGCCGTTCATGGTTGCATAGCAATGTTAGCAACTAAATTAAAAGCTAATATCGTGCGGTAGTGTATAGTAACATAATAGTGTCCGCTCATGTTCTTATTTGCAATCTTTGTTGTATAATTGTAACATTGTTTGTGTTTTATTCACTATGCACTTGCACTTTGTCACTCAATGCTGTGAGTATGAGGTCATTAGACTCCGCCTATATAGGAAGTGGAGTCTATGGCTGCATTGAGCAAAGACCAGTTGAAGGGTGATTACATCCGAAACAGTCACTGTTGTCTGCACCTCCACCACCCCCTCCCCTGCAACCTGCACCCTGCTTCATGCCGGAAGGCTGAATAAAAAAGCCTGAGACCAACTTTACATATGGGTGAGTGCCTCCTTTCTTTATACATTTGGACTATTATCTAGTGCTGACACAGGCGAGCACCCCCATTGAATGACTGTTTGCTGCTACATTGGTACAAGGTGTCCAGTGCCCCGATTCATTCTTTGTGAAGTTTATAAAACATAAGTATTGTTGTTTGTATGTGATTCAGAACTTGTTTTCTTTGCATTATTTAAGGTCTGAAAGCACTGTTTCTTTTTTATTTTGATGATTTGTCAATTGCTGCAAATAAATACGAAATTTTTAGCTTTGAATTTCGGAGACATGTTGTCAGTAGTTTATAGAATAAAACAACAATGTACATTTTACTCAAAAATATACCTATGAAGAGAAAAATCAGAGAAACTGAATTTTGCGGTGGTCTCTTAATTTTTTCCAGAGCTGTATGTATGCCTACATTATAAAGCACCTCTTGCTGTGTGATATTATTACTAACCCATGTAAAGTTACACTAAAGCCTTATGTACTTGAGCTGACCAGGATTGTTAATAAGCGATGGATGGTTATTTAAAAGTTGATCAGTGGTTAATAACCTGCTTAGAAAGGCTAATCAGAATTGTGTGCGCACAGAGTGATCGGTGAGATTTGGGGGATTGATTTGTAGGACTCTGGTCAGTAATTTCTGACCGCTAGACACATCTGCAGATTTCCTTTGCCACTGTGCTTTCCCTGTGTATGTATTGCATCACAATGATGATGTTGCTCTAGCCTGGCCAATCAATAGGAGAGTGAGGACTGAAATGCTAAATGCTTCTGTTTTTTATCTTAGCCTATTCTACTGTATCCTACACATCAGCCTGTCATGAATAGCTGGTACTGTTTGTCTCCTTCAGTCTGAGAATGAAGATGATGTCCTCGCTGCGATTCGGACCTGCTCAAAACTCTTTGAATCCTTATTGGAGAAAGGAGAACTTCATGTTGGCGACCTTCCAGCAGAAGACAAGAGCTTGTCAGGTTAGCATAACCTTCAAAGCTGCAGTAAAGGGTGAAACCACTCCATGCTGTTCCTTTGATATAAGTAATGCTGCGTATAGATGGATAAAATAAATTTGATTGGCTCTAATCGGGATATAGCAGCAGAACCTTTCTCAAACCTTTCAGTAGACAGTTATGACCTGTCTGACCGAATGCTACAGATTATCCGCCTGTTGGTGAGAGCAGCGCTACTGTTTTAAACTAATCTTTTGTAAATTTGTTTAGATCTGTCAGGTTAGTGTTTCTGATTAAATCACTAGTATGTGATCCAACACATAACTGATCAATAGAGTGCACACTTTTCATGTTATGCAGGATGCAGCCAGGCTCTTTAGCTTTGGCTTGGGAATTTGGGGTGCCTGACCTTATGGGGTGTACTTGCATAGTGCTGGGCAGCCTGCCTGATCTTTACTTTGGGGATGTCACTAATTGTCTTGATTACAGCCTACATACATAGCTGAATGACTAACGCCCTATGCAATAAATACCTATAGATGGCCAAAAATAAAATGGGGACACTCACTAAAATCTAGTATATCCAATAGAGATATGGAAGAAAAAAGTTCAAGTGAAATAAATGTAATATATTTTATTGAAGTTCAAAAAAGACTTGCATATATAAATCTTAAAGGAGAGTAAATCACACAAGTATCCAGGGCAATCCAGGGAACCTTACTGTATTGAGGAGAGTCATAGGATCAAATACTTAATTTACCTTAAGACATAAGGGGTTGAGAGAAACATACTATAGAGTGTATTATTTCACATTGGATAAGCTTGTTTAGATCAATAGAACAGGAAATGGCAGCCATCTATCACACCATGCCCTGGTATGCAAGATGGCATCTGGATCTATGACTACATCCTGTTGTACAAAGGAATTCTGGGAGGAAGTTGAATTCCATAGAAGGACTGACCAATCACAGAACGACACTTTCCTTGGAGATACCTGATGTCTTCACGGACCAACTCATCCTGATGACCTCATGGATCCGCCCATGGACTAGCCCATTATCCAACCCACTAACCAATGATTATATCCATTGTAGGGCTGGCCAAGCCCCTGACAGAGTTTAAATAAGTCCATGAATGTTCAAATAAAGGACACTTGGATCTGTGCCATAGTCTGCCCGAGGAAAGCTTACATCTGACTGTGTGTGTCTGGTGTTATCTTTTCTGTGCATGCACCCGGTCCATATCTATTAGGCCAGGAGTAGGAAGCTAGTGAATATTTCATACTTTCCAACTTAACAACTGTACTGAATAATTAATGAATAACATTTGTGGACATGATATAAATGATGCATCAGGCGGTATAATTACTTCTAAAAATGGTATACATACCGTATTTTTCAGACTATAAGAGAGTTTTTAACAAGTGGGTCTTAAGGCCCTGTTACACATAGCAATATCGCTAACGAGATTGCCGTAAAGTCACAGGTAGGTTTTGTGATGTAGCAGCGACCTCGGCAGCGATATCGCTGTGTGTGACACTTAGCAGCGATTGGCCCCCCCGCTGGGAGATCGCTGATCGTTAATGAATGGCCTGGACCATTTTTTTGATCGGCGATCTCCCACTGGGCATGCTGGATTGGTGTGTGTGACACGGGCAATGACCAGCGATCCCCATTTGCTGCCGAGAGCCTGACGGGTCGCAACGACTGTCCGGTGTCGGCGCATCGCTGGATCATCGCTGGTAAGTCTGCCTGTCTGGCATCTCACCAGAGACCACGTAGCGACATCCCAGCGATCCCGGCCTGGTTGGATTGTTGTCAGGATCGCTGGTGTGTTGCTACATGTAACGGGGCCTTTAGGCAATGTGCTTATTTTTTGGGCTACATTTGTCAGGTGTAAAAACACAGCTGTCTATAAACAAAGGCAGCACAAACCTATTTAGTATGTGCACATATAAACACAGCACAAATAAGGAGACACCAAAGCACAGACACACACACTTTCTCACTCTCCCAGCGAGCAGGAAAGGAAGATACCGGCATCTGAAAGGACAGATGCTGCAGGAATGAGCAGCTAAAGAGACCTTACTGTTTAACTCCAGGACCTTCAGGTTCTAGAATTCACTTTGTGAAAGATCCTTCAACTGGTGCCTTTGCAGTTCCTGATCTGGATCTGAGCAAAGTGTGTGTGTGTTTGTGGTTAGGGGCCTGGTAATGTGTGTTTGTATCTGTTCATATATGTATATATACGTGAAAGGTGGCCGTCGCACACTACGATTTCAGTGGTGTGTGCTCGTGGACAACATCGTTAGTGAGGTGTCACATGTATAGATAATGTTCAGGACGCAGCAACGATATTATGTGCAGGTATCGTTCACACAACCAGCGACTGATGCTTGTCAATGATGTGAATAGGCGAAATCGGTAAGGAGATCGGTTATCGCCGTGTCACACAGAACAATGCAGCAGATTGCATGATCGACATCGTCTGATATGGGGTCCAGTTCTCATATCTGTGATTAACGATCTGACCACTTATCGCTAGTCAGATTGACCTGTCACACACAACCACGTCGGTGCAGCGACTGAGAATCTGCGATGTTTCAGTGATATCTTTACAGATATCGTAGCGTGTGATGGCCGATAAAGTGTAACTGCAAGATGTGGTAATCTAAAGTCTGTGTGCATGAAGCAGATCTGTTGTCTCCTGAGAACACCTTGATAAAACACTAATACATGTTTATCATTAGCTTTTACCTTGGATAGAGATGTAACCTTCAGTTTTTAACCTGCTTTAGTTGCACTGGGGACCAATTTGTGAATATTTGATCATCAGTCCTTCTGATTATGTGTAGTCTGGGTGGTAGGTGACTAAAAAGAGCCAGATGCCTGTGATAAAAATGTTTGGACAACATAGACCTTCCACATAGATATGATCTATTGATAATATGACTGCCAATTGAGCATCCTTTATCCGCTTTATGGCAACATTTTTGTTTTCTTCAGAGTTTAAAATTGTATTTGTCTTGTTTATTTGATATATTCTAAACCTGAAGCAAATGTATTTAAGTTAATTATGGAAATCTTTGCATGGTCAGAATCGCTGAGTGCAGAAGAAAAGTACAAGATATGGATACGGCACCGCTACAACAGCTGTGTGTCCTGCCTGGTGGAGCTTCTTCATGCTACTTCTTTCCAGGTTCAGGTCAGTATGGCTGTGTCTAGATCTAATGTTAAAGGAAGCTATAAATAGTGATATTTACTAGATGTTTTGATTTTTCATTTATGTTGTCCTGTTCGCTGACCCCCAGTGCTGCCTGTTTGTTGCTGCCCCTGGTGTTTGTTTACAGGGCTGCCGTGTTGATGTCATGCCTAACGCATGTGAAAGCCACCGCCAGTCACTGAGATTCACTGTCTTGTACTATGGATATCCACTGATCTTAGTGCTTACTCATGTGCTGTAGTAATGACGTCACCAGGGGGCATTCTGATTTCAGTTACAAAATAGGTACAAACTGATCACCTTTGACATGGGGTTTCTGAGACCTGAAACTCAGGCTACTTCCTATAGTAAAAACAGCTGTAGCTGGAGCCTATAAGTCAAATGTTTGTTTTCTTTCGTTCATTTTCATATTTAATTATCTGGGATTGTGATAGAATTCTACGTTTACAGTTCCATCTCAAAAGCTTAGACTTTGGGACCTGCAGAATAAGTTGTTGGGGCTCTAGTCTATTGTCTAAGATGATACTTAAGGTACCATTACACGCTTCAATGTTAAGATATCACTAACAACCTCACCGGAGTGCGGTCGCTAGGACATCTTTTTGACATCGTTGGGGAGATGTCATACGTCTAGATATCGTGAACGATGCACCAACGATGTAGCGAGTAGCTATCGTTTACACAACCCAGCGAACGATACTTGTTCACTGTTGTGAATGGGCGAAGTCGTGAACGACATCGTTATTGTGGTGTCACACACAACGATGCAGCAGGTTGGCGGATCGTTTAATTTGAGAACGTGTTCTCAAATCTGCGATCAACCATCTAACGATTTATCATAGTTGTATCTGTGTCACTTGCAACGATGTCCTAGCAATATCGTTTGAACGACTCCAAACCAGTGACGCTTCAGCGATATCGTTCACGATCTCGTACCGTGTAACGGGTCCTTTACTGTATAAGTTTGATAGACATGTCTGTCTGAATGTAATATAGAGTAATGTCCTGCTCACCCTGTGTCCTACTTTAGGAACTCGCCATGTGCACACTTATGAAGCTTCTTCAGCTTGAAGGAAAGTTCCCTTTGGAAAGTGTCAGTTGGAGAGATAGTTACCGGTTTCCACGTCGATTGTTGAAGGTAAGCCAGGGGTGGAGTTGTAGACTTATTCCATATCATTCTCATACTGTTTGTGGGCTTACATGTATTTTCTCATTAGCTTGCTGTCGAAAGATTACTCCAAGAGAAGGATTCTTCCCCATTAATATCTCGGTTCCAAGAATATCTGGAATATGATGACATCCGATATTATGCCATGTCCGTGATCAATGAAAGAGTTGCACGAGTACACCAGAACACCAAAGAGGTAAGTTGTTTGGAGATCAGCCTCAGTAACTGTTTTATTTTGGATGCGTTTATGGCTTTGTTTGAAGGTTTGGGCTTTGTTGCTTTTTTACTTTTGATCTTTCAAATTTGCTGCAGAGATGATCTGTTTATACCAGGATTTTATGAAATCAATGGAAAAACCGTGATGGCAAAAAGTGAACCCAGCCTTATAGTAAAGTCAGTTTGATTTGGGGTTCTGGGCAATCTTCATGGAGATTCAGGTGGGGAGGTGCACTTCAATGTTTGGCTGCGCCATGACGCACCTGTACTTGGAAAGAGCATTCATTCTGTGCCAACAGTCGCTTTAAGAAAAGCAATGTGTTTGCAATTTTAATGAACTTGTTAAGTACATGAAAATTTAGAAATGGGTAATGTTTTGCATTGTGGCATTTACTTTTTGTTATATTGGGTAAAGGAGTCTTCTTACGAGGGCTGATTTTAAAGTAGGGAGGGCAATTAATAGGGAAATCCTGTGTTGAATATCCGAACGCATGTTTTCTATAGTATAGTAAAAATGTTGTTTTTTTTTTTTTTCTTCTTCTTCTTCAGCCGTTATCAGTTTTCCTGAACAATGTTTTTGGTCTCCTTTCTTCTATTAACATGCCTGCTGAGAGTGAATTATCAAACTTTCTTATAGCTCAAAAAGGTAAGAATACCTTGTATTTCGGCTTTAGTTTATGTTTATGATACTTCTGTCATAATAACTTTGACATTGGTAGAAGATTTATCAATACTAGTATAAGGGAAACATGTAGAGTTTCTCCATAGTGAACAAGAAGAGCACCATCGCCCTCTTTGGCTGCCTTCTGATTACTGTGGGCAGCACCATTACTTTGTATGCCATGAAAAATCCTGTTTTCCCATGAGACATAGGCTCTGCTCACCTAGTTTTTGTTTTATAGGTAAGTTTTCAACATGGACAATTTTTTTCTGTACAGGGAAAAAGGTGTACTGACTCAACATATGCTAAAAATACTATTTTGACTTGCATTGAGTGTATGGGGTGAATTATGTGAAAATAAAATGACCAAATCCTAATGTCTTCCTGGGAATCTCATCCTTCTCCCGTCACCACCTTCAAATGACCATACACACACAAAACAAGAAGCATAAGTAATACTCCCCATAGTAAGGCTAGACACAGCCAACAGTTGTTTCTTGAAGGATCAAGAAGCAGGACATAGTGATTCTACAGAAGTGTTCAGATTTGAGGTTACTGTCTATCACTTCTTGCCTGGCTAGTACCGAGACTACTTCAGGTATTGCCTACCTTACTGACTGTTCACTGGGCATATTCATGGGTAAATTAGCAGATAGCAGATCAGTCAGATGATTTTGATGCAGGGTACTGAAGTCTTCAAATCCCTGATGTTTACTGACACATTGCTTACGCAGAAAACGTTTCAGCATTCGGTAATATTTTCCTATGTGGTGCCTCCTCCATGTGCCAGTGACTGGATTCTGGTTACAAAGAATCATTTATATAAGGGCCTTGGGCAGAACACATCAAGGAAGCCTCAGACATGAGCTTCGGTATGTTTTCTGGTCATCATAATGGGAGACCCAGACAATGGGGTTTAGGGCACTGCCCTCCGGAGGTCACACTAGGTACTACAAGTTTGTAGACACCGCCTCCTCCGCTTATAAACCCCTACCGCAGGGAACATCCTCAGTTTTAAACTTAGTGTGCTCGGAGGATCACGCTTTGCTTGCACTTCACTGCATTCTCACAGCTTACGTGATGGCGTCTGAAGACAAGGTAAAATGGTTCCGGTCGGGACCTGCGACAGTCTCCCCGTTCACCCTTGTGGAACACGCAGGTGGAGGTACCGGAGGGCCTAGAGCCTGGACACTTCGTGTTCTCCCGGTACGCTGTCGCGCTCCTTTCCATCCCTCTCTGGGGGGCTCTGGAGAGTGGGAGATAGGAGCCTTGCACAGCTCCGCTCCGTCCGAGGCCTCCCTAAATGGTGCTTACAGACCGGACTGGAGCCAGCCCAGTCCGAGGCCTCCCTAAATGGTGCTTACACTCCGGACTGGTGCTGAACCCCCGTCCGAGGCCTCCCTAAATGGTGCTTACAGACCGGACCGGCACTGAGGCACTCTGTGTCTCCAGTGTGCCTGGGGGTAGTGTCTGGCACTTTATGTGTTTCATGACACTCAGACCGCGCGTTACCCTCGGGTCCGCGGATCTGCTGGTGTACCCTGTGCTGGGGTCACCCTGGCTGACCGCCCTGTGTGTCACAGGGGCTGAGGCGGTGGGCTGCGGATGTCTCGTGCATGCAGTCTGTATGTTGTGTTTTTCACACTAATTCCCGCGCTGCGGGCTCTGGCGCCTTCATGTTGAGGCTGCTTGGAGGATGGGAGGCAGCCCGTGCGGTGACGTCATCGATGGGCGTGTGTGTGTGCTTCCCGCGTGTTTTCGGCGCCGCCCACAGTTTCACTGTCGGCGGCCATCTTTACCCTCACTTCCCGGCTGGGATCTGTATGCAGCGTGCGTCTGCACTCCAGGGGAGACCGGAAACCTTCGCGGAGGTCACACACACACACCGCTTCCTCCTACCGCTTTGCTGCGGTCGGTAAGCCACCGGGACTCCCGGTTTTTGTCTGCAATTTGGCTTATTTTCCCCTACTGTGGCGATGTCCTCAGCTAGGAAGCGTGCTGCCAAGGCGGCAGAGACCACCGTTACCTGTGCTACATGCAATGGGACACTGGTGGAGGGGTCCTGCAATAACTGCGGACGCCCAGAGGCCCGGACTGATACTGCTGAGTCAGCAGCTCCGGTGCTATACCCTGAGGTCCAGGTGGTCCCAGGGCCATGGGAGACTCAGAATAAGATCAATGAATCTCTGTTGTCCCAGCTGTCCTCCATGTCGCAATCCCTGGAGGCACTTAATAAGAGGCTGGATAGCCCAGTTACTCCGTCCAGTTACCCCCGGGCGTCTCCCTCTTCTGCTGTGAGACCCCTTAAGCGGGCTCGTCGTGAGGAGTCACCCGAGCTCCAGGCTCTCTCTGAGGAGGAGCGTTCCTCTGATGGTGAGGAGGATGATGGGGTTCAACTTTCGGGTCTGTGTCTATATCTGAACCACCAGACGGGGTGGAGGATCTGGTGTCCTCTATCAACGAGACCTTACGTCTCGTGACACCCCCTGAGGAGGTGACGGTGCACCCGAAGGAGGTCTATCAATGGCTGCGGCCAGAGGCTAGACCAAGTGGCTCCTTCATGGACCACACTAACTTTGGAAGGGTGGTTAGAGCTCCCAGGTTACATCCTGGGCGGCGTTATGTCCGTAAACCCAAGGACAATCGCTTCCCCTTCCCCCAGGAGGTGCTTCAGGAGTGGTCGCAGTCCCCGAAGGTGGATGCGTCCATGACCAGGATTGCTGCACGCTCCCTTTTCTCTGCCTCTGATAGCTCCTCGCTGAAGGATGCGACGGATAGACAGGTCGAGCAACTCGCCAAGTCTTCCTATGAGGCTGTGGGGTCTTCATTTGCCCCTAACTTTGCCACGGTCTGGACCTTACAAGCGATTACTACCTGCTTGGATGGTATCTCTGACCTGGCAAGGTCCAGTCCAGAGGTCCTAGCACTTACCGAGAGGGCAAGGGCCTATGCGGACTACGCCAGGACGGCGACTCTGGAAACTGCCACTCGCTCAGCTGTGGCTTCGGCCAATGCTATAGCGATCCGCAGGTTGTTGTGGCTGCGTCTTTGGGACTCAGATGCCACATCCAAGAAGATTTTGCAGAATCTTCCGTTTGCTGGTGACAGGCTTTTTGGCACCGAACTGGACAAGCTGATAAAGGATTCTGCTGAGTCTAAGATACCGCAGAATAAGCCTAAGCCACGGTATACCGTTAAAAGGAACCCAAAGCAGTGGTCCTTTCGTTCCAGCTCGCAGTCATCAGCACCGTCTGCTCGTGCGGACCGAGGGGGAAAACCCGCTTCTCAGTGGCGCTCTAAGAGTCGTCCAAAGAAGCCGGCGGGGGCGGCAGCTGCCACCCCCAAACCCGCCTCTACATGACTCGCTCTCTCTTCCTGCCTCCCCACAGGTGGGGGGCCGCTTGTCTCGCTTTCAGGACAAGTGGCTACTTCACGTTCAAGATCAGTGGGTTCGAGACGTGGTCTCGCGAGGTTACAGGATAGAGCTGACGTCAAAGCCGATATCCCGATTCCATCGGTCGGTCCCATCACCAGAAAAGGCTCAGGCTTTTGACCTGGTGTTGGAGGGTCTCCGCAGGGACGGAGTGGTGGTCCCGGTGCCTTCCGGAGAGAGGTTCAGGGGTTTTTACTCCAACCTCTTTATCGTCCCGAAGAAGGACGGATCCTTCCGCCCGGTACTGGACCTGAAGTTGTTCAACCATCACGTGTTGGTTCGGAAGTTCCGTATGGAATCACTGCGCTCCGTGATCGCAGCTGTGTCACAGGGGGACTTCCTAGCGTCCATAGATATCAGAGACGCTTACCTTCACGTGCCCATTGCACCGGCTCATCAGCGCTGGTTGAGGTTCGCAGTGGGGGAAGAACACTTCCAATTTGTGGCGCTGCCGTTCGGGTTGGCGTCGGCACCGCGGGTGTTCACAAAAGTGATGGCCTCCATGATGGCTCTCCTGCACATGCAGGGACATGCCGTCATTCCCTATTTAGACGACCTGCTGGTCAGGGCACCATCAGAACACCTCTGCCAAGAGAGCCTGGATGTGACCATGCGGTCCCTGGAACAGTTCGGTTGGCTCCTCAATATTCAGAAGTCAACGCTAGTTCCGACCCAGTCTTTGACATATTTGGGCATGGACTTCAACACAGCCTCAGCCCTGGTGTCTCTGCCACGAGTCAAACAGATGGCGATCCAATCAGGAGTGCAAGCAGTCCTCCTGTCACCACAATCATCCCTACGGGTGTTGATGAAGCTGGTGGGGCGCATGGTGGCAGCAATAGAGGCGGTGCCGTTCGCACAATTTCGCCTCCGTCCTCTCCAGCTGGAGATTCTCCGCAGGTGGGACAAGAGGACGATCTCTCTGAATCGGCTGGTGACCCTTTCCCTACCGACCAGGGATTCCCTGCAGTGGTGGCTACAGCCACATCACTTGTCTCGGGGCCGGTCCTTCATCAAACCGTCATGGTTAGTGGTGACCACCGACGCCAGTCTGAAGGGCTGGGGGGCGGTGTTCTTGCACCACAGGGCCCAAGGCCTCTGGACTCAGTCGGAGTCGGCGTTGCAGATCAACGTGCTGGAGATCAAGGCGATCTATCTGGCACTCCTGGCGTTTCAGAGATTCCTCTCAGGACAACCCATTCGGGTTCAGTCCGACAATGCGACGGCCGTCGCTTATATAAATCATCAAGGAGGAACCAGGAGTGCAGAGGCTCTGGCCGAAGTCCACCGCATCCTATCCTGGGCGGAGGACAACAACTGCCTGATCTCCGCAGTTCACATCCCAGGGGTAGAAAACTGGGAGGCCGACTATCTGAGCCGGCAGGGGATGGACGCCGGAGAGTGGTCTCTTCATCCGGAGGTCTTCAGAGAAGTCTGCAGCAGATGGGGCACTCCGGACGTGGATCTGATGGCCTCACGGCTGAATCATCAGGTGCCGCAATACATGGCGAGGTCATGGGACCCCCAGTCTCTGGGAGCGGACGCCCTGATCTTGACTTGGTCCAGATTCCATCTACCGTATGTGTTCCCGCCTGTGGCTCTGATTCCCAGGGTGCTGTGGAAAATCAGGTCGGAATGCAGGGTAGCCATTCTAGTGGCTCCAGACTGGCCCAGGAGGTCCTGGTATCCGGACCTGTGGCAACTGTCAGGCGGACACAGGTGGGCTCTTCCAGAACACGCAGATTTACTCGCGCAAGGCCCATTCTTCCACCTCAATTCCAGGGCCCTCAGATTGACTGCATGGCTCTTGAGGCCTGGCTGCTGACATCCAGGGGTTTCTCCCCTACGGTGGTTGCCACTATGAATCGGGCTAGGAAGCCAGTTTCCAGGAAGATGTACCACAGAACGTGGAAAATCTTTTTTACTTGGTGTGCCTCTGGCGGACGGTCTCCGTGGCCCTTGTCCATCCCGACGTTGTTGGCTTTCCTACAGTCGGGTTTGGAATTGGGATTATCCCTTGGCTCTTTGAAAGGTCAAGTATCAGCACTTTCAGTGCTGTTTGACAGGCGATTGGCGCTCCTCCCGAAGGTCCGTCAATTTCTGCAGGGGGTGTCACGGATGGTTCCGCCCTACAAGAGACCTCTAGACCCTTGGGACCTTAACATGGTCCTGGCGGCATTACAGAGACCTCCGTTTGAGCCGCTGAGAGATGTTTCTCTATCGCGTCTGTCCCAGAAAGTGGCTTTTCTGGTGGCAATTACGTCTCTGAGGAGGGTATCAGAATTGGCTGCACTATCGTGCAAGTCACCCTTTCTGGTGGTTCACCAAGACAAGGTGGTGTTGCGTCCACGGCCAGAATTCTTGCCGAAGGTGGTTTCAACTTTTCACCTGAACCAGGAGATTGTTCTCCCATCATTTTGCCCCGCTCCCGTTCATCAGGTTGAACGCAACCTCCATACTCTGGATCTCGTGAGAGCTATACGCATTTATGTGTCCAGGACCGCCTCCTTTAGGAGTTCGGATTCCTTATTTGTTCTTACGACAGGTCGCTGTAAGGGGTCCGCGGCATCAAAATCGACATTGGCCAGATGGATTAAGGCTTCCATTCAAGAGGCTTACCGGGCTTCTGGTTTGCCTCTCCCGGTGGGATTGAAGGCTCACTCTACCAGAGCCGTAGGTGCCTCCTGGGCTTTGCGACATTGAGCGTCTGCTCTACAGGTGTGTCAGGCGGCCACTTGGTCCAGCCTGCACACTTTCTCTAAGCACTATATGGTGCATGCCCATGCCTCTGCGGATGCAAGTTTGGGCAGGCGGGTTCTCCAGGCGGCGGTTGCCCACCTTTAAAAGGGAACCATGTGTTATCCGTCTTGTTGAGGAACTCTTCCCGCCCTGGGGTATTGCTTTAGGACATCCCATTGTCTGGGTCTCCCATTATGATGACCAGAAAAAAGAGAATTTTGTTTACGTACCGTAAATTCTTTTTTCTTTAATCATCAATGGGAGACCCAGCACCCACCCAGTTGTTCCGTTGCATGTTTTGCATTTGCTCTGTTCTCTGTTGAGACAGTGTTTGCCGGGTTGTTGAACCGTCTGTGCACGGCATTCTTCCCGATGTTTCGGGTGTGGTTTATTTCCTCCTCGCAGCTTGTGGACCAAACTGAGGATGTTCCCTGCGGTAGGGGTTTATAAGCGGAGGAGGCGGTGTCTACAAACTTATAGTACCTAGTGTGACCTCCGGAGGGCAGTGCCCTAAACCCCATTGTCTGGGTCTCCCATTGATGATTAAAGAAAAAAGAATTTACGGTACGTAAACAAAATTCTCTTTTTTATTTGGGCAATTGCTTTCCATTGTGCCCTTCAACCATGTGGGTTGAGGAGACACTGGGGTCAGTGGGTGCACTCGTCCACTGGCAGGACCGCCTTTAGAAAGACTGCATGGACCAGGGTTCATCCCAACTGAACACTCAAACTCCTTACCTTGTGGGCAGAACACTACTTAGAAAACACAGCGTGAGGGAACCATAATAGTAAGACTTTGTTGAATTCCAAACAGTTAAAGGCATATAACACATAACCAAGCAAAACACACAATGTAACAGGCAACAGGGTCTTACCCTTCTGCTGGCTCACAAGGGATTAGAATGTTTGTGCTTCAGGGCTTCCAGGGCCACTTACTCCAATCTAGGAGCTCCCCGCTTTCGGTGGGCACAGACAGAGACAGGAATAGCGGCAAGTGTAGGAAGCTAGCCGAGCATAGCAAAGGCTGTAGATAGGTGATTGAAATGTCCCAACCTGAATATCTTCCTTAAGTAGTCTCTGGTGAACCTATAGTCGGGGCCGAAGTCTCTAAATTGAGGCCACAAAGCATATGAACGCCTGGATAATGTACCGCCCCCTTATATACCGCAGAGCACTCCTTTCAGGACATCGGGGACTTCAGGATTGGTGGAGTTACTGTGCTCTCATTGGCTGAATTTCAAGCCGCTTATCCCTTTTGAGTCATTAGTCTCTGACAGAGGGGATGAGGAGGTCAGGTAATTTGCATTGAATTAGCATCACACAACCTCTGAACAATAAAGACTCCACACAGTCTGGCACAAACAATGACTTAGCAAACATGAGTTAACAAGCAAAAGGTCTGTACGTCTGGCCAATTAAGAAAATTAACCCCAGAAACATGCAATGAGACAAGCTATGTCTTCACATGGGTGGTCTTACTTTCTTAAATAATAAAAACACATTTCAGGCTTTTCAACCAACAGGTCTCCCCAGAGAAATGTGTTCCAGATTTTGCACTGTTAATACCTGTATTTATTATCTGTGTATGTAATAGTGTATTGTGATAACTTGTGATTGCATATTTGCTTTATTTCTTAAATAGAAAAAGTGGATGACTGGAAGCCAGCAAAACTGAAGGTAAATTCAGCAGTACTTGTGTTTGATATTTCTCTATTGTACTGTCCTGACAGTTCATGATTTATCTTCTAGGAACATAAGAAGGCCTTTGAGAAAGTATGGATGAGCTTCCTAAAGCATAAAGTATGTTCTTGTAGTAAAGCTTTTATTTTCTTTCATCGTAATCACTGAGCTTAAATATGATGTTTAATTTTCGTGTCTACTATTCTCTTCTAGTTATCAGTGAGTCTATACAAGAAGGTGCTCTTGATCCTCCATGAGTCCATATTGCCTCACATGTGTAAACCTGCTTTGATGATAGACTTCCTTACAGTGGCCTATGATGTTGGTAAGGAGAAATATGTTGTGTAGTTTTCTTTGTAATTAGGACAATTGTAGATTGTAACATCCCTTTCTATCTTTTGAACACTTGGCCAGGTGGAGCCATAAGCCTTCTTGCATTGAATGGGCTTTTTGTCCTGATTCACGAGCACAATTTGTAAGTAAATGTCATGAATGTTCTAAATCTGTGCACTGTTTGTATTACAGCAAACCTTGTCCTTGTGATACTAGATTTTCACAAGTATGGTTGAGATTAGTGCAAGACATTATCATTACTCCATTAACACTAAAGAAATGCAGAATATGTTCTCAGATTATATAATCAATGCACTATGGTACCTGCAATCACTGTTTAATATTGGGCAAATATTAAAGTTCTCACTTCCTTGGAATTAAAAAGGTTGCTTGGGACTGATCAAATTAGTGACCTAAGTTATCAATATGATGTCATTGGGAGTCCACCACCTCCACCAGTTGGCGGTAAATTGCACTGGTAGATTACAGTGAATGGAAGATTAAGTGCAGTACTCGCAGCGGCCACTAGGCAAAGCTTTGTTTTACTCCATACCCTGACGATATCCAGCTCAATTACTGCATATTACAGTCAATTCTTCTAGTGGCTGTCACCAAGGCATCTCACGATGAAGTGGATCTTATGTGAGAGAATGTGGAAATGTGGAGGTGAACGTCTGGTGTCACTTGTCAATCTTTTAGTAGCCCCCTTTTTTTTTTTTTTGTCCTTGAGACAGAGGGATCAGGCTTGTTTGTACTGATTCCTATAGTAGACTCTTCAAAGAATTTGTGAGATCTCTTGGTTTGGGGCGAGAGTAAAGTAGACTTGGATTGGTGAAATGATGTACCTTACCCTTCGAGTGTGAGAATACCTTTTATCTGAAGGACCAAATAAGAGGCAAATAATAGAAATGTTTTTTTCAAAGCAACATCTCAAGACCATTTTTTATCCATAACGATTGCTTGGCTGCATTAGACAATGCAGAATTCTTGGAATCAATAAGCGTGTCAACAAAAGCATTGTATTGAAGGGTAGCCGCAAATCTTAATTTCAAATTTTGAAATGAGGTGTTTGCTCTTAGATTTTTTTTTTCTCAGTATTCTTGTCTGTCACTGCCATGTGTGCATAAATAAATATTTATTTATCACTGGAGAAGAAAGGAACCTTTAGTTGAAAAAAATCATCAGAATGGTCAGATGAAGAATCTTTGTCACATTGCTCAGAAGAAATAAAGGAGGGTTCCATAATTTGAGGAGCTGTCTCCCTATGGCACTTTTCCCTCCCCTTTGACCTGACTTGGCATCATGGAATGTTTCAGCAAATTGCTCTTTAAAAAGGCTAAAGGTACCGTCACACGCGGCAATATTGCTAGGCAATTTCACTGGCAATTTGCTGGTTGCAGTGAAATAATAGACACATTGTTACATTTGTACATGGCAACAAAATAGAACAATGTGTCCATGATTTCACTGCAACCAGCAAATTGCCAGTGAAATTGCCTAGCAATATTGCCACGTGTGACGGTACCTTTAGAAAGCAGCTTGCTTCAGACTGATGGACAGGATCCCAGGTTAAAGGAAAATCAGAGTAGGGCTTGCCTACATGGCTATCAGGGTGAGGCTGCTTGGATGTTTCCTCTTTTGGGAATTCTTTTGATATATGTGAAAAGATGTAAGTAACCTAAACGAAACCAATGCCCAGCTATTCCGCCATCCTCCTGCCCTCTCCTCCAGCAAATACAATTTGTATACAGCCTAACCAAATTATGGTACTGTATAAGAATTTCTATTTCCTGAGGGACAAATCCTATTTGTTTGCTGTTGTGGAAACTGAGGGACACAGACACCTTGTGTATACAGAAACAATGGAGTAAATAGACAAGACTCCTTTCCAAACAGAAGAACAAAATGGTTTCTTCCTTTTGCTATGATTTTATACAAAGCCAATTGTTACTCAATAATTTTAATTGATTTATTCATTTCTTAGTATCCTGTCTTCTATCCAGAGTAGGGATTGTGCTTTTAGCCATTGTGCAGTAAAAAAATGGCCCTTTGGATGATGGTAGGAAAAACAAAAGTGTGCAAGTATTAAAATGCTCTTTTGTAGAGTTCACGTCTCAGTAGTCATTACATTCCTTTGGCCTGGACTGCAGTGAAGGGTGAGACGTATAGGATCCACCAATCATCATAGGTGATGTTACAAGTCAAAGATCATGTCTGGAAAACTCCCCTAAAAGTCAGTGAACATAAATCAGGCTGCTTCCATAATAATCTACAGAAAGTACAACAAAGAACAGCACATATGTCACTGTCTGGTTGTACTTATTGAACTAGTAATAGAAGGGATGTAAATGCTTTTTAATACAATATTTTCTGACTGTGGTTAATAAGCTTAGCCAATGATGTCATTATCATCCCCTGCAAAATGCATGTGTCTTTCTAGACCACCTTTTATTGCTCTTTTCTTGTGGCATCTGTCTATCATTTATGTTTTGTATTCGGTTTGATCTTTCAGAGAATACCCAGATTTCTATAAAAAGCTTTACTCCCTGCTGGATCCCGCAGTGTTTCATGTGAAATATCGAGCCCGCTTCTTTAATTTGGCTGACTTGTTCTTGTCATCCACGTAAGACTTGCAACACCTTTTTTTAGTTAAGAGGTTAACTCCTAATTGGCAGTTATTTAGGAATTGTTTTCTGAAACTTCTTACACTTTTTCTCTTTATATATTCTTCTAGGCATTTACCTGTTTACCTTGTTGCTGCTTTTGCCAAGCGTCTTTCACGATTGTCTCTGACTGCACCCCCACAAGTCCTGATAATGATTATTCCATTGATCTGTAACCTGATCCGGAGACATCCAGCTTGTCGACCCCTCATTAATCGCTCCTCAGCAGAAGGAGGTCAGAGCAATGCAGATAAGAGTTGATAAACAAGTATTTGTAGGCAGCCAGACCAGGGTCCTGTGAACTTTATTTACCGGTACTCGAATATTGGTGCACTTGCTGTTTACAAGGGCCCTGCAATAGCCAGTAAAAGTTTGATTTTTCTACTTAACCAAAATTATGGGATTTATATGATGGATATTATCTCTGTTTTTAACTGTGAGCACCAATGGGTAAGCTATATGGAGGATTGTTACATTTTCAAGCATTGTAAATACGCTTATATTTCACTTGTAGGTTTGGCATCAGATCCATTTGTCATGGAGGAGCAAGATCCAGCTAAAAGTCGTGCTTTGGAAAGTTCTCTCTGGGAACTAGAGGTAAACCTACTCACTTTCTAACAGGCCTGACAAAGCTCAAACTATAGGAATATTCATTTGATCGGAAAGGGATGAATGAAAATGGAGTCTCCTGTAATAATTTTTGTTAAATAAAGAAGCCATTTCCTTAAATCGGTTATTGAAAATTCAGCTTATCTGAAGCCATCCGGAGACAAATGAATCTATCGGCCTGTATGTCCATACTGCCCCCCGTGTAGCAGGTTCATTCATTACCAATTACTAGTTACCACACTGCTCAGATAGACAGGTCTCTGACAGCAGCGGGTTCCTTCTACAGCTGCCAACCATCCACATATTGGTCTGAAATGAGATATTGAGCAATGAACATAGGGGATGGCATTTGAGACACACATTCATCCTCTTTCTAGCATTGAATAGTATTATAAGAAGTATCTGTCTATGTTGTGAGAGAAATATGTACAAAAGTATCCACCCTTTACCTTACTTGTATTGCATTCGTTTTTTTTTCTTCATGGTTCAACATTTCTCACTGTGCATATCTAGATGTTTGCTGTATAGCCAAGATAATGAAGGACACGTTTAAATGCTTACAAGATAGACTGCTGTTTTACATAATTGTGTATAGATGAAAATTTAATGTATAATGCATTTCACTTTAGTTTTAAAAGATTAACACAATAAGATAAATGTGGAAATTGCAAAGTGCTTGTAAAAACAAACCACTTATCTAAATTCTCAAAGACTAAGGAATTTTCAGTGTTGTAAACTGCTTGTTGCCTGGATGGTCAGCTGCCTCTCCAGACTCAGCAGGTGGCCGATCTGGACAAGGAGTGTGTCCCTTGGTAAATTCATTGCTATAGAGATTGTGATCACTGCTTTGATACTGACCAGATTGCTGAATCCAACCAACTGCAATGTCCCTGCACTTCTTTGAAGCTTCAGTGTAAAGGTGGCCTCTATCCCCAGCGCTGGAGAGCTCACACTTAAGGGAAGCAGCATGACAGTGACATTGGTCCAATCTGTCAATAACGTCGCTCTACCACCCAGAGTGCAGGAAGCCAAGAGACAAATGAGTGGTTGTATAAATGATTTATATGAAAGCGCCTGTAATAATAAGGTTTATTTAGTTCTTGAATTGTTGTATTTATTTAATTTTTTGTAGAATACTTCTAGACACATGCTGTATTAAGTCTTATTTAATTGCCTATTACTTCTTATGTGTTCACACCTACTGCAACTGTGTTTGCATAGTCCAGGGCTCCAAAAACCCCTTAATAGGTAATATATATACTCATGGCCAAAAGTGTTGGCACCTTTAAAGGGATCCTGTCACCTCCAAAACGTCTCCTAAGCTAGCAAAACATGTCCCTGCACCATCCTATCACTAATCTCACACTTCTTTTGTCTCCTAAAAGCATCCTGTGAAAGTGCATAAAAATGTTTTAATACTTACTCATTAGTGATTATAATTAGCAGTGACTATATTCTTTAGTCACCAAGGTAGGCTGTTTTGCAGCTCCAGTATCCACCCTGTCTCTGTGTGTTCTGCTGTGGTCTGCAGGCATTTCCCTCCCCTCTCTATCACTCACAGAATGCAAATCATTAGTCCTGCCTTCAGTTTCACTGTAGCACAGACAGAGAGAGGGCTGGATCCTGGAGCTGCAAAAGTACACCCCCTGGTGACTAAAGAATAGTCACTGCTAATTATAATTACTAATGAGTGAGTATTAAAATGTTTTTATGCACTTTCACAGGATGCTTTTAGGAGACAAAAGGAGTGTGAGATTAGTGATAGGATGGTGCAGGGACATGTTTTGATAGCTTAGGAGGCGTTTTGGAGGTGACAGGATCCCTTTAATAGTTCCAGAAAATGAAATATTTTTCCAATTACACATGGTTTGTCATACACATGTTTATTTTCTTTTGTGTGTATTTGAACAACACAAAAAAATGAGAAAAAAAGACACATTAAACAGGATTCCACACAAAACGCCAAAACTGAACCTGACAAAATTGTTGGCATCTTACTAAAATTGTGAAACTTTGTTTCAAACGTGATGTTTGTTCAAATTCACCTGTGGCAAGTAACAGATGTAGGTAGTATGTAAATCACACCTGAAACCAGATAGAAAGGGGAGAAGTTGACTCAATCTTTTCATTGAGTCTGTGTATGGTACACTAAGCATGGAGAACAGAAAGAGAAGAAATCAGTCTAAGGACCTGAGAATCAAAATTTTTGAAAATATCAATATTCTCAAGGTTTCAACAAGTCAGTCCCCAGAGATCTGGATTTTCATTTGTCCTCGGTGCGGGTCATTCTGTGTCAAGTGAACCAATGATTATTACCTTTATATTTCTGTTTCGCCTCATTGGGGGACACAGGATACCATGGGTGTGTGTTTGTTCCCACTAGGAGGTGACACTAAGCCACACAAGAGTTAGCTCCTCCCCAGCAGCATACACCCCCCAGTTTGGAGGGACAGCCAGCCAGTTTTAGCTTGGTGTCCATAGGAGGCACATGTGGTCTACAGACCCACATGCCTTTTTTTTCTTTACTTTTCAATATTCTGGATACAGATGAAGATGCTAGACGTGCGACGACTCCCTTGGGTGCCGCTTTTCCAAAACCACCAACAGGCGGGAACGTAGTGTGTCAGCTCCTCGTACCCCCTCCTGCGACTTTGGATACATCATGGCTGCGCCTGCTTACGATTTTTCTTATGGGCGACGGTTCCTCTGGGCACTGATTTCCCTCCACCATCAACGGACAGGCACGCAGAGTGTCGCCTCCCCGTACTCCCTTCCGCACCCGGCGCAGACCTCAGTATTCCCAGTGCAGAACAGAGACCGGCTTCTCCAGCTCCTTTCCCAGAGATCTGAGCTGATTCAGCTGCTTCATGGATCCACGCTGCAAGCCAGCTCTACTGAGCCTCCCAGCCTCCCTCTGGATTGTCTTGGTGGAGATTCTCTATGCGGACCTCAGACCTCCAGGTGAGCTAATTTCATTTCTAGCCCCCCCCATCATACTGCTCAGTGGGGTTCCCAGCAAAGTTAGTGTCCCTAAACATTTATTCACATGGCTGGGGGAGGGTAGCACTTCCTGGATACAGTCTTCATTGGACCTGTCATGGCCCCTACTGCAGCAGTACATGGGGGGAAGGACACCATCGGTCAGGAACTAGTCTCCACTCCCGCCCTGCTTACTCTCAGCCATTACCGAGGCTGGCTAGTTCATCTCAGGCCCCAATCCAAACCTCCCGGTAGCCTCCTCCCCTGGCCCGCCCTCTCTCGGTCGTTACTGCGGCCAGAAAATTCAGTATTATATCCTGGTTATTTTCGCAGGCGTCCCGGTAGTCCCGGCCCGCCCACTCTGACACTAGGAAGGCGGTAACCACGCCCCCGACGACATTGCTAAGGCGCGAACTGCGCCCACGGACCAACGGTCCCGTTCTCAGTTGAAAAACTGCAGGGGGACCGCCCGGTGAATTCTAACTTGGGCTATGGTTTCGGGACACACCGCAAGTGGTTGTTAATTCAGGGCACAGTATATGTCAGGGACTTTACCCTCTGATACCCTGTACAGGCTCCAGTTCGGGGACAGACTGCATGTGCCCGTTCCCATGGCACAGAATTACCCTGATGCTATGGATAATCTCTCAACCGGTGTATTGTTTTTTGCTGCTCCTGCAGCTGCACCTCTGTCCCTTAGCTGCCCCCTGCAGGCTCATCAATGACAACATGCAGCAACACTTGTGTATTGTACTTTTCCCAGTGTAACATCACCGATGTCACCTAATGTAGCCTCATTGTCACATCACCAATAACATAGGCAGGCCAATGACACCAGGCAGGCTTTGCCACCACTTGCAACATGCACATCAGTGAAGGAGTACCCTCACTGTTGCACCATCAATGACATCAGGTCCAGAAACCTAACCGCTCTGTAGGTGCAGTATAATTTTACAGAATTCGACTTGCACAGGGTGCTCTAACATTACTACTTATGTCCGTTGCCGTCAACCACGGCCACGGTACCCGTCAATTTACCGGCAGCCAAAGCCTCGAACACTGTCTGCTGTCTACATCTACGACCAGGAACCACCTTCTGCCTACATGCACAGACAAGAGTCCTGTCCACTTCGCAGTGCACAGTGTCCCCACAAATCATGTATTATGCCTTTTGCCTAAACCTACGACCAGGAGCCCTGTCCACCTCTGGTGCACAGCCTCTCCAGACATCATGTATTGTGTCGTTTGCCTGCAACTACGACCAGGAACTCTGCCCTCTCTCCAGTGCACAATAAGTGCACAGCATCTGTACGGCTCCTGATCACTACCTAGTGTGCAGCACCTTCAGACATCATGTGCTATCATTGCTTGCAAAAATGGGCCACGGTATCTGCTCATTACCCATTGTTCAGCATCTCCAGGCATCTAATATCCTGTTTTTTGCCCACGACAATGGAACCAACTGGTCTGGCTGACAAATCTCGACCATCCAGAGGCAGCTGTCTTCAAGTATCTGTCTACAGCTCATAAACGTTGCAGGTATACAATTGCATTACTTATTTGCTGGCAAGGCTATTGTTTGACATCAGCCATGTTTTTCTGTGAGCATGTCTTAGACGTCAAGCGCTTTATGTCTGTCTGTTTGAATGGTTGATTTTTTGCAACATACCATTTCCATAAGCTGGCTGTCTGCACTATACCCTACCCTGCAGTAGGTGCCCTACACGACTACCATGTACCTAATAGTTGTATACTGCAGCGACTTTCCTACTCAATTCTCAATGGGCCTGTAATCCACATGCCACATCTTGTTCGTAGCAGTGCCATGGATCGGTCTTGTGTTCCTATCACATTGGGCTGACGTACCCAGTGATGGAGACTTAGTTCGCCGTTCCAGGTCGGAACCTCCTTAGTAGTATGCGGTACGTCTGATCTGCCCACTGTCCAGCTGGTCGAAATCTTATCCACCATAACGTTTTTAGTCGGGTATAGTTGTGTAGACTTCCTACCCCGGTGGGCATGTCGGACTCCTTGCTCATGTGCAGCACATCTGCAGATGCATATAAGTATAGGTTACTACACTAGGTGTGGTTACCTGATAAGACATAAGACGTATATCTATTGCAGGCTACGCTCTGCTCCGCTGGCTCTTCGCATAGTCAACAAGGCCTCTGCTTCACTCTCTGCGTCTGTCTGTGTTTCTCAACTCCTCCTTTTTTTTACAGAGCAAGGCCAAGTACTCTAGACTCCTCGGTCGGAGGTCACACCACGTACAGTCGGAAGTGATGACATCTTCAACATGCTCTCTCATGGGCGGCAACGCAGATGCAATCACAGCTCAATCACTGTCTCTGATGTCCACACATGAGTTACTTTAATTTGTTCCAGTTCCCTCCCCGGGCCTACCTGGATTCAGCTCCTTCGTACGTGGCTTGGTAAGTTGGACATCGCCACTGTCGACTATTAAGATACAGGGCGGCCTGCTAGCGCCCTTTGACCTCGGTTTTAGACAGGGCTGTTCGCTCTACGGTGAGTCTTCTCTACCCGACGTAGCATGGCAACTTGCTTGCGAGGCATGAGGTAGCCATGACTGTCACGGTCTTGGTCTTTACCATATCTCGAACTCAAATCCTATCCCTGTCAGCTACGTCAGGGGCTACTTTAGGCATTCTGCGTAAGTCTCTTTTTTTTTTTTTTTTTTTTTTTTTTCTGGACACCTGGTGGCCCTTTCCATCGGTCAAGCAGAGTTTTTTCCTTTCTGAATATTCTGGATGTTCCACTTGAACGGTCTACAGCCTAAGGCCCTACCACTCTAAACACGCCCGATCTTGTCAGGTATCTGATGCTAAGCAGGGTCGGGCCCGGTTAATACTTGGATGGGAGTCCGCCCGGGAATACCAGATGTTATCCGCCTCTGGTCACTGCCTTGCGGCCCATGTCAACACGCACAACCCCCTTGTGCGGTGCCTCTCCCTCTCATCATAGGATCAGCCTTTGTACATAGTTGTCATACCAGCATGTCAGCAGCCTTTGCTGTCAGTCCAGTGCCCTGGGTCTCAAGGCCTTACTACAAGTTTTTTTTTGTTCAATCGGTACGTGCATTGGACACCCCTTTCTCCTACGCTTACGTTCGGGCCGTTCCTCCTTGGTTAGCCCGTAGCACTGAAAATTATGTACACGGTTCTGTTCTTTTCTCCGGAAGTTGTCTACCTCTTTACATCTGTCCCGCCTGGCTCCTTAGGCAGGAGCTCCCTGCTTAACATATGTGTTGACAGCACACATACCAGGCCCTAGACGTGTAATGGTGCACTGATAACTGCCATAGCCTGTGCATAGTTGACTCAGTCAACTCAGAGCTATTCGCTTCTTTCTTCGCTTACTACACTTTTTCAGGTCATTATCAGAGTCCTCCGATACCTTCGGATTGTTTTTCTCACCTTTGTTTTAGAACTAGGTCGTTTGCTCTATGCTTCTCCAGCTTCCACACGGGCAGGACACTTGCGGCCTTTTACAGGACACCCTCCCTGGCTCACGCCACTTCTTTGGATATCTCCGGAATCTTCGAGACCAAAATGATATCGTTTTCAGGCTTCCTATGCCCATGTAAATCAGCCCCTCTGCCCATTCGTGGTAGCGCTCTTTTTCCTGTTAACCTATCAGACCGGATGGCTGGCCTAGCTATCCACCTCATCAAGGGGCCCCTGATATTACTGTTCCCCTCTTCCCTCAAGCAGACTGCTTACCCCCTCTCTCAAGGGACCTAGATTTTCTCTCTGTCTACAGAGCACTAGTCTGTTGGACTATGCCGAGACCCCACTTTTCAGCACTGTTCGCAGATACTCCTTATTTTTCAACTTTCTCTTAAATAGTTTAAGAACTTCAGCCTGTTTTTAACCATTTCATCCTAGTGGGCTAACCGCGTAGCAGGGGGAACAATGGATTTTTTTTTTTTTACCCAGGTTCCCTCTGCTGCTTTTTCCTCCTAGCTCTCCAAACTGTTTATAGCTATTCATGAGTCCTCTTCACTTTTTTCCCCCACTCTGGTAAGGCACCTTCCTGTCCAACAAGCCACTGCCCCTCTACGGTAGGGCATGCTCCCCTTCCCTCCGTCTGAAGCGAGCCTTCAGCACCTTACTCCTTCCTCAGGTCAGTTTCTAATCAGGATAGGCCCGCTAGTCATACCAGGTCATGGTAAAGCGGTGACTTCCGAGACTGGACGTTGTCCCTGTTTACCTTATTTTGCTGGAGTCACTTCTTTTCACGAATCTACTTCGGTAACAGGAAGTTCGTCCTCATCGCTTTCCTTCAGTTACTCTAAACGGACGAGCGCCATCTCAGACAATAATTCCCCTGAGCTCAAGATCCACTTGCAGGGGGGTTACATATACATGCGTACACTGCGAGTATAGTTATCTTTCGAGCTGTCTTCTATTCTGGGACCTGATTTATAGTGCTCTCATGATGACTTTTTTTTTTCTGTGGTTGACACCTTGTGTTCTCTCATTGTCTCAGTTTTAGACAATGGTAATGCTTTGATATATGTAAAGCGGCTTCCTCTCTCGAGGTTCAGCCTCTGCACTCCTTTTTCTTATATTCATTTCTGTTTTGTTCCCCACCCTCGAGGGCTTCTTTAGGACGTCCCATGGTATTGTGTCCCCCAATGAGGCGAAAGAGGAAAGCAGATTTTTTTTTACTCACCGTAAAATCTCTTTCTCTGAGCCACCATTGGGGAACACAGCACCTGCCCTTTGTCATATATGTATATATTTTTCAGAGATGATCTCATTGGCTTCTCCTACTGCTTTTGCACTAACTTGGCTGGCTGTCCCTCCGGACTGGGGATGTATGCTCCTGGGGAGGAGGTAACTTTTGCTTCATTAATTAGCTTAGTGTCGCCTCATAGTGGAAACAAGCATACACCCATGGTAACCTGCTTCCCCCAATGATGGCTCAGAGAAAGATTTTATGGTGAGTACACTAAAATCTACTTTTTTTAATCCTTTAGAGATTTTGTTATTTGATAATGACATGTCAGACAATACAAAATGTGAAGATAAAAAAATTCTAAAAAATTTGTTTTTATTTTTAATTGATTTTCAAAGTTTGGAAAAAGTGTGAATTTCGGTGTTGCCTGCCTTTACATTTCTCCTCATAACCCAGGCTAGAAATAAGATGGAGAAAAAAATAAACACCATTCTACTCAGAACTGTACAGGCTTTCACCAGATATGTCACAAGAGTATGTTTGACATATAAAAACTCCCAAAAACGCACGTCTGCTATGCTATTAGCCTTATCTGTACCAAAGTTCAAGTTGGAAACGCGATGGGATCATATTTTAAAATATTAAATTATTATAGCGTTAATGGGTCATTCCATATCAAGTGATCTAAATATGAATATTTTTTTACCTGACGTCTTTAGATTTTTTTTATTTTTTTTTTCTATATGAAGTTGTAAATTAAGTTTTTAGAATTTTTTTTCTTCAGTTAATTTTTTTACAGATTTTTTAAAGTTTTAAAAAAGCACAAATTTTGGCGTGGCTTTCAGCAGATATGTCACAAGAGTATCTTTGTTAATATTTGATCCCATTGCAATCCCAACTTGAATTTTGGTACAGATGTGGCCAAGAGCATAGCAGACACATGTGCGTTTTTGGGAATTTTTAAATTATACATTTTTTTGGAAATGTGTTTTTAAATTTTTGCATTCGCATGGGTAAAATAGTAACAAATATACTCTTGTGAAATATCTGGTGAAAGCCTGTACAGTTCTGAGTAGAATGGTGTTTATTTTGTTTCTCTATCTTATTTCTAGCACGAGATATGATAGAAAATGTAAAGCCATACCAGGCCAAAATTTACACTTTTTTTTAAAACTTTAAAAAATCTGTAAAAAATTAACTGATGAAGAAAAAAGAAATCTAAATTTCTTATTTATAATTAACTAAAGTTGTACTTCATATAGAAAAAAAAATAAAACAAATCTAAAGACTTGATATGGAATGACCCGTACACAACACTCAAGTTGTTTACAACACAGCACTGTAGCTAATCATCTAATGGCAGAGAAATGTTAATGAAATGTTGCAACGCAGTATGGTGGATAAGTTGCCCCAATCAAGTTCCAAGGAAATTCAAGTTGTCCTGCAGACTCAGGGTGCCAGTGCAAACTATCCATCCATAATTTTGGAGTTGTTTGAATTTTTTTTTTACAAAGGATTTAAGTGTATGGCAAAATGTGCTATTGTAATTTTCCTGAAGAATTACTTCATTTTCTGGAAAATTGGCAAGGGGGGGGGCAACACACTTGGCCATGATTGGAAGAAAAAAAAATCATCTTGCTGGCTTTCTGCAGCTGCCACAGGGAGCTTTTGAGTTTATTGAATACTGCTATACATGAAAGGAAACCTATGACCTCATGCTACCCCCCTGACCTATTACTCTGTGCTGTAAATCCACCCTATAAATATGTTTAAAAATGACATAACTTACAGGCCATCACTCAGTGATGAGACTGGAAAGGCGGCTCCAGGCTCCATTCTCCCTTCCTCACTGCATCACTACAACGCCCGCTGGGCTTCCTTATTCTTTCTTGATCTCCTCATCTGTTGGAATCTCCCGCCCTCCTCTCCTCTGATGCACCGGCCGGTACGTCATATCCGGTGAATTGTGTGGCTTAATCACGTGGTACGGCGCCGGCATCTGGTGCATGCGCAGTGTGCATAGAGAAGCCGGCGCCGTACCAGGTGAATATAGCCCCACACCATCATGTGGGTCCATCATCCAAACACCTCCGGCTTCCCTCTCTCCCTGATTTTGGACATAGAGCTATTAACATGAAGTGAGCACTGTGTAATGTCACGTGAGCTTTGAGCTGGTTAAAGGAAATGTGTGAGGGCTTGTTACTTTGCGTGGCAGCCCCTCTTATGTTTTTGATTCTACTATGATTTAGATATGATACTTTGATCGCATCTTAATGCTGGTTTGTGGAGTCCGGCAACCAGACAACTGGTATTTCCTTGTCGTCCAAATCTGGGAGACCCTGACATTGGGTGTTATATGCTGCCCCCTGGAGGTCACACCAATTATAGGAGAGATTTCTCCTCCTTCTCCTCTGCAGCATATACGCCCTCTGCAGGAAATACTGTCAGTTTGTAAATTGGTGTCGTTGGAGGCACATCTCCACACTGAAGCTCCTGCTACAGATGAAGCTTAGGGGACCATCGGGGTCCCCCGGCATGGGCCTTCGGCCCCATATGCGTGCTCCCTCACCATACTCTTTCAAAGAGCCTCTGGTGGGGTGGAAGCCGACTGAGGGGTTCACAGTTCTCTGTGCCCCTGGCCTATACACAGTCACTGGGTGGCCCCCTATGACGGAGTTCAACTCCCTTCCAGTCACAGGTGACGGATGCATGCTCAACCTCAGGTTCCCGAGCTGGCCCCCATCTTCTCCCCTTCTGGCGACTCAGGTATGTGCCGAACTCATGGGGGCCCCCGCATCTAAGGAGGATCCGGGTCCAAATACAGCAGGGCTGTCCCTGCTCTGGCCCCAGGACTTGCTGGAGACTCAGCAACGATTCCCCTCCTTGTCTGTTTATTACAACAGGGGACGGGTCACAAGCCTAATGCATGAATCCGGGTCCAAGGACTGGGTTCTGTCCCTGCACCGGCCCCAGCCTCGGCTGGTAGCCCGGACTCGATTCCCCTCCCTGCTGTCCTGTACATCAAGTGGACGGGGCACAGGGCTCATGAGGCAGGGGGGCTCATTTTAGGCCATTAGCGGTGTTTTTGTATAACTTCCGCGCCGGACCCATCACGCAGGCCGGCCGCGGCTTTCTACTTTAGTCCCCGGCTTCGCCGGCGGCGTAGGCCGCGATTCCGCCCCCTGCATGTCTATCAACAGCAGGGGGGCGGGAGTTGCTCTCTCTCTCCAGCACACAGGGCTCGGCCTCTGGCCTCTCCCCCTCCTCTGTAACTGTATGGGGCCACAGTTCCCGCTTTTTGCGGGCCTTCCGTCCCTCTGACTCCCCCCTCTCCCTCTGCGGGGGCCATTTTGGCCACTTTTTGTGCAGATCCTCAGCATATACAGTATGCTGCTCTGGGAGACTCAGACTTTGGGTTCAGATTTCATCCCATGGGGATGATTTTTTTCTCTGTGGCATTTCTCCTTCAGTTAATCTGTTTTTGGTAGTCTGACCCAATCCTGTGTATTTTCTATGTGTGCTTTTAAGAGCAAGGATAAGTTCCAATGGGCTCCTAAATTGTATGTAACTTGTACAGTGTGCAAGGTCACGCTGCCTGGGCAGAGTATCATCACCTCTGCACGGCTTGTGAGCAGGTTGGGTCCCTGGATATCCTCGGAACCCGGCTCCAGGTGGATGCCACTACCCCCTCTGGGGATCAGGCGTCCACTCCCCCAGTCTTCACTCTGGCCCCTCGGTGGACGTCCCAGTTCCCGTACGAAACCGGTTTCAGGGATTTTACTCAAATCTCTTCAGGGTGCCCAAAAAGGACGGGTCCGTTCGCCCCGTTCTGGTCCTCAGGCTCCTCGACAAGCACGTCAAAGTGAGGCATTTCACATGACATCAGTGCGCTCAGTGATAGCCTCCATGTCTCAAGGGGAAGCCTTAGCATCCATAGACTTCAAAGATGCACTCCGGCGCATCTTCATCGTCCCAGCTCACCAAAAGTTCCTGTGGTTTGCAATTGGGGACGTCCTTTTTTCCAATTCATGGCCCTTCACTTCGATTCGGCCACCGCCCCACGAGTATTCACCAAAGTAATGGCCTCAGTGGTCTCCGTACTTCACTCTCAGGGGCTGTCGGTCGTTCCTTATCTGGACGACCTCCTTGTCGAGGCACCCTCTCTTCAGGATTGCCGGCAGGCCGTCTCCATTACTTTGTCGACTCTCAGGAAGTTTGGATGGATCGTCAACCTTCCGAAGTCGCTCCTCCTACACAAGGTCTCGTGTATCTGAGGATGCAATTCAACTCTCCAGCAGCTCTGGTGCGACGGCTTCACGCGAAGTCCGTCTCCCTCTAACCGAGAGTACTCTCTATTCTTCCATGGTCAGCTGGAAATCCTTCAAGTCTGAGTCAAACTATCCAAGGCCCTGGGATCACTCGATCTCCATGTTTCCCAACACAAGGGACTCCTCCGGTGGTGGCTGTCGTATCTGTCCCTGTCTCGGGGTCGATCTCTTATTCCACCGTCCTGGTCGGTAGTCACCGTGGAACCCGGCCTTCCCGGCTGGGGAGTGGGGTCCCTTCTCCACAGGGTTCAGGGTACATGGTCTCCGGTAGAGTCCTCCCTCCCTCAATACTCGGGACATCAAGGCGGCTTATACGGCATTTCTGGTGTTTCAGTCCTCCTAAGCGGCCTCCAGGTGAAGATCCCTGCGGACGACGCGAGCCGTCGCTTACATCGATCTTCAGAGTGGCGCTCACAACTCCTTGGCGATGCTTGAAGTCCACAAGACACTATCCTAGGCGGAGGCCACAGGATCTTCCACCTCCGCGGTCCACTGCCCGGGTGTGGACATTTGGAAAGCGGTCTATCTCAGCCGTCTACCATGGACTCGGGTGAATGGTCTCTGGACCTAAGAGTATTCCAAGCCATTTACAGTCGGTGGGGGACTCCGGATGTCGACTGATGGCGTTATTCTTTGACTACGAGGTTCCGGCATTTATAGCCAGGGCTCACGGCCTCTGGTCTCTGGCAGAGGTCGACCTGGTCCAGAATTGGTTCCAGTTTCGCTCGCCATACTTGTTCCCACCCCTGGGCCGGTTACCTCGGGTGCCCTGCAAGATACAGGCGGACTGTCTCGTGTGATTTTAATCACATCCCTTTGGCTCAGGACAGCCTGGTTCCCGGAACTGCTCCTGCTCGCCGATGTCGGATCTTTCAGACCTCCTCTCTCAGGGTCCATTCTTCCGCCACAATTCTGCGGCACTCGGGTTCACGGTTTGGTCCTTGAATCCTAGGTTCTGACTTTCTCGGCTCTTCTCCGTGAAGTTCAGGACTCCATAACACAGGCTCATAGGCCTGCCTCACGGAACTGTTATCACCAGTCGTGGAGAATTTCTCTCTCCTGGTGTTCTGATAATGGCCATTCTCGGTGGCCTTTCTTTTGCCTTCATTACTCTTGTGTCTTCAGTCGGGTCTAGACTCTGGTCTTTCACTAAGCTCTCTGAAAGGACAGAGCTCAGCTCTTTCTGTTCTTTATTCCAAGAGTCTGGATAGGCTCCCACAGGTTCACACATTTATACAAGGGGTGGCTGACTTTGTCCCACCCTATAGGCGTCCTCTCGAACGTGGGATCTCGAGTTGGTTTTCTCGGCTCTCCAGAAGCCTCTACAAGCGTCCTCTAGAACCGTGGGATCTTAAATTGGTTCTTTGGGCTCTCCAGAAGCTTCCATTTTAATCTTTAACGGATATTCCTTGTCCACCCTTTCGCAAAAGGTGGCATTCTTAGTGGCTGTCACTTCGCTTTGACGGTTGTCAGATTTGGCGGCATTGTCATGCAAGCCTCCCTTCTTGGCGGTTCACCAGGACAGGGTGGTCCTGCGTCCCGCCCCTTCCTTTCTCCCAAAGGTGGTCTTTTCTGATCATCATAATGGGAGACCCAGACAATGGGGTTTAGGCAGTCTGCCCTCCGGAGGCCACACTAGGTACTACAAGTTTTTTTGTAGTCTCCGCCCCTCCGCCTATAAACCCCCACTGCAGGAGCAGATCCCCAGTCTTACTTCAGTGTGCTCGGAGATCACACCTCTGACTTGCACATCACAGAAGATTTTCTTAGGGATTTCGTGATGCAGCATGAAGAAAAGTGGGTCCCTGGGGGATCCCCGGCATACTCCCTGTCCACCTTTGGGTGCATACAGGTCGAGGTACCTGGGTCCGTGGCCCTCGGGCCTGGACACGGACCTTACTGTCTGGCCTGGTACTATGCCGTGCTCCCTCACTACTCACTTCTGAAGTGCTCTGGTGAGGTGGGAGCCCTGGAGCCTTGCACAGCTCCGCTCCGGTCTGCGGCCTATCCATGGAAGCTTAACATGCGGACCGGAGCCTGGACCCCCCGTCCGCTGCCCGCTGGACCGGTACCGGACGTGGACCCATTGGTTACAGGTACTCTATCTCCTTATGTACTGGATGTGACCATGACTTTAGAACCTCTGTTTTTTCCTTCGGGACATGCGGTTCTGGGGGGGGGGGCCCTGGGTGAGGGGCACCCCTTATTGTCATCCCAATTGCGGGTGTTTGCATGACAGTGTGTGTGTGACGGCCGCCATTTCAGAAGTGTTCTGGCGCCTTTTTTTCTCACTGTGTGCGGATCCTGAGGGGGAGGAGAGCACGTCCCCCTCTGGGCGGTGACGTCACGCTCCTCCCGGCCTATGTGTGCACTGTCTCCCCGGGCTTCTGCTTAGCCGCGCCCACTCATTAGTGCCGCGTCGGCCATTTTCTCCTCATTCCTGCACAGGGATTTGAAGCGTACACATCGCGCTCCAGGGAGAAGCTGCAGTTTGCCCGCGGGGGTCACACACGTGCCACTCAGAGCCACCGCTTTCCTGGTCGGTATTCCGCCGGGTATCCGGTGTTAAACCCTTACTGCCCCTTGCGGTCCCAGTATGGCTACAGCTGGGAAGAAGGCTGCCGCCACGAGGTCCAAGGCCTGCAAACAGTGCATGGGACATGTGGCTGAGGATGGCCTCTGCGCAGCTTGCGGTCTCACTGGGCCTAGCCCCAGTGTTTCTGGCTCAGATGCTGCAGCACCACTGCTCTCCCCTGAGGTTCAGGTGGAGGCAGGGCCATGGGATGTACAGAGGTCCTTTAATGACACTGTAGTGTCCAGAATGTCTTCCATGTCACAATCATTGGAGGCTATACTGAGGAGGCTGTCTGATTCAGCCCCCCATACAGGGTCCCTAGGGGTTAACCCCAGGCAGGGAGAGAGATCTCATAAGAGACCCCGCTGGGAGGATACCCCCGAGGATGGTGAACATCATTCCTCTGATGAGGAACATCCATCTGATAGTAATGATGAGGGTGGAGACCCTGGCCCTGAGCCCCGGCCCCACAAAGCTCCTTTGGAGGGTCCAGGGGACGGTGTGGAGGATTTGGTTTCCTCCATTAACGAGACCCTGGGGCTCGTCCCCCCGGCTGCGGTGGTGGATAGACCGCAGAAGGAATCTTTCCAGTGGCTGCCACCCTTGGGTCAGTCACGTGGTCTGTTCACTGACCATTCCAATTTTTGGAGAGTGGTCAGGACGCCCAGGGAGCATCCTGAGAGACGTTTCATTAGGAAGACTAAGGATTCACGTTATCCTTTTCCTAAGGAGGTTCTGGATGAATGGTCGCGCTCCCCTAGGGTGGATGCTTCCTTGACCAGAGTTGCCGCTCATTCTCTCTTTTCGGCAGAGGATAGTTCCTCTCTGAAGGATCCTATTGACAAGCAATGCGAGTCATATGCTAAGTCTATATATGAGGCTGTGGGTTCTTCTTTTGCCCCAAACTTTTCTATGGTTTGGACGTTGCAGGCCATTACTGCATGTCTGGAGGGGATCACCGATATCCCGGGGTCTGACCCGGAGGTGACGGCTCTTGCCAACAAGGCTAAGGCCTATGCTGAATACGCCAGATCGGCTGCCTTTGAAACAGCTAATCGGAATGCCGTGGCCTCTGCTAATGCCGTGGTTTTGCGCAGATTGCTGTGGATGCGTCTCTGGGACTCGGATAAGGTGTCCAAGAGGATTTTGCAAGTCATGCCCTTTTCGGGCGATAGGCTTTTTGGGGACGAGCTGGATAAGCGAATTAAGGAGTTTACTGAGAAGAAGATCCCTCAGAACAGACCCAAGCCGCAGGGGTCTCAAAAATGGAACCCCAGACAGCGGTCCTTTCGTCCCAGCTCGCACTCTTCTACCTCGTCCGCGCGTTCGGACAAAGGAGGTAAAACCTCTGGTCACTGGCGTAACAAGAATCGCCAGAAGAAGCCAGCGGGGGCTGCAGCAGCTGCCGCCCCCAAGGCGCCCTCTGCATGACTCGCTCCCGACTCCTGCCACCCCACCGGTTGGAGGTCGCCTGGCCCTGTTTCAGGACGTATGGCTTCTTCACGTTCAAGACCGGTGGGTGAGAGACATTGTCTCTCGGGGCTACAGGATCGAGCTGAAGTCCTTTCCTCCAAACCGTTTCTTTCTTTCCTCTCCGTCACCGGAGAAAGCTCAGGCCTTTCACCAAGTTCTGATTGGTCTTCAAAGGGACGGAGTTGTGATCCCAGTTCCATCTGGGGAACGTTTCAGAGGGTTTTATTCAAACCTCTTCATTGTACCGAAGAAGGACGGTTCGTTTCGCCCAGTGCTGGATCTGAAATTGTTCAACCAACATGTGCAAGTGCGAAAGTTTCGCATGGAATCCCTGCGCTCAGTGATAGCAGCCATGTCTCAGGGAGACTTCCTGGCATCCATAGACATCAAGGATGCCTACCTGCATGTGCCCATTGCACCAGCACATCAACGCTGGCTCAGGTTTTCAGTGGGGGAAGAACACTTCCAGTTTGTGGCGTTGCCGTTCGGTCTGGCCTCGGCCCCGCGGGTCTTCACGAAGGTGATGACGGCCATGGTGGCAACCCTGCATGCACAGGGTCATGCCGTGATACCTTACCTGGACGATCTGCTGATCAAGGCCCCGTCGAAGGAGCTGTGTCAGGGGAGCCTGGACGCGACCCTCAGGACTCTGGAACAGTTTGGGTGGATCCTGAATCTCCCAAAATCCGCACTAGTGCCAACCCAGTCTTTGACTTATCTGGGCATGGATTTTCACACAGCCCCGGCACTGGTGTTGCTACCCCAGAAGAAGCAGACCTCCATCCAGTCGGGTGTCCGAGCCCTTCTTCATTCCCCACGATCATCCCTGAGGGGATTAATGAAGCTAGTGGGGCACATGGTGGCGGCAATGGAAGCAGTGCCTTTTGCGCAATTTCATCTCCGCCCTTTGCAGCTGGAGATTCTCCACAAGTGGAACAAGAGGACATCATCTCTGGACAGAGTGGTGTCACTCTCTCACCAGACGAAGGAATCTCTTCATTGGTGGCTTCAGCCCCGTCACTTGGCACGGGGACGGTCTTTCCTGCAACCTTCGTGGTTGGTGGTGACCACGGATGCCAGCCTGACAGGCTGGGGTGCGGTGTTCTTGCACCACCGAGCTCAGGGTCTCTGGACGGTGTCAGAGTCCTCCCTACAAATCAATGTCCTGGAAATCAGAGCGATTTACCTGGCACTTCTGGCTTTCCACCGTTTTCTGGCAGGGAAGCACATAAGAATTCAAACGGACAACGCGACGGCCGTCGCGTACGTCAACCATCAGGGCGGGACTCGAAGTGCCCAGGCCCTTGCCGAAGTCCACCGCATTCTGTCATGGGTGGAGGACAACGATTCGTTGATCTCAGCAGTCCACATCCCAGGAGTGGACAATTGGGAGGCCGACTACCTAAGCCGGCAAGGCATGGACGCCAGAGAGTGGTCTCTACACCCGGACGTCTTCCAGTCCATCTGTCGACGATGGGGAACTCCAGATGTGGATCTGATGGCCTCTCGGCTCAATCACCAAGTTCCGCAGTTCATAGCGCGGTCGTGGGATCCTCAGGCTCTTGGAGCAGACGCACTGGTCCAGGATTGGTCCAGGTTCCATCTTCCGTATGTGTTCCCGCCGTTGGCATTGATTCCCAGGGTCCTGCGCAAGATCAGGACAGAATGTCGCAGAGCCATTCTAGTGGCGCCGGATTGGCCCAGGAGGTCTTGGTATCCGGACCTGTGGCAGCTCGCAGACGGGGAGCCGTGGAGACTGCCAGAAAGACCGGATCTCCTGTCTCAGGGTCCGTTCTTCCATCTCAATTCCGCGGCCCTCAAGTTGACTGTGTGGCCCTTGAGTCCTGGCTCTTGACTTCCAGAGGATTTTCTTCCTCGGTTGTTTCCACTTTGACTCGGGCCAGACGGCCTGCCTCGTTGAAGATCTATCACAGGACTTGGAAAATTTTCTTTTCCTGGTGCACTTCAGTTGGGAAGAAGGCTTGGCCGTTCCGTCTCCCAACGTTGCTTTCCTTCCTTCAATCAGGAATGGAGATGGGACTGTCTCTCAGTACTCTGAAGGGACAAGTGTCGGCACTGTCGGTGCTGTTTGACAAGCGTTTGGCTAAGATACCAACGGTCCGTACGTTTCTGCAAGGAGTTAGCCGGGTGGTTCCGCCGTACAAACGTCCTCTCGATCCTTGGGACCTCAATGTGGTCCTGGCGGCTTTGCAGAAGCCTCCTTTTGAGCCTTTGAGGGATATTTCTCTAGTTCGCCTTTCCCAGAAAGTGGTTTTTCTGGTGGCCATTACGTCGCTCAGGAGGATCTCGGAACTGGCAGCGCTCTCGTGCAAGTCCCCATTCCTGGTGGTTCATCAGGATAAGGTGGTGTTGCGCACGAGGCCCGAATTCTTGCCTAAGGTGGTGTCACCTTTCCATATTAATCAGGAGATTGTTCTCCCTTCTTTTTGCCCTAAACCGATTCACCGGTGTGAGAAAGAGTTGCACACTCTGGACCTGGTGAGGGCTATCAGGATTTATGTGTCTCGTACTGCATCGGTACGCACCTCGGACTCTCTGTTTGTCCTTATGGCCGGTCGCTGTAAGGGTTCCCCGGCCTCCAAATCTACTTTGGCTCGGTGGATCAAAGCTCCTATTCAGGAAGCTTACCGTTCTTCTGGTATGCCTCTCCCGGTGGGATTGAAGGCTCACTCTACCAGGGCCGTTGGTGCCTCTTGGGCTCTGCGGCACAGGGCTTCGGCTCAACAAGTTTGTCAGGCAGCCACTTGGTCTAGCCTCCATACGTTTACCAAACATTACATGGTACATGCCCATGCCTCTGCGGATGCGAGTTTGGGCAGGCGGGTCCTACAGGCGGCGGTGGCTCACCTTTGAGGTGCCCCGCACATCAAACGTCTCAAAGGAACTCTTTTCCCGCCCTGGGGTGTTGCTTTAGGACATCCCCATTGTCTGGGTCTCCCATTATGATGATCAGAAAAAAGAGAATTTTGTTTACTTACCGTAAATTCTTTTTTCTTGAATCATTAATGGGAGACCCAGCACCCACCCAGTTGTCCCGTTGGACGTTTTGTTGTGTTTTTGAACCTGTTGGCTCAGGCTTCTTTGGCTTGCATTGTTCGCGGCCATGCCTAGAGTTGTGGTGTGGGTTGCCTCCTCGCAGCTTATGAACTAAACTGGGGATCTGCTCCTGCAGTGGGGGTTTATAGGCGGAGGGGCGGAGACTACAAAAAAACTTGTAGTACCTAGTGTGGCCTCCGGAGGGCAGACTGCCTAAACCCCATTGTCTGGGTCTCCCATTAATGATTCAAGAAAAAAGAATTTACGGTAAGTAAACAAAATTCTCTTTTTCCTTCCACCAGGACATTTCTGTTTCTTCCTTTTGTCCAAACCCGATTCTCAGGTTTGCTAAGGCCCTGCACAACTTAGTCTTGGTCAGGGCTCTGTGAGGTTATTTGTATCGCACAGCTCCTCTGCGTCAGACTGACTCTCTTTGTTTTCGGCCAGACGCGGCAAGGGCTCTTCCATCTCCTAGGCCATGTTTGCCCGTTGGATCAGGACGGCCATGTTGGATCAGGACTGCCATATTACAGGCCTATTAGGTCTCGCACACGTCGCTTCCGACGGGACTCGAGGCGCATTCCACTACGGCTGTGGGCGCTTCTTGGGTGTTGCGGCTCTCAGCCTCAGCCCCACAGGTGTGTCAGGCCGTCACTTGGTCAAGCCTACACACATTTTCTAAAACAGTACCAGGTACATGTTCCTGCCTCTGCGGATGCAGTTCTGGGCAGACGCTTTCTCCAGGCGGCTGTTGCCCACCTGTAAGTGCCTGAGTTACCTTTCAGGGTGCAGTGGTTTTTCCCACCCAGGGACTGCTTTTGGACGTCCCAATGTCAGGGTCTCCCAGATTTGGACGACAAGGAAAAAAAGAATTTTGTTTACTTACCGTAAATTCCTTTTCCTTTAGTCCTTAAATCTGGGAGACCCAGCACCCTCCCCTTTGCCCTTTGGGCATACCTGTATCTCTGGTTCAGCACTTGGTTTTTCGCTGTTGGCCATTGTTCTGGCCTTATACTTTTCCTTTCGGCCGGTTGGCCGGGATTGGTTTTACAGTGCAATGTTTTCCTCCTACTGCTTATATACCAAACTGACAGTATTTCCTGCAGAGGGCATATATACTGCAGAGGAGAAGGAGGAGAAATATCTCCTATAATTGGTGTGACCTCCAGGGGGCAGCATATAACACCCAATGTCAGGGTCTCCCAGATTTAAGGACTAAAGGAAAAAGAATTTACGGTAAGTAAACAAAATTCTCTTTCGATATTTTTTTTTTTTTCCCACTAAATTTTTACAGCTCGAGTCAATTAATTTTTATTATGTTCATTGATCAGACTTTTCTAAATATGTTAATACAAAATGTATAATATTTTTGCATATCTATTGTTAACTGGGGAAAAGAGGCGTGATTTTTAGAATTTTTCTTTTATCTTTTTTTTTTTTTCCTTTTTGATTTTCAGAAAGTTTTTTTTTTTTACTGTTCGTCCACTTGGGGGACTTGAACTTGCTTTGCTTCTGAGCCCGCTCTGATGTCCCCGACACCCTCTGTGACTGATATATCCATCATAGGGCTTTAAGATATATTTATAAAAAAAAAAAATCAATAGCACTGAATATTTGGATCTTTTATAATTGAATGATAAATGAAAATTCTCTTTAAACTATTTTCCTTTTCCCATTCACAGCCATTGTCAGTCATTGATCCTTTTTTTTTTTTTTTTTTTTTTTTTTTTTTATATGAACTCATTTGCATTAAAAACAGACTTTGCAGAAGCATTACTACCCAAATGTTGTGAGAGCTGCCAATGTTATTAGCCGGGCCCTGTCCACGCAAGAAAGTGACATCTCTGAGCTGCTGGAGCTGTCGTCCTATGAGGTAGGAAAAACCACATATATACTGGGAATTATCACATTAACAAATCTCTGTGCTGTCGTTTCTTAGTAACTAATTCCAGTTGATGTCTAAAGGGACTAATCTGTCTCTGCTACATGGGACACCTGCAGGAATAACAAATGTTTAGATCCACGCCCTACACACAGGATACAAAACACTGTAATTAGGCTTTAGCTGGATACAGGCTCTGAAGATGTAGCTGAATTGCATTCCTATATAAAGTACCACACTTGTGTACCAGGCAGGTTTATCACATCTATTGCAGCACTCCAAGCAGTTTAAAGTAATCGGTCTCTGCTGCCCGTTTCATTCCTTTCTGTTAATTCAGCACTGTTTTCCTATGAGACTAGGTGCAGTAATAGTAAATGGAGCAGATAAAGCGATCATACTGTAATATACAAACGGTTAAACTTCTGCTGTGGCTCTAGGGGAGTTCGGGGAGGGAAGCACAGTCCTGTCCCAGCTCACATCCTTGTACTCAGCTTTGAGGTATTACAATTAGGTTTATTAAGAGCTGTATAAATGGACTTGGCTGCAGTAACTCTGGCCTCTCTCATCTGCTCTGTAACTGCCATGAGTCCATAATCTCCATTACAAGGGAAGCAATTAAAGTGGTTTGCATTATTCCTCTTCAAGAAGGGTCCTTTTACTTTGGGATTTCTGCTTCACTGTAGAAAAAGTAGCATTGTCAGATTGTATCTCCAAGGGTAGCGATATTATGAGTATAAGTGAAATCCTTTTCTGTGTTTTTCAGCTTTTCGAGAAGGAGATGAAGAAGAAATTCCATATTGTGCCTTTAGAATTTGAACCCGTTCAAGGTCTTCTTGGCAAGAAGCATGATATCACTGCAGAGTACTTTTCTCTATGATGGGAAACCGTTCTGTGCAGATTTTGTATCTACCCGTCAATATTGTTTATGTATTATGAGAACATAATTTTCTAATATAAAACATTTCTTTTGGTTCTGATGAGTCGTACTGAGTGTCTTTTCCTAATCTGAATACTGTGATATCTGCTGGAGTTTGCCAGCATTGTTCCTTAGCAACAGTCTATTCCTGCTTTAGGGGACAATGGAGTTCATCACTCTGTGTGATCTACAGATGTCTTTCTACCTGTTTTGTTACAAAGCGATAGCTTTATGGTCAACTATTTCCCTCCTTAATATAATATAGTGACCTCAAGCTGGGCAACATGGGTAAAGGGAACCTGTCTTGTCCTCTGTGCACCCAGAATCACGAGCAGTTGTGCGATGCTGTACTGTGCTGTGCTGTGCCATGTTGTGCAATGCTGTGCTATACCATGCCTTGCTGTACTGTGCCTGGCTGTGCTATACATGGAGAATTCATCACACTCTGATGCCCTCCAAATGACCCCAGGGTCATGTAAGTGGTACCATTACCTTAGGCTTGGTTTTAATGGTCCCCATTTTTCTTGGGTCTTCTATATGTATTATAAGACAGACCTGTATCTCACTTATGGTGGAGAACAAAATCAGTACGGGTTTGAAGGGTAGTCGGTCTTTGACAAAAAGCCGAGGAAACCTCTGCTGCACCTATAAATTCAAATATCGCTGCTACATCTGTAGTTAGATCCATAAAATCTGGCTAGCTGCATTGAAGGATCATCTTGGGAACGGCTCCCCAAGAGTTCTCTACCTACTCCACAAGCGTAAAGGGAATCCAGCAGCTGGTGCTTGTCATAAGGGGACAGGGATAGGCAATTCCTGCTCTGTTCAAACCTGTCAAAAAAGGAACAGGACGGGTCACAAACAATCCCTATATTCTGCCCGCTATTGCTTAGAATTATCAAATAGAGGCCTAATTCCTCCCTCAAAAATTCAGGTTGATAAGGGGTCCCTGCACCTCTTTCAGTTGGCTAGAAGTAGAGAATCTTTGCCTCCTGGGTTAATTATTCCTGTTGGAACAGTATTTTGGTCATTATCATTCCCAGGTTTCCATATTGAACCCAGCTGTGGGGTTTTCGCACAATAATGAATTTAAAACCCCTGAATCGGGTCAGATACAACCAGTTCCGCATGGAATCAATAAAATCTGATATGGCTTGATAAACAAGGACGCAGTAATGTGCACCCTAGACGTGATGGATATATGTTCTCATCTGTTGATTCTTTCCTCCGGTCAGCAATATCGGAGGTTTATCTTAGCGTCAGGAAGTTGGGTTCTACACTTCAGTTCCGATGTCTTCCTTTCGGCCTCTCGTCCACTCCCAGATATTTTGTACGAAGCTCATGGCAGACATGTTGCCTTATCTCAGGCGCAGAGGTATAAAATCATCCTCTACCTAGACAACTTCTTGATACTGGCAGATTCTCCTCAGTTGATGACATGGCATCTGGAATTAGTGTTATTGATGCTAACCTTGTTTGGCTGGATCCTGAACAAGAAAAATTCGAATCTCGTTCTGAACACTTCCGGAGACTTCTTAGGAGTCCGTCTCAACTCCAGAACAAGGATGTCCTACTTTCCAGAGGAGAAGATAGTGTCTATATCTCCAAGTTTTTTTCTTTCCTTCTCAAGGATGAAGTGACCATCAGTCCGAGGCGCAATGAGAATTCGGGGCATCCTAACCTCATGAATTGTCTGTATTAAAGGGGCCTAGTTTCATTCCTGACCCTGACAGAAATCCGTCTTGGCAGTGACGGTCAAACTACAGACTTGCCTTGTAAAGATGATGTTATCCAGGGAGTACACCAAATCTCTGACTTGATGGATCGACAAGAAAAATTTAAAGGAGTGTGTACAATGGTCCTTAATGGGAACCTGTCAAGTGGTTTATGCCCTTCCAGCTATCACTGTCTGTACCTGTAGCATCATAGTACTATTCTAATCATCCCTGTCTGAGCTCATAGTGTAATGTTAAAGGTGAAAAAAAAGCATTTATACTCTTACATTTCAGTCTACACCTTGGAGGAGGTAGACTGTCTGGCAGGACAATAGTTAACTCACTATTAATTTGCATGGCTAAAGGACCTGTGTGATGTGATGATCATGTGACCATAATGGGCAGAGCTAAGCGAGCAAATTTATGTCCTATGGGGAGTTAGCTCCGCCTATTATAGTCACATGGTTATATCACATCAGGTCTCCCAACATGTTCTAACATAATGCTGAAATGTTAACTATTAACCTGCCAGATAGACTACAGTCTCCCAAGATGTAGACACTGCCTCATTTACATGAGAAAATGTAAGTGTATAAATGCTTTTTTTTCACCTTTCACATTACGCTATGAGCTCAGACAGGGATGATTAGACTAGTATTATAAAGTTACAGCTACAGACAGTGATAGCTTGGGAGGAATAAACTAGCTGACAGATTCCCTTTAATACCATGCCTCCGAGTAACTACAGACGCAAGTTTGTCTGGTTTGGAAGCTCGAGTGGGAGACCAGTCTGCTCAGGGAGCTTGGACCAGATCAATTTGATCCAGTTCATACAACTTCTGAGTGTTGCGTGCAATTTGGGAAGCTCGAAAGAGGAGCCAGCAAATCCTGAGGGACGAACACGTGAAGAAGTTATCAGACTACATTACGGCAGTCTCCTTCATTCGTCATTAGAGCAGATCACACCACCATTTATTCCAATTCCTGACCAAGAAGATTTTTTTATTCTATTTCGGCAGTACACCTGTGAGGAACAGACAATTGAGAGGTGGATTACCTGAGCAGGTGTCAGACTAGGAACTGGATGAAGCGGTTTTCCATTGGCTGACTCGCAGATGGGGTCGTCCTTGTCTGGATCTATTCATCTCCAGACAGTATGCGAAAATTAGATGTTTCTTCGCTCTGGAACCAGGAGACAATCCATTGGCTGTGGACGCCCTCTCACAGTATTTGTCAGGCAGTCCAGCATATTCTTTTTAGACTACTTCTCTGATTTCAAAGATTCCGGTGAAAAATCTAGGAGGACCATGCAACGGTTATAACAATTGTTCCATTCTAGCCGAAGAGAAGCTGCTTTTTCCTACTACGTCATCTAGCTTTGAATGATGCCCTGAAGGTAGACCTTTTGAATAAGACTACAGTTATCCACTTGGATTCTGAGAGGAAGATCCTGAAGGCCACGGGCTTGCCCGGTAAGGTGATCCAGTCCATGCCAGACAGCAGGAAACCGGTGACTCAGATGACTAGGGCCAAGAGACTGGGAGAATTTTGAGTCCTCTCAATCATTGATCTATATATGCAGATTGGACACAATATGTCCTCCTTCAATTAAATCCGTCCTTCTTCCCTGTAGTAGTCTCAACGGTGAATCTGCACTAGGAGGTTGTCTTTCCCTCTTTCTATGAAAATCCAAGAAATCCGAAGGAACGAGAACTTCGTCCTCTTGATGTCCTCAGAGCAGTATTGGCCTACTTGGAAGTCACTCGAAACTGGACTAGACTTTAATTTTTTCGTGTGGTTTTGGGGGAAAAAGAGGCAAAAAGGCTTAAAATCTGACCTTAGCTAGAGGGCTCAGGTCCATGGTTAATCTAGGGTACCTCAAAAGGACAGTCTCCCCCTGAAATTATCAAAGTCCATTCTACCTTATGCACAACTAGAGCAGGGGCTACTGACAAGGCAATTTAACTCTTCCACTCCTTCACCGGTCACTCCAAATCAGACTATGAACATGCGGTACCAAATAAGTATAAAATCAGACTGATGATCCGATTTAAACTTAAATCATGTTCGGTGCTTTAATAGCATTGGCAAGATATACACAGCAACTGAACTGCACATCCGGGTACACTATCTTTTATAGTCCAGAAGATAAGCATGTAAATGTCCAAAACGGGGTGTATTTATGCTAAGAGTTTAGGTGGGATTACGCTAATGTCTATTTATTAGTAATAAGTAATTCTTTGTCTTTCGTAAGTCCATCCTCCAATCAGTCCAGGTGTCATCTTTTAGCCTCTGGTATGCAGCCATCTCCAGTTTCTCATGGCACAGCCTAGTACGAACAAAGCAGGCCTCTACTTCAAGGACCCCTTGGTACATTGCATCTTGTTCCTCCAGCAGTTTCACATACATCTGCAAAACACTTTTTTTTTTAGAACATATTCATGGATAGGGGAAAGGGAAGCAAGAGGGAAGAGAGAAATATGAAGAGAATGAGAGAAAGGGGAAAGAGGAGGAGAGAAGGAAAGAATAAGAGAGAGAGATGAGAGAGATAAATAGATATATGTATTTATCTTGAGTACATACCTGAACAGAAGAAAAACTTATTGTTCCATTTAATGCTATAAGCCAATATATTTAGTTATAAAAGAAAAACAAATATAAAAGTATAAATTACATAGATATATATACTATAAAATATAGGTAAAAATATATCTTTACCTCGACAATTTCCCCCCTAACAAGTAAGTTTTTCACTAAATCTATCCCTAAATTTATTTATAAGGGGTCCTTTGAGACTGTCCATGTGATGGGTAAGGAGACGAATTGGGCTTTTTCAGTCAGACGCCTCAGAAATCACTTTCCTTGTGAAAGGCACCAAAGCATCTAGACCCCCTACACTGGCTCACATGGAGTTCTCCCCGCCGCACTGTCCCTAATTTAATTCTCTCAACTGCATCTGATGATGGGGGAAATTCTTCGATTGTCTGAGAGAAAGACCTTTGGGTATCTCCCCTAAACTTATACTTCCATCTGTCAATGGATCAGCTTCTTGACAAAAATAAGTACCAGATGAGGCTGCCTTGGTGATGACCTTTTTGTATAGGGGAATGGAACAACAGAGAACCATAGATTTAACCAAGATTAGAGCAACTAGTATCAGACAGGCCTGTTGAAGAAACCCTTTAAGTCCACCCAACCAACTGGAAAAGAAAGATGTATCTACCCCAGCATTAGCTTTTAATTCTGCTGCCAACTTAGTAATTTTCTTAAGGGCTATCATGGTTTTCCCGTTTTCCCCTGAATTTTGCAGGATATATATATACAGCATTCGTCCTCCCCCACCATTCCACAGACCCCGCCCTTTTCAGCTAGGAGCATATCAAGGGCCAACCTGTTTTGAAGAGTCATTCTTCCTTATAATTCATATATGGAGTTGATCAACGCTTCTCCTTTTTCTTAGTAGTCTCACTGGAAAACTCCGGGTCCCATGGTGAAATTTTGAACTGCATAGCCAATTTAATTAGAGTGCATTGACCTGTTCAGGCATCAGGCAACCTGGATTGGAGCTTACCATCCCCACACAACCAGTAAATATCATACATATATCGTATATGTTGGCTGAGTAAATTTGTACTTACAGAGCTGTTTTCATTACAAAATCCCAATTTAAAGGTTCCTACTAACATATTGCTGTTGTTGGAGATATAGCATGTATAATTGTCCTTCAATATAATCACTCCTCCTGGAATTCTCATCTTCGGCTCCTTGTGGATTAACGGAACATATTCTGGACAGTCAGTTGAATCTCTGCCTTTCAAAAAAAAATTCATTTAGATTCTACAGTTAAATTAATTTCGCTATTCATTGGCTGTTTTCAGAGTTCAATCCGTTGAAGGGGAAAGAAACCTCAAACATATTAGAAACAGCCTGGGGAATTGTGTATCAGTTTTACACTATTAGTAACATATAACCTTAAAGGTACAAGACTCATCCTCCCTTGAACATTTTATCATATACTACTATCATTATGGAGGGCATACAAAAGGATATGAACTTCTTAAATATCTGCAAATAAACACAGTTATCCACAAGAGAAAAGAGATACATTATAAAACTCATAACCCATTGATTTGCAAAGAGAAAGTACATAAAAACAAAAATATAAGATCTACAGTCCTTTGACAATTGACCTGACCACTCATAATAGTCAAACAATAATAATATCAGACAATATAATTATACTTTAAACAATATAAGTATACTTATCAATGGTCATCCAACTTTCCTAAAAGACAGGTCAAAAGGGAAATAACAAAACAGCATAGCAAAAAGCATACAGCTATTCACTTGTCATAATATAATTAGTATACAGTTAAGCAGGCAAAAACCACATTATTTACTCATTTATTTACTTACTCTACTTAATAACATTTTAACCAGTATATATTTGACATCCATAATACTTTGGATAGAAGAAAGAGATTTACATATATTGGGACAATTTTTATACAGTTTTCTTGGTTTCCTTGTCCGCTCACTATTTGCAATTTCCAAACCCATGGAGCGACTGCCGCTCGAAACCCGTACCTTTCTGAGTTGTGTTGTGCGCAGGAATAATGCAGGATAGTATACACAGCTTACCTGTACCAGGAGCGAACTAGGAGGTACTCACCTGATCTCACCCATGACCTATTTTGAGGCGTAAAATGAGGCCAAGCAGAAACCAGTCTAACCTTTGCTGATGAGAGACATCATGGCCTGCCCTGTCCCCTCTCACGACTCCTAGTTTAACACTGTTAGTGGTTCGGTCAGTCCCTATAAGGCAGTCGACTATAGAGAGGGCTCAGGCCGCCAGACGCAACCCGGCGGGGGTGGGGCAACCACCCACCACTACCTTTCCTACCTTTTGTTGTAGCTTGCCTTCTACCTCCGAGAGGACAGGACACCTGTGGTGATCGTCAGTATGATTATACCATCCCAGACTGATAACATGGTGTCTACCTCACCGTAATATACCAATACTGCATTTAGTAGGCTTACCGTATTGTTAAGGAATTCTTCAACCGGAAATCGCTCCATTCGCTCAGAAAGTGCAAATCAGAACCAAATATTCTGATTACCTCATATGAGGATCCTACCATTATCCAGCATAAAAATCTCTTCCGTCTATAAACATACCTGCAATAAAAAACGGAAAGAAATTTGTATTAATTTCAGAAATTAGGAAATTTTTATTCAACAATATAATTGCAATTTTCTACTAGTTATTTTGATTACATTTTTATTACTAGATAATAAATGGTAGAAAACACCATATGGGCGCTGTACATCAGAGCAGACATATGTAACATCACCTTTAATTCAAAATTCCTGTTACCAGCATCTTCTCCAGAAAGCCTCCTCACCCCTCCCATATGGAGAAAGATAACGGACTACAAGAAATATTTTCACACCGTAAGAAACAAAGACTGCTCTGATAGAAGGAATTTAAGGAGGTGTGGAGGAGTGGTTCACTCCCTTCCATATTTTCAAACTCTTTGGCCTTGATGTGCCTACAAAATGTCCATAAAGAATACACTCAGAAATATCAGTTCACCTCCCCCCTCTCCTGACACCACAGAACCAAGCAACAAACCTGACAAAAGACCTAACTAATGCTTCAGGAGTAGGGGAAATAAAATTACAGGGAGGGGGTCAGGAATTCTCAGACATCAGTAAACCTTTCTTCTTACTTGTCTTTCCACCCCTTTTTTTTTTTTTTTCTGGTCTTTGTGTCACTTAATTAGATTTTTCTGTCTAATACCACCTCCCCACAGTGTCAATACATCCCCTTCGGCGCTCAGTACATTAATCTTCCCTCTAGGTGGCTCAATTTTTAAAGGCCTAAATTATAAGAATATATTTGAGAATATCCTTGCTCTCCTGACATTACATCTCACATATCAGCATATTACAGTTTACACAAACCTCTGTAAGATGATTTGAATACAAGGGAGCCCTAATTACAGCTTAATTTAATACTATATATACTAGTCACAGCTCCCTAAAGCAGTTAAATCTACCTGGCGTCATATACACACATGCATCAGCATTGGTCTAGGACACTGGTCAAATTATTCCTAGACACAGGTTTAGCTATTTGAATTCCAGGGCAAACCAGGCATCCCCAGAGACTCCTCAGCACATATTCTACAGCAGAGGTCCCCAACTCCAGGCCTCAAGGCCCACCAACAGTGCAGGTTTTCAGGATCTCCTTAGTATTGCACAGGGGTTGGAATCATGACCTGTGCAGATGATCACATTAGCACCTGTGCAATACTAAGGAAATCCTGAAAACCTGCACTGTTGGCGGGCCTTGAGGCCTGGAATTGGGGACCTCTGTTCTACAGGTCACCAGCCGCTCCCACGTTTGCCATCACAGGTCCAGACCTCCAGAACAGCTACTGCACCAGAACACACCATCGCAAGTAACTTCAGGTTTAACCCGTCTTCCCCACTGGAGGGGCTACAAGACCCTCAGTCTTCTAACCTCATATCTCTATACACACGAGCTAGGCACTACTTTTAGTACACATGCATACAAACTGAATACTTTAGGATCTCCTTTTTTTTTTTTTTTTTTTTTTTTTTTTTTTTTTTATATATAAATCAATAAAAAATCTGATTACTATTATATTCAATATTAGACATTATTATTACCAAACTACCATAAATGTGAAAAATTAATTCTTGTCATTCAGAATCCTTGGAAAGATGGATAAGATTCCAGTGTGCATGTCACAGTGTGCAGATTCCACCCTTCACTCCCCCCTGTCTCTGGCTTTCTCGCTCTCCCCCCTCCCCTCCTTCCAACACAAGCAGCTTCTACAAGATTATGCGCACAGCTGTTTAGATAAGGAATTCTGAAACTCACACAATAGAAGAAAGAAATCTTTCTCTCCCAATTAGAGCTCACAAATTTGATTAACTGTTTCACACTTGTAGCTATATACAACTAACAATTCTAGCCATTATCTGAAATCCCGTGGCTTAATATCTAACTCTTCATTTACTCTTTATAACTTCAAGAACTTTTCCATGACAGGAAGAATAGTAAAATATATTGATAGACAGACCGTGAATAGAGTGTAGTGACAGTCGGTGTGACTTCAATAAACAGAATAATCTCCATAAGATTATATACACCTTATCTTAATTTATCCTAACCACTCTGGAGCTAGAAATTACTTAAAATAGGTCTTCAACCGCCTTTAATCGGGCCTACAGGGCGACCTGCGACGTTTCAGCTACCAAGTAGCTTTTGTCTAGCAACTAGTCTCAGCCCCTTTTCCTCCTTTTATAACACACACCATTTACATAATACATACACATTAACATTAATTACACCCTTTGTGTAATCTACACATTATACATTCAATATGCAGACCATTCAGTACCCAATACCTGTCCATGTGCTAGTGAATTGTGACATTATCATTAAACAGTGCATCAAGATTCACATAATACTTCCTTTGTGCCCTTAATTGGTCAGATCCTCCTCCCAGGTGGCGTGATGACAGTTCCCATAGCGGTCTATTGTGATTATTAATGTCCCTAATCAGCTTTACCCATTCCTCCATGTGCGATTCTCCACGCTGCCCGGGTCCGTCGCACCGGAAATGACATCATTCGATGTGCGTCCCGCTTCTGTGTTACTAAGACGCACAGGAAGCTTTCGGGCGCCATCTTACTACAGTACGCGCATGCGCACTGTATTCCAACGCGGCTTTACCACACTACGACCCTCAGGCAGCCGCTGCTCTTGGCTGCGCTTATAATAATAGCCCTGGACCTTCACTGTATCTCTTAAAAGGGTGCTACCCTACATATCCTATATACTTTAACATATTTTGATGCTTATGTATGTATATTTATGCAGGGCTATACATATAATGTGTAATATACGGGGTTGCCAGCACAGTCATACCTACACACGCCCCCTTATCCATAGGCCTAATTCATGCACCGAATATAGTGCAAAACGAGAGGAGTTAACATACTCCTCTTCGTGGCCTTTTCGGATCTGCGGGGACCACTCATCGTCACCAATCACCTTCTGGCACTCACCCCTATGCCCATAATATATTTTTTTTTATATACACCACACCTTTTGTATTACTTATACTGTGTTTTAATAAGGATAACGAAGTTCCATCCACAAGTTGCTTACACATTAACCAATATGGGGCAATATTAAACAAAAACCTTTTCTAGGGTATAATCGCATGATAGGGACACTCTTCATATATGACCGCTTGGTACGTCAATCACCCTCCAATGGGATTCTTGAGGGTCTTCGACCCAAGTGCCGGTGCTGGAAGAAACCAAACAGGTTATTAAACAGTGTATTAAACTGTGTGAGTGTACAAACAGTGACTAGTATAGTTTACAGCATTATCCCCCTAACTGAATATGGAATGAATCACATAGCGACTGCCAGCCTATACTCAACGTTCAACCCATTTGGTTTCAACGTATTAAGACGCCTTATCCACTGTAATTCCTTTACATGCAACAACTTATCCCTATCCCCCCCTCTCCTTAATGGGGGTACCACATCGATAATCCTAAATCTTAGATCCTTCTCTGTATGCTTCATATCCAAAAAATGTTTTGGTACTGGTAGGTCTTTCCTTTTTTGACGTATTGTACCCCTATGTTGTCCTATTCTCGTTTTACATTCTAACGTGGTTTCGCCTACATACCACAGTTTGCACGGGCATTCTAATAAATAAATGACGTGGTCTGTCATACATGTGGCAAAATGGCGAATTTTAAACACCTCTCCTGTCTGCGGGTGAGAGAACTCTGTGCCCTTTACCATATATGTACAATTCACGCAGGATACGCAAGGATAGCAACCCACTCTCACCCCTCGCGTTAAAGTGGCCTGCCTGGACACTTTCAATGGGCCAAAATCCGATCTAGACAACATGTCCTTCAGGTTTTTGCCTCTCTGAAATGAAATCAAAGGTTTTAATTTAAATTCCTCCACATCCGGCCAACACTTTCCCAACATTGGCCAGTGTTTGAGAACAATACTGGAAATGTCCCTAGATTCTTCTCCATATTTCATTACTAAAGGGATTCTCGCCGGCGTTTTACTCAATATTACCCTCTTTTCTTTATTACTTTTCATACGAGCCAAACTATTTTGTAATAGGCCTTTCGGATAACCCCTTTTAATGAATTTATTAGTGAGTATTTCAAATTTTTCCCTTAATTCTTGCTCGTCACTTACAATTCTATCCACTCGTCTATATTGACCAAGCGGAATAGCTTTTTTTAGAGGTTCCGGATGGTGGCTACTATAATGCAACAATTTATTCCGGTCGCTAGGTTTCGTATATAACGTGGTTTTTAATTTTCCCTCTTCTAATTTTACCAATACATCTAAAAACTGAATCTCTTTGTCTGAGACTACCTTTGTGAATTTGATTGACTCATCAATAGTATTTAAGAAGATGTGAAAAACCTCCAATTCTTCCAACGTGCCATCCCATATCACAAATGTATCATCTATATACCTCCACCATTTTAATACTTTACAAAAATGGCTTGAGGGATAGATGAACTTTTCTTCTAGTACCGTCATCATGGTATTTGCGTAGGAACATCCCATTTTTGCACCCATAGCGGTACCGGACAACTGGAGGTAGAAGGTGTCTCCAAATAAAAAGTAATTATACTTAAGGGCTACTTCTAATAAATCCACAATAAACTGTTTAGCTTCAGGTGTATAACATGTGCTATCCAATTTGGAGGCCACTGCCAGTAAACCCCTATCGTGGTCAATGGAGGTGTACAAAGATGTGACGTCAAATGATACCAGTATAACATTTCCCTTAAATTCTACCTTCTTTAATTTTTCCAAGAAACTCTTCGTGTCCTGGATATAGGATGCTGCTGATGTGGCTATAGGCAAAAGAACCCTATCCAAAAAAATCCCCAGGTTATTAAATATTGAATTAATGCCCGCCACAATGGGCCTACCCGGGGCTGTTCAATAGATTTATGCACCTTCGGGATAGTATATAACACCGGGGTCGCTGGATGCTCCATATACAAAAAATCAACCATATCTTCATCAATAACACCTTCCAATTCAGCCTTTCCCAAGATCTTAGATATAATACACTGTATATCATGTTTTGGATCCCTCTCGAGCTTCTTATATACTTTTTGATCATTTAACTGATGAAACACCTCCTCCAAATACATTTGTCTACTTTGTACAACTACCGCCCCTCCTTTATCCGCTTGTCTTATGATCAAATCCTCATCTTTTGCCAACTCAGTTATAGCCAAATGCTCTTCCTTTGTTATATTGGGATTTTTATACCTATACGTGCCCTTATTCTCTAACTCCTTCACATCCCTTTTCACCGCCGCTATGAATGCGTCTATGGCCGACACGTTCTCATCCGGATCAAACTCACTTTTTTTATGTAGTTTAAAATCACCCAGACAAAACTCACTCAATTTAATCCTTGGTGACACCTTCCTTTTGGAAAACCAATATTTTAACCTAATCAACCTAAAAAATTTATACAATTCCACATCCACATTAAACCACTCGACGTGACCAGTAGGGCAAAAATTTAAACCCTTCTCTAATACATTTACTTGGGCTTCATTCAGATTTTTACCCGATATATTCATTATTAAAGACCCTCTTTTTTCTTGTTCGGCTTCTGTCTCCTGTCTCTGTTTTTCTTTTTTGTTGCGCCGGTGGTGCCGTCCTCCCCTTCGTCGTCGACATGATCTAAGAGGGACAAAGTCAATAGGTTTTACATATAATTTCGCATCACTCCTTTTATTTCGTCGGGCCCAAAAACCACCTTTCTTTTTCCAACCCAGTTGTGGCTCCTTCTGCCAATTGTATACATTCCCGGATTTATAATCCTCCATGTCCCTTAGCCACTTCACTCGCTTAGTTTCCTCCAAATCTTTCTTTAATTTTTCCACTTTAGTGATGACAGTCTCCATAAACTTTTTACATTCATCTTCACTTAAAATTGCCTTTAATGATGACACAGTCTCCTTTATATCTGCCTGCAACCGTGCAATCTCTTCCTGTAAAAATTCCATATTTAATAATATGGTGTCCAAAGCATAGCGATCAGACATAGCGGCAAACCTTTCACAGTATACTGCATTCTCCATAAACAATGTTGGTCTCACGCCAGACCTTAAACCCCTAGGGATCCTCTTTGATCGATAATATTGGCCTAATGTGGCCACATGCAGCTCAAGGGAAACAAGTCTTTTTGAATCATTCTCATACTTGCGTTTCATATTGATCACAGAGGGGGCACTCAAAAATGCGACATCCTGGTCTGCGCCCTTAAGGATCCGTTCCTCATCATCAGGGGAATAATGCATCGCTCCTGGTTCCATTACAAGTAGTAACGGTGCAAATCTCAAAATAATGGCAATATATCAATAGAAAAACTTCTGAGCAGCACCAAATGTGGGTGCAAATCTGTCCAACAAACCACTCCTTGTCGAATATATGCGTAAAAACGACAGCAGCACTCCAAAATAGGTCTTCAACCGCCTTTAATCGGGCCTACAGGGCGACCTGCGACGTTTCAGCTACCAAGTAGCTTTTGTCTAGCAACTAGTCTCAGCCCCTTTTCCTCCTTTTATAACACACACCATTTACATAATACATACACATTAACATTAATTACACCCTTTGTGTAATCTACACATTATACATTCAATATGCAGACCATTCAGTACCCAATACCTGTCCATGTGCTAGTGAATTGTGACATTATCATTAAACAGTGCATCAAGATTCACATAATACTTCCTTTGTGCCCTTAATTGGTCAGATCCTCCTCCCAGGTGGCGTGATGACAGTTCCCATAGCGGTCTATTGTGATTATTAATGTCCCTAATCAGCTTTACCCATTCCTCCATGTGCGATTCTCCACGCTGCCCGGGTCCGTCGCACCGGAAATGACATCATTCGATGTGCGTCCCGCTTCTGTGTTACTAAGACGCACAGGAAGCTTTCGGGCGCCATCTTACTACAGTACGCGCATGCGCACTGTATTCCAACGCGGCTTTACCACACTACGACCCTCAGGCAGCCGCTGCTCTTGGCTGCGCTTATAATAATAGCCCTGGACCTTCACTGTATCTCTTAAAAGGGTGCTACCCTACATATCCTATATACTTTAACATATTTTGATGCTTATGTATGTATATTTATGCAGGGCTATACATATAATGTGTAATATACGGGGTTGCCAGCACAGTCATACCTACACACGCCCCCTTATCCATAGGCCTAATTCATGCACCGAATATAGTGCAAAACGAGAGGAGTTAACATACTCCTCTTCGTGGCCTTTTCGGATCTGCGGGGACCACTCATCGTCACCAATCACCTTCTGGCACTCACCCCTATGCCCATAATATATTTTTTTTATATACACCACACCTTTTGTATTACTTATACTGTGTTTTAATAAGGATAACGAAGTTCCATCCACAAGTTGCTTACACATTAACCAATATGGGGCAATATTAAACAAAAACCTTTTCTAGGGTATAATCGCATGATAGGGACACTCTTCATATATGACCGCTTGGTACGTCAATCACCCTCCAATGGGATTCTTGAGGGTCTTCGACCCAAGTGCCGGTGCTGGAAGAAACCAAACAGGTTATTAAACAGTGTATTAAACTGTGTGAGTGTACAAACAGTGACTAGTATAGTTTACAGCATTATCCCCCTAACTGAATATGGAATGAATCACATAGCGACTGCCAGCCTATACTCAACGTTCAACCCATTTGGTTTCAACGTATTAAGACGCCTTATCCACTGTAATTCCTTTACATGCAACAACTTATCCCTATCCCCCCCTCTCCTTAATGGGGGTACCACATCGATAATCCTAAATCTTAGATCCTTCTCTGTATGCTTCATATCCAAAAAATGTTTTGGTACTGGTAGGTCTTTCCTTTTTTGACGTATTGTACCCCTATGTTGTCCTATTCTCGTTTTACATTCTAACGTGGTTTCGCCTACATACCACAGTTTGCACGGGCATTCTAATAAATAAATGACGTGGTCTGTCATACATGTGGCAAAATGGCGAATTTTAAACACCTCTCCTGTCTGCGGGTGAGAGAACTCTGTGCCCTTTACCATATATGTACAATTCACGCAGGATACGCAAGGATAGCAACCCACTCTCACCCCTCGCGTTAAAGTGGCCTGCCTGGACACTTTCAATGGGCCAAAATCCGATCTAGACAACATGTCCTTCAGGTTTTTGCCTCTCTGAAACGAAATCAAAGGTTTTAATTTAAACTCCTCCACATCCGGCCAACACTTTCCCAACATTGGCCAGTGTTTGAGAACAATACTGGAAATGTCCCTAGATTCTTCTCCATATTTCATTACTAAAGGGATTCTCGCCGGCGTTTTACTCAATATTACCCTCTTTTCTTTATTACTTTTCATACGAGCCAAACTATTTTGTAATAGGCCTTTCGGATAACCCCTTTTAATGAATTTATTAGTGAGTATTTCAAATTTTTCCCTTTAATTCTTGCTCGTCACTTACAATTCTATCCACTCGTCTATATTGACCAAGCGGAATAGCTTTTTTTAGAGGTTCCGGATGGTGGCTACTATAATGCAACAATTTATTCCGGTCGCTAGGTTTCGTATATAACGTGGTTTTTAATTTTCCCTCTTCTAATTTTACCAATACATCTAAAAACTGAATCTCTTTGTCTGAGACTACCTTTGTGAATTTGATTGACTCATCAATAGTATTTAAGAAGATGTGAAAAACCTCCAATTCTTCCAACGTGCCATCCCATATCACAAATGTATCATCTATATACCTCCACCATTTTAATACTTTACAAAAATGGCTTGAGGGATAGATGAACTTTTCTTCTAGTACCGTCATCATGGTATTTGCGTAGGAACATCCCATTTTTGCACCCATAGCGGTACCGGACAACTGGAGGTAGAAGGTGTCTCCAAATAAAAAGTAATTATACTTAAGGGCTACTTCTAATAAATCCACAATAAACTGTTTAGCTTCAGGTGTATAACATGTGCTATCCAATTTGGAGGCCACTGCCAGTAAACCCCTATCGTGGTCAATGGAGGTGTACAAAGATGTGACGTCAAATGATACCAGTATAACATTTCCCTTAAATTCTACCTTCTTTAATTTTTCCAAGAAACTCTTCGTGTCCTGGATATAGGATGCTGCTGATGTGGCTATAGGCAAAAGAACCCTATCCAAAAAAATCCCCAGGTTATTAAATATTGAATTAATGCCCGCCACAATGGGCCTACCCGGGGGCTGTTCAATAGATTTATGCACCTTCGGGATAGTATATAACACCGGGGTCGCTGGATGCTCCATATACAAAAAATCAACCATATCTTCATCAATAACACCTTCCAATTCAGCCTTTCCCAAGATCTTAGATATAATACACTGTATATCATGTTTTGGATCCCTCTCGAGCTTCTTATATACTTTTTGATCATTTAACTGATGAAACACCTCCTCCAAATACATTTGTCTACTTTGTACAACTACCGCCCCTCCTTTATCCGCTTGTCTTATGATCAAATCCTCATCTTTTGCCAACTCAGTTATAGCCAAATGCTCTTCCTTTGTTATATTGGGATTTTTATACCTATACGTGCCCTTATTCTCTAACTCCTTCACATCCCTTTTCACCGCCGCTATGAATGCGTCTATGGCCGACACGTTCTCATCCGGATCAAACTCACTTTTTTTATGTAGTTTAAAATCACCCAGACAAAACTCACTCAATTTAATCCTTGGTGACACCTTCCTTTTGGAAAACCAATATTTTAACCTAATCAACCTAAAAAATTTATACAATTCCACATCCACATTAAACCACTCGACGTGACCAGTAGGGCAAAAATTTAAACCCTTCTCTAATACATTTACTTGGGCTTCATTCAGATTTTTACCCGATATATTCATTATTAAAGACCCTCTTTTTTCTTGTTCGGCTTCTGTCTCCTGTCTCTGTTTTTCTTTTTTGTTGCGCCGGTGGTGCCGTCCTCCCCTTCGTCGTCGACATGATCTAAGAGGGACAAAGTCAATAGGTTTTACATATAATTTCGCATCACTCCTTTTATTTCGTCGGGCCCAAAAACCACCTTTCTTTTTCCAACCCAGTTGTGGCTCCTTCTGCCAATTGTATACATTCCCGGATTTATAATCCTCCATGTCCCTTAGCCACTTCACTCGCTTAGTTTCCTCCAAATCTTTCTTTAATTTTTCCACTTTAGTGATGACAGTCTCCATAAACTTTTTACATTCATCTTCACTTAAAATTGCCTTTAATGATGACACAGTCTCCTTTATATCTGCCTGCAACCGTGCAATCTCTTCCTGTAAAAATTCCATATTTAATAATATGGTGTCCAAAGCATAGCGATCAGACATAGCGGCAAACCTTTCACAGTATACTGCATTCTCCATAAACAATGTTGGTCTCACGCCAGACCTTAAACCCCTAGGGATCCTCTTTGATCGATAATATTGGCCTAATGTGGCCACATGCAGCTCAAGGGAAACAAGTCTTTTTGAATCATTCTCATACTTGCGTTTCATATTGATCACAGAGGGGGCACTCAAAAATGCGACATCCTGGTCTGCGCCCTTAAGGATCCGTTCCTCATCATCAGGGGAATAATGCATCGCTCCTGGTTCCATTACAAGTAGTAACGGTGCAAATCTCAAAATAATGGCAATATATCAATAGAAAAACTTCTGAGCAGCACCAAATGTGGGTGCAAATCTGTCCAACAAACCACTCCTTGTCGAATATATGCGTAAAAACGACAGCAGCACTCCAAAATAGGTCTTCAACCGCCTTTAATCGGGCCTACAGGGCGACCTGCGACGTTTCAGCTACCAAGTAGCTTTTGTCTAGCAACTAGTCTCAGCCCCTTTTCCTCCTTTTATAACACACACCATTTACATAATACATACACATTAACATTAATTACACCCTTTGTGTAATCTACACATTATACATTCAATATGCAGACCATTCAGTACCCAATACCTGTCCATGTGCTAGTGAATTGTGACATTATCATTAAACAGTGCATCAAGATTCACATAATACTTCCTTTGTGCCCTTAATTGGTCAGATCCTCCTCCCAGGTGGCGTGATGACAGTTCCCATAGCGGTCTATTGTGATTATTAATGTCCCTAATCAGCTTTACCCATTCCTCCATGTGCGATTCTCCACGCTGCCCGGGTCCGTCGCACCGGAAATGACATCATTCGATGTGCGTCCCGCTTCTGTGTTACTAAGACGCACAGGAAGCTTTCGGGCGCCATCTTACTACAGTACGCGCATGCGCACTGTATTCCAACGCGGCTTTACCACACTACGACCCTCAGGCAGCCGCTGCTCTTGGCTGCGCTTATAATAATAGCCCTGGACCTTCACTGTATCTCTTAAAAGGGTGCTACCCTACATATCCTATATACTTTAACATATTTTGATGCTTATGTATGTATATTTATGCAGGGCTATACATATAATGTGTAATATACGGGGTTGCCAGCACAGTCATACCTACACACGCCCCCTTATCCATAGGCCTAATTCATGCACCGAATATAGTGCAAAACGAAGAGAGTTAACATACTCCTCTTCGTGGCCTTTTCGGATCTGCGGGGACCACTCATCGTCACCAATCACCTTCTGGCACTCACCCCTATGCCCATAATATATTTTTTTTATATACACCACACCTTTTGTATTACTTATACTGTGTTTTAATAAGGATAACGAAGTTCCATCCACAAGTTGCTTACACATTAACCAATATGGGGCAATATTAAACAAAAACCTTTTCTAGGGTATAATCGCATGATAGGGACACTCTTCATATATGACCGCTTGGTACGTCAATCACCCTCCAATGGGATTCTTGAGGGTCTTCGACCCAAGTGCCGGTGCTGGAAGAAACCAAACAGGTTATTAAACAGTGTATTAAACTGTGTGAGTGTACAAACAGTGACTAGTATAGTTTACAGCATTATCCCCCTAACTGAATATGGAATGAATCACATAGCGACTGCCAGCCTATACTCAACGTTCAACCCATTTGGTTTCAACGTATTAAGACGCCTTATCCACTGTAATTCCTTTACATGCAACAACTTATCCCTATCCCCCCCTCTCCTTAATGGGGGTACCACATCGATAATCCTAAATCTTAGATCCTTCTCTGTATGCTTCATATCCAAAAAATGTTTTGGTACTGGTAGGTCTTTCCTTTTTTGACGTATTGTACCCCTATGTTGTCCTATTCTCGTTTTACATTCTAACGTGGTTTCGCCTACATACCACAGTTTGCACGGGCATTCTAATAAATAAATGACGTGGTCTGTCATACATGTGGCAAAATGGCGAATTTTAAACACCTCTCCTGTCTGCGGGTGAGAGAACTCTGTGCCCTTTACCATATATGTACAATTCACGCAGGATACGCAAGGATAGCAACCCACTCTCACCCCTCGCGTTAAAGTGGCCTGCCTGGACACTTTCAATGGGCCAAAATCCGATCTAGACAACATGTCCTTCAGGTTTTTGCCTCTCTGAAACGAAATCAAAGGTTTTAATTTAAACTCCTCCACATCCGGCCAACACTTTCCCAACATTGGCCAGTGTTTGAGAACAATACTGGAAATGTCCCTAGATTCTTCTCCATATTTCATTACTAAAGGGATTCTCGCCGGCGTTTTACTCAATATTACCCTCTTTTCTTTATTACTTTTCATACGAGCCAAACTATTTTGTAATAGGCCTTTCGGATAACCCCTTTTAATGAATTTATTAGTGAGTATTTCAAATTTTTCCCTTTAATTCTTGCTCGTCACTTACAATTCTATCCACTCGTCTATATTGACCAAGCGGAATAGCTTTTTTTAGAGGTTCCGGATGGTGGCTACTATAATGCAACAATTTATTCCGGTCGCTAGGTTTCGTATATAACGTGGTTTTTAATTTTCCCTCTTCTAATTTTACCAATACATCTAAAAACTGAATCTCTTTGTCTGAGACTACCTTTGTGAATTTGATTGACTCATCAATAGTATTTAAGAAGATGTGAAAAACCTCCAATTCTTCCAACGTGCCATCCCATATCACAAATGTATCATCTATATACCTCCACCATTTTAATACTTTACAAAAATGGCTTGAGGGATAGATGAACTTTTCTTCTAGTACCGTCATCATGGTATTTGCGTAGGAACATCCCATTTTTGCACCCATAGCGGTACCGGACAACTGGAGGTAGAAGGTGTCTCCAAATAAAAAGTAATTATACTTAAGGGCTACTTCTAATAAATCCACAATAAACTGTTTAGCTTCAGGTGTATAACATGTGCTATCCAATTTGGAGGCCACTGCCAGTAAACCCCTATCGTGGTCAATGGAGGTGTACAAAGATGTGACGTCAAATGATACCAGTATAACATTTCCCTTAAATTCTACCTTCTTTAATTTTTCCAAGAAACTCTTCGTGTCCTGGATATAGGATGCTGCTGATGTGGCTATAGGCAAAAGAACCCTATCCAAAAAAATCCCCAGGTTATTAAATATTGAATTAATGCCCGCCACAATGGGCCTACCCGGGGGCTGTTCAATAGATTTATGCACCTTCGGGATAGTATATAACACCGGGGTCGCTGGATGCTCCATATACAAAAAATCAACCATATCTTCATCAATAACACCTTCCAATTCAGCCTTTCCCAAGATCTTAGATATAATACACTGTATATCATGTTTTGGATCCCTCTCGAGCTTCTTATATACTTTTTGATCATTTAACTGATGAAACACCTCCTCCAAATACATTTGTCTACTTTGTACAACTACCGCCCCTCCTTTATCCGCTTGTCTTATGATCAAATCCTCATCTTTTGCCAACTCAGTTATAGCCAAATGCTCTTCCTTTGTTATATTGGGATTTTTATACCTATACGTGCCCTTATTCTCTAACTCCTTCACATCCCTTTTCACCGCCGCTATGAATGCGTCTATGGCCGACACGTTCTCATCCGGATCAAACTCACTTTTTTTATGTAGTTTAAAATCACCCAGACAAAACTCACTCAATTTAATCCTTGGTGACACCTTCCTTTTGGAAAACCAATATTTTAACCTAATCAACCTAAAAAATTTATACAATTCCACATCCACATTAAACCACTCGACGTGACCAGTAGGGCAAAAATTTAAACCCTTCTCTAATACATTTACTTGGGCTTCATTCAGATTTTTACCCGATATATTCATTATTAAAGACCCTCTTTTTTCTTGTTCGGCTTCTGTCTCCTGTCTCTGTTTTTCTTTTTTGTTGCGCCGGTGGTGCCGTCCTCCCCTTCGTCGTCGACATGATCTAAGAGGGACAAAGTCAATAGGTTTTACATATAATTTCGCATCACTCCTTTTATTTCGTCGGGCCCAAAAACCACCTTTCTTTTTCCAACCCAGTTGTGGCTCCTTCTGCCAATTGTATACATTCCCGGATTTATAATCCTCCATGTCCCTTAGCCACTTCACTCGCTTAGTTTCCTCCAAATCTTTCTTTAATTTTTCCACTTTAGTGATGACAGTCTCCATAAACTTTTTACATTCATCTTCACTTAAAATTGCCTTTAATGATGACACAGTCTCCTTTATATCTGCCTGCAACCGTGCAATCTCTTCCTGTAAAAATTCCATATTTAATAATATGGTGTCCAAAGCATAGCGATCAGACATAGCGGCAAACCTTTCACAGTATACTGCATTCTCCATAAACAATGTTGGTCTCACGCCAGACCTTAAACCCCTAGGGATCCTCTTTGATCGATAATATTGGCCTAATGTGGCCACATGCAGCTCAAGGGAAACAAGTCTTTTTGAATCATTCTCATACTTGCGTTTCATATTGATCACAGAGGGGGCACTCAAAAATGCGACATCCTGGTCTGCGCCCTTAAGGATCCGTTCCTCATCATCAGGGGAATAATGCATCGCTCCTGGTTCCATTACAAGTAGTAACGGTGCAAATCTCAAAATAATGGCAATATATCAATAGAAAAACTTCTGAGCAGCACCAAATGTGGGTGCAAATCTGTCCAACAAACCACTCCTTGTCGAATATATGCGTAAAAAACGACAGCAGCACTCCAAAATAGGTCTTCAACCGCCTTTAATCGGGCCTACAGGGCGACCTGCGACGTTTCAGCTACCAAGTAGCTTTTGTCTAGCAACTAGTCTCAGCCCCTTTTCCTCCTTTTATAACACACACCATTTACATAATACATACACATTAACATTAATTACACCCTTTGTGTAATCTACACATTATACATTCAATATGCAGACCATTCAGTACCCAATACCTGTCCATGTGCTAGTGAATTGTGACATTATCATTAAACAGTGCATCAAGATTCACATAATACTTCCTTTGTGCCCTTAATTGGTCAGATCCTCCTCCCAGGTGGCGTGATGACAGTTCCCATAGCGGTCTATTGTGATTATTAATGTCCCTAATCAGCTTTACCCATTCCTCCATGTGCGATTCTCCACGCTGCCCGGGTCCGTCGCACCGGAAATGACATCATTCGATGTGCGTCCCGCTTCTGTGTTACTAAGACGCACAGGAAGCTTTCGGGCGCCATCTTACTACAGTACGCGCATGCGCACTGTATTCCAACGCGGCTTTACCACACTACGACCCTCAGGCAGCCGCTGCTCTTGGCTGCGCTTATAATAATAGCCCTGGACCTTCACTGTATCTCTTAAAAGGGTGCTACCCTACATATCCTATATACTTTAACATATTTTGATGCTTATGTATGTATATTTATGCAGGGCTATACATATAATGTGTAATATACGGGGTTGCCAGCACAGTCATACCTACACACGCCCCCTTATCCATAGGCCTAATTCATGCACCGAATATAGTGCAAAACGAGAGGAGTTAACATACTCCTCTTCGTGGCCTTTTCGGATCTGCGGGGACCACTCATCGTCACCAATCACCTTCTGGCACTCACCCCTATGCCCATAATATATTTTTTTTATATACACCACACCTTTTGTATTACTTATACTGTGTTTTAATAAGGATAACGAAGTTCCATCCACAAGTTGCTTACACATTAACCAATATGGGGCAATATTAAACAAAAACCTTTTCTAGGGTATAATCGCATGATAGGGACACTCTTCATATATGACCGCTTGGTACGTCAATCACCCTCCAATGGGATTCTTGAGGGTCTTCGACCCAAGTGCCGGTGCTGGAAGAAACCAAACAGGTTATTAAACAGTGTATTAAACTGTGTGAGTGTACAAACAGTGACTAGTATAGTTTACAGCATTATCCCCCTAACTGAATATGGAATGAATCACATAGCGACTGCCAGCCTATACTCAACGTTCAACCCATTTGGTTTCAACGTATTAAGACGCCTTATCCACTGTAATTCCTTTACATGCAACAACTTATCCCTATCCCCCCCTCTCCTTAATGGGGGTACCACATCGATAATCCTAAATCTTAGATCCTTCTCTGTATGCTTCATATCCAAAAAATGTTTTGGTACTGGTAGGTCTTTCCTTTTTTGACGTATTGTACCCCTATGTTGTCCTATTCTCGTTTTACATTCTAACGTGGTTTCGCCTACATACCACAGTTTGCACGGGCATTCTAATAAATAAATGACGTGGTCTGTCATACATGTGGCAAAATGGCGAATTTTAAACACCTCTCCTGTCTGCGGGTGAGAGAACTCTGTGCCCTTTACCATATATGTACAATTCACGCAGGATACGCAAGGATAGCAACCCACTCTCACCCCTCGCGTTAAAGTGGCCTGCCTGGACACTTTCAATGGGCCAAAATCCGATCTAGACAACATGTCCTTCAGGTTTTTGCCTCTCTGAAACGAAATCAAAGGTTTTAATTTAAACTCCTCCACATCCGGCCAACACTTTCCCAACATTGGCCAGTGTTTGAGAACAATACTGGAAATGTCCCTAGATTCTTCTCCATATTTCATTACTAAAGGGATTCTCGCCGGCGTTTTACTCAATATTACCCTCTTTTCTTTATTACTTTTCATACGAGCCAAACTATTTTGTAATAGGCCTTTCGGATAACCCCTTTTAATGAATTTATTAGTGAGTATTTCAAATTTTTCCCTTTAATTCTTGCTCGTCACTTACAATTTCTATCCACTCGTCTATATTGACCAAGCGGAATAGCTTTTTTTAGAGGTTCCGGATGGTGGCTACTATAATGCAACAATTTATTCCGGTCGCTAGGTTTCGTATATAACGTGGTTTTTAATTTTCCCTCTTCTAATTTTACCAATACATCTAAAAACTGAATCTCTTTGTCTGAGACTACCTTTGTGAATTTGATTGACTCATCAATAGTATTTAAGAAGATGTGAAAAACCTCCAATTCTTCCAACGTGCCATCCCATATCACAAATGTATCATCTATATACCTCCACCATTTTAATACTTTACAAAAATGGCTTGAGGGATAGATGAACTTTTCTTCTAGTACCGTCATCATGGTATTTGCGTAGGAACATCCCATTTTTGCACCCATAGCGGTACCGGACAACTGGAGGTAGAAGGTGTCTCCAAATAAAAAGTAATTATACTTAAGGGCTACTTCTAATAAATCCACAATAAACTGTTTAGCTTCAGGTGTATAACATGTGCTATCCAATTTGGAGGCCACTGCCAGTAAACCCTATCGTGGTCAATGGAGGTGTACAAAGATGTGACGTCAAATGATACCAGTATAACATTTCCCTTAAATTCTACCTTCTTTAATTTTTCCAAGAAACTCTTCGTGTCCTGGATATAGGATGCTGCTGATGTGGCTATAGGCAAAAGAACCCTATCCAAAAAAATCCCAGGTTATTAAATATTGAATTAATGCCCGCCACAATGGGCCTACCCGGGGGCTGTTCAATAGATTTATGCACCTTCGGGATAGTATATAACACCGGGGTCGCTGGATGCTCCATATACAAAAAATCAACCATATCTTCATCAATAACACCTTCCAATTCAGCCTTTCCCAAGATCTTAGATATAATACACTGTATATCATGTTTTGGATCCCTCTCGAGCTTCTTATATACTTTTTGATCATTTAACTGATGAAACACCTCCTCCAAATACATTTGTCTACTTTGTACAACTACCGCCCCTCCTTTATCCGCTTGTCTTATGATCAAATCCTCATCTTTTGCCAACTCAGTTATAGCCAAATGCTCTTCCTTTGTTATATTGGGATTTTTATACCTATACGTGCCCTTATTCTCTAACTCCTTCACATCCCTTTTCACCGCCGCTATGAATGCGTCTATGGCCGACACGTTCTCATCCGGATCAAACTCACTTTTTTTATGTAGTTTAAAATCACCCAGACAAAACTCACTCAATTTAATCCTTGGTGACACCTTCCTTTTGGAAAACCAATATTTTAACCTAATCAACCTAAAAAATTTATACAATTCCACATCCACATTAAACCACTCGACGTGACCAGTAGGGCAAAAATTTAAACCCTTCTCTAATACATTTACTTGGGCTTCATTCAGATTTTTACCCGATATATTCATTATTAAAGACCCTCTTTTTTCTTGTTCGGCTTCTGTCTCCTGTCTCTGTTTTTCTTTTTTGTTGCGCCGGTGGTGCCGTCCTCCCCTTCGTCGTCGACATGATCTAAGAGGGACAAAGTCAATAGGTTTTACATATAATTTCGCATCACTCCTTTTATTTCGTCGGGCCCAAAAACCACCTTTCTTTTTCCAACCCAGTTGTGGCTCCTTCTGCCAATTGTATACATTCCCGGATTTATAATCCTCCATGTCCCTTAGCCACTTCACTCGCTTAGTTTCCTCCAAATCTTTCTTTAATTTTTCCACTTTAGTGATGACAGTCTCCATAAACTTTTTACATTCATCTTCACTTAAAATTGCCTTTAATGATGACACAGTCTCCTTTATATCTGCCTGCAACCGTGCAATCTCTTCCTGTAAAAATTCCATATTTAATAATATGGTGTCCAAAGCATAGCGATCAGACATAGCGGCAAACCTTTCACAGTATACTGCATTCTCCATAAACAATGTTGGTCTCACGCCAGACCTTAAACCCCTAGGGATCCTCTTTGATCGATAATATTGGCCTAATGTGGCCACATGCAGCTCAAGGGAAACAAGTCTTTTTGAATCATTCTCATACTTGCGTTTCATATTGATCACAGAGGGGGCACTCAAAAATGCGACATCCTGGTCTGCGCCCTTAAGGATCCGTTCCTCATCATCAGGGGAATAATGCATCGCTCCTGGTTCCATTACAAGTAGTAACGGTGCAAATCTCAAAATAATGGCAATATATCAATAGAAAAACTTCTGAGCAGCACCAAATGTGGGTGCAAATCTGTCCAACAAACCACTCCTTGTCGAATATATGCGTAAAAAACGACAGCAGCACTCCAAAATAGGTCTTCAACCGCCTTTAATCGGGCCTACAGGGCGACCTGCGACGTTTCAGCTACCAAGTAGCTTTTGTCTAGCAACTAGTCTCAGCCCCTTTTCCTCCTTTTATAACACACACCATTTACATAATACATACACATTAACATTAATTACACCCTTTGTGTAATCTACACATTATACATTCAATATGCAGACCATTCAGTACCCAATACCTGTCCATGTGCTAGTGAATTGTGACATTATCATTAAACAGTGCATCAAGATTCACATAATACTTCCTTTGTGCCCTTAATTGGTCAGATCCTCCTCCCAGGTGGCGTGATGACAGTTCCCATAGCGGTCTATTGTGATTATTAATGTCCCTAATCAGCTTTACCCATTCCTCCATGTGCGATTCTCCACGCTGCCCGGGTCCGTCGCACCGGAAATGACATCATTCGATGTGCGTCCCGCTTCTGTGTTACTAAGACGCACAGGAAGCTTTCGGGCGCCATCTTACTACAGTACGCGCATGCGCACTGTATTCCAACGCGGCTTTACCACACTACGACCCTCAGGCAGCCGCTGCTCTTGGCTGCGCTTATAATAATAGCCCTGGACCTTCACTGTATCTCTTAAAAGGGTGCTACCCTACATATCCTATATACTTTAACATATTTTGATGCTTATGTATGTATATTTATGCAGGGCTATACATATAATGTGTAATATACGGGGTTGCCAGCACAGTCATACCTACACACGCCCCCTTATCCATAGGCCTAATTCATGCACCGAATATAGTGCAAAACGAGAGGAGTTAACATACTCCTCTTCGTGGCCTTTTCGGATCTGCGGGGACCACTCATCGTCACCAATCACCTTCTGGCACTCACCCCTATGCCCATAATATATTTTTTTTATATACACCACACCTTTTGTATTACTTATACTGTGTTTTAATAAGGATAACGAAGTTCCATCCACAAGTTGCTTACACATTAACCAATATGGGGCAATATTAAACAAAAACCTTTTCTAGGGTATAATCGCATGATAGGGACACTCTTCATATATGACCGCTTGGTACGTCAATCACCCTCCAATGGGATTCTTGAGGGTCTTCGACCCAAGTGCCGGTGCTGGAAGAAACCAAACAGGTTATTAAACAGTGTATTAAACTGTGTGAGTGTACAAACAGTGACTAGTATAGTTTACAGCATTATCCCCCTAACTGAATATGGAATGAATCACATAGCGACTGCCAGCCTATACTCAACGTTCAACCCATTTGGTTTCAACGTATTAAGACGCCTTATCCACTGTAATTCCTTTACATGCAACAACTTATCCCTATCCCCCCCTCTCCTTAATGGGGGTACCACATCGATAATCCTAAATCTTAGATCCTTCTCTGTATGCTTCATATCCAAAAAATGTTTTGGTACTGGTAGGTCTTTCCTTTTTTGACGTATTGTACCCCTATGTTGTCCTATTCTCGTTTTACATTCTAACGTGGTTTCGCCTACATACCACAGTTTGCACGGGCATTCTAATAAATAAATGACGTGGTCTGTCATACATGTGGCAAAATGGCGAATTTTAAACACCTCTCCTGTCTGCGGGTGAGAGAACTCTGTGCCCTTTACCATATATGTACAATTCACGCAGGATACGCAAGGATAGCAACCCACTCTCACCCCTCGCGTTAAAGTGGCCTGCCTGGACACTTTCAATGGGCCAAAATCCGATCTAGACAACATGTCCTTCAGGTTTTTGCCTCTCTGAAACGAAATCAAAGGTTTTAATTTAAACTCCTCCACATCCGGCCAACACTTTCCCAACATTGGCCAGTGTTTGAGAACAATACTGGAAATGTCCCTAGATTCTTCTCCATATTTCATTACTAAAGGGATTCTCGCCGGCGTTTTACTCAATATTACCCTCTTTTCTTTATTACTTTTCATACGAGCCAAACTATTTTGTAATAGGCCTTTCGGATAACCCCTTTTAATGAATTTATTAGTGAGTATTTCAAATTTTTCCCTTTAATTCTTGCTCGTCACTTACAATTCTATCCACTCGTCTATATTGACCAAGCGGAATAGCTTTTTTTAGAGGTTCCGGATGGTGGCTACTATAATGCAACAATTTATTCCGGTCGCTAGGTTTCGTATATAACGTGGTTTTTAATTTTCCCTCTTCTAATTTTACCAATACATCTAAAAACTGAATCTCTTTGTCTGAGACTACCTTTGTGAATTTGATTGACTCATCAATAGTATTTAAGAAGATGTGAAAAACCTCCAATTCTTCCAACGTGCCATCCCATATCACAAATGTATCATCTATATACCTCCACCATTTTAATACTTTACAAAAATGGCTTGAGGGATAGATGAACTTTTCTTCTAGTACCGTCATCATGGTATTTGCGTAGGAACATCCCATTTTTGCACCCATAGCGGTACCGGACAACTGGAGGTAGAAGGTGTCTCCAAATAAAAAGTAATTATACTTAAGGGCTACTTCTAATAAATCCACAATAAACTGTTTAGCTTCAGGTGTATAACATGTGCTATCCAATTTGGAGGCCACTGCCAGTAAACCCCTATCGTGGTCAATGGAGGTGTACAAAGATGTGACGTCAAATGATACCAGTATAACATTTCCCTTAAATTCTACCTTCTTTAATTTTTCCAAGAAACTCTTCGTGTCCTGGATATAGGATGCTGCTGATGTGGCTATAGGCAAAAGAACCCTATCCAAAAAAATCCCCAGGTTATTAAATATTGAATTAATGCCCGCCACAATGGGCCTACCCGGGGGCTGTTCAATAGATTTATGCACCTTCGGGATAGTATATAACACCGGGGTCGCTGGATGCTCCATATACAAAAAATCAACCATATCTTCATCAATAACACCTTCCAATTCAGCCTTTCCCAAGATCTTAGATATAATACACTGTATATCATGTTTTGGATCCCTCTCGAGCTTCTTATATACTTTTTGATCATTTAACTGATGAAACACCTCCTCCAAATACATTTGTCTACTTTGTACAACTACCGCCCCTCCTTTATCCGCTTGTCTTATGATCAAATCCTCATCTTTTGCCAACTCAGTTATAGCCAAATGCTCTTCCTTTGTTATATTGGGATTTTTATACCTATACGTGCCCTTATTCTCTAACTCCTTCACATCCCTTTTCACACGCCGCTATGAATGCGTCTATGGCCGACACGTTCTCATCCGGATCAAACTCACTTTTTTTATGTAGTTTAAAATCACCCAGACAAAACTCACTCAATTTAATCCTTGGTGACACCTTCCTTTTGGAAAACCAATATTTTAACCTAATCAACCTAAAAAATTTATACAATTCCACATCCACATTAAACCACTCGACGTGACCAGTAGGGCAAAAATTTAAACCCTTCTCTAATACATTTACTTGGGCTTCATTCAGATTTTTACCCGATATATTCATTATTAAAGACCCTCTTTTTTCTTGTTCGGCTTCTGTCTCCTGTCTCTGTTTTTCTTTTTTGTTGCGCCGGTGGTGCCGTCCTCCCCTTCGTCGTCGACATGATCTAAGAGGGACAAAGTCAATAGGTTTTACATATAATTTCGCATCACTCCTTTTATTTCGTCGGGCCCAAAAACCACCTTTCTTTTTCCAACCCAGTTGTGGCTCCTTCTGCCAATTGTATACATTCCCGGATTTATAATCCTCCATGTCCCTTAGCCACTTCACTCGCTTAGTTTCCTCCAAATCTTTCTTTAATTTTTCCACTTTAGTGATGACAGTCTCCATAAACTTTTTACATTCATCTTCACTTAAAATTGCCTTTAATGATGACACAGTCTCCTTTATATCTGCCTGCAACCGTGCAATCTCTTCCTGTAAAAATTCCATATTTAATAATATGGTGTCCAAAGCATAGCGATCAGACATAGCGGCAAACCTTTCACAGTATACTGCATTCTCCATAAACAATGTTGGTCTCACGCCAGACCTTAAACCCCTAGGGATCCTCTTTGATCGATAATATTGGCCTAATGTGGCCACATGCAGCTCAAGGGAAACAAGTCTTTTTGAATCATTCTCATACTTGCGTTTCATATTGATCACAGAGGGGGCACTCAAAAATGCGACATCCTGGTCTGCGCCCTTAAGGATCCGTTCCTCATCATCAGGGGAATAATGCATCGCTCCTGGTTCCATTACAAGTAGTAACGGTGCAAATCTCAAAATAATGGCAATATATCAATAGAAAAACTTCTGAGCAGCACCAAATGTGGGTGCAAATCTGTCCAACAAACCACTCCTTGTCGAATATATGCGTAAAAACGACAGCAGCACTCCAAAATAGGTCTTCAACCGCCTTTAATCGGGCCTACAGGGCGACCTGCGACGTTTCAGCTACCAAGTAGCTTTTGTCTAGCAACTAGTCTCAGCCCCTTTTCCTCCTTTTATAACACACACCATTTACATAATACATACACATTAACATTAATTACACCCTTTGTGTAATCTACACATTATACATTCAATATGCAGACCATTCAGTACCCAATACCTGTCCATGTGCTAGTGAATTGTGACATTATCATTAAACAGTGCATCAAGATTCACATAATACTTCCTTTGTGCCCTTAATTGGTCAGATCCTCCTCCCAGGTGGCGTGATGACAGTTCCCATAGCGGTCTATTGTGATTATTAATGTCCCTAATCAGCTTTACCCATTCCTCCATGTGCGATTCTCCACGCTGCCCGGGTCCGTCGCACCGGAAATGACATCATTCGATGTGCGTCCCGCTTCTGTGTTACTAAGACGCACAGGAAGCTTTCGGGCGCCATCTTACTACAGTACGCGCATGCGCACTGTATTCCAACGCGGCTTTACCACACTACGACCCTCAGGCAGCCGCTGCTCTTGGCTGCGCTTATAATAATAGCCCTGGACCTTCACTGTATCTCTTAAAAGGGTGCTACCCTACATATCCTATATACTTTAACATATTTTGATGCTTATGTATGTATATTTATGCAGGGCTATACATATAATGTGTAATATACGGGGTTGCCAGCACAGTCATACCTACACACGCCCCCTTATCCATAGGCCTAATTCATGCACCGAATATAGTGCAAAACGAGAGGAGTTAACATACTCCTCTTCGTGGCCTTTTCGGATCTGCGGGGACCACTCATCGTCACCAATCACCTTCTGGCACTCACCCCTATGCCCATAATATATTTTTTTTATATACACCACACCTTTTGTATTACTTATACTGTGTTTTAATAAGGATAACGAAGTTCCATCCACAAGTTGCTTACACATTAACCAATATGGGGCAATATTAAACAAAAACCTTTTCTAGGGTATAATCGCATGATAGGGACACTCTTCATATATGACCGCTTGGTACGTCAATCACCCTCCAATGGGATTCTTGAGGGTCTTCGACCCAAGTGCCGGTGCTGGAAGAAACCAAACAGGTTATTAAACAGTGTATTAAACTGTGTGAGTGTACAAACAGTGACTAGTATAGTTTACAGCATTATCCCCCTAACTGAATATGGAATGAATCACATAGCGACTGCCAGCCTATACTCAACGTTCAACCCATTTGGTTTCAACGTATTAAGACGCCTTATCCACTGTAATTCCTTTACATGCAACAACTTATCCCTATCCCCCCCTCTCCTTAATGGGGGTACCACATCGATAATCCTAAATCTTAGATCCTTCTCTGTATGCTTCATATCCAAAAAATGTTTTGGTACTGGTAGGTCTTTCCTTTTTTGACGTATTGTACCCCTATGTTGTCCTATTCTCGTTTTACATTCTAACGTGGTTTCGCCTACATACCACAGTTTGCACGGGCATTCTAATAAATAAATGACGTGGTCTGTCATACATGTGGCAAAATGGCGAATTTTAAACACCTCTCCTGTCTGCGGGTGAGAGAACTCTGTGCCCTTTACCATATATGTACAATTCACGCAGGATACGCAAGGATAGCAACCCACTCTCACCCCTCGCGTTAAAGTGGCCTGCCTGGACACTTTCAATGGGCCAAAATCCGATCTAGACAACATGTCCTTCAGGTTTTTGCCTCTCTGAAACGAAATCAAAGGTTTTAATTTAAACTCCTCCACATCCGGCCAACACTTTCCCAACATTGGCCAGTGTTTGAGAACAATACTGGAAATGTCCCTAGATTCTTCTCCATATTTCATTACTAAAGGGATTCTCGCCGGCGTTTTACTCAATATTACCCTCTTTTCTTTATTACTTTTCATACGAGCCAAACTATTTTGTAATAGGCCTTTCGGATAACCCCTTTTAATGAATTTATTAGTGAGTATTTCAAATTTTTCCCTTTAATTCTTGCTCGTCACTTACAATTCTATCCACTCGTCTATATTGACCAAGCGGAATAGCTTTTTTTAGAGGTTCCGGATGGTGGCTACTATAATGCAACAATTTATTCCGGTCGCTAGGTTTCGTATATAACGTGGTTTTTAATTTTCCCTCTTCTAATTTTACCAATACATCTAAAAACTGAATCTCTTTGTCTGAGACTACCTTTGTGAATTTGATTGACTCATCAATAGTATTTAAGAAGATGTGAAAAACCTCCAATTCTTCCAACGTGCCATCCCATATCACAAATGTATCATCTATATACCTCCACCATTTTAATACTTTACAAAAATGGCTTGAGGGATAGATGAACTTTTCTTCTAGTACCGTCATCATGGTATTTGCGTAGGAACATCCCATTTTTGCACCCATAGCGGTACCGGACAACTGGAGGTAGAAGGTGTCTCCAAATAAAAAGTAATTATACTTAAGGGCTACTTCTAATAAATCCACAATAAACTGTTTAGCTTCAGGTGTATAACATGTGCTATCCAATTTGGAGGCCACTGCCAGTAAACCCCTATCGTGGTCAATGGAGGTGTACAAAGATGTGACGTCAAATGATACCAGTATAACATTTCCCTTAAATTCTACCTTCTTTAATTTTTCCAAGAAACTCTTCGTGTCCTGGATATAGGATGCTGCTGATGTGGCTATAGGCAAAAGAACCCTATCCAAAAAAATCCCCAGGTTATTAAATATTGAATTAATGCCCGCCACAATGGGCCTACCCGGGGGCTGTTCAATAGATTTATGCACCTTCGGGATAGTATATAACACCGGGGTCGCTGGATGCTCCATATACAAAAAATCAACCATATCTTCATCAATAACACCTTCCAATTCAGCCTTTCCCAAGATCTTAGATATAATACACTGTATATCATGTTTTGGATCCCTCTCGAGCTTCTTATATACTTTTTGATCATTTAACTGATGAAACACCTCCTCCAAATACATTTGTCTACTTTGTACAACTACCGCCCCTCCTTTATCCGCTTGTCTTATGATCAAATCCTCATCTTTTGCCAACTCAGTTATAGCCAAATGCTCTTCCTTTGTTATATTGGGATTTTTATACCTATACGTGCCCTTATTCTCTAACTCCTTCACATCCCTTTTCACCGCCGCTATGAATGCGTCTATGGCCGACACGTTCTCATCCGGATCAAACTCACTTTTTTTATGTAGTTTAAAATCACCCAGACAAAACTCACTCAATTTAATCCTTGGTGACACCTTCCTTTTGGAAAACCAATATTTTAACCTAATCAACCTAAAAAATTTATACAATTCCACATCCACATTAAACCACTCGACGTGACCAGTAGGGCAAAAATTTAAACCCTTCTCTAATACATTTACTTGGGCTTCATTCAGATTTTTACCCGATATATTCATTATTAAAGACCCTCTTTTTTCTTGTTCGGCTTCTGTCTCCTGTCTCTGTTTTTCTTTTTTGTTGCGCCGGTGGTGCCGTCCTCCCCTTCGTCGTCGACATGATCTAAGAGGGACAAAGTCAATAGGTTTTACATATAATTTCGCATCACTCCTTTTATTTCGTCGGGCCCAAAAACCACCTTTCTTTTTCCAACCCAGTTGTGGCTCCTTCTGCCAATTGTATACATTCCCGGATTTATAATCCTCCATGTCCCTTAGCCACTTCACTCGCTTAGTTTCCTCCAAATCTTTCTTTAATTTTTCCACTTTAGTGATGACAGTCTCCATAAACTTTTTACATTCATCTTCACTTAAAATTGCCTTTAATGATGACACAGTCTCCTTTATATCTGCCTGCAACCGTGCAATCTCTTCCTGTAAAAATTCCATATTTAATAATATGGTGTCCAAAGCATAGCGATCAGACATAGCGGCAAACCTTTCACAGTATACTGCATTCTCCATAAACAATGTTGGTCTCACGCCAGACCTTAAACCCCTAGGGATCCTCTTTGATCGATAATATTGGCCTAATGTGGCCACATGCAGCTCAAGGGAAACAAGTCTTTTTGAATCATTCTCATACTTGCGTTTCATATTGATCACAGAGGGGGCACTCAAAAATGCGACATCCTGGTCTGCGCCCTTAAGGATCCGTTCCTCATCATCAGGGGAATAATGCATCGCTCCTGGTTCCATTACAAGTAGTAACGGTGCAAATCTCAAAATAATGGCAATATATCAATAGAAAAACTTCTGAGCAGCACCAAATGTGGGTGCAAATCTGTCCAACAAACCACTCCTTGTCGAATATATGCGTAAAAACGACAGCAGCACTCCAAAATAGGTCTTCAACCGCCTTTAATCGGGCCTACAGGGCGACCTGCGACGTTTCAGCTACCAAGTAGCTTTTGTCTAGCAACTAGTCTCAGCCCCTTTTCCTCCTTTTATAACACACACCATTTACATAATACATACACATTAACATTAATTACACCCTTTGTGTAATCTACACATTATACATTCAATATGCAGACCATTCAGTACCCAATACCTGTCCATGTGCTAGTGAATTGTGACATTATCATTAAACAGTGCATCAAGATTCACATAATACTTCCTTTGTGCCCTTAATTGGTCAGATCCTCCTCCCAGGTGGCGTGATGACAGTTCCCATAGCGGTCTATTGTGATTATTAATGTCCCTAATCAGCTTTACCCATTCCTCCATGTGCGATTCTCCACGCTGCCCGGGTCCGTCGCACCGGAAATGACATCATTCGATGTGCGTCCCGCTTCTGTGTTACTAAGACGCACAGGAAGCTTTCGGGCGCCATCTTACTACAGTACGCGCATGCGCACTGTATTCCAACGCGGCTTTACCACACTACGACCCTCAGGCAGCCGCTGCTCTTGGCTGCGCTTATAATAATAGCCCTGGACCTTCACTGTATCTCTTAAAAGGGTGCTACCCTACATATCCTATATACTTTAACATATTTTGATGCTTATGTATGTATATTTATGCAGGGCTATACATATAATGTGTAATATACGGGGTTGCCAGCACAGTCATACCTACACACGCCCCCTTATCCATAGGCCTAATTCATGCACCGAATATAGTGCAAAACGAGAGGAGTTAACATACTCCTCTTCGTGGCCTTTTCGGATCTGCGGGGACCACTCATCGTCACCAATCACCTTCTGGCACTCACCCCTATGCCCATAATATATTTTTTTTATATACACCACACCTTTTGTATTACTTATACTGTGTTTTAATAAGGATAACGAAGTTCCATCCACAAGTTGCTTACACATTAACCAATATGGGGCAATATTAAACAAAAACCTTTTCTAGGGTATAATCGCATGATAGGGACACTCTTCATATATGACCGCTTGGTACGTCAATCACCCTCCAATGGGATTCTTGAGGGTCTTCGACCCAAGTGCCGGTGCTGGAAGAAACCAAACAGGTTATTAAACAGTGTATTAAACTGTGTGAGTGTACAAACAGTGACTAGTATAGTTTACAGCATTATCCCCCTAACTGAATATGGAATGAATCACATAGCGACTGCCAGCCTATACTCAACGTTCAACCCATTTGGTTTCAACGTATTAAGACGCCTTATCCACTGTAATTCCTTTACATGCAACAACTTATCCCTATCCCCCCCTCTCCTTAATGGGGGTACCACATCGATAATCCTAAATCTTAGATCCTTCTCTGTATGCTTCATATCCAAAAAATGTTTTGGTACTGGTAGGTCTTTCCTTTTTTGACGTATTGTACCCCTATGTTGTCCTATTCTCGTTTTACATTCTAACGTGGTTTCGCCTACATACCACAGTTTGCACGGGCATTCTAATAAATAAATGACGTGGTCTGTCATACATGTGGCAAAATGGCGAATTTTAAACACCTCTCCTGTCTGCGGGTGAGAGAACTCTGTGCCCTTTACCATATATGTACAATTCACGCAGGATACGCAAGGATAGCAACCCACTCTCACCCCTCGCGTTAAAGTGGCCTGCCTGGACACTTTCAATGGGCCAAAATCCGATCTAGACAACATGTCCTTCAGGTTTTTGCCTCTCTGAAACGAAATCAAAGGTTTTAATTTAAACTCCTCCACATCCGGCCAACACTTTCCCAACATTGGCCAGTGTTTGAGAACAATACTGGAAATGTCCCTAGATTCTTCTCCATATTTCATTACTAAAGGGATTCTCGCCGGCGTTTTACTCAATATTACCCTCTTTTCTTTATTACTTTTCATACGAGCCAAACTATTTTGTAATAGGCCTTTCGGATAACCCCTTTTAATGAATTTATTAGTGAGTATTTCAAATTTTTCCCTTTAATTCTTGCTCGTCACTTACAATTCTATCCACTCGTCTATATTGACCAAGCGGAATAGCTTTTTTTAGAGGTTCCGGATGGTGGCTACTATAATGCAACAATTTATTCCGGTCGCTAGGTTTCGTATATAACGTGGTTTTTAATTTTCCCTCTTCTAATTTTACCAATACATCTAAAAACTGAATCTCTTTGTCTGAGACTACCTTTGTGAATTTGATTGACTCATCAATAGTATTTAAGAAGATGTGAAAAACCTCCAATTCTTCCAACGTGCCATCCCATATCACAAATGTATCATCTATATACCTCCACCATTTTAATACTTTACAAAAATGGCTTGAGGGATAGATGAACTTTTCTTCTAGTACCGTCATCATGGTATTTGCGTAGGAACATCCCATTTTTGCACCCATAGCGGTACCGGACAACTGGAGGTAGAAGGTGTCTCCAAATAAAAAGTAATTATACTTAAGGGCTACTTCTAATAAATCCACAATAAACTGTTTAGCTTCAGGTGTATAACATGTGCTATCCAATTTGGAGGCCACATGCCAGTAAACCCCTATCGTGGTCAATGGAGGTGTACAAAGATGTGACGTCAAATGATACCAGTATAACATTTCCCTTAAATTCTACCTTCTTTAATTTTTCCAAGAAACTCTTCGTGTCCTGGATATAGGATGCTGCTGATGTGGCTATAGGCAAAAGAACCCTATCCAAAAAAATCCCCAGGTTATTAAATATTGAATTAATGCCCGCCACAATGGGCCTACCCGGGGGCTGTTCAATAGATTTATGCACCTTCGGGATAGTATATAACACCGGGGTCGCTGGATGCTCCATATACAAAAAATCAACCATATCTTCATCAATAACACCTTCCAATTCAGCCTTTCCCAAGATCTTAGATATAATACACTGTATATCATGTTTTGGATCCCTCTCGAGCTTCTTATATACTTTTTGATCATTTAACTGATGAAACACCTCCTCCAAATACATTTGTCTACTTTGTACAACTACCGCCCCTCCTTTATCCGCTTGTCTTATGATCAAATCCTCATCTTTTGCCAACTCAGTTATAGCCAAATGCTCTTCCTTTGTTATATTGGGATTTTTATACCTATACGTGCCCTTATTCTCTAACTCCTTCACATCCCTTTTCACCGCCGCTATGAATGCGTCTATGGCCGACACGTTCTCATCCGGATCAAACTCACTTTTTTTATGTAGTTTAAAATCACCCAGACAAAACTCACTCAATTTAATCCTTGGTGACACCTTCCTTTTGGAAAACCAATATTTTAACCTAATCAACCTAAAAAATTTATACAATTCCACATCCACATTAAACCACTCGACGTGACCAGTAGGGCAAAAATTTAAACCCTTCTCTAATACATTTACTTGGGCTTCATTCAGATTTTTACCCGATATATTCATTATTAAAGACCCTCTTTTTTCTTGTTCGGCTTCTGTCTCCTGTCTCTGTTTTTCTTTTTTGTTGCGCCGGTGGTGCCGTCCTCCCCTTCGTCGTCGACATGATCTAAGAGGGACAAAGTCAATAGGTTTTACATATAATTTCGCATCACTCCTTTTATTTCGTCGGGCCCAAAAACCACCTTTCTTTTTCCAACCCAGTTGTGGCTCCTTCTGCCAATTGTATACATTCCCGGATTTATAATCCTCCATGTCCCTTAGCCACTTCACTCGCTTAGTTTCCTCCAAATCTTTCTTTAATTTTTCCACTTTAGTGATGACAGTCTCCATAAACTTTTTACATTCATCTTCACTTAAAATTGCCTTTAATGATGACACAGTCTCCTTTATATCTGCCTGCAACCGTGCAATCTCTTCCTGTAAAAATTCCATATTTAATAATATGGTGTCCAAAGCATAGCGATCAAGACATAGCGGCAAACCTTCTCACAGTATACTGCATTCTCCATAAACAATTATGGTCTCACGCCAGACCTTAAACCCTAGGGATCCTCTTTGATCGATAATATTGGCCTAATGTGGCCACATTGCAGCTCAAGGGAAACAAGTCTTTTTGAATCATTCTCATACTTGCGTTTCATATTGATCACAGAGGGGGCACTCAAAAATGCGACATCCTGGTCTGCGCCCTTAAGGATCCGTTCCTCATCATCAGGGAATTAATGCATCGCTCCTGGTTCCATTACAATAGATAACGGTGCAAATCTCAAAATAATGGCAATATATCAATAGAAAAACTTCTGAGCAGCACCAAATGTGGGTGCAAATCTGTCCAACAAACCACTCCTTGTCGAATATATGCGTAAAAACGACAGCAGCACTCCAAAATAGGTCCTTGTTCTCAAACACTGGCCAATGTTGGAAAGTGTTGGCCGGATGTGGAGGAGTTTAAATTAAAACCTTTGATTTCGTTTCAGAGAGGCAAAAACCTGAAGGACATGTTGTCTAGATCGGATTTTGGCCCATTGAAAGTGTCCAGGCAGCCACTTTAACGCGAGGGTGAGAGTGGGTTGCTATCCTTGCGTATCCTGCATGAATTGTACATATATGGTAAAGGGCACAGAGTTCTCTCACCCGCAGACAGGAGAGGTGTTTAAAATTTCGCCATTTGCCACATGTATGACAGACCACGTCATTTATTTATTAGAATGCCCGTGCAAACTGTGGTATGTAGGCGAAACCACGTTAGAATGTAAACGAGAATAGGACAACATAGGGTACAATACGTCAAAAAAGGAAAGACCTACCAGTACCAAAACAATTTTTGGATATTGAAGCATACAGAGAAGATCTAAGATTTAGGATTATCGATGTGGTACCCCATTAAGGAGAGGGGGGATAGGGATAAGTTGTTGCATGTAAAGGAATTACAGTGGATAAGGCGTCTTAATACGTTGAAACCAATGGGTTGAACGTTGAGTATAGGCTGGCATCGCTATGTGATTCATTCCATATTCAGTTAGGGGGATAATGCTGTAAACTATACTAGTCATGTTTGTACACTCACACAGTTTAAATACACTGTTTTAATAACCTGTTTGGTTTCTTCCAGCACCGGCACTTGGGTCGAAGACCCTCAAGAATCCCATTGGAGGGTGATTGACGTACCAAGCGGTCATATATGAAGAGTGTCCCTATCATGCGATTATACCTAGAAAAGGTTTTTGTTTAATATTGCCCCATATTGGTTAATGTGTAAGCAACTTGTGGATGGAACTTCGTTATCCTTATTAAAACACAGTATAAGTAATACAAAAGGTGTGGTGTATATAAAAAAAATATATTATGGGCATAGGGGTGAGTGCCAGAAGGTGATTGGTGACGATGAGTGGTCCCGCAGATCCGAAAAGGCCACGAAGAGGAGTATGTTAACTCCTCTCGTTTTGCACTATATTCGGTGCATGAATTAGGCCTATGGATAAGGGGGCGTGTGTAGGTATGACTGTGCTGGCAACCCCGTATATTACACATTATATGTATAGCCCTGCATAAATATACATACATAAGCATCAAAATATGTTAAAGTATATAGGATATGTAGGGTAGCACCCTTTTAAGAGATACAGTGAAGGTCCAGGGCTATTATTATAAGCGCAGCCAAGAGCAGCGGCTGCCTGAGGGTCGTAGTGTGGTAAAGCCGCGTTGGAATACAGTGCGCATGCGCGTACTGTAGTAAGATGGCGCCCGAAAGCTTCCTGTGCGTCTTAGTAACACAGAAGCGGGACGCACATCGAATGATGTCATTTCCGGTGCGACGGACCCGGGCAGCGTGGAGAATCGCACATGGAGGAATGGGTAAAGCTGATTAGGGACATTAATAATCACAATAGACCGCTATGGGAACTGTCATCACGCCACCTGGGAGGAGGATCTGACCAATTAAGGGCACAAAGGAAGTATTATGTGAATCTTGATGCACTGTTTAATGATAATGTCACAATTCACTAGCACATGGACAGGTATTGGGTACTGAATGGTCTGCATATTGAATGTATAATGTGTAGATTACACAAAGGGTGTAATTAATGTTAATGTGTATGTATTATGTAAATGGTGTGTGTTATAAAAGGAGGAAAAGGGGCTGAGACTAGTTGCTAGACAAAAGCTACTTGGTAGCTGAAACGTCGCAGGTCGCCCTGTAGGCCCGATTAAAGGCGGTTGAAGACCTATTTTGGAGTGCTGCTGTCGTTTTTACGCATATATTCGACAAGGAGTGGTTTGTTGGACAGATTTGCACCCACATTTGGTGCTGCTCAGAAGTTTTTCTATTGATATATTGCCATTATTTTGAGATTTGCACCGTTACTACTTGTAATGGAACCAGGAGCGATGCATTATTCCCCTGATGATGAGGAACGGATCCTTAAGGGCGCAGACCAGGATGTCGCATTTTTGAGTGCCCCCTCTGTGATCAATATGAAACGCAAGTATGAGAATGATTGATTCAAAAAGACTTGTTTCCCTTGAGCTGCATGTGGCCACATTAGGCCAATATTATCGATCAAAGAGGATCCCTAGGGGTTTAAGGTCTGGCGTGAGACCAACATTGTTTATGGAGAATGCAGTATACTGTGAAAGGTTTGCCGCTATGTCTGATCGCTATGCTTTGGACACCATATTATTAAATATGGAATTTTTACAGGAAGAGATTGCACGGTTGCAGGCAGATATAAAGGAGACTGTGTCATCATTAAAGGCAATTTTAAGTGAAGATGAATGTAAAAAGTTTATGGAGACTGTCATCACTAAAGTGGAAAAATTAAAGAAAGATTTGGAGGAAACTAAGCGAGTGAAGTGGCTAAGGGACATGGAGGATTATAAATCCGGGAATGTATACAATTGGCAGAAGGAGCCACAACTGGGTTGGAAAAAGAAAGGTGGTTTTTGGGCCCGACGAAATAAAAGGAGTGATGCGAAATTATATGTAAAACCTATTGACTTTGTCCCTCTTAGATCATGTCGACGACGAAGGGGAGGACGGCACCACCGGCGCAACAAAAAGAAAAACAGAGACAGGAGACAGAAGCCGAACAAGAAAAAAGAGGGTCTTTAATAATGAATATATCGGGTAAAAATCTGAATGAAGCCCAAGTAAATGTATTAGAGAAGGGTTTAAATTTTTGCCCTACTGGTCACGTCGAGTGGTTTAATGTGGATGTGGAATTGTATAAATTTTTTAGGTTGATTAGGTTAAAATATTGGTTTTCCAAAAGGAAGGTGTCACCAAGGATTAAATTGAGTGAGTTTTGTCTGGGTGATTTTAAACTACATAAAAAAAGTGAGTTTGATCCGGATGAGAACGTGTCGGCCATAGACGCATTCATAGCGGCGGTGAAAAGGGATGTGAAGGAGTTAGAGAATAAGGGCACGTATAGGTATAAAAATCCCAATATAACAAAGGAAGAGCATTTGGCTATAACTGAGTTGGCAAAAGATGAGGATTTGATCATAAGACAAGCGGATAAAGGAGGGGCGGTAGTTGTACAAAGTAGACAAATGTATTTGGAGGAGGTGTTTCATCAGTTAAATGATCAAAAAGTATATAAGAAGCTCGAGAGGGATCCAAAACATGATATACAGTGTATTATATCTAAGATCTTGGGAAAGGCTGAATTGGAAGGTGTTATTGATGAAGATATGGTTGATTTTTTGTATATGGAGCATCCAGCGACCCCGGTGTTATATACTATCCCGAAGGTGCATAAATCTATTGAACAGCCCCCGGGTAGGCCCATTGTGGCGGGCATTAATTCAATATTTAATAACCTGGGGATTTTTTTGGATAGGGTTCTTTTGCCTATAGCCACATCAGCAGCATCCTATATCCAGGACACGAAGAGTTTCTTGGAAAAATTAAAGAAGGTAGAATTTAAGGGAAATGTTATACTGGTATCATTTGACGTCACATCTTTGTACACCTCCATTGACCACGATAGGGGTTTACTGGCAGTGGCCTCCAAATTGGATAGCACATGTTATACACCTGAAGCTAAACAGTTTATTGTGGATTTATTAGAAGTAGCCCTTAAGTATAATTACTTTTTATTTGGAGACACCTTCTACCTCCAGTTGTCCGGTACCGCTATGGGTGCAAAAATGGGATGTTCCTACGCAAATACCATGATGACGGTACTAGAAGAAAAGTTCATCTATCCCTCAAGCCATTTTTGTAAAGTATTAAAATGGTGGAGGTATATAGATGATACATTTGTGATATGGGATGGCACGTTGGAAGAATTGGAGGTTTTTCACATCTTCTTAAATACTATTGATGAGTCAATCAAATTCACAAAGGTAGTCTCAGACAAAGAGATTCAGTTTTTAGATGTATTGGTAAAATTAGAAGAGGGAAAATTAAAAACCACGTTATATACGAAACCTAGCGACCGGAATAAATTGTTGCATTATAGTAGCCACCATCCGGAACCTCTAAAAAAAGCTATTCCACTTGGTCAATATAGACGAGTGGATAGAATTGTAAGTGACGAGCAAGAATTAAGGGAAAAATTTGAAATACTCACTAATAAATTCATTAAAAGGGGTTATCCGAAAGGCCTATTACAAAATAGTTTGGCTCGTATGAAAAGTAATAAAGAAAAGAGGGTAATATTGAGTAAAACGCCGGCGAGAATCCCTTTAGTAATGAAATATGGAGAAGAATCTAGGGACATTTCCAGTATTGTTCTCAAACACTGGCCAATGTTGGGAAAGTGTTGGCCGGATGTGGAGGAGTTTAAATTAAAACCTTTGATTTCGTTTCAGAGAGGCAAAAACCTGAAGGACATGTTGTCTAGATCGGATTTTGGCCCATTGAAAGTGTCCAGGCAGGCCACTTTAACGCGAGGGGTGAGAGTGGGTTGCTATCCTTGCGTATCCTGCGTGAATTGTACATATATGGTAAAGGGCACAGAGTTCTCTCACCCGCAGACAGGAGAGGTGTTTAAAATTCGCCATTTTGCCACATGTATGACAGACCACGTCATTTATTTATTAGAATGCCCGTGCAAACTGTGGTATGTAGGCGAAACCACGTTAGAATGTAAAACGAGAATAGGACAACATAGGGGTACAATACGTCAAAAAAGGAAAGACCTACCAGTACCAAAACAATTTTTGGATATGAAGCATACAGAGAAGGATCTAAGATTTAGGATTATCGATGTGGTACCCCCATTAAGGAGAGGGGGGGATAGGGATAAGTTGTTGCATGTAAAGGAATTACAGTGGATAAGGCGTCTTAATACGTTGAAACCAAATGGGTTGAACGTTGAGTATAGGCTGGCAGTCGCTATGTGATTCATTCCATATTCAGTTAGGGGGATAATGCTGTAAACTATACTAGTCACTGTTTGTACACTCACACAGTTTAATACACTGTTTAATAACCTGTTTGGTTTCTTCCAGCACCGGCACTTGGGTCGAAGACCCTCAAGAATCCCATTGGAGGGTGATTGACGTACCAAGCGGTCATATATGAAGAGTGTCCCTATCATGCGATTATACCCTAGAAAAGGTTTTTGTTTAATATTGCCCCATATTGGTTAATGTGTAAGCAACTTGTGGATGGAACTTCGTTATCCTTATTAAAACACAGTATAAGTAATACAAAAGGTGTGGTGTATATAAAAAAAATATATTATGGGCATAGGGGTGAGTGCCAGAAGGTGATTGGTGACGATGAGTGGTCCCCGCAGATCCGAAAAGGCCACGAAGAGGAGTATGTTAACTCCTCTCGTTTTGCACTATATTCGGTGCATGAATTAGGCCTATGGATAAGGGGGCGTGTGTAGGTATGACTGTGCTGGCAACCCCGTATATTACACATTATATGTATAGCCCTGCATAAATATACATACATAAGCATCAAAATATGTTAAAGTATATAGGATATGTAGGGTAGCACCCTTTTAAGAGATACAGTGAAGGTCCAGGGCTATTATTATAAGCGCAGCCAAGAGCAGCGGCTGCCTGAGGGTCGTAGTGTGGTAAAGCCGCGTTGGAATACAGTGCGCATGCGCGTACTGTAGTAAGATGGCGCCCGAAAGCTTCCTGTGCGTCTTAGTAACACAGAAGCGGGACGCACATCGAATGATGTCATTTCCGGTGCGACGGACCCGGGCAGCGTGGAGAATCGCACATGGAGGAATGGGTAAAGCTGATTAGGGACATTAATAATCACAATAGACCGCTATGGGAACTGTCATCACGCCACCTGGGAGGAGGATCTGACCAATTAAGGGCACAAAGGAAGTATTATGTGAATCTTGATGCACTGTTTAATGATAATGTCACAATTCACTAGCACATGGACAGGTATTGGGTACTGAATGGTCTGCATATTGAATGTATAATGTGTAGATTACACAAAGGGTGTAATTAATGTTAATGTGTATGTATTATGTAAATTGGTGTGTGTTATAAAAGGAGGAAAAGGGGCTGAGACTAGTTGCTAGACAAAAGCTACTTGGTAGCTGAAACGTCGCAGGTCGCCCTGTAGGCCCGATTAAAGGCGGTTGAAGACCTATTTTGGAGTGCTGCTGTCGTTTTTACGCATATATTCGACAAGGAGTGGTTTGTTGGACAGATTTGCACCCACATTTGGTGCTGCTCAGAAGTTTTTCTATTGATAGAAATTACTTAATAAACTTTAACTTAACACACCCACACATCTGGAGACCTCATATCGCCGTCATGATAGGGTGGTGGCTGGGATAGCATATTTACCAACAATGGCATGGCGGCCATTTTACACTGTATAAAATTATTGTTAGAAAACAGCTTATAACCAAACACAGGTTCTGCATCATCTTTTCTTCTTTCTCCATCTACTTCTCTCCATTCCTCACTTTTCAGACTACGTGCAACCCGTAGATAAGCTTGTGCCTGATCTAGCAGCCCTTGATCTTTCAGCTTGCCTTTTTCTCTCTGGATGAGATTATTTCATATAGATAACTGCAATTTCCTTGACAAAGCAATCCTACGTACCTGTATAACCTTTTTATATTCTTAACAGCCTGCTTGCCTTCCCGTGATTTTACCAATTCCTTCATTTCCACAGCATCCTCATCTAACTTGTGGGGTACGGTCTTTTTTTGTTTTAACAGACGCAACATGACTCACAGAATACTACGGCCTGCTGCAGCTCAGTCCGCTGACAGCAACAATCAACACTGTGCCCCTAAAGCGTGGTACGGCTCTTCACGCTCACTCCAAGCGTGGCACGGCTCTTCACGCTTACTCCAAGCGTGGTACGGCTCTTCACGCTCACTCCAAGCGTGGCACGGCTCTTCACGCTCACTCCAAACGTGGCACGGCTCTTCACGCTTACTCCAAGCGTGGCACGGCTCTTCACGCTTACTCCAAGCGTGGCACGGCTCTTCACGCTTACTCCAAGCGTGGCACGGCTCTTCACGCTTACTCCAAGCGTGGCACGGCTCTTCACGCTTACTATATTCTGCCCCTAGGCTAGACACCAGTGCTTACAGATTGTCCTGTCACGATATTCCAACCGGGAGGCAGTCTCCTCTCCCAAAATATAGGTGCCCAAACACCTTAGTCACGTGCAGATATAATAATGTCTCCTATTTTCCTATCTACACCGTCCCCAATCTATACCCTCCTCAGTATCTCACAGTATCTCTAGATTGGAATTTGAACAATGCAGTTAAACAACAGTGACGGGCCATAAAATTACACCTCAATTCACAAGCTAACAGCAGGCACAGAAAGGGTTAATTTGCAAGTGAGGAATGAATGATGACCGTGGAGGAGGCGTGGTGCATGAGCGAGCACGTGCATAAGGCAATATATCTCGCGTTTCTGGTTCGGAACATAGCTCTGGATCACGCTTAGTCTCACCACTCGACCGGTCACCCCCCTAGACCCAAAGGACACCCCAGACTTAACCAATATCGGCTGAAACACTGTAAGGGCGACACATATGAATGCGATCTCCACTTACCGTGTTTGGAGGTCGACCAGGGGTCAGACAATACGGGCGTCATCCAGGGGCATCCAGGCACGGGTCCGTGGGGGTCGCGGATCACTGGCTATGTCCCATCTGGGTCGCCAATTGACAAGGCAATTTAACTCTTCCACTCCTTCACCGGTCACTCCAAATCAGACTATGAACATGCGGTACCAAATAAGTATAAAATCAGACTGATGATCCGATTTAAACTTAAATCATGTTCGGTGCTTTAATAGCATTGGCAAGATATACACAGCAACTGAACTGCACATCCGTGTACACTATCTTTTATAGTCCAGAAGATAAGCATGTAAATGTCCAAAACGGGGTGTATTTATGCTAAGAGTTTAGGTGGGATTACGCTAATGTCTATTTATTAGTAAGAAGTAATTCTTTGTCTTTCGTAAGTCCATCCTCCAATCAGTCCAGGTGTCATCTTTTAGCCTCTGGTATGCAGCCATCTCCAGTTTCTCATGGCACAGCCTAGTACGAACAAAACAGGCCTCTACTTCAAGGACACCTTGGTACATTGCATCTTGTTCCTCCAGCAGTCTCACATACATCTGCAAAACACTTTATTTAGAACATATTCATGGATAGGGGAAAGGGAAGCAAGAGGGAAGAGAGAGATATGAAGAGAATGAGAGAAAGGGGAAAGAGGAGAGAAGGAAAGAATGAGAGAGAGAGATGAGAGAGATAAATAGATATATGTATTTATCTTGAGTACATACCTGAACAGAAGAAAAACTTATTGTTCCATTTAATGCTATAAGCCAATATATTAGTTATAAAAGAAAAACAAATATAAAAGTATAAATGACATAGATATATATATATATATATATACTATAAAATATAGGTAAAAATATATCTTTACCTCGACACTACCATTGACCAGATATGTACCTCAGCTACCTGTTGAGGTCATGCTACATTTTGCAAACACTACGACCTAGATAGCCTCTCGCGGCTGAGACCTGCATTTGGCCGTAAGGTGCAATTGTCCCACCCTAAGCTGTGGGTTCTTGCGTATACTCCTATGGTGCTGTCATGGGGACGTACTGGGAAACCGGAATTAGACTTACCGGTAATGATGTTTCCAGGAGTCCACATGACAGCACCCTTATTTCCCTCCCTATTTAGCTACTGTATGTGACTGTGTCTAAGTAGTCAAGCATAAAATTGTGTGATACCCAGCCAATGTGGTTCTTGGAAAATCACTGAGGAAGTTGGGGGTGGGAGGACTTTTAACCTCTTGTGCTTCCTGTCCCTACGGAGCACATGGGATTACTCCTACTATGGTGCTGTCCTGTGGACTCCTGGAAACCCCATTACTGGTAAGTCTAATTCCAGTTTTTCTCATCTGGGATACCCAACAATCCAACTCACAGCTTCAATATTTGCAGGCAGCAGCGCTGGCTATTGGCCACAGTTCAAGATTACCACATTCATCTACCTTCACAATTGTGAAGCTACACTGCAGACCGTGAACTCAGAATCCGATTTTACTGGCACATAGAGATTCATTATATAGACCAGTGTATTTCTATGCAATGGTAACCCATGCAACAGTGACCACAAATTTATGGTGATCAGTAAATGGTGTAATATAATTGTGATTTTATTATTTTTTTTCCCTAAACTATTAAGAATGGTAATGCTGAGGCCATATTAACTCATGGCAAAAATGCTGCTTTTTTTTTTTTTTTTTTTTTTTTTTTACTGCTATCTTTTTACATTTTCTGCAGGTTTTTGCACCACACAATGCAATAACAATCTCCTTTGATTAAGATGTTTTTGCTGCACTAGCTTTTTTGCAATTTCCCCCTCATTTGATGTGTTTTCTGGTACAATCGTGAATCTGAATCATTAAAGCTTTATAATACCACATAAAAGCTTTGATTCTGCACTTAAAAATACAACAGAAGTTTTTTTTTTTTTTTTTAACTTGCAGTATTTTTAGGTTTTCCACCCATAGACGTTTACAAAGAAAAAAGACACCAAATCCACACATCTTTAGATGCACCAGGGCAGAGATTTTATATAATCGGATCCACTTTGCTTGAACATTTCTTGCTGTGCATCCAAACATGATGCTGAACTGTATGGTTATGCTGTTTTTTTCTTTTTCACTCCATTGGGAGACCCAGACATTGGGTGTATAGCTTCCGCCTCCGGAGGACACACAAAGTATTACACTTAAAACAAGAAGTGTAACTCCTCCCCTACTGCCTATACACCCCCTCTAGGAGGAATCCCATCAGTTCTTAGCTTTGTGTTGAAGGAGGCACACCCTGCACTCATGCACTCTCACTTTTAGGCGGCCGTCACACGCTACGATATCTTGAAAGATATCGCTTGAACGCGCCTGATTAAACATCGCGTGAACGATGTCTCTGCGTGTGACGGCAAGATACGACGAGCGAGAAGTGTTCAAATCGCAAGATCGAGATCTGAGCTCCGGACCTCAGATCTTGCGATGAACGATGTCACGATCTGCTTCATCGTGGTGTGTGACACCACGATGATCCATCTCCCAGCGGCAGAGCCTATGCTGGGAGATGGTAACCAGGGCCGGCTCCAGGTTTCTGTGGGCCCCGGGCGAAAAGGTCTGAGTGGGCCCCCTTTAAGTACATATCGCGGACTATATATATATATATATATATATATATATATATATATATATATATATATTGCCGCACACTTACCGCAAGCCCCATAGACAATGCATGGGGCTTGCCGCAAACATGCAGCAAGTGCAGCCGCTAGACGGAAAATGCGGCAGATGCGGGTTTTTTTTTTACCGCAACTGCCACATTTAGAAAAAAACTCCTATGTGAAGGCAGCCTTAGGGCCCTTTCACATCAGCGGTATTTTCAAATCGCGGCAGATGCGGTGAAAAAAACGCATCTGCCACGATTACCGCATAACCGCAACACTTGCGGCAAGCCCCATGCAATGTCTATGGGGCTTGCGGTAAGGGTGCGGCAAGTGCGGTTTCGGCACTTGCGGCAGGTGCGGCCGCGAAAAAAAACGCTGCAAGCAGCGGTTTTTTTCGCGGCCGCACCTGCCGCAAGTGCCGGAACCGCACCCTTACCGCAAGCCCCATAGACATTGCATGTGGCTTGCCGCAAGTGTGCCGCAAGTGGCGCGGTTATGCGGTAATCGCGGCAGATGCGGTTTTTTCACCGCATCTGCTGCGATTTGAAAATACCGCTGATGTGAAAGGGCCCTTACAGGAACAGTGACTGCTGAAACCAGCAAGAGCTGTTTCTGACAGTGAGTATATTACACATTGTTAGGAGCGGGCTAAAATGCGATTGCGTTCCCTTGCGCTTTTTAAAAATACCCTTCAAATGCAAAATGTTGCATTTTTGTGTGTCTGAGGATGCTTGGTATATACACAAGCATCCTCAAGCACACAAATAATGCAAGCAGCTCAATGGAGCCGCACTGCCATATGGTGGCACCGCAGCCAAGCTGAGTGTCTGGCCGTCCAGATCTCTCTTTCTCCTCACCTTTCTTCTTGCCGCTCCGGTCTCCTCCAGTCGCTCTGCACATATCAGCACAGTGATGACTACATCGTGCCCCTCCACGCTGAGCTGCAGAATGCAGACAGCGGCAGAAGAGACTCTGGAGAAGAATGCTGCTGGCAAAGGCGGCTGGGACAATAGGAGCGGAATCAGCGGGGGGCTACCACTGGTACACATACTTCGTACACACGCGGCTCCGCTCGGTACACCTCATACACACGCGGCTCCGCTCGGTACACCTCGTACACACGCGGCTCCGCTCGGTACACCTCGTACACACGCGGCTCCGCTCGGTACACCTCGTACACACGCGGCTCCGCTCGGTACACCTCGTACACACGCGGCTCCGCTCGGTACACCTCGTACACACGCGGCTCCGCTCGGTACACCTCGTACACACGCGGCTCCGCTCGGTACACCTCGTACACACGCGGCTCCGCTCGGTACACCTCGTACACACGCGGCTCCGCTCGGTACACCTCGTACACACGCGGCTCCGCTCGGTACACCTCGTACACACTCGGCTCCGCTCCGTACTCCTCGTACACACGCGGCTCCGCTCCGTACACCTTGTACACACGCGGCTCCGCTCCGTACACGCGGCTCCGCTCCGTACACACGCGGCTCCGCTCCGTACACACGCGGCTCCGCTCCGTACACCTCGTACACACGCGGCTCCGCTCCGTACACCTCGTACACACGCGGCTCCGCTCCGTACACCTCGTACACACGCGGCTCTGCTACATTCACACTGTAAATCCCTCCTGACCCCACACATAACCTTCACCTAATTGCCATACACCTCGTACACACACGGCTCCGCTCCATGCACCTAGTACACACTCACCTTTGCTACATTCACACTGTAAATGCCTCCTGACCACACACAAACTTCACCTTATTTGAGCAGCATTCATGGTGGCCAGCACAGTCCTGGATACACTGAGGAGCTGATCATGTGATCCCTGACTCCTCCCCTCCATGTGACATCATCACAGGTCCTGTAAGCACAGAGTGTGTGCAGCTCTGTCGGCTCCCGTGGAGGAGGGAGATCTCGGTGCTGCAGGAGCCTGAAAATGACCCCCCAGCTGCCCCCTGGATATGGCTCTGGCTGTGGGGGCAGTGCTCAGGGGCCCCTAAGGCTAGGGTCACACTTGCATTGTGACCCTAGCCTTATGCAAGTATTGTATGTTGCAGCGCATAGCGTTTAATGCTATGCGCTGGAGGCAGCCCATAGAAACCCGACGTTTACCTTGACAACCACTGGTTGTCAATGTAAACGTCGGGTTTCTATGGGCTCAGTTGCTGGCAGCGCATAGCGTTAAACGCTCTGCGCTGCAGCAGACAATACTTGCGTCAGGCTAGGGTCACAACACAAGTGTGACCCTAGCCCTCAGGGGCCCGGTGGGCCCCCTCCAAGCAGTCGGGCCCCGGCACTTGCCCGGGTACGCCGGGTGCTGACGCCGGCCCTGATGGTAACTATGGTACACGTCGGGTTACTAAGCGATGCGCGGCGCCTAGTAACCCGATGTGTACCATAGTTACCAGCGATCTCGCTGGTCCCCATCGCTGGTGAGTCTGTCCGTGTGACATCTCACCAGCGATGTGAGCGATATTGTAAGCGATCGCGCGTGCACGTGATCGCTTACAATATCGCTAGCGATATCGTAGCGTGTGACGGCCGCCTTAGTCTTACTCACTCTCCCTGGAGAGTGTCGGATGGAAGCAAAGATGATCCTTATGGATCCCCAGCATGTCTCCGTCCTCACCCTCGGGCAGAGGCGGTTGAGGTACCCTTGGGGTACAACGGGCTGGAGCCCTCATGCTGTTTCCTTCTCCATCCCCTCGGGGCTCTGGGGAAGTGGGATCGTTATGGGCTCCCAGAACTTCTGGAGCTCTGACACCATCCACAGCCCCTTTGGATCCTGTCGGCTGGAGTTGTGGACCACAGGGCTCGGCCCCCTGCGCCTACTAAGGTACTCTGGGGGTTATGCTACAGCTGCAGCCTGGTCCAACACCTGGGTGGTCTCGGGAACCTGCTCATACGGGGGATTTACATGTCTTATCTGTGTGTGCAGTCTTCTGGCCCTTCTGCCCTTATCTGCCTTTGGATGCTATAATGTGTGTGCAGCCCTGCTCACACACTAGAGGGGTCCCTGGAGGCCTTCCCCCAGTCCCTAGCGGCCTGTCACTGCAGGACCGCGGGTTTCCCGGGGGTGCAGGGTACTACCGCGCTCGGGTGCTCCCGAGCGCCGGCCGGCGGTCTAAATTTAGACCCCGGCTTCATTGCAGCCTTGTTTTGCTCCATAAGTCCAGGCTCCACTGGAGGCGGGCCCGACCGCCCTTGGGGGCGGTCTTGGAGCTCGGCCGCTCCCAGCCATGGCTCACATCATAGCCTGGCTGGGGAAGGGGAGTAGCCCTCTGGATTCCCGTGCCGCTAAGCCACGCACCCTCTCTCGGCTCTGGCGGCCATCTTATGTAGGGGCTGGAGACTTCTGGTCACATCTCCCAGCGTCTCTCCCTGCACTCTGCAGCTGCTAGCAAGAAGCGGGCCATCCGGAGGGCACACACACACACACCCTTGTCAGCCTGGTAAGTCACCACAGGTCTCCTGTTGGTGCCTTCCTACTCCTATTCCCCCCTCTAGTTTTTCCCTCTTGGAGGATTAATACTGAGGGCAACATGTCTTCCACCAGGAGCAAAGCCCCTAAGGTGCAGACATTTTATTCTTCTTGCACTGCTTGCAAGATTGCGCTGCCTGCTGGGTCTATTTACCCTCATTGCTCTGCCTGCTCTGCACATTAATCTGAAGAGGCACATGGGGCTCCCCCAGCTCTGCTACATCAAAGCCTTCCCAGAGTCAGGGGGACCAGGCTGTCCCTCCTTGGACTGTAGCTTTCACTAGGTCCTTTTCAGAATCTTTTGCCCAGTCCATGATGGCTCTAACCAGAGTTTTGCAGGAGTCTTTACAGGCTAGTCACCGGGAAAGTGCCCCCGGTCCCTCTGCCTCACACCGCAGGCGCCACAGCGAGTCGTCCCCTTCTGGGGGTTTTGACTCTGGAGACAATACAGGGGTCTCAGACATGGCTCCCTCTCCTAGACCCCCTAAACGGCCACGTAGAGCACTCTCTCCGGCCTCCTCTCTTCACACGGAGTCTCATGCTGAGGGTTCTCAGATTGGTGGGGCTGATGGTCAGAATTCCGTGAGGCCCTCGGACAAGACCTCAGAGGAGGATTCCTTGGTGGATGACTTAGTGTCCTCCATTAACACGGTATTGGATTTAACTGCTCCCCCTCCCACGGTGGAGACTTCGCTCTCAGAGGAACTTTATCAGTTCCTCCCTCCATCCAGACCCCGGGGCTCTTTCTTTGATCGTTCCTCCCTCCATACAGACCCCCAGGACTTGTCCTGACAAACGCTTTTCCAGGAAGCAGAAGGATACTCTATATCCTTTTCCCCCTGATGTGGTAAAGAGTTGGTCGGCTTCTCCTAAGGTAGACCCCCCGGTCTCCAGGTTGTCGGCCAATACAGTAATGTCGGTTGCAGATGGCTCCTCTCTTAAGGACCCTACTGACCGACAGATTGACTTCTGCAGAAGTTCAATCTATGAGGCTACAGGAGCCTCTTTTGCCCTGGCTTTCGCTGCAGTGTGGGCCCTGCAGGCTGTTTCTGCCTGTTTGGCAGAGCTAAATGTTGTGGCTCAGGATATTCCCAAGGTCACTACTCTCACGTCTCAAGCTTCTGCATTTAATGACTACGCTAGATCAGCGATAATGGAGTCCGCCAGATCCAAGACCAATGGGTAGTGGATGTCATCTCCCACGGCTACAGAATAGAGCTGACCTCGCGTCCTCAGACTCGTTTCTGTCTCTCCTCGCCCCCGCCGGCAAGGGCCTCGGCCTTTCGTCAGGCGCTGGACGCCTTGAGAGGGGACGGGGTGGTGACCCAGGTTCCCTTCGGGGATTGCTTCCAGGGGTTCTACTCGGATCTCTTCACGGTTCCCAAGAAGGACGGTTCGGTAAGACCGGTTTTGGACCTCAAGCTTCTCAACCGGCACGTGAAAGTCAGGTCATTCCGCATGGAATCTCTGCGATCTGTGATAGCGTCTCTATCTCAGGGGGACTTCCTAGCATCAGTGGATGTCAAGGATGCCTATCTACATGTCCCCATTGCTCCTGCACGTCAGCGTTGGCTGGGGTTCGCAGTAGGACAGGAGCACTTTCAGTTCGTGGCTCTTCCCTTCGGCCTTGCCTCCGCACCGAGGGTCTTCACCAAGGTGATGGCGGCGATGGTAGCGGTTCTGCATTCACAGGGCCATGCAGTGACTCCGTACTTGGACGACCTTCTGGTCAGAGCCCCCTCTGCGGAGCAGTGTCAGCTGAGTCTCTCAGTCACTCTACAGCACTTCGGGTGGTTGATCAACATTCCCAAGTCGGTTCTCCTTCCTGCTCAGTCAATAACTTATCTGGGCATGGAGTTTCATACTTCTCCGGCTCTGATCGTTCTGCCTGTCGACAAGCAGATCTCGATTCAGGAGGAGGTCCAGTCTCTCATGCAGTCGGACTCAGTATCCATCAGGCGTCTGATGCACGTGTTGGGAAAGATGGGGGCGACCATAGAAGCAGTTCCATTTGCGCAATTCCATCTCCGTCCGCTGCAATTGCAGATCTTGCGTGGATGGAACAAGAGGTCCTCCTCCCTCGACCAGCACATCTCTCTGTTATCGGTCACGAAGGAGTCTCTTCGTTGGTGGCTACTTCCCACCTCCCTCTCTCGAGGCAGATGCTTTCTGCCCCCCTCTTGGTTGGTAGTGACCACGGACGCCAATCTCCTAGGCTGGGGCGCCGTCTTTCTTCACCACAGGGCGCAGGGCACCTGGAGGGAGCAGGAATCCTCCCTTCAGATCAACGTTCTGGAGATTCTGGCCATTTATTTGGCTCTTCTGGCATTTCAGAGATTCCTGGCGGGGAATCAGATTCGGATACAATCCGACAACGCCACTGCGGTCGCTTACATCAACCACCAGGGAGGCACTCGCAGTCCTCAGGCACTCGCGGAGGTCCACCGTATCCTACAGTGGGTCGAGGACAACGACTCGTCCATCTCGGCAGTGCATATTCCCGGGGTGGACAATTGGGAGGCCGACTAAGTTGGCAAGGTATGGACGCAGGAGAATGGGCTCTCCACCCAGATGTCTTTCTTCACATCTGCAACAGATGGGGCACTCCAGACGTGGACCTCATGGCCTCTCGGTTGAACCACCAGGTTCCGCTGTTCATGTCTCGCTCTCGGGACAGCAAGGCTGTGGCGGCGGACGCTCTGGTCCAGGATTGGTCCAGGTTTCGCCTTACCTACGTGTTCCCGCCATTTCCTCTATTACCCAGGGTTCTTCGGAAACTCAGGATGGAATGTCGTCAAGCCCTGCTCATCACCCCAGACTGGCCCAGGAGGGCCTGGTATCCGGACCTGTTACAACTCTCGACGGGAACTCCGTGGAGGCTCCCGCTCCGGCCAGACCTTCTGTCTCAAGGGCCGTTCTTCCACCACAATTCAGCGGCCCTCAGCCTGACTCTGGACCCCTGGGACCTTAATATGGTTCTAGGGGCCTTACAGAAGCTGCCTTTCGAACCCTTGAGAGAGGTGTCCCTCTCTAGACTTTCTCAAAAAGTTGCCTTTCTTGTGGCTATTACGTCTTTACGAAGAGTTTCGGAGCTGGCAGCTCTGTCTTGCAGATCCCCTTTCCTGGTGGTTCACCAGGATAAAGTGGTGCTCCGTCCTGTGGCGGAGTTCTTATCGAAGGTGCTTTCCCCGTTTCACCTGAATCAAGACATTGTCCTGCCGTCCTTTTGTCCTAATCCCGTTCACCAGCATGTGAAGTCTCTCCATACTCTGGACCTGGTCAGGGCTGTCAGGATTTATGTCTCCCATACGGCTGCTTTTCGCCGGTCGGATGCCCTGTTCGTTCTCACGACAGGTGAGAAAAAAGGAACGCAGGCCTCCAAGTCCTCCTTGGCTCGGTGGATCAAGGCTCCCATTCAGGAAGCCTACCTTCTCTCTGGTACACCTTTACCTGCTGGGATTAAGGCGCATTCCACAAGAGCTGTGGGTGCCTCGTGGGCCTTACGTCATCAGGCCACGGCACAACAGGTGTGTCAGGCGGCCACTTGGTCTAGCCTACACACCTTTACAAAACACTATCAGATTCATGCGTATGCTTCGGCTGACGCTAATGTGGGCAGACGGATCCTTCAGGCGGCGGCCGCTCACATTTGAAGTTACTGTCTTGCTTGGGTCTCTTCCCACCCAGGGATAGCTTTTGGACATCCCAATGTCTGGGTCTCCCAATGGAGCGAAAAAGAAAAAGAGAATTTTGTTTATTTACCGTAAATTCTTTTTCTTCTAGCTCCTAATTGGGAGACCCAGCACCCACCCTGTTGGCCCTTTGGGCGTTGTTCTGTTATGTGAGTGACTGGTGTTGTACATGTTGCTCTATCGGCCCTGTTGGCTGACAATGTTTGGCCGGACCTTTTGGTCTTGGTGTGGGTTTTATCCTCCTTCCTGCTTGTGCACCGAACTGATGGGATTCCTCCTAGAGGGGGTGTATAGGCAGTAGGGGAGGAGTTACACTTCTTGTTTTAAGTGTAATACTTTGTGTGTCCTCCGGAGACGGAAGCTATACACCCAATGTCTGAGTCCCCCAATTAGGAGCTAGAAGAAAAAGAATTTACGGTAAGTAAACAAAATTCTCTTTTTATCTCTCTATAAGCTTTGATTCTGCACTTAAAAAGTAACACGAGTTTTTTTTATGCCTATCTGTACTTCAAAAACACACGAAAATCACTGCTTCACATCTGCACAAAAAATGCATTAAATATGGAGGAAAGGGCATAAAAAATGCAGCAAGAGTGCAATAACCAGAGAAGATTGTCATTGCTGATTTTGGTGCGCATAACTGCAGAAAATAAAAAAAACTATTCATGCTACGTGTGAACACGGCCTTGTAGACACAAAAAAGCAAGATATCATAGCTTCTATCAAGATGAGAAAGTTCTGGCTCCAACTACAGATGAGCATAACGCACATATAACGTTGAGCAAGCCCTGGATCATAAAATTCCTCTCTGGGGACATCGTAAGGTATGAGATTTGCAGGCCTTCTGTGCAGCCACCAGGGACCACTGACCGGAATGGTGGACTGAGTCCTGTAAATCATCGATCCTCCTGAAATTACAAATGGGTGTGGCTAGAGGCAGGGTGAAAATTTGGTCGTAATTTGTCATTCTTTCTGTGCTTCAAAAGTTGGAAGGTATGTGGTCCTATCGGGGCCGGCGTTTGGGGGGGGGGGGGGAGACTGGGCACTTGCGCAGGGCCCCTAGCCATGGAGTGCCCCCCGCTGGGAGCTCACTCAACTATTGCTCTTTGGGGCAGAAATCTACTTAAGGGAACCTGTCACCTAAAAATCGCCCCCCAGCCCACAATATCTGTCCCTGCATCTTCCTAATCGTATCCTACCTATCCCTCTGTCCTAAAACAGACATTGCAAACTTTAAAAAAGTGCTTTATAAACTTACTAAAGTGAGGCTTCATGTCCCCTCTGAAGTCGCACAGGGCGTACCCTGTGCATGATTTTCGCCGCCTCCGCCGCTTGTATTCACGTCCCGATGGGCGTGAAAATGCTTTGTAATCATTCTCTCCCTCCTCCATGGGCATATTAGCCGGTATTGGTACTGTGCAGTGTATATACAGAATAATACAGATACTGAGGATTACACCCAGTATACAGGACAGGAGAAGTAGTACTGTGCAGTGTATATATGCAGAATAATACAGATACTGAGGATTACACCCAGTATACAGGACAGAAGAAGTGGTACTGTGAAGTGTATATATACAGAATAATACAGATACTGAGGATTACACCCAGTATACAGGACAGGAGAAGTGGTGCTGTGCAGTGTATATATACAGAATACAGATACTGAGGATTACACTCAGTAGACAGGAGAATTATACCCAGGAGGCTGTGCTTTATAGATAGGATGCTGTGGTATATAGATAGCCAAGACTCAGCCTGATCCTAAAGATGGGTAAAGATGAAAGGCGGAGGCAAAAAGTCCAGTGCTAGGCGCAGAGAGAACAGAATTCATGGAGACACCGGGAAGAACACAAAGAGAACTCTCAGGAAAATTTTCTGTTGCTGCACATTACAGACTGCGGGCCGTATACACAACACAGGCTGTCCGCTGTGTACACACTAGAAGCTGCCTGCTGTATACACATTACACACTGCGGGTTCTGGGCACGTTACACAGTGTGGACTCTGGGCATGTTACACGCTGCGGACTCTGGGCTCGTTACACGCTGTGGACTCTGGGCTCGTTACACGCTGTGGATTCTGGGCTCGTTACATGCTGCGGACTCTGGGCATGTCACACGGTGTGGACTCTGGGCTCGTTACACGCTGTGGACTCTGGGCACGTTACACGCTGTGGACTCTGGGCACGTTACACGCTGCGGACTCTGGGCTCGTTACATGCTGTGGACTCTTGGCTCGTTACACGCTGTGGACTCTGGGCTCGTTACACGCTGTGGACTCTGGGCACGTTACACGCTGTGGACTCTGGGCTCGTTACACGCTGTGGACTCTGGGCTCGTTACACGCTGTGGACTTTGGGCTCGTTACATGCTGTGGACTCTGGGCACGTTACACGCTGTGGACTCTGGGCTCGTTACACGCTGCGGACTCTGGGCACGTTACACGCTGCGGACTCTGGGCACGTTACACGCTGTGGACTCTGGGCTCGTTACATGCTGCGGACTCTGGGCACGTTACACGCTGCGGACTCTGGGCACGTTACACGCTGTGGACTCTGGGCTCGTTACACGCTGCGGACTGTGGGCTCGTTACACGCTGCGGACTCTGGGCTCGTTACACGCTGTGGACTCTGGGCTCGTTACACGCTGTGGACTCTGGGCACATCTGAGACTGTTGGTTATATCTTGCATACACAGCACTATACTGTATATACAGGTCCACACTATATATACACACTATATAGGCACACTAGTACAGCATGTAGTGTGGACCTGTATATACTGTATAGTGTTGTGTAGAGACAGAGAGACACACAGATAGAGACACTCAGACAGACAGAACAACACTCAGAAAGACACACACAGACATGATACTCACATATACCAGTAGGACCTGTCATGATGTCATATGGAGGGGAGGCATCAGGGGTCACATGATCATCTCAGAGAGAGATCAGGAATGTGATGAAGATGGTGGGAGGGCTTGGGACCTGCCCCTGTCATCCTGATTGCTGAGAGAAGGGCACTGCTTTGGGGAAATGGCCCCGCCCCCTTCGCGTCTGTGGCCCCACCCCCTGCATGCCGTGGCTGCTCGGTGACAGATTTAAAGCAATGCTGAGGCTGGAGGAGCGGGCGGCCCACCCGCACCTCACAAGTGGGCGGCCCACAGGGAAAAGTCCCGCCCCTCCCGCCTGTCAGTCCGGGCCTGGTATAGACACAATGCAAAACATATTGCTTTCATATAACTTCAGCGCTGTGTTTTTAGTGTAAGAAAAGCAAATGGAAATTGATTATCTGACCCCGACTGAATTTGATATAAAATAAACTGTGAAGGATTATAATGAAAAATAGTTTTGTTTTTTTTTACTTGCCTTTGCTTTCTCCAAATTTTTGCTCCTGGGCCACCTTGTTGCTTGTTTACATGCTCCTCATCTTGATTTGGCAACTTCCTGGGCTTGATCCTAACCAAACCCATCTTCACATCCAGTGGCAGCACCATGTTGCCTATGCACATGTACTCCTACCTGCCATCTTTCATCCTCACTGGACCAGGACTCTGCTACTGTACTGATTTTTATAATCACTATTCAGGGCTGGACCAGTGTCAGAAAAGCCATCTAGAGTTTTCCTGGCCTCCCCATTGTTACCAGTATACTACAAATCATCTAAGCCATGCTCATTACATCTGTAAAGCTACTACATTTTATTACAATGATACTGTGTATTATCGTGCACTAAGATGTATCATCTGCTCCTTCCCTGCCTGCCCACATTCAGTATCGTTCCACCATATCCCCCCATATAGTATGACATCCCCAAGCTTTTTTATTCAGTAGAATGCTACATCCTTCCCATACACTATGATGCCAACACATCCCTGATTCAGCAATCCTGATGCCCCACATCCTCCAACATACAGCATGCTGTCACCATTTCCCTCTCATAAAGTATCATGCCACCACATCCTCCACCATACAGCATGATGTTACCATGTCCCCTTCATACGGAATGTCACTACATCCTCAAACACACAGCATGAAGTCACCATGTCCCCCTCTTACGGTATGATGCCATCATATCTTCACCATACAGCATAATGTCACCATGTCCCCCTTATATGGTATGATTCCACCAGATGCTCACCATACAACATGATGTCACCATGTCCCCTTCATACGGAATGATGTCACCACATCCTGAAACATACAGCAAGATGTCCACTTCATACGGAATGATGCCACCACATCCTACAACATACAGCATAATGTCACCATGTCCCCTTCATACAGAATGTCACTACATCCTGCAACATACAGCATGGAGTCACCATGTCCTCATCATACAGCATGATATTACCATGTCTCCCTCAAATGATATAGTGCGACCACATCGTCCACCATACAACATGATGTCACCATGTCTCCCTCAAACGGTAAGATGCCACCACATCCTCCACCATACAGCATGATGTCACCATGTCCCCTTAATACGGAATGATGTCACCACATCCTGCAACATACAGCAGGATGTACACTCCAACACATCCCCGATTCCGCAATCCTCCAAACAGTATGATGCTCCACATCTTCCAACATACAGAAGATGTCCACTCCAACACATCCCCGATTCAGCAATCCTCCAAACAGTATGATGCTCCACATCTTCCAACATACAGAAGATGTCCACTCCAACACATCCCCGATTCAGCAATCCTCCAAACAGTATGATGCTCCACTTCTTCCAACATACAGAAGATGTCCACTCCAACACATCCCCGATTCAGCAATCCTCCAAACAGTATGATGCTCCACATCTTCCAGCATACAGAAGATGTCCACTCCAACACATCCCCGATTCAGCAATCCTCCAAACAGTATGATGCTCCACTTCTTCCAACATACAGAAGATGTCCACTCCAACACATCCCCGATTCAGCAATCCTCCAAACAGTATGATGCTCCACTTCTTCCAGCATACAGAAGATGTCCACTCCAACACATCCCCGATTCAGCAATCCTCCAAACAGTATGATGCTCCACATCTTCCAACATACAGCATGCTGTCACCATTTCCCTCTCATACAGTATCATGCCACCACATCCTCCACCATACAGCATGATGTTATCATGTCCCCTTCATACAGAATGTCAGTACATCCTCAAACACACACCTGGCTGTCAAATCAGTATGGCGTCAATGGTGACACTGTCAACAGTGCAAAGTAGAGGAAAAGGAACCACTGTGGATAGGACGTTAACAGCAGGTGAGGCTCAGTGCACTGGAGGAGAGGTCGGTATTTACCTGCCAACTAGTGCACATCTTCAAAAGAGAAGAAAGAGACTTTCTGGCACTTTAGCATGACTGGTGAAGATCTGTTCTCCAAGACTGATCAAAAGTGTAAACCATATTTACTACAGTGACCCGATAGATCTATAGGCAGGGGCGTAACTACAGTAGGTGCAGGGGTTGCGATCGCACCCGGGCCCTGCTGCTTAGGGGGCCCCAAAAGTCCCTTTGGCCAATAGAAAAAGACTAATACTATTAAAGATTTCCAATAATTGGGGCCCCGTTGGAGCTTTCACATCGGGGCCCCTGAGCTTGAAGTTACACCACTGTCTATAGATCTCTTTGGGAAAGCATTATAGTGGCAGGAGCAGGCAATTCTTTTTTGGCGTTACTACTTTCTTTATCATTTTAAGTTTTCATTTCAAGACTTTAAACTAATACTTAAAACAACCAAGTGAATACTGCTAGCTTGATGAGTGTTTCACAGTCCATTTTAAACTTACTTCTACTTGGCCCTTTAATTAACCCCTTTTTGTGATCCTTATAGAGGCTCCGCTTTCTGCAGGACGCTGGTTAACTGCATCAGTGGAGGCCTTTAATGAACAAACAGCCTGTCCCCTTATCAAAGCCAGCAGCCTGCTTCTTGCAGTGTCTGACGCCTCAACAGATAATTGATGCCTTAATAATGCTGCATATTAACGAGGAGGTTCGGGTGGAAAGGCTAGTGCTAACAGCGGCATAAATCACTCAGTTTTTATTTAATTTTATCACATTTCCAATCTGAATTTAAGGAAAAGAAGGCACTGTTGGAGCCTTCAGCAAATAATTAGATACAAGGACACAGCAGAGCCTCACAGTAGAAATGACTGATAAAGGAAGTTGTTAGCAATGTAATCTACCGTACTACATGGATACTTCACTAGCTAAAACTGAGATTCGCTTGTATTTCAACTAGTTTTATAGAAAATGTGAGTATTGGTAACAAGGAAACTAGGACCTCCTTTTGCCACTTTTTGGACAATAATTCCACCCATTTTATACCACCATATAGTGCCAAATCCATACTTTCAAATACATCCATGTAATAGCACCATATGGAGCCATGGAGATTATGCCATATAGCTCCCCTATCTATCTATGTACCTATGTATTGAAAGGAAAGTAACAAAAAAACAAACAAACAAGAAACCTCACGGAGTCCAAGAGAGGTTCTGTTGTAGTTAGGTCCCTATCAGATTTAAGGTCACCTTGCCGCGGTTGATGGGCAGGCATCTATTGGCCAATATATGCACTAAGAACCGTACAAGATTTGTGTTTTTTTTTTTTTCTTCAATTTTCATCTGAGTTTTTTGAAAACTTTTTTATTTTTTCTCAGACAAAAGACTTTTTTTTTTAATTCCATCTGACACTTTTATTTGCATATGTTGGCTTTAGCAGAGTGCTGCTGTAGTTTTCCTATATTATATATTAGCCATCTGTCAAGCTATCTGTCTATCTTGCAACATTTTACATTATTTGTAATATACAGTACTATAGAAAAGTGTTAAGTAAAGTATAAAAATAAACAGAAAAGTAATGATGCTTTAAAAATAGAAGGGTTTAACAGGTTTTTCACTTCCCACCCACCCTGTTTATTATTTTAGGTACCGTATTTTCAGGGCCAGCTCCAGGTTTTTGTGGGCCTCAGGCGAAACAGTCTCAGTGGGCCCCTTTAACACATAGTATGATTCATGAATATAATATAGAAGCTGCAGGCTGTGTATATGTAATATAGAGGATCCTGGGTGGGTTGCATATATAATATAGAGGCTGTTCAGAGTTGTATATATAATATGGAGACTGCCGGGCTGCATATATAATATAGAGGCTGCGGGCTGTATATATTATCTGGTGGCTGTGGTGGGCTATATCTGCTATTTTGAAGCTGTGCTGGGCTGTATATATAATATGGAAGCTGTGCTTGACTATATATATTATTTGGAAGCTGTGCCAGGCTGTATATATTATTTGGAAGCTGTGGCAGCCCAGCAGCAGCCTCCAAATATATCCAGCCCAGCACAACCTACAAATAATATATATAGTGCAGCACAGCTTTCATATTGTATATACAGCCCAGCCCAGCTTCCAAAAAGTATATTTATCCCAGCACAGCTTCCATATTATATATACACCACAACAGCAGCCTCTATATAGAGCCAGCACGGCCTCTATATAGAGCCAGCACGGCCTCTATATAGAGCCAGCACGGCCTCTATATAGAGCCAGCACGGCCTCCATGGTACATATAATCTAACATCCTGCTGCACACAGTAAAAAAAAAAAAAACTGATCACACTCACCTTCCATCTGCTCCACCGGAGCTGTGTCCTCCTCAGATGCTTCCCCACCACATTCTTATAGCAGCAGGCTCTCAGGAATATGGAGCTTTCCTTCCTGCACAACTGTGGTGAGGTCGCAGGGTGACATCACTCTGCTACAGTAGGCAAAGGAGGAAGCTCCACTGCTCCCTGGAGCCAGCACATGGGTAATCTGCACCGCATGCAAATTAGCCATGTGCACTGGAAGCTCAGTGGCGCACTCAGCTCCTTGCTGAGTCTGCCTGATGTGCCCCTTGTTCACAGGGCTGTCTGTCCCTAATGGGCCCCTGGCTGTCAGGGCTGCCTGTTCCTAATGGCCAGTGGGCCCCCCAGCTGTTCAGGGCCCCAGCACTTGCCCGGGTATGCCTGGTGCTGATGTCGGCCCTGTATATTTTAGTGCCTTAGGGATCCACTTTCCTGAAAGTGGAAGACCCCTTTGATGGTTTACTTATATCATTCAACAAAATGCAAAGTGATTGAACAAAACAGCAATCTAAATCAAATCAATATTTGGTTACAATCGCTTCAAAACATCAATTGTTCTAGGTACACTTGCACATATTTAGATATATTGTTGGATTATAATCAGATGTATGAGTAACAAATCAGGGCCACATCATCAATGAGCCAATATAATCACTCTTCTCAGGCGGAGATGAGTCCCTGAAGACAGGGGGTGGCAGAGTGGCGCCGCCCCTGCAGTCAGATGACATGCTGTGCTCCTGCAACCCTGTGTGTGTTGTCAGTGACTGTGTGGAGCAGCTGCGGTCGGGACTGGGGAGGGAGGAGGCTCCTGGCTGCTTTTACTTTCAATACAGCAGCAATTGACTCTACCTCCTCAGCGTCTGCCCCCTCCAGCCAGGGAGTGTGATGATTGGTCAATCCAGCAATCATTCTACCTCTGCATCAAGTGACCCTGTGTTCATCGGTACTCCAGGTGCTGTATGTGGTGTTGCTGTATATAGGGCTGGGGTGCTGTATATGGGGGTACTGTGCTGTTTATGGGGGTGATGTACTGTATATTGGGCTTTTGTGCTGTATATGGGAGTACTGTGCAGTTTATGGGGGTGCTGTTCTGTTTATGGGGCAGGTGTGCTGTATATTGGGGTGCTGTAAATGGGGGTACTGTGCTGTTTATGGGGGTGCTGTATATGTGGCTCCTGTGCTATATATGGGTGGTGCTATATATGGGGTGCTATATTGTACATGGGGTGCTGTATGGTATATGGGGGGCTATGGGCCGCATTTTACTATATGGAGGACTATGGGGGATGCATTATAGTATTTGGAGGACTATGCATGGTGCATTATATTATATGGAGGGCTATGGCGGTGCTTTATAATATTTGTAGGTTTATGGGGTGCATTTTAATATATGGAGGACGATGGGGGTGCATTATAATATATGGAAACTTTATAGGGTGCATTGTCTATGGGGGTGCATTATATTATATGGCGGGCTATGGAGGTGTGTGTATTATAATATATGGAGCTAATTAAACTATATGGTGTCTTGCTAAATTTGCCTGAGTCGGGGCAGAGCCAGTACTTACGTAGCGCTCACTGACTTACAAATCAGGCATGAATGATAACATTCTCTATAGCAAGATTAAATTTATTTGTTTACAAAGTAGCACATGAATTGTCAACAATTAAATAGAGGCTTAACACAAATTATATCAATTATACGTAGACTTAATTATAACGAATAGGAATCAATCCCTTACCGCGCATTGTAGCTGCTTCACCTTCTTCATCAGGGAGGTCACGATCAGTGAGAAGGGATCAACACCACGGCTTGCTTCACAGAGACGTGGGCCTCTGGAAATGTTTTTTCCCCCACTCACTGAACATAACCTCCTTCATTTATACCGTCTTAGAATATCTATGATCACGCACTGATGGCATGGTCCAGCTTTCCTCATGACATGACCATCAGCCACAGGATATTCACTTCTTCCTTTGACTGTCTGTCGCAAGACATCTATCTGTTTTCCTGTCCCAGGATGTATGTCTGAAGACGTCCATCTGTGTTCTCATCATAACAGCATAATGTCAAAGAGAGTTCACCCTTTTATATTTCAACATTGCACTGATACATATATGGAATGATAATACCTGTGGTCACTATTCTATTATTAAGATACCTATTCTATACACTTACACACTCCATTCTCATCTCATGGGTATCACATATGGAAGTCATTACAATATTTGCAGGGCTCTGTGGGGGCAGGATAATACTTGCAGGGCTATGATGGAGCCTTTATACTTTATGGGGGGCTATTTGAGGGCTGTGTTGGGGTCTATTATACAGTGTGAAGAGGTTTAGGGCCCATTATACTATATGGAGGGCTGTGAGGGGGTCACAGTTGGGGATCATACTGTGCCAGAGTAGTTGGGGGTACCGTATGGTACGTGTGGAGGGTCCTGTGGAGGAATTCACTGTGGGGGGATCATAGTGTTTGGGGGACACTTTTGGTGGCATCATACTTTATGGGGGCAATGAAAGATCAATTCTCCTGCCGGTTGGTCGGCACTTGTCCTCCTTCCTGCTCACACATTGGGGGATGATGGGTGTTGCAGATGGATGATGTGGTCTACAGGGGAACATTTGGGAGATGTTGGGTGCTGCAGATGGATGATGGGGGCTGCAGGGAAAATTGGGGGGATGATGGAGGCTGCAGAAGAATGATGGGGACATTGGGTGATGATGGGGGCTGCAGGGGGACATTGCGGGATGATAGAGGCTGCAGAAGGATGATGGGGATATTGGGACATGATGAGGGCTGCAGAAAGATGATGGTAGCTGCAGATGGATATTGGGGTATGATGGTGGCTGCAGATGGATGTTGGGGATATTGGAAGATGATGGAGGCTGCAGGGGGATATTGGGGGATGATGGGGGCTGCTAATAGATGATTGGAATATTGGGAGATTATGGGGGCTGCAGATGGATGATGGAGGCTGCAGGGGGATATTGGGGTATGATGGGGGCTGCAGATGGATGACGGGGATATTGGGAGATGATGGGGGCTGCAGAAGGATGATGGGGGCTGCAGAAGGATGATGTGGGCTGCACGGGGACATGGTGATGATGGAGGCTGCAGGGAGACATTGGGTGATGTTGGAGGCTGCAGAAGGATGATGTGGGCTGCAGGGGGACATGGTGATGATGGAGGCTGCAGGGGGACATTGGGTGATGTTGGAGGCTTCAGAAGGATGATGTGGGCTGCAGGGGGACATTGGGGGATGATGGAGGCTGCAGGGGAACCTTTGGTGATGATGGAGGCTGCAGAAGGATGATGGCTGTAGGGGGACATTGGGGGATGATGGGGGCTGCAGATGGATGATGGATGTCACAGTTTGGTTATGCTGCTCTGTGATGACAATTACTGTACAGTATGTAATAAATGTTCTTTTTTTTTTGTTCATCAATAAATGTGAATTCTTCATGGAGATAAGATGTCCCCTGACATCATGAATGATAAATGAAAAAATGAGACATCATGCTTCTTTGGGGGTCTTATTTTCAGGGAAACAGGGTATTAGCTCCGGACAGCCCTGTGTGCGGCGCTTGTGATTGGCTAAGTGTTTTGGGATGAGCTGTGGTCTGTTGGGGAAGATGCACCATTTCACCAGCTTAGAGCAGTGGCGGCTTGTTGATGCTCAGACTGCAGGTCGTTGTATGTGTGGATGGTGCTGCTTGGTGGCATGTCTGACTAGTCAGTGCCAGGCAGTGATCACATTGGCGCTGCCCAGAGTTTTGTAGGTGTGTGCCATAGATACTAGATGGCAATCAGTGCTGCCTCCTGTGCTATAAGGCTGCAGCCATCATTTAATGATCCTTATTCTGGCTTCTATGTGATTCTTGCATGTGAGTGTGATGTTGCTGCCGTCCATGTGTTTGGAGGGGGGGAAGGGCGCCGTTTTAAAGTTCGCCTCAGGCAGCAGAGAGGCTAGGTTCAACCCTGTAACCAATTATACCAAATGGGATACTAATTACCATTTTCATATGTAGATCAAAATACAGTCATTAACTGAAACATGAATAGCAGTGTATTACACTTAAAACTGGGTTAGGAACTGCCACACTCTGCTAAAAGGTGAGGTTGTGGAAAAGAGTTTCATGTCACAGGTCATGCACCATGGCAAAACTAAACACAATAACTAGACACTAGGTAGTTATGCTGCATTGGCAAGGACTCTGCCGAACGAACATAGAAAAACAAACTGAATTCTCAGGGTGTGCTGTTCAAGCTCTTTTGAAGAAGCATCAAGAAATGGCCAATGTTGGGGGACCGTAGATCGTGTTCAGCCAATAAGATGTAGTGTAACAGATGAAAGCCTTATCACACATACTTCTGATCTAAATTGTAAGATGTACAACAGTGTCATCAGCTTTGAAATGGCACAAATAGCCCTGGGCTACTCTGGTATCAGGCTCGGAGGGGTTCACGGGAATGTCACATGGGGGCAGTGCCTGAGCCCGTGGCCTGGGTGACAGGAGGTGTCATTTTAGACCTCCTGACTCGCTCCACACTCCTCCTCCAACTAACTCCTCACTTCTCTTTGACTCCCTCTAGGGGTGACTAGATCTCCCTCCCAGGAGTAACCTCCCACCACTACTCTAGTGAGGGAGTGCAGGAATGGGTCCCACCCACCAGCCCAGCATCCACCTGCAGTTGTGGAAGATTACACCACTTTTACGAGTGCAATAACCCGGTGTGATGCCTGCCTATGTGGGGCGCCACATACCCCCCTGATGAAACATACTCATCCTCGAGTATAGGCACCTGTTAACCGGGGAGTGAAAAGCATTTTTATAATTTCAACAATATTGACGGGTAAACTATATACATTCAAGCATACTTCAGTTTCTTCCTATTTCTAGGAGGCACATTTTCTTGTAACGTTACACACATTTGCAGCAATTATTATAGACCTCCCGGTCCTCGGGTCACTCGCTGGCCAAGATATTACTCCTCGGTTGTTACTATCTGCATAAAATATAATAACTTTTGAGTCCACCTCGGCCCAATGGGGAGCGGTACTAACTGTGCGGGTCCGGCGGTAACATATTGTCCAGCACAGTCCAGTGTGAGATATCACTGCCGGACCACTGCATATATGTCACTCATTATCACCTTGAAGGGAAATAAAAGTTCTATTCTGACTCTGACTCTTCTTCATAGTGCAGGGGAATAAAGCTGGAAACAAAAAGGAACTATTTACATTCATAGTCTCTACAATGGGAGTCTATCGTTGGCAGGATACACGTATAGCAAACCAGCCTAAAAGTCCTGGATGCCTTTCATAAGAAACCTGCTCACCTCTGTACAGATCACGGTCCGGGTGTCCACACCGCAGGTACGATTTAACGTCTCGTCTGGAAAATAAAATGTCTTCCTGTAGTCCGGGTTCACGGATGAAACCCCATCCCTCTTCTTGGTAGGAAGAAACAACAGTTCCTTGGCGGCGCAACTCCAATGGAAGCGGGGGCTGTGCTCTTGCTTCATCACGAAGTCGCCGGGTAGCCTGTTCTTTCTGGAACCACTCTTCTCTCCTTCTTTGTCTTGTCTGTTGGTCTCAGTGGTCTCGCTGGTTCAGGGACGACTGGTATTCTGGTGGTGGTGAGTTGCTGGTTGGGACTATGGATGACGCTCTGGTCTCTGCCGTTCCCATAGTGATGGAGAGGCCCCGCCGATGCTGCTGCCATGCAGACCACCATGCAGCATCTGGGGTGCTCCCTCCTGAGGTTCCTTCAACGTCCTCCGGCTCCTCGAAGTCTGTCTCGTCTCCCTCTTCCTCAGCTTCTACCACCACGTCTGGTTCTGCTGGGAAGGCCGCACTGGCTCTATCCGGAGATAGCCGCTGGTACGGGACGGTGGTTCTACAGGGGGCTCCGGCCGGGTCCCTGCATCACGGGTCTGGATGGGTGGCGGGACGGGTGGTAAGGAGGCTCGGTATTCCACGATTGCTTGTACTGCCACCGCTGCCTCTTGCGCTTCTCGGCCTTCTCTCATTGTCCTTAGTTCACAGGCCCTCTCCGCGCTCCACCGCTGACACACCCACTCCAGGGCTTCCTCCATGTCCTGGCGGAGCCATCCAAAAGCGTCTCTCCAGTAGTCGGCATGCCCCTCTAGTGTTAAGAGGGACACCGCTGCCGGGTCTCCTTGTGTGGCTCTGGCCTATTCTTCGACCTCGCGCACGATGTCTCTCCAATGGAGTGCCGCCATGCTGCCGGGTACAAAGGATCCTTGCTCGTTCTGTCCTTCTCTTCCGGTTTGTCTCTTTATCGGCAGCCACTACCGGAGCACTCCCTGTGGGCCGCCCCCCTGATTGATTGATGGCATCGGGGCGGCCACACTTTTTCGCGCCTACGTCTTGGCCCTCCTTCTTCTAGAGCCTGAGGCACACCCCCGGGCCTACACATGGTGTTTAGTACATGGCTACGGCACCAACTTGGATCCTCCTGCAATGATGGCGGGAACCCATTTTTGGCACCGAGCAAAGGTGGGAAAAGTTTGTTTCAATGCAGTTCAAAAGTCCAAGGCACACAGTACCCGTAACACCGGGCACGAGATCCTGTTCACAGTGCCAGAAATATATGTCCAGCCCCAGGCCCTGAGTACTCGGGTATCAGGCTCGGAGGGGTTCATGGGGCTGTCACGGTTGGCGGTGCCTGAGCCCATGGCTGGGTGACACTTCAATAGGGGGGTTATGTACAGGGGATAAGAGTTTGTTGTCTTGTGGATGCCACCTGTAGTACCTGGTGATGGGTCACCAGCACCACCACAGTCCTCCAGAAGTGATGGTGTTGCGGCAAGGATGGCAAGGCTCCCTACAGGTGTAGCTGATCCTCCGGGGCAGCGTTGCTGTAAGCAAGAAGGTTGAATTTGTCGGCACAAAGACACGGAGGCAAAGTCACTCTCCCGGGTACTTTACTGTAAACAGTCTCAGCATACAAGTCCACATTCAGCAAAAGTTGTTAAAGAAACACGTAGCTCTACAGGTGGCTGCAAGTGGATGCCAGGTGGTATGGTGGTACCCGTGGTATGCCTTAGTTGACGGACCCGTGTCCTTTCTTCCCCACCTAGGATGAGTCTACACCCAATTACTCCTTGAAGGTAGTCTTGGGGCTCCCCTCTCTCGAAGTGAAGAAGCAGGCAGACCGCTCCGATTGGCTGGGTGCCGCAGCCAGTGAACAGACCGCAGCTGCCACACTCCTCCTCCAACGAACTCCTCACTTCTCTTTGACTCCCTCTAGAGGTGACTATATCTCCCTCCCAGGAGTAACCTCCTACCACTACTCTAGTGTGGGATTACAGGAATGGGTCCCACCCACCAGCCCAGCATCCATCTGCAGTTGGGGAAGATTTCACCACTTTTACGAGTGCAATACCCCGGTGTGACGCCTGACCATGTGGGGCGCCACATAGGTATCCGAGAAATTTAAGCCACCACATCACAGCAATGCATGCTGTGTCTAGTTGCTGGATGCAGTTTCAGTAAGAGCCGGAAGGTTAAGAGTATTTGGAAGGAAAAAGTAATGATTGTAGGTAGTTTGTTACACACAGATCTGTCATTCCAGAGAACATAGTTAATGGAAACAGGAGAAGGCTAGCCCTGAATATTAATGAAGATAGTCAAGTTTCTTTGGGCAGCAGAGAAGTTAAGTTTACAAGTACAAGAAGGAGCCCGATTTGAGGAGATGTCTCCTGTGACTAGGTGAAGGACAAAAGAGAGAGTAAGCAGATGGTTCAGTGATTTATGAGAGTGTCTCTTGTGTGGTGACAAGGAGTGATTTGTGTAGTCAAAAATTGTGAAAAAATCATGAGAACTAGATGGATGGAGGGCACAGTGTGTGTGACGGGGTATTAAGTTTGAAAAAATATAACAGCTAGAACAGAAATGATACAGACAAATGTTGCAGATACATTTTACAGCACAAATGATCTAGAGCCAAGTTCGTTTTAATTACTTACTCATCTCCTGCCCTGCTCAACTGCCATGTTAAACTGCCTTGCACTTTTACAAATATGGCAATTTGACCAAATTTGTGGGTATTTTGGGCCAAAATACGTAAGCTCGTAACCCACCATCAAAGGCCCTCACGCTTACAAGTCCTAACCATATGCCTGCTGCCATATGTTTGTTTATCATTTTGAGATTCACCGAAATAGGACATAAAATTAGAAAAAACGTACCAACAAATTGCCAGGTAATTACCCAGGCTGCCAGCTCCTCTGAGAGGCAACACAGGTGTACGAGCTTACGTATTTTGGCCCAAAATACGCACAAACACCTCACATTTTCATCCTTAGGGCCCCTTTACACACGGCTACATTTCTAGGGTGGCTACAGGTAACTTACTGGTTGCAGTGAAATCATGGAGACAAGGTTCTATCTTGTTGCTGTGTACAAATGGAATAATCTCTCCATGATTTCACTGCAACCAGTAAGTTACCTGTAGCCACCCTAGAAATGTAGCCGTGTGTAAAGGTACCCTTAGTGTTTTATTGCACCTTTTTTTATCTGCAGTTTGAGGCTGGGCCCTCTGGGGGGCGTCTGTCATTTGTGAGGCATATAATCAGTGCGGAGCTGCCCGCCTTATCTAATAGCAGGGCGTGACCAATAGGCTGCTCTGACACTATGCTTCACATGTACCTGAGTGGCAGAGCCCTATGGTAACCTTGTGTCTATGGATGCCACCGGTTACCTCCCTGACAGCATGGCTGGATGCTGGTGCTACAACCGCCCCCATCTGTGGGTTGTAGGTGACTGAGCATCGGTATACGGACACCTGTGTTGCCTCTCAGAGGAGCTGGCAGCCTGCTGCTAGGTGCAATGGGTATTTACCTGACAATTTTTTTAGTGAGTTTTTTCTGATTTTATGTCCTACTAGCTGTACTACCCAGCTACGCCCGGGTTAATAATTAACTGATGTGAGCTATAACAAAATAGAATTTGAATATGTCATATTAATGACCTGTTGGAAAATAGAAGCTGAGCTGTGATTGGTTGCTATAGGCAGCCTGATAAATCTCCAGCCAACAGTAAACCCTCCCCCGGCCGGGCAGCACATGTTACCTCACACATACACATAATAGACAGCTCATGTGACTGACATCTGCCTTAATTCCCTATATGGCACATGTGTTGCACATTGGCTGTTTTTAATCAGATGTTTATTTTTGGAAATTAAACATAGCACACGTATGAGCGAGTTATGTGAGGTGATTTGTGCACATCTGTGTCTGTGTGGTGTGTGTGTCCTGGGGTGTGTGTGTGTGTGTGTGTGTCTGTGGGGTGAGTGCATGTGTCCCTATAGGGTGTGTATGTGTGTGTGTCCCTATGGGGGGGGGTCTGTGTGGTGTTTGTGTCTCTGTGTTGTGTGTGCCTCTTTGTAGTGCGTGTGTGTCCCTGTGGGGTGAGTGCATGTGTCCCTATAGGGTGTGTATGTGTGTGTGTCCCTGTGGGGGGTCTGTGGTGTGTGTGTGTGTGTATCTCTGTGTTGTGTGTGTCTCTTTGTGGTGTGTGTGTGTCCCTGTGGGGTGAGTGCATGTGTCGCTATAAGGTGTGTGTGTGTGTGTGTCCATGGTTTGTGTGTGTGTGTGTCTCTGTGTTGTGTGTGTCTCTTTGTGGTGTGTATGTGTTTGGGTGCGTGGTTAGTATCCAATGTTGGGGCTGCATCTTAGCGACTATACACTTGCTGTTACTCTTTGTGTGCGTGTGGTGTGTATACATGTCCCCATGCGTGGTGAATATCTCATGTTGGGGCCCCACCTTAGTGACCATATACTGGTATATGCTGTTATTCTTTGGTGCTGTCATTAAGCCCCTCTCATTCACAACTGTCAACTGGTAACTGTCACTTTTTCCCATTGGGTAGATAGGGGCAAAATTGTTTGGTGAATTGGAACGCGCGGGGTTAAAATTTCGCCTCACAACATAGCCTATGAAGCTCTCGGGTCCAAACGTGTGGCTGTGCAAAATTTTGTGGCTGTAGCTGGCAGCTGTCGATTTTTTTTCACTCTTTTCTTTTCACTTTTTCCCCATTAGGTAGATAGGGGCAAAATTGTTTGGTGAATTGGAATGCGCAGGGTTAAAATTTCGCCTCACAACATAGCCTATGACGCTCTCGGGGTCCAGACGTGTGACTGTGCAAAATTTTGTGGCTGTACTTGCGACGGGGGTAGATGCCAATCCCGGATATACATACACACATTCAGCTTTATATATTAGATTTTGGTGAATCTCAAAATGATAAACATATGGCAGCAGGCATATGGTTAGGACTCGCAAGAGTGAGGGCCCTTGACAGTGGGTTATGAGCTTACGTATTTTGGCCCAAAATACCCACAAACACATCACATTTTCATCTTTAGTGTTTTATTGCAACTTTTTTTTTATCTGCAGTTTGAGGCTGGGCCCTCTGGGGGGCGTCTGTCATTTGTGAGGCATATAATCAGTGCAATGGGTATTTACCTGGCAATTTTTTGGTAAGTTTTTTCTGATTTTATGTCCTATTTCAGTGAATCTCAAAATAAATTCTTTAACTAACCATTATCGTTGATTTGAAACTGACCCAGTAAGCAAAAAACGGATCTTTTTCAAACAAAGAAAAACAGATGGCTAATTAATGGTCCCGTTTTCCATAGACTTAAATGTTAACAAAAAAGGAACCAGCTAAAATATATTTTTTTTACAAAATAGACCAAAAAATTGTGTCTGCACAACTCTTTGTAAGTGGATTGTTGCTGGATCTGTTTTATTTGGACCTGTGAACGCCTTACTGATGGTCCATTCCTGTGAAGAAGTCACCAGACCCTTAGGGTATGTGCACACGGGGGGCGGGTTAGTGGCGGCGGCGGCTGGGAGGACCCGCCAGGAAGCTCCGGAGCCGTCCACCGGCTTCCTGGCGGGTATGTGCGGGGTGACGGGCGGGTGACGGGCGGGAGCCGGCCGGTTGCACAGCGTGTTCTCGCCGGCGGTTCTGCAGCGGCTGGAAGCAGCACATGATTCTGCTTGCAGCCGCTGAAGAACCGGCGGTTTATAGAACATGCTCATTCTTTGCTAAACCGCTGGGAAACCTGCGGTTTAGCAACAGATGAGCCTGTGTAAACCGCCGTGTGTGCACAGCGGGCGTCGGTTTTCATTGGTTTTAATGTTAATCCAAACGCCGGTTTGGATTAACATAAATTTACATAAAACTAATGAAAACCGACCGGCGGTTTCCGCTGATAAAACGGCCATAACCCGGCCAGTGCACACATACCCTTATACTCCTCAATTTAAAGTTAATAATATCTGATATGTTCAAGTTTTTATCATGCCATGAATGTCCTATTATCATAACCACTAATTATATGAATAGGTAGATTATAATGAAGGTAATCTGGGCTATGACCCAGTGCCCACAGCTTCAGGGGGACCCATGGTCAGATTGCCCTCCATTATAATGTTTTGTAGAACAACAGATACTCACCTCGCTCCCATTCCCCTGATGTACATTCAGAGTGAGGAGCTTCCCAGAAACTATGCTGCCGACAATTCACAGCAGCAGCACAGCTCAGGGGAGTTCCTGCGGCCAGTGCGATGATTTCATCAATTAGTACCATCATGTATGGGCTGGCATCAAGAGGACGTGGAGAGAGGCGGGTCGGAGCAGATTGACGGGAGGGCAGGAATGAGGTATTTGTTTTTCTTTTTATTATATGTGCTGGTGTACACAGGGCCATATGGGGCAACGCTTTTAGACTCAGGGCTATGTGGGGCACAGCCTGTATACCGGTCACTATGTAGGGCAAAGGCTGTTTTACTGATGGCTATGTGGGGCACAGCATGTATACAGGGGGCTATGTGGGGTAAATGCTGTATATAAGTGGCTATGTGGAGCCCAGCCTGTATACTGGGTGCTTTGCAGGGCAAAGGCTGGGTACTGGTGGCTATGTGGGGCTTAGCCTGTACACTGAGGGATCTCTAGTGCAAAGGCTGTATATTGGTGACTATATGGGGCACAGCTTGTGAGGCAGTCGATAGGGTAGGGCGTACTTGGTTGCTGGGGGTGATGGCGTCTTTGCTGGGGAATCACGGCTGGTCGGTGCCTGGTCCCGTGCCCTGGACCCTCAATGGCGGGGAATGGTAGGGGGATAGGGGATTGGTAATGTGACGCCACCTATAGTACCTGATAACGGGTTTACCAGCGCTGCAGTCGGCCGCTAAGGTGATGGTGGGTGCAGCAGAGTGTGGTACAGCTCCCCACAGGTGGAGCTTTACCTCAGGGCAGCGGGGATGGATGAGGGGAGTAGTAGTCGCTTCTCTGCAGACAAGGCAGTGGATTGCTGTGGTTAAGCAGACACACACACACACAGTGATCGTTGTTTCGTACCTTTTACTGGTGACAAGTAACAGGTACAGTCCAGAGAAATAACCAGGTCCCCGGTGCAACTTGGGACTTCCACCTTAGAAAGTTATGAGGCCTCCTCTGTGTCTGTGCTCTGTGGTTTGGGGTAAGTCCTGCCTGAGCCTGAACCCATCGCTTCTTCTCCCTCTCTGAGCTTGGCTCTAAACTGACAATGAGGTCCTTCTGCGGGATCCCTATTCCTCTTGTGGCCCCTGGTCCTGTGCTTGGTCAGTTTTAGCTCCTCTTACTTTGTTCTCCTTAGGGCTGAAGTCCTCCTGAATCTTCTGGGATTTTGCTGTACCAGTAAATGATATCAGCGTCGGACTCCGGTGTCCGGGTGTGCTAAAGGGCTATAGTAACTGGTTCCCTTTCTTGATTTCCTGTTTCTTCCACTTGCCTCCGACCCTTTCCCTAGGGTGCGACACAGCGGTCAGTGGTCCCTGGTCTTGGGCCTAGATCCTTCCCAGCGACCAGCTCCTCACTCCACCTCTGCTCACTGCAGACTCTAGATTGACTTCTGGGACTGACTAACTCCTCCCCTCAGGCCTTGATGTTTTAAAGGGGAACTGGCTTAAGGCAGCCAGTAGAGCTCCCCCTTCAGGTCTGGGGTGGAAGGTGGTGTGTGCTATGCGAACCAAGGTGTAATTCCCTTGCACCGGTGGATCCTGTGGCAATCCCCCGCAGGGTGCCACACTTGCATACAGGGGACTATGTGAGTACAGCCTGCGTAAAGTGGATATGTGGGGCACAGCTTGTGTAGTCTCCTGCTGTGTGCCGGTGGCTATGTGTGGCCTCCTGCTGCATGCTGAGGGCTATGTGCGGCCTCCTGCTGCATGCTGAGGGCTATGTGCAGCCTCCTGCTGCATGCGGGGGCTATGCTGAACCTCCTGCTGCACGCTGAGAGCTATGCACATCCTTCTGTGTGTTAGGGCTATGTGTGGCCTCCTGCTGGAAGCCGGGGTGCAATGTGCGGCCTGCTGCTGCATGTTGGGGGCACTGTGCAGCCTCCTGCTGCGTGCTGGGGGCTGTGTACGGCTTCCTGCTGCATGATGGGGGTTGTGTGTGGTCTCCTGCTGTGTGCTGATGCCTGTGTGCGGCTTCCTGCTGCGTGCTCTGCACAGTCTCCTGCTTTGCACTGGGCGCTATGTGCGGCCTCTTGCTGCAAGCTCGGGGGCTATGTGTGGCCTCCTCCTGCATTCTGAGGGCTATGTGCAGCCTCCTGCTGCGTGCAGGGTGTTATGTGCGGCATCCTGCTGTGTACGGAGGGCTATGTGGGGCATCCTGCTGTAGTATTTGGGGCTATGTGTGAGCTCCTGTTGTGTGCAGGGGACTGCGTGTGGCCTCCTGCTGTGTGCTGGGGACTGCGTATGGCTTACTGCTGTAATATTGGGGGTAGTAATAAATTAATTTCCCATCCCTGCTTTATTATGTATGGCATTATGTATAGCGCTGTATATAAGGGGGAAGAAAACTGTGACGCGCTACGCACGCCACTGTTTTTCTTGTTTTTTTTTTCTTTTATAGTCCTGCACTTCTGTGTTAATCACATTGCCGATCGATTTATCAAAACATGATCATGTGACAAGTGACATGATACTTTGAGTTGGGGTAGGGGCCCTTGCCTTCTAAACAACCGGGGCCCTGGCTAGTCTTAATCTGCCCCTGATTATACAGTACCCATGCTTAGCTGTAATTATGACTGTGTGCTATGATACCATTTGCTTTACTTGTACTCACCATCTTGACTGCTTGTTTCTTTGTTGCCTAATTTGAAGATGGTATCTTCCAGCAAAGTCAGGTCAGAAGTGCTGTACCCACGTTGTTTTTTTTTTTTCTTGCAGACTTGGTGCAGAAAAAAGGAAATCTGCGAGAAAATCAGTGTGGGCACAGCACTTCTGACCTGTCATAGACTTTACTGGCCTCAGGATAGACATGCAATGCACAATGGGCGCACGGCCTAAAAGTCTGTGCATTGGATTTATAGTACATGTATTGAACTGACCAACAGATGGTCTCCTGGTTACCAGACGCATGTTTGTCACCAGAACTTTATGTGCCAATCAAGGTTTATATTAAGGTATATTATTTTATCTATTTTGGATTCTATAGATCCTATAAAACAGACAGCAAGACAGCCCTCCACAAGAAAGAAAATACTATGATCATGGAAGCCCAATGAAGGTTCACTATCAACCCCATCACAATCACCAGCTTATTGCATCTGCAGCAGCCATGCCATGACTTTTACATTGATTTATAATTTACATGCAAAACCTGGACATTTTCTCATAGCATTTGTGTAAAGTTCTTTTCACGTTCATCAACTTTCCAAAGCTTAAATCTATTAATCATTTAAGAGAAGATGCTATTAATGAGGCTAACCTACACTGGCGTTCAGCCAAGGATGTATAATAAATGATATCTTTAAAAAGTCCCAGTGGAGCAAACTAGTTAATTCATAAGAATGTAATTTAAAATTTTCTATGAAGGTTACACAAGGAAAATGATATCCTTTAAAGGACCAACAGCTGAATGAACTTAAAGGTAACAGATCAGGTAATGCTACCCCCAAACCTATTATGTGTGTCTTGGTTCTAAACATAAGTGAACCTTTATTACCTACAATCACTCCTGCTTTTCCAAGTTCTCACTTTATTTTTACTTAGCTCACTTATAAAGCACCACAGCATTTACAAACATAACCACTGTTCCCAGTGGCTCTCACAATCTACTGTATATTTCCTATCAGTATGTATTTGGGGTGTGGGAGGAAACCGGAATGCCTGGAGGAAACCCACACAAACACGAGGGCACCATACAAACTCCTTGCAGATGTTGTCCTTGGTGGGAATTGAACTCAGGACCCCAGTGCTGCAAGACTGCAGAGCTAACCGTTGAGCCACCGTGCTCCTCATTTGCATATTTCTTCATAATTTATATGCAAATAAGACAGGAAGTGTTCTAGGCCGGACCGTGGACCACCACCGTTTCAGCTCCCAGCTCCATTCTTAACTCCATCTTTTACCAGCTGATTGACAGCACCACGGGAGCATTTCAGTCACCACCTAAGGAAACGGGGGAGTGTGATGTGTCACTTTCACTTCCAGCCATATTTGCAAATCACTTCTATTGTGGATCACCCTGCAACAGAGCAGTGTTTTTGCTTAGTAAAAGAATGGATTCACCTGTATTTTTATAACCTACACATACATGTTATCAGTTTGGGGTTTAAGGTTGAGCTGATAGATTTATGTTTCACTGTTAAATGCAATCTGTATTCAGATTACTGCTGCCCAAACCACAAGCAGAATAAATTAGAGCCTTGTTTAGGCTGCCTTCACATTTGCGTATGGAGCGCAGCGTACCAAACGCAGCCAAACACTTGCGCACATGCGTTCCTATGTTTAACATGGGAACGCATGTGCCTGCGTATGGCTGCGTTTGGCCGCATTTGCGTTCGGATGCGCATAATTTATGCGCCCTCCGACCGCATTCCAGACACAGCTTGCAGCATTTTTTGTGCATTTGCGGTGCTTGTTCTATCCGCAAGCGCACAAAAAATGCATTGATCTCAATGGATCCGCAGTGTCCTCTGCATGACACCGCAGGAGAACGCTGCGGATCTCATTGAGATCTCTCCTGGTGGCCGCCGGTGATGTCACAGGAGATCACCGACGGCCACCGGGAGATCAGCTGGAGCCTCTGATGATCTCCTCCTCCCCGCCGCCGGTAATCTCCTAGCGGTGTCGGCGGGGAGAAACAGCTGATGTGACAGCTGTTTGAATCTTCCCGCGCTGACAACTCCTCTCGGTGTCGGCACGGGAGATTCAAACAGGTGTCACATCAGCTGTTTAAACCCCGCTGACACGTCCCGGAGCTTACCGGCGGCCGGGAGGAGGAGATCTCTGCAGCAGATCTCCGCCTCCGGCCCGCCCCCGGACACCGCCGATTGGCTGCCCGGGCTCCACAGTGATGTGTCCGCAGGCGGACATTCTCCGCTGCGGACACAAAAAATGACCCTGCTTTTCACAGCGTTTGTGTCTGCATGCCATCAGCATGCAGACACAAACGCAAATGTGAAGCCAGCCTTAGAGATTGTATGGGAATGTTTAATTCTGAAAAGCTGTGATGTTTCAGAAGTAACATGGTTTGAAGAGCATCTGTATGTCTGACTGTGGTTAATGGACAGGTCTCTCCCATTATATGTTGATAGTGACAAATCTGGCAGTGAACAGACGCAGGATATGGGGAAGCCAGTTGGGGATTTTCCTTGGACTAATCAACCAAGACACCTTGTCCCCAGATTTTTTAAGTATGTGACTCTTAAAAACATTTCAGAGTAAAACACACTTGGTTACAAGACTCTGATTCATGCTACTGTTGCCTGTGGCTTGGGTTGCATGAAATCCGATAAATCTCCCTTTAAAATTAACATGACAAATACAATGTATACAATATAATGAATAGATGCAGGGTAAGGGATTGAGTTTTTGTTTATTTTGTAGCTAGGGTAGTAAATCTGGAGACATTGATTCATGGTCTCATGCAAGATATCAGAGAGGTACCAACAAGCCAAGACCACCATCCTTTTTTGTAACGGTTCCGTCATCAGTTACCAGAGATGGGGTGGGAGGAGCTGTACCTTACTTGTGAGCATGCTCAGTACAGCAAAACGGATCTGTTTCATGGATCTGTTTTTTTCATGGATCCGTCCTCCATAGAGCTCCATGTTATTTCATACAGACAGATGCAGGTCAATATCTGTCCGTTTGTCGGCTTTTTTCAAGGCAGCCCAAAATTGGAACAGTTTCCGATTCTGGGTGCATGAATAAAAATGGACAAAAATGGATCCGTGAAGAAAACGGACACATGGATGGCCATATACCAATCCGTGCCCATAAAATAACATGGGCAGCCATAATGGATCTGTGTCTATTCGTTTTAAAATGGATAGAATCGGATTTAAAATTTGGTAGTGTGAAAGCAGCCTAACAGGATTTCTATCTGAGTTCTCAGACTAAACTATGATCATACTACATTTATCAAAAAGCACAGTAACCTCTGCCTGTGTGAACATTAAACCAGCAGGGAATTTTACATTTCAGTGCTGACACATGCAGGATGGTGAATACAGCTCTAATATATAAAGCACGTGTTATCATTTTTGCAGCTTTTTAGTACAGAATTGTACTATACAAAGTAAAGTACAATGGAAGCAAGTATGATTTTACCATTTGCACAATGGGCATGATGTGGTTGTTCACATCTTTGACATACACTATGAGTGTGGATTTTTGCCACTTATTTTCCTTTTTACAGCTACACTTGAGGTTACTTTTTACCCAGACATCCATAAGGTAAGGTAAGGACCATGGTTTGGCTGAAGGTGGTAGCATTTTTGAAGATGTTGTCAAATCCTACATTCTCTATCTTCTGTGAAGTAGCGACTGGTTAAATTGTAAATGGCCAGTATGTATCACAGCCGCGGACATCCTATGCGATGTAAACCTGGATTGTTTACTCTGGGACTTGCAGTTCTACAAGTATTTTTTAATGCATTCAGAGCTAGGTATACAGGTTAGTCAGAAGTGCTGAGCAGGAATGACTATCCACATACCTCCCATCCATGGGTTTATCTCTTGTGATATAATGAGACTGTTTGTTTGGTCACATAGCTCTGTGTATTTGAGAACAGCCATATTCCTAGAGGAGCACTATGAGGAGATCTGTTTGTGTGTGGAGCCTGCTGCAGACTTCCAAGAGACACACTGGCAGAGGCCTGCCTCAGCTCTGCCACTGTACAATGCAAGGAGAGAGTATGAGTGGAACCTGCTATAGGTCCTGGAAAGGTAACCCCAGGTAAATGTCTTGTGTTCTGACTGAGGCTGTAGAGTGAAGGTATGCTATACCTTCACTGAGATACTCTGGTAGAGTTATAGCCAGAGTGCGCGGAGGACATATCCGAGGAAGAAATTGACTGTAAATCGTAAATATTTCTGTGAACTGTGCAGGCGTATTCATAGAAGGAACGGTCTGTACTTTTACCTGTTTTCTGTAAAGCCAAAGGTCGGTTTATGTTTTGGTTTCCATTAAGTGGTGTATGTGTGTGAAATAAACCAGCTGAACTTGCTTAAATAGAAACCATTCCCGTGTGCCTCAATCTCACAGCCAAGTGAGTTTCCCCAATACATTTAGTGAGCGCAGCCTCACACCTCTTTGTCATCAAAGATTATCCCACTGATGGTACCTCTAGTGGTCAACTGTAATCTGTGAGGGAATTTGGCTGCACATGTCCTATTTCCCTCCAGCTCCACCAGAAAAGAGGTAAAGCATTCAAATTTACATTATACGTCTACCAGAGCAAAAAGCATACTTTGTATCTGCTTAGTAGTATATGCCACAAATACAGTTAGGGCCAGAAATATTTGGACAGTGACACAATTTTCACGAGTTGGGCTCTGCATGCCACCACATTGGATTTGAATTGAAACCTCTACAACAGAATTCAAGTGCAGATTGTAACGTTTAATTTGAAGGGTTGAACAAAAATATCTGATAGAAAATGTAGGAATTGTACACATTTCTTTACAAACACTCCACATTTTAGGAGGTCAAAAGTAATTGGACAAATAAACATAACCCAAACAAAATATTTTTATTTTCAATATTTTGTGGCGAATCCTTTGGAGGCAATCACTGCCTTAAGTCTGGAACCCATGGACATCACCAAACGCTGGGTTTCCTCCTTCTTAATGCTTTGCCAGGCCTTTACAGCCGCAGCCTTCAGGTCTTGCTTGTTTGTGGGTCTTTCCGTCTTAAGTCTGGATTTCAGCAAGTGAAATGCATGCTCAATTGGGTTAAGATCGGGTGATTGACTTGGCCATTGCAGAATGTTCCACTTTTTTGCACTCATGAACTCCTGGGTAGCTTTGGCTGTATGCTTGGGGTCATTGTCCATCTGTACTATGAAGCGCCGTCCAATCAACTTTGCAGCATTTGGCTGAATCTGGGCTGAAAGTATATCCCGGTACACTTCAGAATTCATCCGGCTACCCTTGTCTGCTGTTATGTCATCAATAAACACAAGTGACCCAGTGCCATTGAAAGCCATGCATGCCCATGCCATCACGTTGCCTCCACCATGTTTTACAGAGGATGTGGTGTGCCTTGGATCATGTGCCGTTCCCTTTCTTCTCCAAACTTTTTTCTTCCCATCATTCAGGTACAGGTTGATCTTTGTCTCATCTGTCCATAGAATACTTTTCCAGAACTGAGCTGGCTTCAAGAGGTGTTTTTCAGCAAATTTAACTCTGGCCTGTCTATTTTTGGAATTGATGAATGGTTTGCATCTAGATGTGAACCCTTTGTATTTACTGTCATGGAGTCTTCTCTTTACTGTTGACTTAGAGACAGATACACCTACTTCACTGAGAGTGTTCTGGACTTCAGTTGATGTTGTGAACGGGTTCTTCTTCACCAAATAAAGTATGCGGCGATCATCCACCACTGTTGTCATCCGTGGACGCCCAGGCCTTTTAGAGTTCCCAAGCTCACCAGTCAATTCCTTTTTTCTCAGAATGTACCCAACTGTTGATTTTGCTACTCCAAGCATGTCTGCTATCTCTCTGATGGATTTTTTCTTTTTTTTCAGCCTCAGGATGTTCTGTTTCACCTCAATTGAGAGTTCCTTTGACCGCATGTTGTCTGGTCACAGCAACAGCTTCCAAATGCAAAACCACACACCTGGAATCCACCCCTGACCTTTTAACTACTTCATTGATTACAGGTTAACGAGGTCCATTGTCCAATTACTTTTGGTCCCTTGAAAAAGAGGAGGCTATGCATTACAGAGCTATGATTCCTAAACCCTTTCTCCGATTTGGATGTGGAAACTCTCATATTGCAGCTGGGAGTGTGCACTTTCAGCCCATATTATATATATATAATTGTATTTCTGAACATGTTTTTGTAAACAGCTAAAATAACAAAACTTGTGTCACTGTCCAAATATTTCTGGCCCTAACTGTATAACATCATGCTAGTCTGGCCAATCAGGAAAGGAGTTGCGGACGCCATCAGCTAAAAGACGATTCGTGGGGTTCCTGTCCATCAATCATGGAACACAGACCTGACTGCTGAATGGAGGACCAGTGAATTTATTCTCATATCCAGGGCTCTCCATTCTGGTGAAAAAATGAGGGTCCTAATTAGAGTATCTCTATATGAACTAAGAATGCTAAAGATGCTTGACGCAGTGCCCCTCCTCCAACTCCCAGCTTGACATACAGAAGTGCACAGTGTCTGTATTATGTTTGTTTGTTTTTGTTTGTTTGTATGCTCTCAGAGGAAACTTACTTCGATATGATAAAATAAGCCATATCTGTAAAATAGACGAATTGCCCAATATTGTTATTCTTGTTGGTGAAGATAAGCTGGGAATGTGTAGAAGTCAATGTTGTGAAATATATATAAAAGCAACTTGGGTGAAAAGCAAAACTTTTTTTACGTGTTTCATAGAAATAAGCGGTTCTTTTGTCTGAATGTCTTTGTGTGCTTCAGAAGCTGCCATTACTTCTCGCAGTCCAGAAATGAAATTACCATCATTTAGAAACAATTTTGGCCATGCTTTAAAATGACACATACATTTTGCAAGGCAGCATTTTCCACTTCAGAGGAAAATAGCTTTAATAATGAATCTGGAGTGACTTGCTGTTAGCGAGGCTTCTCTATTATTATTGGCCGAGAGAGTAAATTCACAGACATGCAGTGCATCAGAAGGCGCTATGTTATGAGAAAGCACGGCACATGCATGCAAAGTCATTTAATATTGTAACTGTATGGAAGGGCCTCGGCTGAACACAACATGGAAGCCTCTGGGAAAAAAATACCTGTGGGAAACTTTCTTTACAATTACAAAAGATATTTCAGGCGATGAACAAAACTCCAGGGAAAATGCGCCAGGCCACTGAAAGCTAAACTGTATAAAAGGCGATAGAGGGGAAATAAAAGAAACATTCCCAGGAGAACAGTTTACTACTACAACGTCTATATGACACTGGTCTCTATGTGCCTAGTGGGGAGCACAGATAATTCTTATCAGCCTCCCATTTGTAAGCTTAGAAATATGAGTTTACATTGGAAATGGAGAGCTAACTTACAAATTAATTCATATGTACCTCTCAAGGTTTCAATTGCAACAGTAAGAAGGGAAAGTCTTATTTTTATAAAAATAACAGGATGAGCAAATGATGAAAAAAATGTGAAAACATCTCGATTTATTCAGTTTTGAGTGCAGGGATCAGGGCACTTATAGTCATGGCCGAAAGCTTGAATGAACTGTTTCTTGCAATTACACATGCTTTGTTGTACGTATTTGTTTACTTTGTGAATATTGGAACGGCACAAATAAACTGAGAATAAAAAGGCAAATTAAACATAATTTCACACAAGACCCCCAAAAATTGTTGGCACCCATAACTTAATTTCACTGCACACCTTAGTCCACCCTTGGTATAAATAACCAAATTAATTTAAGGTCCGTACCAAACACCTAGTGTCTAGGCACAGACCACGAACACTGACTTCCCTGAGAAACCCATGTTACTGTTCGACTTCAGACACCCGGATATAGGGCTATGTGGCTGCAAAAGGGAGCAAAATGGAGATAAAAGCAGTTACATCATACTTACCAGTCTCTGCATTGCTGTCACACTACTTCTGGGCCTTCTCATTGAGCTTCATGCATATTCACTTGTTCCCCCGCCCACCCTCTGTGACAGCATCTGTGATTGTTTTTTGAAGACAGATTGTGCCCCCACCCTCTGTATCAGTGCCTGTGATTGGTCGCCCTCAGACTAGCTGTGTGGGTACCGAAGTGGAGTGTAAAAATAAATAATTGAAAACATTATGGGGGGTCGCCCGTATATTGATACACAGTACACATAAAGCACAGGGCTTTGAGCTGCAGCCCCCAGCTGTGTGCATTACCTTGGCTGGAAATCAAAATACAAGGGACCCCACACTTTTTTTTTTTAAATCATTTACAAGTTACATTGGTTGAAAAAAGACCTAGGTCCATCAAGTCTAACCTTCCTCCATCAAGTACATATTTTTGTCACTAAATCATTTATAACTGACAATGTTATGTGCACCCAGCCCTAATTTAAAATCTGTTATAGTGTCTGCCATTACTACATCTTGTGGTAGAGCATTCCACAGTCTAATTACAGTCATAATTTAAAGACAATGGCATGTGGTCCCCCCAATTTTGATACTCATCCAAGGTAAAGCACATGACTGGTTGTTGGTATTTGGTATTCTTAGCCTGGGGAAGTCCATAGTTACTCAGCCCCCCAGCCTCAAAATACCAGCCTGTAAATGCCCCTGAAATGGTGCACCCATTAGATGTGCCATTCTTGGCACCTTACTTAGTTCTTCCCAATTGCTGTGGTGTGGTGGCATTATGGGTAATATAAGGGGTTAATGACAGCTGTGAATTGACAGTTGATATCAAGCCCTGGGTTAGTGATGTACAGGTCCCTATGTGACCCCCACATTATCAATCATTTTATAGCACTAAAGTTCAGGTCCCCATAAATTTACAGTGCCTACAAGTAGTATTCAACCCCCTGCAGATTTAGGTGGTTTGATAAGATGCAAATAAGTTAGAGCCTTCAAACTGCAAACGAGAGTAGGATTTATTAAAAGAAGCATAAATCTTACAAACCAAAAAGTTATGTTGCTCAGTTGAATTTTAATAAATTTTAAACATAAAAGTGTGGATCAATTATTATTCAACCCCTAGGTTTAATATTTTGTGGAATAACCCTTGTTTGCAATTACAGCTAATAATCGTCTTTTATAAGACCTGATCAGGCCGCCACAGGTCTCTGCAGTTATCTTGGCCCACTCCTCCATGCAGATCTTCTCCAAGTTATCTAGGTTCTTTGGGTTTCTCATGTGGACTTTAATCTTGAGCTCCTTCCACAAGTTTTCAATTGGGTTAAGGTCAGGAGACTGACTAGGCCACTCCAACACCTTGATTTTTTCCCTCTTGAACCAGGCCTTGGTTTTCTTGGCTGTGTGCTTTGGGTCGTTGTCTTGTTGGAAGATGAAATTACGACCCATCTTAAGATCCTTGATGGAGGAGTGGAGGTTCTTGGCAAAAATCTCCAGGTAGGCCGTGCTATCCATCTTCCCATGGATGCGGACCAGATGGCCAGGCCCCTTGGCTGAGAAACATCCCCACAGCATGATGCTGCCACCACCATGCTTGACTGTAGGGATGGTATTCTTGGGGTCGTATGCAGTGCCATTCAGTCTCCAAACGTCACGTGTGTGGTTGGCACCAAAGATCTCGATCTTGGTCTCATCAGACCATAGAACCTTGAACCAGTCTGTCTCAGAGTCCTCCAAGTGATCATGAGCAAACTGTAGACGAGCCTTGACATGACGCTTTGAAAGTAAAGGTACCTTACGGGCTCGTCTGGAACGGAGACCATTGCGGTGGAGTACGTTACTTATGGTATTGACTGAAACCAATGTCCCCACTGCCATGAGATCTTCCCGGAGCTCCTTCCTTGCTGTCCTTGGGTTAGCCTTGACTCTTCGGACAAGCCTGGCCTCGGCACGGGAGGAAACTTTCAAATGATGTCCAGGCTGTGGAAGGCTAACAGTAGTTCCATAAGCCTTCCACTTCCGGATGATGCTCCCAACAGTGGAGACAGGTAGGCCCAACTCCTTGGAAAGGGTTTTGTACCCCTTGCCAGCCTTGTGACCCTTCACGATCTTGTCTCTGATGGCCTTGGAATGCTCCTTTGTCTTTCCCATGTTGACCATGTATGAGTGCTGTTCACAAGTTTAGGGAGGGTCTTAAATAGTCAGAAAAGGCTGGCAAAAGAGATAATTAATCCACACATGTGAAGCTCATTGTTCTTTGTGCCTGAACTACTTCTTAATACTTTAGGGGGACCAAACAGAATGCTGGTGGTTTGAGGGGTTGAATAATAAATGACCCTCTGAATTAACTTTTAACGCTTTAAAAAAAAAAAAAAAAAAAATTTCTTTTTGGCTGCAGTGCATTTCCCACTTCCAGGCTAATCTACAGTCCAAATGTCACAATGCCAAGTTAATTCCGCATGTGTCAACCAGCTAAATCTGCAGGGGGTTGAATACTACTTGTAGGCACTGTATATGAGGTTCAGGCTTAGGTTTGGGTCAAGTTCTGTCCTGAACACAAACTTTTTTTTTCAAAGTCTGACCAGATCCGTCGAACCTGAACATGGGTGGGTTTTCCTATGTCTAGATCTCAAGTTCTTAGACAGTTCTCTTCTGCTCTCCATGCTTAGTGTGGCACACACACAGACACACAATGCAAAGATTGAGTCAACTTCTCCCCTTTTTATCTGGTTTCAGGTGTGATTTTCATATTGCCCACACCTGTTACTTGCCACAGCTGAGTTTGAACGAGCATCACATGCTTGAAGCAAAGTTGCTTAACTTACCCATAATTTTGCTATGGTGCCAACATTTTTGAAATTATGTCTAATTTGCCTTACTTTTCTCTGTTTTTTTTCGTGTTGTTTCAATACACAAACAAAATAAACGTATATAACAAAACGTGTAATTGCAATAATCTGTTGGAAGAAATGCTTAATTTTTGGGGGTGTTTACATTTTCGCCCAGGAATGTACATGCCTTTCCTGCTATCAATAAGGTTATTGTTATTAATGTTTCACTGAGGAACGACAAACATTAATAAGGCCACAGAGAAATGTTGCGCCCTAGGTGCAGTCATCTCACATCTGTAACCATGTATGTTACTAATAAGGAATGATTTTATTATATGTTTGGATTGTATTTGTAAGACAAAACTACTATTTCCAAGATATATTTTGTGCTGAGCATTTGTCATACTCGATAACTCTATTATTTTATTATTCAGCCATGATACAAAGATCTCCGCTCATTTCCCTGAATGATAGGCCAGCAATCCAGTACCGAGCCAGGAAAGAATTAAAAAGGAATCACAGACATAAAGCTGCACTGGCGGGTGATTCTCCCCGGGCCGCAGGATATACGAGGATAGCGTTTCCACTGTGAAATCTGCATAAATCTAATCTGTACAGATCAGCCGCATCCTGCAGGTTGGTTAGACACCCTGGAGTGGTATTAATAATTCAAGGAGCAGACTGCTCACCTGAAGGGAAGCATGGCGTGTGAACTCCTGTTTATGTTATTTCACACTGCGATTAGAGCATAAATAAAATGGTATTTAAAGCCAGCCTTCTCCTGCTGGGCTGAACCTGTTACTGTTATCTGGAAACAAATGGGCAGCTTTTATACCTGAAGCGCATGGTGATTTGTCACAATAATTTAAAAATCCTACGAATCATATTGATATCCGTCTGTTTAATAACATATTTTCGGCACATTTCTTTTGTAGGTGGTAGGTTAGGAAGATTTCCTGCCATATCCTTCTGACTGAGGGGTGTGACATATGCCAATGTTTAGGCATACAGTAACTGATGCGGACTATAGTGCCCTATTGACACATGATTTTTTTTGTAATAGCTGTCTGTTTAGCAAATCCCCATGTCTTGGCTTTCCAATCTTGAAAAATATTTATGCTGATGCATACCACCCTGAAATAGGCCAAAGGGACATTTTTTTGGCCTCCATTGGGAGAATGGAGTCCTATTGATAGGTGTAACATATACATGGTAAGCTATTATTGGCATATGTGCTTAAATGTGTGGATCTAGCGTAGTGTGCACAGAGCTTTACTAGTAGTGATGTGCCAGCCTGTTATCCAAGATAATACAGGTTTAGCATAAGGGAGAAAACTAACTTTCATTGGAATACTGAAACTACAATTAATGTCACATGGGTGAAACCACTTCCCCAATTAGTCAAATTGGCCACCTTCTGATGAGTGTTCCGCATCCTGTTGTCACCTCTCGGAGACCCGAGGTTTCAAGGTCTAAACCCCCGTCACACTAAGCCAGAAGTTTGGTGACACAACAGCGATCTCGCTATGTTTGACACTTAGCAGCGACTAGGCCCCTGCTGTGAGATCGCTGGTCCTGTCAGAGTCACCTGGACCACTTTTTGATCATTGGGGTCCCGCTGGGCAGCATGCATCCGTGTGTTTGACAGGGACAACGACCTCAATACTACAGGTCTGAGAAACAGGTTCCCAACGACCTCTGTATCATTCCGGATCATTGCTGCTTCGCTGGTGAGATCTGACTGTTTGACATCTCATCACCTACCACATAGCAACGCACCAGCGATCCCTACCAGGTTGTATCGTTGTCAGGATCGCTGGTGCGTCGCAAAATGTGACGGTACCCTTAGCGTTTAATTAATCGCAGGTCTGCTATAGAGTTCAGTTTTACTTCGGTGCTTTCCTTTTTATGTTGAGGGTGTTAGGAACCTTTTCACTACTGAATGATTATTCTTTTGTCCTTCAGCTGTAGCCTGTAATTACCCTTTCCTCTATATGTACCCGCCTCTGACCTCACGACATGCTGGTTATAGAACATGTATATTTTCTTCTGGAGGATCTTGTTGTTGTTCAGCTGTAGTGTCATGATTCTTGCAGCAGAGAAGCTTCTATTTAGAGATCTTCTGAAACCCTGCTATACCTGTTGGCTTGCCTCAGTTCTCTCTGTTTCCCTAATCTCCAACTCCTTTGCTCCCTTGGGGGTGATGGGGGATATCTAAGTGAGTCCTATCTAGGAGCCTCGTACAGTACAAAACCCTAAGTAGCCTAAGGATCCTTAGCTGGTAGGACAGCTCAGGTGTACACTGTCCCTACCACCTAACAGTCACAGTCACAGTCATATTGTCTTCCTGTGTATGCTTGCACTCAGTGGTGTAACATGAAGCTCATGGGCCCCGATGTAAAAGCTACAACAGCTCCCCCAATTATTGCAAATCTTTAATATCATTACTCTTTTTCTATGGGACAAAGGCACTTTTAGAGCCCCCTAGGCTCCAGGGCCCCGGTGCGATTGCAACCTCTGCACTTATTGTAGTTTCGCCCTTGCTTGCACTGTTGTTCATATTGTGCTTAGTAACCTCGCCCCTGTTTATCTACGAGGTAAGTGAAACTCTTGATGGCTGGTCAGGAGGCACATCCCAAGCAGTCATCTTCTAGTCCTAGTCGTGCATTTAGGGATATTCCTATATGTGCATGTGCCTTTAGGGACTGCGCAGTTTGAGTACTAACCAGTACAATAACCAACTGGGTGGAGGTGTAGCAACAGAGAGACTGTTGTTTCCAATCCTACGGAGTTTGCATGATACCTTTGTGAGTTGGGTCCTCAGTATAGATTCCTCCTCCTGCCTCCTTGTGGCACTCCTGCGGACTGGTGGCCACAGTACTGCAGCTGGGACTGGTGAGGTACTCCACACAAACACCCGACACAGCCCCCCGATTGCTAGTCCTAAGTACTTCATCAGGTTACTTGGGAAAAGGTGTATGGCGGTCCGCGCTGCCAGACTGACTCGCATCAAAGAAGACACTTGGAGATGAAGTGTTGATCAGATCCTTCTTTTATTCACCGACGCGTTTCGGTGCCCACCTGGCACCTTCATCAGGGATACCTCCACCCCACCAAACAACTCCTATTTATAGCAGCATAGTCATGATTAGTAGGTGTTGCCACATGTATGACGTCAAAACCGTCATCAAAACCGGGAGGATCCAGAGTTTTGGCGTAATTATTACAAAAGACTCACATTTTGCATATAAATATAACTATAACATATCCCAAGCATTCTAAAAAATCCGTTCACAAAGACTGTTAAAAAACTAAAATAAATTCCAAGCGGAAAAGTCTGTAAACTCACTTAGGAAAATATGCTGTAGATGGAAAAAATAATTTTTTTTAAGACACCTATCCTCCTGGGGGATAGAACCCATGGGCTCAAATGTTCACTAATATGTGTGTTCTCTAATGTCTTGTGCCACCTTCAATTTATAGTGGAGCATTTGAGTCATGTTATTTAAGATGTATCATGAATAATTGCAATTTGTGTTTGTTCTTTCATTTCAGATAAAACGAAGCCAGGGATAAAAGAAGAAGGAAACTAAAAGTGAACTATGACTAAAAACATTATTAATCAATTTTATTAGTTGTAAAATAAATAAAAAATGTCTATTATGCATAAAACAATATTTTAAAAATGTGTTTTGAAGAATAAAACGTAATAGAATGGAATAAAAGTTAATGTAAAATAAAAAAGTTGATGGAAAAATAAGATAAGCCTCATGATGGTTATTTCCTTAGACATAAGTTGTATATATCAAAAAATGCCTGGGCTAAGTAATATAGAGAAACAGGATTGTTCTCATATGTGTCTGTGGAGCACCAGATAAATGGCTGGATTTTTTGTGTTAGTAAGAGACTGATGGGTTCTATCCTACCCTGGGTGGGAGCCTCATAACAAAAAAAACACATAGAAAGCAGGCACAATCATAAAAAACATCAGATGTTCACAGATTATTCATTTCTTGCTAAATAACTGTTGCAATATTCATAAATAACCACAAGATGGTGCTTATCTGGAGCCTGTTACCAAGGTGATGTGAGTAAAGAGCTGGTCCCCTGCAAACCTAATTTTCCGCCAGTAGGGGCAAAATATAGTGAAAGACTAAATAACTGGAGTAGTATTCACAAATAACCACTAGATGGTGCTTATCTGGAGCCTGTTACCAAGGTGATGTGAGTAAAGAGCTGGTCCCCTGCAAACCTAATTTTCCGCCAGTAGGGGCAAACTGAAAGAACGAAAGGGAGATCGCTCGGTTTGAGAATGCAGTGTCTATTAAGGTGCAGAATAGTGGTTATGTGTGAGGGGAAACAGTATATACCGTACATATAAAATTAAGTGTTGTATCATATAAAAGTGCATGGTGCAATATTTATTCAACTACAAAACTAGTCAAGTTTTGGAAGCAAGAAGAATAAATAGATATGGTGGAATATATATAAAACAATGATATAAAAGGGATAAAGGAATATACAAATCTAGTGAGATATATATAAAACAATGATATAAACTCCTATTTTAAAACCAAAAAAGAGAAGAGGAATTTATTGTTATCAATACTATATTAATTCAGAGACCAGATTTAACCCTTTAGGCTTTAATGTATCTAGTTTGAACATCCAGAATTTCCCTCTTTTTTTCAGTGTCTCGAATCTATTAGGGATATGAGCTCCTATGGGGTCTATGGGGGTAATTCTTATGAGTGTGGGGTCCCTATTGTGATATATGTCAAAGTGGTTTGAAACCCCATGTGCTTTATATCCATTTTTTACATTCGACCGGTGTTTATTAAGTCTCTCATGTAGACATCTAATTGTCCTCCCCACATATTGGTAGTTACATGGGCATTCCAGGAGATAGATTATATATCTCGTAGTACAATTCATTTGGGATTTTATTGGAAACGTCTCATTATTACTGAAAGAGGTGAAGTATGTCTTTTGTTGGATACTCCTGCAGCACAAACATCTTTTCCTCCCACATTTCTTAGTACCTTTTTGTTGAGATCTCTCATCTAACTCGGGCAGAGTCTGTTTTAATCTGCTGGGTGCTATTTTAAGTACTTCATGTCAGGCAAGGGATAGTGACTCACCCAGGGGTTCAGGAACTCGGATCCCGGGCGTTGCTGCTGGATCCTGTCACCGGTGGTCGATGCCTGGGTCCGTGGCCCTGGTGGTCGCTGAAAAGTGTAAAACTAAAAATAAAAAAAGGACAGTGTTCCTTACTCCACCTGCGGTATCTGGTGATGGTATCAGCGGTGCCACAGACGTCCGGGGATGTTGGATAGGCAGCTGGATGATATGGCTCCCCGCAGGCGGAGCAGAGTCCCCGGGGCAGCTCTCTGCAGTACCAGTTATCACAGACGCAGCGTAGCAGCTCTGCAGGCGGGAAGGAATGACACGCACATGTAGCTGAATCTCTGTTCGGGTTTACTAGTCACTTTCAAAGTTCAATAACAGGTCTACAGTCACGGGTAGCTGGCCTAGGTAGTGACCGACGAATGGGGTGTTTGTCTGTGGCTTTCAAAGATGTTCCCTCGGCTTTGCCCTCTATCCTTGCTTGTGTTGAAGTCTGGCCCGCATAAAACCTGGCCTGACCTCTTGCGTTCTGCTCTGTAACTCCGGACCTTTGTAAGAACCTTCTCTGGATTGCCGCTATCCCGCTATTTCTGTGGGTCTTGGCTCTTTGACTGGTTATGGTTACAGGTGACCTGGAGGCTGAAGACTTCTTGGTCCAACCAGTGTTGGTGGCTCAGAAATGAACTTGCCTGCACCGCACTCAGAGCTGGTACTCCACTTCATGGACTGAGATCCTCCCAGACTGGTAGGTAGATGGTCTGATCCTTCTCGTCTGTGTCACCGCTCTTTCTGGGTGCCCTCCCTGTACATTCCCCTGAAGGGTCCTCCTCGACCTCTCTTGCTCTTCTTACTTTACTCTCATCTCTCACGCTCTCCACTACCCACCTGTATAACCTTCCACTGGGACCGGTTACCCTGGTAACAGGTTTAACCAATTGGCCCCCTGAGCTAGGTGTGTGAATGCAGGATGAAAGCCACATACGAACCTCCCCTTCACTGGCCACTGGGATACCACACACACTGGTCTGGGTGCAGTACCCCTTCGTGGCACACCGACCAGTAGGGCGCCACAATAGCGAGTGGGACTAAGTGGAGGGAGGGTGGAGAGTGAGGAAAAGAGGTGGAGGAACTGGAACAAAACCGAGGAACATTAAGTTAGGAGAGCTCGAGTAGTGGCTAGACCCATGCAGCCTCCAGCAAGAAGGGGTCCACAGTGTGTCCGGTTCAGCGGGGACACCGGGGGACCGGGACGAAGACCAGGTGCCGGCCCTGTTGAAGTGGCTGGGAGCTGTATGCCCCAACCAAGGCCGTCAAACAGGGTTAGGGGGACAGGCTGAAATCCCCCAGGAAAAGACCTGCGACCACTGGTCAATAGCTATCACTCAGAACAGTGAACGAGGCCTGGAAAAGGACCAGAGAGGGAGTGCAGTTACTGAACCGTTCCAACAGCAAGGTTGTGTCTGGAACCTGATGTGAACTGTTTCTACCCTGTGAACTGCTGAGTTTAAGTAAAATACCTGGTCAAGCTCAAAGCTACTTGTGTGAAACTGTGATTTACGCGACAGCAATGGGAGTCCGCCTGAGGAACCGCACTCTGATTTTGCAAGCTGATAGTGGGAACTGCCTGAAGGGGCTAAGTGCATAGCCCTGACATTACATCCCCACACCTACCCTGGTGATAAAGCCCTGCCCGTGGAGGGCTCATCATGTCTGCTGCTGTCACCATCATCATCCCCAGAGGCCTGGACGGCAGCGGTGGCCCACACTGGTCACAAACCGCAGGTGGCGTCACAAACTTACTTAAAAAAACTCTATTACCCTTTTTATTGCTGCGCCTGGAGTCGGGTCATGTCACCATGACACCCCGCAGCCCTAGAAGACAACACAGGCCCGGTTCTGAGTACGCCTGCCAGGGCGTGACATCCTCCTGATGTGCACCCTTCCATTCTTTATGAAAGGTTGCTAGATGAATGGTTACATCAATTAAATTGGCGCTGGATTCCGGGATATCAATCAAACTAGAACTGAAGTCAGCTTGATTATTTAGGAGAAGATTTCAACCCCATGACTTCTTACTACTATTTCAATATAGTTATCAATGTTACATTTACGATTAATCTGTAGAATAAAAAAAAAACGATCATTATTATCAATTTATTATTATCCTAGATGACAACAACAATGTATTAGCAGTTTGGGGAATAAATTCTGCTGATACGTTTCCAGGAAATAATTTTTTATACTGCGAGCATCTGTATAGGAAAGCAGGTAAACTAGGAATTTACTGTTATAGACTATGTAGACTATCACATAAAAGAAGACTCTTTCAATACATGTGAATACATTTAACACTTTTACCAGGAGCATTGTTCCAGCATATATACAAAACCCAAGGCTCAGATGTAATGTGCACAGATACTCTCTCCACCTCTTTCCTCTTTCACATTCTGATTCATGTTTTCAGCTGCACTGGAAGTCATGAGATAAGATGGAATATATTCCTTTCCTGTTGAGTGTAATCATCAGTGTATCATGTAAACCAGTGATTTATCAAGCCATCGGACTTAAATAAGCAGTTTTCATCTCTCATCAAGGGTCTGAATGGAAGAAAAAATAATGTAACAACACCCCGTATGAATCAGTTACACAGAGGTGGGCTGACATAACAGCCGCATGAATCGTTTCATTGAAAATTTAAAGGGATATTATGATCTTGTATGTTGTTTTGCTGTGTAACAACTTTCTACATCTATGGATAGATGCATAGACTTTTCTTTTCAAGAGATTAGAAATGTGTTGATGTATGTATAGAACACACATACAAATACAGTGGGGAAATTAAGTATTTGATACACTGACAATTTTGCATGTATTCTCACCTACAAGTAATGGAGAAAGTCTGTAATTTTTTCGACGGTACACTTCAACTGTGAGAGACAGAATCTAAAAAAAAAATGAAAATCATATTGTCTGATTTATAAATAATTAAATTGTATTTACTGCATGAAAAATGTATTTGATCACCATCCAACCAGCAAGAATTTGGTTTCTCATTGACCGGTTAGGCTGGCTTCACACTACGGTTTTGTTCCTGTCCGTGGGATCCTGTTTTTTGCAGGACCCCAAGGACAGGAACGTACAGGCCCCGATGTGTACCTCCGGATGTCATTTCTGTGTCCAGACCAGGGATTTTGAGGGATCCGGACACAGAATGAGCTGGGGGACCGAGCCAGACGAGTGGTGTCGGAGCTGTTACTTTCACTTTAGCAGTGTATCTACATACACTGCTGAAGTGAAACTAAATAAAGGAATAAAAATAAATGCTCACCTCTCCGCCGTGTGTCCCACAATGCACCTCCGATGGTTGCAAGGACCTTAATCAGCTGACCGGGAAGGGACGGGGCAACTCAATCAGCTAATGTGTCACATAACCGCATCAGTGCGGTTTAAATAACCTGCCGATTGATTTAAACCAAGCTGATGATGTCATGTGACCCATCAGCTGATTGGGTTGCCCCGCCCCTTCCCAGTTAGCTGATTAAGGCCCTTTAGCCATCAGAGGTGGATGCATCGCGGGACATTCGGCGGAGAGGTGAGCATTTATTTTTTTATTTTTAACCATTGCTTTACTTAATTTCACTTTAGCAGTGTATGTAGATACACTGCTAAAGTCAAATTACGGGAAAAGAGCAGTTTTAGTCTACTGAGCATTCTCAGAACACTAAAACTGGATCCGGGAAACAATCTGATTTTTTCCCAGATCCGGTGCCCATAGACTCCTATGTTATGGGCGCCTGATCGCCCCGTATTCGTCTCTGTCTGGTTTGGTCAAGTTCTTTCACTAGAGCCCAAAATTGGAGCAGTCTCTGATAGTGAGACCGGGAAAAAACAGGACAGAAACAAATCCGGGACTGAACTGCCAGAATCAGATGGCCATTTATGGCCAATCCGGCACCGTAGGGATACATGGGAGCCAAAAACGGATCCTGTTCTGTCCTTTTCAAAACAGATAGAACAGGATCCCAAAAGCTATGGTTTGAAGCCAGCCTTACTTTTTTTTAAGAAGCCCTCCTACTCTGCACTCATTATCCATATTAAGTTCAGCTGTTTAGACTCGTTCACTGTATAAAAGACAATCAATCACCCTCCAACCTCTCCACCAGAGCCAAGACCTAAGAGCTGTCCAAGGACACGAGGGACAAAATTGTAGATCTGCTCAAGGCTTTGGATGGATTACAGGACAATAGGCTAGCAGCTTGGTGGGAAGGCAACGACTTATGGAGTATTTATTTGAAAATTGAAGAAATGCAAGATGACAATTAGCCTTCCTCTGTCTTGGGCTCCATGCAAGATATCACCTTGTGGGCTACGGATGATTCTGAGGAAGGTCATGAATCAACCCAGAACTACACAGGAGGACCTGGTCAATAACCTGAAGAGAGTTGGGAACACAGTCTCAAAGATTACAGTTTGTAACACACTACGCTGTCATTGATTAAAATCCAGCAGGGCATGCAAGGTCCCCCTGCTCATGCCAGCACATGTCCAGGCCTTTGAAGTTCGCCAATGACCATTTAGATGATTCGGAGGAGGCATGGGAAAAAGTCATGTGGTCAAATTGGACTAAAATTGAACTCAGCATGTTTGAAGGAAGAAGAAGGATGACTACAACCCGAAGAACACCGTTCCAACCATGAGGCATGGGGATAGAAACATTATACTTTGGGGTGCTTTTCAGGTAAGGGGACAGGATAACTGCATCATACTGAAAGGAGAGATCATATAACAAAAACAGTGTGAGAAAAGACAATGCTGTTGTGAAGGATTTGCTGCCGGACTTGGCAGCTCTCCAATGCCCCTCTTTATTCTCAGGACAGTCAAGGAACTGACTGAAGATAAAAGAGGGGCCCTGTCAGTGCTGGTTTATTAAGGCCCCACCCAGTGAGTGTGGTATATGCCCTACAGTCCCAGGTCAGAAGTACATATAATAACCACCACCCCATCACTAACAGAGGTCCTGAATAAAACAAGCACCAACTGCTGCCATCAGTTTCTCATTTGATATAAGCCTGGTTCATGAACAGACTTTTAGTGTGTCAGAAACCAACGCAGGTTGTGCATAATTTTAAACAAGCACACAGGCGTGGGAACTTCGTGATCGAGATAAAAGAACAACCTGAGATTAAATTGTAGATTCAATCGCCATAGGGGAACCCTAGAATATTGATATACCGATATTACAGTAAGATTAAGAATAAAAGATAAATGGAATACACACAGATATACAGACGTAACCAGTCATTGGCTCCTTGATACTTGTTACCACATAGCGGCAGTGTAGGGTCATAGGTCTTACTTGAGGTGATTCCATAACACGTGTAAGGTAAGTCCCCCTTAAAGAATGACAAAGAGGGAGAAGTCGGGGCCCAGTGTTATATACTAGGCTGCCACTCCCAAGTTGCTTTGTTCTACTTCTGGGTGGTCTGGGACTCTCCTCCCCTGTATTGTCCAAAATTTAATTTAATTAAAACCTATGAATGGCTATACATTCCCCCGGGAGGTTTCAAGAGGTGCTGTTCTGGTCTCATTGGAAACAGCGGACTCTCCTCTACACTTCAGGACTAAACAAGGCTCTTCTAGCTGACTTCTTGTAACCTTTCTGCGTATATCCTCAACTCAATATGCTAGAGTAAATTGGGAGAAATGGATGTGTGCAGCTGGTTGTCGCTATTCCAGCTATATTAGTTGCAGATTACAAGCACATATAGTACATTTATAATTTGGAAAAATGATTCCAGAGTTGGGTAGTCTGGCTCGTAAGACAGAATTCCAATACAGCCTGCAGGATTCTTGCCCCCATTTCCTCTAGAGCTGAGGTGACAGATACCTTTTCCTGCTTTTAATTGTCTCTCCCCCCACCCTCGGGCACGACTCATGATGCGACTATTTTCCTTCTTATAACGAGAGATGTCACCTACCTTCTGGGACAGTGGATATACATCCTTAAGTTTAATTAAGAGTAACACCTACCTGGTTGGGCCCTTTGTTTGGGATATGTAACATCCTGGGTTTACAAAGCTTTTGTGGAGCCCCAGGCGGGACTAGGGTACTCGGTACCGGACCGGACGGTACTGGGGATGTCACAGGTGGCTTAGTCCGGACCGTGTCCCTGGGCCCTCACAATAAAAGGGGATTTATTTACAAGGGAGATTGTCACGGGTGACGCCACCCACTTGGTGCGGCCAGTGATGGGGCCGCCGCTGCTGCAGAACCTCCGGGGGTGATGGAATGGCAGCGGGGATGGTATAGTTCCAGTGGGGAGAACTGTATCCCCCGGGGCAGCAAGGGTTAAAGTCTATTGGTGCAGGTTGTAACACACTTACTTTGCAGGCTGCAGGGATCTCTCCTCCTGTGCTGGTGCTGACAAGCTGGAGCTGTAGGGAGGAATGTTCTGCAGATAGAAGCAGGTAAGAGAGGCAATGCAGGGTTTCCAAAGCTTTACTTGTTGTTTCAGGCAGCTTACAAGTTATTGGCAGTTGTTACACAGTTCTCAACACACGGTTGCTCTCTACTCAGTTTCCGGGTTCCCTTCTCCCCTGCAGCCAGGCTCCTTCCTCCTGTGACCCCTCACACCATCTGTAAATGTTCCTTTCCGGGCTATGACTTCTCTTCCTTACACGGGTGTGTGTGAACGCTGGACAGTATGGCGGTGACTCGGGTTTCTGTGAGTCCTAGTGCGTCACTTAGCTGCCTGTCCTTTGGGTTAGGAACTCCAGCCTGAAACTGAAGCTCCCCGTCAGTGAATCTGGGGATACCGGGTAAATCGTCGGTCCCCTTCAGAGCTGACACTCTGCTTTAGCCCAGCCTGCAGTAGTCCACAGCATTAAACTACCAGGCTCCTTCCTCTCTGTTCCTTTCTGTATATATGAGGGCTACTCCGCCTGCAGTTGGTTGCTTGAGCTGTAGTTTTAGGGCCCCGGGTTACACCGTCCCTCTCGGCTCTCTCACACTCCTGGGGATCTGACTCTCTGGATGGGCTTTCTCTCTCCTCTGGCTCACACACTGGCTCAGTACAGATTCTGCGCTCCAGGGGTCTTCACTCTTCCAGGCAGTGTGGCTCTCTCCTGCTCAGCTTCAGCTCAACTTCCTGCTGTTCTCTGGCCTTTACTGCTCAGCTCACTGTAGCTTGCTGTTGGTCTTTGCTTCTCAGCACCATGGCTTACTCTTAGGTCTTTACATCTCAGCTACTTCAGCCTACTGAACTCCTTCACTCCTCCCCCCCTCTATATACTGTCAGTCACCTGACCTCTGGTGTGCCCAACCCACTACCCTCGTCCACCACCCCTCTGGTCTCATATAGTGTCTAACCTCAGGGCTGGACGTAACCTTCCTGACACGTGGGTTGTGTGGGCTGTGAGGGTGTTAGTGTTTAACTATTGTCCTACCTGCCTGGCTGCAGTACCCTCTTGTGGCCTCCTGGACGCAGGGGCGCCACATTCTCCCGGAGTTAAACAGCGCGTCCGCGCGCGACTCAACATTGGTTACCCTGAAAACATTTTTATATTGTCATATAACAGTAAACATTATGGATTCTTGATTTCTTCCCTTCCGGGAGGCACGATTCTTGGAACGTTACATAACTATAAAACAAGTGCATGGGTATCTATACATTATTACCCTTTTCTGTAAAAGACATTATAAACATTACTTTGTATAAAAGTATAAAATTCTCTTCTTCTCAAAAAGTGCAAAACTCTCAATAAGCAGTTTCAAAGTTCTGGATTCAAAATGCAGAGTTCGTGCATTAATTCTCAGGTGCATCTGGTCTTAAAACCAAAGGGGAGCACACAAAGGTGCTCAACTATTTACAAGGAAAGTTCGTATCAAGTCATTGTTCATGATGCAAATGTTCAGGTAAAACATATAAGACAGACAGGGAAATGCTAACATTCACTCAGGTAAGGTTGGGGGAGCAATAAGGAACAATGTACATTCACACTTACAGTTTCTTCATCTGTTTCTTTAAGGACCCGTGTTCACTCCTTTTCCGGCTGTTTCCACGGCAGCGTCTGCGGTGCTGATCTCCTCTTGGGGAATAACTCCAGGTGTTGCAGGGCGTCAGGGCGTCAATCAGCAGGTAGCTCTCCGGTGTCTGAGTGATGGCGTCTTTGGTCAGTGCTGGGGTCTCAAGTATTATGACAGGATCCGTGTTTACAGACACGTCAGTGTAACTTGGCTCCTCGAAATCATCTCGCACCTCGCAGTATTCAACGGTCGAGGCTTCATCTTTCTCCGCTTTCTCAGACTGTAAACAAAGTCTCTTTACTTGGAGGCCGTACGGGCCGCGCTCTCCTTGGGCAATGTGGTACGACACCCACTCTCCGATTTCCACTTGCCTGTCCGGGTGATCTGGCGGGAGCTGCTCCTCCACTTCTCTTTTATTGATGAAAATGTCATACTTTGCTCCGGGTTCGCGGGCGAAGGCGTAACCCCTTTCCTCCACAATCTTTACTATCTGGCCCTCGTGCCGTGGGGACTGTTGAATTTCGCGGTCGCGGCGGGCTGCATTCTTGGCCTCTTTAGTGCGGGCTACTAGCTCTTGCTTCTGCGCTAGCCTCTCGACCTCCTCCTTCTCCCACTTTCTGACACATCTCCTGATATATTCCTCTCGGGTTATTACTTCCGCGGGGCCTACTGCGCCCCCGGGCTCTCCTATAAAGCCCATTAAGTCTTCAAAGCCCTTCTTCCGCTCCCACCAGCAGCGCAACTGTTCCCCTCTCACCTCGGTAGTTGTCGGCGGCGGGATCAGTGGTTGCGGCAGCCTCAGGAACCCTTCCGGCAAGGCTCCGAGCGGGTCTACTTCTCTCCAAGTTGGATTGAGGATAGCTGGCGGGGTTGATACATCTACTAGTATGGCCGTATGACCTTCGGCCTCGCTCTCCGCGGGCTCTCGTAATTCTCTGACCCAGCCGGGTCGTCGCTGAACCTGGGCCTCATAGCCCTGACAGTGATCTATGTCAATCTGGATCCGGGTCCTGTTCTCCTCCTGGGCCCGTGTCATCCTTGGGGGCAGCCGCCGCAGTACACCCCTCCGGGTGTCTAGGACGTAGGGACGCTCTTCACCGCCTTCAGCCATCTCTCCTCGGTCACACGGGGTCTCTCCTCGGCTGGGTTCCTCCACTAAATCATTCTGTCGGCCCTCCGGGATCACGCGTGGTCTTCCGGGTATAGCGCTAGTTGTTGCGTCCTCTGCTTCCGTCCTCGTGTACTCGAATGGCGATTCCTTCTTTTCCGGTTGCTCGCTCCACCCCCTCCTGATGACGATTTCCTTCTTCTCGATTCGCGCCAACTTCTTGGTAGGAGGGTCTAGGGGCGGCGGCTCTTCTTTGAGAGTGACAGCTGGCTCTCCCGGAGTTAAGGTGAGCCAGGGCGGGGCCTTCTTTTCGCGCCTTGGACCGGACCGGCCCACGATGGGAGTCTTTGGAACGCCTCCTCTGCACATGGCGCTAGTCCCTTATGGCTGCCATTAAGGTCAAATTTTGGCGGGAAAAGTCTAGAACTCGCGGTTTAGGCACACGAGGTCCAATTCTTTTGGACCGGGTAGATCCTGTTCGTGACGCCAGGTTGTGGAGCCCCAGGCGGGACTAGGGTACTCGGTACCGGACCGGACGGTACTGGGGATGTCACAGGTGGCTTGGTCCGGACCGTGTCCCTGGGCCCTCACAATAAAAGGGGATTTATTTACAAGGGAGATTGTCACGGGTGACGCCACCCACTTGGTGCAGCCAGTGATGGGGCCGCCGCTGCTGCAGAACCTCCGGGGGTGATGGAATGGCAGCGGGGATGGTATAGTTCCAGTGGGGAGAACTGTATCCCCCGGGGCAGCAAGGGTTAAAGTCTATTGGTGCAGGTTGTAACACACTTACTTTGCAGGCTGCAGGGATCTCTCCTCCTGTGCTGGTGCTGACAAGCTGGAGCTGTAGGGAGGAATGTTCTGCAGATAGAAGCAGGTAAGAGAGGCAATGCAGGGTTTCCAAAGCTTTACTTGTTGTTTCAGTCAGCTTACAAGTTATTGGCAGTTGTTACACAGTTCTCAACACACGGTTGCTCTCTACTCCCTTTCCGGGTTCCCTTCTCCCCTGCAGCCAGGCTCCTTCCTCCTGTGACCCCTCACACCATCTGTAAATGTTCCTTTCCGGGCTATGACTTCTCTTCCTTACACGGGTGTGTGTGAATGCTGGACAGTATGGCGGTGACTCGGGCTTCTGTGAGTCCTAGTGCGTCACTTAGCTGCCTGTCCTTTGGGTTAGGAACTCCAGCCTGAAACTGAAGCTCCCCGTCAAGTGAATCTGGGGATACCGGGTAAATCGTCGGTCCCCTTCAGAGCTGACACTCTGCTTTAGCCCAGCCTGCAGTAGTCCACAGCATTAAACTACCAGGCTCCTTCCTCTCTGTTCCTTTCTGTATATATGAGGGCTACTCCGCCTGCAGTTGGTTGCTTGAGCTGTAGTTCTAGGGCCCCGGGTTACACCGTCCCTCTCGGCTCTCTCACACTCCTGGGGATCTGACTCTCTGGATGGGCTTTCTCTCTCCTCTGGCTCACACACTGGCTCAGTACAGATTCTGCGCTCCAGGGGTCTTCACTCTTCCAGGCAGTGTGGCTCTCTCCTGCTCAGCTTCAGCTCAACTTCCTGCTGTTCTCTGGCCTTTACTGCTCAGCTCACTGTAGCTTGCTGTTGGTCTTTGCTTCTCAGCACCATGGCTTACTCTTAGGTCTTTACATCTCAGCTACTTCAGCCTACTGAACTCCTTCACTCCTCCCCCTCTCTATATACTGTCAGTCACCTGACCTCTGGTGTGCCCAACCCACTACCCTCGTCCACCACCCCTCTGGTCTCATATAGTGTCTAACCTCAGGGCTGGACGTAACCTTCCTGACACGTGGGTTGTGTGGGCTGTGAGGGTGTTAGTGTTTAACTATTGTCCTACCTGCCTGGCTGCAGTACCCTCTTGTGGCCTCCTGGACGCAGGGGCGCCACACTTTGAACAATGGTAGACCAAGGGGACAGAATTAAGAATACACTATAGGCATTTATGTTTATGACATATTGCTTGATAAGTCAGAATATATCCCTTTTTCCTCACAACTGTAAAAAAATAAAAATTTATTAAATATACTGTATTTCATAAATAAACTACTCAAAAATAGTGACAAACTATGATCCAAGGAGTAACATATGGCCCTGAGACAGCAGACAGGAGTGTAATACAAAAAGATATATAGCAATGGGACCAAGGAGTGCAAAGTACTAGTGGGTCTACAGAAAAATGTCCTTAATTGCCCTCAAAAATAAAAAAACAAGAAAAAAGGTCCTAAGTATGAATACCTGTCTATTGAACAAAAGTGCCAGCTCCCAATGCACATTTCTTCACCATGTCTTATTCCTGGGGTAGTGGCGTCATGCTGTATGGGAGTTCCTTAAGTGCTATCTAATGGCCAATATGGCGGTACGACATAGAAAGTCCTTAAGTGCAAGATGCGGGGATTGGCTCATGAAGCATCTTGAGTTAGCCACAGATGACCATAAAGAAGGTATCGCTGCATGGTCAGAAGTGAGAGCAGCAGAATCAGCTTTAATCAGATTTGAAGGGAGGATGCATGGGGTTATGTATTGTGAGATTTCGGCCAACAACCTCCTTCACTCAGTAACAGACTTGAAGATGGGTTATGGCTGGGTTTCCAGCACGACAATGAACACACCGCTAGGCAACTAAGGAATGGATGTGTAGGACGCGTTTTAAGGTCCTAGTCAGTCTCCAGACCTGAACCCAAGTGAAAATCTTTGATGGAGCTGAAACTCAATGTTGTCCAGTGAAAGCTCCAAAACTTGAAAGATCTGTATGGAGGAGTGGGTCAAAATCCCTGCTGCAATGTGTACAAACGGTCAAGAAGTATCAGAAATGTCTGACCTCTGTAATTGCAAACGAAGGTTTCTATACCAAATATTAAGTTCTGTTTGTTTTATATATCAAATACTTATTTTATGCTATTCATTGCAAATTAATTATGTAAAAATCATACAATGTGATTTTCTGGATTTTTTTTTCAGATTTTGTCTCTCACAGTTGAAGTGTAGCTACGCTAAAAATTACAGACCTCGCCATTCTTCGTGGGTGGGAAAACATGCAATATCAGCACTGTGTGAAATTGTTATTTTCCCTACTTTAGATGCACACATGCTTCATAAACACAGTCATGTTTTTGTAATGTATTTGTGTGAGCTTACCATTGTGTCTATGTAGGGAATGAGAAACTAGAAAAGGGTAAAGAGAATAGAGGCAAATTCATAGCAGAATTTAATTAAGAACGTTTCAATGGTAGAGGAACCGGATTCAACCTTGAGTTGTGTGATGAAGTCTCTGGCATTGTACTAATGTCCAAAAGGTCAGTCTGCCCCTGGTCCATTGTTATTAATAATTAAGCAGTATAATACACATTTTCTGTCTTCTAGAGAATGACTGGAGTTGGCTACATTAAAGGCTCATTTATTTTATAAACCTGAACAGTGTCTTTTTGAGACATGATTTCAGCCCAGTGTACCACGATAGAGAAATTGTAGCTTTACAAAACTATTTAATGCTCAGTTTTTATTATTTAGTCCTGACCATCTCATGTTATATCAGACTCCAGCCCAATGGAGCTGAACATGTACGTGTATATTATTAAAAGCACATTGCCCCAATAGCTGGCAGATGGAATTGTCAAGGCGAATAATTTTATTGTGCACTGGATGGGTGCACAGGGATGCAGTAACTTAGTGTACCCTCAGGCAGGCTAAAAACACTTCTCATCTGCACTGTATACACCAATAGCTGCATTTCTACTTCTCAGAAGTCCACAAATTAATAAGATGTTTTCATAGCATCCTTAAAAGCTCTTCTGGGAGATCGCCTTCTCTAGAGCCTATTCAGCCAGTGATGTTTCTAAGCTTCAATAGCCAATGCAGAGATGCAATGTGACTCTTGTATTCCTTTGATAACTAGTAGAAAATAATTCACCAGGTTAGTGTGGTGAGATAGTTATTATTTAGAGATACAATCTGACATCTAATGTTTAAACATAAATACATATTAATAGAACTGGCATATGTGCATTGGAAATAAAAGTTACACACACCCTGTTTAAACGCCAGCGTTTTGTCATGTAAAATAATCGTGCCAAGAAGTAACATTTCAGAACCTTCTCTACTTTTAATGTTACCCATAATCTGTACAAATCTATTCAGATACAAATTGAAATTATTTTGATTTGCACTATTTGCATTATTTGAATTGTTTGTCGTGACTCCATCTGAGGTTTCTGGTTATGAATGCACAGCGCTGCATACCCCAGGGGATACGTGGTATGGCAGTAAGTTGGAGCACTCCCCTCAGACGGAGCGTGTCCCTGGGGTGTAGTGATGGTGAAGTGAAGATGATGGTGGTTGTAGTAGTTTAAGGTGCAGGGGTGCTGTGAGCAGTGCAGCAGAAAGAAACAAGGAGGCAAATTAATTTAGTCTTTACCTTTACTGATGTTTGATGATAGTTGAATCCAGGGGTACTGGTCATCAGGTCCTTTGTCCGGTCAGCCTGAATGCAGCTGAAGGCCATTCCACCAGGTTAGACCAGTATACCTTCCTTCTCCGCTAGAGTCTCAGATGCCTATGAGCAAATCTGTTCCTCTCTTTGTGCTCCTTTCTCTGAAGCCTCCCAACCAACAGGCAATGTGAGCCTATCAAGGGTGCTGTCCTGTTCCTCACAGCTGCAGGCTCTCTATACTGCTATGCTCTTGGGTCCACACGTGTGACCAGCAGACTTGTAATCCTCTCGTCTCTAGAATTGTGTCCCAGGGCTTGCAATCCCAGAATAGTCCAGGACTCTAGTGTCTTCTTCTCCACGTGAACCTGGGGTGAGCCTGCAGTAGCTCCAAACCCCAGGAGCTCTTGTCAATTTGTGTGTCCTCTCCCTTCCCTTTCTCACACTATTCTTCTCTGCTTTGTCCCCTCCCCCAATCATTCCTATAAATTAGGTGTTCATGCTCCCCCTTCTGGACAGGGATCAGGCTTGTGTGTGGATATGTGGTTAACCGATGTAGGAAGCTCCATTTACTACCAGGCATGATACCACCACCGCATACTTGCAACCCAGCAAAGGGATCTCATTGTTGAAAATTATCAGGAGAAAGGTACAACATTTTTTACAAGGCACTAGATATATTATGGAAGACTGTGAAGATAGTCACCAACAGGTGGCTTAAATTTGGCACAAGAGTGACATTACCTATGACAGGAGAATTTTCTTCTATCAATGGAGACATCTGAGTTTGCAGCAAGATTTATTGCTTGTATACAAGGAGACAGTTGGTGGTAGGAGTTTCTGCTCACTGTACATCTACAACTCTTTATATAGATATCCTGACACAGCAAAAACCAGTACAAACAAGTAGTTTTTCTACTGTGTTAGTTATTACAGTTGTGTAAACATATAGGATTTAGGCTAAATACTAAGTGTGTGTTTTTGCTCCGTTTTTTTTTTTTTTTTTGCTGTGTTTCTGCACCAAAAATGCAGCACCCACAGCTTAATAATGAAAGTCAGTGTGATTTTCCAAACGCTGTGCCCACATGTGCATTTTTGGATGCTGCCTTTTTGGTTCTGAAATCAACTGCATTTTTTTTAATGTTTCTGCAATTAACTTGCCAATTTTTGGGCTGCATTTACCCCATAGACTACAATATAAACCCCTGAAAAAAGCATCACAAACACATCGGTAGTCCGTTTGTGATGCTTTTTTAAAGCAATTTCTACAGCATAAACGCTGCAATACTCACCCTCCCCAGCGATGCCTGGTGAACCCCAGTGATTTCTTCATACCGGGCACTGGGAGGAACTGCGCCGTCCCATGTGACTGGTCATGTCACTGAACCTGTCACATGACCAGCCTCTGATTGTCACGGTGTAGTGAATACTGATGAGAGAATGGCAGTTACGGGCAAGGTGACCAGGGTAGACTAGTCTGACCCTAGTCTTGGAACCCTGAATGGCCCTGATCCTGAAGTATTTCTGATGGTGAGAAGGTTCGGGTCTCCAGCCTCTCCCTAAAACTCCTCTACCAGCCCTGTGCTATTCCCTCCTCACCTCCCTCCATAGAACCGGGATACAGCAACTCCAAAGGAAAGGACATCAGCCACACAAAATCACACAGAACTATACAGCACGGCTTCCAGGCACAGAGTGAAACTCTATCAGCAGCATCACCTGGTGGAAGGAAAGGCTACTTAAAGGCTAGGGGGAGGGGAGTTCAGGTAAATCAAACATTAACCCCTCAACCAGCAGTTGAACCTAATAGTGAATGCAGTTCTGGAGCAAAACACAGGAGGCCAGGACCTTCACAACTATCAACCATGCAACTCTTAAAGACAAACACATACACATCAGCATCCAGCAATGTCAGCGCCATCCAAGCGCGTGACACTGATTGGATGAAATCCACAGGTCCTTCTGCTGCCCGGGAGCAAGAAATCACCGGTCACCATGGGCTCACCAAAGGGTGAGAAAGTGTGTCTGTGTGTCTGTGTCTGTGATACTGTCTGTGTCTGTCTGTCTCTGTGTTTGTCAGTCTGTCACCTTAATTTTGCTGCATTTTTGTGCTGCTTTTGTTTATAGTCATCTGCGTTTAAATGGCTGACAAATGCAGCACAAATGTAGCACAAACAATAATCACAGTGTGCACATAGCCTTAGTCTATATGAAAGCTCTGGTTTTTCTTTCACTTGTGATCATGTACCCCAAGTAATCTTTCTTATCTATAACTATGCATGAATCATGTAGACATTGGCTAAATTGCTTCAGAAAAGGAAAAACATACAGATGAAAACAAAACTAGTCGACAGAATATAAAGAATATACTGAAGATTCAAATGAGAACAGTGACAGAAGTCATTATGACACAATGATTAATGGATAAATGTGCAATTCCCCGCATTAGGAAGAGAATAGTGAGGTAATCACTGGAAAACATGTTTCAATAGTAGTAAATGGTTAGATTGATTTTCTGACACCCAGATTTGTTGGGCTTCAGTATGGTTATTGTCATACTCATGCACATTTTAATCATGTGCACTTAACATTCAGCGGTGCTCATGAATAAACCTAAAGCATTCAGAATTTGGAACAAGGATGCCTTAAGGCTCTGTGACCAAGAAGACTTTACTGCTATCTGATGAATATCAGCAGTGTCACACCGGATGAGAAGGCTAAGATAGTCGCGAGAAGGTCAAGTACTATGAGACGGCCCAACAACCTGTAAATTAAAAGGTTTGTCCATTACGTGTTATTTTAAAAATAGCCCCATGATGATCTTAAACAACAAATAATTTCAGTGTGGAGTAACGGCGGGGGGTCTAGTGGATATTTTTCCTTTTATTAGCAGATTATGATTGGTACATCAATAATGTTCTGAAAGGTTTGTGGTGAGAACACTGAACTTTAGTGAGTGTTATTGATTGCTGAATACACCGGCTGGTAACGGCAGCCTCCAGCGACAATATCCCATCCTTGCGTCAACACTGGAGACACGTGGTGAGCTCAAGTCCATTATCATTGGTACACTTGTAAAATAATATTAAAATTTAATCATGAAAGACTAATATGCTTACATCCTTTTGGTTATCTTTTCTCCTTTGTATTGTCAATTTCATAAAGTGATATAGGGTATACCAGGTGTAATGTTTCTGCTAGAGTTCATCTCCTTGGTCTTCCCTGGGAATTAAAATATATAAATAGTTTCTTCATAGAGGAAGAAGACAGGAACTCTGAGAAAAACATATAGGAAGTAACAATTCTAAAAGTTAGACCACAGAAAAAACAGTATAACAAACGTCTACAAAGACTCTGCTATAATAGGTAATAATAAAAAGCAAGTGCTAATAAAAAACAGTGTTAATAACAAGGTACTTAGTTAAAATGTTTTTTTTTTGCAAAAAATGTATGAAGCCGTTCTATAGCCGTCAAGGTGACCCATATCAGAATAGTCCCTAGTCTAAGTTATTTAAAACCTGATCCAAAGTACACATACCTCATGGATGCAGGATGGAGAAGGACCAGAGTCCAATATGGACACAGTGCAGCACACGGCACTTTATTTGCTTGGCTCAGTAAGGAAGAGGTGGGGGCACTCCCTATTTTGCATAACAAGAGACTAAAGGCCCTGTCTCACATAACAATATCGTTAGAGAGATCGTTTTAACTGTGACGTTACAACGATCTCTCTTGCAATGTCGTTCTGTGTGACATCTAGCAGCGATAAGGCCCCTGCTGGGAAGTCGCTGATCGCTGCAAAGTGCTCTGGGTCATTTTTTGATCATTGGTTTCCCGCTGGTCAGCATGCATCGCTGCATGTGACAGCAAGAAAACAGCGATCAGTGACCTCACTGGCTGGTAACCATGGTAAACACTGGGTATCTAGGCAGAGCGCGCTGCCTAGATACCTGGTGTTTACCATGGTTACCGGTGTCCTCCCTGCTTAGCACTGCCTGTAAGCAGGGAGGACGCTGGTAACTGTGATAAACAGTGGGTATCTAGGCAGCGCGTGCTAAGCTGGGAGGAGGCTGACATAGCATTCAGCGATGTGGGAGGTGGCTCCCATGGCCCTGATCGCTGGGGAGATCTGCCTGTTTGACAGCTCCCCAGTGACCAGTTAACGACGCTCCAGGGATCCCGGCAGGTTGTTATCGCTGTTGGGATCGCTGGAGCGGTCGTTATGTGTGACTGGCCCTTGAATGAATACTTACAGCTGAGCCAAAGCACAAAGTGAACAGGTCTATAGGACCATGTTCACACCAACGAAAAACTAGAGCACAGAAAAAACTGTATAACAAACATCTAGAAATACTCTGCTATAATAGGTAATAATAAAAAAAATTATTACCTATTATAGCAGAGTATTTCTAGACGTTTGTTATACTGTTTTTTTTATTGTGGTCTAGTTTTTCTGTGGTGTGAACATGGTCCTATAGACCTGTTCACTTTGTGCTTTGACTCAGCTGTAAGTATCCAATCCTAAAAGTTAATATCAACTGTTTGTAATAAGACAATCATAAACTTATTCTACGTCACGAGGCAAGGTCCTTTAAAGGGTTGGCATGGACTTTTAGGATTGCTACAGGAGATCCTGTGCTCTTTCTCTTTGAAAAGGCTACCTGCATATATGAATTGTTTTGGTATGTTACACACCTCACTTATTTGTTGTTTTCTGATATTTAATTATTTTAAAGGACAAAATGAGAGTATTTTAGATTGAGAAAAAGTTTCCAGAAAGATGGTTATTCAAGGTCAAAATTTGGATGGATGTCATTTTTGGAGGTATGACCCCTGTTCATTGAAGCATTCCCTCTAGTGCTTGTTCAGTTTGTCTCTTTTATCAAGAGTTAAAAATTCTACCATGATCTATAAGTCTGGCCGTACATAAAGGGTGGTCAAATACACCAAATATCTGTCAGTCAAATCACTTTTTCGGCTGACAGCTATCTTCTCTAGCTTTCCCATACACACTAACACTTGAACATGTTTTCAGTATAGAAAGGGGGGAGTAAACTACTTCTAATCACCTCTAGCAGGAGATTATACTCCAGAAGATCACGCAGTTGAAATCCAACAGTCGAATCCTTATTAAACCACTGACATTGAAAGTCTGGAAAATGCCATGCAGATTAGATTCTCGGCCCCTCCTGCATAAACTGTTAGATTTGACCGTGTATCTAAGGCTGGCTTCACATTAGCGTTCCCCTCCGCAGCGTTCTGCGGAGGGGTCCGCAATGTGTGCGCAGCGGCCTCCAGCTCCTATTTTTATAATGGGAGCGCACGGTGCTGCGCTGGACAGCGCATGACCGTGCGCACCCATTCACTCCTATATGTGATCTGTGCGCAGGCGGATGCCTGTGTACAGACCACACACTCTCGTCCGCACCAGGGACGCGACATGTTGCGTCCCTGGTGCTGGCGAGAGTGTGTGATTTGTGCGCAGGCATCCGCCTGCGCACAAATCACATGTAGGAGTGTATGGGTGCGCACGGCAGTCTGCAAGCATCTGCAGACCGCCGTGCGCTCCATTATAAACATAGGGGCTGCGGTACTAGTGAGGGGATGTGGAACCCAATGTACTGTAGATAAGATAAACACTGCACACTCACTAAGATATGTTGCAAGTAAATGTACTTAATTGATTTCAAAGATATGACTTTATGAATTAGGCTAGGGTCACACTAGCGTCAAGCATCCGCCAAAAGGACGCATTTTTTTCATGTAACAATGCCTAGAAAGGGATGCGTTAACGCACCCATTAACTCCAATAGAAAAACCCATGGCCAAATTGGTATGCGTTTTTTATCGCACATCATAATGTGGTCTGCAGCATTTTTTGGGCCGTTTTGGGAAATGTGACTTTGCCGAATGCGTTAATTTATCGCTGGAGTCTATGACAAATGCATCCGTTAATGCATGCTACATAAATGTACACACATGTCATGTAAATGCCAAGGGACAAAAAATGCATCCTTTTAACGCATCCGTTAAGCAGATGCCACAACCCGAGTGTGACCCTAGCCTTAGCTCCAAATTTGAAGTTTTGGCTAAATGATATAGCCTTGCTCACAAGAGGTTGCTTCTGGCCAGCTCCTGGAGCTGTGGCAATGGTTGTGTCTGACTGTACAGGGACATGGTCTGATCATACCACATCTCCAGGGCCGGGGAAGGCGTAAAAGAGTATACAGACATTACAGCTGGGGATCACGATTGATTCTTCTTGTGAGATAAAGCATTTTTCTGCCATGTTTTTAAAAAAAGTTTTAGAATTATTTGCGATCTTGTGCTGACAAACCTGTATCATGTTTTACTTCCTCCCCAAGTTCAGGAGATGTGGTATAATCAGACCTTGTCCCTGTATGGTCAGACACATCCATTACACAGTACATAGCAGGGACACATATATAAGATTATCTCAGCACAGGAGATGTGGTATGATCAGACCATGTCCCTGTACGGTCAGACACATCCATTACACAATACATAGCAGGGACACATAAATAAGATTATCTCAGCACAGGAGATGTGGTATGATCAAACCATTTCCATGTACAGTCAGACACATCCACTACACAGTACATAGCAGGGACACATATATAAGATTATCTCAGCACAGGAGATGTGGTATGATCAGACCATTTCCATGTACAGTCAGACACATCCACTACACAGTACATAGCAGGGGCACATATATAAAATTATCTCAGCACAGGAGATGTGGTATGATCAGACCATGTCCCTGTACAGACACATCCATTAAACAGTACAGAGCAGGGACACATATAAGATTATCTCAGCCCAGGAGATGTGCTATGATCAGACCATGTCCCTGTACAGACACATCCATTACACAGTACATAGCAGGGACAAATATATATGATTATCTCAGCACAGGAGATGTGCTATGATCAGACCATGTCCCTGTACAGACACATCCATTACACAGTACATAGCAGGGACAAATATATATGATTATCTCAGCACAGGAGATGTGGTATGATCAGACCATGTCCCTGTACAGTCAGATACGGCCATTACACAGTACACACCAGGGACACATATATAAGATGATCTCAGCACAGGAGATGTGGTATGATCAGACCATGTCTCTGCACGGTCAGACACATCCATTACACAGTACATAGCAGGGACACATATATAAGATTATCTCAGCACAGGAGATGTGGTATGATCAGACCATGTCCCTGTACAGTCAGATACGGCCATTACACAGTACACACCAGGGACACATATATAAGATTATCTCAGCACAGGAGATGTGGTATGATCAGACCATGTCCCTGTACAGTCAGACACATCCATTACACAGTACACACCAGGGACACATGGACACATATATAAGATTATCTCAGCACAGGAGATGTGGTATGATCAGACCATGTCCCTGTACAGTCAGACATATCCATTACACAGTACATAGCAGGGACACATATATAAGATTATCTCAGCACAGGAGATGTGGTATGATCAGACCATGTCCCTGTACGGTCAGACACATCCATTACACAGTACATAGCAGGGACACATATATAAGATTATCTCAGCACAGGAGATGTGGTATGATCAGACCATGTCTCTGTAAACGAAACTACAAACAAGAGCAAGAACAGAAATCACACCCTGTCACTGTCTGTTTCTGTAATCTGTCCCTCTGTACAGCCTTATAGTGACTCCAGGGGTCCGATGCAGGAGTTATTTTTTATCAGGTTATCATATCCTTTAATGGTTAGAGGGGATCTATTCTCTCCTATTGTCACATATAGGGCATATTTTTAGTTCCACACAAGGAAAATGTGAACAGTTGAGCATTTATTCAACACATGCCCTTAAAGAAAAAGATTCTGACATGACCACCGCTGACGAAACAATGTGCCGTGTAAAGGGCACTGTAAAATATGATCATGGAAGAAAAAAGAATAGCTTTAGAAAGGGCTGAAAACGAAACGTCAGATACAATCCCATCATCGACCTCCTAAATAGTCATCACCACTCAGGGAAAGGAGGCGCTAACACATGACGAGTGAGAGTTGAGTACCGCTGGCTGCTGGTGTGGAGAGAATGAATGGCACCTCTAATGAAATAATCTGTTCAGCAGAGCACAGAGAAGAAGCTGGAGTTATGTGCCAGAGAGATTTGTCTGCAGGTATTGCATGAATGCCTCTGATAATTGGTCTGTCTTGTTTATGTCTGTGTTCATTCTCTTTATGGAGTAACACCTACATATTTAACAAACATCATTTAACAGAAAGCAGTTTTACCCGCAAAATTATTTTTTAATTATCTGCGCATAATTGAGCTGACAATATACAGAACAGTTTTCCTGCTTTCTGCTTTTTCTCTTGTATTTTTTAATAAAAGTTTGAAGATTGCATCATAAAAAGTTTTACTACACCGGTTTTATAAAGTATGTATATATTAAGACTTTACTCACACATGAATGATCTTTCTTGTATGTAAAAACATGGACTGGGGTACATTAGTGTTTTTGGATATCATTTTCATCGTTTATACAGTGTGTCAGTTTTTGTTTCCCCTATATGTAAGAGAGCCCACTTCTATCTCCAAAAGCAGCCAGAAACTTTTTTCATCGACGCATTACTGGACAGAAATGGCCCATATGCTGTTCTTGCCCAGGGTCCTTCTTCTGTTTTTGGTTACCTTTTCTCTTACTCATTACAATGTTAATCATAAACGGCACATAGACTGCACAATATTGGTGTTTATTTATAAATAAATAATTAAAAAAAAAGTGTGGGGTGACCTCTGTTTTGAGTTCCCAGCCAAGGTAAAGCTGCCAGCTGTGGACTGCAGACTACAGCAGTCTGCTTTACCCTAGCTGGCTATAAAAAATAGATGAGAGTCCATGTTGTTTTTTTTTTAATTTATTTTGTGGCTAAATACAAGGCTAAACACCATTTAGAACCACATAAAAGGCCCTAAATAGTACAACTTAAAATATGTAGGAGGGACATTATATAACTGCTTGTCATCTATCTATCTATCTATCTATCTATCTATCTATCTATCTATCTATCCATCATAATAATAATAACAACACTATGTAACAAATTTTTATAAATTTTTTGTTCCTGGGTACAAAGTGTGTTTTCCTAACCCGTTATGCCTAAAACAAATAGAAAATAGTTGTTGTACCACCAAAACTTTGCTTCTGTGATCAGGACAATGACATTGTCTCAGTATTGAATACGAATTGAGAATTTTCCCGAAAACAGACAAATTTCAAAATGTCATTGTCCTGATCACAGAAGCAAAGTTTTGGTGGTACAACAACTATTTTCTATTTGTTTTAGGCATAACGGGTTAGGAAAACACACTTTGTACCCAGGAACAAAAAAAAATAAAAATGTGTTACATAGTGTAATTTCCTTTTTTGACACAATAAATATGAATTTTTTCGAGGCTGTGGTCATAAAATCAATGTTTGAGCTGAATGTAGTCATTTTTCCATAGTCTTTACACATAAGCAGTTGAAATATTACACTTGGAAGCCAGGAACAAAAATTGTGTTACATTGTGTAATAAAACTTTATTTGTATAGCGCCAACATATTCCGCAACGCTTTACAGTACAATAGTACGTATAAGAAAAATATATGATTCAGAATGGTAGGTAATACAGAACAGTAGTTACATACAATAAACATAGAATCAATGTAGGAAATACAATAGAAAGGCAAAAAATAAAGGTAACCCTGCTCGAAGGAGCTTACAATTTAAGACGGGATGGGACACACAAAGTACAGGGCTTATAACAATGAATATCTAATGTCTAAATGACTACTGTTAGGGAGAAGGATAGGCCGCCCTGAAGAGGTGTGTTTTTAGAGGGCGTCTGAAGCTATGCAAGATGTGGATGGTCCTAATTTCTTGGGGTAGAGCATTCCAGAGGATTGGTGCAGCTCGAGAGAAGTCTTGGAGTCGGGAATGGGAGGTTCCGATTAATGCCGATGTTAGTGTGAGGTCGCATTCAGAGGTGCGGTGGTAGACAGAGATGAGGCTAGAGAGGTAGGGAGGTGCCGCACCATGAATAGATTTGTGGGTGACAACAAGCAATTTAAATTGGATTCTATAGTGTATGGGTAGCCAATGCAGTGACTGGCACACAGCAGAAACATCTGAGTAACGGTTTGCTAGATAGGTGATCCTGGCTGCTGCATTGAGGATAGACTGGAGAGGGGAAAACTTACTGCGGGGGAGGCCAGCTAATAAAGAATTACAGTAGTCAAGGCGGGAATGGATCAGGGCCACGGTGAGGGTTTTAGTTGTTTCCATGGTGAGGAAAGGGCAAATTCTGGAGATATTTTTCAGGTGCAAGCAACAGGAGCGGGTGAGAGATTGTATATACGGGGTGAAGGAGAGGTCAGCGTCATCTATCTATCTATCTATCAGAAAAATTTCTCTGCAGCACTCAACTACTACCAATAATGCACACATGCTAACAGGCGGTATATGAGGAAAAAATTAAAAACTTACGTTTTTTAAAAAAAAACTCAATATTCTTATTTTTTTATTTTCTGAGGTTCTTGGTACATACATTGGCCAATGTCTGTTTGCTCATCAACCACGACACGGTGACCTCAGTTCTGATGAGTCCTATGCTGACATCCCTGTCCTCCTTGTCCTCCCTGTGCCACTTCTAAGTGGGTGGACACCTTGTCAACCCCAGACCACCTGTGGGCGATGAGGGTGCTAAGTGCAGACATGGAGCCAGCAACTCCATATATTAGACAAAAAACAGAAAAAACTGCACAGCACTCAAAGACATAGTGTGAACTGGTGCCAGCAGGGACACTGGATCAAACAACCAGAAAAAATTTCTCTGCAGCACTCGGCTACTACCAATAATACACACCTGCTAACAAGCGGTATAAGAGGAAAAAATTAAAAACTTAAGTTTTTTTCAAAAAAACAGAAAAAAACTGCACAGTACTCAAAGACATTGTGTAAACTGGTGCCAGCAGGGACGTAAGTTTTTAATTTTTTCCTCTTATACCGCTTGTTAGCATGTGTGCATTATTGGTAGTAGCTGAGTGCTGCAGAGAAATTTTTTCTGGTTGTTTGATCCAGCGTCCCTGCTGGCACCAGTTCACACTATGTTTTTGAGTGCTGTACTGTTTTTTGTCTAATATGTGGAGTTGCTGGCTACCCAACTCGTTTTCAGGCCTCCTGGTCCTGTCAGTCAATATCCAGCAGAGAGGAGAAAAAACCCTCCAGCGAACTCGGGAGAACAGGTATATATAAAAACAGTCTTTTATTTTTTCATGATTAAAATTTCATGGTACAGGCAGTGGGGTATGCCCTGTGCGAATGTGTGGATCCTGCTCTTCAGGAAAGCTGAAAGGGTGAGCTGAATTTTATCTTATATAATGAAAAATTCTATGAACAAAAGTATACAGAAGGGCCATGTCCATCCTTCTTTCTCCTCTGTAGCTGCCGAATTTTTCTTTGTTAGAAAAGAAATATAGTGGCCTCTATTTTTTGAGAAATTAACAAAGTCATTGTGAAGACTACATACCCACTTCAGCTCATCCCCAACCAATAACCAGCTTAGGGGCTTTCTAAGCTAGACCTGGAGGGGCTTACAATTGATCAAGAAGCGTGATGAGTGGAAAACAGCATTTCTTACATCTTATTCAAACATCTTGTCATGCTATTTGGGTTAACCAATGCATCAGCAGTTTTTCAAAACTTTCTGAATAATATCTTTTCTGATTGCATTTGGCAATTTGTTGTGATTTACCTTGATGATATTTACATTTTTTCACCTGACTTGAATTCTTACCAGGAACATGTTTGAGTAGTTATGTCATAGAGGACAAGGAAGGGCTGTACTATGTTCATGTAGTATTACAAGGGTTGAGGGAGAATATTTTGGTTTCTAAAATTGAAAAATGTATTTTTTTGGTTCAGGCAATTGCATTCCTAGGGAATTTATTTATTTTATTCGAGGTGTCCTGGAAAATCTGATGGTCAGATGTAGCCCCCTAAAAGGTGGATACTTTTATGATTCCACCACTCATGGTGTCTTATTGACACTGTGATTGAAAGCTCTTCTTCCCCTTAGGATTAAGAGTGTGCTCGGCTGTCAGTATTGTGCATGACAGTCCAGTCATTGAATCTCAGGCAGAGATAATGACCTTTGGGTTTTCATTGGCCGTAAGCCATAATCATCAACATTTACAGGAATAAACAATTGGAATAGATCACGCTGTTTTAAATGACTCTATATAATATATGCGTTTCACTTTATGTATTGAATTACTGAAATAAAGTAACTTTTTGATGACATTCTAATTCACTGAGATTTACCTGTAGTTTATTTTACATTTTTGTTTCATAGCATTAACAATAATATACATATAACACAAAAACCTGATTTAAACAATAAGTAATTATTTCAGATTTAGTAGCATGATGAAGAACTTTAAAGGGATTATGATTGATTCATAAGGTGGGTCACCAATGTTAGATTTGTGTGGGATCTTGATGAAGGCTCTGTATTACACTGGGGCCATTATCACACCTCACATCACTTCAGCACCAATTGTTACATAACCTATAGAGACTTTATTATTACACATGGGCAGTTTCAGTATCCTGTGATAAATAAAAGTGAGTCAGGGGAAATCTTTAATGAACGCCTCTTTTAAGTAGAAATAAGGCTAGGGACACACTAGCATTTTGGATTGCGTTCAGAGGGTTACGTTAAAAAGATAAACTCTGGCAACATTAACCCAGTGTCACCATAGTGGTAACATTGCCTTAACGCTGGCAATTCATTCCTATGGATGACGGAACCCCGAGTGCAGGTCAAACGCCGGTATGTAAGTGCTAGAGTGTGAAACCTTGCACCATTTCCAAGTGCATCACATGACGCGTTCTTCCTAGTGTCATCTGCACTCGGGGTTCCGTCATCCATAGGGATGTATTGGCAGCGTTAAGGGAATGTTACCACTATGGTAACACTGTGTTAATGCTGCCAGATTCTATCTTTTTAACGAAACCCCGCTGAGCGGACTCATAGCGCCAGTGTGACCCAGGTCTAAGAGGACCTACAGCTGGAAAGATGGGACTGCCAACCCCAGCACTGCGGTCTCTGTGAATCTTCCATAGGTTCGGGAAAAAGATATCCTGAGCTGTACGGCTTTGGATACCGGACGTTCCCCATCTCTGATGTAAGACTTCATAATATCAAAACATTACCTGAAGGTTTTTGTATATTTTTATTAATGCCGAAGATAAATATCATATGTACGAATCACCAACTCTTCCATTGTACTTCTCCTCATATCATATATAAGGTGTGCTGTGCCTTGTGCTGTTCAAGGCTGTGAAATATGGTGTCATTTATAAATAATGAATAATAATAATGCTAATACGAAAATGTTCCTTTGATTAATTCCGCAGTCAGGAATCTTTAGGGAGTATGCAGCCGCACTATTGTGATGAATGAGACTTTAGTTTGTTTATAGCTATTAACCTATTACCTTCGCTGTGATGCCGGTCCATTGTATTTCCTGCACTTATTTGACTGTGCGGATGGTATTTATGAAGTGTCTGAAAGATAAATCTTCCTATTTAGCCTTGCTGTGATAGGAAGGCTCTTCACGAAACAAAGTATTACAAGTCTAAGTAAAAATCAGCAGAATCAATGAGAATGTAAGTAATGCTCTCTGTGGTATTATTTTAACCCTTTGTTATTGGATCCTACAGCCATTGAATTCTAGGCATATTTCCAACTAAAACATATTATAGAGGCAAGCAGTCAGCATAACTGGATAAATTATCTTATCTATTATCTATGTACAATGGGCAAAAAAGTACCGTATATACTCGTGTATAAGCCGACCCATGTATAAGCCTACCCCCCTACTTTTGCCCCCAAAACCTGGGAAAACCTATTGACTCGTGTATAAGCCGAGGGTGGACCCCAGCACAGGTATACAGCCCCCAGCAGTGTGGTATACAGCAGCCCCAGAGGTAGTATACAGCAGCCCCAGTGGTATATACAGCAGCCCCAGTAGTGTATACAGCAGCCCCAGAGGTATATACAGCAGCCCCAGTGGTAGTATACAGCAGCCCCAGTGGTAGTATACAGCAGCCCAGTGGTAGTATACAGCAGCCCCAGTAGTGTATACAGCAGCCCCAGAGGTATATACAGCAGCCCCAGTGGTAGTATACAGCAGCCCCAGTGGTAGTATACAGCATCCCCAGAGGTATACAGCAGCCCCAGTGGTATTATACAGAAGCCCCAGTGGTAGTATACAGCAGCCCCAGAGGTAGTATACAGCAGCTCCAGTGGTAGTATACAGCAGCCCCAGTGGTAGTATACAGTAGCCCCAGAGGTAGTATACAGCAGCCCCAGAGGTAGTATACAGCAGCCCCAGTGGTATATACAGCCCCAGTGGTAGTATACAGCAGCCCCAGTGGTAGTATACAGCAGCCCCAGAGGTAGTATACAGCAGCCTGTGTATAAGCCGACCCCCCTACTTTTGCCCCCAAAACCTGGGAAAACATATTGACTCGTGTATAAGCCGAGGGTGGACCCCAGCACAGGTATACAGCCCCCAGCAGTGTGGTATACAGCAGCCCCAGAGGTAGTATACAGCAGCCCCAGTGGTATATACTGCCCCAGAGGTTTATATAGCAGCCACAGTGGTAGTATACAGCAGCCCCAGTAGTGTATACAGCAGCCCCAGAGGTATATACAGCAGCCCCAGTGGTAGTATACAGCAGCCCCAGTGGTAGTATACAGCAGCCCCAGAGGTATATACAGCCCCAGTGGTAGTATACAGCAGCCCCAGAGGTAGTATACAGCAGCCCCAGAGGTAGTATACAGCAGCCCCAGTGGTATATACAGCCCCAGTGGTAGTATACAGCAGCCCCAGTGGTAGTATACAGCAGCCCCAGAGGTAGTATACAGCAGCCCCAGAGGTAGTATACAGCAGCCCCAGTGGTATATACAGTCCCAGTGGTAGTATACAGCAGCCCCAGTGGTAGTATACAGCAGCTCCAGAGGTAGTATACAGCAGCCCCAGAGGTATATACAGCCCCAGTGGTAGTATACAGCAGCCCCAGTGGTAGTATACAGCAGCCCCAGTAGTGTACACAGAAGCCCCAGAGGTAGTATACAGCAGCCCCAGTGGTGTATACAGCAGCCCCAGAGGTAGTATACAGCAGCCCCAGTGGTGTATACAGCAACCCCAGAGGTAGTATACAGCAGCCAAAGAGGTGTATACAGGGCCCCTCCTTGGTGCACAAACCTGTAAAGGAAGAGATTAGTATACTTATCACTGTCCCGCTGCCGCTGTCCCGCCTCCGTCATACAGTATACAGTGACTCGCGTATAAGCCGAGGGGGGGGACTTTTCAGCCCAGTTTTTGGGCTGAAAAACTTGGCTTATACGCGAGTATATACGGTATTTACTAAGCCACCAATTGTGCAAGTTCTCCCACTTAAAAAGATGAGAGAGGCCTGTAATTGACATCATAGGTAGACCTCAACTATAAGAGACAACAAATCCTGAAAATCACATTGTCTGATTTTAAATGTTTTTTAAATGTAAATGTTGTTCAAGTTTTGGTGGAAAATAATTATTTGGTCACCTACAAACAAACAAGATTTCTGGCTCTCACAGACCTGTAACTTCTTCTTTGGGGGCCGTTTCACATCAAGGTTGTGCTGCATTTTGAACGCAATGCATTTTTCAGCTGCGCTAAAACTATCAAACGCTAGTGTTAACACTGCTGAACGCATCCCGTAGACTTATATGGGAAACACATTGCAAATGCAATGCCAAACGCAGTCTCAGTACAAACGCATGCATTTTCATCCAGCACCCAGGAAACAATGCCTGCAACATTTCCTATTGCGCTGGGTAAAAAACGCATGTGTTTTGTACCGCAACTGCTATTGGCATTGCGTAAGTCTATGGGATGCATTCAGATGCACTAATGCTAGCATTTGATAGTATCAACGCAGTGCAAAATGCATTGCAGTCAAACGCAGGGTAATATGTTTGATGTGAACTTAGCGTAAGAGGCTCCTCTGTCTTCCACTCATTACCTGTAGTACTGGCACCTGTTTGAACTTGTTATCAGTATAAAGGTGCCTTTACACGGCACCAACCTGTAAACGTGAGATAAATGCACATAGGGTCTTATCCTGTTTACAAAGGGTTATAGCGGTGCATATTAGGAACTGCTCACCTGGCTCAGTTGTGTCACCCACAACCGGTATAATCGCCTGTAAGATGGCTTGTAGGATGGCTGCTGCAGAGCCGCACCTACACGATAACCGTGGAGACAGGAATGCTGTAATGGGACAAAATGCCGGAATGCCCGCGCTGCCACCAGGAATCACCAGGAAACGAAGAGTTAACTGGGCAGATTTTTCTTTATTTTATCCTACGCGTTTCGGAGCCTCTATCCGAGCTCCTTCCTCAGGAAGCATCAACATGTACCCTGAGGAAGGAGCTCGGATAGAGGCTCCGAAACGCATAGGATAAAATATGAAAAATCTGCCTAGTTAACTCTTCGTTACACGGCACGACATTGTAAACAATGTCGTTGATATGTCATGGGTTTGGAGGCGTACTAGTGACATCCTTAGGATGTCGTTGCGTGTAACACAGCGATTCAACAACGATAAGTTGGTGGATCGTTAATCGCAGGTTTGAGAACATGTTCTCAAACCTGACGATCAACGATCCACCAACCTGGTAGATCGTTGTGTGTGACACCGCGATAACGATGTCATGGACAACTTTGCCCATTGACACCAATGAGCAGGGATCGTTCGCATGGTTTGCGAATGATCCCTGCTCACAACATCGTTGGTTGTTCACGATATCTTGACGTGTGACAACTCACCAACGATGTCAAAACGATGTCTGCAACGACCGCGCTCCCACGAGATCGTTGCAGACATTGTTCCAATGTCATACTGTGTAACAGTACCTTAACAAACACCTGTCTGCAACCTCAAACAGTCACACACCAAACTCCACTATGGTGAAGACCAAAGAGCTGTCGAAGGACAGCAGAAATAAAATTGTAGTCCTGCGCCAGGCCGGAAAGACTGAATCTGGAATAGGCAAGCATCTTGGTGTGAAGAAGTCAACTGTGGGAGCAATAATTAGAAAATGGAAGACATACAAGACCACTGATAATCTCCCTTGATCTGGGGCTCTATGCAAGATCTCACCCTATGAGGTCAAAAAGATTTCAAGAACGGTGAGCAAAAATCCCAGAACCACAAAGGGGACCTAGTGAATGACCTGCAGGGAGCTGGGACCAATGTTATAGCTGGGACCAAGGTTACCATCAGTTACCATCAGTAACACACTACGTCGCCAGGGACTCAGATCCTGCAGTGCAAGATGTGTCCCCCTGCTTAAGCCATTACATGTCCATACCAGTCTGAAGTTTGCTAGAGAGCATTTGGATGATCCAGAAGAGAATTGGGAGAATGTCATAGGGTCAGATGAATCCAAAGTAGAACTGTTTGGTAGAAATGCAACTCATCGTGTTTGGAGGAGAAAGAATGATGAGTTGCATCCAAAGAACACCATACCTTCTGTGAAGCATGCGGGTGGCAACATCATGCTTTGTGGCCGTTTCTCTGCCAAGGGATCAGGATGACTGATCAGTATACATGAAAGAATGAATAGAGCCATGTATCGTGAGACTTTGAGTGCAAACCTCCTTACATCAGCCAGGATATTGCATATTAAACATGGCTGGGTCTTTCAGCATGACAATTATCCCAAGCATACCACCAGAGCAACGAAGGAGTGGCTTTGTAAGAAGCATTTCGAGGTCCTGGAGTGGCCTAGCCAGTCTCTGGATCTTTGGAGGGAGTTAAAAGTCTGTGTTGCCCAGCGACAACCTTAAAACATCACTGCTTTAGAGGAGATGTGCAACATGCCAGCAACAGTGTGTGCCAACCTTGTGAAGACTTACAGAAAATGTTTGACCTCTATCATTACCAACAAAGGATATATAACAAAATATTTAGATGAACTTTTATTATTAAACAAATATTTATTTTCCACCAAAATTAAAAAAAAAACTCATTCCAAATCAGACAATGTGCTTTTCAGGATTTGTTTTCTCATTTTGTCTCTCATAGTTAAGGTCTACCTATAATGTCAATTATAAGGCCGCTCTCATCTTTTTAAGTGGGAGAACTTGCACAATTGATGGCTGACTAAATACTTTTTTCCCCTCTGTATCTACAATACATCCACATCATATCTATTCTTATTGGAATAAAAAAATGTCAACATTTGTAACATGAGCTACGACTTGCCACATGTCATTTATAATACTAGTATATATAGATAACCTTGGCACACAGTATGTGAAAAAAGGGGAAACTTCTTTCATTCAAAAACAGTGATTTTTATTGAATCTTCAGTCAAAAAAATTAGATGTTTCGGCTGGCTTGCCTTTCTCAATTAGACTGACTGTAGATAGAAAACAAAATATTGTACATCATTACAGTTTGTACATAATCCATCTTAATAATGAACGGAACATCCTCTATCATAAGTGAACAAAATGTTGTACACATAGAAGCTATTATATGAACCCATATGCAACCGAATAAACCTTAATCAAAGCAACATGGGACAAAAACCTCAACGAAAAATCATATCTCCCTTCCAGAGGGATTAAGTGGCCCCTTTCTCCACAACTCCACGTGAGAGAGGAACTACCTCTCCCCCCACTACGACAATCTTCTCGACTAAAAGTTTGAACATCAGGACATCCAGTAACTTTCAACCTCCTCGTGTGTACCACCCGGTAGAGACATATATCTGATTAGTTAAGGCAGACTTTGCTAAAACCATCACTGATATCAAACGGGGTGATCTACATCTGAAACATAATTTGAATCCACTAGAGACTCAAGCTTTACGTAACCTTAAGGAAAATAAGGAAATAATCATAAAACCAGCCGACTAAGGGGGTGCCATTGTGGTCCTCGATAAATCGTACTATGTTACTGAAATAGAGAGGCAATTGGAGGACAGGGATACATATACACCAGTTCCCTGTAACCCTACACCCAAGATCACTAGAATAATTGAAAATTATATACAAAAACATATGAGGACAGGTGCTATAGACATGAAACTTGCAACCTACTTGAAACATCCTCATCCAATTATACCAGTTTTTTACACTCTACCCAAGATACATAAAGATTTAAGAAGACCACCAGGTAGACCCATAGTGGCCTCGACGGAGTCCATATTATCTCCTATTGCCATCACTATTGAAAAGATTTTAACGCCCTTGATTCCTAAGATACCTGCCTACCTTAAAGATACATCAGATTTCCTCGATTGTATCAGAGATCTAACCACATTGACACCACCCTGTAAACTTGTCTCCTTTGACGTAAATAGTCTATACACAAGTATAGACCATCAACTTGGCCTTGAGGCAGTTGATTGGTTCCTTTCACATATAGTGACTTGACTTACTTGGGGAAACAATTCTGTATGGATTCCCTTGAATTGGTACTTGGCCAGAATTTTTTTCTGTTCCGGGACCAATTCTACATGCAGTGGAGGGGGAACGCCATGGGGTCCAACATGGCGCCCCCCTACGCAAATATATTCATGGCTTACTTTGAACATCGTTTTGTATATCCTGATTCATTCACTGACACCTGTGTGCGACTGTGGAGGAGATATATTGACGATATTTTTATGATCTGGACAGGCACATTGGATGAATTGGATAGTTTCTTTGAATACTTGAACAATGCCGTAGTGGGCTTGACATTCACCAAACATGTGGGTCCGGACGAGATCAATTTTTTGGACACGGTCATCCGCAAACTACCAACAGGCGACCTTGAGACTGATCTTTTTGTCAAACCAACTGACAAAAATAGTCTACTTCATTTTGACAGTAGACATCCTCGACACGTCAAGTCATCGCTACCGTTGTCACAACACAAAAGAATCACAAAGATTGTGTCTTCACCAGGCAAACAGATGACTAGACATAGTGAGATGAGCAACAAATTTAGAGCAAGGGGTTATCCCCTATTATAGCTGAAGAACAGGCGGGAAGACCACAGAGAGAGAAACGCACTGGCCCACTACTCACCTGTGTGAATACATATCATCCGTTCTTTAATAGATTCAAAGGTATCATCACCAAACACTGGCCCTTACTTGGACAGTCTTACCCCACCATACCTGAATTCTCTGAACTTCCTCTTTTTTGTTACAAACGCTCACAGAATTTACGTGATAAATTGGTTAAAGCGGACATAGATTCCGGACGAACAGTACCAAGACAGACCTTTCTCAATACCCCACGACGTGGGAATTTCCCATGCCTCCACTGTAATCAATGTTCCAACATAGTAAAGGGGGACACCTTCACCCACCCCAGAACGGGGAAACGTTTCCCCATACATGTTTTTTTCACCTGCGATTCAAGTTATGTGATCTATTTAATCAAATGTCTGTGCGGTCTCGGGTATGTTGGGGAGACCACTCAGCATATCCGAGACCGCATCAGTAAACACAAGTCCACTATCAGATGTGGACATACATTGTTACCCATTCCAGAACATTTCATGAAGTCTGGTCATAGTGTCTCACAATTACGCTATCAAGTCATTGAACATATAGAAACAGGCAGACGGGGAGGTGATCGGGTCTCCAAACTCAAAGAGCGTGAATTATACTGGATTCACACTCTTCAGACTCTAGCCCCTCAGGGCTTAAACAGAGAATATGATATGAAACATTGATATTCATAACCGTTGTTTCCCCTTTGTTTTTCCACAGTGATCTATTTGGAGGTCTGTCTTACCTGTATTATTTGAATCACCATTCTCTTTCTCCCTCTTTTCCTCATAAAGGCGTTTTATATCACTATAATCTTATTGTATATGTACAATATCAGATATGGGTTATATGGTGCTGAACCACTAACACTGTATTAACATTGTGCCAACCAGAGTGCATTTATATGCACATATATCCTAATTTGGTTCATATCTTCACACTTGGATTATATCATAGTAATTATTACAACTCTTTTCTTGTCACCTCTATTAGAAAGTATTTAGAAAGTATTTAGACAGATTCTGCATGATTTTATGCTCTTATTTCATGTTTTCATTCCTTTTTAGATCTATTGATCAAGTCTGAGGCAGTTCTCTATGATCGGCACTCGATTCACCAGGTCTCACAGTCCAGGAACTTGCTGACACAGAATAGCATGATCTGCGCATGGGCATATTTGCAGTCCATAGGCTGGGTTCACATTTGCGGTCCCCTCCGCAGCGTTCTGCGGAGGGGATCTGCAATGTGACCGCAGCGGCCGCCAGCTCCTATCTTTAGAATGGGGACGCACGGTGCTGCGCTTGACTGCGCATGACTGTGCGCACCGATTCGCCCCCACATGTGATCTGTGCGCAGGCGTATGCCTGCGCACAAATCACACAGTCTCGTCCGCACCAGGAATGCAACATGTCGCGTCCCTGGTGCGGACGAGACTGTGTGATTTGTGCGCAGGCATCCGCCTGCGCACAGATCACATGTGGGAGTGCACACCATCATGCGCAGTCAAGCGCAGCACCGTGCGTCCACATTCTAAAGATAGGAGCTGGCGGCCGCTGCGCACACATGGCGATTCCCCTCCGCAAAACGCTGCGGAGGGGAACGCCAGTGTGAAGGCAGCCATAGAGGCTTCCTGCGTTCCAGAAGCAGGAAGCCTCTGACCCACACACATCACATCATTTAAAATGCGGCATTACCGCGATACAAGCACACACATCGCACTCCCGAGCATGGTAGGACCTGCTAACGCTCTCACACCTGCAAGATGGTATGGTAACTTTGCTTTTCAGCTAATCCCTTTCTGTTCACAGTTCCTACTTCACTAAAGGTATGAATCACCACTTAACACTTATATATGAGCTCATTGGGGAGGTGACATAAAGAGTAAAGGGCCTGTCACACGCGTCAATATCGCCTGCACGATATCGGCTGCACGTGACGTTGCAGCGATATTGACGCGTGTGACATACTGATAAATCGCTGGTTGATGATCGCCAGGTTTTAGAACCTGCTCTAAAACCTGGCGATTGTCGCCCGGTGGACACGCAGCATCGCTGCGTGTGACACCGGGAGTAGCGATATTCCAGCTCCCAGCGCCTCTCACAAGCGCTGGGAGCTGGTAACTAAGGTAAACTGCGGGTATCTAGGCAGCGCGCGCTGCCTAGATACCCGACGTGTACCTTAGTTACCAGCCTCCTCCGCTCCGCTGTCCCTGTGCCAGTGTGGCAGAGGAGAGGGGGTTAACCAGGGAAGCTTCCTGCTTCCCCCGGCTGAGCCCGCCCGTCCTCTCTCTGCTGCTGCTCCGGCTCACAGGGGCCCCGCTGGACGCAGGTTAGCCCTGCAGGGGGGTCCCCAGCCGCCCCCCATGTCCCTGTGCCAGTGTGGCAGAGGAGAGGGGGTTAACCAGGGAAGCTTCCTGCTTCCCCCTGCTGAGCCCGCCCCTCCTCTCTCTGCCGCTGGGCAGGCAAACCAGGGCCCCCCATCAAAGGCTGCACCAGGGCCCCCGGGCAGCAAGGTCCACCCCTGGCTCACCGGCTGGTATCTAAGGTACACAGCGGGTAACTAGGGTCCCTAGTTACCCGCTGTGTACCTTAGATACCAGCCGGTGAGCGGAGGAGGCTGGTAACTAAGGTACACGTCGGGTATCTAGGCAGCGCGCGCTGCCTAGATACCCGCAGTTTACCTTGGAGACCAGCCTGCTCCCGCTACCAGCAGCCTGGCAGCGGGAGCAAGACATCGTGGAAACGATATTTAAATCGTTTCCACGATGTTTCTGGTCAATTGATCGCTGGTGAGTCTGTCTGTGTGACAGCTCACCAGCGATCAGCCGTCAATGTCGTCAGCGATCATCTCACTGACGACATTGATGCGTGTGACAGGCCCTTTAATCTCTACACTTAAACTAATTACCATTGTATTGTTCTTATGTATATAGCATATTTCACAAGAAAGTGCACAGGCCAGCATGATGTAACAGGGGAAAGACTAGAACCACCTTTAGTTTCTATAACACAGTGACAAACTGATTTATCCTGATTATTGTGAATTTTTCATGCTTTATATTTCCAATACAGACATACTGGTACACAAGTCATTCTGTATATCAGCAATAGGGTTTTGGATCACCCTATTATAAATTGCCATACTACATGAACCTTCTACAAGGCAATAGGTATATACTACATTATTTACCCCATGTGTTGAGGTATGTATCCTCACATGTTTCACTTTTAGGACAGTTATTTCCTTCTGCACTATACTCTTATCTCATACTTCTTTTCTTGAACAGATCAAAATCTGTATTTCACTGAAATAGCTTGTACCATACCATCGGGCAACCCCCTATCAAGGCACTGTAAGCACGAACAAAGATTGGGTCTGGATAAGACCATCAAGACTAGGTATGACACCTATTCACGGTTTCACTTTTGGTTTGATTATAGATGCCTAATTGATCTCTTTAGGTAAAATATATTTTTTCCCCGATATATTTAATTCTATTTTAGTGGACCAAGAGATATTAAGGGGCCACTTAATCCCTCTGGAAGGGAGATATGATTTTTCGTTGAGGTTTTTGTCCCATGTTGCTTTGATTAAGGTTTATTCGGTTGCATATGGGTTCATATAATAGCTTCTATGTGTACAACATTTTGTTCACTTATGATAGAGGATGTTCCGTTCATTATTAAGATGGATTATGTACAAACTGTAATGATTTAGAATATTTTGTTTTCTATCTACAGTCAGTCTAATTGAGAAAGGCAAGCCAGCCGAAACGTCTATTTTTTTGACTGATGATTCAATAAAAATCACTGTTTTTGAATGACAGAAGTTTCCCCTTTTTTTCATATACCGTGTGCTAAGGTTATCTATATATATTGAACTTTCTTTACCTATGAGCACCGGGTTCTCAGTGAGCCACGATACTCTTCTTATCCCATTTATAATACTAGTGACTTCACACCCCTCAAGTGCTAGAACCTTGACTGGTACATCTGTACATCCTTTATCTACTGATTTCATTGTTCTCTTAAAGGGGAGTATAAAAACCTCAGAATCTACTCATATTCACTATTAGGGTGGGTGCACACGATCAGCATACGGAGCGTTTTGGATGCAGCGGCAAGATGCTGCATCCAAAATGCTGTGTCGTACAGTATAAGCATAGTGGATGGGATTTCAAGAAATCCCATCCTCACTATGCTTAACCCGCTCGCAGTGTATTTGGAGCTGTGGTGCGGGTTGCCTCCACTCCGTTCCTCCGCAGCATGTTCATTTCATGCTGTGGAGTCGGAAGCAGCTTCCATCGGGTGACTGCAGGGAGAAGCCACCCTTCACCCGCCGCACATGATGAGTACAGGGCGGCTGCGGTCTCCCTGTGGGCACCCGCGGCTTCCCTCAGGTCCCGAGGAGCCGTGTCCAACACACAGCTCCTCCGGACCGTGAGCACACAGCATTGGAAACCACCTCTGGTATCTAGAAACCAGAACATTGAGATGCTCTATGGAAACTGCATTGATTTTTTAACACTTGAGTTGTCCTACTTACAAGATTATAAGGACTGCCATGTAACATCACATCAGTCAGATACAATAATTTTATTGCAGTTTAAGAAAATGAAGAAAAAAATTTCGTCTGCCCTCAAATACCAACCAAGTGTAGTCTTATTTTAACAGACTGAATGGAGAAGATTGAGAATTTTTTCTTTGTCTTTTCTCCACATCCAAGAAAAGTGGATCACACTCGGAGTCTCATCAACATCATTTTTGCAGATGAGAGACAGTACGGTCTTTGACCCTAAGCTTGGGGTGAGCATTGTCATTGAGACAACAGTAATTAAAAAATGTTGTTTTCTTACAGTTCCTTTTTAAAGAAAAGAAAAGATGCCTATTTTCTCATAGTTAGTGATATATAATATTCTGCATTTTACAAATACAAATAGGCTAAAATATTCCAGATAAGGAAAGCTGTTTTTTGTTCAAGCATTGCAGGCATGGAGCGTATAATGTGAGGGGTCACTGGAAATGGTTTATTGTAATAATCTTCTAAATGTATTATTGTTCTGATTTCACACTGTCTAGTCTACTTTGCAGGATAACATCAGCTAAATGGAAAAAAAAGTATAAAAACATATACGTTTACATGAAAGGAACATAATGGTCTATCAGTGCCCTAGCCAGAGCCTCACAGCTTGTAATGTGCACATCTTTTCTTACACTAATGTAAGCATTACATTAGTATTGTGCAGATGACTATAATACTAATACTAGTAGAAGTCACAGGAGGTCTCTTAGTATAGGCAGCAGAAGTGGTGAAATGCTCTGTAAAAGGCCTTTTGTAGGTATAGGTTGTATGGATATATTATCCAGCACACATAGACTATGACGGGTTCATTCTATACCTTACAGTGGCAAATAATTTTAAAGGATTTATATACAGTGGGAAAAATAAGTATTTCATACGCAGCCGATTTTGCAAGTTTTCCCACCTGCATTGGATGGAGACGTCTGTAATTGTTATCGTTGGTACAATTCATCTGAGAGACACAATCTAAAAACAAATCCAGAAAATCGCATTGTATGATTTTTACATCATTAATTTTCATTTTATTGTATGAAAAAAGTATTTTATACAATAGAAAAACAGAAATTGATATTTGGTACAGAAACTATTTGCAATTACAGAGGTCAGATGTTTTCTTGAGTCCTTGTCGAAGTTTGCACACACTGCAGCAGGGATTTTGGTCCACTCCTCCATACAGATCTTCTCCCAATATTTCAGGTTTCGAGGATGTTGTTGGGCAACACTGAATTTCAGGTTACATTACTCCAGGACCTTGAAATGTTTCTTTTGTTCTTAGGGTTGTACTCATCTTTCTTCTTTCTCCAAACAAACCGATCGGACTGGATGCCAAGAAGTTCTAGTTTGGTCTCATCTACCACATGACCTTCTCCCATACCTTCTCTGGATCATCCAGATGGTCATTGGCGAACTTCAAATGAGCCAGGGCATGTGCTGACACAAGCAGGGGGACCTTGCACGGCTTGCAGGATTTTAATCCATGACGGCGTAGTGTGTTACTAAAATTATTTTTGACACTGTGGTCCCAGCTCTGTTCAGGTCATTGAACAGGCCCTCGTGTGTAGTTATGGGATTATTCATGACCGTTCTCAGAATCATCCTTACTGGATGACGTCAGACCTTTCATAGAGCCCCAGACTGAGGAAGATTGACAGTCATCTTGTGTTTCTTCCATTTTCTAATAATTTCATCAACAGTTATTGCCTTCTCTCCAAGCTGCTTGCTTATTGTCCTGTAGCCTATCCCAGCCTTGTTCAGGTCTATGTTTGTGTCGCTAGGGTTCTTAGACAGCTCTTTGGTGTTAGTCATGGTGGAGAGGTTGAGTGTGTGAACAGTTGCAATTAATACACATAATGCGTGCAGAATAGGAGGGCTTCTTAAAGAAAAAACAAAATGTCTGTGACAGCCAGAATTATTGCTGGTTGGTAGGTGATCAAATAATTAAATTGCATTTTATTGCATGAAAAAAGTGTTTAAATGGAACCTGTCAGCTGGTTTATGCCCCCTACCCCAGCTATCTGTACCTGCAGCTTCATAGTACTATTCTAATCATCCCTGTCTGAGCTCATAGTGTAATGTGAAAGGTGAATTAAAAAAAGCATTTGTACACTAACATTTTCTTATGTAAATGAGGCACTGTCTACATCTTGGAGGAGGTAGACTGTTTGGCAGGTTAATAGTTAACATTTCAGCGAAATGTCAGAACATGCTTGGAGACCTGATGTGATGTCACAACCATGTGACTACAATAAGCAGAGCTAAGTCTCCATATAGAACATAATGAGTTTGATCCCTTAGCTCCACCCACTATGATCACATGATTGGGACATCACACAGGTCCTTTAGACCTGCAAGTTAATAGTGAGTTAACTCTTAACCTGCCGGACAGTCTACCTCCTCCAAGATGTAGACTAACTGCGTAATTCCTATAAGAAAATTTAAGTGTATAAATGCTTTGTATTTACCTTTCACATTACACTATGAGCTCAGGCAGGGATGATTAGACTGGTATTATAAAGCTGCAGCTACAGACAGCGATAACTGGAGGGGCATAAACCACCTGACAGGTTCCCTTTGAAGATCATACAATATGAATTTCTGGATTTTTTTTAGATTCTGTCTCTCACAGTTGAAGTGTACTTACGATGAAAATTATAGACTTCTCCATTCTTTGTAGGTGGGAAAACCTGAAAAATCGTCGGTGTATCAAATACTTATTTTCCCCACTGTATGGCAAATAGTATTGAGCATAACATATTGTACAGCAACATAATTCTTCTAAGTAACATACAGGCATAGCTGGACACAGACCACCTACAATTATGTTAAATATCCTGAAGAGAATTTGTCAGTCCTCTAATGTCATATAATGACTTCCAGGAATCCTTGTTCTTTATGTTGAAGATCTTGAAAACACTGGCTGTATTTTCGGCATCATTGTCCTGCTGCAGAATACATTTGGAGCCAATCAGATGCCTCCCTAATGATATTGTATGATGGTTATGTGGTGGCCTGGATGGAAGCCTACCAGAAATGCTTAAGTACAGCCCACCAGAAATACAAGCTGCAATGGTTAAAATCTTCAATATTGTGTTAAGTGCTGGCTACTTCCCTCGTACCTGGAACCAAGGCCTTATCACACCCATCCACAAGAATGGTATGACCCCGCCAACTACAGAGACATATCTGTCAGCAGCAACGATGGAAAACTCTTCAACAGCATCCTGAATAATAGGATCCTCAGTTTCCTCACTGAGCACAACGTCCTCAGCAAGAGCCAGCAGGGTCCATGCCGAACCACCGCACCACATCTATACCCTGCACAGCCTCATTCAGAGACACGTCCACAATACAAAGAATGGGAAGATATATGCCTGTTTCGTGGACTTTAAAAAGGCCTTTGATTCGGTGTGGCACCCGAGTTTATTCCTGAAACTACTGAAGAGAGCCGAATAGGAGGAAAGACCTATGATGTCATCAACAGCTCCTACACCGAGAACCTCTGCAGCATCAGTGTGACCGGTAAAGGAATAGCTTATTTCCAGCAGTGCTGTGGAGTCAGACAGGGCTGCAGCCTAAGTCCAACGCTCTTCAACATTTACATCTAACAAGCTGGCTACTGCTTTGGAATCTTCCATAGCACCAGATCTCACCCTCCGCGATGCTCAGGTGAAATTCTTGCTGTATGCAGATGACCTGCTGCTGCTGTCACCAACCGAGAAAGGCCTCCAAGACAACCTGAAAATCTTAGAGAAATTCAGCTTCACCTGGGCACTACCGGTCAACCTAAAAATCTAAAGGAAACCAACATCATGGTGTTCCAGAGGAGAAAGAGAAGATCAGACCAGCACCCTTCATTTGTCCTCATCAACTGTGCCTTTACAGGAACAGACAACTATACCTACCTGGGCCTGGAAATTCACCGGTCAGGGAGTTTCAAACAAGCCATAGAGACTCTGAAAGTAAAAGCCTGCAAAACCTTCTATGCCATCCGAAGGAAACTCTATCATCTGAAGCCACCAGTGAGGGTCTAGTTAAAAATCTTTGACTCTATCATTGCCCGAATCCTCCTGTATGGCAGCAAAGTCTGGGGTCCTCACACCTACCCAGACTGGTCAAGGTGGAATTCCAGCCCAACAGAAATATTCCACCTGGAATTCTGCAAGCACCTTCTCCAGGTCCATTGGGGCACCTCCAACAGTGCTTGTCGAGCTGGGCAGATACCCTCTACACCTAATGGTCCTTAAGAGGGTGCTGTCATTCTGGGCTCACCTACATAGGAGCAATACAAGCTCCCATCACCATAAAGCCCTGATACATGTAGGTGAAATAGAAAAACCAGGAACCTCGGAACAGCCCATTCAAACCCGACCAGAACACCAATCACAACAACCTGACAAAAGCCGGAATCAGGAAGATGCAAATACAGGACGAAGTGTCGTTCGATCCACGCTGTAGCCAAGGAAGACCAGAAGACTTGAGTGTCTGGTTGAAGTTATCTGTTTAATCCGACGCGTTTCAGAGCTATTACCCAGGTCCTTCCTCAGGGTCATTCAGGCATTGTTCCTGAGGAAGGAGCTGGGTAATAGCTCCGAAAGGCGTCAGATTAAACAAACAACTTCAACCAGGCACTCGAGTCTTCTGGTCTTCCTTGGCAGCAGCGCGGATCGAACGACACTTCGTCCTGTATTTGCTTGTTTTGGACCGCGGTGACCTGTGGATGTGTGGATCCAGCAGCAGCTGCCTACTAAGCGACTTAACTGGTTGTGGGTTTACACAACCTGATTAGGTGAGCAGATTCCACTACTAAACATATCCACTCTCCATATTTAGGAGATCAGACCCTATTGCATATTTTGTCTCATATTTTAGGAATCAGGAAGATGGTAGACGAAGGCCAGGAGAGGTATGTCAGTGATTGGAAGAACGATATCATCAGCTCACAGAAAATGACCATGTACTGGAGTCTACAGAGAGACTACAGACTGGTCCCATATCTGGAGAAACTCCCGAAACCCACTTCCTGCCCTGCTACACTGCTCCAAATACTCAGCAGTGAGGGACACTCACTTCAGGAGACTATCACATGTCTTCCCAGATTTCATCACCATGAAGGAAGAAGAGAAAACATATATCCTGCTGGGAGAAGAAGAGAGCGCAGTATAGATAGCAGCGCGGTATGAGAGCGAATGCCATGGACTGCGAGAAAAAGAACTATGATATGCCATGGACTTATATAGCCCCCACCCTGGATCTGCTCCCATCCCCCCATCCACCTTCCCTATGCCATGGACTTCTATAGCCTCCACCTGGATCTGCTCCCAACCCCCCCATCGACCTTCCCCATGGCATGGACGTCTATAGACCCCACCTTTGATCAGCCCTTTCCTACAGCCCCTTCCCCACTTCCCCACAGTCTCTATCCCTATTTCCTTTTGTCCTCTTGCTTTGGCAAAACTAATGTGTATTTAGTCCTGCCAATAAAGCTTCTTTGAATCTTTGATATGTATCTGTCTGTATTTCTCAGCATTGAAGAAACCAATAGTCCTGACCAAATTCCCAACTCCTTTTGCTGAAATGCATCCCCTAACTTGCAAGGAGCCTCTCTCCTGCTTTACTGTTGCCTGTGAGAGCAGGAGGCCACATGACCCCATATATGTTATTTGCATACATGTGGTTATGTGCCAACAAGACGTGCTCATCCTCAATTGTATTGAGTGAGGCTGCAGATGCCTAGTCGGCGTGTGGCCAAAACTGTGGAAAATTGCATACTTGCAGTGAATTTTTACAGCGTGTGGCGCACACACTGTGTGGATTGAAACGTCTGTAGTCATGCTATATCCTAAGATGCACATGACTCGCCCCGGGCGAGGACTGTGAGGTGCTCGGAACCGGGCCCTCTCGTTGTCGTCTGGGCTGTGGGATGTCACGGTGGTGTGACCTGGTCTGTGATCCCCTTGTCAGGCGATCAGTTAAAAAGGGGATTGAAAAATGGATGAAAATAAATTAAAAGCAAAAAAAAATAAAAGTTTGTGTCGTGACACCACCCATGGGTCGCGGCTGGTATAGCTGCTGCTGGGGATGATGGGAGTAGCAGCAAGGATGGTTCAGCTCTCCACGGGAAGAGAGGGTCCCCAGGGCAACCGTGAAGTCTATGGAGATGATTTGGGGAAAGTGCTGGCTGCTGTCAGGGTCCGGGGATACTCTCGGGCAGGCTCCTACTGCCAGCTCGGCGAATCAGTCTAATTCTCCTCAGGCTCAGAAATGACAGTCTCACACAGTGCTGAGCTTCAACCCGGTTTACTTGTTTTCTCAGCAGATGTTCAACTTACAAAACAGTACAGTGGAGGCTTCGATAGTCTCATAGCACTCGGGATGGCTTGTCCATATCACCCCCTTTTGTGTTCCTTTCATGGGTCTCTCTGTCTGTCTGTTCCGCACGTGAGCTACGATCCAGCAGCCACAGGCTTTTGGTGGGCGACCTGCCTAGTCCCTAGCCCTAGTATGGCAGCCTTCTTTTTGCTGCGCGGGAGGTTGGGTCATGGGATATAAAGACCCCGCGCCCCACTGGGTTTCGTGGCTGGAGCGTGGAGCATTCTGGCCACCTCAGACCTGGCACCCTGGTTTCTGACCAATCCTTTCCTGCCAATTTGGGTACACAGATGGATTGCTCATTATCTGTGTCCCTAGGACTCCTTCTGTCTCTCTCTATGGTCTGCAGCCCGGGACCCGGACAAGCCTCATGGTGGTACAGGCCGCCGGGTCCATGTCCTTTCAGTCTCGTATAGTGATGGTGCTTTCTCTTCTCCTTCTGACTTGACTGCCCTCACTTAACTTCTCAACTCAACTGCTCAGCTTCCCAAGGTGTTTTCTGGTTTTGTTTCCTCCCTCTAACTGTGTCCTTTCTAACTTTCCCACCCTCCACTTGTCTCCACCCGCCATCCTGTTGCTGGGCAAAGAGTCCCTAGTCTTGGTATTGGAGTGTGTTGGGTGTGTGTTTGGATTGACTGAACTTACCGATCCCATTTGCTGCGCCTTCTAGTGGCAACCGGTCCACAGGGGTGCCACACACAATGTAAAATAAAGGTATATATCTGTTGTAATCACAGAACAAAGATAGGCTTCATTATGGAGAAGAATATAAGTAATCAGTTTAAATAATGTATACCTGCAATTTGCATCTCAGACTCTCACAGATAGCAGAGGTCCCCTACAAAATATAAGCACAAGTGCAATAAATCCTTCAACAGTGCATGGGAAAAAGTTTAAACTAATGCAATGGAAAGTAGTAGAATTATATCAGTTTTTTGGGAAAGTCTATCTATCAGACCCATTGGCTTGCATGGCCGAGCATGATCTTATATACAGTCATGGCCAAAAGTTTTGAGAATGACACCAAAATGATATTTTCACATGATCTGCTGCCCTCTGGTTTTTATTTGTGTTTGTCTGATGTTTATATCACATACAGAAATATAATTGCAATTATATTATGAGTACCAAAAGGTTATATTGACAGAATGAGTTAATGCAGCAAGTCAATATTTGCAGTGTTGACCCTTCTTCTTCAGGACCTCTGCAATTCTCCCTGGCATGCTCTCAATCAACTTCTGGACCAAATCCTGACTGATAGCAGTCCATTCTTGCATAATCAATGCTTGCATTTTGGCAGAATTTATTGGTTTTTGTTTGTCCACCCGCCTCTTGATGATTGACCACAAGTTCTCAATGGGATTAAGATCTGGGGAGTTTCCAGGCCATGGACCCAAAATCTCTATGTTTTGTTCCCTGAGCCATTTAGTTATCACCTTTGCTTTATGGCAAGGTGCTCCATCATGCTGGAAAAGGCATTGTTGGGCGCCAAACTGCTCTTGGACGGTTGGGAGAAGTTGCTCTTGGAGGACATTCTGGTACCATTCTTTATTCATGGCTGTGTTTTTCGGCAGGACTGTGAGTGAGCCGATTCCCTTGGTTGAGAAGCAACCCCACACATGAATAGTTTCAGGATGCTTTACAGTTGGCATGAGACAAGACTGGTGGTAGCGCTCACCTCTTCTTCTCCGAATAAGCTGTTTTCCAGATGTCCCAAACAATCGAAAAGGGGATTCATCAGAGAAAATGACTTTACCCCAGTCCTCAGCAGTCCACTCCCTGTACTTTTTGCAGAATATCAGTCAGTCCCTGATGTTTTTTCTGGAGAGAAGTGGCTTATTTGCTGCCCTCCTTGAAACCAGGCCTTGCTCAAAGAGTCTCCGCCTCACAGTGCATGCAGAAGCACTCACACCAGCCTGCTGCCATTCCTGAGAAAGCTCTGCACTGCTGGTAGTCCGATCCCGCAGCTGAAACAGTTTTAAGATACGGTCCTGGCGCTTGCTGGTCTTTCTTGGGCGCCCTGGAGCCTTTTTGACAACAATGGAAGCTCTCTCCTTGAAGTTCTTGATGATGCGATAGATTGTTGACTGAGGTACAATCTTTCTAGCTGCGATACTCTTCCCTGTTAGGCCATTTTTGTGCAGTGCAATGATGGCTGCACGTGTTTCTTTAGAGATAACCATGGTTAACTGAAGAGAAACAATGATACCAAGCACCAGCCTCTTTTTAAAGTGTCCAGTGGTGTCATTCTTACTTAATCATGACTGATTGATCGCCAGCCCTGTCCTCATCAACACCCACACCTGTGTTAATGGAACAATCACTAAAACGATGTTAGCTGCTCCTTTTAAGGCAGGACTGCAATGATGTTGAAATGTGTTTTGGGGGTTAAAGTTCATTTTCTAGGCAAATATTGACTTTGCAAGTAATTGCTGTTAAGCTGATCACTCTTTATGACATTCTGGAGTATATGCAAATTGCCATTAGAAAAACTGAACCAGTACACTTTGTTAAAATTTATATTTGTATCATTCTCAAAACTTTTGGCCATGACTGTACAGAGGCAACTTGGCAAGCTGAGATTGTTTTCCTTGAATAGATTTGGTTCAAGTGGTGCACTGCCCCATACAGTAACCTTGGTGTGAATGCGGTCCAATGTTTTGTCGGATCGCATTCTCACTGAAAATACTATCGGTTACATGAGCCCTAAAGTCAACCTATGAGTATATGGTTTTAAAGCAACAAATAACAGAGGCACCAAAGAAGTTATCCCATGAAGATAGATTTCTCTTCCAAAACACTGCTGATCCCACTCATGATCCCGCAGTGATTTGCTGTGACCAACCAAGGGAGTTTGAGGCCAGTTTCACAGATCAATTTTTCAATTTTTTCTTCCATGTGCTGGATTCATTTTTTTTCTGTCAGTTTCTATAGTCCTTGTGGCATCCATTTTTCTCATATGAAGCAAAAAGTTTCCAAGCCTCTCTTACCCACTAAATAGTAAAATACAGCCATCACACGGATGACATTGATGTGTTATACATTTACTTTCAAGGGGCTATTGCCTTGCATTGGCAAGTTCAACCACAGTCCTAGTCAAAGTAGAACATGTCTCCATTTTTTTGTGGATACTTGAATCTCAAAGTAAAAGGACATTCTAAAATTGATCAGAATGGGTCCATAATTATAATTATGTGCAAAAATAACAGCTAGCACACTAGAAAAGTTATTTGTAGAAGAGCCCTTAATGAAAATAAACTAAATGCAATATATGGGGTCTAATCAGAGCCAAAGACAGAGCAACTCTCCATCCTGGTCCATAGAGAGTGCTTTTAATTACTTTTCTTTAATTGATAATTAAAGAGAACCTATCAACAAAACAACAACAAAAAATTAATTTACCTGCAGCCATAGTGGTGATCTGCAGTAAAAAAAACCATTTTAAATATCAAGTGCGGATGCAGGGAGAAAATTAATTTATATTCTCCTCACAGCTACTTACCTCTAGTCATTGGCAAGGGCCACATTGCTATACTGAACCAATCCCAAGGGCTGCAGATATATTCAATGAGATATTTTCATGAATATATAATCAGAACTAACATCAGTACATTAATACATCACCAGCGGTGTTCGATTCAAATTGTTCGCCAATCTCAAATTCAAGCTGTTTTTATTATTATTATTATTATTATTATTATTATTATTATCATTATTATTATTATTATTTACTAGCTGTGAGCCCGATTCTACAGAATCGGGAGTCTAGAATCTGTATATAATTTTTTTAAGAGTTTTAAATAATAAGATATATGACTAAGTAGCCGATGTAGGCAGAACTGTGAGGGTAGCAATATAGTGGAGGTGTAGAAAGAGTTGATGTGCGACTAACAGGACTATAACAGAGTAGGAACTTATAATGATATTAAAAATGTTATTGAAGGAGTTAATGTCCCACAGGCACTCCCACAACAGACTCAGCGCTGTAAATTATATCCAAAATGGTGTTCAAGGGGTTAATGTAGCAGTGGCAGTAATTATAAACACTACCAAATATGCAGTTAATGCTGAACTGGTATATAATGGGTTAATTTCGCAGTGTCATGACAACTATACACTGTGTAATAGAAATAACAACAATAATGGAATATAAGGGGTTAATGTTCCTACTGGCAGTAGTAATAGAGACTACAAAGTATGGAGTCAAGGCAGAAATGGTATATAAGGGGTTAACTTCGCAGTGGCAGTACAACTACACACTGTGTTATAGAAATTACAGATAAAACGGAATGTAAGGGGTTAATGTTGCTACTGTCATGAGTACAATGAGAGAAGCGCCTCACTGGCCATTGAGATACATGGAGGACTTTGAGTTTGACTTTGAGTAAATTTGAAACTCAAAGTCCTCCATGTATCTCAATGGGAAGTGAGGCGCTATGCTCATTGGTCACTGTCTGCTGGCGCCGACCAATGAGAATAGCGCCTCACTTACAGCGGTAAATTTGAAACTTAAAATCCTCCATTATATCTCAATGGGAAGTGAGGCGCTATTGTCATTGGTCGCTGTGCGCCGGCGCCGACCAATGAGAATAGCGCCTTACTTACAGCGGTAAATTTGAAACTCAAAGTCCTCCATGTATCTCAATGGGAAGTGAGGCGCTATGCTCATTGGTCGCTGTCTGCTGGCGCCGACCAATGAGCATAGCGCCTCACTTACAGCGGTAAATTTGAAACTCAAAGTCCTCCATTGTATCTCAATGGGAAGTGAGGCGCTATTCTCATTGGTCGCTGTGTGCTGGCGCCGACCAATGAGCATAGCGCCTCACTTACAGCGGTAAATTTGAAACTCAAAGTCCTCCATTATATCTCAATGGGAAGTGAGGCGCTATTCTCATTGGTCGCTGTGTGCTGGCGCCGACCAATGAGCATAGCGCCTCACTTACAGCAGTAAATTTGAAACTCAAAGTCCTCCATTATATCTCAATGGGAAGTGAGGCGCTATTCTCATATGTCGCTGTGTACTGGCGCTGACCAATGAGAATAGCGCCTCACTTCCCATTGAGATATAATGGAGGACTTTGAGTTTCAAATTTACCGCTGTAAGTGAGGCGCTATGCTGATTGGTCACTGTGTGCTGCGCCGACCAATGAGCATAGCGCCTCACTTCCCATTGAGATACATAGCGGTCTTTAGAGCTATGCATGGCCGGGCCCTTGGTTCTATTTTCGGCCACGGCACTCGGCTCTCGTCGGTCGTCGCCGGGGCGGGAGACTCGCAATGGCCATATCGCTGAGCAGCCACGTCCACAACGATGGAAGTAGCGCTGAAACTTACGAAGTGCGTTAGGGGAATTATATATAAAAAAAGAATGGGAAGTGAGGCGCTATTCTCATTGGTCGCTGTGTGCTGGCGCCGACTAATGAGAATAGAGCCTCACTTACAGCGGTAAATTTGAAACTCAAAGTCCTCCATTATATCTCAATGGGAAGTGAGGCGCTATTCTCATCGGTCACTGTGTGCTGGCACCGACCAATGAGAATAGCGCCTCACTTACAGTGCTAAATTTGAAACTCAAAGTCCTCCATTATATCTCAATGGGAAGTGAGGCACTATTCTCATTGGTCGCTGTGTGCTGGCGCCGACCAATGAGAATAGCGCCTGACTTACAGCGGTAAATTTGAAACTCAAAGTCCTCCATTATATCTCAATGGGAAGTGAGGCGCTATTCTCATCGGTCACTGTGTGCTGGCACCGACCAATGAGAATAGCGCCTCACTTACAGCACTAAATTTGAAACTCAAAGTCCTCCATTATATCTCAATGGGAAGTGAGGCGCTATTCTCATTGGTCGCTGTGTGCTGGCGCCGACCAATGAGAATAGCGCCTGACTTACAGCGGTAAATTTGAAACTCAAAGTCCTCCATTATATCTCAATGGGAAGTGAGGCGCTATTCTCATTGGTCGCTGTGTCTCCCGGTTGGCTCGCCGCGATCCTCCCGCATAGGGCGGCCATCTTGGTCCACCCTGTGCGCGTGGAGCTGGCCGAATATCCGACCACAACACTACGGAAGTGGCTTCGGGTTTGGCCGGAAGTGGCTTCGGGCTTTATATAATAGATTTATATAACGCCATTATATTCCATGGCGCTTTACATGTTAAAAAGGGCAGACTAGGACAAGTAACATAGTAACAATACAAGTAACAATAAATGTGGACAATTCGGTTGTACAGAAACAAGAGGGGGGAAATCCTGTCCACAAAGGCTCACAGTCTACGAGGGGTGGGTGGAGATACAGTGGGAGGAGGAAATTCCAGTCATGAGGCGGTGTGGTGGACTGGGTCTTATTGCAGGTGGTAGGCTTGGCGGAACAGGTGGTGATTGAACTGTTTTGGGCGGTGTTCGAGTCATTAGATGTATTAGAACAATTTGCTTCAAATTTGGCAGTTCGAGGTTATGTTCGATAACACTTCGATCACCAAAAGCTTAACCCCAACCCTAAGGGTGCCGTCACACCTGGCGACGGCACTGGAGATGTTGGCGGCGACTGGCGGGAGCACGCATGTTTTTTTGCGCCCCGCCAGCATTGCCACCCCCATTTACACACCTCCATCAATGCCCCGGCGAGCTGACAGGCGGTATCGCCGCCGAGGTGTCTCAAAACCCCAGTAGCGATGCAGTACAATGGGAGCCTATGGCTGATGTGAAACTAGGCAAGCACTCAGAGGCGCTGACATCGCCCCTTTACATTAGGCGACACAGGGGAGATATCGGCGCCGATAGGCCATGCCCCTACGCCGCCTAAGACATCGGCGGTGCTGTCGCCAGGTGTGACGGCACCCTAACCCTGTTAATGAATGTTAATATCCATTTTCTGTGTACAGTGTGCGGGGGTGGGGGGGTTTAGATCAGTGCTGCAGAGATAATAGCGATCTCCATTTTTTTCCTCCAAACTGCAGATACAGTGGGGCGGTGCAGGCTGTCAGCCAATCACACACACAGCAAAGTGCATTTTTTGCACACAAGCAAGGTCAGGCATCATTGGCTGAGTAAGTCACATGTCCTAGCCCTATAAAACCCAGCCATTTTCCCCATCGCCACCATTTGCTCATTGCTGTAGCTGTGTGTCAGACGGCACTGTTGCTGCTGTGGGCGCTATACAGTGAAATCAAGCAATTGTGTTCTGATTCAGTTAGTGAGCGAATACAAAGGTAGATAGATAGGTTTAGGGAGTAGGGACTGGAGGGAGGATGCGAATTTTAGGAGTATCACCCTTTTGAGGGCTGCTTCATAGGAGTAGGGATTAGGGACTAGGGACTAGTAGTCTAGCAGCCATTTTTCAGGTGTACTTCATAGAAGCAGGGACTAGTTTTAATTTCAGCCCTTTTTGACGACGAGGTTAGTTTGCGCCTTCCAGGACATAGACGGAGTACTGTCAGCACGTCAACAACTGCATCCGCAGCCACAACTCTGCCTCTGAGCGGAAGTCGTGCTGGCTCTGCAGCTCGCATGGGCTCTAAGCCTTGCCTAGCCTGGGCCATTTTTGACATCGCCTAGGATCTCTCAACTCATGTCATCTGCAAGATTTGTCACCAATCTCTGTGTAGAGGCCAAAAACTCACTAGCTTGAGTGCTTCATGTATGAACCGCCCCATGGACATGAAGCACAAGTTGCAGTGGAAGCTCACTGTGCTAGAATGCGGGCTAGCGGGGTTGGCCTACCACCATCTGCCCCATCAAGTGCATCCGTGTGCTCTTCATCGTCTGTGACTGTGGGGACAGCTGTCACACATGCTTTTGGATGTAGACCTTCCACCTCTTTACCCGCAACAGGCAGTGTGATTGGCAGGTCGTCACTTGGTTTTCAACTGGACAATGCTGGTGGTGTTGAGCTCTCTCAGACATCGAGAACACCACATTTGGATGAAGGCAACATTACATCTTCGCCTGCACCTCCCTCCCAGACTAGCAGTTTGCCGGGTCACACCCTACTCAACCGTGTCTCAGTAGAGGAGCCATCCCTCCGTCCCTCAGATGTGGACAAGTAAAAGGCCATATCCTCCTAGCCATGAGAAAGCTAAGCGCTTGAATTTTACCATTTGCAAGCTGTTGGCTTCAGAAATGCTGCCTTTCTGCCTGGTGGACACAGAGGATTTTCGAGACCTTATGTCCGCCGCAGTGCCCCAGTACCAGATGCCCAGTTGCCACTACTTCTCCAAGAAAGGTGTGCCTGCGCTACACCAGCATGTCGCAGACAACATCACCGCTTCCTTGAGAAACTTTGTGTGTGACAGGGTGCATTTCACCACAGACACTTGGACCAGTAAGCATGGACAGGGGCGTTACATGTCGCTGACTGGGCACTGGGTAATTATGGTGAGAGCTGGAGAAGGGTCTGCTGTCCAAGTCTTGCCATCCCCACGAGTTGTGTGTCAATCCTCTGTAGGTAGAAGTTCTTCCACTGCTTCTGCCTCCTCAACCTCCGCCCAAAGCCTGTCTGTTAATGCCACCAGCGTTGTAACTGCAGAGAAGGAATCCTGCACACCTCCCAACAATATTGGCAGCAGGGCTCAACGCCATCAGGCGGTCTTTACCTTGAAATGCCTGGGAAATGTGAGTCATACAGCTGAGGAGTTGTGGTCAGCTCTGGCGACCGAGTTTCAGCAATGGTTGTCTCCACTCAACCTGCAGCCAGGGAAAGCCGTGTGTGACAATGCTGCAAACCTGGGTGCGGCCCTTCGTCGGGGCAATATCACACACGTGCCTTGTATTGCTCACGTGTTGAATCTGGTTGTCCAGCAATTTTTGACACACTATCCCAGCCTAGATGGGCTTCTGCAGAGGGCACGGTGGCTGTGTGCTCACTTCCGGAGTTCGCATCCCGCAGCTCAACGACTTGCTTCGCTACAGAAGTCTTTCGGCTTGCCCGTTCACCGGCTGAAATGTGATGTGCCGACATGCTGGAATTCTACTCTGCACATGTTGCAGCGACTGTGGCAGCACCGCTGAGCCCTGGTGCAATACGTTATGGCATATAGCCTGGGCCAACGAGATCCAGAGGTGGGGCAGATCATGCTACAGGAATGGTCTCAGATCAAGGACCTATGCACCCTTCTGCACAGTTTTAAGATGGCGACGAAGATGTTTAGTGCTGACGATGCCATTGTCAGCATGACTATTCCGGTCATCTACATGCTGGAGCACACTCTAAACAATATTCGGAGTCAGGTGGTGTCACGGGTGGCACGGATGACAGGGTAGAGGCCACGCGCAGACGGTCCCAGCGTTTGGCCAATCAGCCATAAGGTTGGAGGACGGTCCGTCTTTCAGGGGCATTTACCTTCTGTGTAGATAAAGAGAAGGTATGATAAGATCTCCCTATCATGGGGAGACGGCTGGGAAGGTCTTGTGCTCGGTCTGGTTTCTACACCAGTATTCTGGGTCTCTAGGACCCAGCAGGTTCTTCCCTCCTTTATAAGGAGTTTCATTGCCCTCCCTCGGTGCAGGTGATATTTCCTTGTGGACTCATTATCCTTGCTCCAAGCAGAAGCTGAGATTGTGGAGGTTGCTGTGCTCTGCTGCAAGATAAGTGTTTTCTTTCCCCATTGTCTGTTTTTCCTTGTGTTGTCTTTAGTTGTTAGTGGAGGGGTCTAGTGAACCTCTCCATCTGATCCTTAGATAAGGTAGTGCTAGGATCAGAGAGGGACGAGGTTCGTGGTCGGCGACAGTTGAGGAAACTGTATAGGGACGTTAGGGCAGACAGGGTCAGCCCTAGTAAGACTAGGGGTCACCCTCTCCCTCTTGTGCCCATAGCTTTAGGGACTCCTTATTCCCCCCCCCCGTCGTGGTCCTACGCTGGGTGCCTCTCCCGCTCCCAGCGTGACATTATCACCTGCCAATACTGTAACTGAAGGACAGGGGAGGAACCGATTTTTCTTCCTTTCCTTATGGATCCTGTGTCTGCTTTGGCCCAGCAGCTGCATTCTCTGTCTTTGGAGGTTGCGGACCTTCGGTCGGCTTTACAGGGCCCGCAACCGCAAAATGGTGTCTTGGGGAATCAAGCATTGGGTCAGGCCAGACCTGAACCTAAGGTTGCCCTCCCTGACAGGTTTTCAGGAGGTAGAGATAAGTTTACTGTGTTCAAAGAGGCCTGTAAATTATATTTTAGGCTTAGGCCTTATTCCACTGGTGATGAGCAGCAGCGTGTAGGAATTATTATGTCGCTACTGCAGGGAGATCCCCAGTCCTGGGCTTTCTCTCTGCCACAGGATTCTACTTGTCTCCGCTCTGTGGATGAATTTTTTGACGCCCTGGGCCTCATATATGATGACCCTGACCGTGTCGCTTTGGCTGAATCCAGGTTACGCCATCTCCGCCAGGGGACTCGGTCGGCGGAATCATATTGTTCTGAGTTCCGCAGGTGGGCTACGGACACGAAGTGGAACGATCCGGCACTCCGGAGTCACTTTTGTCAGGGTCTTTCAGAGAGGCTGAAGGACGCTCTGGCGGTTTATGAGACCCCTCCGTCCCTGGAGGCGGCTATGTCGTTAGCTATTCGTATGGATAGACGCCTCCAGGAGCGGAGGGGTAGACCTCCTGTTACTGGGAGCCATTCTCGTGGTGATTCCTGGTTACCGGGAGGTCGCGCGGAGGGTGAGTCGTTCCTCCCGAGTGCGGAGGAACCGATGCAGCTAGGAGGTGCGGCGGCCTCGAGGTTCTCCGCCGGTACCTCCCGGGGCAAGGGGAAGGGGGTCTGTTTTTTCTGTGGGAAAGGGGACCATTTTATTGGGGCCTGTCCCTACACCCCTAAACGGACTGGGGGGCCTGGACCTTCTGTGACTATGGGGGGTGTGGAGGTGGTCGAGCGGGAGGTGTGTGTATCCTCCATTTGTACTTCCCGTTTCCTCCTAAGTGCGGAGGTGGCGCTGGAGGGCACAACGGAGGGTATTTCTGTGTTTGTGGATAGTGGTGCGGGGGTCAGCATGGTGGATGCTCGTTTTGTAGACGCTCATGGGCTTAACTGCTGTTTATTGTCTCGCCCCATCCGTATCTATGCCATCGACTCAGCACCTCTTGCTCAAGGTAGTCTCACACATATCGTACATGACATTAAGTTGACGGTTGGATCCCAACATCAAGAGACGATATCTTGCTATGTTCTAGACGGTCTCCCCGCTCCCATTGTCCTGGGCTTGCCATGGTTGATTAAACATAATCCCGTAGTGGATTGGCAGTCCCGGGACATTGTGGAATGGAGTGATTTTTGTTCTGAGAATTGTTTGGTTACCTCGTTTTCGGTGGTGTCTGCGGTATCTCTGCCCCCGTTCCTATCAGAGTATGAGGATGTGTTCTCAGAGAAGGGGTGCCAAGACCTGCCCCCCCATCGGGCATATGATTGCCCAATCAACCTCGTTCCCGGAGTTAAACTGCCCAAAGCTAGGATGTTTGCTATATCGGGTCCGGAAAGACAGGCGATGAAGGATTTCATTTCCGAGAGTCTGCAGACGGGTCACATCAGACCCTCAACCTCGCCGGTGGCGGCTGGTTTCTTTTTGTTAAGAAAAAAGATGGGGGCCTCCGTCCTTGCCTGGATTTCCGGGAGTTGAATCGGATTACTGTCCGTGATCCGTACCCCCTCCCTCTGATTCCTGATTTATTCAGTCAGGTAGTGGGTGCTAAATGGTTCTCCAAGTTGGATTTGAGGGGGGCCTACAACCTGATTAGGGTCAGAGAGGGGGATGAATGGAAGACGGCATTTAATACCCCGGACGGCCATTTTGAAAGTCTCGTAATGCCGTTCGGGCTCACTAATGCCCCTGCGGTTTTCCAACACTTTGTCAATGACATATTCCATCATTTGGTGGGTAGATTTGTGGTTGTTTACTTAGATGATATCTTGATCTATTCCCCCGATTTGGAGACGCATCAGTCCCATGTCAAGCAGGTGTTACAGGTCTTACGAGACAATAAGCTGTATGCTAAACTCGAGAAATGTGTCTTCGCCGTTCAGGAGGTACGGTTTTTGGGGTACCTCCTGTCGCCATTGGGTTTTCGGATGGATCTGGAAAAAGTCCGGGCGGTGTTGGACTGGGAACAACCGGACAATCTACGGGCATTGCAACGTTTTTTGGGGTTTACCAACTTTTACCGTAAATTTATTCGGAACTATTCGGTGCTGGTGACGCCTCTTACGGACATGACTAGGAAGGGGACAGATTTTTCCGTGTGGTCGGAGTCTGCTCGCCGGGCTTTCTCCTCCCTAAAGCGTTGCTTTGTTTCCGCACCTATTCTCCGTCAGCCCGATCTTTCTCAGCCCTTCGTGGTGGAGGTGGATGCGTCGGAGGTGGGGGTGGGGGCTGTATTGTCGCAAGGCCCTTCGCCTGGGAGATGGGTGCCCTGCGCGTTCTTCTCCAAGAAGTTGTCGTCGGCCGAGAGGAATTATGATGTTGGTAATAGGGAGCTGTTGGCTATTAAATTGGCTTTTGAGGAATGGCGTCACTGGCTGGAGGGGGCTGTCCATCCCATCACGGTTATTACCGACCACAAGAACCTGTCTTACCTTGAGTCCGCCAAGCGTCTCAATCCCCGGCAGGCTCGGTGGTCCTTGTTTTTCACGAGATTTAATTTTACCGTCACTTACCGTCCGGGGGTTGAGAACGTGAAGGCTGATGCATTGTCGCGTAGTTTCCCGGGTGGTAGTGCTCATGAAAGTCCCGTTCCCATCTTACAGGAGGGGGTGGTTGTTTCTGCTCTTTGCCCTGATCTGGAGGGGGAGGTGTTGAAGGTCCAGGGGGGCGCCCCTGCCTCCTGTCCTTCTGGGAGACTTTTTGTGCCATCATCTTTGCGTCTCAGGGTGCTGTCAGAGCATCACGACTCCGTATTGGCAGGGCATCCCGGCAGTAGGGCCACCTTCGATCTTTTATCTCGCCGCTTTTGGTGGCCGGGGTTGAGGAAGGACGTAGCGGAATTCGTATCTGCCTGTAGTGTGTGTGCACGGGCTAAGGTTCCGCATACCCGTCCGGCTGGTTCTCTCTTGCCATTGTCTATTCCTGAGAGGCCATGGACGCATGTGTCAATGGATTTATATCACCGATCTCCCGGCGTCGACAGGCAAGACGGTAGTGCTGGTAGTGGTTGATAGATTCAGTAAGATGGTTCGCTTTGTGGCACTGCCCGCACTTCCTAATGCTCGGACACTGGCACAGGTGTTTGTAGGTGAGATTGTGAAGCTTCATGGAGTTCCCTCCGAGGTGGTTTCTGATCGGGGTACTCAGTTTGTCTCCAAGTTTTGGAAGGCTTTTTGTGCACGTTTGGGAATTGCTTTGTCCTTCTCTTCTGCTTTTCATCCTCAGTCTAATGGGCAGACCGAACGTATGAATCAGAATTTGGAGACTTATCTGAGGTGTTTTGTCTCTGACAATCAGGAGACTTGGGCGAGTTATCTGCCCTTGGCCGAATTTGCCCTTAATAATCGTCTTCAGGAGTCCACTGGCAAGTCACCGTTCTTCGGTGCATATGGGTTTCATCCTCAGTTTGGTACTTTTAGTGGTACTAGTCCTTCCGGAGTTCCTGAGGAGGACCGATTTACCTCATCCCTCTCCTCGGTTTGGCGGGGGGTACAGAGTAGCTTGAAGCTTTTAGGCGACAGGTACAAACGTATGGCTGACAGGAAGCGTGCGCCAGGTCCGGACCTGTGTGTGAATGACTACGTGTGGTTGTCTACCAAGAATGTGAAGTTGAAGGTACCCTCTTGGAAGTTGGGGCCCAGGTTTATTGGCCCTTATCAGATAACCGCCGTGATCAATCCCGTGGCGTTTCGTCTTGCGTTACCTCCCGCTCTTAAAATCCACAATGTATTTCATAGGTCGCTCCTCAAACCGTATGTGCCGTCGTCTAACCCGTCTCCTTTGCCCCCGGAGCCCATCTGCGTGGCAGGGAATTTGGAATTTGAGATCTCAAAGGTGGTTGATTCTCGCAGGTTACGCCGTTCTCTTCAGTATTTGGTGCACTGGAGGGGATACGGTCCTGAGGAGCGGATGTGGGTGCCGGCGTCGGAAGTCTCCGCCGCTAGGCTAGTCCGCGCTTTTCACCGTTCCCATCCGGATAAGCCTGGTCCTGAGTGTCCGGGGGCCACTCGTGGACGGGGGGGTACTGTCACGGGTGGCACGGATGACAGGGTAGAGGCCACGCGCAGACGGTCCCAGCGTTTGGCCAATCAGCCATAAGGTTGGAGGACGGTCCGTCTTTCAGGGGCATTTACCTTCTGTGTAGATAAAGAGAAGGTATGATAAGATCTCCCTATCATGGGGAGACGGCTGGGAAGGTCTTGTGCTCGGTCTGGTTTCTACACCAGTATTCTGGGTCTCTAGGACCCAGCAGGTTCTTCCCTCCTTTATAAGGAGTTTCATTGCCCTCCCTCGGTGCAGGTGATATTTCCTTGTGGACTCATTATCCTTGCTCCAAGCAGAAGCTGAGATTGTGGAGGTTGCTGTGCTCTGCTGCAAGATAAGTGTTTTCTTTCCCCATTGTCTGTTTTTCCTTGTGTTGTCTTTAGTTGTTAGTGGAGGGGTCTAGTGAACCTCTCCATCTGATCCTTAGATAAGGTAGTGCTAGGATCAGAGAGGGACGAGGTTCGTGGTCGGCGACAGTTGAGGAAACTGTATAGGGACGTTAGGGCAGACAGGGTCAGCCCTAGTAAGACTAGGGGTCACCCTCTCCCTCTTGTGCCCATAGCTTTAGGGACTCCTTATTCCCCCCCCCCGTCGTGGTCCTACGCTGGGTGCCTCTCCCGCTCCCAGCGTGACAGGTGGTGGGACAAGAGGAGGTGGAGGAAGTACAGGAGGAGTCCTATGCGGAAGGGATGACAACATCTCCAAGGTCCTCACAGTCGGCAGCACCAAGAAGGCATGCATGGGAGGGTGGTGGAGAGGGATTAACGAGGGCGCATGGTAGCAGCCAAACTACTGAGGAAGGTGCAGGAGCCCAGGAAGAAATGGAGGATGAACTGGCGATGGGCATGGAAGAATCAGAAGATGAGGGAGACCTTGATGACATTTCTGTTGTGCGAGGTTGGGGGGAGAGGGCAGAGGAAGGAAGCATGATGCTCACCTCCCCATCAGCAACACAACAAGGACTTGGTCCTCCTGGATGTGCAAGACACATGAGCACCTTCTTGCTGCACTACCTGCAACATGACCCTCGGATTGTCTGAATTAGAAGCAATGCCGACTACTGGGTTGCCACACTCCTAGATCCCCGGTACAAGAGCAAAGTTGACGAAATAATTCCTGCCATACAAAGGGACGCACGCATGCAGGAGTATCAGTAGAAGCTGATACATAATCTCAGATTGGCTTTTCCACAAACCACCAGTGGTAGACAGAGTGAATCTCACAGTTCTCATTTGTCAACCATGGGACTGTGGAGTCATCACTCACACCATAACAGTAACACCGTATCTGGTGGTGGTAACACCAATTTTGTGGCCTCGTTTCACGATTTTTTTAGACCATCATTTGCAAGGCCTGAAGACACGAGAAGTCTGACACATAGTCAACACCTGGAGCGGATGGTACACGAGTATCTCCAATTTAACATGATGCCATGACTGGGGAACTGGTGGTGTGCTGACAGACAAGCGCATGCGTCTGTCCGACCAGAATGTGGACAGACAAACGTTCATAAAGATGAACAAGGCATGGATCCACACGGACTTTTCTACCCCTGTGTCATCCTGGGGAGACTAAAGCCTTGTGGATTTTTGCCTAAAAGTAACCATTTAAAGTTTGCAACTGTGGGGCGATTGATGCCACTTAAATGGTGTCTGCGCCCACATTTTTGGAAAAAATGGAGACTCTTCTTGTAGTCCCCTAAATGTGAAACAATACTCATCGTCTGCAAGAGGGCTTACAGATATTGAGGAAAAACATCACCAAATAATCATCATCTGCCTGCACAAGGCCTTACAGATACTGAAGTAAAACTCACCAAATACTCATCGTCTGAACATGGCCTAACAGATACTGAAGTAAAACTCACCAAATACTCATTGTCTGCACGAGGCCTTACAGATACTGAAGTAAAACTCTCCAAATACTCATCGTCTCCACGAGGCCTTACAGATAGTGAGTAAAAATCTCACCAAATACTCATTGTCTGAACGTGGCCTTACAGATACTGAAGTAAAACTCACCAAATACTCATCGTCAGAGAAGATTGCCTCACTCCTGTCCTTTATAGTCCAATCCTTATGGTCTTTGGCAAACTTCAGCCTAGCTATCCTTTGCTTTTCATTGATGAAAGGTTTTCTGCTAGCTTTACATGACTTGAGCGTTGCCTCTAGAAGCCTGTTACCATCTGTTCTTGTGGTGCACTTAACCCCAGCTACCATTGGACATTCCTTTTGTAGGTCACTTGATGTCATCCTGCAGTTGCTGAGTGACAGTATAATAAGATGACGGTCATCCCGGTCAGTGGAGAGTCGCTTTTGCCCTCTGCCGGTCTATAGCTTTGTTGTCCCCAATGTCTGCTGCTTGACCTTGTTGTAATGGACTGCCATCTTTGAAATTTGAAGGATAGAGGCAACATGACACTCACTGTATCTCTCTGCTAGTAAAGCCAGAATTGAGTCCTGCTTTTCCTTACTCAAGACTTTTCTTTTCAACCCCTTTGGAATGGTTAAAAGTTATTTTTTCATTCAAATTACTTTTGGGCTATTCCTAGCACTTTTTTGCCATACAGCTTGTCCTATTGCAAGAGGATTGTGAAGACCACAGCAGTGTTTTTTTTTACATTTTCCCTCGTTAAATAAGATTTGGTTCAGGTGATCACCTAATTAGAAGCACATTAAGCAGAATGAGGTGTACTTTGGTTAAAATTCAACTGACACTGGAATGAAATAGCTGTCAGACATGTAGAGATGGGGATTTACAGAAAACTATGCTCTCAGGAAGAAGCCCCCTGCCCCCCCTGGCGAAACGCATCAGGGTAACCAGCGCCCCCTCACAGGACCGGTAATCATTACACTGTAATTGATTGCAGCAAGGTTATGCCTGTCACATTTTGGCTGCAGGGATTAGAGTATTGTTTTTAGCCCTATATTCTTACAGCACTTTGGCTACACTGTGGAAGTGACCCTGATTTTGCACCACAGAAAGGAAAAAATAAATAAACATTTTTTACTCAAACTTTGGCCATCTTTTGAGTGTTTTATTTCAGAAAGGAGATCCCACTTCACTCTGATTTTTCTTCACCTTGGTATTAACTAGCTTTTATGCATGTGCAGCACTCTTGATGTTGATTATCAATATTTCCTATTAGTTATTCTTTTTTTAGATTGTCATTTCATGCACGTTTTAATCTGTGATCATCACTAGGTTCACGGTGTATAATCCTGCCTCTTTTACCAAAAATATTTTTTGATATATTTTATTCTCTGCACTAATTACTGCACATTGGTTTGCGTGGATCACAGCATATATTTGATTTGACCTGCAGTGTTTTTTTTCATTGGTATACAGACTGTGTTAATTGAGTAGCGGTCACCGTATAGAATTGCACTTTAATAATTGTATAACTGAACTTTAAATTACTTAATAGGTTCTGTTATACACGCACCTTGTTTTCATCCCTTTTGTCTTAATGTATTACAGATGCCATGAAAATATTTCATCCCTAGTGCTCATCTCTGCACACTTCCGTCTTCTTCCTCTTCAGAAGCATATCCTGACATGGTGCCCTTAACCTCCCTGGCGGTATGATTATGTCAGGAATTTTGTACTAAAAGCGGTACCATTTTTTTAGTAAAAAATTTATTTTATGGGCAGAAATTTTGTACATTTGCATTTCCCGCCCAGTTCCGCCTCCAACCCAGTTCCGCCTCCAATGAGCTGCTGCGGCTCACAGAGACGTAACCAGGAAGTCATATGGAGGCATCCGAAGGGGCTCTCACCGGTGATCACAGCGGTGACATCGCTGGATCACCAGGAGAAGGTAAGGAGACTCCGCTGCTCTGAGCGTCAGGGGCGGACCTACCTGGTTTAGCTGCACCAGGGCCCCGACTGGGTAGGGGCCCCTCGAGCATCAGTAGGGGGCCCCCATGACCCTGTGACAGAGGAGAGGAGGGTAACTGAGGGAAGCATCCTGCTTCCCTTGGGTGTTCCCGCACCTCCTCTTGTCTGCAGCCCAGGCTCTAACCCTAACCCTAGCTCTAACCCTAGCCCTAACCCTAACCCTAGCTCTAACCCTAGCCCTAACCCTGACCCTAACCCTAGCCCTAACCCTAGCCTTAACCCTAACCCTAGCCCTAACCCTAGCCCTAACCCTAACCCTAGCCCTAACCCTAGGAGAAGGGGGCGGCGCCATACCCCTGTCACGGTGGCAAGGGGCAGGTAAGACCTGCAGCAGGGCTCTGACAGCACCCCCCTCCCCCAGAACTCACATGCGGCTGTGTGTACCAGGGGTGGCGGGGCACTGACAGCTCCCCCCCGCCGGAACTCACGTGCGGCTGTCTGTAGCAGGGGCGGCGGGGCACTGACAGCTCCCCCCCCCACCGGAACTCACATGCGGCTGTCTGTAGCAGGGGCGGCGGGGCACTGACAGCTCCCCCTCGCCGGAACTCACGTGCGGCTGTCTGTAGCAGGGGCGGCGGGGCACTGACAGCTCCCCCCCGCCGGAACTCACGTGCGGCTGTCTGTAGCAGGGGCGGCGGGGCACTGACAGCTCCCCCCCCACCGGAACTCACATGCGGCTGTCTGTAGCAGGGGCGGCGGGGCACTGACAGCTCCCCCTCGCCGGAACTCACGTGCGGCTGTCTGTAGCAGGGGCGGCGGGGCACTGACAGCTCCCCCCCGCCGGAACTCACATACGGCTGTCTGTAGCAGGGGCGGCGGGGCACTGACAGCTCCCCCCCGCCGGAACTCACATGCGGCTGTCTGTAGCAGGGGCGGCGGGGCACTGACAGCTCCCCCCCCCCCCGCCGGAACTCACATGCGGCTGTCTGTAGCAGGGGCGGCAGGGCACTGACAGCTCCCCCCCCCCCACCGGAACTCACATGCGGCTGTCTGTAGCAGGGGCGGCGAGGCACTGACAGCTCCCCCCACCGGCTGTCTGTAGCAGGGGTGGCGGGGCACTGACAGCTCCCCCCTGGACGTCTCCCGCGGCTGTAGCAGGGGCGGCAGTGCTGGGCTCTGACAGCACCCAAACCCCCCCCCTGCGGCCTCACAGTGAGCAGCGACAGCAGCCGCGGGTGTTCCCGAGTGTGACTCGGGGTTACCGCTTCTAGCAGTGAAAGTTAACCCGAGTTATACTCGGGAATACCGCTAGGAAGGTTAAATTAAAGTATAATTACACTGCCCCTTAAAAAGAAATATTTCTCATGCTGTTCTCCCTGATAAATAATTGCGCACCACTGTGCTTCCTAGACAACATATCCCCAAACACTGCACCACTCTATAATATACCCCCCAACTGAGCCTCTCCATAATATACCCCTACCGCCATAATGTCCCTCCCCATACTGTCACAGCCAAACATTGAGCCCTTCAATATATCCAAGTCCCCCCACACTGTCTCTCTCCATAATATCCCCCTCACTGAGCTTTTCAACATTATCACTCGACTGAGCCTCTCCATAATATCTCCCCCACTGAGACTTTCCTGAAATCCTCCAGACTACCCCTGTCCATAATATCCCACTGCACCATAGTGCCCCACTTCATAATATCCTCCTCACTGAGCCTCTCCATTATATCCCCTCATGAGCCTCTCCATAATATCCACCCAAAATGAGCCTCTCCATAATATCCCCAACCCCTATCGGCCCCTTCATAACTAAATATTTAATCTTTGGCTCCTCCATAGAGTGCTTACTGGACCCAGCTGTCTTGGATGCCTCTGTTGCGCCAGTCTCAACAGCAGTCCGATGATGTCAATGACGTGCTGACATAACTCTACTGCATGTCGAGCCTAGGAATGATGGGCGTTCCTCTTCTCTGTGCTTCACTGCCTGTCCTGGTGCCACAGTGTTCAGATGTACATTGTCACCGTGATATACAAGTAACTTTTTTTGCGAGCATTTTGAAAGATGAGCTACCATTTCTGAAAAATTGTAACTTGCTTATTGGGCCATGATTTGACTTATGAGCATCAGGACGGCTGGTACTGCGCATACTGTGCATGTGTATTTATGTTCAGTATGTATTTATTATTTTTTTATGTATTTGTGTGCAGTATTTACTGGGTGCCCACCGCTGCTGTCTGTCGCTGTATCTACAGTATTCCAGTGCCGCTCTGAGCTTTCTCAGCCACTGTATAAGTACAGGAAGTCACCGGCAGCAGAGAGAGCTCAGAGTACTGCTGTCCGCCTGCCACTCTAAGATCTCTCAGCCGCCATACAAGTACAGGAAGTCGATGGCAGCAGAGAGAGCTTAGAGCGCCGCTGTCTGCCCGCCACTGTCCACCTGCTGCTCTGAGCTCTCTCAGCCGCCATACAAATATGGAAAGACACCGGCAGTAGAGAGACCTCAGGGCGCCACTGTCCACCCACCACTCTGAGCTCACTCAGCAACCATACCAATACGGGAAGCTACTGGCAGCAGAGAGAGCTCAAAGCACCGCTGTCTGCCTGCCGCTCTAAGTTCTCTCAGCCTACGTATAAGTATGGAAGCCACCGGCCAATCAGACACCAGCAGCCGCTGGACAATCAGATGCCAGCTGTCGCCGGCGTCTGATTGACCGGTGACTTCTCAAACATGTACGCGGCCTGGAAGACAGCGACGCAGCGCAGTGGTGGATCGATTAGAGTGTGTGAGAGAGTGTGTGTGTGGGATGTGACAGAGTGATAGAGTGATAGAGAGTGTGTTTCTGTAAATGGGGATGATGGGGGCTGCAAGGGAATGATGGGGATATTGGGGGCTGCATAGGGATATTGGGGGCTGCATGAGGATGATGGAGTCTCCATGGGGATGATGGGGGCTGCAAGGAGGTATTGAAGGTTGCAAGGGGATTATGGGGATTTTGGAGGCTGCATGGAGATGGTGGGGGCTGCAAAGGGATATTGGAGATTGCAAGGAAATGATGGGGATATTGGGGGAAAGATGGGGATGATGGGGATATTGGGGGCTGTATGGGGATGAAGGGGGCTGCAAGAGGATATTGGGGGGCTGCAAGGGGATGATAGGGATATTTGGGCTGCATGGGATGATCAGAGCTGCAAGGGGATATTGGGGGTGCAATGGCATGCTTATATTTACCTGTACAGTATTTTTATTACTGTAATAATTTTACAGTTCTGTATTTACATGTATATGAATGCAGTAAATATTTTTGAGCTGTGGAACGAATTGTAGGTGTTTCAATTATATTTCTTATGGGAAAATTTGCTTAAATGTACAAGCGATTTGAATTATAAGCACACTCCAGGAATGAATTACGCTTGTAAATCAAGGTTCCATTGTATTTGTATCTGAAAGATGCAAATATATTTGAATACAGGAAGAAGGGAGTGGCATCTCCTGGACAGGTCTGTGCTCTGAAACAATACTTCTTGTGGCCCGCATGCAGCTCGTGGGTTGTATATTGTGCATGGGCTGAACTACACACTGAATCTCTGGCCTGTGCACAATCTGCAGAGTAGGATGTGGGTCAAGAAGCATCGGCAGTAATTACCATGCCCTCACTATTTAGTGACTGCTCACTGCCCATCATTGCCTCAAAGACGGAAAGCCAGTGGCTCAGAATGAACATCACCTCATTTTCTCTTTGCAGCTGCACTTTCAATTAATCTGCTGCACCTTTTTACAATGGTATCTGCAGATTCCTACTATAGCTGAAGGTAAATACCATTTCATTTTTATTGACAGGTTCCTTTAAAAAAAAAAAGAAAAAAGAAAATGTAAAGGCACTTGTATAATTTTTTTAAAATTTCATTAAATGAAATCTATCGTTAGGGCAAAACAATCTAATATATAAAACCACAAGAGATTTGTGACGTCACTTCCGTCACTTTGCACACACTTCCGTAACTTTGTCTCCAAGGTACACCCGCTCAGGGTGGACCAAGATGGCCGCCCTAAGTGGGAGTACCCTGGCGACCCACACTACTCCACTCACCCCCCCAACCCACGCCACGTCCACACACACGTACACCCCTGGCACAACACTATCGTACCCCTCCCCCCCCACACACACTCACACACACACACTCATACCCACACACACGTACACCCCTGGCGCTACACTATCGTACCATTCCCCCCACACACACACACACTCATACTCTCATGCAGACTACCAGTCTCCGGTATACTTACCCGACCGCCATCCCGCTGCGCCGATCCCGCTTGGCACCGCCGATCCCGCTTGGCTCCGCCTCACCTCTTGGGGCTCCCACCAAGCTCCGCCCACCTCACGGGCCTCCTGCCAAGCACCGCCTACCTCCGGCGATCCCGCCAGGCTCCGCCCACCTTTCCCCGCACCCGCCTGGCTCCGCCCACCTCGCCTGCACTGACAACCGAGCCACCATCCTGCCCTCACCACCGAGCCTCCATCCTGGGCTGACCACCGAGACTCCGTCCTGGCCTGACTACCGAGCCTCCGTCCTGGCCTGACCACCGAGCCTCCATCCTGAGCTGACCACTCAGCCTCCATCCTGCGCTGACCACTCTGCCTCCATCCCGCGCTGACCACTGAGCCTACATCCTGCGCTGACCACTGAGCCTCCATCCTGCCCTCACCACCGAGCCTCCATCCTGGGCTGACCACCGAGACTCCGTCCTGGCCTGACCGCCGAGCCTTCCTCCTGGCCTCACCACCGACCCTCCATCCTGAGCTGACCTCTGAGCCTCCATCCTGCGCTGACCACTCAGCCTCCATCCTGTGCTGACCACTGAGCCTCCATCCTGTGCTGACCACTGAGACTCCATCCTGTGCTGACAACTGAGACTCCATCCTGTGCTGACCACTCCATCCGGTGATGACCACTGAGCCTCCATCCTGCGCTGACCACTGAGCCTCCATCCTGCGCTGACCACTGAGCCTCCATCCTCTGCTGACCACTGAGCCTCCATCCTGTGCTGACCACTGAGCCTCCATCCTGTGCTGACCACTCAATCCTGTGCTGACCACTCCATCCTGTGCTGACCACTGAGCCTCATCCTGTGCTGACCACTCAGCTTCCATCCTGTGCTGACCACTCAGCCTCCATCCTGTGCTGCCACTCAATCCTGTGCTGACCACTCCATCCTGTGCTGACCACTGAGCCTCCATCCTGTGCTGACCACTGAGCCTCCATCCTGTGCTGACCACTGAGCCTCCATCCTGCGCTGACCACTTCAGCTCAATCTGCACTGACCACTCAGATCCTCCATCCGCGCTGACCACTGAGCTCCATCCCGCGCTGACATCTTGAGCCTCCATCCTGTGTTGGCCACTGAGCCTCCATCCTGCGCTGACCACTCCATCCTGTGTTGTCCACTGAGCCTCCATCCTGTGCTGACCACTGAGCCTCCATCCTGTGCTGACCACTGAGCCTCCATCCTGTGCTGACCACTCAGCCTCCATCCTGTGCTGACCACTGAGCCTCCATCCTGTGCTGACCACAGAGCCTCCATCCTGCGCTGACCACTCCATCCTGTGCTGACCACTGAACCTCCATCCTGTGCTCACCACTGAGCCTCCATCCTGTGCTGACCACTCAACCTCCATCCTGTGCTGACCACTCAATCCTGTGCTGACCACTAAGCCTCAATCCTGTGCTGACCACTGAGCCTCCATCCTGTGCTCACCACTGAGCCTCCATCCTGTGCTGACCACTCAGCCTCCATCCTGTGCTGACCACTGAGCCTCCATCCTGTGCTGACCACAGAGCCTCCATCCTGCGCTGACCACTCCATCCTGTGCTGACCACTAAGCCACCATACAGTGCTAACCACTGAGCCACCGTATACACACAATTAATTTCACCGCACTCCCCTAACTATTAGTAAATAAACTATATATGGATTCTAGACTACCCGATTCTTTAGAATCGGGCCACCATCTAGTTTAGTATAAAATATCTGACAGACGTAAAAATAGAAAGTTCTTGTGTGCCCTTGCTCCTCTGCATTGTAAGACCTCTCTGGCTTAAGATAGTTCTCTTCCTGCAATTCTTGTGATCGTGACTGTAATGGCTGCTGTTTGTCCGAAGCTAAACAGTTAATTCTTCCACAAAGTCCCCGTGTTAATGATTTTGCTGAAACCTGAAATCTGCAACAAGGTTTTCCTGATAGAAATTTACAGTGAAACCCCTGTCTTGCTCACTACTGAAAGACGTGTTGGATTATGACTATAGATGATCTGATCTCAGCAACTAATGGTGATACAGGTGCAACGCTATGAATTAGAATATCACCAAAAAGTTAATTTATTTCAGTAATTCAATACAAAAAGTGAAACACATGTATTATATAGAGTCATTACACACATAGTGATCTATTTCAAGTGTTTATTTATGTTAATGTTGATGATTATGGCTTACAGCCAATGAAAACCAAATGTCATTATCTCAGAAAATTAAAGTAGGGAGGATGAAGGGTCTAAGATTTAAACTATTACCTAAATAGGTGTCAGAGGCTTCACCTTGTGTGGTTGAGAGTCGTAACCACTATAAAAGCATATCACGGCTGCTGCAGTCCCCAGCGTGGTGCATATACAGTAGGCAGGATAAAGGGTTTAAAACCACACTGCTGTATTCCACCATTCATCAAAGGATTAACTTAATACTAATTTATTAGTCAATACGTTTCAGTCCTCCCTGGCCCCTTCCTAAGGACAAATCAATATCATATTGCCATTAGAGATGAGCGAGTACTAAAATACTCGGGTGCTCAATGCTCTGGCCGAGCATCCCAAGATACTCGTGTACTCGGCCAGAGCACCGAGCCCAATGTAAGTCAATTAGTGACAGGCTCCACCCACAGACTTCCGGTTATAAAACGAGTGTTTCTGGGAAAGGGAGGGAGGGGAGGGCTTTTTCAAATCGCCACAGCATACAACACATTGCTGTGCCCCCCAGAGGGATCCTAACAATCAATCTGCTCTCTATGAGGTGCCAGCTCACTGTGTGCACTGAAGGGAGCAGTGTATTTGTGTCAGAGAGATAATTATTAGCGAGGAGTTCGAGCATCTCGGCGGTACTCGGTGCTCGCCGAGCATCCCGAGTACAGGGATACTCGTGCGAGTAACGAGTAGTGACAAGCCATGCCATGTTTCAGGGAGTCCTGAAACACGTTGACTAATAATTCAATATTACATTCACCCCTTGATGTTTCATGGAATACGGTAGCGCAATGTTTAACCCTTCATCCTCCCTACTTTAATTTTCTGAGATAATTATCTTTGCGTTTTCATTGGCTGTAAGCCATAATCATCAACATTTATAGAAATAAACACTTGAAATAGATCACTCTGTTTGTAATGACTCTCTAACATATGCGTTTCACTAATTGTACTGAATTACTGAAATAAATTAACGTTTTGATAATATTCTTATTCATTGAGATGCACCTGTCTGTTACCCAGACCTGAGCCTTTACTGCACTATCCAGTAAAAGGGGTAAATTACACTTTAAAAAGAGTAAGAGTATTGTATTATAGTATGTGACTGGAGATATCTGTGACGGAGACGTAGCTAGTTTCCCATGTTGGAATTTCAATGAAAACCACTGGTCATATAACTATGAAAGGCAAAGTAAAAAAATTATTTTTCACAAACATGAAGCACTTTTATTGTCCACCCTGAGCCACATTTCCTAAATAATTCAATTTCTTTCAAAATGAAAAAATAAATTAAAAATTGGCATATATTATTGTATGAGCAATGAATGTATGTAAAGGTTGGTTAGGGTAAGAATCTATTAAGACATCAATTGCTACAGTGCTGTGCAAATTAATTGGGGCAAAGCAAGCCTTTACTTGTTTTTCTTGCATTAATTTACTATTGCTGATAAGTGTTTTATCAGTTCTTGGTGTCGTTTTCCTTTTCCTTCCACATTTCCCTTTTTGTTTTGGAGAAAATGATCCAGTTTCATTGTGTGTGAATTATTCTTGAAACGGTAAATTTTCCAATACCAACGGTGGAAGCGATTTCTCTTACAGTCAGACTTGTATGTTCATTAAGAGTAATAATTCTAGACCTCTTCCGTGGAGTAACATCCATTTTTACAGGCACGAATCACACTGAGAGAAAAAGGAACCCTAAACCACTCCTCACAGAAACAAGCTCTCATCTGAAGCTGAGGGGGCAGCTAGCTGTTATTTTCTAACTAAAACCAGTCACACCACATTTTGTTACTCAAGGTTGTACACTCACACCTGTTCAAAGCAGTTAAAACTGGTTTGAATCACTGACTGGTAAACAACTTACGATTTTACTTACAAAAATGCTTTGTCCCAATTAATTTGCACAGCACTGTTTTTGGTGCTGTAAGGCCATGTGCACACGCTGAGTATTTGATGAGTTTTTTACCTCAGGATTTGTAGCCAAAACTAGGAGTGGGTGATAAATCCAGAAGTGGTGCAGGTGTTCCTGTTATATTTTTCCTTTGATTGCTCCACTCCTGGCTTTGTCTACAAATCCTGAGGTAAAAAACTCATCAAATACTCAACGTGTGCACAAGGCCTAAGACATTAGTGTTAGCACAGTGATACATTGATTATTGAAGTTTTGCAGTTAAAGACTTTGCATATAGACCATCGTCATCTGTAGCATAGAACCTTTTCCATGTCCTCTAATCCCTGTCTTAGTCACCAGTGCTCTCCATCTATAGTCACCGCAGGAGGAAATGGATGGGTAATTAGCCAGTATATTATCCGGAGCTTCCACCTGCCGTGCTCTGAATGATGAGAGCAAGAATAAAGACTTTGGAGATTTAGGAAAGCGATGGTATGGGTCATAGAGCTCAGCTTTTACTTTCACGGCATTTTGCTGCTTTACACAATTCTCACATTGACTTTTTGGGGGAGCACAAAACAAGAGATACAACATTGCTAAATAACTGCAATACAGGTAGCACCATTATATTGATGTTAGCATTTCAAGGATTAGGATTGTTTTACGCAGTCCCCATTATTGACTCCTGAAGCTGCTCTATTAGGGTAGATGAGATAAAGGATTATATTATAGAGTGAGAAGTGTCCCATATGCAAGAGTCTCTTCATTTACTTAATTGGAGCACCTGAGGTATATAATTTCATCAAGGGGCAGACGGACCACTTGATTACTGAGTCAATATCCAGATCAAAATAATGTCCATTGCCCAGTAATCAGAAAACATACAGTAAATAAATTGTGGTGTGGTAGATTAGACCACATCTCAATCATAGAATCATAGAATGGTAGTGTTGGAAGGGACCTCCTGGGTCATCTGATTCCACCCCTCTGCTCAAAACAAGATTCACCTAAATCATCCCGGACACATGTCTGTCCAGCCTCTGTTTGAAGACTTCAATTGAAAGGGAAATCACCACCTCTCATGGCAGCCTGTTCCATTTGCTGATCACCCTCACTGTCAGTTTTTTCTAATATCTAATCTGATGCATTTTTTTGGTACAAAATCTGAATCAAATCCACAGCTTCTAAAGGTGACATAAGTGACCTATTGGAGTTTCTATATATGCCCCTTTCTGTGCCCCTGCAAATATACTTCTCCTTTGGACCACCACCTATCAATCTGGACCACCATCATCTGTCACTGTCCATTGTTACCAGTTTGATTTTGTGTTTGTTCTCTTGACACCTTTGATACTTGGACCCTTAAAGGTGATTTTATCATGTATGTACAGTCATGGCCAAATGTTTTGAGAATGATACAAATATTAATTTTAACAAAGTCTACTGCTTCAGTTTTTCTAATGGCAATTTGCATATACTCCAGAATGTCATAAAGAGTGATCAGCTTAACAGCAATTACTTGGTAAGTCAATATTTGCCTAGAAAATGAACTTTAACCCCCAAAACACATTTCAACATCATTGCAGTCCTGCCTTAAAAGGAGCAGCTAATATCGTTTTAGTGATTGTTCCATTAACACAGGTGTGGGTGTTGATGAGGACAAGGCTGGCGAACAATCAGTCATGATTAAGTAAGAATGACACCACTGGACACTTTAAAAGGAGGCTGGTGCTTGATATCATTGTTTCTCTTCAGTTAACCATGGTTATCTCTAAAGAAACACGTGCAGCCATCATTGAACTGCACAAAAATGGCCTAACAGGGAAGAGTATCGCAGCTAGAAAGATTGCACCTCAGTCAACAATCTATCGCATCATCAAGAACTTCAAGGAGAGAGCTTCCATTGTTGTCAAAAAGGCTCCGGGGCGCCAAGAAAGACCAGCAAGCGCCAGGACCGTATCTTAAAACTGTTTCAGCTGCGGGATTGAACTACCAGCAGTGCCGAGCTTGCTCAGGAATGTCAGCAGGCTGGTGTGAGTGCTTCTGCACGCACTGTGAGGCAGAGACTCTTTGAGCAAGGCCTGGTTTCAAGGAGGGCAGCAAAGCAGCCACTTCTCTCCAGAAAAAAACATCAGGGACCGACTGATATTCTGCAAAAGGTACAAGGAGTGGACTGCTGAGGACTGGGGTAAAGTCATTTTCTCTGATGAATCCCCTTTTCGATTGTTTGGGACATCTGGAAAACAGCTTATTCGGAGAAGAAGAGGTGAGCGCTACCACCAGTCTTGTCTCATGCCAACTGTAAAGCATCCTGAAACCATTCATGTGTGGGGTTGCTTCTCAGCCAAGGGAATCGGCTCACTCACAGTCTTGCCTAAAAACACAGCCATGAATAAAGAATGGTACCAGAATGTCCTCCAAGAGCAACTTCTCCCAACCGTCCAAGAGCAGTTTGGCGCCCAACAATGCCTTTTCCAGCATGATGGAGAACCTTGCCATAAAGCAAAGGTGATAACTAAATGGCTCAGAGAACAAAACATAGAGATTTTGGGTCCAAGGCCTGGAAACTCCCCATATCTTAATCCCATTGCGAACTTGTGGTCAATCATCAAGAGACGGGTGGACAAACAAAAACTAACAAATTCTGCCAAAATGCAAGCATTGATTATGCAAGAATGGACGGCTATCAGTCAGGATTTGGTCCAGAAGTTGATTTGCCAGGGAGAATTGCAGAGGTCCTGAAGAAGAAGGGTCAACACTGCAAATATTGACTTGCTGCATTAACTCATTCTAACTGTCAATATAACCTTTTGGTACTCATAATATGATTGCAATTATATTTCTGTATGTGATATAAACATCAGACAAATACAAATAAAAACCAGAGGGCAGCAGATCATGGGAAAATATCATTTTGGTGTCATTCTCAAAACTTTTGGCCATGACTGTATATGTTATTAAGACAATATTAAGACAAGATCATTAATTTTGTGTCAATATGCATCATATTTTTATTCTAATTGTCTTTTTTGACGTAAATCTTTGGGTTATGTATTATGCCTCATTCAACACCAGGTGGCACCATGATACCTCACCCATAAGCAGATGCAAAAAAAACAGTCAAATATGTTTCACTCATGATCCCTAAAAATCTATGCCTGCTCCCCTGACTGTTCCGTATCTCCTATATTGAAGCATTTGGTCGTTGCATGTCGTGCAGAAAATGTATATTGTAATATTGTATAAACAGTAAATAGGGAATTGATTAAATATACACAGTACAGGGCTCTATATGGTGAACTGTAGAGAACATTACTAGTCATCTGTTTAGATAATGAAGAAAAAGAACCACTGTAGAGACGGGGGTGTACACTTTGGTGAGGTGTTTTTATTTTATTTTTTAGTATTTGCATGTGACAGTACAACAACAGAGTTAAATAAAAACAATTAAAACAGTTACAGGGTAACTTATCACCCACCCAAACATACTCTCGCTATGGTAGTCGGCAGGAGGGATCAATTGTAGACAGTAGGCAAAATCATCAATGTAGTAACCTTTATTTAAAGAGAAGCAATAACAATAGCATTTGGCTGAGAGGTAGGTTAGATTGCAATCCTGGAGCATTAATGGAACAAAATACATAACTCCTAGATACTTATAGGGTTTATAAGATCAGTACATACAATCTGTCCCATATATAGATAGCAAGACCATTGAATACCTCTATACAGACCACAGGCTAGGGAGCACTAATGCTGCTTCCAATAGCCAGACATCATTGCCTATTGTGGATCCCTGCCAGGATTTATGCCAGCGCCTTTAGTGTTAGATAAAAAGAAGGATGGGGCCATGAGGATGTGCGTAGATTACCGGCAGATCAACCGCATCACACATAAGGACGCATACCCGTTACCTAGGATTGAGGAGTCATTAGCTGCATTAAAATCTGCTAACTACTTTTCTACCCTTGATCTGACTGGTGGGTACTGGCAAGTTCCTGTGGCAGAAGCAGACAAGGAAGAATACAGCGTTTACCACGCAATGGGCCTCTGTAAGTTCAATTGTATGCCGTTTGGACTCTGCAACGCACCCGAAACTTCCAATGCCTGATGGAGAGCTGCCTAGGACATAAGAACTTTGAAACTGTCCTCCTGTACCTAGATAGTCTACTCCAAGACATATGAACAACATCTACAAGACCTGGCAGAAGTGTTTGCGGTCTTATCCAGAAACGGCATGAAAATCAAGCCATCCAAGTGCCATCTTCTCAAGCCAAAGGTACACGTCGTGAGTTCAGAGGGAGTAGCACCGGATCCAGATAAAGTCACCGTGATAAGGGATTGGCCAAGATCTACTAATGTGAAAGAAGCGAGGCAATTCCTGGGCCTGGTAGGCTATTACCGAAGATTTATCAGAGGGTTTACGAAGTTAGCAGCTCCCCTGCAAGACATCCTGGTAGGGCAGTCGAAGAGGTCTTCAACCCACATTCATCCCTGATGAAGACGCCAGGAAAGGCGTTGAAACGCGTTGGAGGAAAATAAAGAAGGTTTGGATCCCAACTTAGCCTTGGTTCTTCCTTGATGATTCTGGTAGCGCGGACCGTAGCACACCTTCCGTCCCTTAATTTCTCGGTATAACCCCACTGGAGGAGTCGTGGAGGTCCAGACGCAAATCAGATAGTCCACATGCTTTCAAGCCAGGTCACACAACGTGAGTAGGGAGTGGATGATGTCACCGTGAAACTTCAAGTCCTAGTGATAAGGGGCAATTTGGGCCTCTTGTCCCATCCTCCCCTGCTGCTCTGTAGGCATACTCAACCCACATTGGAATTGGAAGTTGGAAGAAATTGAACTAGAGGCCCTTTCATCATTCTAAGGTCACTGCTCCCATTTACAGATCCTCCTCCTAGTGCCCCTGCACTAAACTGAACTGTCATGTACTGTCAACTCTCTACTTCCTCCTTAGACCAGAATATATAAGGGAGCTGCATTAGCTCCCCTTCTGGCCTAGAGACACTAGTGCAGTGTCCAGTGTTGTGTGGGGAGTTAACCCTTGTATGTTACTGTGGCACAATAACCCCTGGGGTGCCCACTGGAGTGGGGGGCATACAGCACTGGGGGGTATTGGGAGGCATACATATTTGGGAGAGATACAGACTACTAGTGTTGGGGGCATATAGATCCAGTGGGACTTACACAATACTACAGGTGGAGGCATACAGGTCTGGGGGGATTCATACTGCTCTGGGGGGAGGCATACAGCTCTGGGGAGCATACAGCTTAGGGGGGCTTACAGCTCTGGTAGGGCATACAGCACTAGGGAACGTTGTCTGGCACTGTGGCTCCTCTCTTCATCTGTGGGACTGGAGATCATCGCGCACCAGCTCTGTCCTCAGATGAACTGCAATGCATGTGCACACAGCGTTCAGCAGTGAACATTATTTAAAAAGCCAATAGTCAGCCAAAGTGTGGCTGCCAGCCCAAGCACTGTGGTCCCTGGAAATTGGCCCAAGAGCCGCAGAATAGATCACCACCCCTGACAATTGTGAGTGGGACCCTTCAGCCATCCAGGGCCCCGACACTTGCCCGGGTGCTGATGCTGGCCCTGCTCTGCATACACAGTATTAAATAGAGCTGCATCTATGTACTAAAAGGGGGCACTATCATATCAGTAAAGTCAGCAAAATTGCAGTGGCCAACATGGCAAATGCTTCTTCAGATACATTTTAACTTGCAATTGATATTCCATTTGTCCATATTTAGAAACAGACAAATGGAATTCATATAAAAAACAGACCTGTTACACTACTGGTTCAAGCTGGAGCACAGGTAGGCCATTGACTAGTATGGGATCAGTTATGTGTATGATGCGCTTCTCCATGAAACTGGGTTCCTCTGCAATTGATGTTATCACTAATGCAAGGGATCTGTTGTGACATATTTGTTTTTCCTAACAACACAAAAGACAAATAGAAAGTCAAAAATCTATGTGAACATATCCTTAATTTTTCTTATGTTCATTGTAATCAATGAGAATAAATATCCAGAATGCATGAGCACAGGGCATATATTGATGGACTCATGCATAATGCTGTGTAGACAACATGTAAAGCTCCTACTGTTACGTATAATGAACTTGTGTCTCATTATACAGTACAGTACTTTGTCATACTGTTCTCCAGGAGCAGTAGTATAGCATGTAGAGGAGCAAGCTTATTTTTCCTGTTGATAAAACATTTGTTGTATTGAAACAACAGCACACAGCCTAATAACTGGCACATTGCTGAAATCTGTGTCACAGCCCCACCATATGATGCCCTCAGATTACATAACAAAAACCTGCTGACAGATTCCCTTTAATGTGAATGTACAGTAGTAAGTGCCCTATTTCAGGCCATGGGTGCAGTACAATGAATGTGTACACTTTATAATACTCCGACTAAATTAAGAAAGTTTTCCACATTGTTTTTCTCCATGTTTGAGACTGTTAGCAATTCAGACTGACTTGTATCATCTATAAAAGGAGAAAATAATTAACTTTCTTGTCTTGCCTATAATTCATAACAAATCATCTATATGAAATCAATAGTAATTACAATTACATATTAAAGGGGTTGTTCCAGTTGGACAACCCCGTTCAGAAACACCCACCCTTGATAATAAGCTGAAGATGATAGATGCAACAAACACAGCATTAAATGATTGTGCTGAGTCCTCTGGAGCGTTGCTGCTTTTTGAACAATTTTTTTTAACACCTTCCAATCCAACTGTACACTCACACTCAATGACATGACAATGTTTGGCTGGGACATAAAAACAGGAAAAGGCTTGTTCACATGTTTTAGGCCAACAGTTGTATATGAATCAGTAGAAAATGAAGATAAGCTGGAACTTCCTATATATTGTTAAATAAGTTATTATATGTACATATGACTAAAAGATCACATGCATGGTTCCATATAAACCCTCTGAACTTGTTTCGGTGTTATATGCACCCTTAATCTATTGGATTTTATGAAAAGGAACCAACCAGCAGGATTTAGGGCTATAAAATAAAGCCAGTGCCTTACAGGCCTGGGATGCTGAATGCAATCATAACTGTACTTCAATGAATACATGTGTGATTGCAGAGAAAAGTGTCATAAAATTCATGGAAAACAGGGCAGCAGATGATTGAGGTGTGCAGCACATTTTTTCCTCCTCTGGGGGCATACCTTTCTGCTGTAATCCAAACCCTTTCCCCACCTTTCTTCTCTACTTGAAAGGGATTGGCTTACAGCCGAAAGGCTTGCCCACAGAGAAGGAAAAAACAAAAAAACAACCCCAAATAGTGTCACAGTGCTGCACAGCTCAATCATCTGTTACCCTGTTTTCCAGGAGTTTTATGACACTTTTCTCTGCAATCAAACATGGAATCAATCAAACAAAGGTATGATTGCACTCCTTTAAGGCTCTAGCTTCACTTTCTAGCCCCAAATCCTGCCGGTTGGATCCCTTTAATGAATACAAAGAAACTGAATGGCTTGAACTATAGAAGCTATATCCTGTATAAATGCTCAGCCGTTTTGTCCATTTAAATGCTATTATTAATTTTTTTTCAATGACACATATGTCAGTAATCTGATTTCTACTTTTCTGGTCACTAGACAGGGTGGGCTATCTTTACTATTAGAGCTGGAAACGCGTCAGGGGTCTATTTGGAGCATTCATGTAATCTTTCAATTAAATGCACAAATAAAGATAACTAGTCTTTAACTTTATCTACTAAGTGCCAGCTCATCTTCATTATCTATTGCTACATATTCAACTGTTGGCCAGCAGGGGGCAGCACATCTTATCTCCAGTGAAGAGACTGCTAAAATTAGCGGGGAGTCCAGACTTCAAAAAACTTCTTTCTACCGTGGACTGTATCTTGGCA